>JASDFA010000016.1:133602500-134852500 GCA_035772735.1 Datura wrightii
TCTCTTCACATGTGTATTGACTATCGGCAACTGAATAAAGTTACCATCAAGAACAAGTATCCCTTACCCAGGATTGATGATTTAATTGACCACCTTCAGGGTGCAAAATGTTTCTCAAAGATAGATCTCAGGTTAGGTTATCACCAGCTCAGGGCTCGGGAAGGTGACCTCTCAAAAATAGCCTTTAGGACGCGGTATGGTTATTATGGGTTTGTAGTTATGTATATTGGACTAACGAATGCTTCTACAACTTTTATAGACCTGATGAACAGGGTGTTCAAGCCATACCTAGACATGTTCGTGATCGTGCTCATTGATGACATCCTTATATACACTCAAAGAAAGGAGGAGCATGTTGCTCATTTGAGAATGGTGCTTCAGAGTCTCAAGGATCATCAATTATATGCCAAATTCAGCAAGTGTGAGTTTTTGTTGAAATCTGTAGCATTTTTGTGCCATGTAGTATCTATTGAGGGCATAAAGGTAGATTCTCAGAAAATCGAAGCGGTGAAGAATTGACCTAGACCAGTGAATCCTTCAGATATTCGGAGTTTCTTGGGTTTAGATGACTACTATAGGAGGTTTTTTGAGAGTTTCTCATTTATTGCAGCACCTTTGACTAAGTTAACCTAGAAGAAGGTGAAATTCCAATGGTCGGAGGCTTACGAGAAGAGCTTCCAAGAGTTGAAGACACAACTTACCTCAGCACCGGTGTTGACCCTACTCGAGGGTATCGATGGGTTCGTAGTGCATTGTGATGCTTCAAGGATCAGACGAGGGCGCGGATTGATGTAGCACAGGAAAGTCATAGCCTATGCATCCAAACAACTAAAGGTTCAAGAGAAGAATTACCCAAACCATGATCTTGAATTGGTCACGGTGGTATTCGCCTTGAAGATACGGCAACATTACTCGTATGGGATCCACATGGATGTGTTCACCGACCATAAGAGTTTGCAATATGTGTTTACCCAAAAAGACCTCAATCCTCGGCAATGAAGGTGGTCGAAGCTATTCATGGACTATGATATGATTGTCCTTTACCATCCGGGTAAGGCTAATGTGGTAGAGGATGCACTTAATAGACTCTCTATGGAGAGTGTGTCCCATGTGGATGAGGGAAAGAAGGAGCTGGTGAGAGATATACATCGCCCGATGGCATTGTGGTTGTGCAGAATGGATCAGAATCCCCCTTGGTGACTGATGTGAAAGCTATACAAGATGAAGACCCGATTTTGGTAAATTTGAAGGAAGTCGTTCAAACTAAAAAGATAGAAGTCTTCTCCAAAGGGGGAGATGGTGTGCTTCGGTACCAGGGTTGCCTATGTGTTCCACATGTGGATGATTTGAGGAGCCGGATGTTGTATGAGGCTTATGGATCTAGGTATTCTATCCATCCAGGTGCCACCATGATGTACCACGACTTACGAAAATCAATTGGTGGAATGGGATTAAGAAGGATATTGCAGACTTCGTAGCTAAGTGTCCGAACTGTCAGCAAGTAAAGGTTGAGAACCAGAGATCGGGAGGTGTATTTCAAGATATCAGCATTCCCACTTAGAAGTGGGAAGAAATTATTATGGACTTCATGACAGGTTTACCCCGTACTTTTCCACAATATGACTCCATTTGGGTTGTGTTAGACATGTTGACCAAGGCTGCTCATTTACTAGCGGTCAAGATGACGGATTTAGTGGAGGATTATGCCAAGCTATATATCCGGGAGCTAGTCCGATTGCATGCCCTTATCCATTATTTCATATAGAGGTACTCAATTTACCTCTTAGTTTTGGAGTTCATTTCAAAAAGGACTTAGTACATAGTTTAAGATCAGCACAACATTTCACCCACAAACAGATGGTCAAGAGGAGCAGACAATCTAGACCCTCGAGGACATGTTAAGGGCATTTGTAATGGACATCAGCGGTAGCTGGGATGAGCATTCGCCACTTATCAAGCTTGCACACAATAACAACTATCATTCCAGCATCCTGATGGCACCGTTCGCAGCTCTCTATGGGAGGAGGTGTAGGTTGCCCATTGAATGGTTTGAGGTTTGCGAAGAGCGATGATAGGACCAGATTCAGTTCACGAGGCTATAGAGAAGGTTCAATTGATAAGGGACCGATTAAAAACTGCCCAGAGTTGCCAAAAGTCTTATGCTGACATGAGAAGAAGAGAATTAGAATTTGAAGTCGATGACTGGGTATTGCTGAGGGTGTTTCCCATGAAGGGAGTGATGAGGTTCGGAAAGAAAGGAAAACTTAGTCCCCACTATGTCGGCCCGTACCGGATAGTGAGACATGTTGGCAAGGTGGCCTATGAGTTGGAGTTGCCTTAAGAATTATCTTCGGTACATCTTGTATTCCATGTGTTGCTCTTGAGGAAGAGCTTGGGTGATCCAGCTTTAGTTGTCCCGGTGGATAGTGTTGGTGTGAAAGATGATCTTGGGCAACTTTATATGCCCAAGTGATACTCAAAAGTATCATTTTCGCCTTGTTTATCTATCAATGTGTATACATTTTCATGTAATTGGCAATAAAATGTGAATTTATACTAACCAACATGATTAGCATTGTTTTGCAGGTAAAATGTGATTTCGAGAAGCTAAAATGCATGTTGGATGATATCGGAGTTGGACTTGGATGCGAGCAAGGGATAAAGCATTGGACAACATGAATTAAAGGGGCTCCGCGATGGAGCTGTGTCACGCTGCCATCGCGGAGGCCTTCTGCCTGGACAGTGAAAATTTGGCCAAATTCCAGTGGAGGTCCGCGTCTGCTTCGTGGCACGGAGCCAGTGCTCCGCGTTGCACGCCGTGCCACGTTGAGCCTGAATTCCCGGACCCCCAGTTCTAGTGAGGGTCTGCGTTCGTGCCGTGTCACGGAGGGAGTTCTCCGCGATGCACTCCGTGACACGTTGCTCATTATTCCGGGAAAAATTCCCAGCAGTATAAATAGAACACTTAAGTTCATTTTTCATAATTCTGACTTGGTGGAGCAAGGACGTGGGTTACAGGCAGTTGAGGGACGAAAAGTTTAGGGTTTTTTCTCTCTTTCTTTCTTCTTTAATTCAATTGCTTGTATGATTAACACTCATTTTATGATGATTAATCCACAAATGAGTGGCTAATTCCTTTCCTTGCTGAGGTTATAAACATTATGATGAAATTTGATTATTGATTATCTGGTTTTTCATCTTTTCTTCCATGTTGTTCTATTAATTCTTGTTTCTACTGCATTGGTGTGTGGCCTACATTAATGTACATCTAAAAAGTCCGATTTCACTCGAGAGAGCACGAAATTGGAAAGTTGTGAATTAATAGGATATTGTTCTTTACTTGATTTGGGAAAATTGGGTTATGATTAGCTTTCAGGATAGAAATATACCTGAAAGTTGTATTAGTCAATTTAGGAACCGGAATTGTACGGCCAGAACATGAATTGCATTTGATCACAGAAATGTAGACGGATGGTTCATGATTCTTAAGTGAGATTAAATACGAGAGTTTTAATCTCTTGGCAATTGTTCTTGGCTAGCAACTGGAAGAAAAGATTAACCAATTTATGATGATAATCAATTTCATTACATGTTCGTTTAACCTCAGCATGCTCTTATTCATAGTTCAGATTCAAAGTAGATAATTGTTCGTAGTTTTAGTATAAAAATTTATAAAACAAACTATCAAATTTTTGGTTACATTGTTGTCTGCATTTTCAGAAGTAAAATTATAGTATACTTGAGCAAATTACACTTAATCCAATTTTCTGTGGGATCGATACTTGGCCTACTAAAGCCACTTACTACTTGTTCGACCACGTGCACTTGCGTGTCATTTTATATACCCATATAACACAAGCCCCCGAACAAGTTTTTGGCGTCGTTGTCGGGGACTTGGCAATTGGTGAATTTGTATTAAGTGTTAATTTACTGTATTTTTATTTTCTTAAGTGTTGACAACTTGGTCTTAGCCTATATTTTGCAGACTTAATTGATGTTGAACACTGGCAAGAGACAAGGAGCTGGTGGAATCTTATATAGAGCCAGAACGTATATTTCACAGTAAGCGAAGATAAGCTCTACAAAGAAAGCTGCAGTTGCTCAGACAGACGATCATGGAGCAACAACAAAATCCACCGGTTGTAAGGGCAGTGTTAGTGCCCGAAGAAGCAGCAGCACGACCGGTTCGCGAGGTGGCAATCCCACATGCCAATAATGTTACATCAAGTATCCGCAAACCAGAGCCGGGAGGGAGATTTGAACTCAAACAAAATATGGTGCAGTTATTGCACACAAGCGGGCAATTTACTAGTCTCCCTCATGAAGATCCACAACAGCATCTCCAAAATTTTTTGGAGATAAGTGACACTTACATACCCGCTGGATTGTCACCAGACTATGTCCGGCTTACATTATTTCCATTCTCATTGCTAGGAGAAGCCAAGAGGTGGTTGAAAGCTGAGCCACCAAATTCTATCTCTACGTGGGATGATCTTGCACGGAAGTTCTTGATATGGTTTTTTCCCTCTGTAAAACAGCAAGACTTAGAAGTCAAATTCTAAGCTTCAAACAGAGAGAGGGAGAAAATTTATATCAAGCCTGGGAGAGATTTAAATCCATGTTGCGGGACTGTCCTCATCATCATCAGTCCAATGATGTGTTGGTGCACACATTTATTGAGGGTTTGGAACCCCATTCCAAAATATTGCTAGACTCAGCAGCTGGAGGGCAAGTGCTGGAGAAGACTTATGAGGAGCTGTATACCTTGTTGAACCGGATTTCACAGGGCAATCCAGAATGGAATGCTGATTCATCACGAGGTGGGACAAGGAAAGCAACAGGAGTGCTTGAAGTGGATGGATTCACAGCTATCGCTGCACAGATAGCTGCATTGCAAAATCAACTGAACAACCACTTCAGCAACATGACATTGAACCAGCCTTCAGCTCCAGTAAATGCAGTACAACAGATGTGGTGTGAAGTGTGTGGAAGCAGTAAGCACTCAGCTGAGTGTTGTGGAGCCAATCCTGACTTGGTAAACATTGTGGGTAATGCATAAAGAAATCATCAGCAGTATGGTAGTAGCTACAATTCAAATTGGAGGAATCATCCTAATTTCTCATGGGGTAGCAACAACCATCAAAGCCAAAGTTCGGGTCAGGGTGTGCAAAGGAACCAAGAAGGGCAACAGAACTACCAAGCTCAATTCAGAAACAACAATGCACCTCCTCCACCACCATCACCCAGCATTGAGGAGATGTTCAAGACCATGATAGCTAACCAAGCTCAATTGCAGGCTGACTATGTGAAATTGGCAGCCGAAGTGAAAAACAACCAGCTAGCTACCAAGGCTCTTCAGTATCAATTTGGGCAATTTGCTAGTGCCCAAAATACAAGGCCTAGAGGAGGACTGCCAAGCGACACGGAGCTGAATCCCAAGCAGGTAAATGCAGTGACCACAAGGAGTGGTTTGCAGCTGAAAGAGGTGGAACCAGAAAGACCACCTCAACATTCGGGAGCAGCAGAAGTTGAGGGGGAGCAAAGTTCTGAAAGGGGGAAAACCAAGGAAGCTGAATCAGAAAGACCTCCACCCCCGTTCCCTCAACGACTCAAGAAACACAAAGAGGAGGCGTGTTTCAAGAAATTCATGGAGGTGCTTAAACAGGTACATGTTAATTTACCTCTTGTTGATGTCTTGCAGGGAGTGCCTAAATATGCCAAGTACATAAAGGACATCGTGGCCAACAAAAGTCGGTTGACTGAGTATGCTACGGTGGCTCTAACGGACGAGTGCACTTCCCAGATCCAAAATAGACTGCCTACAAAGCTAAAAGACCCTGGGAGTTTTACTATCCAGCTTACTATTGGGTAGAGCATCCGAGCTCGTGGATTGTGTGACATGGGAGCAAGCATAAATATGATGTCGTCTTCGGTATTCAGAAAGTTGGGTCTAGGGAGTCCTAGACCCTCTCCTAGACCCACAACGGTAATCTTGCAGTTGGCGAATCGATCCTTAGCTAGGTCGGATGGCATTGTTGAGGACGTTCTAGTGCAAGTTGGCTCCTTAATTTTCCCGGTAGATTTTGTTGTTCTGGACTTTGAACCAGACGCGGAAGTCCCATTTATTTTGGGACATCCCTTCTTAGAACCGGGAAAACATTAATCGACGTAGCTGCGGGGCAACTTACAATGCGAGCACATGACAAGGTAGAGGTGTTCGATGTGTATAAAGCACCCAAGCTCCCGATGGTGCATGAAGAACTCTCGGTGATCAATGTGATTGATCATGGTGATGATAAGCAGATGAAGGATTCCCGAGAGTTAATGGAAAAACCACCAGAAATGTGTATGCACTACTGGGGGGAGGACAGTGATCGAGAGAAATCGTCCATCACCCTAGCGGACAAGTGAGCTTAAATGATGTCGAGCCTCGACGGTAAACCAGGCGCTGCACGGGAGGCAACCCGTGAAAATTTTTCCTTTCATTTTGTAAAGTGTAAATAGATTTTTCTTTTCTTTGTCTTTTTCTTGATTTACTACAAAAAAAATTTTTCGTGTTAGTCTTTGTTTTTATTTATATATTTATTTTTAGTTAGTTGAAACCTATAATTCTAACCAATTTTGTATAGTGAGATGATTTTCAGGTCAAATGGAGGAAAATGTGCACGGAATCGCGAAGGAAAAGTCGAGGTATGAGAAATTAATAAAAAGTGGAAAACAGTGAGCTGGGGCGATAGCTCCGTGTATCGGAGGAGGACCTCCGCGTTACCCTCCGTGACATGTTGAGGTATAACCCGGAAATTTTAAAATTTCCAGAATGCTATCGGGATGGCTACGTGTCACGGAGGCAGTGCACCGCGATGCACTCCGTGACACGTTGCCGTGTATATCGCGACGGGTCACACCGGGTCGCCTGGTGACCCGCGTATTTTTCTTACTTTTTAACCCCGAAACCCTCCCCTTTTCCCTCATTTTCTAATTCCTCCGCGACCAAACATCCCAAAACCCCTCCCCGACCAACGTGACATGGAGTTAGGCAAGCAATTCACCGAGTTTTCTTCGATTCTTGAACTTCAAGGTATGTTTTTCGATTCCCTCTCAAATTTTTGTCGATTTTCCTTGATTTTGAGCATGGGAGGTGAACTAAGTTGCCCTACGTAGTAATTTAGCAGGAATTCGAGTTATGTGTTGTTGATGAATGTTCGGAATGTGGTCATGATCGTTTCAATTCGTCGATTGCATAATTTAATCGAATTTGATTGATAATCTCAATTCTAGGGCTTGTTGTTGAATTTGAAGTGGGAAATGTATTGAAATTGTGAATTTTATGCCGGGGTGTACGTGTTGAATGAGATGAGTCATTGTACAAATTGTTAGGATGTTAATAGAACGACGAATTCTCGGGTTGGGGGAAATGTTGAAATTTGTTCGAATTTGGTTAGTTGGATAGGTTCATGTATATAAATTTTTGTTGTTGTTTTTGTTTCTTCGTTTTTCTTTGCTAAGTGTGATGGTTAAAATGTTAGCGATGGTAGTGATTGTGATTAGCTGTACGAAGTCTGAGTAGTACGCAGAAGTTATACCGTCGAATTTTTCAAACGCACTAAGCATGATTGTATAGTTGGTTGTTTTGTGTAAATAAAGATATTCTTGCCGTATTGTTGTAACTGTAGCTAAGGACTAAGTGTGGGGTAACCTAGCGTAACCTGACCTTAGCCGAAGTTAATATCTGTAAGCTTAACATTGATCTTGTTTACTTGGGTTGACAAGTGACATGGCAAGCCGGCAAGATAAAGGGAAAGGTGCGTCAACTTCAGGCACCGGAAGGAAGAGACTCAGACTGGGCACAACAGCACCAGCAGTTCCACGCGGCCAGTGCCGCCAATACGGAACAAGATGGGTGACGGACGAGGGAAAAAAGTGGTACGCAAAGCACAAAGAGAACAAATATTTCCCCGAGGAGCATATAGCACGGGAGCCATTGGCACAGGGTTCTCCAGGATGGTTCACCGGATCGAGGTAGCTGGGCTCAATTTCATATTTGAGGAGCCCAAGGAATGCAATTTGCACCTGGTTCGGGAGTTCTATGCTAATTGGAACCCGTCAATCAGAAGCCACACCATTAAAATCAGAGGGCAGATAGTCACTCTGGAGCCCCACCAACTCAATGCCAACATAGGAGCGCGGGACACAGACGCCCACGTCCTCCGACAGCTGAACATTACCCCACCGTATGCTGACATCAGACGCATATTGTGTGGGTCCTGATCTACAGCTAGATGGAGCAGGCACAAAGAAAGGGGCTACCACCAGACTCTGCCCTATTCACAGATGAACAGAGAAGCCCAAATCTGGCTGAAGATAGTTTGCTCATGCCTCATCCCAGGGGTACATATGACTGATGTAACCCGAGATCGTGTTTTCCTGGTGTACGCCCTGATGAAAGGGCTGGAGATCAATGTCGGGGCGGTTATTATATTCGCCATGAAGAGAGCCCGGTTGCACCAGGGGCACAGGTATGGCTTTGGTGGACTACTGACCACCTTTCTCAGGGGCCTCGATGTTGAGGAGGAGGCCCTTGACTATATCCCGCAGTTGGAGCGGTGGGCCTTGGATGTTACTAAAACTAAGGCTCCCGACACCACCCACGGGCCAGTGCTTACACTTGGCGAGCGACATGCTCGTGATGACCAGTATATGGCTCGGATGTATGGGATGCAGATGCTCTAGCTGAGGATAGGTGGGAGGCCAGTGACAGAGGAGGAGCTATGGCAGCTCGAGCTAGACTACCCGTTTGGCGAAAACGCTAGGGCTCTATGCCGAGTGGGGCCAGCATTTGTAGAGCCCACAGATGATGACATCCCCACGGACGAGGAGACGCATCGGGAGGACTCCGATGTGGAGTCCGATGATGACGACAGAGGCGACTCGGACATGGGAGATGAAGCAGCAACACCCGACGAAGAAGTGGAATACTTTGACTGATCAGGGAGTTCCACCACCCGAATTTGTGCTATTTTGACTTTTTGTGAACACTGGGGACAGTGTTCGGACTAAGTGTGGGGTGGGAGTAGTTAGGTGCTGGGCTGGGCTGTTTTGTTTGTATTTTCTCCTCTGTTATTGTGTATGTCGTTTGTCCCTGTGATTTGTAAATTGTTTAAGTGATTGTTCGGTATTTGTAAATTGGGGTGAAATTGATGTGTGTTGTTGAATGTTGCCAGCTGATTCTGTAAATATTTTTGTTTATTGAAATGATCGATATTTTAAAAAAAAAAATTCTTTAAAATATTTTGTACATAATTTTTTTCTTTTCCTATCGAAATGATCGATATTTTGCAATTTTTTTCAACTTTTAAATTTTGGGTTTCTCGGCGTTTGTTTTCAGTTCTTTTACCGAGATTAGTCTCATTGAACCGACGTCTTAAGTAGTGACTGTTCCCTATGATGGATGGATGACGACCGTCTTAAGGGAAATGTAGTCGTTAGGAGTAGATTTTTTTTCGATTAATTTTCAGTTTTTCTTTGGTGGATTGCATCCCGAAACCTGTAGTTACTCTATGGTTGCAAAATTTTGGTTGCGTGTTGTACATGATATTCAAAATGCAAAGGTGATTCGTATGAAAGCATGCAAATTTGTAAATATGTTGAGATACCTAAGCTATAGAGTTTGATTCAGGGTGATTGAGGCTTAATGTTTGAATTCATGTAATTAGCTGATTGAAGAGTCTGTGAATACATCTTGAATTGAGCATGTGCAAAAAGTGTGAAGTGAGGTGTTGTTATTCCATGCTATTGTGAAGTGTCTAGAACTTGCCTGGTGTGTGTACAAAACGAAATGAAGGAGGTGTATTGTAGGAAAGGATGTAGGCATTTCATTGTTTTAACCGAGAGTTTCTATTTTTTCCTTGTCATAGCCCCCTTTTTTCTGTGATTGTATACCCTAGTTAGCCCTTTGAGCCTTTAGCCGATTATTTCTTTCTTTTGTGTCAAAAGGTGTAAACCGAGCTTAATTCCTTCTTTTCATTAGCTGTAAAGTCTATACAAAACTCTTAAGCGCTTAAAGAGAAAATTATTTTCCCAAAGTGTCAAAGAGTGAGAAAGGTGAAAAGAAAAAGAAAAGCAGAGTGATAGAAGAAAAGAAAAGGTTGAAGGTGCACTTGATATAAATAAATGATAATGAAGGTGCATGAAAAATCTTTGTTGTTGTGTCAAGTGTGCTTAATGAAATGGGTCATACTAAAGTAAACCATCAAGAATGGGATGATGAAACAAAAAAAGAAGAGAAACAATGTCAATGAGTGATGGGATGTGTTGAAAAGGCGCTTAAGGATGCTAGTGGCTATTATTGGCTAATCCAATATTTACTAGTTCCATAGCTTCTATTACAACCCATTAAATTCCTACGTGATCTTACATCGCACTTCTTTATATTAGTGGAGTAATACACTAAGGGCAAGCTTATGGGTCACGACATGATGCATGTGAATTCTTTTGGGAGAGAGAGTGAAATTGTGTGTACATGCCCCTGCTTGAATGATTGTGTGTCACACGAACAAAAAAGGGGAAGATTCTCTTGAGTTGTGAGGGCACATGCTTGATGAAAGATTGATTTTCATGTCGGATATCTTGATTAGCTGATTTGCATGAGTTTGCCGATATCGAGAGTCAATTCTTAAAGACTAGGAGGTCTTAATGTATTAAAGGTCATTGCATTGATAAGACCATGCATGTTTTCTTGATGATTTGCTGTATTGAATAATCAGTATGACCGTAGCTCAAACTGTCGAACCAAAGTAGCGAGGTTGGGATGTAAATTGCATGAATTGTATGTTTGTTGTTCGAGGACGAACAAGGATTTAAGTGTGGGGTAAGTGATCTTGGGAAAATTTATATGCCCAAGTGATACTCAAAAGTATCATTTTCGCCTTGTTTACCTATCAATGTGTATACATTTTCATGTAATTGGCAATAAAATGTGAATTTATACTAACCAACATGATTAGCATTGTTTTGCAGGTAAAATGTGATTTCGAGAAGCTAAAATGCATGTTGGATGATATCGGAGTTGGACTTGGATGCGAGCAAGGGATAAAGCATTGGACAGCATGAATTAAAGGGGCTCCGCGATGGAGCCGTGTCACGCTGCCATCGCGGAGGCCTTATGCCTGGACAGTGAAAATTCAGCCAAATTCTAGTGGAGGTCCGCGTCTGCTCCGTGGCACGGAGCCAGTGCTCCGCGTTGCACGTCGTGCCACGTTGAGCCTGAATTCCCGGACCCCCAGTTCCAGTGAGGGTCCGCGTTCGTGCCGTGTCACGGAGGCAGTGCTCCGCGATGCACTCCGTGACGCGTTGCTCATTATTCCAGGAAAAATTCCCAGCAGTATAAATAGAACACTTAAGTTCATTTTTCATAATTTTGACTTGGTGGAGCAAGGACGTGGGTTACAGGCAGTTGAGGGACGAAAAGTTTAGGGTTTTTTCTCTCTTTCTTTCTTCTTTAATTCAATTGCTTGTATGATTAACACTCATTTTATGATGATTAATCCACAAATGAGTGGCTAATTCCTTTCCTTGCTGAGGTTCTGAACAATTGTGATGAAATTTGATTATTGATTATCTGGTTTTTCATCTTTTCTTCCATGTTGTTCTATTAATTCTTGTTTCTACTGCATTGGTGTGTGGCCTACATTAATGTACATCTAAAAAGTCCGATTTCACTCGAGAGAGTATGAAATTGGAAAGTTTTGAATTAACAGGATATTGTTCTTTACTTGATTTGGGAAAATTGGGTTTTGATTAGCTTTCAGGATAGAAATATGCCTGAAAGTCGTATTAGTCAATTTAGGAACCGGAATTGTATGGCTAGAACATGAATTGCATTTGATCACAGAAATGTAGACGGATGGTTCATGATTCTTAAGTGAGATTAAATAGGAGAGTTTTAATCTCTTGGCAATTGTTCTTGGCTAGCAACCGGAAGAAAAGATTAACCAATTTATGATGATAATCAATTTCATTACATGTTCGTTTAACCTCAGCATGCTCTTATTCATAGTTTAGATTCAAAGTAGATAATTGTTCGTAGTTTTAGTATAAAAATTTATAAAATAAACTATCAAATTTTTGGTTACATTGTTGTCTGCATTTTCAGAAGTAAAATATAGTATACTTGAGCAAATTGCACTTAATCCAAGTCTCTGTGGGATCGATACTTGACTTACTAAAGCCACTTACTACTTGTTCGACCACGTGCACTTGCGTGTCATTTTATATACCCATATAACACAAGCCCCCAAACAAAAGACAGCCTCAGTTATGAGGTGGTTCCGGTCAAAATACTAGATCGACCGGTTCGAAGGATAAGGAATAAGTAAGTAGCTTCAGTTAAAGTGTTATGGAGGAATCAGCATGTTGAGGGGGCTAGGTGGGAAGCTGAAGCAGATATGATGGCTAGATACCCACAGTTATTCCCTACAGGCTCAATTCCAGCTTGAGGTATTAGGTTTGACCTAAAACTCTATCTAGTTTCATCTTCAGTTCATGTACCCAAGTTTCTTTTATGTATATGGATGTGTGCATGATTTGTGAATTCAGTTCAGCTATGTGGTTCGAATTAGATATAGTCGTTCAGTTAGTTTTCAATTTAAATGATCAGTATTTGAGTGTAATGAATGTATGTCTCTGTTTTCTGTATGTTTCCAACTTTCGAGGACAAATGTTCCCAAGGGGGAGATGTTGTAATACCACGAAAGTGCCTAGGAGTAGACCCGGATTTTATAATGGAAGTTGGCTGAAAAATGGGAAAAATCCCATAGGGCAGATGACCCAACGCATCGTTGGTCCAACCAATGACCTGTGGGAAGCAGTCGTGGGAAGGACTAGGCCTGGTGAAAGTGGAAACAATGAGCGAAGTAAGGACTTGTTGTTTGACACAATGAGTCATCTTTTGGAGTCATGGTGGGTACTGGACCTCAGCTTAAGGGAAGGTAACGGGTCATCCCATGACCCTTCGTCAGAAGTAATGGGTCGTGGTCACTATTCTTGGAATGGGAATAGCTATGTTTTCCAGTAGACCTAACGGAAGGCAACCACGACTCATTGGATGAAGTAACGAGTCATTGTGAGACTCACTAGAGGCTTGAAGAAGGACCTAAAGGAGGAAACAACGGACGAAACAATGACCCGTCGTTTAATAGGATGACTCGTCCTTTCGAGTCGTGGGGTCAAACCTGAGATCAAGAATATTGGCAGTGCAGATATCTAATGGATACCATGAGTCATGGTATCCTCCAACGACACATTAGTTCATCCGTTAGTCCGTTAGTGCAGATTTTCAAGGTTTTTTATTAAGGGTATTTTCATCATTCCTACGCTCTAAGGTCCTAAAATACATCATTTTAAGTTATTTTCTATATGTATTAAGATAGGTTAAGCCCTTCTAGCATTCATTCTCATGCATGCAATGTTAGAACATTGAGAAGGTGATCAAGCTTGTATTCAAGGTTTTTCATCATCAATTTCCATTGGGCTTTCAAGGATTGGTGATTTTTGATTTTACCTTAGTAGGTAGGGTTATGAATGGGTGAATCCTTTCACACCCATTCCCAATCTCTCTCAATTTATGAAAATTCCTATCAATAATCTACGGTGTTTTTACCAAACCCATGAAAATTCGATTTTTCTACATGGGTTTCATCTAATTGTGTTACTATTATGGAATTACGAATTATGAGCATGTTTTATGTTGTTTTTCATTAAAAATCATGTTTCAAGTTTTATAAACCAAATTGCCCATTTATGAATAGTTCATGACAGTCAAAGTTTATGATGAATGTTCAAGTAATATGAATTGATGATGATGAAAAGCATGTTTTCAAGTTACCCATGCTTATAAGCATGTTTTCTAATAAATTGAGTATTGTAAAGCATGTCAAAGTATTGGGCAATGCCCGCATGTTTAAGAATGATTTACGATTTATGAAATGAATCTCATGATTTATCGATTTTATGATGTGATCTTGGGCAAATTTATATGCCCAAGTGATACTCAATTGTGGAATTTTTGCCTTGTTTATCTATCAATGTGTACACATTCTCATGTAATTGGTAATAAAATGTGAATTTATACTAACCAACATGATTAGCATTGTTTTGCAGGTAAAATGTAATTTTGGGAAGCTTAAATGCATGTTGGAAGATATCGGGGTTGAACTCGAACGTGAGCACGGGACAAGGCATTGGATAGCATAAAATAAAAGGGCTCCGCGATGGAGCCGTGTCACGCTTCCATCGCGGAGGCCTTCTACCTGGATAGGGAATTTTCTCCCAAATTCCAGAGAGGGTACACGATGGGTCCGTGGCACGGTGGCTTGGCTCCACGTTGCACGCCGTGCCACGTTGGGCTTTATTTCCTGGACCCCCAGTTCCAGTGAAGGTCCACGTCCGTAGCGTGTCACGGAGGTAGTGCTCCGCGATGCACTCCGTGACACGTTGCTCGTTATTCCGGGAAAAATTCCCACTAGTATAAACAGAACACTTAGGTTCATTTTTCAATATTCTGACTTGGTGGAGCAAGAACGTGGGTTACAGGCAGTTGAGGGGACGAAATTATCAGGGTTTTTCTCTATTTCCTTCTCCTTGTATTCAATTGCTTGTATGTTTAACACTCATTTAGCGATGTTTAATCCACAAATGAGTGGCTAATTCATCTTCTTGCTGAGGTTATGAACAATTGTAGTGAAATGTGATTGTTGATCATATTGGTTTTTCATCTTTTCTTCCATGGTTGTTCTATTAAATCTTGTTCTTACTGTATTAATGTGTGGCCTACATTAATGTACATCTAAAAAGTCCGGTTTCACCCGAGAGAGCAAGAAATTGCAAAGTTGTGAATTAATAGGATATGATCTTTTCTTGGTTTGGGAAAATTGGGAATTGATTTACTTTAAGGATAGAAATATACCTGAAAGTAGTATTAGTAAATTTAGGAACCGGGTTTGTATGGCTAGAACATGAATTGCATTTAATCACAGAAATGTAGGTGGATGGTTCATGATTCTTAAGTGGGGTTAAATACGAGAGTTTTAATTCCTTGGCAAATGTTCTTGGCTAGCAACCGGAGGAAAAGATTAACCAAATTATGTTGATAATTAATTTCATTACATGTTCGTTTAACCTCAGCATGCTCTCATTCATAGTTCAGACTCACATTAGATAGTTGTTTTAGATTTAGCATAAAAATTATAAATCAAAATATCAAACTCTTGGTTATACTGTTGTCTTCATTGTTAGAACTAAAATATAGTACACTTGAGCAGATTGCACTTCATCCCAGTCCCTGTGGGATCGATACTTGGCTTACTTAAGCCACTTTACTACTTGTTCGACCACGTGCACTTGCGTGTGAGTTTTATACCCATATAACAGACCGAACAAGTTTTTGGCGCCGTTGCCGGGGACTGGCAATTGGTGAAATTGTTTTAAGTGTTAATTTACTATATTTTTGTTTTCTTAGTGTTGACAACTTGGTATTAGCCTGTATTTTGCAGATTTAATTTCTGTTAAACACTGGCAAGAGACAAGGAGCTGGTGGACTCGTATATAGAGCCAGAAAGAATATTTCATAGTAAGCAGAGAGAAGCTTTACAAAGAAAGCTGCAGTTGCTCAGACAGACGATCATGGAGCAACAACAGAATCCACCGGTAGTACGGGCAGTGTTAGTGCCCGAAGAAGTTGCAGCTCGGCCGATTCGCGAGGTGGCAATCCCACATGCTAATAATGTCACATCTAGCATCCGCAAACCTGAGCCAGGAGGGAGGTTTGAACTTAAGCAGAATATGGTGCAATTGCTGCACACTAGCGGGCAGTTTACTGGTCTCCCTCATGAAGATCCACAGCAGCATCTCCAAAGTTTTTTGGAGATAAGTGACACTTATATCCCCGCTGGAGTGTCATCAAATTATGTCTGGCTTACATTGTTCCCATTTTCACTATTGGGAGAAGCCAAGAGGTGGTTGAAAGCTGAGCCACCGAATTCTATTTATACGTGGGATGATCTTGCAAGGAAATTTTTGATACGGTTTTTTCCTTCCGGTAAAACAACAAGACTTAGAAGTCAGATTCTAAGTTTCAAACAGAGAGAGGGAGAGAATTTATATCAGGCTTGGGAGAGATTCAAGTCCATGTTGCGGGATTGTCCTCATCATCATCAGTCCAATGATGTGCTGGTGCACACTTTTATAGAGGGTTTGGAACCCCAGACAAAAATATTGCTAGACTCAGCAGCTGGAGGACAAGCGCTGGAGAAAACGTATGAGGAGCTGTATACCTTGTTGAACCGTATTTCGCAGGGCAATCCGGAATGGAATGCTGATTCGTACAGAGGAGGAACAAGGAAAGCAGCAGGAGTGCTAGAAGTGGATGGGTTTACAGCTATTGCTGCACAGATAGCTGCATTACAAAATCAACTTAACACCCACTTCAGCAACATGACAATGAACCAGCCTCAAGCCCAGTTAATGCAGTGCAGCAAATGTGGTGTGAAGTGTGTGGAAGCAGTGAGCACTCAGCTGAGTGTTGTGGAGCCAATCCTGACTCGGTAAACTTTGTGGGAAATGTACAAAGGAACAACCACCAACAGTATGGTAATAGCTACAATTCCAATTGGAGGAATCACCCGAATTTCTCCTGGGGTAGCAACAACCATCAGGGGCAAAGTTCGGGTCAGGGTGTGCAAAGGAACCAAGGAGGGAAGCAGAATTATCAAGCACAATTCAGAAACAACAATGCACCTCCTCCACCACCATCACCCAACATTGAGGAGATGTTCAAGACCATGATAGCTAACCAAGCTCAATTGCAGGCTGACTATGTGAAATTGGTAGCCGAAGTGAAAAACAACCAGTTAGCTACCAAGGCACTTGAATATCAATTTGGGCAATTTGCTGGAGCCCAAAACACAAGGCCTAAAGGAGGACTTCCGAGTGACACAGATCCCAATCCCAAGCAGGTGAATGCAGTGACCACAAGGAGTGGTTTGCAGCTGAAAGAGGTGGAACCAGAAAGACCACTTCAACAATCGGGAGCAGCAGAAGTCGAGAGGGAGCAAAGTACTGAGAGGGGGAAGACTAAGGAAGCTGAAGCAGAAAGACCACCAGCCCCGTTCCCTCATCGATTAAAGAAACACAAGGAGGAGGCATGTTTCAAGAAATTCATGGAGGTGCTGAAACAGGTACATATTAACTTACCTCTTGTTGATGTTTTGCAGGGAGTGCCGAAATATGCTAAGTATATAAAGGACATCGTGGCAAACAAAAGTCGGTTGACTGAGTATGCTACGGTGGCTCTAACGGAGGATTGCACTTCCCAGATTCAAAACCGACTACCCACAAAGCTCAAAGACCCTGGGAGCTTTACTATACAGATTACTATTGGGCAGAGCATCCGAGCTCATGGATTGTGTGATTTGGGAGCGGGCATAAATTTGATGCCGTCATCGGTATTCAAAAAGCTGGGTCTAGGGAGTCCTAGACCCATAACAGTAATCTTGCAATTGGCGTATCGGTCCTTAGCCAGACCTGATGGCATTGTGGAGGACGTTCTGGTGCAAGTTGGCTCCCTGATTTTCCTGGTAGATTTTGTCGTGCTGGATTTTGAACCAGATGCGGAAGTCCCATTTATTTTGGGACGTCCTTTCTTGGCGACCGGGAAAGCACTAATTGACATAGCTGCGGGGCAGCTAACATATGCAAGCACACGACAAGGTGGAGGTGTTCGATGTGTAGAAGGCACCCAAGCTCCCGATGGTGCACGAAGAACTCTCGGTGATCAATGTGATTGATCAAGGTGATGATGAGCAGATTAAGGATTCACGAGAGTTAATGGGAAAGCCACCGAACGGTGTGAGCACTACCGGGGGGAGGACGGTGATCGAGAGAAATCATCCATCACCCTAGAGGACAACTGAGCTTAATGACGCCGAGCCGCGACGGTAAACCAGGTGCTGTACGGGAGGCAACCCGTGAAAAAAAAATTCTCTTTGTAAAGTGTGAATAGATTTTTCTTTTTCTTTTTCTTGATTTACTACAAAATTTTTAGTTTTAGTGTTTGTTTTTATTTTTATTTAGAGTGAAACCTATAATTCTAACCAATTTTGTATAGTGAGATGAATTTCAGGTCAAAAGGAGGAAAATATGCACGGAATCGCAAGGGAAAATTTGTGGTATGAAAATTAACAAAAAGTGGCAAAACAGTGAGCTAGGGCGATAGCTCCGTGTCATGGAGGTGGACCTCCGCGTTACCCTCCGTGACACGTTGAGGTATAATCCGGATTTTTTTAAAAATTTCCAGAACAGGCTCGCGACAGCTCCGTGTCATGGAGGCAGTGCACCGCGATGCACTCCGTGACACGTTGCCGTGTATATCACGACGAGTCACACCGGGTCGCCGGCTTACCCACGCGATTTTTCTACTTTTTAACCCCGAAACCCCCTCCCTTTTCCTCATTTTTCAATCACTTCGCGACCAACCTCCCCAAAACCCATCCCCCTTCAACGTGAAACAGAGTAGGCTAAGAAAATCATCAAGTTTGCTTCAATTCTTCAACTTCAAGGTATGTTCTTCGATTTCATCTCATTTCTTGTCGAATTTCTTCGATATTGAGCATGTGAGGTGAGCTAAGTTTTCCCTAAGTAGAAATTAATCATGAATTCAATTGAATTGTTGTTGATGAATGTTCGGAGTAGCATTATGATTGCTTGAACTCGTTAATTGCATAATTTAATCAAATTTTCTTGATACTATCATATCTAGGGCTTGTTTTTGAATTTGAAGTGGAAAAATGTAGTGAACTTGTGAAATTCATGCCGGGATGTACATGTTGAGTGAGATGAGTCGATGTACTAATTGTTAGGATGTTGATAGAACGTCAGATTCTCGGGTTAGAGGAATACTGAAATTTGCAAGAATTGGGTTGGTTGTATAGGTTCGTGTAGATAAATTCTTGTTATTGTGTTCGTTTCTTTGTTTTTCCTTGCTAAGTGCGATGGATTAAAAGGTTATCAATGGTAATGATTGTTGTTAGCTGTACGAAGTCTGAGTAGTACATAGAATATATACCGTTGAATTCTTCGTATGCACTAAGCATGTTTGTATAGTTGGTTGTTGATTTATGCAAATAAGCGTGATCTTGCCGGTATGTTGTAACTGTAGCTAAGGACTAAGTGTGGGGTAGCTCAGCTTAACCCGACTTTAGTCGAAGTTAATATCCATTGGCTTAACATTGATCTTGTATACTTGGGTTGATAGGTAAAATGGCGAGCAGGCAAGAAAAAGGGAAAGGCGCATCAACATCTGGCGCCTGAAGAAAGCGAATCAGATTGGGCACAGCAGTCCCAGCAGCACCAGCAGTTCCACGCGGCCAACGCCACCAATACGGAACAAGATGGGTGAAGGATGAGGGGAAGAAGTGGTACACAAAGCACAAAGAAAACAAATACTTCCCCGAGGAGCATATAGCACGGGAACCGTTGGCACAGGAGTTCCCTAGGATTGTCCACCGGATCGAGGAAGCTGGGCTCAACTTCATCTTTGAAGAGCCCAAGGAATGTAACTTGCACCTAATTCGGGAATTTTATGCCAACTGGAACCCGACGTTCAAAAGTCACACCATAAAAATCAGAGGGCAAATAGTCACATTTGAGCCCCACCACCTCAATGCTATCATAGGGGCGCGGGACACAGATGCCCACGTGCTCCGACAACTAAACATTACCCCCACCGTATGCGGACATCAGACGCACATTGTGTGGGACCCGATCAACAGCTAGATGGAGCAGACACAAGGAGAGGGGCTACCATCAGACTTTGTCGTATTCACAGATGAACAGGGAAGCCAGAATCTGGCTGAAGATTGTCTGTTCCTGCCTAATCTCGGGGGTACATATGACAGATGTAAATCGGGATCGTGTATGCCTGGTGTACGCCCTGATGAAAGGGCTGGAGATCAATGTGGGGGCGGTGATTATCTCCGCCATGAAGAGAGCCCGGTTGCATCAGGGGCATAGGTACGGCTTTGGTGGAGTACTCACCACCTTCCTCAGGGGCCTAGATGTCGAGGAAGAGGCCCTTAACTATATCCCGCAAATGGAGCGGTGGGCCTTAGATGTTACTAAAACTAAGGCACCCGACACCACCCATGGGCTAGTGCTTACACTTGGCGAGCGACATGCTCGTGATGATTAGTACATGGCTCGTATGTATGGGATGTAGATGCTCCAGCTGAGGATAGGTGGGAAGCCGGCGACAGAGGAGGAGCTATGGCAGCCCGAGCTAGACTACCCCTTCGACGAGAATGCCAGGGCTCTATGCCGAGTGAGGCCAGCATTTATAAAGCCCACGGATGATGATGTCCCCACAGACGAGGAGACACGTCGGGAGGACTCCGATGTGGAGTCCGATGATGACGACGGGGGTGATTCAGACATGGGAGATGAAGCAGCAGCACCTGACGAAGAAGTGGAGTACTTTGATTGATCAGGGAGTTCCACCACCCGATTTTGTGCTATTTTAATTTTTGTGAACACTGGGGATTGTGTTCGAGCTAAGTGTGGGTGGGAGTAGTTAGGTGCTGGTTGTGCTATTATGTATGTATGCTCTAATTTGTTGTCGTGCATGTGAAATTTTGTTGCTCCTTGTGATTTGTGAATTGTTAAGTTTGCTGTTTTGTATTGTAAATTTATGTGAAACTGATGTGTGTTGCTGAATGTTGCTAGCTGATTTTGTACATATTTTTGTCTATCGAAATGATCGATATTTTCAAATTTTTTTTACTTCTTGGGTTTCTCGGCGTTTGTTTTCAGTTCTTTTACCGAGAATGGTCCCATTGAACCGAAGTCATAGTAGTGACCGTTCCCTATGATGGATGGATGACGACTGTCTTAAGGGAAATGTAGTCGTTAGGAGTAGTTTTTTTCAATTATTTATTAGTTTTTTTCTCTGGTGGGTTGCATCCCAAAACCTGTAGTTACTG
This sequence comes from Datura wrightii, assembly GCA_035772735.1. NCBI lineage: Eukaryota > Viridiplantae > Streptophyta > Magnoliopsida > Solanales > Solanaceae > Datura > Datura wrightii. The sequence goes on from JASDFA010000016.1 coordinate 133,623,530, forward strand.
TATATTTGCGAAATTCTGGTTGCGTGCTGTACATGATATTTAAAATGCAAAGGTGATTCGTATGAAAGCATGCAACTTTGTAAATATGTTGAGATACCCAGGCCATAGAGTCGATTCAGTGTGATTGAGGCTTAATGTTTGAATTCCTATAATTAGCTGATTGGAGAGTCTGTGGATACATCTTGAATTAAGCATGTGCAATAAGTGTGAAGTGAGGTGTTGTTATTCCGTGCTATTGTGAAGTGTCTAGAACTTGTCTGGTGTGTGTACAAAACGAAATGAAGGAGGTGTATTATAGGAAAGGATGTAGGCATTTCTTTGTTTTAATCGAAAGTTTCTATTTTTCATTGTCTTACCCACCTTGATTGTCTACCCTAGTCAGCCCGTTGAGCCTTAAGCCTATTATTTTTTCTTTTGTCAGAAAGTGTAAACCGAGCTTAATCCTTTCTTTTCATTAGTCGTAAAGTCTATACAAAACTCCTAAGCGCTTAAGAAGAGAAAATCATTTTCCCAAAGTGTCAAAGAGTGAGAATGGTGAAAAGAAAAGAAAAGCAGAGTGATAGAAGAAAAGAAAAGGTTGAAGGTGCACTTGTTATAAATAAACTATAATGAAGGTGGATGAATAATATTTGTTGTTGTGTCAAGTGTGCTTAATAAGATGGGCCAAACTAAAGAAAAACATCAAGAATGGGAGGATGAAAGAAGAAACAATGTCCATGAGTTGATGGGATGTGTTGAAAAGGCGCTTAAGGATGCTAGTGGCTATTATTGGCTAACCCAATATTTACTAGTTTCGTAGCTTCTATTACAACCAGTTAAAGTCCTACGTGATCTTACATCGCACTTCTTTATATTAGTGGAGTAATACACTAAGGGCAATTTTATGGGTCATGACATGATGCATGTGAATTCTTTTGGGAGAGAGCGAAATTGTGTTTACATGCCCCTGCTTAAAATTTTGTGAGTCATATGAGCAAAAAGGGGAAGACTCTCTTGTGTTGTGAGGGCACATGCTTGATGAGAGATTAATTTTCGTGTCGGATATCTTGATCAGCTGATTTGCATGAGTTTGCCAATATCTAGAGTCGATTCTTAAGTCTAGGAGGTCTTGTTGTATTGAAGGTCATTACATTAATAGGACCATGCATGTTTTCTTGAGGATTTGCTGTATTGAATAATCGGTATGACCGTAGCCTAAATTGTCGCACCAAAGTAGCGAGGTTGGGGCATAAATTGCATGAGGTGTAGGATTGTTGTTCAAGGACGAACAAGGATTTAAGTGTGGGGTAAGTGATCTTGGGCAAATTTATATGCCCAAGTGATACTCAATTGTGGAATTTTAGCCTTGTTTATTTATCAATGTGTATACATTCTCATGTAATTGGTAATAAAATGTGAATTTATACTAACCAACATGATTAGCATTGTTTTGCAGGTAAAATGTAATTTTGGGAAGCTTAAATGCATGTTGGAAGATATCGGGGTTGAACTCGGACGTGACCACGGGACAAGGCATTGGACGGCATAAAATAAAAGGGCTCCGTGATGGGGCCGTGTCACGCTGCCATCGCGGAGGCCTTCTGCCTGGATAGGGAATTGTCGCCCAAATTCCAGAGAGGGTACGCGATGGGTCCATGGCACGGTGGCTTGGCTCCGCGTTGCACGCCGTGCCACGTTGGGCTTTATTTCCTGGACCCCCAGTTCCAGTGAAGGTCCGCGTCCGTAGCGTGTCACGGAGGCAGTGCTTCGCGATGCACTCCGTGACACGTTGCTCGTTATTCTGGGAAAAATTCCCACTAGTTTAAATAGAACACTTAGGTTCATTTTTCAATATTCTGACTTGGTGGAGCAAGAACGTGGGTTACAGGCAGTTGAGGGGACGAAATTATCAGGGTTTTTCTCTCTTTCCTTCTCCTTGTATTCAATTGCTTGTATGTTTAACACTCATTTAACGATGTTTAATCCACAAATGAGTGGCTAATTCGTCTTCTTGCTGAGGTTATGAACAATTGTAGTGAAATGTGATTGTTGATCATATTGGTTTTTAATCTTTTCTTCCATGGTTGTTCTATTAATTCTTGTTCTTACTGCATTAATGTGTGGCCTACGTTAATGTACATCTAAAAAGTCTGGTTTCACTCGAGAGAGCAAGAAATTGGAAAGTTGTGAATTAATAGGATATGATCTTTTCTTGGTTTGGGAAAATTGGGAATTGATTTACTTTAAGGATAGAAATATACCTGAAAGTCGTATTAGTCAATTTAGGAACCGGGTTTGTATGGCTAAAACATGAATTGCATTTAATCACAGAAATGTAGGTGGATGGTTCATGATTCTTAAGTGGGGTTAAATACGAGAGTTTTAATTCCTTGACAAATGTTCTTGGCTAGCAACCGGAGGAAAAGATTAACCAAATTATGTTGATAATTAATTTCATTACATGTTCGTTTAACCTCAGCATGCTCTCATTCATAGTTCAGACTCACATTAGATAGTTGTTTTAGATTTAGCATAAATATTATAAATCAAAATATCAAACTATTGGTTATACTGTTGTCTTCATTGTTAGAACTAAAATATAGTACACTTGAGCAGATTGCACTTCATCCCAGTCCCTGTGGGATCGATACTTGGCTTACTTAAGCCACTTTACTACTTGTTCGACCACGTGCACTTGCGTGTGAGTTTTATACCCATATAACAGACCGAACATGATGTTGGCCCAATAAAGGGCCTTTGATTCTTTGCTAATCATGTTTTAATGGGGATCAATGAATGATAAATGTTTATTTAGCCATGAATCTTAATGAATGATGTTATTGATTTGTACATGAGCCTAATGTGCATGTTTTGGGAGCCATGTCTAGCACAGAGTAGCCCCGCGTTCAAAGGAATACGTCGGTTTCTCATAACCATGTGCCATCGTGTGTTTACAATGATACGTTACAACGATAATGATCCCCTCTTTCGTGATATCACATAATGCACGTCCCTCGCCTCGTAAGGCAGGGGAGACTCTGCCCACTTGAGTGAGATAGTTGGGGAATCATGTAAGGCTCTACCATGATGGTGTCGGTTATGACATGTCCTCCCATTGTTATGCATGTTTTATGCATTGTTATGTTTTTTTTATTGGCCCAAGTGATGATTTGATAAAGTTTCTCTTATGATCACGATAATGAATGGTTTACGAATGATTTGAAAACCTTCATCCTTATGTTATCTTATGATATTTATGGTATGATCATGATGTCATTCTCTTATGATCGTTTATGAGATTTTATGTATTTTTAAATGTCCGTTTTACTTACCTTGCATACTCAGTACATTCCATGTACTGACCGCATACTCTATATTGTATTGTTTTATGATACAGGCTTCAATCTTCAGATCCAGCATCGTCATTAGATTGTTACGGAGTTTCGCATCCAACTTGTTGCTGAGTCCTTATTCTTTGAGGACCATTTGATTGAGACATTGATATTTCCTTTTAGTTTTAATTGCCGGGTTAGTTGGGGATGTTGTCCCATCAACCCATCTATTACGTTAGAGGCTTTCCGAGGGTATGTAGTACTCCACTGCTATGTATTTAGTCTGTACCGATTACCATGCTATGCTATATGTTCATTCCAAGGGTTGACTTTGTGTCTCTCGGGGCTCCTTGTCTCGTGTTACGGTCTGGGTCTACGTTCAGGTCGTGACAAACTTGGTGTTATAGCAATAGGTTTGAAGTGTCCTATGGAGTTTGAAAGCCACGTTAAGTAGAGTCTTTTCCATGGGTGTGAAGTGCCCCATAGTTATTACGAAGAGACTACAAGCCGTTTAGGAAATGTTCCCTTCTTTCATAACCTATGTCGTGTGATGAAATGTCTTCCTATCCCTCTAATTTGTGCTATTCACAATTGCAGAATCATCGCTTCCCAAAGAATGAAATGAAGGAGGAATGGAAATGGTGAAGGCCACGTGGATGGCAATGGAAACGGGCATCAGCCAGCCCCACTAGTTCAGGAGCACCAGGAACCGGAGCCAGTTGCCCATAATGAGTTTTGGAAAGCTATCTAGATGCTTGCGCAGGCCTTGACCGCTCAAGTCAATCAACAGGTTGTTGCGCATGTTCCACAAAATGGCAACTCAGTAGTGGCTCAAGTCAAGGACTTTTTGAGAATGAACCGACCAAAGTTCCTCGGGTCAAAAGTGGATGAGGACCCACATAATTTTATTGACGAGATTGTGAAGATCACCTAGGTTATGGGGGCAAATGGGGTTGAATGTGCAGGGTTAGCCTCGTATAAGCTGAAAGGGGTCATACATATCTGCTTCAGGCAATGGAGAGACACTAGGGCCGTCGGAGCAGGCCTAGTCACTTGGTAGGAGTTCCACATGGTGTTTCTAGATCGGTTCTTCCTTCAGGAGTTGAAGGCAGCAGAATTTGTGAACTTGAAGTGGGGGGATGATGGTACAGGAGTATGCTCTCAAGTTCACTCGCTTGTCCAAATATGCCCCAGAGTTAGTGGTTGATCAGAGGGTGTGGGTGAGCCGATTTGTTCGTGGTCTGGCGGGCTATTTTGATACAGATTGCAGGATGTCCATGCTTCTTCAAGATATTGACTTTCCTAGGATAGCGTTGTACGCCCAGAAGATGGAGGCAGCTCATGCGAGGGAGATGTAGGCAAAGAGGGCTCGGATAGATAGCCATGGGTTTACTCATCAGAGATCCGGCGGTGGTCACCGCCCTTAGTTTCAAAAGAGGTCACTAGCTCCAGCACTATCATCAACTAGTGTTCCATACAGACCCAAGGGTGATCAGAGGAGTAGGGCTTCAGGATCGAGGGACTAGAGGGGCTCACAGGTAGAGCACACCTCTCCAGCCGGCGGAAAGTGCCGGGGAGTGTTTGCTTGGCTCAGATATTTGGTATGGGTGTGGTAGGTCCGGCCACATGCGCTGAGCATGTCTGTTTGCTAAACATGATGATGACATAGGTCGTGCGCAAACAACCAGGTCAGCAGCAGCTCCATCATGTTCAGCTCCGCAGGGAGCATCTTCTAGTTGCGGTGGTGGACAGCACCAAAACAGATTTTATGCCCTCGCCTCATGTAAGGAGAAGGAGACTTTGCTGGATGTGGTTACTGGATGTTATGAATGTTCCACCTTGATGCTCATGCTTTTTTAGACCCAAGGGATACCCTATCTTTTGTGACACCTTGTATTTCTAGTAGCTTTGGATTTAGTCCTGAGACTCTATCATAACCATTTTTAGTTTCTACCCTTGTTGGTGATCCGATTGTTGCTAGGCGGGTGTATAGACAATGTCCGATCACTATATTTCATAAAGTCACCTTCGAAGACCTTGTAGAGTTAGCCATGACTAACTTTGATATTATTATTGGCATGGATTGGTTGTATGCATGTTATTCTTCTGTTAATTGTAGAACCTATGTGGTGAAGTTCTGCTTTTGGGGTGAGGCTGTTTTGGATTGGAAGGGTAGTTCGTCCATGCCCGTAGGTTGTTTCATTTCCTATCTCAAGGCTAGGAAGATAATTGTCAAGGGTTGTATGTATCATCTTGTTAGGGTTAAGGATGTTGAGTCCGAGACCCCGACTATCCAGTCAGTTCTGGTAGTGCGTGAGTACCCAGAAGTATTTCGGGATGATTTACTAGGTGTTCCTCCTGAGTGGGAAACTGATTTTGGTATTGACCTTCTTCCCGACATGCAGCCTATATCTATCCCTTACAGAATGGCTCCAGCTAAACTAAAGGAGTTTAATGATCAGTTGAAGGATCTATTAGATAAGGGTTTCATCAGACCAAGCTAGTCCCCATGCGGTGCAACAGTCTTATTTGTCCGAAAGAAGGATGGTTCTCTTTGCATGTGTATTGATTATCGGCAATTGAACAAAGTCATTGTCAGGAACACGTATCCCTTACCTAGGATTGATGATTTATTTGGCTAGCATCAGGGTGCCAAGTGTTTCTCAAAGATAGATCTCAGATCCGAGTATCACCAACTCAAGGTTTCGGAGGGTGACATCTCGAAGACAGCTTTCAGGACACGGTATGGTTATTATGGGTTATTAGTTATGTCTTTTGGACTAACGAACTCTCCTGTAGCTTTTATGGACCTTATGAAAAGGATTTTCAAGCCATACCTGGAGATGTTAGTGATCGTGTTCATTGATGACTTCCTTATATACTCTCAGAGCAAGGAGAAGCATGCCGCTCATTTGACAGTGGTGCTTCAAACTCACAAGGATCATCAATTATATGCCAAATTCAGCAAGTGCAAGTTTGGGTTGAACTCCATAGCATTTTTGGGCCATGTAGTATCAAGTAAGGGCATAAAGGTAGATTCTCAGAAAATCGAGGCATTGAAGAATTGGCCTAGACCGGTGAATCCTTCAGATATTCGGATTTTCTTAGGTGTAGCTGGCTACTATCAGAAGTTTGTTGAGGGTTTCACATCTATTGCAGCACCTTTGTTCAAGTTAACCTAGAAGAAGGTGAAATTTCAATGGTTGGAGGCTTGTGAGAAGACCTTCCAAGATTTGAAGACCTGACTTACATCAGCACCGGTGTTGACCCTACCCGAGGGTACCGATGTGTTGGTAGTGCATTATGATGCTTCAAGGATAGGACTTGGGTGCAGATTGATGTAGGACAGGAAATTCATAGCCTATGCCTCCACATAACTAAAGGTTCATGAGAAGAATTACCCGAGCCATGATCTTGAATTGGCCGCGGTGGTATTTGCCTTGAAGATATGGTGACATTAATTGTACGGGGTCCATGTGGATGTGTTCATAGACCATAAGAGTTTTCAATATGTGTTTACCTAGAAGGACCTCAATCTTCGGCAAAGGAGGTGGTTGGAGTTACTCAAGGACTACGATATAAGTGTCCTTTACCATCCAGGTAAGGCTAATGTGGTAGCAGACGCACTTAGTAGACTCTCTACGGAGAGTGTTTCCCATGTGGTTGAGGGAATGAAGGAGCTAGTGAGAGATGTATATCGACTTGTAAGGTCGGGAGTTAGGTTGATTAACTTGACCAATGGTGGTGTTGTTGTGTAGAATGGATCAGAATCGTCCTTGGTGATTGATGTGAAAGCTAGAAAAGATGAGGACTGATATTGGTAAAGTTGAAGGAAATCGCTCAAAATCAAAAGGTAGAGGTCTTCTCCAATGGGGGAGATGGCGTGTTTTGGCACCAGGGTCGCCTATGTGTTGCGGATGTGGACAATTTGAGGAGCTGGATGTTGCATGAGGCTTATGGATCCAGGTATTCTATCTATCCAAGTGCCACCAAGATGTACTGGGACTTATGGGAAATCTATTGGTGGAATGGCATGAAGAAGGATATTGCAGAATTCGTATCCACGTGTCCGCACTATCAGCAACTAAAGGTTGAGCACCAGAGATCGGGAGGTGTACCTTCAGGATATCAGCATTCCCACTTGGCTTCATCACAGCTGTACCTCGTACTCATTGATAATATGACTCCATTTGGGTTATGGTAGAAAGGTTGACAAAGGCTGCTCATTTTCTACCGGTCAAGACCACGGATTCATTGCAGGATTATGCCAAGTTATATATTCGGGAGTTATTCCGATTGCATGGAGTGCCCTTATCTATCATTTCAGAAAAAGTTACTTAATTTACCTCTCAGCACAGCATTTCACCCACAAACGGATGGTCATGAGGAGCAGACAATCCAGACCCTCGATGACATGTTAAGAGCATGTGTAATTGACTTCAGAGGTAGATGGGATGAGCATTCACCATTTATCGAGTTTGCATACAATAACAACTATCATTCAAGTATCCAGATGGCACCGTTCGAAGCTCTCTATGGGCAGAGGTGTAGGTCACCCATTGGATGGTTTGAGGTTGGCAAAACAACGATGATCGGACTAGATTGAATTCACGAGGCTATGGAGAAGGTTCAATTGATAAGGGACCGGTTAAAAACTGCCTAGAGTGTCCAAAAGTTTTATGTTGACATGAGAAGAAGAGAAGTAGAATTTGAAGTTGATGACTGGGTATTTCTGAGGGTGTCTCCCATGAATGGAGTGATGAGGTTCAGAAAGAAAGGGAAACTTAGTCCCCGCTTTGTCGGCCTGTACCGGATAGTGAGACGTGTTGGCAAGGTGGCTTATGAGTTGGAGTTGCCTTTATACTTAGCTTCTGTGCATCCTATATTCCATGTGCTACTCTTGAAGAAGTGTTTGGGTGATCTAGCTTTGGTTGTCCCGGTGGACTGTGTTGGTGTGAAAGACAACCTTAGTTATAAGGAGGTTCCGATCGAAATACTGGATCAACAGGTTCGAGGCTGAGGAACTAGGAAGTATCTTCGGCTAAAGTGTTATGGAGGAATCAATATGTTTAGGGGGCTACGTGGGAATCTGATGTGGATATGATGGCTAGATACCTACAGTTATTCCCTACCGGCTCAGTTCCATCTTGAGGTATAAGTTTTGACCTAAAACTCTATCTAGTTTTCATGTTCAGTTCATGTGCCCAAGTTTCTTTTATGTATATGGATGTGTGTATGGTTTGTGAAATCAGTTCAGTTATGTGGTTTGAATCGGAGATAGTCGTTCTGTTAGTTTTCGATTTAAACGATCAGTATTTGAGTGTAATAATTGCATGTCTCTGTTTTTTATATGTTTCCAACATACGAGGACGAATGTTCCCAAGGGGGAGATGTTATAATACCCCGAAAGTTCCTACGAGTAGACCCGAATTTCAAAATGGAAGTTGGCTGAAAACTGGGAACAATCCCACAGGATGGACGATCCAATGGATCGTTGGTCAAACCAATGACCCATGGGAAGCATTCGTGGGAAGGACTAGGCCTGGTGATAGTGGAAACAATGAGCGAAGTAATGACTCGTTGTTGGAGACAACAAGTAGTCATTTGGAGACGTGGTGGGTACTGGACCTCAGCTTAAGGGAAGGTAACGGGTCATCCCATGACCTTTCGTGAGAAGTAATAGGTCATGGTCACTAGTTGTGGAATGGGAATATCTATGTTTTCCAATAGACCTAACGGAAGGCAACCACGAATTGTTGGATGAAGTAACGAGTCATGGTGAGACTCATGGGAAGGCTTCAAGCAGGACCTGAAGGAGGAAACAATGGACAAAACAATGACCCGTCATTTGATAGGAAGACTCATCCTGTCAAGGCGTGGGGTCAAAATTGAGATCAGGAGTGTTTTCATTGCATATGACGGATGGATACCACAAGTCGTGGTATCCTCCAACGACCCGTTAGTTCGTTCGTTAGCCGTCAGTGCAGATTTTTAGGATTTTCCATTTAGGGTATTTTCACCATTCCTACACTCTGAGGTCCTAAACTACGTCATTTTAAGTTATTTTATGAATGTATTAAGATAGGTTAATCCCTTCTACCATATTCATTCTCATGCATGCAAAGTTGGAAAATTTAGAAGGTGATCAAGCTTGTCTTCAAGGTTTTTCTTCATCTATTTCCATTGGGCTTTCAAGGAGTGGTGAGATTTTATTTTCCCTAGGTATGTAGGGTTATGATGGGTGAATCCTTTCACACTCATGCCCAGTGTCTCTCACTTTATGAAAATGCATATAAAAAATCTATGGAGTTTTTACTGAATGCATGAAAATTTGATTTCTCTACATGGGTTTGATCTAATTGATTTACTATTATGGTATTACGAATTATGGGCAAGTTTTATGTTGTTTTCATTAAAAATAATGTTTCAAGTTTTATAAATAAAATTGCCTATTTATGAATACTTCATGAAAGTAAAAGTTTATGATGAATGTTCAAGTATTTTGAATTGATGGTGATGAAAAGAATGTTTTTTAAATTACCCATGTTTATAAGCATTTTTGAATGAATTGAGCATTGTAAAGCATGTTAAAATATTGAGAAATGCCCACATGTTGATGAATGATTTATGATTTATGAAATGGATCTCATGATTTATTGATTTTTGATGTTGGCCGACTAAAGGGCCTTTGATTCTTGGCTAATCATGTTTTAATGGGGATCAATGAAGGATAGATGTTTATTTAGCCATGAATCTTAATGATTGATGTTATTGATTTATACATGAGCGTAATGTGCAGGTTTTTAGGAGCAGTGTCTAGCACCGAGCAGCTCGACGTTCAAATGACACGCCGGGGTCTCATAATGACGTGCCACCGTTGGTTTATAATGATACATTACAATGATAATGATCCCCTCTTTCGTGATATCACATAATGCATGTTCCTCGCTTGGCAATCCAGGGGTGACTCCACCCACCTGAGTGAGATAGTTGGGGCATTATGTAAGGCTATACCTTGATGGTGTCGGTTATGACAAGTCCTCTCATTGTTCTACATGTTTTATGCATTATTATGTTTATGTTGTTGGCTCAAGTGATAATTTCATAAAGTTTCTCTTATGATCATGATAATGAATGGTTTATGAATGATTTGAAAACCTTGAACTTTATGTTATCTTATGGTATTTATGATAAGAGCATGATGTCCTTCTCTTATGATCATTTATGAACTTTTATGTATTTTTAAATGTCCGTTTTACTTACCTTGCATACTCGGTCATGTACTGACTGCATACTCTATGTTGTATCATTTTATGATACAGGCTCTAATCTTTAGATGCAACATCGTCATTAGCTTGTTACGGAGTTTCACATCCAGCTTGTTGGTGAGTCCTCATTCTCCAAGGACCATTTGATTCAGACATTGATGTTTACTTTTAGTTTCAGTTGCCGAATTAGTTGGGGATATTGTCCCATCAACTCATCTATTACGTTAGAGACTTTCAGATTATATTTATTACTCTGCTATTATGTATTTATTCCTACCGATTATCGTTCTATGCTGTGTTATGTTCATGCCATGGGTTGACCTAGAGTCTCTCGGGACTTCTTGTCCCATGTTACAATCCGAGTCTACGTTCGGGTCGTGACACTCTATCTTTCTCTACTTCTCTCTACAATATTAAAGTCTATGGTATGATGTATTATGACTTGGGTATGTACAATTGGGTAAAACCTGCACATTCTCCTTGAACAACTTTCCATAATTTCCCTTGGATGTTCTCAATCACATTTGTGCCAAAGCTATATGATTTTTCCCTTCTTAGCATCCAGGTTACTTGTGCTGCATATGCATTTCATAGGTGACCATCCGTGAGCCACAAGTGCTTCGCAAGTTTAGGTAGTAGTGATTGAAGCCATCTTCAATTGCACCTGCATTTCACAAGTGTCAATCTTTATTATGCAGGTTCATCTAAGCAATTCCTCCAGTGCCATCTGAGTGGCATCTGCATTTTGCAAGTGGCCATATGCGACACACAAGTGGCTTTTGCTTCCAGCAGAGTGTTTTTGGTTCAATTCTTCCATTTTCATTACTTTAGTCAAATACTGTCACAACCCAAACGTACACCAGGTGTTCGCGCTCTGTTGCTCGGTATGTGTTAAAAACCGACACGCAAGTGTACGTGGTCAAACAAGTAATAAAGTGGCTAAGTAGCCAAGTATCGATCCAAGGAGGCTGCTCTGGATATGCAAAATTTCCTAGTTCACTATATTTCTATTCAATTTCAAACTATGCTAACAACTATCCAATCAAGAATTTAGGGAGTTTTGTGTCTAAACTAATTATATACTAAACTTAACAACTATTATTTACGTTGAATTCAGACAATGGATATGCTCATGCCAAGGTTAAGAACGAGTAATGGAGTTGATAATTATGATAATTTGGTCATCCTCTTCTTCATATTGCTAGTCAAGAACGTTTGCCTAGAAATTAAAACTCTCGTATTTAATTTCACTTTAGAATCATAAACCATTCGTCTACATTTCTGTGATCAAATGAAATTTATGACCTAACACTACAATGCCGGTTCCTAAATTGACTAATACGGCTTTCAAGTATATTTCTATCAAGAAAGCACATCAAAACCCAATTTTCCCAAATCAAGTTAAGAACAATACCCTATTAATTCACAACTTTCCAATTTCATGCTCTCTCGAGTGAAATTGGACTTTTTAGATATACATTAATGGTGGCCAATCAAGAATGTACTAAGCACAAGAATTAATAGAACAATATGCAAGAAGAAGAAGAAACCATATCAATTATTACCAATAATCATTACACAAGTTCAAAACCTCAGCAAGAAAGGAATTAGCCACTCATTCTTGGATTAATCGTCCTAGAATGAGTGTAAATCATGCATACAATTGAAGGAAAAGAAGAAGAGAAGAGAAGAAAACTCTTATCTTTTCTATTCTTCAACTTCCACAAAACCACGTTCCTCTCTCCACTTCTGAACTCTGCTAAAAAGCTAGAACTAAAAAAAGGAAGACTGCTTTAAAAATAACCTAAGTGTGCTATTTATACTAGTGGGAAATTTTTCCCGGAATAACAAGCAACGTGTCACGGAGGCCAACGCGGAGCACTGCCTCCGTGACACGGCGTGGACGCAGACCCTCTCTGGAAATTGCAGGGTCCGGATAATTGGCCTCAATGTGGCACGGAGGCCATCGCGGAGGCCTATCTCCGTGCCACGGAACTGACGCGCAGGCACACTGGAAATTGCCTAATTAATTCCTGCCCAGGCAGTGTGCTACCGCGATGGCAGCGTGGCACGGCTCCATCGCGGAGCCAGTGTAAAATGTGCCATCCAAGGTCTTTTCCACGCTCGCATCCAAGTCCAACTCCGACATAGTTCCAACACGCATTTTAGCTCCTAAAAATCACATTATCCTGCAAAACAAATGCTAATCATGTTGGTTAGTATAAATTCGCATTTTATTACCAAATACATGATATTATATACACATTGCACAACAAACAAGGTAAAAATGATACGTTTGAGTATCACTTGGGCATATAAATTTGCCCAAGATCACTTACCCCACACTTAAATCCTTGTTCGTCCTCGAACAACACATACACAACTCATGCAAATTACATCCCAACCTTCGTCACTATGGTGCAACATTTTACGCTATGGTCATACCGATTATTCAATTCTTGCAAATCATCAAGAAAACATGCTTGGTCGTACAAGACAATGACCTTAATACATCGAGGCTTCCTAAACTTTTAAGAATTTATTCTTGATATCGGCAAACTCATGCAAATCAACTAATCAAGAAATCCGACACGAAAATCAATCTTTCATCAAGCATGTACCCTCACAACTCGAGAGAAACTTCCCCTTTTATGTTCGTGCAGCACACAAACATGCAAGTAGGGGCATATAAAAATTAATTTCACTCTCTCTCCAAAAGAATTCGCATGCATCATGTCATGACCCATAGGCTTGCCCTTAGTGTACTACTCCACTAATATAAAGAAATGCAATGTAGGATCAAATAGGACTTTTAATGGGTTGTAACTGGGCTATGGATCTAGTATATATATATTGGATTAGCCAATAATAGTCGCTAGCATCCTTAAGCGCCTTTTCAACTCATTCCCATCGACTCATGGACATTGTTCCTCTCTTTTCTCTTTTTGTCCCATTCATGCTGGTTTACTTTCATACAACCCATTTCATCGGCACACTTGACACAAAATAGAGGGTTTTCATGTACCCTCACTATCATTTAATTACAACTAGTGCCTCTTCAACATCATCTTTTCTTTCCTCACTTTGCTTTTCTTTTCTTTTCACTCTTTTCACTCTTTAACACTTTGGGAAACATTTTCTGTTCTTTGTAAGCGCTTAAGAGCTTCTTATAGACTTTAAGGCTAATGAAAATAAGGAATAAAGCTTAGTTCATACAATTCTGGACAAAAGAAAGAAATCGGCTAAAGGCTCAACGGGCTGACTAGGGTACACCACATATAAAAAGGTAGAATTTGACAAGAAAAAAAATGGAAACTAACGGTTAAAACAAAGAAATGCCTACATCCTTTCCGACACTACACCTCCTTCATTTCGTTTTGTATACACACCAGGCAAGTTCTAGACAATTCACAATGACATGGAATAGCAAAACCTCACTCACACTTCATGCACATGCTCGAATCAAGATGCATTCACAGACTCTTTAATTAGTTAACTACATGAATTCAAGATTAAGCCTCAATCATAATGAACCAAATTCTATAGCCTAGGTAACTCAACATATTTACAAAATTGCATGCTTTCAAACGAATCATTTTCACGTTTTGAACATCAATTACAACACGCAACGAAATTTTAGCAACCATAAGCAACTACAGTTTATTGATGCAATCCACCAAAGAAACTAAAAACAAAACATCTACTCCTATCGACTACATTTCCCTTAAGACGGTCGTCATCCATCCATCATAGGGAATGGTTCAATGGGACTATTCTCGGTAAAAGAACCGAAAACAAACTCCGAGAAACCCAAAATTAAAACTTCAAAATTTTTGCCACACATCGATCATTTCGATTGAAAATATTTGCAAACTATGTTGATAAATGCAAAATCTTTTCGCAAAAATTTTGAAAAATATCGATCATATCGATAGAAAAAGAAAAAAATTTACAAAATTTACAAAATATTTACAAAGGCAACCATAACTTTTTAAAGACACACATCATTAGCCATAAACAAATATATACACATCATTCACAAATCAGTTCACAAGAACAGAGAAAACACAAACATACATAAACGTCAAGGAAGGATATACAGCAGATTTAGAGCCTATGACCCAGCACCTAACTACTCCCCACCCCACACTTAAATCAAACACTATCCCCAGTGTTCACAAAAATACAAAGCACAAAATTTTGGGTGGTGGAACTCCCTGCTTAGTCGAAATATTCGACTTCCTCATCCGGTGCTGCGGCCTCGTCGCCCATATCTGAATCAGCTCCATCTCCGTCATCGGACTCTACATCAGAGTCCTCACGACGTGTCTCCTCATCAGTAGGGACGTCGTCGTCAGTCGGCTCCACAAAGGCTGGCCCCACCTTGCATAAAGCTCTGGCGTTCTCGCCGAAGGGGTAGTCCAGCTCCAGCTGCCATAATTCATCCTTGGTGGCTGGTCTCCCACCTATCCGTAGCTGCAGCATCTGCATGCCGAACATACGGGCCATATACTGGTCGTCACGAGCATGTCGCTCGCCCAGAGTCAGCACAGGTCCGTGTGTAGTGTCACGGGCCTTGGTTTTTGTCACATCAAGGGCCCTCCGCTCCAACTGCGGAATGTAATCCAAGGCTTCTTCCTCGATGTCAAGGCCTCGGAGGAAGGTGGTGATGAGTCCGCCAAACCCGTATCTGTGGCCCTGGTGTAGTCTGGCTCTCTTCATGGCGGATATTATAACCGCCCCCACATTAATCTCAAGCCCTTTCATAAGGGCATACACCAGGCAGACACGGTCCCGGGTCACGTCCGTCATGTGCACTCCCGGGATCAAACACGAACATACTATTTTTAGCCAGATTCTGGCCTCCCTGTTCATCTACGAATAAGGCAGAGTCTGGTGGTAACCCCTCTCTTTGTGTCTCCTCCATCGGGCTGTGCATCGAGCCCCACACAACGTACGTCTGATGTCGGCGTACGGTGGGGTGATATTGAGCTGGCGGAGAACGTGGGCGTCTGTGTCCCGCGCTCCAACGATGGCATTCAGCTGCTGGGGTTCCAGAGTGACAATCTGCCCTCTGATTTTAATAGTATGGCTCCTGATGGCCGGGTTCCAGTTGGCGTAGAATTCCCGGACCAAGTGAAGGTTGCACTCCTTGGGCTCCTGAAAGATAAAACTGAGCCCAGCTGCCTCAATCCTCTGCACCATGCGAGGGAACTCCTGTGCAAGTGGTTCCCTTGCAATATATTCCTCCGGGAAGTATTTGCTTTCCTTGTGCTTATTATACCATTTCTTCCCTTCGTCGATGACCCATCGTGTTCCGTATCGGCGGTGTTGACCGCGTGGAACAGCAGGTGCAGCTAGGACAGCAGTGCCCAGTCTCATTCTCTTTCTGTCGGTGCCTGAGGTTGAGGCACCCTTGCCTTTATCTTGTCGGCTAGCCATTGTACCTGTCAATTTACACAGACAAGCACAATATTAAGCTAAAAACTTGTTCGCTTCGGCTAAGGTTGGGTTAAACAAAATTTACCCCACACTTAGTCTTTAACAAAATTTACAACATTTTAGCAAGGATAACTCTATTTACACCCCCAAACACAATCAACTATAAACATGTTGCTTAGTGCGTTCACAAAATTTCGACAGCATAACGGCTAGCGAATTACTCAGACTTCATACTGCTAACCCAATCCTCCTATCGACAGATATTCACCCACAGCACTTAGCAACAATAACCACAACAGAAATAAGAACAACAATACAAACCTATTATATACAACTAATCTAAGCAATTCAACCAATTCACATATTATGCACTTCCCCACAGAAATTTGAGAATTAATCGTCTTTCCACAATTAAGCAATAATTACCATGACTTATCTCAACTACTAAACACACCCAGGCACCAATTTCATCAAACTATCAAGTTACCCACTTTCAAATCCGACAACCCAAGCCCTAGAACTCAATTCGACAATCAATATTGAATTATTCAATCAATCGATAAGTTCAAACGTCAACTACAACAATCCGAACATAATCAATCACAAAATAATTCACATCATGTTAAAATTTTTTTTTACCTAGGGTGATATATCTCACCTCACATGCTCAAAAGTGGCAAAACTCGCCAGAAATTTGAGATAGAAGATGAAAACATACCTTGGATTTGAAGAACCAAAAAAAACTTGACGTTTTCCTTGCCTATCAACGTGGCACGGAGCTTGGGGGTAGGGGAATGGGTTTTTGGTCGCGGAGGGTAGAAGGAATGGGGAAATTTGGCCGAAAATCGGGGGTTTATTTAAAAGAAACACGCGGGTCACCCAGAAACCCGGTGTGACCCGGCACTGGAATAAGGGCAACGTGTCACGGAAGGTAACGCGGAGCCCCTCCTCCGTGACACGGAGCCAACGCGTTGGCTTACTGGAATTTTAGAAATTCCAGATTTGCCTTCAACGTGTCACGGAGGTCAACGCGGAGCATTGCCTCCGTGACACGGCGCCAACGCGCCAGTGCTCTGTTTCACCATCAAATTTTATTTCTCATACCTTGCCTCGTTTCCTCGATTCCAAGTATTTTTCCTCCGGTATACCTGAAAATCACCTCACTAAACAAAAATTGGTTAAATTCATAGATTCCCTACTAAAAAAATAAATAAAATAAAAATTACTAATTAAAATGCAAATCTAAGCCTAGTCAAGAAAAAGGAAAGAAAATAGAATAAATGAAAAACTTTACACTAAGAAAAGAAAAAAAAAATATTTTTCACGGGTTGCCTCCCGTGCAGCGCCTGGTTTAACGTCGCGGCTCGACAGCCTTTATGCTCAAGTGTCTACTAGGGAGATGGACGATTTGTCTCGATCATGGTCATCTCCCCAGTAGTTCTCAACCTCGTCTGGTGGCCTACCTCGTAACTCTCGGAAATCACTCACTCCATTTGCATTCCCATGATCAATCACGTTGATCACCGAGAGTTCCTTATAGACAGTCGGGAGCTTAGGTGCCTTGTACACGTCGAACACCTCAATATTGTCGTGTGCTCGCATTGTGAGTTGACCCGCAGCTACATCGATCAATGCCTTTCCGGTTGCCAAAAATGGTCGTCCCAAAATAAATGGGACTTCTGCATCTGGTCCAAAATCCAGAACAATGAAATCTACCGGAAAAATGAGGGAGCCTACCTGCACTAGCACATCCTCAACAATGCCATCCGGCTTAGCTAAGGACCTGTCTGCTAGCTGCAAGATCACTGTTGTGGGTCTAGGACTCCCTAGCCCTAACTTTCTGAATACCGAAGATGGCATCAGATTTATACTTGCCCCCAAGTCGCATAACCCACGAGCTCGGATACTTTGCCCAATCGTTAGTTGGATAGTAAAACTTCCAGGATCCTTTAGTTTAGTGGGCAACCTGTTCTGAATACGGGATGTGCATTCCTCTGTTAAAGCCACCGTGGCATACTCAGTCAAACGACTTTTGTTGGCCACGATGTCTTTGATATACTTTGCATATTTTGGCACACCCTACAAGACATCAACAAGAGGTAAGTTAACATGTACCTGTTTGAGTACCTCCATGAATTTCTGGAAACACGCCTCCTCCTTGTGCTTCTTAAGTCGTTGAGGGAACGGGGGTGGAGGCCTTGCTGGTTCAGCTTCTTTGGTCTTCCCCGTATCTGAGGTTTGTTCTCCCTCAACATCTACTGCTCCTGACTTCTGAGGCGGTCTTTCAGGTTCCACCTCCTTTAATTGTAAACCACTCCTCGTGGTCACTGCATTTACCTGCTTAGGATTTGGATCCGTGTCGCTAGGTAGTCCTCCCCTGGGTCTAGTATTTTGGGCACTAGCAAATTGCCCAAACTGATATTCAAGAGCCTTGGTTGCCAATTGATTGTTCTTTACTTCGGCTGCCAATTTGACGTAGTCAGCCTGCAATTGTGCCTGGTTGGCAATCATGGTCTTGAACATTTCCTCAATAGTCGGTGATGGTGGTGGAGGAGGGGCATTGTGATTTCTGAACTGATTCTGATAGCCTTGTTGCCCTCCTTGGTTTCTGTGCATACCCTGCCCTGAACCTTGGCCTTGTTGATTGTTGCTACCCCACGAAAAATTCGGATGATTCCTCCAATTCGAGTTGTAGCTACCACCAAACTGCTGTTGATTCCTCTGTGCATTGCCCACAAAGTTGACAGAATCAGGATTTGCACCACAGCACTCAGCTGAATGCTCACTACTACCACACACTTCACACCACATCTGTTGGACTGCATTAACTGAGGCTGAAGACTGGTTCAAATTCATAGTGCTGAAGTGAGTGTTTAACTGATTCTGCAAAGCAGCTATCTGTGCAGCGATAGCTGTGAGTCCATCCACTTCGAACACTCCTGCTGCTTTCCTTGCTCCACCCCTTGAAGAATCTGCATTCCATTCCGGATTGCCTTGTGAGATTCGGTTGAGCAAAGTGTACAACTCTTCATAAGTCTTCTCCAGCGCTTGCCCTCCAGCTGCTGAGTCTAACAAAATTTTAGTGTGGGGTTCCAAACCCTCAATAAAAGTGTGTACCAACACCTCATTTGACTGATGATGATGAGGACAGTCCCTCAACATGGACTTGAATCTTTCCCAGGCTTGATAAAGATTTTCTCCTTCCCTCTGCTTAAAACTTAGAATCTGACTTCTAAGTTTAGCTGTTTTACCTGAAGGGAAAAATCTGATCAAGAACTTCTTTGCAAGATCATCCCACGTTGATATAGAGTTGGGTGGTTCAGCTTTTAACCACCTCTTGGCTTCACCCAATAAGGAAAATGGAAATAAGGTGAGCCGAACATAATCAGGTGACACTCCAGCGGGTATGTACGTGTCACTTATCTCCAAAAAGTTCTGGAGATGTTGTTGCGGATCTTCGTGAGGGAGACCGGTAAACTGCCCGCTCGTGTGCAAAAGTTGCACCATATTTTGCTTTAACTCAAATCTCCCCCCAGGCTCTGGTTTGCGGATGCTAGAATGTACATTATTAGCTTGTGGGATTGCCACCTCGCGAACCGGCCTGGCTGCTACTTCCTCGGGCACTAACACTGCCCGTACAACTGGTGGATTGGGTTGCTCCATCGTAGACTGTTTGAGCAACTGCAGCTTCTTCCGAAGATCTTCTCTACGTTGACTATGCAATTCACGTTCTGGCTCTAAGTAAGATTCCACCAACTCCTTGTCCCTTGCCAGTGTTCACAGAAATAAAAATCTGCAAAATACAGGCTAAGACCAAGTTGTTAACACTTAAGAAAATAAAATACAAATACAGTAAATTTACACTAAACAAAATTTTACAAATCGCCTAGCCTCCCCGGCAACGGCGCCAAAAACTTGTTCGCGCTCTGCTGCTCGATATGTGTTAAAAACCGACACACAAGTGTACGTGGTCAAACAAGTAATAAAGTGGCTAAGTAGCCAAGTATCGATCCAAGGAGGCTGCTCTGGATATGCAAAATTTCCTAGTTCACTATATTTCTATTCAATTTCTAACTATGCTAACAACTATCCAATCAAGAATTTAGGGAGTTTTGTGTCTAAACTAATTATATACTAAACTTAACAACTATTATTTACGTTGAATTCAGACAATGGATATGCTCATGCCAAGGTTAAGAACGAGTAATGGAGTTGATAATTATGATAATTTGGTCATCCTCTTCTTCATATTGCTAGTCAAGAACGTTTTCCTAGAAATTAAAACTCTCGTATTTAATTTCACTTTAGAATCATAAACCATTCGTCTACATTTCTGTGATCAAATGAAATTTATGACCTAACACTACAATGCCGGTTCCTAAATTGACTAATACGGCTTTCAAGTATATTTCTATCAAGAAAGCACATCAAAACCCAATTTTCCCAAATCAAGTTAAGAACAATACCCTATTAATTCACAACTTTCCAATTTCATGCTCTCTCGAGTGAAATTGGACTTTTTAGATATACATTAATGGTGGCCAATCAAGAATGTACTAAGCACAAGAATTAATAGAACAATATGCAAGAAGAAGAAGAAACCATATCAATTATTACCAATAATCATTACACAAGTTCAAAACCTCAGCAAGAAAGGAATTAGCCACTCATTCTTGGATTAATCATCCTAGAATGAGTGTAAATCATGCATACAATTGAAGGAAAAGAAGAAGGGAAGAGAAGAAAACTCTTATCTTTTCTATTCTTCAACTGCCACAAAACCACGTTCCTCTCTCCACTCCTGAACTCTGCTAAAAAACTAGAACTAAAAAAAGGAAGACTGCTTTAAAAATAACCTAAGTGTGCTATTTATACTAGTGGGAAATTTTTCCCGGAATAACAAGCAACGTGTCACGGAGGCCAACGCGGAGCACTGCCTCCGTGACACGGCGTGGACGCGGACCCTCTCTGGAAATTGCAGGGTCCGGATAATTGGCCTCAACGTGGCACGGAGGCCATCGCGGAGGCCTATCTCCGTGCCACGGAACTGATGCGCAGGCACACTGGAAATTGCCTAATTAATTCCTGCCCAGGCAGTGTGCTACCGCGATGGCAGCGTGGCACGGCTCCATCGCGGAGCCAGTGTAAAATGTGCCATCCAAGGTCTTTTCCACGCTCGCATCCAAGTCCAACTCCGACATAGTTCCAACACGCATTTTAGCTCCTAAAAATCACATTATCCTGCAAAACAATGCTAATCATGTTGGTTAGTATAAATTCGCATTTTATTACCAAATACATGATATTATATACACATTGCACAACAAACAAGGTAAAAATGATACGTTTGAGTATCACTTGGGCATATAAATTTGCCCAAGATCACCAGGATCATAGACATGGGACAAGGAGCCCCAAGAGACCCCAAGTTGACCCATGGCATGAGCATACATCTAATTCAATCACATGAGCGGAAGACTTAGCATAGAGAACGTAATCATAACATAACATAAGGGAAAATAGTACAATACTTATACAATACGGTGGAATACAACTTTTTAGTCTGATAAGCCTTTAAACATGAAAGGCGGATTGATGGGACAACTTCCCAACTAATCCAACATCCAGAAACTAAAGGAATAACATAGAGTGTGAACATGTAGCCCTCGGAACATGAGGACTCACCAAATACATAATGAGCAGTTCCGAATCTATCTATGGCTGAGGACGAGCCTGAGAACTGAGACCTGTATTATGAGACGATACAACATAGAAAGTATGCGGTCAGTACGTGGAATGTACTGAGATGCAAGGTAAGTAAAGCCGACATTTAAAACATGTCGGAAACTCATAAATGGTCATAAGAGTAGGACAACATGCTCGTATCATAAATCATTATAACATATTATACGGCTCAAGGTTTTCAAAAAATTCATAACACAAACATAGTCATAATCATAATAGAAGAACTTTGCTTAACATAACTTAAGCCAACATACATAATCATAACATGCGTAAATCATGAGGAATAGTGGGAGATTCTCCTAACCAACATACCCCATATGAGCACACATGAAGCCCAACTTGTAACCCTAGTCGGGAGGGTGTTCGTACCTTGGCAAGGTAGGAACCATGAAGGGCGTGATCACACATGAAAAGGGCCATTTGGGCAAGGGAAAAACAGAAATGGGTCCCAACATACCTATGGTGGCACGTAGTTCATGAGATCCGGGGCTTAACCTGAGCCCCGAACCTACTCGGTGTTTGATAGTACTCCCAAAACATATATATAGTTCTCATAATAATACATACATGAGTTTATGGGCTAGTTAAATCATGATCATCGTAAACATGCTCGAACATACGTGAACTAGCCATGACTTTAGGCCCGTGAGTCGTCCAAAACATAATTCATGCTTAATAAAATACATACATACTTGTAGATCATGCATATATTTTAAATTTCCATAAGAACATAATAGATAACATAATATATTTATGATTTAATCCATAATACATGCTGGGCTTATCAAAAACATCAATGGATCATAAATCGGTTTATCATAGGCATTCATAATCGGGTTTGAATGATTAGAAATTCAAAATCGGACATACTAATATCAATTTAGAGCTCAAAATATGATCAAAATAAGTTTATAATGATAGGGTTTCAAAATCACAAGACCCATAATTAAATCATGATAATTTATACAAACCTAATATAAAACCCCATGAGTTTTTAAATAAATTTTGAGTAATTTAATAAAGAAGGAGCATGGCTGTGGAAGAATCCACCCATTGAAGACCTTACATACCTGGGATTATCAACTCCTAACCCTCCATAAAAGCGCAAGAATGAAATTGAAGGAATTGAGGTGAAAAGCTTAAAATCCCCTTGAATCACCTGCCAAAGTTCTTGCATGCATGAATGAGAGTTTACAATAGGCCATTCTCTTAAAAACTCATCTTTACCTAGCCAAAACAATGTAGTTTAGGGCCTTATATCATGAAAAAGCCAAAAATACCCTTAATAAACCTGCCCTGAAAGCTGGCCGGATGGAATCCACGAGTGGTACCAACGGGTCGTGGGAACCACCAACGACCCATCATGTCCGTCATTGAATGGACTGCTGAATGTATTCTCTTAGAACTAACCAATGGACAGACAGGACGACCCATCCTCTGAAACCACGATCAGTTGCATCATCCGTTGTTTTCTCATCATAAAATATGAACCCGCTTACCATGAGCCTCACCACGACTCGTGGTTCCTTCCAACGAGTCGTGATTTAAACCCATCGCCTGTACTGGAAATTCTTAACCTCCAAAAATGACCACAACCAATGACTCATGGTTTCTCCTAATGGGTTGTTAGGTCGCTCATTATATGTCTCTTAAAGAACCTAACTCCTTCACACGACTGCTAACGACGACTTGTTGTTTCCCACAATGAGTCGTCATGTCTCCCGTGGTTTACACTGCTACCAAACCTGATCCTAACAATGACTGCATACAACAACTCATGGTTTGATACCACGAGTCGTCCCCATGGCCGGTCTTGCAACTTTTTCCTAATTTCTACAATTTTCAACTTTCAACCTCCCGGGTCTATTCTTACGCACTTTCGGGGTATTACAAATACCTATACTAATAAAGAGAAAAAGGCATAAAGCCTTCCTAATTGGTATGAAAACAAAGCAATAGCTCATGCTTACAAGCCTAATGAGTTGGTAAATTCTAAACTCGTCAAACCCCCAAAGCTGAACAATTTCTGGTCCTCAAGAAAGGCATTCACTTAAAACATAGAAATGAATTAAAAATACTACATCATAATAGCTGCACATAAGAGCATTAAAACTTAACCCAAAATTACACTCCGACTCAAGAAAATAAACAGACTCAAAACATATTGCACAAATTCAATTGGTAACCACAAACATTTGGAACATTTCCCTTTCATTGTTTCAATAAAAAACATGGGCATATTCAATCACGTTAAGATCAATAATTATCTCAAGTCATTGACAATCAATATTCAAGGTTTTCCTAGAAATGAACTGCACAATTTGTCGCATTCATATGTCTCAACTGAAAACACAATTTTAGCATTTACTCCAAGAAGTCACTCACCAAAAGAGAGAGAATCCCTCTCAAGTACATGTATTTCACACATAGGGATTATAAAATGATGTGAAGATGGACACTCTCTCAAAGATATTCATGTGCATACATATTGAACCATATGCTTTCCCTTCATGTAACTCGCCACTAATATAGAATTTCTATACTTGAAATTACTAAGGACTTATGGGTCATAGTAAAGGCTAGGGGTAAGGGTATGAAAATATTTAGCCCTAGTGACTAGAACCTCCCTAATGCCTTTTGTGAGAACTTTCAACCATCCCTCTACACTTAGCGGGATTACTTCACCTTATCTCCTCCTAATCATCATTCACCTTTTCCTCGAGAGCCAACCTTTTAACACCTTAGATTCTACATTATGCATCGTCTAATCAAGATATAGTACCATTCAACTTGTTTCTTTCTTATTTTGATCAAATGTTTTACAATCAGCCATTTTATTCTTTCCATCAAATATTTGATGCTACTTCACATAGAATTTCATTCCTCTTTTTCCTTTTTGCACTCCCCCTAAAACTCAAGCTTTTGCCTATATCATATTTCATTTTTCTTCCCAAATCTTGGGCTTGAAACCCCATTTTTATTTCATCACTGGCAATTAGGGAGGACGGGTGCCAAAGAAAAGGATTAAAAGGGGTATAAGGCTTGTAATGTGGTTTCCAAGAAAAAGGGCTTAGGGCTCAAACAATAGTAAACGAGGGTAGATGTTCAAGGAGGTCGTTTTTTGGTGAAGTGACTAACCAAAAAGAGCCTAAGGTCATTTTTCAAGTGTAACTACATCTAGAATTTCGCCTTGAATACAATTGGGGAATGTTTTAGACAATATGCCTATACAAGCATCAAATTCAAAATCTCATCACACAAGGCATCACACTCTAAGTAGTTCAACTAATTTGACAATCAATTCAAAGGTATGACTTTTATTCAAGTTATTTTAGAGTTTTTGCACACTCATTTTAGAAATCTGGAAGCCAAACAAAGAATGTATAACTCATGAAAAGAGAGTGCCCCTTTTCAAATCATGTGCCCTATTTTATTTTAAAAAATCAAAATCATTTTGTCATGACAATCGAAATTTTTGATGGTACCACTCAAAATAAGTGCAACAATGACCCAAAAAGATAAAATATACATGATATTTTTCCTTAATAAAGCCGCCTCTCAATCTATCATAGGGAAATATCACTCGATTTGACACAATAAAAGAAAAGAAATAAAGAAACAAAATTTTCTATTTGGGAAGGAACCATAGTATAAAGAAAACTCTTGGAGTTTATTACTATCTACAATCTATAAAGGTGATTGCAAAGCATGGTTCAAGAATTAATTGGCATGTAAAACCAACCCGTCAATGGCAACTGATATCATCAAAATAAGAAAACTCAAGCCTGACAAGGGTCTTAAAATATAACTCAATACAAAACAAGCCCAATATTGGCATTCCTTCATCTAAGCAACATCCAAAATATTCAAAACATCAACAAACAACCAAGCCAGATGAGGGCAAAAAGAGTCAATGATCAATAGAAAAAGAGCACACCCACCCCCAACTAAAAAGTACACATTGTTCCCAATGTGCAATTGAAGAAAATGAGTGGTAAGAACTTCCTGAATCAGCTATGCCTCCCCATTATCATCTGCCTCAGCCTCAACCGCACTACCACCATCTTCATCCTCTGCCACATCTTCCTCCCCTAAGCTAAGTAGGTCATCAAAAGGGCCTCAACTGTGTTTGGGGAAGCCATGGCTTCATTTAAGAAACTCATATCAGGATTGAAAGGGGGCCTTGCCCTTAAATTCTCTCACATCAGTCTCGAGAGAAGATACTGCTCACTCAATCACATCAAGTCGAGGCAAAAACTTATTGAAGCTATCAAAAACATCCTTCATTGCGATCTTCACCGATTTATGGATGAGAGCTGGTAGATTCTTGCCCAATTTCGCAAGTTGATTTTCTTGGGAGAGGATCATATGGGATAGCTTTTAAAACCCACTCAGACTAGTGGAATAAGGTGGTAATGACCCCTATTATGGCTCCTCCTCGAAAGCATGTCCCAACATTTTGAGAGTGGGATCACTGAGGTTGAGAGCGAATGGGGCCTGACCAATGTCATGCGTTATGGAGCCTTTAGGGACATCTGAAGTTTGCATTGTTTTCCGCTTGGTCTTGGGAGAATCTGCATCCCTCTTTTTGTCAATGTCAATCACCCCGGTAGTGGAGCTAGTTCATTCATCCAAAAAGTACAGGTCCCCTGCTCGAGCACACAATTGGTTGATGAGAATGCAAAAAGTCATGGAGAGACCTTGTTTCCTAGCTTTTATTTTCATTTGTGTGGTGACTACTTCACCAAATTTGCATGCACCCCAAACATGATGCACGAGATCAAGATGGAGGCCTCAATGTGCATCGAATGGTCCTTTTTAGATGGCATAAGCCTACAACATACTAAGTCCAACTACAGCTTGGCTTCAAACTCGAGGTCTTGATGTGGAATTTCACCCCCCATGGTTGCCCAAAGTGGTTGCCCATTTGTAATGGTCTGGGCCACCCATTTGATGAAGGGCATACTCATGAACTTCATAGACATATTTTTCCGTACTTTACTATGTTTTGAGAACAAATTATGTGCATTTGCATGTGTTTATGTTATATATTTGTGAAAATGACTGATATACATGATTAGATGTTTACAAGGCTAAAAATAAGCGATTTTGATGTGTTTGAGACATTTGGAATAAAGTTGAATAAGAAGAAATGAACTACGCAAGAACACGGGAAAATAAAAATGGCAGACTGCCATGTGCGAGGCACCAGGCCATTGGCACTACAGGTCGTGCGAGGCTGCAACAAAAATGGCGCACAACCTAATGTGAGGCACTGCCTTCCTAGGCGCTACAGAAGGCATGAGGCGCCCCTCTCTCATGCGCGATGGCAGGCGCGAAGCAGCCTCTTCTTGCCATAATGGGCTGTGCGACGCGGCAGTATGATGCCCCAATGGAAGGTGCGATGCGCAATGGGTTTCTCACGGGAAAAATGGATCTCCTACTTCAAAACATGAAATCCTAAATCAAATTCGACAAGGAACAAGAAAAGCATAAATCTAATACTATAAATACCCTTTTTTATTTTTATGTAATAGGAAGTTGAAAGTTTTGAAGTTTTAGAGAGGTTTTAAAGGAAGTTTTACAAGAAGTTTTTAGAGAAATTTTGAAAAGTTTTAGAAGACATACTTTGAGATACAATTGTAAAGCTATTCTTCCTTATTTTTGCAATAATCAAGTGAAGGTTCTTCCAATCATTTTTATAAGTATTAATTTGTCTATTTTTATGAATATTATTAACTTACTTATAAACATGATAGGCTAAAACTTCCATAACTAGGGTTTTGGGAACAATGGTGAATTAACAAACTAAGGTTTGCACGAAGTTATTCTAAACCAATACCAAACGCTTGTATTTTATTCTCTTCATGCTCAAACATTTCTTAATGGTGCGCAACGTTAGGACACGCTTGAATTCTTTACTTTCTTGAGCCTAGAGAGGCAGAGATTAGGAAAAGGGAATCACAACGAAGCCTTGATCTTGATGATCATTGTATTAACTTGAGCTATGGTCACAGGATAGTTAAATTTGGAACAAATCGATCAAGGTTAAATTAAAATGGTTCATGAGACCTTACCCAGTGATTAAGTATAGTCATCCAATAGGGAGAACCAGTCATTTGGATGAACCCTAGTTATCAGTTCTACAAGTAAAGTATTTGGATAGATCACTAGTGTAAAACACAATGTAGTTATGAATACATAAGAAACACGAACTCTAGTTAGTTGCATTAATTTGGAAACAACAATCAATTTATCGACACAATTTCTTATTAATTTTACAAATCCCCCCTTCTTAGGAAATAATTGACTCAAAATCTTAGATACTAGCGTTCTTATATATCCTTCCATATTCCCTGTGGGATCGACCCCAACCTCTAGTTGGGTTCTTTATTGACAATGTCCACTTCATACTTTAGTAGGAGTGTGGTTTTAGCGTTATCAAAAAGTTACGCCTTTGTCGGGGAATACGGTTTAGGATAAGATTAATCGCTTTTGTTTAACTTCTAGTCTTTGTTTTCTATATTTTGTTTTTATTTTATTTTGTGACGTGTCATAAGGAGGTATGCTGAAATAAGCGGCCAAGACGTGACTACGGTCTCAACAGGTATCTTGATGAAGTCTAAGTAATCAAGATACATGTGTCGTGCCACGACGTTAAATTAGGCGCTTCTTGGGAGGCAACCCAAGATAAATTTCTCATTTTTATGTATTTTCTAAAGTGTGCAGGTAATAGGTCATGATTTTCAACAAAAAATGAGCTTAAACATTGAAAAGGAGTAGAGGCCCAGGGAGTTCCTCTTTCCCTCTTTTACTTTATGCTTTATTTCTTTAGCACTGGGGACAGTGTCACTAATTTAGTGTAGGGTGGGAGAAGTGAACTTCATATTACTATGCATGCCTTAATTGCTAAATTTGCACATGGTAGGCCTAGTTTTTTTTGGGATTTATAGATTTATTATGCATGGTTGTCGATTTGTAGTATTTTTTAGTTTTATTTTATTTTGGGTTCCTCCGATTTTTGTTTTTGGTACTTTTCGGTGGATAGTCCCCTTAGAACCGACTAGAGAGTCTAGATTTTATTTATTTATTTATATTATTTATTTTTAGTCATTGAGTCATGACTTTTCCCAATGATGGATGGATGATGACCATCTTAAGGGTAAATTAATCATTAGGAAGAGCAAGAACTTGAATTCTATGAATTCTAGGTGCTTCACTTTAGGTATCGTTGAGACTTTATTAAATTCACTCAAAAATGCATGGAAAAAGGTAGAAACACTTAGTATTTTGGGAACTTGACTCTTGAGAAAATGGGCTTAATTATGTTATGCATAAAATATGAATATATATGTTTATGTGATCTTGATTTTCAGTGTTATACCATTTTGTGCCAATGTGTGAGGAATTTTTGTTATACTCCATACTTGTAAATTGGTATCTAGAACTTGCTCGGTGTGTGTGCAAAGCAATATAAGAATGATGGATTTAGGAAGTGATATAGGCATTTCTTTGGTAGCCCTATTTTTATCCTATTTTACCACCTTGATTGTGATTATCCTAGTTAGAATGTTGAGCCTTAGCCTATTCTTTTGATAGTCATATTACAAGCTTAATCCCGTTTTGTTCTATTGACTTGGATTTGATCAAAATGACTCCTAGGCACTTTAATAAAAAATTTGCATGAAAGGAGAATAAATGGAGAAGTGAAGGGAAAAGCTAAAAAGTGTGGTGAATTAGAAGAAAAGAAGATGGTGAAAATTTGCTAAACAAGGAGGGTGATGGTTAGTGGGAAACAAAAAGAAGAAAGAACTTTGAGGAAAAAAATAATGATGAAAAATGTGTGAATGGGTTCAATGTTGAAATAAAAATCCCGACTATTCACCTAAGTTGAAAATTGAAAAATAAAAGGAGGTATAAGGAGAAAATGGGGAACTAAGGAATGTCCTAAAATCCAAAGTATTGTAAAGTGTTAACTTAGGGAGATTAGTCACTATCTTGGCCAAATTGTCCCTGCACATTCCTTAGCCTACATTACAACCAAATTTAAGTCCTAATTTATCCTTGAGTCATAATTCTATATTAGGGGAGTATTACACTAAGGGTAATCCTATGGGTCGTCATTTGCATATATGTTGAGTTCTTTGGGAGAGTGAGTGGAAATTATTTTATTGATGACCACGTTTATATTGACTTATATCTGTTGTGTGAAAGGGCATCTCTTCAAATTGTGAGGGGCACAACGGTAAGCTTTGGTTTATCTTGATTGCTAAATTACATATAATTCATGTTGCCCCAAAATATGTCTTGATGAGTTAGTTTTCAAAAGTTAAGTGATTTTTTAACTTTGACATTTTAATGTTGATCATATATGCGTGCGAGTGAATTGTATGAGCTTCATTGATTTGTCTCATGATCCTAAGAGTATGTAGACCTGTTCGTAGGATGAATTTTTGTGCTTAAATGTGAGAAGAGAAGTAGTAGATTTTTCGAGGATGAACAATATTTTAAGTGAGGGGTGTTGATAAAGGGCGTACTCACGCACTTCATAGACATATTTTGCCTGTACTTTACTATGTTTTGAGGATAAATTATGTGTGATTGCATGTGTTTATGTTATATATTTGTGAAAATGGATAACGCACTTGATTAGATGTTTACAGGGATAAACATAAGGGATTTTGATGTGTTTGAGACGTTTGGAATAATGTTAAAGAAGAAGGAATGAACTAAGCAAGAATACGGGAAAATAAAAATGGCACACTACCATGCGCGAGGTGCCAGGCCATTGGCGCTAAAGGCCGCGCAAGGCAGCAGCAAAAAAGGCGCACTACCAGGCGCGAGGCACTGCCTTCCAAGGCGCTGTAGCAGGTGCGAGGCGCCACTCTCCCATGCGTGATGGAAAGCATGAAGCAACCTCTTCTTGCCGCAATGGGCTGTACGATGCGACACTATGATGCCGCAATGGAAGCTGCGATGTGCAAGGGGTTTCACACGGGCAAAAATGGATCTCCTACTTCAACTAGAAAAAGGAACATCAAATCCTAAATCAAATTCGACAAGGAACAAGAAAAGGATAAATCTACTACTATAAATACCCTTTTTATTTTTATGCAATAGGAAATCTGAAAGGAAGTTGAAAGTTTTGAAGTTTTAGAGAAGTTTTAAAGGAAGTTTTACAACAAGTTTTTTGTAGCAATTTTTGAGACGTTTTAGAAGACATACTTTGAGATATGATTATAAAGTTGTTCTTCCTTATTTTTGCGATAATCGAGTGAAGGTTCTTCCAATCATTTTTGTAAGTATTAATTTGTGTTGTTATGAATACTATTAACTTACTTATAAACATTATAGGCTAAAACATCTACAACTATGGTTGTGGGAACCATGGTGAATTAAAAAACTAGGGTTTGTACGAAGTCATTCTAAACCAATACTAAATGCTTGTATTTTATTCTCTTCATGCTTAAATATTTCTTAATGGTACGCAACATTAGGACATGCCTTAATCCTTTACTTGCTTGAGCCTAGAGAGGTAGAGATTCAGAAAAAAGAACTACAACAAAGCCTTGATCTTAATGATCATTGTATTAACTTGAGATATGGTCACGGAATAGTTAAATTTTGAACAAATTGATAAAGGTTAAATTAAAATTGCTTATGAGACCTTACCCAGTGATTGAGTATAGCCATCCAATTGGGATGAACCAGTCATTTGGATGAACCCTAGTTATCAGTTCTACAAGTAAAGTATTTTGATAGATCACTAGTGTAAAACCCGAAGTAGTTATGAATCCATAGGGAACAGTTATCATAGTTAGTTGCATTAATTTGGAAACAACAATTAATTTCTCAACACAATTACTTATTAATTTTACTAATCCCCGCTTCTATATGCTTCCATATTCCCTATGAGATCAACCCCAAACTCTAGTTGGGTTCTTTATTGACAAAGTCCGCTTCATACTTCAGTAGTAGGTGTGGTTTGAGTGTTATCATCATTGTAGTTGGTCGCCCTTGGTGGCCATTTTCTCAGCAAACTCGGCCCCTAACTCTATTTGTTCACCCTAAAAGATAGAATTTATTACCTCCGGGTTGGTATCTACCATTACTCCGTGGACCCTAACTGATGGGAAATTTGGGAAGTCATCTAACTTCCTTTCTTCGAGTCTTGCCTCGCTTGATAGGAGGAAAAGAACTCTACTACAAGGTTAGGTTAGCGGCCCGGTAGAGCATCTCAGAATGGGTGCCAATCTCTCTCAGAAAATTACTTGTTGATGTTGGGGATCTCCTGCCCTAGCCATATGTGTTGTGAGATTACAACACTTTCGACACTTAAAACTAAAAAAATAAGAATAGTCCTAGGTGTGTTTATATAGATATGATGCACTTTTACTTTGTTTTCAAGGAAAATAGGTGTTGGAGTAAAAATGTGCAAAAGATACATAAAAAGGTAGATTTAGGGCAAGTACGATCTTAGTAAGAGTCGTACCAAGATTGTAAAAGCCGTACTGAGACTCGTGGAAAAGTCCTGAAGATTTGTACAAGGCAAAGGCAAAGTTTTACTCTTTGTATGAGCCATACCATCCTTGTATGAGCCGTAAATTAAGTAGTAGAAAACATTAGAGAAATTTGCACAGTTAAAGTCTTCAGGTACGGATAGCAATTACGAATCATAATATCTATCTACGACCCATGCTAGGAGCCATGGAAAACTTTAGAGATTTTGGTCCTTGGCAGGTTGTACATTACGATAAGCTATTACAAGTCGTAGGAGCAAGGTAAGAGGCATACCATGACATTCATCGAAATCTTAAGAAGATGCCAGAGTTCTCAGTATCAAACCACGACATAATTATACAACCCGTGGGAGATGATATGAGTCGTACTAGAGGCCAAGACTTAGCCAAATTTTGTAAAATCCAAGGGATGTACGAGACAAGGAACGACCCATACAATTCTGTTACGGGTCATATGAGGAGTCGGCACCAGATTTGGTATTTCCTTGTTAACTTAGGAGAAAGATTTTATTATTTGTATAAATGATTTTTAGGTTTATTTTAGTTTGAAGGTCGTTCATTATCAGTATGTAATCAGTTTTTGACAATATTGAAGAGCAACTCTTGAAATCTTAACTTTGATTTTCTCAAAATGTTGTTGAATTTATTTATCATCTTTTCTTGAAATATTCAATGTTTTGATTCCAACGTTATTCAAAGGTTTGATTCCAAAGTGATTCAAATCCAATGCTAAATGCTTGTATTGTATGCTCTTTATCTTTAGTATTTCTTAACCAAGCACAACATTAAGACCTGCTTGAATTCTTTACTTGCTTAAACCTAGAGCAGTAGCGATTAGGAAAAGAGAATTACAGCAAAGCCATGATTTTTATGGGTCATTGTATAACCTGAGTTGCAGTTGCAGGATTGTTAATTTGGATCAAGTTGATAACGGTTAAATTGAAATCGCTCATGAGACCTAACTCGGTAATTGAGTATAGTCATCGAATAGGGACGAACCAGTCGTTTTAATGAACCCTAATTATTAGTTCTACAATTATATATTGGGATAGATCACGAGTGTAAACCTGAAGTAGTTATGAACCCACTGGGAACACGTACCCTAGGTAATTGCAAATCCTGATAAATTGTTTTACAGCTATTTTCTATAAACCCCCCAATTTGGAGATCACATACATAAAAGCTTAAATACCTGCATTAGTATAGTTCTTACCATATTCTCTATGGGATCAACCCCAACCTTTGTTGGGTTATTTATTGACAACGTCCGCTACATACATTATTAGGAGTGTGAGTTTGAGCGTTATAAAACATTGGGCCATTGCCGGGGAATACAGCTTAAGAATAGATTAATTTCTTGTATTTAACTTTTAGTGGTTATTTCCTCATTTACGTTTTCTAATTGTTTTTGGTACCTACAGATTGTCTCTTGGTGAATTCCAAGTACTAAATGAAGTGAAAAACCCCTGATTCGTCTTGATCTTTAATTAGATCAAACACTACAAAGAGTGGAGAACTAGGAACAAAGAGAGGTCCGTCTTGCTGAGCTAGCTCATCAAGCTGCACTTCAGGAAGCCGAGGATGCTAGGGATGAGGCCATAAATTCTTGACTACAAGGAAGGGGAAACAGAGGCCAGAGATACGCCCCTCAGTTCTTTAATAAGGACGACCCAGATAATGATAAAGTAGGGTCAATTGGAGCTATCATACCACCAACTTTGCCTGCTGGGGTGAAGTTTGACATCACTAGCACCATGATACAGTTGTTGAATATGAAAGGGGCGTTTAGTGGTCATGCAGCTAATGATGACAACCTACACTTGATGAACTTCGTAGGTATATGCAAGCCATATAGGTTGCCTGGTGTAAGTCGGGATGCAATAAGGCTGAGACTCTTCCTCTTCTCTCCTTTTAAGGAGGCCACTTTATGGTTATTGAAATTTCCCAATGACTCCATTAAAAACTGGAGGGAGCTCAAACAATCTTTTCTAGAGAGGTTCTTCCCACCCTCAGGATTCTACAACTTAAGGATGAGATCTACAATTTTAGACAACTAAAAATGAAGGCACTTCATGAAGCCTGGTTGAGATTTAAAAAGATGTTGACCAAGTGCCCAAACCATAAAATTCCTGATGATAGTTTGTTGGAGATATTTTATCAATCATTGAATAATAACACTAAAGCTGTAGTGGATACTGTGACGGGAGGAGCACTAATGAGTCGCACATGGAAACAAGCTACCTCTATTCTTGAAAGAGTGAATAAAACTAACCAGGCCTGGCACACCAGGGAAGCGAAAGCAACTACGGGTACATATATGGTTGGTATGACTGCAAACCAATGAAAGAATGAGGAGGAGCGTGATCAGGAATCGGCCCACATGCGTATATCATTAGACCTTCTCATGAAGCATATCATGGGCACTGGGACAAAAATGTAAGTGCAGTGGGAGCTCAGGGACAAGAACCAAGGCCGAAACATTTAGACTTCGAGGAGGAGGCCATGTTCTTAGACAATCAGGTGATGGGTTTTTGGGCCAACACCCAAGGGTATGGACAGGACACTTGGCGCTAAGGTTCTGAAAGTCAAGTTCGGAACCAATAATGGGACAACTACAACTGTAATGGGTATAGAGATAGGAACCAAGGTCATGAGCAAGAGGGAGAATGGAGGAGTGATGGTTACCGCAATGATCGGACAAGATTGTATGTTCCTCCTAATACACGTGAGGGTGAAGCTGGACCGTCAAAATTAGAGAGCATGATGGCTGAGATGCTCAAGAAGGTAGGATACACTGAGGAGAAGTTGAAAGATATTCAGGGAGATATATTTGACAAGGGCTAGAAAGTAGAGTCGCATTCCATTGTTATCAAGCAAATAGAGTAGCAACTGGGTCAACTGTCGGCATATCTAAACCCTTGGAAAAAGGGAACACTACCTAGCAACATCGTGCAAAACACAAAGAATGATAATCACTATATAGTTATGATGATTAGGAGTGGAAATAACACTGTTGATCCCCCTCTTCTAGTTGTAGTTGGGAAAAAAGAAGAAAGAGATTGTGATTGACAAGGATGATGAGGATGTTGAGCAAGAACTTATGGGAAAGGCTGAGTTGACTGGGGCTCCAAGCGATCAAGAGGAGTCTATTGTTGAGAAGGGAAAGGAGCAAGGGCACAAATAGATCTATACGGCTATCCTTCGACCACCACCTCCATTCCCACAAAGAAAGAAGAAGAAGGCGGAAGATGGTAAGTTTCAAAATTTTCTTTTTATGCTTAAACAATTATCTATGAACATAGCATTGGTTGAGGCATTAGAGCAGATGCGTGGATATGCCAAGTTTATGAAGGACCTTGTTAATAGGAAGAGGTCCGTGAGCTATGAGCCAGTGAGTAACTTGCATTATTGCAGTGCCATAGCCTAACGGGTACTTTCCCAGTAAAAAGATGATCTAGGTGCCTTCACCATCTCATGTACTATTGGTGATGTTGAGTTCGCAAAGGCACTCTGTAACTTGGGAGCAAGCATTAATCTGATGCCATTAGTTGTGTGCAAGCAGCTGGGCTTGGGAGCGCCCACACCGACTACTATGTGGCTATTATGGCCGACCATACTGTGAAGAATCCTGTGCAGATCCTGTTTGATGTGCTTGTCAAGGTTGATATATTCATATTCCTAGTGGACTTCATGATCCTAGATTGTGAGGTTGACTTTGAGGTCTCCATCATTTTGGGGCGACCATTCCTTGCCACTGGGAGGGCTTTAGTAGATGATGAGGCTGGCCAACTGAAATTCAGGATTCATGAAGAGGAGGTCACTTGCAATGTCTACCGAAAAATAAAGCAGCCCAATGAGTTTAGAGTTGTCTCAGCAATCGAGGATGATTCTGAGTTTCTTGACGAAATCTTAATAACCAAGAGACTTGAGTCATGTTGTGACATTAAATCAAGCGCTTCTTAGAAGGCAACCCATGAGGTGGTTTGGTGAAGCCTGAGTAACTGAACCACCTACGTCGTGTCGTGATATTAAATCAAGAGTTTCTTGGGAGGCAACCCAAGTTTATTGACTTATGTGTGCTCACTATGTAGGTGAAATAAAAACAAGGTGCATAAAAAATCTCAATACAGACTTGTACTACGAGCCTCAGTATGACTCATAAGAGCATTGTACGGGCTGTAGTATGAGTCATGGTGTAAAAGGTATAACATGGAGCCAGAAGTATGTAGTGCAAAGGAGGATTTAGTCACTAAAATCCCATATTTACCATACCCATCCCGAAGCCTACATTACAAGCCGAGCAAAGTCATTTAGTGATCTTACCTTAGATGTCCGAAGAGCCGAAGTAGAGAAAATTAGGCCAAACCTATAGTATCCAAAATGCAGTATTTGGAACTTCTTTGGGAGAGTAAGAGTCCCATTTGTTAGTCCCAAGTTCATCATATTCTATATTTGTGAGTGTTAGGGACCTCTTTTATTGTGAGGGTACCTGGTTTGTGTTGCATTTTACCAATTATCTATGTAAATATAATTGATGAAAGCTCAATTATCTGTTGATAGTTGGATGCCATATCTTGATACATGTATGTCATTGATTGTGGTTACATATGTACATAATGACTTAGTTTGAACAAAAAAGGGTAAATAGTTTAGTGTGGTGCATAGTCCACATTTTGTTGTATTGGCTGTAAGTATTCTAGGTTTACTTACTAGTTAAGCGTTGTTGTTAGTTTTTTTTTCTGCCTGAGAACATGCAAAAGTCTTAAGTTGAGGGTGATGATGTGCTGTGAGATTACAACACTTTTGACACTTAAAATTGAGAAAATAAGAATGGGCTTAGATGTGTTTATAAAGATATGTGCAAAAGATGCATAAAAGTGTAGATTTTGCGCCAAGTACGGATCTCCGTATGCGTCGTACTAAGATTTTATGAGCCAAACTGAGACTCGTGGAAAAGTGCAGAAGATTTATCCAAGTCAAAGGCAAAGTATGACTCTTTCTACGAGTCGTACCATCCTGGTATGAGCCATAACTTGAGTCTTAGAAAACTTTAGAGAAATTTTCACAGTTGAAGTCTCTTGGTATGGGTAGTAATTAGGGATCATAACATTTGCCAACGACTCATACCAGGTGCCATGGAAAACATAAGAGATTTTGGGACTTGGCAGATCTCATGTTAAAACAAGCTATTACGAGTCATAGGAGCAAGGTACTAGGCATACCAAGATATTCGTAGAAATATTCAGAAAATGCCAGAGTTCTCACTATCAAACCTTGACTTGATTGTATGACTCGTGGGATCTTGTTACGAGTCGTACTAGAGGCCAACACTTAGCCAAATTCGATAGAAGCCAAGGGACGCACAAGAGAAGGAACGACCCGTATAATCTTGTTACAGATCGTATGAGGAGTCAGGGCCAGATTTGGATATTTCCCTGTTAATTTAGGAGAAGGATTTATTATTTGTATAAATACTTTTTACATTTCTTTTAGTTAGAAAGTCATTCATTATTAGTTTGTAATTAGTTTTTGACAATATTGAAGAGCAATTCTTGAGATCTTAACTTTGATTTTCTCAAATAGTTCTTGAATTTGTTCATCATCTTGTCTTGCAATATTCAAAGGTTTAATTCCAGTCATCTTTCTAAGTATTAATTTATGTGTTTGTTCAATGAATATTTTCAATTATCTGACAATCATTAGAGGCTAAAACCTCCACAACTAGGGTTGTGAGAACTATGGTGGATTAACAAACTAGGATTACACAAAGTGATTCAAACTCAATGCTAAATGGTTGTATTGTATTCTCTTTATCTTTAATATTTCCTAATGAAGCGCAACGTTAAGACTTGCTCGAATTCTTTACACGCTTATACCTAGAGAAGCAGAGATTAGGAAAAGAGAATTACAACAAAGCCTTGATTTTTATGGGTCATTATATAACTTGAGTTGCAATTGCTGGATAGTTAATTTGGAACATGTTGATAACAGTTAAATTGAAATCGCTCATGAGACCTAACCCAGTGATAAAAAATAGTCATCCAATAGGGACAAACCAGTCGTTTGGATGAACCCTAGTTATTAGTTATACAAGTAAGCATTAGGAAAGATCATGAGTGTAAAGCTGAAGTAGTTATGGACCCATGGGGAACACTTACCCTAGTTAATTGCAAATCTTGATAAACAACAATTGATTTTAAATCTTGTTTACAACTGTTTTCTATAGATCTCCCAATTTGGAGATAACATACCTAAAAGCTTAAATACATGCTTTAGTCTAGTTCATACCATATTCCCTGTGGGATCAACCCCAACCTTTGTTAGGTTCTTTATTGACAACATCCGCTTCATACTTTATTAAGAGTGTGAGTTTGAGTGTTATCACAACACCACTAGATTGAAGCATTTTTTTTGAAGTAACAGACCACTTCTAATACTTGATGTAATATTCCTTCATTCCATCTACACAAATTTGGATGACATCTTCACTATTACCCTAATTTGGATGACATCTTCACTATTACCCGAATTTGGATGACATCTTCACTGTTACCTGGGATTTGAGATTCCTTGGCTTTGTCCTTTGCTTTGGTCCTGGAGGAGGCTAGGGCCTTCCGCTTGTCTTGTCTCCTAGATGAAGACATGTTCCTGCAACGCAATGTGAGTGCCACAACATAAACCCAACTCTTTTTGTATTTTTCTTAAAGAAAATATAAGAAAAGAAGCTACACTAGACTAAGGAAAGAAAAATGAAAGAAGTTGGAAGGAAGGAAAATGAAGTAATCAATAAAATCACTGCCAGCACCTGTGTTTTACCTGCGTTTCGCAGGTGCGGACCTGTGGCTTGCAGTTGAATCGCAAGTGCAAGGCAAAATCACTCTATCTTGTACTAGAACTTGTGTTTTGTATATGAGAATCTGTGGCAGGAAGGTGGAACGCAGGTCTAAGGCAATGAGCCTGAAGCCCAATACCCAACCTACGTTTGAACTAGCATTCTGCAGAGCAACATTGCGTCACACAGTTGCTCAACAATGTCTAAAATTAACACATATGATTTCATTCAAGGTTTCTAAGAAAGTATGAAAAAGATCCTTATCTAACAGGTACTCAGACTTCCCTAAAGGATTTTTCAATAATATTAACAACTAATTTAACCATTTTGACCATGTAACGAATTCCGTTCAGAAGGACGTTACCGCACCAATCATCGAAAAACATCAAGTGACCAATCCTACCAAAATTTATCAAATCAACTTTAGAATCAAACAATACTCACAGGAATTATCATATTTTCATATACATTATCAAGAACACAAGAAAATATGATGATTTTCCCATTAGAAAGACATCATCCAATCCATTATTAGGAAAAATCATTCATCTCAAGAAAATCAAGACTCAGACAGAGAATTCGCAGCAGCTAAAGCGCTAGGAAGCTTGAGGTCGATGGTGTTGCAGCAATCATCACAGATAGAGGGTCTGAAGCCTGAGTCAAAGATCATGCTTGATGCTACCGCACATGGATAGATTCTGTCCAAAATCTATTATGAAATTGAGGCTCTATTGAACATCATGTCTGCAAGAATTAAGGATTATCAATACTAAGACAGAGAATTCACAGTAGCTAAAGTTCTAGGAGCTTAAGGTCGATGGTGTTGTAGCAATCAAAGCAAAAATTAGCCATCTGGTGAATATGATTAGCAAACTCGTGACCACACCAGCAGGAAGCCAAGTGTAGTAGGTACATCAGGTGCAGACTCTACCACTGTCATGTGAAGCATATGAAGAAGGTCATGCATTTTTAGGTTGTTCGCTTAACCTCAAATCTATATTTTTTATGGGACAACAAAATCGTGGTGGCAATTTTGCAGGTAATGGCTTCAATCAAGGGTACTAGAATGCAGCAAATCCCTCATGCAAAGGGAAGAAAAACTTCCAAAGGCCCCAGAATAGTTACCCAGGGTCTCAGGGCCAATAGTTGAGTAGTTCTCTTGAGGAGACAATGAAGCAATGAATGGTGCAACAAAATTAGGTAGTGAATAAGATGCAAAAATCCATACATGAGCTTGAGAGGCGGATGGGGAAATTGGTCCTGTAGCAAACAAACAGACCTAAAAGGGGCACTTTCGAGTAACATCGAGAAGAACCCAAGGAAAATGCGAGCTCAATCTCTTTGTGTAGTGGAAAAGAGCTGGGTGAAGTAATCCATAGAGAAAAAAAGGTTGATGATAATCAGGTTGAGAATTCGAAGAGTGAGGTCGAGTAATAAAGAAACTCACAACTAAAACTTGTAGTAGCTAGACCACCTCCCCCATTCACACAGAGGTTTCAAAAGTAGGAGGATACAGTTTGCAACAAGTTTCTTAACTTGTTGAAGTAGGTACATGTTAACATTCCTTTGGTGGAGCTTTTTTAGGAAGTTCGGAAATATGCTAAGAACCCAAAGGACATTATGGCAAACAAGAGGCGGTTAATAAAATTTGAAATTGTGGCTCTTATAGAAGAGTACAGTTCTCGGGTTTCGAATGAAATTCCTAAAAAGTTGAAGGACCCCGGGAGCTTCACCATTCTTATAGTGATTGGAGATGAGAAATTTAGTTCTATCGTATGTGATTTGGGTGCTAGCATTAATTTGATGCCTGCATCCCTATTCAAAATTGTCACGACTCGAACATGGCCCATGATCAAGACACAGGACAAGGAGCACCGAGAGACTTCAAGTCGACCCATGGCATGAACATACTTATAACTCAATCAAGTAAACTGGAAGACTTAACATAATAAACATAGAGGAAATATAAGCATAAAAATA
This sequence comes from Datura wrightii, assembly GCA_035772735.1. NCBI lineage: Eukaryota > Viridiplantae > Streptophyta > Magnoliopsida > Solanales > Solanaceae > Datura > Datura wrightii. The sequence continues at coordinate 133,664,628 of JASDFA010000016.1, forward strand.
CAACCCAAGTCTGAAGCTGAATACAATCTGTTTTCTGAAAAGCCTTTACATTTGATGAGTTGATGGGACAACACCCCAACAAACTCTATAAATCTGAAATTGAAAATACTTCAATATAGCTAAATAGAAGAGGGGCCCTCGATAGATGAGGAATCACCAATAGAGGCTGAATGCAAACTCCCAAAGCTGGCTACTGGCGGGGCTGAGTCTGAAGATCGGAGCATGTATCATGTAACGATACAACATATAGAATGCGGTCAGTATGTTTAATGTATCAAGTATGCCAGGTAAGTAAAATCACATAAATAAGTACAATCATTTAAAACATGCATAATGTAAAACAACATCAAGATAAGAATTTGAGAGTAGGGCTTGCATGCTATTTTCTGAAACCATGATCTGAACATAACTAAACATTATAACTTAATTGAATGACCTAAAGCTGAAATCTGATAATCATAAGTAAAACTATATATTGGGTCAAACTTTCTTTAGAACATATATATATATATATATATATATATATATATACCATGAACGATAACATGCATAACTAAAATCATGAGTAACAATGGGAGACTCTTCATATAACTGATATTACTATGATAGGGCTTATGTGGTCCCGACAATCATACTCAAGTGGGCAGAGTCGTCCAAAGCCTTTCCCGGGCTAAGGACACTATCATGATTTCGATATCAAGCTCGAAGCCCATTCGAGGTAGGGGATAGTTCACAAGGGAGGTCCCAAAATAATCTGATCATACCTATGTTGGCGCGTAGTTCTGAGATATAGGGTTGACTGACCCTTAGTCTACTCGGTGCTAGAAACTACTCCCAAAATAACATGCATATGCTCTCCATCATTTTTCAATGAAGCTGACCATCATCTATTGACGAAGCTGAATAATCATGAATATATATAAATCTAAATCATACATGATGAGCCTTGGCTCACACCATATCACAAGCTGAACATAATAGGGAATCTAGACTCCAAAACCATATGGTAAGCTAATTAAATTGAAATAATACATCATTCTTGAATATATGGGCTTGCCCAATACTTAAAAATGCTTGAAAAAGCTTAATTCACTTAAAAACATGCTCATAAACATGGGTAACTTGAAAACATGCTTTTCATCATAAATATCTCAGCATACTTGAACATACATCATAAATCTCATCTTTCATGAACTTCTCATGGATGGGCATTTTAATTTATAAGGACTGAAAACATGATTTTAATTGAAAATAATATAAAACTTTCCCATGACTCATAATTTGATAATAGGAACATGCCTAGATCATACCCATGGTAGAAACTTAGGAAATTCATGCATTGGGTTGAAACCCCAAAGGATCAACATATAGACTTTTATGAATTAGAGAGGGATTGGGCATGGGTGTGAACAAATTTGTCCATTCATAACCCTACATACCTGAGATGGACTGATTCTACAACTTTTCTGATTGCCCAGTGAAGAATTGAAGAAAACTTGAACGAAAATGAGCTTGATCACCTCTCTAGACCTTAACTCTTGCATGCATGGATAAGAATACACTAAAATGAACTTATCGCTCTTAAAACTCATCATTCATAGCTTAAAACCATGTAGTTTAGGCCTTAGGATCGTAGGAATTACAGAAAAACCCTTACTAAATTGGCAGATTATAACTGACTACCAATCACCACGAGGGACAGGACGAGTCGTCATTCAAGGGAACCAATCATTGTCTGCTGTCATCATGTGCACTACCACTTTTCCTCAAAGGATCCCCATGAAGGACATAAGGGATCATTATTGGTGACCACGACTCGTGGTTACCATTCTTTTCCTTCACTGCCCAACATCTCAAATCTTTCTCCAAAGGCTGACCATGACATCTCCGATGAATCTTGGTGACTGAGTGTAATACCCCGGGAAGGGGCCTAAGAATAAGACCCAAGAGTTTAATTTCAAAAAGTGCACAAAACTAGCAAGAATATATCAGAACGGGGGACTTAACGACTCATGGCAGGATACCATGAGTCGTCGTGTGTTATCGTGGTATGAAAGTGAGGGAGGCAGTGGCAACGGATGACCTAACGAGTCATCTGGCCTGGCAATGACTCGTCAGGTTGGTCGTTGGGTGGAGGAGGGGAAGCCTTAGCAGTGTCCATGACTGATGGATGTGATGAGTCGTTTAGGGTGGTAACGACTCGTTAAGTCAGTCGTTATGAGGGAGAAATTTTGGTTTTAAACGAATTTCTAGTGTACTTGATCAGTGCACCTGACGAGTCATTTGGTGTAACAACGACTCGTCAGGTGAGTCGTGGGTTCTAGTTCGGATAGATCTTTAAGTTTTCTCAGGGGTGTTTGGGTAAAATCCTATGCTCTCATTTCTTAAGAGATGTCGTTTTAGGAAAGTTTGGGGACATTTTTAAGGGCTTTTCTAGACTTAATCTTTTATTCTCTCAAAAAAACTCACCCAAACCCTTCTACCTCCTTTCTTTCAAGATTCAAGGGATTTCTTCAAGGCTTCAAGATGCAAATCAAGTGGGATTTTCATCTACCAGGTACGCGGGTTTTTAAACAAGGACACTCTTCCATCCTTGTGCCCCAAAAAATATTTTCATTAAATACCAATTTGATAATTCTAGAAAAGCATGATATAGGGTTTGTAAAAAGGGTAAATTCTTCTTTATTTTTCTTAAATGTTAATATCTACTGTGATTATGAATTTGATTGGATTGTTAATTCATGAGTTATCTTGAATTATGAATTATAGGTTGAGAATGTATGAGTATATTATGTTCTTCATAAATCGATTTGAGTATTGGATGGGATTTATTGATTTCTCCCTAAATTATCGTAGTAATTCATGAACATGATAGAATCGTGAAAATATTATATAATTAACCCTAATGACTTGATTACTATATTGATGACCATGTTGGATTGACTAGGATTTGTGGGCTTGAGCAATTGAAGTAAATTATGTGCCATCACCATGTTTTTAGATTTAATTGATTGGGCATGACAAGATTTCATTTCCATTGTTAAACTATGAATCTTGGGCGGATTCTATATTGTTTTCTTCATTAAAAATCATTTTTATAAAATCTTAGAATCTAAAACTCCCGTGGCTAAAGAGTTCATAAAAGGAGTGATCATGACAAACTTGGTGTGTGAAATGGTTGTAACCTAATTACATGAAGTTATGCATCCTTCATAGATTATGAGTTTAATTCTATAAATCATGTTGATCTTATATTACCTATTATATGAGGTGAGTATGGAATCAAGATACCATGATAGAATACTACTAGTACGAATTTATAGCATACTCGTTGGGTTGTGATGTCAAAGCTAATGAGGAAATTGGTTATGCGATAATATGAATGGTGATGATAAAGTGTGAGACTAATATGTCAACTTGTTGAGCCTGTGCCTATTAAAGAATAGCTCTAATCCCTTTTAATATAAGTACTGCATGATGAGAATGTTGAATATTCTTGTCTCTAATAAGTTGTTGTAAATTTAGATTGGCTATAGACGTTAGTGGAGAATGTCTCACATAGACGTTAGTGGACAATGTCTTCTTGTAGTTGGTCAGGACTCACGTCCCCAGGTACTAGGTAAGAGTGTCATCTCTTAGTCAGTCCGCACTTACATCCCTAGTCGGTTGAGTATTTTATTTTCCCTGCATTGTTTGGGACTAACATCCCTAGCCAGCCAGTGACTCTCTACATCAGAGCTATCTCTCTCCCATTGACAGTTAGGGACTCTCTTTGGCTGAGAATGTTACCCTTTGATAGTCAGAGACGCTGCCTTTGACCATGAGGGATTCCCCTTTAGATGTCAGGGACCCTCTTGATATCATTCACGACATCATACCTTGTATTATTCCTGATTGTTACTTTTGCACATCAGCAGTTACAATAATAATGCATGTCTTTATAATATGGTTATGTTAATTGAATATGTGAATCTCGTATAAGTTTGTTGTATCTCTTTCAATTACCTTTCTATTAAAATGTTTTACATGGTTTCCTTCTTGGTCATATTATAAGTTAGTTTGTTTATGCTTCGTGCATAGTCAGTACATTCCAAGTACCGATCGCATGCCTCTTATGCTATATCGTTTCATGATATAGATTCGGGTCTCAAGGTTCAGTCGTGTGGCTATATACTGTCCTTCCTCTCCAGTTGTTAGTGTTGAGTCCTCATCTTTCGAGGACGTGGTTTATGTTCTTTTTTTATTATGTTTTAGTTTTCAGACTTTGGGAGTTAGCTGGGGGCTTGTCCCAGCAATTCATCAGTTTAGTTGAAGGCTTTTGGACTTGTCTAGACAGCTTCAACTATATATCTAAGTGTTATTAAATTGTCTTCATGGATCATATTAGATTAGTGTTATTTTCTTCCTCTCATTTATGTTGTTAGTCATATCTGACATTAAATGTATGCTATGATTATGCCATGGGTAGACTTGGAGCCTTTCGGGGTTTCTTCTCCCGTTTGTATATCCGGGTTTATTCTCGGATAGTGACAAACATGGTATCAGAGCAAAGGTTTAGAGTTCCCTAGGTGTCTAAAAGCCGCATTATGTAGAGTCTTTTTCATAGGTGTGAAGCACGCCACACTTATGATGAAGAGGCTATGAGATGTTTTAGGAATGTTCCATTTTCTTCATAATTCTTATTGTGAGTGGAGTATGAAGCTCTAAATAGTTTCTACCCTAACTTATGCTTTACACGCTCAGAGATAATGCCGCCCCGACGAGCGAATGGAAGAGGACGTGGTAACGGCCGTCGGTAGGTACCACTAGCCGGGCAGACCCAATGGATGATCATGTTACTCATGCTGAGTTCTGAGCAGCCTTTCAATTGTTGGCATAGGCCCTGACCACTCAGATTAACCAGCAAGCGGTGGCCCAAGCTCCTCAAAATGGAAATGAAGTGGTGGCAAGGATAAGAGGTTTTCTTTGAATGAACCCACCTGAATTCTTGGGGTCAAAGGTGGATGAGGTCCCATATGAATTTTTGGAGGAGATTCAGAAGATTACTCACATCATGGGAGTGACAGGGAGTGAGATCGAACACACTTAGCCTGCTACCAGTTAAAGGGAGTTTCTTATATCTAGTATTGTCAATGGAGGGACAGTCATGAAGTTGGAGCAGGCCCCGTAGGTTGGGATGAATTTATGATGGCGTTTTTGGATAGGTTCTTCTCTCGAGAGTTGAGGGAGGCAAAGGCGGCAGAGTTCATTAACTTGAAACAAAATGACATGACTATCCAGGAGTATGCGTTGGAGTTCACTTGGTTATCTAAGTATATGCTGGAAATGATAGTCGACTAGCGGGCCCGAGTAAGCTGATTTTTGAATGGGGTGTCATACTCCTTGCTTAAAGAATGTAGGACTGCCATGTTGCACAGGGACATAGACTTCCCACGCTTGGTAATATTTGCTCAACGGTTGGAAGCAGAGCAGGTTAAGAAAAGGAGAGAGAGGCCAAGAGGGCTAGGATTGGAGATCTAGATTTATCCCATCAGAGGTCGAGTGTTGGCTATCGCTCACGCTACAAGTAGAAAATATCAACTCCAGCACCCTCGACAGTCAGTGCTCCTTATCAGCCCTGAGTGATGGAGAATGCGTACCCATTGTGTATGAGTTGTGGAAAGAACCACTTAGGAGTATGCATGGCCGGCTCAGATGTTTGTTTTTAGTGCAGCAAGATGGGCTATAAGCATCGAGATTGTGCAGCGGCTAAGTGAGGCAAAAGTAGGTTCTCAACCACTTCTTCAGTAGCTCCGATAGCATGTCTGTCTCAGCAAGGTGCATCCATCCATCCAGGTAATAGGCATCGTCAAAACTGCTCCTATGTTATTTCATCCCATCAGGATAAGGGCAAGGTGTCGCTAGTGGCCAAAGGTATGTTATGAAGCTTGTATCATTCTTAATATGATGCAAATCTCTATATTGAATAAGAAGTTCAGTTGTGATGGTGAGAAAAGATTGATGGTTTGTGATTTGAATAGTTATTAGTGTAAGGCTCACGGTGAAGGTTAGAGGTGAAGGAGGAGTTAAGAATTCGTAGCTTAGCCTGACTTGAAGAAAGATTCGGGAGTCTTAGGATGATGACTTTAAGCTAAGGGGGAGATAGTGAATATGTGAAATAAATTAGATCTTGAGAACGCTCGTAAGAAGTTTCACCTCTAGCAGATGTAGTATGTCGATCTCTTCGAGGTTCAGATAATTTCCATTGTAATTTCAGTTGAAGTTAAAGTGGTGTCGATTCCTATATGCAATTTCCGAGGTTTAGAAGTAACCATTTTAGTCAGTGATTCCAGTCTTTCCCTATGAGTCCTTATTGTCTCATTTTCATGTTATGATTTAGTTATGTGTGTTAATCCATGTTTTCTTATGTGTTCGGATTGAACTCAGTCTTTGAAAGTTGTTTGTTAACTTAGTAGAGTCAAATTATCTCATGTATGTGCTCCGTTTTGACATCGGGAATGACTCATGCTTATGAAATTCTTACTCTCAGTTAGATTAGATATTGTGAATCAAACATAGTATTAATAAGCGATTTGAGAATGAAAGTTTAGTCTGTACAGTTTCGTGCCGGACCAAAGAGGGGGAAAGAATTCTTTTCAATGTTTTGTATAGATCTATGCTGGTTTCATGTTCTCCAATTTTCCTAGAGTCATGGTGAGTATGCTACATGTGAATTTTCAGATTTAGTGAATAGGGTTGGTCCGGAGTCAGATACTCCGTTGGTGTTTAGCTGTGATTGATTGCTATTTGGATATCGGCTTCATCTCTATCTTTTCAGCATATTCAGCAAACATTTGAGGACAAATGTTCCCAAGGGGGAGATATTTTAATACCATGGGAAGGGGCCTTGGAATATGACCCGGGAGTTTAATTTGAAAAATTACAGATCTCAGAACGGGGGTGTTAACGACTCGTGGTTGGTTACCATGAGTCTTCATATCCTGTCATGGAATGGGAGTCAGCGAGGCAGTGGCAATGGACGACCTGACAAGTCGTCTGTCCTGGCAACGACTCGTTAGGTTAGTCGTTGGGTGGAGGCTAGGAAAGCCTTAGGAAGTGTCCATGACGGATGGATGTGACGAGTCGTTTAGGGTGGTAACGACTCGCCAAGTCAGTCGTTAGGAGGGAGAAGCTCTGGATTTAAAGGAATTTCCATTGTACTTGACCAGTGCACCTAACGAGTTGTTTGGTGTAACAACGACTCGTTAGGTGAGTTGTGGGTTCCAGTTCGGCCAGATTTTTAAGTTTTCTCAGGGGTGTTAGGGTAAAATCCTATGCTCTCAATTCTTAAGTAATGTCGTTTTAGGAATGTTTGGGACGTTTTTAAGGGCTTTTATAGACCTAATCTGTCATTCTCTCAAAAACACTCTCCCAAACCGTTCTACTTCCCTTCTTTCAAGATTCAAGGGATTTCTTCAAGGCTTTAAGGTGCAAATCAAGTGGGATTTTCATCTACCAGGTATGCGGGTTTTTCAACAAGGATACTCTTCCATCCTTGTACCCCGAAAAATATTTTCATTAAATACCAATTTCGATAATTCTAGAAAAGCATGATATAGGGTTTGTAAAAAGGGTAAATTCTTCTTTCTTTTACTTAAATGTTAATATCTACTGCAATTATGAATTTAATTGGATTATTAATTGATGTGTTATCTTGAATTATGAAATATTTGTTTAGAATGTGTGAGTATATTGTGTTCCTCATAAATCGATTTGAGTATTGGATGGGATTTGTTCATGTCTCCCTTGATTGTCCTAGTAATTCATGAACATGATAGAATCGTGAAAATATTGTATAATTAACCCTGATGACATGATTATTATATTGATGACCATGTTGGATTGAATAGGACTTTTGGGCTTGAGTAATTGAAGTAAATTATGTGCCATCACTATGTTTTAGATTTAATTGATTGGGCAGGACAAGATTTTATCTCCATTGTTGAACTACGAAGCTTGGGCGGATTCTATATTGTTTTATTTATTAAAAATCATTTTTATAAAATCATAGAATCTAAAACGCCCGTGGGTAAAGAGTTCATAAAAGGAGTGATTGTGACTAACTTGGTGTGTGAAATGGATGTAACCTAATTACATGAAGTTATGCATCCTTGATAGATTATGAGTTGAATTCTATAATTCATGTTGATATTATATTACCTATTGAATGAGGTGAGTACGGAGTCAAGTTTCCATGACAGAATAATGCTAGTACGAATTTATAGCATACTCGTTGAGTTGTGATGTTAAAGCTAATGAGGAAATTGGTTCTGCGATAATGTGAATCGTGATGATAAATCTTGAGACTAATATGTCAACTTGTTAAGTCTGTGCCTATCAAAGAATAGCTCTAATCCCTTTTAATATGAGTACTACATGATGAGAGTGGTGGATGTTCTTGTCTCTAATTAGTTGTTGTAAATTTAAATTGGTGTCTTCTTGCAGTTGGTCAGGACTCACATCCCCAGGCACTAGTGGAGAATGTCATCTCTTAGTCAGTCAGGACATACATCCCTAGTTAGTTGAGTATTTTATTTTCCCTACGTTGTTTTGGACTAACATCCCTAGCCAGCCAATGACTCTCTACATCAGAGCTATCTCTCTCCCTTTGACAGTTAGGGATTCTCTTTGGCCGAGAATGTTACCCTTTGATAGTTAGGGACGCTCCCTTTGACCGTCAGGGACTCCCCCTTAGACTTTAGGGACCCTGTTGATATCAGTCACGACATCATACCTTGTATTATTCCCGATTGTTACTTTTGCACATCAGCAGTTACTATAATAATGCATGTCTTCATAATGTGGTTATGTCAATTGAATATATGAATGTCATTTAAGTTTGTTGTATCTCTTTCAATTACCTTGCTATTAAAATGTTTTACATGGTTTCCTTCTTGTTCATATTATAAGTTAATTTGTTTACGCTTCCTGCATACTCCGTACATTCCAAGTACTGGCCGCACAACTCTTGTGATATATCGTTTATGATATAGATTCAGGTCTCTAGGTTTAGGCGCGTGGCTAGATACGCTCCTTCCTCTCCCAGTTGTTAGTGGTGAGTCCTCATCTTTTGAGGACGTGGTTTATGTTCTTGTTTTATTATGTTTCATTTTTCAGAATTCGGGAGTTAGCTGGGGACTTGTCCCAGCAACTCATCAGTTTAGTAGAAGGCTTTCGGACTTGTCTAGACAGCTTCAGCTATGTATGTAAGTGTTATTAAATCATCTTCATGGTTCATATTAGATTCGTGTTATTTTGTTCCGCTCATTTATTTCGTTAGTCATATCTGACATTAAGTGTATGCTATGATTATGGCATGGGTCGACTTGGAGCCTTTCCGATTTTCTTGTCCTGTGTCTACAATCCGGGTGTACTCTCGAGTAGTGACACTGACCACGATTTGTGGGGTCCAATCGTGAAGTACACATCCAACCATTCTGCACTTTTCCACAACCCTTGATTATGACTGAGTCAACGAGTTGTAAGGATTGACCACGACTCGTGTTCATGTCCGTGGTGACTTCAAAACTCCAAATTTCAACTCAAGTCCAGCACCTCACCACGAGTCACTTCACGATTCGTGGTCTACTCCACGGGTCACAGAACGACTCATTCTGTAACTTGGTGCCAAATTTCCAGGTTTCTCCATTTCAACTCCCGGGTTTGATCTTTTGGCTTTCAGGGTATAATAATATCTCCCCCTTGGGAATATTCTTCCTTGAATGTTGGAAAACCATACAGAAAAGCAGAGAAATGCAATCATCATATTCTAATATTGATCATATAAGCTGAAAACTGACGGAATGACTGACTTCAATCCAAACTACATGGCTGAACTGAATTTATGAATTATACATACATACACATGAAAGAAACTAGGACACATGAACTGAACATGAAACTCAATAGAGTTTTAGGAAAAATACTGATACCTCAAGTTGGAACTAAGCCGGTAGGGAATAAATGTGGATATCTAGCCATCATATCTGCCTCGGCTTCCCAAGTACCACCCTCCACATGCTGATTCCTCCATTAAACTTTAACTGAAGCTACTAATTTGTTTCTTAGCCTTCGAATCTGTTGATCTAGTATTTCCACCGGAACCTCTTCATAACTAAGGTTGTCCTTCACACAAACACTATCCACCGGGAAAACTAGAGATGGATCACCTAAATACTTCTTTAAGAGCGATACATGAAAAAAAGGATGCACGAAAGCTAATTCGGAGGGCAACTCCAATTCATATTCCACCTCGCCAACCCACTTCACAATCCATAAGGACCAACATAACGGGGACTGAGTTTTCCTTTTTTTCTGAATCTCATCACTCCCTTCATGGTAAACACTTTTAGAAACACCCAATCATCAAATTCGAACTCAAGTTCCCTCTTTCTCACATTGTCATAGCACTTTTGGCGACTTTAAGTTGTTTTCAACTTGTCCCGTATGACCTGAACCTTCTCCATAGCCTCATGGACGGAATTTGGTCCTATCATTGCAGCTTCACCAACTTTAAACCAACCAATAGGCGATCTACATCTCCGCCCATAGAGAGCCTCAAACGGAGCCATCTTAATGCTGGAATGGTAGTTGTTGTTATACGTAAACTCGATGAGAGGAAAATTATCATCGCAACTACCCTTGAAGTCAATCATACATGTTCTCAACATGTCCTTGAGAGTCTAAATTGTTCGGTCCGCTTGATTATCCGTCTGCGGATGAAATGTTGTACTAAGCTTGACCTGAGTACCAAGTTTTTTGAAACAACCTCCAAAACTAAGAGGTAAATTGGGTACCTCTATCTAATATGATGGACAAGGGAACTCCATGCAACCGAACTAGCTCTCGGATGTATAGTTTGGCATAATTCTCTACTGAATCAGTGGTCTTGACTGGTAGAAAATGAGTGGCTTTGGTCAACCTGTCCACAACCACCCAAATGGAGTCATATTGCCGACGAGTGTGATCCAACCCTGTGATGAAGTCCGTATTGATATATTCCCACTTCCAAGTAGGAATACTGATATCCTGAAGCACACCTCCTGGGCTCTGATGCTCAACCTTCATTTGCTGACAGTTTGGGTACTTAGCTACAAATTCTGCGATGTCTTTCTTCATGTCATTCCACCAATAGACTTCCCGTAAGTCACGGTACATCTTGGTGGCACCTGGATAGATTGAATACCTAGAACCATGAGCCTCATGCAACATCCGATTTCTCAAATCATCAACGTTAGGGACACACAAGCGATCCTGATATCGAAGCATACCATATCCCCTTTTGGGACACACAAGCGATTCTTCCAATGAATTATTGTGACTGACCATGATTTGTGGGGTCCAATAGTGAAGTACATTGCCAACCATTCTTCACCTTTCCATAACCCTTGACCATGACTGACTCAACGAGTTGTGGGGACTGACCATGACTCATGATCATATCCGTGGGGACTTCAAAACTCCTAATTTCAACTCAAGTCCAGCACCTCACCATGACTCACTTCACCACTCGTGGTCTACTCCACGGGTCAAAAAATGACTCGTTTTGTGACCTGGTGCCAAATTTCCAATTTTATCCATTTCAATTCCAGGGTCTGATTGTTGGACTTTGGGGGTATAACAAAAACTTTGGGTTTAGGTGAACCTGGTCCTACCATAGTGACTCTACAGCTAGAAAACCATCTCTAGCCTAATCCGATGGAATAATAGAGGATATCTTAATAAAGGTTTGACCTTTCAATCTTTTGGTGGACTTCATAATCCAAGATTATGAAGCTAATGTAGTAGTTCCACTATTTTGGGGAGAGTATTTTTAGCCACCGTTGGTGCTGTCATATAGGTAAAGACAAGAAAGATATCTATAAAGGTGGATGGTCAAGAAGTTATTTTTAAGGGGTTTCGATCAGCAAGAGACAGGCTAAAAAATAGGGATTTAGAGGCAAAAAGAGTAGGAAAAATAAGTTGAAAAAGTGTAAGTTTGGGGTGAGATACCTGGCGTGGGGAGTCGAGTGTTAAACTTTAGAAGAAGACAATCAGACAGGCTGGTGCTATGGGTGGCACGCCATGCCACCGCAGTCCCCGAAGAAAATGTTTTCTATGTCTGTGGTGAGACAGAGGGGGCGAGCAGGCCAGGCGCTCTTGGCCGAAATCTTTTAGTCAATAATGGGTCAATGTTGACCAAAAGACCTTAAAAGTACCAAAAAGACCAAGCCCCACACCTTTAATTAAATTTCCATATATTCTTTTCCCTCACAAAGTTGAAAAACATAAAAACAAATATTCTCCCTCCTCTTCCTCTTAAACTCGTAGCTTCCCTCTCCCTTTTCCCTTCCATTATTGTCTTCTCCAAGGTTTGGTGAAGCTCCTCTTATCAACTCAAGAAAGTATCTTTCTTCTCTCTTATTTAGGTAATGTTGAAAGCATGCTCCCATAACCGTCTTGCCCATGATTAAAGACCCAAATCATCATTGTTGCTAAAAATCGTAAGTTTCATATTGAGGGTTTTATGGGCTTTAATGTCTTAAATTGTTCCATGATAATGTGTATCCTTGTTAGGTTAACTTATTTTTAATTGAATATCATCATTTGAAGTTGTGGGGATGAATGGGGATGGTGATTTGAATTCATGAATTTGGTGGGTAGATGCATTAATGGTAGGGATAGAAAGTATATGAGTATTGAATTCTTGAAGGTGAATAAATCTTAAGTTGTTGAAATTCATGACTAATTCATCATGGATGACAGTTAATTGTTTGTAGGGTTGTTAAATGAATTGAATAATACTAATTATGAATTACTTGAATTAGTAATTGTAGAAGGGAAAGTGAGAGGGATGGACAATTGAGACATTCTTGAAAAGCTAAATGTGAGGGGGTAATTAAAGAATTCATGAACATGGTTGTAATTAGAGTTGGTGAATGAATTAGTGTTGTGAGATTGGATGATGATGGAGGAAGTCATGAGTACCATAATGGACAAAGTCTCACCATTATGCTGGCGAATTAAGTGTGGGGTCAATCTTGCACCTTTAACACTTAATTAACTAGCCTTGTTATTCACGAACTAATCTTGTGTAGTTCTTGATTTTTTCTTGACAGGTATCATGAAACTGAAAGGAAGAAAAGTAATGGAGATTAAGGTAGCTTGCAATGGTCTTAAGAGGCTCCGAAAAGGTACAAAGGGAGCTAGTTCATGAGTAGCCAAGGCTGGCCCTGCTAGACAATTTGGAGCACAGGTTGTAGATCCTTATGGGATTACCTGGTTCAACACATAGAAGAAGGTTAATTATGCTCCTGAAAACTAAACCGATGAGGGCCGCCTGGCGCTTGAGTTCCATGCTATTAGGGACAAGTTCTGTGAGTTGGGTTTAGGCTACATCTTTGTTGAGCCAGAGGAGTGCAACCTCAACTTGGTGAGGGAGTTCTATGCAAACTGGGACACATCATTTGGAGAAAGAACCAAAGTGATGATAAGGGTTAGGTGGTGTGGTTCACTTACAAGAGGTTCACACATTCCTTGGAACACCTGCAGTAGAACCTTCATAGTACTGTATCTTACTTGAGAGACCTCCTTACTACGATATTCGTCACATGCTATGTGGTGAGCACTCATTCGCCCAATAGGGTACTCACTCCATACTTGTGTTCTCCTACTTAAACAAGGAGGCAAAAGTTTGGCTGAAGATAATTTCTGTCGTGTTTCTTCCTGGGACTGATATGACAGAAGTCACTAGAGAGTAGGTTGTGCTGGTGTACATACTTATGAAGGGGAGAACATTGTTTCGACATTCAAAGCCTCACTATAGCTGATTTTCAGTCTCGTCATAAAAGCTAGCAAGGTCATATATTTGGGATGCTTGACTTGCAGTTGAGGATATGTCACGACCAGAACATAGACCCGAATAGAGATAGGGGAAAAAATATCCCGAGAGGCTCCAAGTTGACCCGTGGAATGAAAATAACATCTAGCTCATTCAAATAATATGGAATATCATCATGAATAACATTGTAGAAGTCTAAACAAAACATAACATCTGAATACATGACATAAGCCTAAAGCTGAATACATCTATGTTTGAAGAGCCTCTAATACTGATGAATTGATGGGACAAGACCCCAACTAACTCACTATAGTTTGAAAACTAAAAAATACAGAACATATATGAATAGAAAGGCCCTCATAAGATGAGGATTCACCAACTCTGATCGGGAAGTTCTAATGCTGGGAATCTTGCTATCAGTGAGACTAAGTCTAGATATTGGAGCCTATATCATAAAATGATACAACACAAATTATGCAGTAAGTACGTGAAATGTATCAAGTATACAAGGTAAATAAAACCGGTAAGTAAAAATCGCAAATCATGCATATTAAAAAACATAGTCAAGATAAGATTCGAAGAGTAGGGCTTGCTTGCTATTTTTTGAAATCATGATCTGAACATAACTAAACATCATAATTGAATCGAATGACCAAAAGCTGAAACTGATAATCATAAGTAAAACTAAACATTGGGTCAAACCTACTAAAAACATAATATCATGACTGATGTACATGCATAACTGAGATCATGAGGAACAATGGTAGACTCGTCATATAACCGACATTACCATGATAGAGCTTACGTGGTCCCGACTATCATACTCAAGTGGGCAGAGCCATTCAAAGCTTTGTTAGTGATAAGGACGCTACCATGATATCGATATCAAGCTTAAGGCCCCTTGGGGGCAGGGAAACTGTATGGGAGATCCCACAGTATATAAATAATCCTACGTTGGCGTGTAGTTCTAAGGGATATGGTTGACTGATGCTTAGCCTACTCAGTGCTAGACACTACTCCCAAAACATGCGTATGCTCTCCATAGTTTTTCAATGAAGCTGACCGTCATCTAGTGACAAAGATAAATAATAACATACATGCATAATTTGAAATCATAACATGAGGAGCCTCAGCTCAAACCATACCACAATCTGAACATAATTGGGAGTCTAGACTCCAAAACCATGTTGTAAGCTAATTACATGAAATCCTAAAAATATAGTTGATAATATGGGCTTGCCCGATACTTAACATGCTTGAAATCAACTTGATTCATTTTGAAAACATGAACATAGACATGGGAAATTCAAAAACATGCTTTTCTCATATACATCTCATTATATTTGAACATATATATCATAATCTCAACTTGCCATGGACTTCCATGAATGGACAATATAAATTGTAAAACTTGAAAATATAAATTTGTAATTGAAAACCTTGTAAAACTTGCCCATGAATCATCTTTCAACATTTGGAACATGCTTAGATCATACCCATGATAGAAACTTAGAGAATTTATATATTTGGGTTAAAACCCCATAGATTCATCAATAAGGATTTCATGAAATTGAGAGGGATTGGGCATGGGTGTGGACAATTACACCCATTCATAAACCTACACACCTGAAGAGATCTGATTTTACCATTTCCTTGATTGCCCAAAGAGAATTGAGGAAGAACTTTGAAGAAACTAGGCTTGATCACCTCTCAAACCTCTATGCTTGCATGCATGAATTAGGATAGGCTTAGAATGACTTAACCCTTCTTAAAACTCACTACTTCGATCTTAAGACAATGTAGTTTAGAACCCTAGGGCTTAGGAATGACGAAAATACCCTTAATGAAATTTCTGGAAAAACTGCATTGCTAGTGGCAACGGGTGTCACAATGGACCGTTACTGGCTCAAATGATCTGTTACATCCCCTCGTCCTCTCATCCCTGATTTTGGTCTCAGATCCCTAACTATGTCTGGACAGGATGAGTCGTTACAGGCTCTAACGACTCGTTGCTGCCAGTCATCGTCGCCACTGCCCTATCTTGGGATTTCTCTCAACGGATGCTGACCACGGCCCACTACTCCCAACAACAGGTCGTACCATGACTCATTACTTCCTCCCTGATCAAGACCAACCTCACAACGACTCACATTCAATGACTCGTTACCACATCTAAGGGGTCGTTCTAAGACCCATTTGTCCCCAGCCTGATTCTACAGCTTCTCACCACGGGCACCTTCCATGGGTCGTTGGTCCCACCAACGATCCGTACAATGAGTCATCTTGAGAAGATTTTTAGATTTTTCTTCTACTTTTTGTCCCCAGTCTAGTCTTATGCACTTTCGAGGTATTACAATATCTCCCTCTTGGGAACATTTGTCCTTGAATGTGGGAAAACATACTGAAAAATAGAGAAATGCAATCGTCACACTGAAACACTAAATATACATACTAAAGCTGACGGAGTGACTGACTCTAAATTTAACTACATGACAGAACTGAATTCCTGAATCACAAATACATCCATTTACATAAAAGAAATGGGTAAATGAGCTGAACATGAAACTGAATAGAGTACTAAGAAGGAAACTGATACCTCAAGATGAAACTGAGTCGGAAGGGAATAGATGTGGATATTTTGCCACCATATCTTCTTCGGCTTCCAACGTAGCTCCCTCAACATTTTGATTCCTCCATAAAACTTTGACTGAGGCTACTTCTTTGTTTCTTAACTTAGGAACCTGATGATCCAGTATTTTCATCAGAACCTCCTCATAAATAAGGTTGTCCTTCACACTAACACTGTCCACTAGAACAACTAGAGTGGATCACCCAAACACTTCTTTAAGAGCGACACATGGAAAACTAGATGAACTGAAGCTATCTCTGAGGGCAACTCCAACTCATATGCTACCTTTCTAACCCGTTTCATAATTCCGTGTGGGCCAACATAATGGGGACTGAGTTTCCTTTTCTTCAAGAACCTCATCACTCCCTTTATGGGAGATACTTCCAGAAACACCCAATCATGAACTTCAAACTCAAGTACTCTCCTCCTGACATCCGCATAGGACTTCTGCCGACTCTAAGCGGTTTTCAACCTGTCCTTTATGAGATGAACTTTCTCCATGACGTCATGGACTAAATCAGGACATATCACCATAGCTTCACCAACTTCAAACCAACCAATAGGCGATCTATATCTCTACCCATAGAGAGCCTCAAACGGAGCCATCTGAATACTGGAACGGTAGTTGTTTGTTATATACAAACTCAATGAGAGGAAAATGATCATCTTATCTATCCTTGAAATGAATCACACACATTCCCAACATGTACACAAGAGTCTGAAGATTCCGCTCTGCTTGACCATCCATTTGCGGGTGAAATGTTGTACTGAGCATGACTTGAGCACCAAGTCCCTTTTGAAACGATCTCCAAAACTGTGGTGTTTTGACATACATTAAAAGTGACTTCATCACCACCTACTAAGAGCTTTACCTCCCCTAACTCTATGTCCTCCAGTGCTCTTCCCATGGCTAGCAGTTGAGGCCCTAAAATTATGGGCACTTGAACATCCATTACACAATCCAATACCATAAAGTCAGCTGGAAGGATGAACTTGTCCTTTTGGACCAAAACTTCTTGTATCACTCCATGGATTTGTTGATCAACATGTCTTCCCTTAAGAGCCTCATAGTAGTACGGTTGGGATTTCCCACACCTAGCTTGTTAAAAATGACAAAAGGCATCAAATAAATGCTCATACCAAGGTAACACAAGGCTTTTTTTATAACACATGGACTAATTGTACAGGGGATAGTGAAGGCTCCAGGATCCTCTCTTTTGGGAGCAAGATTGATCGCCATCATAGAAATGCAATAGTGTGCTACTTCTCCTACACCAGCATCAACAACCTTTATTATTCGTCAGCAATTCTTTCATGAATTTTGCATAACCCGGCATTTGGAGTAATGCATCAACCAAAAGTATATTTATAGACAATTTACTGAACATCTCAATGAATTTTGGAAACTGATTTTCCTACTTCTTCTTTGCTATCTTTTGAGGATAAGGAGGTGGAATCTTATGCTCTTTATCCATATCGGTTAAAGCCTCTCAAAAGCCTTCTCGGGGTCAACATCAACTTTCCCTTCATCAAGTTCTTTAGTATCATCAACAACAGTATGTGCTTTTGCCACCTCATCTTTCATACTATTTCTTGTTTTTGGGT
The DNA here is from genome assembly GCA_035772735.1 of Datura wrightii. Lineage (NCBI taxonomy): Eukaryota > Viridiplantae > Streptophyta > Magnoliopsida > Solanales > Solanaceae > Datura > Datura wrightii. The sequence continues at coordinate 133,682,720 of JASDFA010000016.1, forward strand.
CAACAACATTTTTGGGCTCAACACCCCCATTAGCCATTACCTTGCCTCTCCTCATGAAAATATCTATGCAATGATTGTCATTCATGGGGTTAGACATAGTGTCACTAGGGAGAGTCCCTTTCATTCTAGAGTTCATTTGCATGGACAAGTGATTCATTTGAGCTTCTATGTGCTTGGTAGAAGATGAATGTGAGCTCACTGTTGGGGCAAGGTTATACACCTCCCCTTTTAGTTCTTTCACCTCGCTATCTGTCGATTCTACCCTTTTTAGAACTCTAGCCAACATCTCTTCAATATTGAAACTTTCATTCTAGGTTTCATTTGAATGGAAAAGTGATTTATTTGAGCTTCTAAGAGCTTCATAGAAGTTGAATGTGAGCTCACCATTTGGGCGAAGTTAGACACTGTTATACCCCGTAGGATTCCCGGCACTTAGATGACCTATTCGCACGTTGGTTAAGCATATTTGAAGGTCATACGTGCTAAAGAAAGGCCCGGGAAAAAGATCGGACGAGAAACCTGTCGAACCACCACGGAAGGAGCCGAGGCAGAGCCCCTCCGCGATGGCAGCGTGTCACGGAGGTGAAGCCTCCGCGTTGGCTCCGTGACACGTTGGCCTTGTCCAGGCCCAAGTATATAAAGCCCCACTTCGGTTTTAAATCATTTTAAACTTTTAAATTTCCAGTGAAACAGAGGGCAAAAACCAGAGGAAGAAAAGGAACGAAGAGGGTAATATAATTTTCATCCGATTACGCTGCTAAACGTTGTCCAAACTCAAATTAACCTCAGATACTAAGGTATTTAGCCACAGAGAGCATTCCTACGCATTTAGTTTCATGAAATACGGCCGACGAATCGTCGAGCTACCGAGCTAAGGTAAGTAGAATTGCTCCAAACTAGTGTCTATGTGTTCCTAACTGTGAAATGAATATTTCTCCCTTTTGGACCTCTGAAAAATAGCGAGATTTCGATCGTCTTTCGATAAGCCTATGTTTAGGCTATAAATTATATCGAAAGTGACGTTGTTCTTTAAAATAAAGCTATATTTAGTATTAATTGACATATTTATGAATGCAGTTGGGAGAAATAGTTGAGGTACTGGCCGAGCCTCGTCCGACAGACGGATAGTTCAAGGATAAGGTATGTAAAGCTAGTTTCCTCGGAAAGTTAGTAACTTTGGCATAGTAAAGTAAGTTAAAGGCCAGTAGAATGTTCAGAAGTCATGTGTTATGTTTATTATGAATGTTGGTACGATATTAGAAGCATCATGTTATGATTAGCGCGGGACTTGCTAGCACGATATAGATTCTAATATAAGTGTTAGGAACTGCACAACATGCTAGTATGTGATGTAATACAAAATGTAGGATATTATCGTATTCAGTTGAAACCCAGTAAAACAATGTAATATCTGTAAGGCATCTCAGAAGCAGAATGATAGGTTAAAAATGAAGTTAGGAAGCATGTCAGAAGTAGTAAATCATGTTATTACAGAAACTCAGTATACAGCTCAGTATGGCAGAAGATCATATTTATACATATATACAATTATCAGTCTCAGCATGTATTAAGTATGTATACATTAGCATTACTAGTTCAGTACACAGTATGTACAGATACCTTACTACTATCAGCTTCAGTATGTGGGATATGCAGATAGTATTACTAGTTGAGACCGTTGTATTGTTTTGGGGTTGGATTACCTAGCATCCATGACCGCCCCAGGGTTGATAGCTGTATCGACTCGCCCACCAGAGGACGAGGATACGTCGCTCTACGAAGTGGCATGCCGTCCCACAGGGGACGAAGATGGGATGCCAGTTTTCCCTATATTGTGCCTTGATCGGCCCTTACACACCCCTGTCGAGCGGATACGCCCGGGTGTTGATTCAGGAGACCTTCGGACTTAGATGCAGTTACAGTCAGGGGCTCAGCGAGCCCAAGTGCATACCCAGGGGACCGGCAGGATGCTTATAGCTATTATAGGAGATGGGATGACCGGGGTAGGGGTATAGATTCTGTGCTGGTTGTACCTCCCGGCTTATGGGGGCCGGGTAAGGTTTGTGTGAGCTATGTTATGTTATGTTATGTTATGCCACGTTACATTAGATACGAGTAGATCGGCAGTAGAACGATACGTCTCCAGGTATGACTCCTACTCCTTCCAGTGTAGTTAAGAGTAGGCATAATTTTACATTATCAGACAGTTAATCTATTCCTTCCTATTTCAGTTCCATCAGTTGTATTGTTGTTTTCAGATGTTTCTTTTAGTTATTGCTTTAAATACTCAGTACCAGTGGTACTGACGCCCAGTGGGGCGCTGCATTACTTGCCTGCAGGTACTCATAGACGAGGAGGCGATCCCTCGTGATTCCTATCAGCGATCGAGTATTCAGCTCCTGTCATCCAGAGACTGAATTCCAGAGGTGTATTTCGTTTTCTTTTGTTGTACAGTACGGGTAGGTCGGGGCCCTATCCCGATCATTTCTATTATTATTCTTAGAGGCTTGCAGTCTGTATATATTTCCTTGTGGTCAGATGAGACGGTCGTGTGGGGCCGTCCAGTTGTATAGCTGTTAGTACTTCTGTTTCCTTTATGTTGGCCGTGTGGGGCCATAGCTTGACAGTAGTGGTGACCTTGCTGGTCACGTAGCTATCCAGTATTTCTTTGTTGAGTTACAGATAACTAGACAGCATGGTGGCCTTGTCGGCCCGCATAGGTTTCCCTATATTGACATGTCTCTGGTTAGCTGTCAGCACAGGTACAGGTGGCTATAGGCCTAGTCGGCCGGAGGCTGTATTTACAGCCGTCATATAGCCCGTTGTTTCCCTGAATCTGAGTTAGAGCCAGCCAGGCACCAGAGGTGCTCAGGCTCAGCAGTCCATCAGTTCAGGTCCTAGTAGGGCACCAGGTGCCAGTCATACCCCCCAAGGCGGGGTGTGACAAACACCACCCCTTTTAGCCCTTTCACCCCACTATCCATAGATTCTACCCTTTTTAGCACTCTAGCCAACATCTCTTCAATGTTGAAACTTTCCACATCACTCACACCATGTTGCAATTGGGGATTTTCACCCTTTGGAGGGGGAACATATGGGTTAGAGCTTCAATGATAACATTCCCCATCATGGTTTCGATTGCCCTATCAGTAATTTATATCATCCTAACCTTGGTTGTCGCGGTTTTCCAAACCATGATTTTCTTTCTATGGGTGCCAAGGGCCTTGATTTGAACCTTGGTACCCTAGTCGAGAACCCCCCATTTGATTTTCCATGAATTAACACTCTTCTTTGTACCTTGGTGGTGAAGCTTCATTCTCATATTGCATATGACTTTAAGTCCCTTTAACATTAATATTCTTTGACTCGATTCCCAAAACATACTTTGTCAACAATTCAATCTGGGTCATTATCTTTACTAGAGTCTCATCCCTTTCTTCATCTCTTCTCCGCATCTCAGTAGTCGTAACACTTGGACTAGCCCCATTTGAGGGTACTTCAGTGTCCCTCGTATGCCAAGCTCGAATTGTTTTGGTCATTCTATCTAAAAGATCTTTGGCTATACCATAGGGATGGTATATGAGGGATACTCCATCAATGTTATTGTCCATAGACTTATTGATGGAATCTAAGGAACGATAAAAACTTTGAAGGAGCAGTTCATCTGGTAGCCCGTGGTTTTGGTAGAGGGCCACTTTCTTCTTGAACAGAAATCAAGCTTCATATAAAGGGTTCACTCGGGATTTTCCTGAAGTTTGTAATATCATCTATTAGCTGCAACATCATCCTTAATGGAAGAAAAACCTATCCATGAAATCTTTAGTAAACTCTTGCCATGAAGTGATACATCCCAGAGGAAGTTCCTCTAGCCACATGGTTGCTTCCCCGGTCAAAGAATATGGGAAGAGCCTCAATTTGATCAACTCTTGACTTATATTTATGATGTTAAAAGGTTGGCATATCTTAAGGAAATTTGAAGATGTCAATTTGCATCTTTACTTGGCTGACCTCTAAAGAGTCCTTTCATTTGTAGCAGGTGTAACATTGGGCTGGTAAAGTAGAACACCGCATTTCGTACTGTGGCTGGTAGGCGAATAACACCTGCTACATCTGGAATCATGGAGTCATCATCCTCATGGTCCATGTGACCATCCGCTGAACCTTCTCGTGAATGTTGGCTAATATCAGTCATCCTAAGAGATACCCAAAACAACTGGTATTGTAACAACAAAACACAAGATGCTAAAGTAATTCAAATCAACAATCTGGGGGCTATCTAATCCTATTCCCCAGCAATGGTGCCATTTTTGATAATGTCCAAATCCACTCCTCAAAAGGCTGAAGTGTAAATGGTCATTGATAAAACAAATATACTTGATGGGTGTTGGGGTCGAATCCCACAGGGAATTGAGTAAATAGTTCAAGAGTTATAAACTAATTCAAATTAGGATTCATCATTTTTCAACATTTGAAAAGTAAAAATAGGGGGAAAAGGGAAAACAATATCAAATTCTAACATAGAGCTATGTGAGGGGAATTCCAATTATCGCAATAACAAGTGAGATGTCTAAGCGTGTGCTATTGATGGGATAAAAACTAAAATAGGATGTACTTCATTGTCTTAGATTCAAATTTAGCATAGATAGCAAAGGATAAATCACATTCCCTCGTTTCTCAATGACAAGAATGTTTATGCTTTGAGTTTTTTCAAACCCCAAGGACAAATTCAAATTATCAACCACAAAAGCATGGGGAAGGATCAAACTATCTCTTGCCTTGAACCTTTAATGGAGTGGGAATGTGGGTTTTTATTATCTCTAGCTCAACTCCACACATCAACACTATAAATCCTCCCTATTATTTTCTCAAACTTCTTTCTCAAGCAAAAGCAAGAAAGTAAACAAAATTCATGTTTGCAACCATCAATTTTTATAATAAAAACTTGGAGAAAATAATATATTAATACTTTCAGTTATAATCCAAGAGCAATTAATCAATACCCATTCAAGTTTACAAACCCACCATGCACACACCCCTAGTTAGCAAATTAGCTACTCATATCTAGAGAGAGAGAGAGAGAGAGAGAGAGAGAGAGAATGCCAATAGGAATTACCTTAAAATTCATCATATAGCTTCACAAATTATCTTCACAAGGTCATACAACAATTGTGGAATTCCCCCAAAATAGGTTAAAGAAAAAAGAAGAAGAAAAGCAAATTCTATCACTACAATTCTATGGCGTTTTTCTTCTCTCTAAAATTGAATATGTTGTCAATGGATGAAGTGTGGTGTACAATTTTTGGGTAATAACTATCTATACTTTCTTGTATAACTTTCCACAATTTCCCTTGGAGGTTTCTAGGAACTTTGGGAATCTTTCTAAATGTTTTTGTGCCTCTATTAGCGAAATGGTTCACTTTTTCTTCATTTTGCGTTTAGTAGTGGCCCAATTGTTGGTTCACAGGTTGGATGGCATTTGAACAGTAGTTGACCAGCATTTGATTGGCATTTAGCTTGTGCGAATCTACCTCACGCCGGTGCTAGGCAGTAGCACTTGCATTTCTCTTGCATTTTGCAAGTCTGGATCCGTATTTCGCCGGTTAAAAGCATGTCTTTAGCAACTCTTTTTGATTCAACTATTCCATTATCTTTGTCTCCTTCAAATGCCTACCTAAGGGCTTAAAATCCTCCTAAATAAGTTTAAAACTATGCAAAAGATCATGATTGAAATCCGGATGAGTTGGTAATTAGCAACTCATCAAGGCAACATCTACATCATTATCTCCAACAGGCCTACCATCTTCCTCTAATCGAGAAAGATGATCAGCCACTTGATTTTCACACCCTCGCTTATCCTTAAGCACGAAGTCAAACTCTTGCAGTAAAAGCACCCATTTGATGAGTTTGGGCTTTACTTCCATGAGGTATCAATGTCCTGATCGGTGTGTACCACCACACTTGTCCCCAACATATATGATTGAAATTTCTCAAAAGAAAATACCACTGCAACCATCTCTTGCTCTTGAATAGTGTAATTGTCTTGGGCTACATCCCAGGCCTTGGTAGCATAGAAAATAGGATGAAATACCTTATCTTTCCTTTTCCCTACAACTTCCCCTAATGCAACACCACTTGCATCACATATTAGTGATCTTGGGCAAATTTATATGCCCAAGTGATACTCAAATGTGCCATTTTTGCCTTGTTTATCTATCGATATTTATACATTCTCATGTGATTTATAATAAAATGTGAATTTATACTAACCAACATGATTAGCGTTGTTTTGGGGGTGAAATATAATTTTGGGAAGCTAAAATGCATGTTGGGAGAGATCGGGGTTGGACTCGGACGCTAGCAAGGAAAAAAGCACTTGAAGGCACAAACTAATGGGGCTCCGCGATGGAGCCGTGTCACGCTGCCATCGTGGATGCCTTCTGCCTGGATATGGAATTTTTGCCAAATTCCAGTGAAGGTGCGCGTTGGGGCCGTGGCACGTTGGCCTAGCCCCGCGTTGCACGTCGTGCCACGTTGGGCCTTAATACCTGGACAACCAAATTCCAGTAAGTGTCCGCGTCAGTGGCGTGTCACGGAGGTAGTGCTCTGCGGTGCACTCCGTGACACGTTGCTTGTTATTTCGAGAAAAATTCTCACTAGTATAAATAGAACACTTAGGTTCATTTTTAATTATTTTGACTTGGTGGAGCAAGAACGTGGGTTATAGGCGGTTGAGGGGACGAAAATCTCAGGGTTTTTCTCTATCTCCGTCTTCTTTAATTCAATTGCTTGTATGACTAACACTCATTTAATGATGTTTAATCCACAAATGAGTGGCTAAATCCTCTTCTTGCTGAGGTTAAGAACAATTGTATTGCAATGTAATTATTGATCATTTGGTTTTTAATCTTTTCTTCCATGGTTGTTCTATTGATTCTTGTTCTTACTGCATTAATGTGTGGCCAATATTAATGTATATCTAAAAAGTCCGATTTCACTCGAGAGAGCAAGAAATTGGAAAGTTGTGAATTAATAGGATATGATCTTTTATTAGTTTGGGAAAATTGAGAATTGATTTACCTTCAGGATAGAAATATACCTGAAAGTCATATTAGTCTATTAAGGAATCAGTTTTGTATGGCTGGAATATGAATTTCGTTTTATCACAGAAATGTAGGTGGACGGTTCATGATTCATAAATTGGGTTAAATATGAGAGTTTTAGTCCATTGGCAATAATTCTTGACTAGCAACCGGAGGAAATATTAACCAAATTGTATCGATAATTTGTTTATTTACATGTTCATTTAACCTCAGCATGCTCATATTCATAGTTCATACTCAAATTATATATTCATTTTAGATTTAGCATAAAATTAGAAACCAAAATATCAAACTCTTCTTCACACTGTTGTCTACATTTTTAGAGTTAAAGTATAGTGACACTTGAGCAGATTGTTAGCCTAGCCCAGTCCCTGTGGGATCGATACTTGGCTTACTTAAGCCACTTTACTACTTGTTCGACCACGTGCACTTGCGTGTAGCTATATACCCAAAAGCACCGAACAAGTTTTTGGCGCCGTTGTCGGGGACTGGCAATTGGTAAAATTATTTTCTTAAGTGTTAGTTTACAAATTCTATGTAAGTGCTGACAACTTGGTCTTAGTCTTTCTCTTGCAGGTATAGAATTCTTGTATTAGTCTTATTTTTGAAATAAAAATAAAAATAAAAATAAAAATTGTAGATATTTGTTTTAATTCTTTTTGATTTTTTTTTCGGATACCCTTCTTGACATGACATCCTGGAATACAAATGGTTTAAATGGTGGATACTCATATTTTGGCGAATCTCGTCTGAATTGCGGAGGACCCCACTTGTGGCAACACTGTAACACGTGCAATATATGTGGTGGTCAAGTTGGCCATTGGGATGGTTGTCCGAATGCATATTCCCCTCCCCCAAGCCCCTACTATGATCCTTCTGTTGTTTTTGCTGAATATAGGCATGCTGAAAATGAGGACTTGGGACGCCAAGCTCAAATAGAAGACATGCTGAAACAACTCCTGGAGCAATCAGAAGAAATGAAGGAGGCGATGGCAGTATTGAGAATTTAGCAAGAAGAGAATGCAGAGGCTCTAGAAAGGATGACCGTCAAAGTCACGAAGATGATTGCTGAGGATAAAGCTTGTGATAAATTGCAGGTAACAGTTTTAGCCGATATTCAAGAGGAACTACAAGAGGAAGACAAGGGTGAATTTTTGGATGAAGCCCAACAATTAGAATCTCTTGAGTTTCCCCGTGATGGGCTCACACTTATGGAAAATCCATTCATGGAAGAAGAGATAGAGTATCCCCCAGTTGACATTAATGGAGAGATAGATGTCGATGCCGAGAAGGTGTATACAAGTAAGGAGGTCAAGCACAATGCAGTTTCAGAGTTGAGGTTTATTGGACCACACTCGAAGCATTTTTCAACATTAAGTTTGGTTGACAACATAGAAATAGAGTCTTCCAAGCTTATAGAGAAATGTCTAGAGGAGGACCAAGCCCCATATATTTTGAAATATGCTGACTCGGAGAGACAAAACAACTTCGCTTACTTAAGGGTCAATAAGTTCAAAAGGCAACATCTACTGCTTGGTCCTTACAATTTTTCACCACCACCCCTGGAGCATAAGAGGAAATTAGAGAAGAAATTAGGGGTGAGATTCATATCCTTAAGGTGGAGGAAAAAGTGGTGAAACTTGGTACGTCGTGCCGCGACGTAAAATTAGGCACTTCTTGGGAGGCAACCCAAGGGTACCATGGGTACCATTTTAATTTCTTGCATTTAAGTTGATTTTATTTATTTTTCATCTTGTGTTGTTTTGGTGGAAAGTTAAGCATAGATGGAGGGGAAGTCTGAGTACCCGTGGAGAAGGAAGCTAACAAGCATGGAAGAGAAAAAGTGTGGGGTCGAACACCCACTTGTGCAAAGTTGAAGAAATCATGCTGTTAGCTAGGCCTAAAGGCCTCAGGGAGTATTTCTCACCCTCTTTAAATGTTAAGTTGATGCTATGGGGACATAGCATGATTCAAGTGTGGGGTGAGGAAAATTTTAAAATTTTTGTGCTTAATGATTATTGGTGAATGTAATGCTTGTGAGAAATATTTGAAATTTTTTTTTTGTGAGTCAAGCATGACTTCATCACCCGTTGGTTTTTCTTTTCGGTTCTTTTCCAATGGGGAGTCTTTGAACCAAAGAATAAAAATTTTTCTTTATTTGTATATAATGTTTTTAGTCATAGTTAGAGACTGTTTCCAATGATGGATGGATGACGACCGTCTTGAGGAATATTAGTCAATAGGTTTTGGTTTTTGAACCCGTAGCTAATTGATGGCTTGATATTCTTGTTATGTGCTATAAATGATTGTAAGATGCAAGTGTGTTTAGTGTTGAAGCATGCAAGTGGTATACCTATGATTGAGACACCTAGGCTCTTGAATTTGACTTGATATGATTGAAGCTTAATGTTTGAATTCTTGTGATTAGCTGAGTTAAAAAAAATCTGCTGGGTATGTCTTGAATTGAGCATGTGCCATAAGTGTAAGGTTTTTGATTATTCCATGCTATTGTGGAGTGTCTAGAACTTGCCTGGTATGTACATAAAACGAAATGAAGGATGTGGACTGTAGGAGATGATTTAGGCATTTCTTTGAATGAACCTAATTTTTATCCCTCACTTTACCTACCTTGAATGTTGAATCCTAGTGACCCCCATTTTGCCTTAAGCCTATTCTTTGATAGCTACAACAGAAGCTTAATCCTTTTTCTTTCATTAGCCTTGAATTTGATCCAAAACTCCTAAGCGCTTAAGTGAAACAATTCCAAAGAGTGAAGGAATGAGAAGCGTGAAAAAGAAGGAAAAGTAGAAGTTGTGAAAGTTGAGAAAAGGACAAATGTGCACTTGTGTAAAAATGGTTGATTATTAGTAGGGAGTAAGAAAATAAATGAATGAAAAAGAAAATTTTTTGCTTAAGTACTCCTTACTACTAAGTTGAGTGTGCTTAAAGAAATGGGAACAAGAAGAGAAAATTCAAGCTTTAAAAGAATGAGGAGGAAGTAAGAAAAGAGATGTCCTTAATGAAAGTTGGATGTATTAAAAGCGCTTGGGGGAGATAGTCACTATTACTGGCCAAAATAGTACCTACCCGTCCCTTAGCTTACATTACAACCCATTAAGTCCTACTTGATCTTACGTTCAAACATCCTTAAATTAGTGGAGTAAAACATTAAGGGCAAGCTTATGGGTCATTACATGATGCATGTGAATTCTTTGTGAGAGTGAGCGTAATTCTATTCATTTACCCATACATGTTGTGATTTAAAAATTTGCGTGTGAAAATAGGTAACTCTCTTGTTGTGAGGGCACATGTTTAATGAAGGATATAATTCATGTTGGATTTCTTGATCAGTTGATTTGCATGAGTTTGCTAAGATAGAGAGTCAATTCTTGTGGTTAGGAAGTCTTAACATAGTTGTATTTCATTTCAATGTTTAAATCGTGCATGCTCTATTTTTAGCTTGCTATCTTAAACAGTCATTGTAGTCGTAGCTTGAATTGTCTTGCTAAAATTAGCTATGTGTAAGTCTTCATGTGCATGAGACGTAAAAGGTTTGTTCGAGGACGAACAAGACTTTAAGTGTGGGGTTGTGATCTTGGGCACAATTGCATGCCCAGGTGCTACTTTATAACTCAATTTAGTCTTATTTATCTATTTATTTATATACATTCTCATGTGATTTTATGTAAATATGAATATATACTAACCAACATGATTAGTCCTTGTTTTTAAAGGTTAATAATGCATTTGAGGAACTAATTCATGATTTGGTGAAGTGGAGGAATGGAATCAAGAGCAAAACGTGAAAGTCAACAAGAAAAAATGTAAAAATTTGGCCTGTGGTGGAACAACAACATGACACGGAGGCAGTGCTCGGCGATACACAACGTGTCACGGAGGCAGTGATCCGCGATACACAACGTGTCACAGAGGCTGTGCTAAGCGATACACAACGTGTCACGGAGGCAGTGCTCTGCGATACACTCCGTGACACATTGCTTGTTATTCCGGGAAAAATTCCCACTAGTATAAATAGCACACTTAGGTTTTATTTTAGAAATTCTGACTTGGTGGAGCAAGAACGTGGGTTACAGGCAATTGAGGGGACAAAAATCTCAGGGTTTTTCTTTATCTCCTTCTTCTTTATTTCAATTGCTTGTATGATTAACACTCATTTAACGATGTTTAATCCACAAATGAGTGGCTAAATCCTCTTCTTGTTGAGGTTAAGAACAATTGTATTGAAAAGTAATTATTGATAAATTGGTTTTTCATCTTTCCTTCCATGGTTGTTCTATTGATTCTTGTTCTTACTGCATTAATGTGTGGCCAACGTTAACGTATTCTAAAAAGTCCGGTTTCACTCGAGAGAGCAAGAAATTGGAAAGTTGTGAATTAATAGGATATGATCTTTTCTTAGTTTGGGAAAATTGAGAATTGATTTACCTTCAGGATAGAGATATAGCCGAAAGTCGTATTAGTCAATTAAGGAATCGGTTTTGTATGGCTAGAACATGAACTTCTTTATATCACAGAGATGTAGGTAGAAGGTTCATGATTCTTAAGTTGGGTTAAATACAAGAGTTTTAATCCATAGGAAATAATTCTTGACTAGCAACCGGAGGAAAGATTAACCCAATTGTAAAGATAATTTATTTCTTTACATGTTCATTTAGCCTCAGCATGCTCATACTTATAGTTCAGACTCAAATTGTATATTTGTTTTAGACTTAGTATAAAATTAGAAACCAAAATATCAAACTCTTCTGCACACTGTTGTCTGCATTTTTAGAGTTAAAGTTTATTGACACTTGAGTAGATTGTTACCCTAGCCCAGTCCCAGTGGGGTCGATACTTGGCTTACTTGAGACACATTATTACTTGTTCGACCACGTGCACTTGCGTGTAGTTATACCCAAATAGACCGAACAATTAGCTCAAATGGCTTATACCAATCATGTGTAATAATGATAGGAGCTGATTTGAGTTTCTCTTTCAAATCAAGAAATGCCTTCATGCAGGTATCATCGAAATGGAACTTGGCATCCTTCTCCAACAGCCAAGACAAAAGGTGAGACACTTTGGAGAAGTCCTTGATGAACCAGCAAGAAAAGCCTGCGTGACCCAAGAAACTCCTTATGCCTTTCACGGTCTTCGGAGGGGTAGGTGGGAGATGGCTTCAATCTTTGCTTGGTGCACCTCTATCCCCTTTTCCAAAATGTTATGCCTCAACACAATGACTTTCTTCACCGTGAAGTGGCATTCCTCCCAATTTAGAACCAAATTCATTTCTTCACACCTTCTGAATACATCACTCAAGTGGGCCAAGCAATTACCCGAATGAATTTCCCACAGTGGAGAAATTGTCCATAAAACTTCCATGGTGTCTTCAACCATGCGTGAGAAAATTGACATCATGCATCTTTGCAAAGTGGCTGGGGCATTACAAAATCCAAATGGTATCCTCTTAAACGCAAACGTCACATAGAGGCATATAAAGGTGGTCTTCTCTTGGTCTTCCGGGGAAATTGAAATTTTATTGTACCCCAAATACCCATCCAAAAAGCAGTAATATTCTCTTTTCGACAGTCGATCTAGCATCTGATCAATAAATAGGATGGCGAATTGATCCTTCTTGGTCCATGAGTTAAACCTTCTATAATCTATGCACACCTTTCATACGGTGACTGATTGCGTAACTATCAATTCATCCCTCTCATTTGGAACCACAACAATTCCCCCTTTTTAGGCACCCATTGAACTGACTCACCTAATTACTATTAGATATTGGGTACACAACCACCGCATCTAATCATTTGATAACCTCTTTCTTAACCACCTCTTACGTGGGTGGATTCAAATGTCTTTGGTTCTCAACAGAGGTGTTAGAATCTTCTTGAAGGTTGATCTTTTGAGTATAGATGCCCAGAGGTATAACAATTATGTCAGCAATAGTCAAACTGATTGCACCAATGTGCTTCTTCAAGACTGCCAATAGTGTCTCTACTTGCCGCTTGTCTAGTTCATCCAAGATGATCACCAGCATATTTTCGTATAAACCAATAAGCATACTTCAAATGAGTAGGTAGTTTCATTTAAACCAAGATAAGCATACTCCATCAGCCAGCAGTTTGAGCTCAAACATAGGAGGTTCGATAGTTAATCACTGAGATGGTGCATTTTTTTTATTCATGAGATCAAGGTCAAGATTTTTCGGTTGGTAAGAGTATGACCCAAGACCTGTTACGGTATGAAATGATTCTTATAACATTTCAATGCCCTCGCCATTGTTATTCAAGAGAATGTCTTCCAATTACTCTTTGAAGAACATCTCGTCAATATCTTGCTCTATTTCTTCATCATCAATACCTTCTGAACATGGAGTGACATTGTCCACAAGTGGCCCCTTCACTTCATCACATGCCTCTTATTTCATTTGAGATGCTAAATTGTTCATCCTTTCTTATAGATTTCTAATAGAGATTTCATGATCTTTCATCGCTTGACTAAGATCTAAAAGATCACCTTTCAGCTCATGAATCCCCAGGTCAGTGGAGACAACCTATTCCAATATCATTTCAAGAATACTTTTGATTTTGTGTGTGAGGACTTTTTGCTCTCCTGACTTCTCAACTCTGCTATATATTCACAGTTCTGACCATGATTCTCATCATGAGAATGTCGAGAGCTGTGATTGGCACCTTAGTACCTTGGATGAAAAGCCCTCATGCACCTTGCTAACACCCCAATCTGAATCATTATTTTCTCCAATGTCGCGTCTCTTTCCTCCTCCCTTCTCCACATTTGATTCATCATTTGGATAGATACTGCACATGAAAACACTTCGGTGTCTCTTGATTGCCATGCTAGGTGGCTCATTCTTGCACACCTAAGAAATTAGAAACAATAGAAAAAATAAGGTAAAAAAAAGATGCAAACATAAATTTGAAGAACTAAACGAGTAATGGCTATCGCAACTCAATTCCCTAACAATGGTGCTATTTTTTTATAACCCTCAATACATATCTCCTGTTTAAAGGAGGTGCCAATGATCGTTGTCAAAAATTAAAATACCTAATGAATGTTGGGGTTGAATACCTATCACACATAATAAGCACCTACTGGATAATTGGTGCGTTCGTACGTAAGTCGAGAGTTTAGAGTACAATGCGTATGAAAAAGGGCTCGGGGAAGGGACGCATGAGCATGGTATCGAGTTAGCAATTGGGAGAGGGCCTGAGGCAAGCCGCGATGGGCGATGTGGCATGCCCATAATTTGGAACGATGGGGGCCGTGCCACGGACCCCCCAGCCACCGCCCAATTATATATATTTTCCCTTAGTTCTAGTGGATCATTTGTAATATATATTCTCACAGCTAAAATAGAGACAGCACGAAACCCTCACGACATTTTCGTCTGATTACGCTTCCAGATGTTGTCCAAATGTAAATTAACTTCAGGTAATAAGTCTTAAGTTGAGGGGAAGCACTTCTACGGAGTTACTTTTCTAATATTCACTCAGCAAACCAGAACCCCATCGGGTAAAAGTTTTCTGAATTATTCCAAATTGATTCCTAAATGGCCATAGGCCTTAGGTGAGTATTTCTCCCTTCTGAACTCTCGAGAAATTATAGGTTTTCGCTGAATTATTCATAGTAGAATTGTAGTTACTACTATTATTAAAAGTTATTGTTTATGCTGAGTTTAGTATTGAAGTTAGCCCTATTTTCTTAGTATAAGGGCTGTAGTTGGATAGAAATGCCAGTTATAAGTTGAAACTCGCCAGTTGAACAGAAGTCGGTACTCGAGGTATGTAAGGCTATCCTTTTTGGCAAGTTATGTTCGTCGAAAATATAGTACGACTTGTGTATCTATAGTAATTTAGAGTAAACCTATTATGGTCAGCTGTTATGAATTGAATTAAGATGATAGTGATGATATAGTAACCCTCATCAGAGTTAACCCTATCCAGCTCGATTATTGTATTCGATATTCGAGGTTTGGATGTTGTTGTATACAGGGTTATGCTTGCAGGAGTAGTATGATGTATGGAGGGACCATATTTAGGATTTGAAGGCTGTATCTAGTTCTCAGAGATTTCATTATGACCCATAGTTGAGCCAAGGCTCGAGGTCCAGCTTCAATAGTTACATTATGACCCATATTCGAGCTAAGGCATGGAGTCCAGCTGTAGTAGTTACATTATGGCCCATAGTTGAACCAAACCATGGCTCGAGTCCCAGTTATAGTAGCTACAATATGATCCATAGTTGAGCCAAGGCTCGGGATCCAGTTACAGTAGTCACATTATGACCTACAATCAGGCCAAGGCTCGGGTTCCAGTTATCAGAGATAACATTTTGACCCAGAATCGAGCCAAGGCTCGGGGTCCAATTACACAACCAGATAGCTCATACATAGACACAGCTACAGGAGCCTATCATGCTTAGATACAACTTTGGAGAGCAAGCATTCTTGAGTTACAGTATGTTCATGAACCTGTAGTAGCCATATAGCAAAAGTGTGCATTGTTTGTACTTGTCGGGGCTTATGGGGGCTCAAGTAGGTTATTTTGTGTTGTTTATACCGTCCAGGCTTATGGGGGCCCAGTTAGGTTCTTGTTGGTATTTATATGTTTGTTAGTTAGATATTTCAGGCGGTGACATTTCTCAAGTTAAGCTCTTACCCTCCTTCCTGTCTACTTCAACCTATTCAGCTTCATTCAGTTAGTACTTTTCTGCCTTACATATTTAGTACATATTGTACTGACACCCATCCTTGGGGAACGACATTACTTGCCTGCGGGTATAGATAGACATGATTAGGGGCATTCTTAGTCATCAGCTAGTGTAGCAGTTCATTTAGCTCCTTTCCTCCAGAGTTGATAGGTTTGTTTTTTCGTTGTACAGTTTATGGGTAGGTTGGGGCCCTGTCTCGACCATTATTCCACTCTTAGAGGCTTGCAGGCTATAGATTTCCATTATTTAGCTTTTTTTGTTGGTCGTGTAGGGCCTATGTATGTTTTATTTCATGTGATGGTCGTGTGGGGCCTTCTTTAGTTGTCAGTTAGTAGCCTTGTTGTCCGTAGCGCAGTTTTATTTCTTGATTTCATTTATAAGTAGATAATATGGTGGTCTTGTTGGCCCACATAGGATCCCTATTATTGTGTTGTTATTGTTTAGCTGTTTTCCTTTATCGGTGGCCTTGTCGGCCAGAGCCTGTATTTACAGCCAAGATATAGCTCATTGATTTCTTAAATTAAGTTATAAGCATGCACCAAAAGTGTGCCAGGCCAGTCAGATTAGTCCAGATCCCGCTATGGCACTAGGTTCTAGTCGTGCCTCCCAAGGTAGGGCGTGACAAACTTTGTATCAGAGTAGGCCGTATCCTAGGGAGTCTACAAGCTGTGTCAAGTAGAGCATTGTCTATGGATATGTTGTGCACCACATTCTATAGATAGGAGGCTGCGAGGAATAATAGTGCGGTTACTTTTCTTTCTCCTCCAGTCGTGCTATAGATCTGTGTTGTATAGGGTAACTCCCTAGCTCATGATATTCTACTTATTTACTGAGAAATGTTTGATGCACGTCGGACCGCGACTGGTTTAGAATTGGATGTGGCAGCAGGAAAGGGCACTAGTAGGGGGCCCCAGGCATAGTCAGCCTGATCCGAGGGCGTCAGGGAGACAACACCTCAATCTCCCCAGCACTCACCACCACATTCAAAGCCTACTAGGGCAGTAGATACACAAATACCACCCCTTGTCATTCCAATTCCATCAGATCAAGAACTCAG
The DNA here is from genome assembly GCA_035772735.1 of Datura wrightii. Classification (NCBI taxonomy): domain Eukaryota; kingdom Viridiplantae; phylum Streptophyta; class Magnoliopsida; order Solanales; family Solanaceae; genus Datura; species Datura wrightii. The sequence continues at coordinate 133,699,616 of JASDFA010000016.1, forward strand.
ATGTGCATTCTATATGTTTTTTCAAATGATGGCTGCCCAACGCCAGCCTCAACCAGTAGCACCAACTGTCGTGAAGCCCACTGGGGGGCTCGGTAGTTCGAGATTTGTGAGTTCCTGGCATTTAGTCCCCTACAGTTTACAAGGACAGATTATAGGGAGGACCCCTAGAACTTCATAGATCAATTATAGAGAATATTTAGGGTCATGCATGCCTCATCCACATAATCAATTTATTTAGCAGTATTTCGATTGCAAGATGTAGCAGTTTTGTGGTACGAGAGTAGAGAATGATCCTGAAGCAGAGATGCACCTCCACCTACGTGGCCTAGCTTCTTTGAGGCTTTCATAGACCATTATTTTCCCCAAGAGGTCCGGCAGGCCAGAATAGAGCAGTTTTTGGATCTAGAGTAGGGCAGAATGAGTGTCAAAGAATATGCACTGAGATTTGATTCCTTAGCCAGATATGCGCCCTCATTTGTTGACACTATGGCAGATAGGGTGCGCCAATTTATTATGGGACTTGCGCCAGAATATGTGGAGTGTGGAGGTACAACCACACTGCGAGAGGATATGGATATCTCATGAATCTAGGCCTTTTCTCAAAATATAGAGGAGCTCAGACTACGCTAGTACACCGTGGGGAGGGTAGGTCAAGAACAACATTGGAGGACTAGACCCGCAGATTTTTAGGGTGGGCTCAGGCCCTTTCTATCAAGTAGGCCACATAGTCCCATATTTCAGCACCTGCAGGACAGCAGATCAGATTATCAGTGGCAATCGAGTCCTGGCGAAAGTTCACGAGCGCCAGGCTCGCAGCAACAGAAGGGGCCAGATCGGATAAAATCGGAAGTACCATGATGCAGTACCTGTCATAGGCTACATGTGGGGAGATGCAGGTACAGTTCTATCACCTGTTATTCCTGTGGATAGGAGGGACACATAATGAGAGATTGCCCGACTAGATGGCAGGGAGGTCAAGACAAGCAGAATAAATCCTCAGTAGGTTCATATGCCCCAGCTCCTTTAGCAGGGCGCAGACCCTCAGCTCCAGCTGACAAAGGCTGAGGTAGATCAGGGGCATCCAGTTCTAGCAGCGGTTTAGATCGCACATATGCATTACCAGGGCGACAGGAATCAGAGTCGTCGCCAGATGTTGTGACAGGTATATTAGATGTTTTCTCTCACTCAGTTTATGCTTTGATGTAATTATAGGTATGGATTGGCTGGCGCCATGTAACGCCACTGTACAGTATTGGACCAGAATTGCCCGATTTCATTTCGTGGGATATGTAGTGCGAGAGTGGAGAGGTAATATAGCTACACCAAAAAGTAAGTTCATATCCTATCTTCGGGCGAAAAAGTTGATAGAAAAGGGTTATATCTACCAAATTGTTAGGGTTCGAGATGTGCAAGAAGAATCCCCAACTCTCCAGTCTATTCCAATGGTTAATGAGTTCCCAGATGTGTTCCCAAACGAACTTCCTGGTATTCCCCCAAAGAGGGAAATAGATTTCTCTATAGACTTGCTACCAGATACTCAGCCTATATCCATTTCCCCATATCGAATGGCTCCTACTGAATCAAAAGAATTGAAAGAATAGCTGAAAGATTTGTTAGATAACAGTTTCATCAGTTAGAGTACTTTACCGTGGGGTGCGTCAGTTCTGTTTGTAAGAAAGAAAAATGGTTCCTTACGTATGTGTATAGAATATCGACAGTTGAATAAAGTTACTATTAAGAAGGAATATCCTCTTCCAAAGATAGATGATTTATTTAATAAGTTGCAAGGGGAAAAATACTTCTCCAAAATTGACTTGAGATTCGGGTACCATCAGGTTCGAGTTTGGGAGAAAGATATTCGAAGCTGGCTTTCAGGACCAGGTATGGTCATTTTGCATTCCTAGTTTTGTCTTTCAGGTTGACAAATGCACTAGCAGTGTTTATGGACCTAATGAATAGTCTCTTCAAGGCTTATTTAGATCTGTTTGTAATAGTATTCATTGACGATATTCTGGTGTACTCCCGCTTAGAAGTAGAACACAGAGATCATTTGCAAGTAGTATTTCAGTTCCTCAGGGACCGCCAGCTATATGCAAAGTTCTCTAAATGTGAGTTCTAGCTAAATTCGGTAGCTTTCTTAGGCCACATTGTATTAGATGCTGGTATTTAGGTTGATTCACAAAAAAGAGAGGAAGTAAATCCATGGCCTAGACCTACAACTCCAACGTAGGTTCGCAGTTTCCTGGGGTTAGCTGGGTATTACAGAAGGTTTGTGGAAGGATGCTCTACCCTGTCAGCACCTTTGACTAAATTAACTCAGAAAGTAGCTAAGTTTCAATGGACCAAGGCCTATGAGCAGAGTTTCCAGGAATTGAAAAACGGATAGACATCAGCACCAGTGTTTGCTTTGCTGGAAGGTTCATAGGGTTATGTTGTATATTGCAATGCTTCAGGTGTTGGGTTAGGGTGTGTTTTGATGCAACGCGAAAAGGTAATTGCGTATGCTTCAAGGAAATTGAGGAAACACGAAAAGAATTATCCCACCCATGATCTGGAGTTAGATGCAGTGATTCACGCCTTAATGATATGGAAACATTACTTGTATGGGGTACATGTAGATATCTTTACTGATCATAAAAGTCTTCAGTATATTTTCACCCAAAAGGAGCTGAATTTACGCCAACGCTGTTAGCTACAATTGTTGAAAAATTATGATGTGAATATTTTGTATCATCCATGAAAAGATAATATCGTAGAAGATTCCCTTAGCCCCGCCGATCCATGGGCAATTTGGCACATCTGAGACTAGAACAACAAGAAATGGCCCAAGAATTGCACCGGCTAGCCAATTTAGCCATTTGGATAGTGGATTCGGAAGATAATGGGGCTATAATCCAGAATACAGCAGTATCATCCCAAGTGGTAGAAGTAAAAGAGCAGTAGTGTAAAGATTATCATTTAGCATAGCTAAGAGATAAAGTTCAGCAAGGTCAGTCATCAGCTTTCGAGGTAACCGGGGATGGGGTTTTGAGGTATAGAGGTCGCCTCTGCGTTTCAGTTATAGCAGGGCTCCTCCAGCAGATTATGGCAGAGGTACAATACTCTCATTACTATCTTCATCTAGGTTCAACAAAGATGTACCACGACATAAAAGAGATATATTGGTGGCCTGGAATGAAGAAAGGTGTAGCCGAATTTGTAGCATAGTGTCCTAATTGCCAACAGGTGAAAGCTGAACATCAGAAACCTGGAAGCCTAACACAGGAGATGGCTATGCCAATGTGGAAGTGGGAGGCAGTCAATAGGGATTTTGTGACAGGACTACCCCGTACCAGACGCAAATTTAATTCTATTTGGGTGATTGTCGATAGATTGACGAAATCAGCTGACTTCCTACCAATTCATACTACGTTCTCAGCCGAAGATTATGTTGAGTTATATATTAAAGAGATAGTATGGTTGCACGGTGTCCCAACATCTATCATCTCACATAGAGGGGCACAGTTTATAGCTAGATTTTGGCAATCATTTTAGAAAGGTTTAGGGACATAAGTTAATTTGAGTACAGCCTTCACCCCTAGACAGATGGCCAGACAGAGTGCACCATTCAGATGCTCGAGGATATGTTACAGGCGTATATGCTAGATCTTGGAGGAAGCTCAGATGAGCATTTACCTCTTATAGAATTTGCATATAATAACAACTATTATTCTACAATTCAAATGGCATCTTATGAAGCATTATATGCGAGAAGATGCAGATCCCCCATCGGATGGTTTAAGGTAGGAGAGGTAGAGTTAGTCAGGCCTGATATGATCCACCAGTCAGAAGAGAAAGTAAAACTTTTTAGAGAGCGGTGATTGACAGCCCATAGTCATCAAAAGTCCTACTCTGATGTGTGGCGTAAAGTCTTAGAGTTTAATGTTAATGATTGGGTATTCTCAAAGTGTCACTAATGAAGGGCGTGATGAGATTCGGCAAGAAAGTAAAACTTATCCCGACGTTCATTGGGCCATATCGGATCTTTCGAAGAATAGGCCAAGTGGCATACGAGTTTGAGTTGCCTCCAGAGTAAGAATTTGTTCACCCAGTCTTTCACGTGTCCATGTTGCAAAAATGTATAGGGGACCAGTCTCAGGTTGCACCAATTGAGGATATCCAAGTTACTGAAGAGTTAGCTTACAAAGAGATACCAGTTGCAATATTAGATAGACAAATTCATAGACTAAGAACTAAATATATAGCCTCCATTAAAGTGCTGTGGAAGAACAGAAATAAAGAAGAGATGACTTGGGAAGTTGAGGATGACATGAGATCTAGATAACCTCACTTATTCCAGGATTGACTAAGAATATGCAGTTAAGGTGAGATTGTTGTTCAGATGTTACTTTATTACTTATGTTGCTAGTACTTTTTAGTTATCTACTTCTATATTGCGGAGTAGTTGGTTTTAGCGTCCTATGAGAGGCCTATGTTTGACTTTTCTATGTTGCAGGTTTTCAAATAGTCCATATTACAGAGGAGACTCTACTAAAATTTCACTTAAGTACTAGTTATAAAGGTTAACTTCTTTAAGTCTGGAGTTGCAATTTGAGGATTAATGTTCCTAAGGGAGGATGATGTTACACCCCGTAAGATCCTATTGGTTAATCAATGTGTTCGTACATAAGTAAAGAGTTTTGGAGTATGACGCACACAAAAAAGGTCTCAGTGAAGGGAAGCATGAGCACAGTATCGAGTTAGGGAGTGGGAGAGGGCCGGAGGTAGGCTACGATGGGCACCGTGTCACGGACCCCCTCCTCCGCAATGGGCTGCATGGCACGCTCATAATTTGGTGCGATTGGGGCCGTGCCACGGATCCCCCTGACTGTTACACCCCATAAATTCTTGACATGTAGATGGCCTATTCGCTTGTTGGTTAAGAGTTTTAGAATGCCATACGTGCGAGAGAAGGGCCCGGGGAGAAACCAAACAAGCGCCAAGTCGGAGAGTCGCGAGAGGGAGCCAGGCAGAACACCTTCACGATGGCAGCGTGTCACGGAGGGGGGGCCTCCGCGATGACTGGCGTGTCACGGAGGTCCTGTTCAGTCCCCAAGTATAAAAGGCCTCCCACTTTGGTTTTTAATCATTTACTTCCTTTTAATTTCCAGAAACAAACAGAGAACAGAGGGAACAAGAGAATTCAATAAAAATTCATCCGATTACGCCGTCAAACGTGGTCCAAACTCAAATTAACCCTGGATACTAAAGTATAAAGCTACAGAGAGCATTCCTGCGGAGTTAGTTTCGTGAAATTTGGCAGGCGAATCGTTGTCCTACCGAGCTAAGGTAAGTGGAATTACTCCAAATTAAAGTCAATATACTCCTAGCCCTAAAGTGAGTATTTCTCCCTTTTCTAGACTTCCAAGAAATAGTGAGTTCGCTATTTTCTGATAAGTCAAAGTTTGGGCTATATATATATTCAAAGTAGTATTTTCTTCCAGAATATTGATGAATTTAGTTCTAATTTCAATAAATGTGAATACAGTTGGAAGAAATAACTGAATATTGGCCGAGTTACGCCAGTTAGCCGAAAAGCCGACAACTAAGGTATGTAAATCTAGTTTCTTCGGCAAGTTAGTAATTCCAGCATAGTTAAATAGAATAAATTCCAGAAGAAAGTTTCAAAAGCGGAGTATTACGTTTAGTATGAATTCAGTAAATATGTTTTGTATTATTATGTCGTATTCAGAATAAAAGTCAGTAAAGTTGTACCAAACAACAAAATATCAATCCCAGACTCAGTTTAACACAGTATTAGACTCAGTTTAATACGGCAAGAGATTCAGAATAGAATATCAGAATATGGATAGTATTTTTAGATTTAATATACATGTTATATGTGATTAATCTTGTTTGTTGAGACTTGTTTGTGATATGTGGGAACCCTTAGAGCTTGCTTGCCGCCCCAGGGTTAATAGTTGTGTCGACTCGCCCTCTAGAGGGTGAGGATACGTCACTACAAGGAGTGGCGTGTCGTCCGCAGTAGGACAAAGATGGGATGCAGCATTCCCCATAGCAGGCTGATCATCATTACAGTATACCCTGTCGAGCGCTTGCGCCCAGGGCACAGATTATAGATTACATATACAAATCTCATATTGTAGTTACAAGAGTCCTCCGGACTCAGATACAGTTACAGTCAGGGGCCCAGAGAGCCCAAGCTGCATACCCACGGGGCCGACAGGGTGCTCGTAGTTATTAGGTGAATGAAGTGGATTTATTTTGGATGGTTTGACCCGGGTAGGGATATATAGATTGCATGTTAATTGGCACCTTCAGGATTATGGGGGCTGGTATAGGTTCTTATATGCTATATATATATATATATAAATATATATGTTACTTACTAAATATAGATATACATGTTACTTATTAAATGGATAGTTAGCAGGATGGCATTGACAGGTATGATTCTTATCTTTCTTCCAGTACAATTAAGCTCAGTACAGATTCTGCTATTCCAGACAATTTTAGCTATCCCCTGTCATTTCAGTAACTATGAGTATTACTGTCTATCTTCAGTTATGTTCAGTTTTGCTTTACATACTCGGTACCAGTGGTACTGACTCCCGTTTGGGGGTGCTACATTACTTGCCTGCAGGTACTCATAGACGAGGAGCCGATCCCTCGTGATTCTAGCCAGCATACAGAGTCATCAACTCTAGTCATCTGGAGCTAGATAGCTAGAGGTTTATTTCCTTTCTTTTGTTGTACAATATGGGTAGGTCGGGGCCCTGTCCCGACCATATTATCAGTATTCTTAGAGGCTTGTAAATTGTATATTCCATGTGGTTAGCTGTACCGGTCGTCTGAGGCCGTGCGTATGCTTTAGTTTGTTTTTTGATGGCCGCGTGGGGCCTTTTTCAGTCGGTAGTGGTGACCTTATCGGTCATGTAGCAGTTTAGCACCTGTTTTCTTGATTCAGAAGTAAGTAGACAGCATGGTGGCCTTGTTGGCCCGTATAGGTTCCTTTAAACTTCTGTTGTTCTGGTTAGCTGTTGTTGTCTTATAGGTGGCTATCGGCCTAGTCGGCCGGAGGCTATATTTACAATGGTTATATAGCCCATTATTTTCTTGAATCCAGAGTTAGAGCCAGCCTGGCACCAGAAATGCTTAGGTCAGTAGTCCAGCTGTCCAGGGCTTAGTAGGGCACCAGGTGCCAGTCATGCCTCCCAAGGCGGGGCGTGACAAACTTGGTATTAGAGCACGTCGTATCCCAGGGAGTCTGCAAGTCGTGCTAAGTAGAGTCTTGTCTATGGATGTGTTATGCACCACATATCATAGGAAGGAGGCTTCAAGGCATAATAGGATGGTTACTCTTTCTTCATATTCAGTCATGTCATAGAGCATTACAGTATAGGGTTGAGTCCCTAAAACTTATCATACTCTTTGTTTACGGATTAAAATGGCAGACCAGTGACACCCTGCCACAGGTAGAAGATTGAATACCCCAGCTGGAGAAGGCAGCAGTAGGATGCCTCAGCTTCATCTAGAATCAGCCCAATCTGAGGGCGATACAGAGGCATCATCACAACCTTCTCAACAGTCCCCACCTCACCAGGAGACACTCGGAACGATGTCGACTCCGACAGTTCCTGTACCTACACCATCCAACCAGGAAATTCGAAGTGCAGTAGTTATGTTGGCACAAATGATGGCTACTCAGCGCCAGTCAGCGCCACCCATAATAGCAGTCATCAGGTGGGTCTGGCGGTTCGAGGGTCCGAGAATTTTTGGCACTATGTCCCCTGCAGTTCACAGGGAAGGATCAGGTAGAGGACCCCCAGGATTTCCTGGACCATATGCAGAGAATCTCTTGGGTCATGCATGTGACATCTATAGAATCAGTTGAGCTAGCGGTATTCCGGCTGCAGGATATTGCTGTGTTGTGGTATGAAAGTTGGGAAAGGTCTCGAGGTAGAGATGTTGCCCCTCCGACTAGGTCCAACTTTTCAGAGGCCTTCCTGGACCATTATTTGCCACGGAAAATCCAACAGGCCCGGATGGATCAGTTTTTGCACTTGGAGCAGGGGGCGAGGAGTGTACGGGAATACGCCCTATAGTTCGATTCCTTAGCCCGCTATGCTCCAACTTTTGTGGACACCATGCCATCTAGAGTCCACCGATTTATTATGGGTTTGAACCCAGAATACATTGAGGCATGCATGACAGCCACGTTGCGGGAGGATATGGATATTGCTCGGGTGCAGGCCTTTGTCCAGACTATTAAGGGCCTTAGATAGCGGCAACAGGACAGTAGACGTATAATTCAGGAGCAGCGCCACAGGGATAGATCAGATGAAATACAGAGGGAGATTTAGAGAGGACCCAGGACCCAGTTGTCAGACAGGCCACCTAGACCCCCACATTCATCACAACAGCAGAGGGGTAGATTTATTCGCCGAGGATAGTCAGAGTTTGGAGGAAGTTCTCGAACGATAGATTCATCTCAGTAGAGGAGGGCAGAGCAGAGAGAATACACACCCCCACCTTGCCCTATTTGCAGTCGACCCCACACTGGAGCTTGCAGATATGGCTCCACAGGGTGTTATATATGAAGGCAGGAAGGTCATGTGATGAGAGACTGTCCAGCCAGAGGTTAGGGTAGCCGAGATAATAAGGACAGGGTGTCAGCAGGGCCGCGAGCTCGAGCAGCCTCGGCAGGGCATAGGCCCTCAGGTCCAGCAGGTAGAGGCCAAGGTAGATCAAGGGCTTCTAGTTTAGGTACGAGCCCAAGTCGTACCTATGCGTTACCAGGGAGGTAGGACTCAGAGGCGTCTCCAGATGTGGTAATAGGTATGATGACTATTTGTTCGCACCCTGCTTATGTATTGATTGATCCAGGGTCTACTTTGTCCTACGTTACCCCATTTGTGGCTCGAAAGTTTAGTGTTGTACCAGAGTTACTTCAGCAACCCTTTCAGTATCTACACCCATCGGTGACTCCATCATAGCCAGAAGGGTTTATCGAGGGTGTACAGTAGAGGTTTCTGATGGTCAGACTACAGTAGATCTGATAGAATTAGAGATGATTGATTTCGACGCCATTATGGGTATGGATTGGTTGGTGCCGTGCTATGCCAATGTAGAATGCTGGACCAAGTAGGTCCGATTCCACTTTCCAGGGGAGGTAGTACGAGAGTGGAAGGGTAGTACAGCTATGCCAAAAGGTAGGTTTATTTAGGAGAGGAAGTTGATAGCCAAGGGATGCATTTACCACATAGTCAGAGTCCAGGATGTTCGGGTAGAGCCTCCGACTCTCCAGTCTGTTCCAGTGGTTAATGAATTCCTAGACGTATTCCCAGACAAGCTACCGGGCATTCCACTAAAAAGAGAAATAGATTTTGCAATTGATTTGCTACAAGGCACTCAACCCATATCAATCCCTCCATATTGTATGGCTCCTGCTGAACTCAAAGAATTAAAGGAGCAGCTGAAAGATCTGTTAGATATGGGCTTTATCAGGCCGAGTACTTCACCTTGGGGTGCGCCCGTTCTATTTGTTGAAAGAAGGATGGCTCGCTCTGCATATGTATAGATTACCGGCAGTTGTATAAGGTTATAGTTAAGAATAAGTATCCGCTTCCCAAAATAGATGATTTGTTTGATCAATTATAGGGGGCCAGATATTTCTCCAAGATTGACTTAAGGTCCGAATACCATCAAGTTCGAGTTCGTGAAAGGGACATTCTGAAAACTGCCTTCAGGACCAGATACAACCATTTTGAATTCCTGGTCATGTCCTTTAGGCTGACGAATGCCCCACCAGTATTCATGGACCTGATGAACAGCATCTTCAGACTATACCTGGACCTGTTCGTGATAGTGTTTATTGACGACATTCTGGTGTATTCTCGCTCTGAGGAAGATCACCAAGATCATTTACGGATAGTGCTTTAGATACTTAGGGACCGACAGCTGATCACGGGCAAAAATATATGCCCGAGATACGCTTTACGACTTAAATTAGTCTTGCTTATCTAAGATTATTGTATACATTTTCATGTAATTTTAGATAAAGTAAAGATATGTGCTAACCAACATGATTAGCCTTTGTTTTGTAGGTTTTGATGACTTTTGAGCAACTAATCCATGAGTTGGTGAGGTAGAGGCTTGGAAACGGAATCAACACGCGAACGTCGGCAAAGAGGAGGCACAAAATAGCCCACCGGAACGTCGACAAGGTGCCACGGCAAGCAGGCCGCTCACAATAGCCCACCTGTGCATTGGCAACGTGCCACGGCAGGTGGCCTCCGCGACCAAGGGCTGCCAACGTGCTACCCAAGCAGCGTGACACGCTGCCAACGCGGCAGGGTGCTGCCCGGGCCAATTTCGGGTGATTTCCAGAGGGCTTCCGCGTCCGTAGCGTGTCACGGAGGCCGTGCTCCGCGATGCACTCCGTGACACGTTGCTTATTATTCCGGGAAAGAGTCCTACTACTATAAATAGCACACTTAGGTTTATTATTCAGAATTTAGACTTGGTGGAGCAAGGACGTGGGTTAGAGGCAGTTGAGGGACGAAAAAGCTAAGGGATTTTCTCTCTTTCTTTCTTCTTTCAATCAATTGCATGTATGATTAACACTTGTTTTAGGATGATTAATCCACAAATGAGTGGCTAATTCTCTTCCTTGCTGAGGTTGTGAACAATGGTGATGAATTTTGATTATTGAATTGTATGGTTTTTCATCTTCTTCTCCTATGTTGTTCTATTAATTCTTGTTTCTACTACATTAGTGTGTGGCCGACATTAATGTACATCTAAAAAGTCCGATTTCACTCGAGAGAGCAAGAAATTGGAAAGTTGTGAATTAATAGGGTATTGTTCTTAGTTTGATTTGGGAAAATTGGGTTTTGATGTGCTTTCCTGATAGAAATATACTTGAAAGTTGTATTAGTCAATTTAGGAACCGGAATTGTATTGCTAGGTCATAAATTGCATTTGATCACAGAAATGTAGACGAATGGTTTATGATTCTAAAGTGAGATTAAATACGAGAGTTTTAATCTCTATGCTAATGTTCTTGGCTAGCAACAGGAACAGAAGCATAACCAAATTATGATTATAATTAAGTTCATTACATGTTCTTAACCTTAGCATGCTCATATCCATAGTTTTAATTCAAAGTAGAAATTTGTTAATAGTTTTAGTATATAATTTATAAACAAAAATTATTTAACTTTTGGTTACGTTGTTGTCAGCATAATTAGAAGTAAGCTGGAATATAGTATACTTAAGAAATTTTACTTATCCAGAGTCTCCTTGGTTCGATACTTGGCTTACTTAGCCACTTTATTACTTGTTTGACCACGTGCACTGGCGTGTCGGTTTTAACCTATACCGAACCAGCCGAACAAGTTTTTGGCGCCGTTGCCGGGGAGACTTGGCAATTGGTGAATTTGTTTTAAGTGTTAATTTACTATATTCTTTTTCTTAAGTGCTGACAACTTGGTCTTAGTGTTTGTGTTAATTCTTTTTCATTTTATTTATTTTTTCTTTTTTTTAATACCCTTATTGACATGACATCGTGGAACATAAATGGTTTCAATGGTGGATACTCATATTTTAGTGAATCTTGTTTGAATTGTGGAGGACACCACTTATGGCAACACTGTGACACGTGCAATATATGTGGTGGTCAAGATGGCCATTGGGATGGCTGTCCGAATGCATATTCCCCTCCCCCAAGCCCCTACTATGATCCTTCTGTTGTTTTTTCTGAATATAGGCATGCTGAAAATGAGGACTTGGGACGCCAAGCTCGAATAGAAGACATGCTGAAACAACTCTTGGAGCAATCAGAAGCAATGAAGGAGGCGATGGCAGTATTGAGAAGTCAGCAAGAAGAGAATGCAGAGGCTCTAGAAAGGATGAGCGTCAAACTCACGGAGATGATTGCTGAGGGTGAAGCTTGTGATAAATTGCAGGTGACAGTTTTAGCCGATATTCAAGAGGAACTACAAGAAGAAGACAAGGGTGAATTTTTGGATGAAGCCCAACAATTAGAATCTCTTGAGTGTCCCTGTGATGGGCTCACACTTATGGAAAATCCATTCATGGAAGAAGAGATAGAGTATCCCCCATTTGACATTAATGGAGAGATAGATGTCGATGCTGAGAAGGTGTTTACAAGTAAGGAGGTCAAGCACAATGCAGTTTAAGAGTTGAGGTTTATTGGACCACACTCGAAGCATTTTTCGACATTAAGTTTGGTTGAAAACATAGAAATAGAGTCTTCCAAGCTTATAGAGAAATGTCTACAGGAGGACCAAGCCCCGTATATTTTGGAAATTGCTAACTCGGAGAGACAAAATGACTTCGCTTACTTAAGGGCCAATAAGTTCAAAAGGCAACATCTACTATGTGGTCCTTACTATTTTTCACCACCACCCCTGGAACATAAGAGGAAATTAGAGAAGAAATTAGGGGTGAGATTCATATCCTCAAGGTGGAGGAAAAAGCGGTGAAACTTGGTACGTCGTGCCGCGACGTAAAATTAGGCGCTGCTTGGGAGGCAACCCAAGGGTACTACAGGTACCATTTTAATTTCTTGCAATTGAGTTAATTTTTGTTTATTTTCATCTTGTGTTGTTTTGTTGGAAAGTTAAGCGCAGATGGAGGGGAAGTCTGAGTACCCGTGGAGGAGGAAGCTAACAAGCATGGAAGAGAAAAAGTGTCGGTTTGAACACCCACTTGTGCAAAGTCGAAGAAACGCATGCTGTTAGCTAAGCCTAAAGGCCTCAGGGAGTATTTCTCACCCTTTGTAAATTTTAATTTGATGCTATGAGGACATAGCATGATTTAAGTGTGGGGTGAGGGAAATTTCAAAATTTACTGTGCTTAACGATTTTGGTGAATGTAATGCTTGCACAAAAGTTGGTGAGAAATTTGAAAAATTTGAAAAATTTTTGTGAATTAAGCATGACTTCATCACCCGTTGGTTTTTCTTTTCGGTTCTTTTCCGACGGGGGGTATTTGAACCGAGGAATAAAATTTTTCTTTTTCTTTCCTTGGTCTGTATATAAAGGTTTTAGTCATAGCTACGAACTGTTTCCGACGATGGATGGATGACGACCGTCTTGAGGAAAATTAGTCGATAGGTTTTGGGTTTTGAAACCAAAACTAATTGGTGCTTGATGTTCTTTTTATGTGCTATACATGGTTGTAAGAGGCAAGTATGTTCAGTGTGAAGCATGCAAGTGTATAACTTTGTTTGAGACACTTAGGCTCTTGAATTTGACTCAATATGATTGAAGCTTAATTCTGAATTCTTGTGATTAGCTAAGTAAGAGTCTACTGAATGTGTCTTGATTTGAGCATGTGCCATGAGTGTAAGGTTTTTGAGTATTCTGTGCTATTAGTAAATGTCTAGAACTTGCCTGGTGTGTATATAAAACGAAATGAAGGATGTGAATTGTAGGAGATGATTTAGGAATTTCTTTGAATGAACCAAACTTTTATCCCTCATTATACCTACCTTGAAAAATTAATCCTAGTTAACCCCATTGAGCCTTGAGCCTATTCTTTGACAGCTGCAACATAAGCTTAATCCTTTTGCTTTCATTAGCCTAGAAGTTGAACCAAAACTCCTAAGCGCTTAAAGGAAAAATCCGAAAGAGTAAAGGAGTGAGAACAATGAAAAAGAAGGGAAAGTAGCAATTGTAAGAGTTGAGAAAGGTCGAGGGTGCACTTGTTCGAATATGGGTGAGTATTAGTAGGGAGTAAGAAAATAAATAAATGAAAAGTTACTTATAGAACTCCTTACTAATAAGCTAAAAGTGCCTAAAGAAAAGGAGGAACAAAAGAGGAAAAAGAAAGATGAAAAGAGAAAAAGGTGAAGTGAGAGAAGGGAAGTTTGTAATGAAGGCGTGTTGTATTATAAGCGCTTAGGAAAGATAGTCACTATTACTGGCAAAAATAGTACTTACCCGTACCTGAGTTACATTACAACCTAAAAAGTCCTACTTGATCTTACATTCACACATCCTTAAGTTAGTGGAATAGAACACTAAGGGCAAGCATATGGGTCATTACATGATGCATGTGAATTCTTTGTGAGAGTGAGTGTAATTCTATGCATGTACCCACACATGTTGTGATATAAAAATTATTTTTGCGTGTGAAATTGGGTAACTCTCTTTCCGTGAGGGGCACATGTTGAATGAAGGATATAATTCATGTGAGATTACTTAATCAGTTGATTTGCATGAGTTTTCTAAGATTGAGAGTCGATTCTTGAGGTTAAGAAGCCTTAACATAGTTGTACTTCATTTCAATGATCAAATCAGGCATGCTCTATTTTTAGCTTGTATCTTACGTAATCATTATAGTCGTAACTTGAATTCCCCTGCTAAATTAGTTATGTGGGAGTCTCCATATGCATGATATGTAAAAGGTTGTTCAAGGACGAACAAGGCTTTAAGTGTGGGGTTGTGATCACGGGCAAAAATATATGCCCGAGATACGCTTTACGACTTAAATTAGTCTTGCTTATCTAAGATTATTGTATACATTTTCATGTAATTATAGATAAAGTAAAGCTATGTGCTAACGAACATGATTAGCCTTTGTTTTGTAGGTTTTGATGACTTTTGAGCAACTAATCCATGAGTTGGTGAGGTAGAGGCTTGGAATCGGAATCAACACGCGAACGTCGGCAAAGAGGAGGCACAAAACAGCCCACCGGCGCGTCGACAAGGTGCCACGGCAGGTAGGCCACTCACAACAGCCCACCTGCGCGTTGGCAACGTGCCACAGCAGGTCGCCTCCGCGACTAAGGGCTGCCAACGTGCTGCCCAAGCAGCGTGACACGCTGCCAACGTGGCAGGGTGCTACCCGGGCCAATTTCGGGTGATTTCCAGAGGGCTTCCGCGTCCGTAGCGTGTCACGGAGGTTGTGCTCCGCAATGCACTTTGTGACACGTTGCTTGTTATTCCGGGAAAGAGTCCTACTACTATAAATAGCACACTTAGGTTTATTTTTCAGAATTCAGACTTGGTGGAGCAAGGACGTGGGTTAGAGGCAGTTGAGGGACGAAAAAGCTAAGGGATTTTCTCTCTTTCTTTCTTCTTTCAATCAATTGCATGTATGATTAACACTTGTTTTAGGATGATTAATCCACAAATGAGTGGCTAATTCTCTTCCTTGCTGAGATTGTGAACAATGGTGATGAATTTTGATTATTGAATTGTATGGTTTTTCATCTTCTTCTCCTATGTTGTTCTATTAATTCTTGTTTCTACTGCATTAGTGTGTGGCCGACATTAATGTACATCTAAAAAGTCCGATTTCACTAGAGAGAGCAAGAAATTGGAAAGTTTTGAATTAATAGGGTATTGTTCTTAGCTTGATTTGGGAAAATTGGGTTTTGATGTGCTTTCCTGATAGAAATATACTTGAAAGCCGTATTAGTCAATTTAGGAACCGGAATTGTATTGCTAGGTCATAAATTGCATTTGATCACAGAAATGTAGACGAATGTTTTATGATTCTAAAGTGAGATTAAATACGAGAGTTTTAATCTCTAGGCTAATGTTCTTGGCTAGCAACAGGAAGAGAAGAATAACCAAATTATGATTATAATTAAGTTCATTACATGTTCTTAACCTTGGCATGCTCATATCCATAGTTTCAATTCAAAGTAGAAATTTGTTAATAGTATATAATTTATAAACAAAAATTATTTACCTTTTGGTTACGTTGTTGTCAGCATAATTAGAAGTAAGTTGGAATATAGTATACTTAAGCAATTTTACTTATCCAGAGTCTCCTTGGTTCGATACTTGGCTTACTTAGCCACTTTATTACTTGTTTGACCACGTGCACTTGCGTGTCATTTTTAACCTATACCGAACCAGCCGAACAACAGCTGTATGCCAAGTTCTCTAAATGTGAATTTTGGCTGAACTCAGTAGCTTTCTTGGGGCATATTGTGTCGGATGCTGGTATACAAGTAGACACGCAGAAAACAAAAGCAGTAAAGACATGGCCTAGACCTACCACTCCGACCGAAGTCCACAGTTTTCTGGGATTAGCAGGGTACTATAGAAGATTTTTTGAGGGATTCTCCACCATAGCGGCACCTCTGACTAAGCTGGTGCAAAAAATAGTAAAGTTTCAGTGGACGGAGGCATGTGAGCAGAGTTTCCAGGAATTGAAAGATAGATTGACCTCCGCCCCAATATTAGCATTGCCAGAAGGTACAGAGGGTTATGTAGTTTATTGTGACACTTCGGGTATTGGGTTAGGATGTGTGTTGGTGTAGCATGGTAGAGTAATTGCTTATGCTTCCAGACAGCTGACGAAACACGAAAAGAATTATTCTACCCATGACCTGGAACTAGCTGCAGTGATCCATGCTCTAAAGATATGGAGACATTACTTGTATGGCATCCATGTGGATATTTTCACTAATCATAAGACCCAATAGTATATCTTCACTCAGATAGAGTTGAATTTGCGGCAGCATCACTGGTTGGAATTGCTGAAATATTATGATATAAATATTCTATATCACCCAAGAAGAGCCAACATAGTAGCAGATGCCCTCAGCCGCAAATCTATGCGGAGTTTGGTGTACTTGTAGCCCGAGCAGTGTGAGATGGCTAGAGAAATAAACCAGTTAGCCAGTTTAGCCATTCGTGTAGCAGAAATAGAGGACAACAGAGCAGTAATTCAGAACACCGCAGTGTCGTCATTAGTTTTGGAGGTAAAGGAACGGCAGCATGAAGATCCTGAACTTGTTCAGCTTAAAGGTAGAGTTCATCAAGGGAAAGCGCTAGATTTTCAGGTAACTGAGGAATTAAGTGTTGCAATGTAAAGGTCGCCTTTGTATTCTAGATGTTTCAGGGCTTCGCCAACAAATCATGGGCGAGGTACATTACGCTCGCTATTCTCTCCACCCAGGCGCGAAGAAAATGTACCACGATATTAAAGATATCTACTGGTGGCCAGGTACGAAGAGGGAAATAGCAGAATTCGTAGCCTAGTGTCCTAACTACCAGCAAGTAAATATGGAACACCAGAAACAAGGCGGATTGACTCAAGACATAGTTGTGCCTCTTTGGAAGTGGGAAGCAGTAAATATGGATTTTGTAGCAGGGTTAACCCGTACCAGACATAGAAATGACTTGATTTGGGTAATTATTGACAGACTGACAAAATCAGCCAATTTTCTACCAGTAAGGGCTACTTTCTCTATCGAAGATTATGCTGAAAATTATATCAGAGAAATAGCCAGAATGCATGGTGTTCCAGTATTCATTATCTCTGACAGGGGGCCGCATTTTACAGCTAGATTTTGGCAATCATTTAAGAGAGGCCTAGGAACACAGATTAATCTGAGCACAGCATTCCACCCTCAGACAGATGGGCAGGTAGAATGCACTATTCAGATGCTCGAGGATATGTTACGAGCGTGTGTATTAGACTTTGGAGGTAGCTGGGATGAGCACCTACCTCTTATTAAGTTTGGTTATAATAATAGTTACCACTAAACTATCCAGATGGCACCCTATGAGGCTTTGTATGGACGAAAATGCAGATCGCCAGTTGGCTGGTTTGAAGTAGGAGAGTTAGCACTGATTGGGCCGGATATTATTCATCAGTCAGAGGAAAAGGTAAAGCTTATTAGAGAACGCCTACTGACTGCTCAAAGCCCCCAGAAATTGTATGCTGATGTGTGGCGCAGAAACCTGGAAGTTAATGTGAATGACTGGGTGTTTTTGAAAGTTTCTCCAATGAAAGGGGTGATGAGATTCGACAAGAAAGATAAGCTTAGCCCGAGATTTGTTGGGCCCTATCAGATTCGTCGAAGAATAGCCCAAGTGGCATATGAGTTGAACTTACCTCTAGAATTAGAGTCTGTTCATCCAGTTTTCTACATGTCTATACTGAGGAAGTATATAGGAGACCCTTCTAGAGTTGTCCCAGTTCAGGATGTCCAGGTTACGGAAGAGTTGGCTTATGAAGAGGTTCCAGTAGCCATACTAGACAGGCAGATTCACAGGTTAAGAACTAAAGATATTTCTTCTGTCAAAGTATTATGGTGTAACAGGAACCAAGAGGAGATGACTTGGGAAACAGAGGAAGATATGAAAGTCAGATATCTTCAACTGTTCCATACTTAATCAACTAAAGGTACGTTAGTATTGTTGTCTTATGAATTGCCTTATATGATGTAAATAAATAAAATAGCTGGCTTTTGTGGTGGAAACTAATGTTGTGTGGAGTACCTGTATTGGACATTTCTGCATTTCAGGATTTTTGAGATAGTCCATATTACAGGGGAGACTCTGCCGAAATTTTTCTAAACTAAATCAAATAAGTTGAAATTCTTGCAAGTAGAAGTTTACATTCGAGGATGAATGTTCTTAAGGGGGGGAGGATGTTACACCCCGTAAATTCTTGACATGTAGATGCCTATTCGCATGTTGGTTAAGAGTTTTAGAATGTCATACATGCGATAGAAAGGTCCAAGGAGAAACCAGAAAGGCGCCAAGTCGGAGAGTCGCAAGAGGGAGCCAGGAAGAACCCCTCCGCGATGGCAGCGTGTCACGAAGGGGGGGCCTCCGCGATGACTGGCGTGTCATGGAGGCCCTGTTCAGGCCCCAAGTATAAAAGGCCTCTCACT
Source organism: Datura wrightii (assembly GCA_035772735.1). Taxonomy (NCBI): domain Eukaryota; kingdom Viridiplantae; phylum Streptophyta; class Magnoliopsida; order Solanales; family Solanaceae; genus Datura; species Datura wrightii. The sequence continues at coordinate 133,718,289 of JASDFA010000016.1, forward strand.
TCAGTTTTAAATCATTTACTTCCTTTTAATTTCCAGAAACAAATAGAGAATAGAGGGCACAAGAGAATTCAATAAAAATTCTTCCGATTACGCCGTCAAACGCGGTCCAAACTCAAATTAACCCTGGATACTGAAGTATAAAGCTGCGGAGAGCATTCCTGCGGAGTTAGTTTTATGAAATTTGGCCGGCGAATCATCGTCCTACCGAGATAAGGTAAGTGGAATTACTCCAAATTAATGTCAATATACTCCTAGCCCTAAAGTGAGTATTTCTCCCTTCTCGACTTCTGAGAAATAGCGAGTTTTCGGCTGTTTTTTGATAAGTCAAAGTTTGGGCTATATATATATTCAAAGTAGTATTTTCTTCTAGAATATTGATGAATTTAGTTCTAATTGCTACGAATGTGAATACAGTTGGAAGAAATAGCTGAATATTGGCTGAGTTACGCCAGTTAGCCGGAAAGCCGACCACTAAGGTACGTAAAGCTAGTTTCTTCGGCAAGTTAGTAATTCCAACATAGTTAAATAGAATGAATTCCAGAAGAAAGTTTCAGAAGCGGAGTATTAAGTTTAGTACAAATTTAGTAAATATGTTTTGTATTATTATGCAGTATTCAGAATAAAAGTCAGTAAAGTTGTACCAAACAACAAAATATCAATCCCAAACTCAGTTTAACTCAGTATTAGATTCAGTTTAATATGGAAAGAGATTTAGAATAGAATATCAGAACATGGATAGTATTTTCAAATTTAATATACATGTTATATGTGATTACTCTTGCTTGTTGAGACTTGTTTGTGATATGTGGGCACCCTTAGAGCTTCCTTGCCGCCCCAAGGTTAATAGCTGTGTCGACTCGCCCGCCAGAGGGTGAGGATACATCACTCCAAGGAGTGGTATGCCGTCCGCAGTAGGAAGAAGATGGGATGCCGCATTCCCCATAGCAGGCTGATCAACATTACAGTATACCCTGTCGAGCGCTTGCGCCCAGGGCACAGATTACAGATTATAGATACAGCTCTCAGATTACAGTTATAGGAGTCCTTCGGACTCACATACAGTTATTGTTAGGGGCCCAGAGAGCCCAAGCTGCATACCCAGGGGGCCGGTAGGGTGCTCGTAGTTATTAGGTGAGTAGAGTGGATTTATTTTGGATGGTTTGACCCTGGTAGGGGTATATAGATTGCATGTTGATTGGCACCTTCCGTCTTATCGGGGCTTGTATAGGTTCTTGTATGCTATATATATATATATGTTACTTGCTAAATATAGATATACATGTTACTTATTAAATGGATAGTTAGCAGGACACCGCATCGGCGGGTATGATTCTTATCTTCCTTCCAGTACAATTAAGCTCAGTACAGATTTTGCTATTCCAGACAGTTTTAGCTATCCCCTGTCATTTCAGTAACTATAAGTATTACTGTCTATCTTTAGTCATGTTCAGTTTTGCTTTACATACTCGGTACCATTGGTACTGACGCCCGTTTGGAGGCGCTGCATTACTTGCCTGCAGGTACTCATAGACAAGGAGCTGATCCCTGGTATTTCTAGCTAGCACACAGAGTCATTAGCTCCAGTCATCCGAAGCTAGATAGAGTTTATTTCTTTTCTTTTGTTCTATAGTATGGGTAGGCCGGGGCCCTATCCCGACCATATTATCAGTATTCTTAGAGGCTTGTAGATTGTATATTCCCTGTGGTTAGCTGTACCGGTCATGTGAGGATGTGTGTATGCTTTAGTTTTCTTATGATGGCCGTGTGGGGCCTTTTTCAGTTTGTAGTGGTGACCTTGTCGGTCATGTAGCAGTTTAGCACCTGTTTTCTTGATTCAGAAGTAACTAGACAACATGGTGGCCTTATCGACCTGTATAGGTTCCTTTAAACTTTTGTTGTTCTTTTTAGATGTTGTTGTCTTACAGGTGGCTATAGGCCTAGTCGGCCGGAGGCTGTATTTACAGTCGTTATATAGCCCGTCGTTTGCTTGAATCCAGATTTAGAGCCAGCTTGGCACCAGAAGTGCTTAGGCTCAGTAGTCTAGTTGTCCAGTTCTTAGTAGGGCACCAGGTGCCAGTCATGCCTCCCAAGGCAGGGCATGACACTGGCCACTGCCCAATTATATATATATCCTCCCTTAGTTTAAGTGGATCATCTGTAATATATATTGTCACAGCTAAACAGAGACAACACATAACCCTCATGACATTTTCATCCGATTACGCAGCCAAACATAGTCCAAACGTTGATTAACTTCAGCTAGTAAGTCTTAAGTCTTTGGGAAGCATTTTTACAGAGATATTATTCTAAAATTCACTCGGCAAACTGGAACCCTGCTAGGTAAAAGTTTTCAGGATTGTTCCTAATTAATTTCTAAATGGCCATAGGCCTTAGGTGAGTATTTCTCCCTTCAGAACTCTTGAGAAATTGCAGGTTTTCGCTGACTTATTCCAAGTTGAATAGTATTTACTACTATTTTTAAAAGTTATCATTTATGCCAAGTTTATGATTGAAGTTATCCCTATATTATCAATATAAGGGTTGCAGTTGGACAGAATTGTTGGTTACAAGTTTAAACACGCCAGTTAAATAGAAGTCGGCACTCGAATTATGTAAGGCTATGCTTTTCGGCAAGTTACATTCATCATAAAGATAGTACGACTTGTGTATCTATAGTACTTCAGAGTAAACCTATTGTGGTCAGCTGTTATGAATTGAATTGAGACGATAGTGATGATATAGTAACCCTTGTTAGAGTTAACCTTATCCAGCTCGATTGTTGTATACAATATTCGAGGTTTGGATGTTGTTGTATATAGGGTTATGCTCACAGGAGTAGTATGATGTCTGAAGGGTCCAGATTGAGGTTGTGGGGGCCCTATCTAATTTTTAGAGCTTCCATTATGACCCATGGTTGAGCGAAGGATCAGGGTCCAACTTTAGAAGTTACATTATGACCCATAGTCGAGCTAAGGCTTGGGGTCCAGCTATAGAAGTTACATTATGGCCCATAGTTGAGCCAAGGCTCAGGGCCTAGTTACAGTAGCTAAAGTATGATCCATAGTCGAGCCAAGGCTCGGGATCTAGTTAAAGTAATCACATTATGACCCACGGTCGGGCCAAGGCCTGGGGTCCAGTTATTAGAGATTACATTATGACCCACAGTCGAGCCAAGGTTCGGGGTCTAGTTACATAGCCAGATAGCTCAGATACATACACAGCTACAGGAGCCTATCAGGCTCAAATATAGCCTTAAAGAGCAAGCATTCCTGAGTTACAGTATGTTTACGAACCTATAGTAGCCAGATAGCAGAAGTGGGCATTATTTGTACTTATCGGGTCTTATGGGAGCTGAAGTAGGTTATTTTCTGTTGTTTGTACCTTCCAGGATTATGGGGGCCTGGTTAGGTTCTTGTTGGTATTTATATGTTTGTTAGTTAGATATTTCAGGCGGTGAAATTTCTCAGGTTAAGCTCTTATTCTCCTTCATGTCTACTTCAACTTGTTTAGTTTATTTCAATTATTACTTTGTTGCCTTACATATTCTGTACATATTGTACTGACGTCCATCCTTGGGGCACTGCATTACTTACCTGCAGGTACGAATAGACACGGTTCAGGCATTCTTAGTCATCAGCTGGTGTAGCAGTTCATTCAGCTCCTTTCCTCCAGAGTTGATAGATAGAAGAGGTTTGTTTTTGTTCTACAATTAATGGGTAGGTCGAGGCCCTATCTTGACCATTATTCACACTTAGAGGCTTGCAGGCAATAGATTTCCAATAGCTAGCTTTTGTTGTTGCCTGTGTGGGGCCTATGTATGTTTTATTTCATGTGATGGTCGTATGGTGCCTTGTTTAGTTGTTAGTTAGTAGCCTTTTTGGCCATAGCATAGTTTATTTTCCTGACTCCATTTTAGTTATAAGTAGACAGCATGGTGGTCTTGTCGACCTGCATAGGGTCCTTGTTATTGTGTTATTGTTGGTTAGTTGTTTTCCTTTATAGGTGGCCTTGTCGGCCTGAGGCTGTACAACCAAGATATAGCTCGTCGATTTCTTTGATTAAGTTATAAGCTTGCATCAGAAGTGGACCAGGCCATCAGGTTAGTCCAGATCCCAATATGGCACTAGCTGCCAGTCATGCCTCCCAAGGTGGGGCATGACAATATCATAAGAAATTGAGAAAGATAATCCAAAAGTCATAAATTAATTCAAACTAGTAAGCATCATTATTTAACATGTGAAAAGTAGAACTTGCGGGAGAAGTGAAACAATATTAAATTCAAATAACATGAAATTGGACAATTGAATTGTTGCAATGCATGAGAGGGAACTAGGAATATGTTTTTTATGGGGTGTCAACTAGATTGGGATTCATTGAAATGTCTTAAACTCAATTGTTAGCATGGATAGCAATGGATAACACTACTCTTCTTGTTTTCCAACAACAAGGGTGCTTTTGCTTTGGATTTTCTCAAACCACATAGTCACAATCGCAGATCAGCAACAAAGATTGAGGAAGGGTTAATCTATCTCTAGCCTCAACCTTTAATGGAGTGGAGATGTGGCTCTTGAAAATCTCTAGCTCAAGCCCACACACCTAAACTCCAAATTCTCACTATTGATTCCTTACCCATATCTCATTTCTCTCTCCCAAGCAAAAGAAAGATAAGCAAGCTAAATTAATATTTGCAACCATTGATTTTTCAATTAAAACTTAGAGGAAACAATAGATACATTCTTATAAGTTGAATATAAGAACTAATCATCAAAACCCAACCATGTTAAAACACCCAGCATGCACACACCCCTAGCTAATAATTTAGCTACACATAAGTGAAGTAGGAAAAATTATACTCATGGATATTACTCAACAATCATTATAATTAATAAGAAATTAAGCTTTCAAAATCTACAATAACGGTGGTGTAATACCCCAAAAGTGTCTAAGATTAAACCTGGGATCATAAACGGAAGTTGGCTTAAAACTTGAAAAAATGCATAGGACGGATGATGGAAACCACGAGTCGTTGTTAGCAGTCGTGGTAAGGGGAGTCCTAGTGGTAGTAGGAGACAACAGATGAACTAATGACTCGTTGCTTGGAACAATGAGTTGTTTTTTGTGATCATAGGAATGAATGGACCTTGGCAGTTGGGATACCACGAGTCATCCACCACTCATAGTGAGAGATGTCGACCCATGGTCAACAGTCATGGTTTAGGATTGCTGAATTTCCAATGTGCTTAACAGATAGATACCCCGACTAATACGAGGCAACCACGAGTCGTGGTGAGACTCGTTGTGAGGGAAGTTCTAAATTTTCAAGGAGCTGACAATGGTCAACCTAATGGCCCGTCATTTGAAGTAATGACTCATCCTGTCGAGTCGTGGGAAGAATCTGAAAGCGTTAATTGAGGCAGTGGATCCGAAAACTCAATACCACGAGTTGTGGTATCATGTAATGACTTGTGGGATCACCCGTTCGTCCACCCAGTGCAGTTTTTAGGGAATTTTTGTTAAGGGTATTTTTGACCTTCCTATGCTCTAGGGTCCTAAACTATGTTGTTTTATGTATTTTTATGGGCATGATAAGATAGATTAAGTTCCCCTTGCATAAGTCATTCCCATGCATGCAAATTAAGAAGATTTTAGAGATATCAAGCCTACTTCAAGTTCTTCTCCATCAATTATGTTATACCTCAGGAGCTCAAAGATCAGACCCAAGAGTTGAAATGGGAAAATTGTGAAATTGTGTTGTAGGCATAGGATGACTCGTGGGACAACTTGTGAGGACAGCCCACGAGCCGTCAGGTGACTCATGGGGAAGGCTAGTGTAGAGTTGGGAAGCCTAGAGGATAGGGTCCCCACGGGTGTGGAAACTACTCATGGTCAGACCCCATGAGTTGTTAGGTCAGCCGTGGGGTAAGGGAGGAGGAAGAGAAAATGAAGGAACCAGTGTACCTAACAGAAGGGAACCCACGAGTCGTGTTCTGTCCCAATCACTCGTGAGGTGAGTCGTGATTAAGCAAAGGGGATTCTATTAAATGCTAAGGTAGTGTACATGACGGAAGGTGACCACGAGTCTTGGTCTCGAGGAATGAGTTGTTATGTGCCCCGTTATGAGCCCTAAGTGATCAGCTATCCAGTGTACTTGATGGGTCACCTCACGAGTCGTGGCCGGTAGCGACGAGTCGTCAGGTCGTCCTTTATGACCCCTTGACAGCGAATTTTAGTGATTTTAGTAAGGGATTTTCCATAATTCCTAAATATTAGGGGCCTATACTACGTCTCTTAGGGCTCGTTTCATAGGGATTTAAGAGGGGAAAACCTATTCTAGGCTAGTTCATTCCATGCATGCAAACATGAGAGCTTGAAGGGAAGATTTAGAGCATGTTTTGAAGGTTTCCATTGGAATATCAGCTTGGGAAACTAGAGCGTGTTAGAATTCACCATTTCCATGAATGTAAGGCTATGAGCGGGTGTCTTCTTCCTCACCTATACCCAATTTCTATCAAAATGTGATAAATTGTCTATGATCAAGTATGGGGTTTTATCCAATTGCATGATTCTTCAATCTCTATAAATGGGTATGATTATATTGTATTTATATTGATGGATTATGAAGCTTGGGCGGATTCTAAGTTGTTTTTCCTTATAAAAAAATTGTTTTCCAAATTTTTAATCTAAAACGCCCATGGATGATGAGTTCATAAAAGAAGTGATTTATGACAAATGTGTGATGATGATGAGGTTGATGATGAAAAGCATGTTCCAAAACTACCCATGACTATGTTGTTGTTTTCAAAATGAATTGTTTAGATCCAAGTAAGATAAAGTTTTGGGTGATGCCCACATGTTGATTTAAAGTGATAATTTTCCTGACGTAAGCTTACCCCATTATTCTAAGTAAAATCTTTCCAATTTTTATTATAAATTCTAGCTTGTGGTATGTAGAGTAAATATTTCTACGTGTAGCTTACCACATGATTTGGAGTATATGCTTCCACCTATGATTCAGCTTGTGGTATGTTTCGAAATAAAGTTTCTCATATGCATGAATTCATGTATGAGATGTAGATCACTATTGAGCTTTGTCAATAGACAATGTTGATCTTCATATCCATATGATGTCTAGTCTATGCATGATTTCATTATGAGCTTTGTCAATAGACACTGTTGAGCTTCATTTCATACGATGTTGAGTTATGCATGATCTCATATTGAGCTTCATCACTAGATGATGTTGAACTTCATCATTAGACGATGTTGAGCTTCGTTATATTAGATGTAGAGCATTGCATGTTTTTGGGAGAAGAGTCTAGCACCGAGCGGGTTAAGGGTCGATCCCCCTATGTCCCAGAACTACGCACCAACGTAGGTTGATACTACTATATGACATGGGACCTCCCAAGTGAGCTTCCCCTGTCCGAATGAGCATTTAGCTTGATATCGATATCATGGTAGGATCCTTAGCCTTAGAAAGGTTTTGAATGGCTCTGCCCACTTGAGTGTGATAGTCAGGACCATGTAAGCTCTATCGTGGTATGTAGGTAAAGTGACCAGTCTCCCACTGTCTATATCATTCAGATTGCATATTCATTACTCATGATAATTACCTTATGCATTCATGTTCAAAAAGTAAGCTTTTACTCATTGTTCAACTTTTTGATATAAATGTTATGTTCAGCTTTGAGTCATTCAAGTCAGTCAGGATGTGTAAAGCTAAGCATGGTCATGTCATGATAGGATTGAAATTTCAGAATGAATGCATGTATGCCCTTCCTCTCATGTTGAAATCGTATGATATGCCTGAAATGTTTTAAATGATTTACTTCACTTAAGTGGTCTTGCTTATCTTGCATACTCGGTACATTCCACTTGTTGACCGCATACTTTTAAGCTGCATCGTTTGATGATGCAGGACCTCGGTTCTCAAGTTCAGCCACGTTCTTAGACAGCTTTCCGTAGTTAGTACCTGCTCGGATTGGTGTGTACTCATCTTTCGAGGACTAGACTATCATTTTCCTTTATGTATTTCCAGACTCGATATAGTTGAGTTAGTTGGGAACTTGTCCCATCAACTCGTCTAGATTAGAGGCTTTCAGACTTATGTATGTGTAGCTTCGGATATTATTATGATGTGTCGTTGTATGAGACTTCCGTTGTGTTTATAATAATTCTTTCTTCATGTTTATTAAATGAGTTTGTTGAATGCTTAAGCCATGGGTCGACTTGGGGTCTCTCGGGGTCCCTTGTCTCGTGTTTACGATCTGGGTCTATGCTCGGGTCGTGAAAAAGTCTCCTTTTGGCATTCAAAGAACTTTGAAATCTGATCTTACCCAGGTATGTAGGGTTACGAATGGTATGTTTCCGCTCACACCCATGCCCATTCTCTATTAATTCATGAAAATCTATCGAAAATCTCACTGAGTTTTAATTCATTTTTTGTGAAAATCTACTGATTTACTAATGAGCTATTATGATTTATGATTTACATCTTATTTCAGGGATTTTGATTAGATTTTTACAACTAGTTTGATTATAAAATTATTGATTTCAATTTCTACCAAATTAAGCCCAATTATGTATAATCTATGATGAATCGGGTTATGATCTTTACTTTAATTGTTGAAATTTACAAACCCAGCATGATTCATGATTTGAAATATGGATTTATTCAAATACCAAACATCATTTGATGATTTACAAGTTATATGCATGAACTACAAGTTTGCATGGACCCTATGATCTATGAATGATAGATGATGAAAAGCATGTTTTCATGTTACCCATGTTTATAGGAATGTTTTTGAATGAATTGAGTATTGTAAAGCATGTTAAAGTATTGGGAAATGACCACATTTTCAAGAATAATTTTTATGAAGTGGACCTCATGATTTATCGATTTATGATGTTGGCCGATTAAGGGCCTTTGATTTTTGGCTAATCATGTTTTAATGGGGATCAATGAATGATAAATGTTTATTTGGCCATGAATCTTAATGAATGATGTTATTGATTTACACATGAGCCTAATATGCATGTTTTTTGTGAGTTGTGTCTAGTATTGAGCAGCTCGGCGTTGAAAGGACTACGTCGGTGTCTCATAACTACGTGTCACCATGGGTTTAAAATGATACATTACAATGGTAATGGTCCCCTCTTTAGTGATATCACATAATGCACGTCCCTCACCTGGCAAGCCAGGGGCGAATCTGCCTACTTGAGTGAGATAGTTGGGGCATCATGACAGGCTCTACCATGATGGTGTCGATTATGACGAGTCCTCCCATTGTTCTGCATGTTTTATGCACTATTATGTTTATGTTACTTGCTCAACTGATTATTTGATAAAGTTTCTCTTATGATTATGATAATGAACGGTTTATGAATGATTTGAAAACCTTGAGCCTTATGCTATCTTACGATGACTATGATACGAGCATGATGTCCTTCTCTTATGATCATTTATGAGCTTTTATGTATATTTTTACTTTAAAATATCAGTTTTACATACCCTTTCTACTCGGTACATTCCACGTACTCACTACATACTTTCTATGTTGTATTGTTTCATGATACAGGACTTGGCTCTCAAGCTCATCCTCATCCTTAGTCCATCTCAGAGTTGCTATCAGCTTGTTGGTGAATCCTCATGTTTCGGGGGCCGTATGATTAGACGTTATACTATTCTTTGTTGCAGCTTGGCCGGGTTAATTGAGGCTGTTGTCACATCAACCCATCTTTACATGATAGAGGCTTTTAGACCACATGTAGTACTCAGCTTATGTGTATGTCTAGTAATTTCGGATGTTATGATATGCTATCTTACGTTTACATTTCCACTATGTTTTATGTTTAGTCTTCCACTTAAAATAAATGAAGTTAGATATGCTTATGCCATGGGTCGACTTGAGGCCTCTCAGGGTTTCTTGTCCCGTGTTATGATCTGGGTCTACATTTGGGTCGTGACAAACTTGTTAACAGAGCCATAGATTTGAAGTATCATAAGGTGTCTGAAAGTCGCATTGAGTAGAGTATTTTTCATGGGTTTGAATTGCACCACACTTATGAAAAAAGGTTACGAGGCATTTCCTAGGAAATGTTCCTTTCTTTCAGATCTATGTCATGTAATGAAAAGTCCTTCAATCCTTATAATTTGTGCTATTTGCGATTGCAGAATCATGGCTCCTAGAAGAATGAACGGAAGAAGAAATAGAAACGGTGAAGGCCATAGGGACTGCAATGGTCATGGGCATCAGCAAGCCCCACCTGTTCAGGAGCCCCAAGCACCAAAGCATGTTTCCCATGATGAGTTTTGGGCAGCTAAGCAGATGTTGGCGCAGACCTTGACTGCCTAGGTCAATCAGCAGGCTGTCGCATATATCCTGCAAAATGACAGCGCAACGGCGTCTCGAGTTAGAGACTTTTTTAGAATGAACCCGCTAGAGTTCCTTGGGTCAGAAGTGAATGAGGACCCGCATGAGTTTATTGATGAGATTGTGAAGATCACCCAGGTTATAGGGGTGAATGGGGTTGAATGTGCATAGTTGGCCTCATATCAGCTGAAAGGGGTCGCATATATCTGGTTTAGGCAATGGAGGGACACTAGGGCCACTGGAGCAGGCCCCGTTAAATGGGGGGAGTTCCACATGACATTCCTAGATCGGTTCTTCCCTCAGGAGATGAGGGAGTTAAAGGAAGCAGAATTTGTGAATTTGAAGTAGGGGAGAATGACAGTACATGAGTTTGCTCTTGAGTTTACTCGCTTGTCAAAATATGCCCCAGAGTTAGTGGTTGATCAGAGGGCACGAGTGAGCCAATTCATTCATGGTGTGGCAGGTTATTTGGAAAAAGATTGCAGGACTACCATGCTTCATCAGGATATGGACTTTCCTCATATAGTGCTTTATGCCCAACAGATGGAGGCGGCCCATGCGAGGGAGAGGGAGGAAAAGAGGGCTCGGACAGATAACCATGGGTTTACTCATTAGATATCGGGCGGTGGTAACCGCCCTCAGTTTCAGCAGAGGTCACTAGCTCCAGCACCATCATCAGCTAGTGTTCCATCAAGACCCAAGTGGTGATCAGAAGAGAAGGGCTTCAGGATTGAGGGACTAGAGGGGCACGTAGGTGGAGTATACCTCTCCAGCCTGAAGAAATTGAGGTAAGAGTCATGCCGGAGAGTGTTCGCTCGACTCAGATATTTTCTATGGGTGTCGTTGGTACGGCCACATGTGCCGAGCGTGTCCATTTGCTAGACAGGATGGTGATAGAGGTCGTGCACAAACCACTAGGACAGCAGCAGCTCCAGCACGTTTAGCTCCACATGGAGCATTTTCTAGTGGGTTGGCGGACAGTGCCAAAATAGATTCTATGCCCTCTCCTCGCATCGGGAGCAGGAGACTTCACTAGATGTGGTCACTGGTATGTTACGAGTTTTCCGTATTGATGTTTATGCTTTGCTAGATCCGGGGGCTACCTTGTCTTTTGTGACTCCTTACATTACTAGAATCTTTGGAGTTAGTCCTGATATTCTGCCAGAACCATTGTCAGTTTCTACTCATGTTGATGATTCGGTTTTGGCTAGGCGGGTACATAGACGATGCTCGATCACTATAATTCATAAAGTCACCTCCACAAACCTTGTAGAGTTACCTATGACTGACTTTGATATTATTCTTGGCATGGATTGTGTGTATGCATGTTATGCTTCTATAAATTGTAGAACCCGTGCAGTGGAGTTTCGTTTCCCGGGGGAAACAGTGTTGGAGTAGAAGGGTAGCTCTATCGTGCCTGTAGGTCGATTTATTTCCTATCTTAAGGCTAGAAAGAATATTTCTAAGGGTTGAATGTACCATCTAGTTAGAGTTAAGGATGTTGAGTCCGAGAACCCGACTATCCAGTCATTTCTGGTGGTGCGCAAGTATCCAGAAGTGTTCCCAGATGATTTTCCAGGTGTTCCTCTAGAGAGGGAAATTGATTTTGGAATTGACCTTCTACCCAACACGCAACCTATCTCTATTCCTCCTTACAGGATAGCTCCATCCGAGCTAAAGAATTTGAAGTTGAAGGAATTGTTAAATAAGGGCTTTAATAGACCGAGCAAGTCTCCATGGGGTGCACCAGTGTTATTGTCCGGAAGAAGGATGGTTCGCTTCAGATGTGCATTGACTATCAGAAATTGAACAAGGTCACTGTCAAGAACAAGTATCCTTTACCTAGGATTGATGATTTGTTTGACCAGCTTCAGGGTGCCAAGTGTTTCTCAAAAATAGATCTCAGGTCCGGGTATCATCAGCTCAGAGTTCGGGAGTGCGATATACCGAAAACAACCCTCAGAATGTGATATGGTCATTATGAGTTTTTATTCATGTATTTTGGACTAACAAATGCTCCTTCAACTTTTATGGACCTGATGAGTAGGGTATTCAAGCCATATCTCGACATGTTCGTGATCGTGCTTATTGATGATATCATTATATACTCTAGGAGCGAGGAGGAGCATGCTGCTCATTTGAGAGTAGTTCTTCAGACACTCAAGTACCTCCAATTGAATGCCAAGTTCAGCAAGTGTGAGTTTTGGTTGAACTAGGTAGTGGGCCATGTGGTATCAACCAAGGGCATAAAAGTAGATTCTCAGAAAATCGAGGCGGTGAAGAATTGGCCTAGACCGGTGAATCCTTTGGATATTCGGAGTTTCTGGGATTTAGCTGGCTATTATTAGAGATTTGTTGAAGATTTTTCATCCATTGAGGCACCTTTGTCCATATTTCCCCAGAAGAAGGTTAAGTTCAATGGTCGGAGGCTTGCGAGAAGAGCTTCTAAGAATTGAAGACTCGACTTACTACCACACCGGTGTTGACCCTACCTGAGTGTACAGTTGGTTTTGTGGTGTATTGCGATGCTTTAAGAATAAGAGTCGGGTGTGTATTGATACAGCGGGGGAAAGTGATAGCATATGCCTCCAGACAATTGAAGATTCATGAGAAGAATTACCCAACCCATCATCTTGAGTTGGCTGTAGTGGTGTTCGCATTAAAGATATGGAGACATAACTTGTATAGGATCCATGTCGATGTGTTTACGGACCACAAGAGCTAACAGTGTGCGTTCACACAAAAAGACCTCAATCTACGGCAAAGAAGGTGGTTAGAGCTACTCAAAGACTATGATATGAGTGCTCTTTACCATCCAGGGAAGGCTGATGTGGTAGCAGACGCACATAGTAGATTCTCCATGGAGAGTGTTTCCCACATGGATAAAGGGAAAAAGGAGTTGGTGAAGGATGTGCATCATCTCGCAAGGTTGGGAGTTAGGTTGATTGACTCGACTGATGGAAGTGTTGTTGTCCAGAACAGATAAGAATCGTCCATAGTAACTAATGTGAAAGCTATACAATATGAGGATCTGATTTTGGTAAAATTGAAGGAAGTCGTTCGAAGTCAGAAGGTGGAGGTCTTCTCCCAAGGGGGAGATGGTGTGCTTCGGTACCAAGGTCACCTATGTGTTCCAGATGTTGATGATTTAAGAAGCCGGACATTGCATGAGGCTCATGGATCTAGATATTCAATCCATCCGGGTGCCACCAAGATGTATTGTGACTTACGAGAAATATATTGGTGGAATGGCATAAAGAAGGATATTGCGATTTTCGAAGCCAAGTGCCCGAACTGTCAATAAGTAAAGTTTTAGCATCAAAGGCCGGGAGGAGTACTTTAGGATATTAGCATTCCTAATTGGAAGTGGGAAGAGATTAATATGGATTTCATAATAGGGCTACCTCGTACTAGTTGACAATATGACTCCATTTGGGTGGTGGTAGACAGGCTGACCAAAGCTGCTTATTTTCTACCGATCAAAACCACGGACTCAGCAGAGGATTATGCCAAGCTATATATCCAGGAGTTGGTTTGATTGCATGGAGTGGCCTTGTCCATTATTTCAGACCGAGGTACTCAATTCACCTCTCAGTTTTGGCGGTCATTCCAAAAAGGGCTTGGGACTCAAGTTAACCTCAACATAGCATTTCATCCGCAAATGGATGGCCAAGCGGAATGGACAATTCAGACTCTCGAAGACATGTTGAGAGCATGTGTGATGGACTTCAAAGGTAGTTGAGATTATCACTTTCCCCTAATTGAGTTAGCTTATAATAACAACTATCACTCTAACATTCAGATGGCACCGTTTGAGGCTCATTATGGACGGAGATGTAGATCGCCCATTGGATGATTTGAGGTTGGTGAGGCAGCTATGGTAGGGCTAGATTCAGTTCATGAGGCTATGGTGAAGGTTCAGTTGATAAGGGACAGGCTAAAAATCGCTCAGATTCGTCAAAAGTCCAATGCTAATGTGAGGAGGAGAGAATTGGAGTTTGAGGTGGACGATTGGGTGTTTCTGAAGGTATCTCCCATGAAGGGAGTGATGCGGTTTGGGAAAAAAGGAAAACTCAGTTCCTGCAATGTTGGCCCCTACTGGGTTATGAGAAGAGTTGGTAAGGTAGCGTATGAGTTGGAATTGCCCTCAGAGTTATCTTCCGTGCATCCTAAGTTTTCATGTATCGCTTTTGAAAATATGTTTGGGGGATCTAGCCCTAGTAGTCCCGGTGGATAGTGCTGGCGTAAAAGATAGCCTTAGCTTTGAGGAGGTTCTGGTGGAAATATTAGATTGTCAGGTTCGGAGGCTAAGGAACAAGGAAGTAGCTTCAGTTAAAGTATTATGGATAAATCAGCATGTTGAAGGAGCTACATCGGAAGCCAAAGCGGATATGATGGCTAAATACCCACACTTATTCTCTACTGGCGCTGTTCCGACTTGAGGTATCAGTTTTTCCCTATGACTCTATTTAGTTTTCATGTTCAGTTCATGTTTTTAAGTTTCTCTTACATATATGGATATATATGTGAATCATCAAATTAGTTTAGTTATGTGGTATGAAGGGGAGATAGTCATTCCATTAGTTTTTGATTTAAATGATCAATATCTGGGTATAATGATTTCATGTCTTTAATTTCTGCTTGTTTCCAACATTCGAGGATGAATGTTCCTAGGGGAGAGATATTGTAATACCCCAAAAGTGCCTAAGATTAAACCCGGGATCAAAAATAGAAGTTGGCTAAAAACTAGAAAAAAATGCACAAGCTTGATGATGTAACGACTCGTGGTTGGAAATCATAGGCTGTTGTTAGAAGTCGTGGTGAGGGGAGTCGTGGTGGCAGCAGGAGACAACAGATGAACTAACAACTCATTTCTTGGAACGAGTCGTTGTTTGTAATCGTGGGAGAGACTGGATCTTGGCAGTTGGGAATACCATGGGTCATCCAATGACTCGTGGTGAGAGGTGACGACCAGTGGTCACTAGTAGCGGTTTGGGATTGCTGAATTTCAAGTGTGCTTACCAGATAGATACCACAACTCGTTGGAGGCAACCACGAGTCGTGGTGAGACTCGTTGTGAGGAATGTTCTAAATTTTCAAGAAGCTAACAACGGTGGACCTAGCAATGATTCGTCCTATCGAGTCGTGGGAAGAATCTGAAAGTGTGAATTGAGGCAGTGGATCCAACGACTCGATACCACGAGTCATAATATCATGTAACATCTCGTGGGATCGCCCGTTGGTCTACCCTGTGCAATTTTCAGGGAATTTTCATTAAGGGTATTTTCGACCTTCCTATGCTCTAGAGCCCTAAACTACATCGTTTTATGTATTTTTCTGGGCAAGATAAGATAGGTTAATTTTCCCTTGAATAAGTCATTCCCACGCATGTAAATTAAGAATACTTTAGACAAATTAAGTCTTGTTCAAGCTCTTCTCCATCATATCTCCCTTGGGCATTCAAAGAACTTTGAAATTTGATCTTACCCAGGTATGTAGTGTTACGAATGGGTATTTCCATTCAAACCCATGCCCATTCTTTATTAATTCATGAAAATATATTGAAAATCTCATGGAGTTTTAATTCAAATTTTGTGAAAATCTAGTGACTTACTAATGGGATATAATGATTTATGATTTACATCTTATTTCGGGGATTTTGATCAGATTTTACAACTATTTTGATTATAAATTATTAATTTTGATTCTACCAAATTAAGCCCAATTATGTATAAACTATGATGAATCGGGTTATGATCTTTACTTCAATTGTTGAAATTTACAAACCCAGCATGATTCATGATTTGAAATATGGATTTATTCAAATACCCAACATAATTTAATGATTTACAAGTTATATGCATGACCTACAAGTGTGCATGGACCCTATGATTTATGAATTATTGATGATGAAAAGCATGTTTTCAAGTTAACCACATTTATAAGCATGTTTTTGAATGAATTGAGTAATGTAAAGAATGTTAATGTATTGGGCAATGACCACATGTTCAAGAATGATTTACGGTTTATGAAAT
The DNA here is from genome assembly GCA_035772735.1 of Datura wrightii. Lineage (NCBI taxonomy): Eukaryota > Viridiplantae > Streptophyta > Magnoliopsida > Solanales > Solanaceae > Datura > Datura wrightii. Next base: position 133,734,700 of record JASDFA010000016.1, read on the forward strand.
AGATCTCATGATTTATCGATTTATGATGTTGGCCGACTAAGGGCCTTTGATTCTTGGAAAATCATGTTTTAATGGGGATCAATGAATGATAAATGTTTATTTGGCCATGAATCTTAATGAATGATGTTATTGATTTACACTTGAGCCTAATAAGTATGTTTTTGGGAGCCATGTCTAGCACCGAGCAGCCCGACGTTCAAAGGACTATGCCAATACCTCATAACCACGTTCCACCGTGGGTTTTTAATAATATATTACAATGATAATGATCCCTACTTTCGTACTATCACATAATGCACGTCCCTCGCCTTGCAAGCCAAGGGCAACTTTGCCCACTTGAGTGAGATAGTTGGGGCATCATGAAAGGCTCTACCATGATGGTGTCAGTTATGATGATTCCTCCCATTGTTCTGCATGTTTTATGCACTATTATTTTTATGTTATTGGCTCAAGTGATGATTTGATAAAGTTTCTCTTATGATTATGATAATGAATGGTTTATGAATGATTTGAAAACCTTGAGCCTTATGCTATCTTGTTTATGATACGAGAATGATGTCCTTGTCTTATGATCATTTATTATCTTTTATTTATATTTAAAAATGTCCGTTTTACTTACCTTGCATACTCAGTACATTCCACGTACTGACCGCATACTTTCTATGCTATATCGTTTCATGATACAGGACTTGGCTCTCAGGCTCATCCTCATCCTTTGTCCATCCCGGAGTTGCTATCAACTTGTTGGTGAGTCTCCATGTTTCTAGGGTCATATGATTATACATTATGTTGTTCTTTGTTTCAGTTTGGCCGTGTTAGTTGGGGGATGTTATCCTATCAACCCATCTTTATATGATAGAGGCTTTCAGACCACATGTAGTACTCAGCTTATGTTTACGTCTAGTAATTTCGGATGTTATGATATGCTATGTTATGTTTACATTTCCACTATGTTTTATGTTTAGTCTTTCTCTTTAAGTAAATTAAGTTATATATGCTTATGCCATGGGTCGACTTGGGGCCTCTCGGGGTTCCTTGTCCCGTGTTACAATCCGAGTCTACGTTAGGATCGTGATAGGTGGTCTTTGCCTAACAAAATTGAAGAAGAAGAATAAGAAGAAGAAAAATGTACTCTCTATCTCTCTCTACTTCTCTCTATATTATTCAATTATATGTGATGATGTGTTAGGACTTGGGTATATACAATTAGCGTAAAATTTGGACATTTTCCTTGCACAACTTTCCAAATTTTCCCTTGAAAGCTTCTCAGGTATATTTGTGCCAAAGCTGGATGAATGTAACTCCCCAAAACTTTCCTTGACCAAACTCAGACTAAGCATGAAAACCTGAAAAAAATTTGTCTCAAGAAAACTCAAACAACAAGTCGTTGTCAGCACCAACGGACCATTATATAAGTTATTGTTTGATCTGCGAGTTTCTTATTTGGGAACCAAAAAGTCATGCAATGAATCATTACGAAGAGTAATGAGTCATTTTGTTCGCTCGTTGTTGCTCAGTACAGAAACCTATCAGGCCTTTCCTAGAACCAACCTGTGTGACTAACGACTCGTGGTTCATACCAATGAGTCGTTGTTGCCATCCGTTGCCTAAACTAGTAACCCTTCAGGTCAAGGCAGTGGTGATAACGGGCAGTTACCACGACTTGTGGGTTCTACAATGAGTCGCGGTGCCGTTCGTTAGAGGGGTCCAAGCTTGGGTTCAAAAATCTCTCTAGTGACCACAAGAGGAACCAATAACCGTTGGTTCATTTAAGGAGTCATTGTTCCATTATATAGTCTATTCTCTAGTGATCCCTAATATCAGGCCTAGGACCAATGACTTATCCCAAAGAGTCATGGTGTCAACCAACGACTCATAGTGTGACCCGTTGGATCCCGATGGGTAGTTTTCCAGATATTCTTTCGAGGGCATTTTCATAAGTTTCAGCTGTTTTAATCCCTAATCTACGTTATTTTGGGCACGTTTTGGAGGGGATTAATGGGGTGATCAACTTAATCCCTCTCATTCCTCTCAACTTATGATTTTCAGAACATTGAAGTTCCAGACAGTTAGTGCAGAGCTATGTTAGGGCTTCCAATGTTCTTCCAAATTCTCCAGATTTCTTCTCAAAGATTCTATACCAGGTATGTGGTAATTGAAAAAGGGAATTGCTCTTCCCTTGTTCCCAAAACCCTTCTATAATTACTTATCAGTCTTAGCACTGAATGTCAGAAATAGGGTTAAATTCAGTTTGATTATGAAAATTCTTGCTGATTGTAATTTTTATGGATTCTTGCAAAGTTCTCACTATTTAGCAAGCATGTTGTTCTTTCTTCATGAGATATTGTTTAGGCCCAATTCTATGAAAGCAGTAATCTGGGTCTTGTATAACTGTCTAGATACAAATGTTGCTTGACTCTATTAGTTTATGAACTTCATTATTATTACAATCGTGTGAGTTTCAGTCAGTTTGCATGTTAGTCCAGCCTCAGTCAAAAACTAGCATTTTTAGTATATGTCAGTAAGTCAGCTAATCAATTTGATAATAGCCAGATCTTGAGGAGTTAAGTTCTGTAATACTCCCTTATTTCAGTTATCAATTAGTTCTCTAGATGATTACGACGCTTCCAGATAAGCAGCTCTGGCCAGTATTAGAACACCGGTTTCAATTTTCTACTCCTACTAACTCTCAGGTTACTTCTAGATAAGTATTCCTGCCTTAGTCTAGGGCCCCCAACTTTAAGCTATTAGTTTAGTAGTCAAGTTAGGACTATCTAGTAGGAGTAGTACTTAGCACCGAACGGATCGGGGTTCCAGCGCACCCATGTTTCCAGAACTATGTTGACATCATAGGTTTTAGCCCGAATGGGCCCCAGACTTGTGATCACCTAGCTCAGCCATGCTGGCAAGGTACAGTGGGCTTTCTCTGATGGGGTGTATACATCGGACTCCACGTCTAGCTCACGTTGTTATATGTGGGTTACAAACTCTCCCATTTGTCAATATAGTTCATTTTAGCTTATCTCAGTTTAGCTCAGTTCCAAGACATGTTTATGACCATTAGTCAGGGTCATTATTGACCATTTCACTTTTATAGCTCAGGATATATCATACTCAGTATCAGTTGGTCATTTCATGTCATTTCGGTTCAATTGCTTATTTTCAATGCTTATTGTATATCTCACTTACATAGTACATTCAAAGTACTAACTAATACTTTCTATGTTGTATCGTACTATGATATAGGAGCAGGTTCTCAAACACAGTATCGTCAGTAGTTTCCCCTCAGATGATTTCAGCAGCAGCGTTATTTGGTGAGTCCTCATCTTCCGAGGATGATGCTTCATTTTCAGTAGTTCTTAATTAGTCAGATTATAGAGTTAGCTAGGGGCTTGTCCGAGAAAATCATCAGTTAGTAGTTGGCTTTCAAACATAGTTGTTCAGTATTTTTTTTAGTTATGTTTACTCTTTTCAAATCAGTGTTACTTGGATAATTATTTTTACACACTTTCGCTTATGTTTACTTAGTTTATCAATGTAATGTTAGACCATGGGTTAGCTTGGCATCACTTGTGGCACCAAGTACCGTGTCTCATCCAGGATGTACACTCGGGTCGTGACAAACATTGTAACCAAGCCCTAGGTTTAGAGTATCCTAGGATGTCTAAAAGCCGCATCAAGTAGAGTCCTTTTCATGGGTGTGAAGTATGCCACACTTATGACGGGGTGGCTATAAGACGTTATTAGGAAAATTTCCCTTTTGTTCATACTCCTTATTGTGTGTTAAGCTTAATCCAGGAAATGTCCTAACTCGTTCTCTATTTGTTTTAGTGAAATATTCCTCCAAAATGAGGAAATGAAAGGATGGGTGGCAATGCCAACTGACCGGCCCCACCAGCTCCAGCAGCCCCTCAGGACGATCTAGTGTCCTCGGTAGAACTTCGAGCAACAATCCAGCTGTTAGCTCAGATAGTGACCAACCAAGTGAACCAACAAGTCATTTTGGTGAATGTAAACAGGTCTGCAGCAGCTTCCAGGGTTTGGGACTTCACCCGAATGAACCCTCCATCTTATCATGGATCTATGGTGGGAGAGGACACGCACGAGTTTGTGGATGAGGTGCGGAAGATCACCTGAATTTTGGGTGTTAGTTCCATGGAGAATGCTGATCTGGCAGCCTACCAGTTGAAAGGGGTGGCTCAGATTTGGTACAATCAGTGGAAGGAAGGGAGGCCTGCTGAAGTAGGATTAATAGAGTGGGATGAGTTCGCTATGACATTTCCAAATAAATTCTTTCTTCGGGAATTGAGGGAGGCCAAGATCGCCGAATTCATGAATTTAAGTCAAGGTAGCAGTACGGTGGAGGAATATGCATTGGAGTTCACTCGGTTGTCGAGGTATTCTCCAGAGATGGTTGCCGAGCCAAGAGCTCACATGCTCAAATTCATCAATGGAGTGTCAGATTTGGTACTTAAGGAGTGCAAAACTACAATGCTCATCAAGGACATGGACCTATCCAGCCTCATCATTCGTACATAGCATATCGAGGCAACGAAGTTTAAGGATATTGAGTGGAAGAACAAGTGGGCTAGAATTGTCTAGTCTGATTATGTCCAACAGAGGTCTGGCGGCAATAGTCTCCCATAGCAGCATCAACGGAGAACTCCAGTATCCACATCAGCCAACGCCCCTTCTTTTCAATCCCACAAGGATCAAAAGGGTGGAGCATCTAGCTCTCGGTCCTAGGGTTATAGTTCCAGCAAACGTTACCCAGCTTCTCCTAAGTGTGGCAATAACCATCCAGGTGAATGTCGCATAGGCAAAGAGGGTTGCTTTGGATGTGGACAGCTAGGTAAAAGGTTAAAGAAGTGTCCATCAATAGGACGCGGGAGAACTCGGTCTACTTCAACAGCCCGAGTAGGTCATCCATCTCAGTAGGGGACTACTTCAAGTATGGTAGGCAGTCAACGCCAAAACTATTTTTGTGCTTTGTCCTATCGTAAAGATCAGGAGAGCTCACCTAATGTGGTCATGGGTATGTTACATCTTTTCTGTCTAGATGTATATGCTCTACTAGATCTAGGAGCCATACTTTCATCCATGACTCCTTTTGTATCTGTTCAGTTTGAAATTAGTCCAGAAGTTCTCTCATAACCATTCTCAGTCTCTACCATAGTTGGTGAGTCAGTTAAAGCTAGCTGGGTATATAGAAACTACCCAGTCTCAATGTCGAGTAAAGTTATTCTAGTTGTTCTAGTTGAGCTAGACATGGTGGATTTGACCTCATTCGTGGTGTGGATTGGTTACATTCCTGTTATGCCTCAATCGATTGTAGAACTAGAGTCGTCAGGTTTCAGTTTCCCAATGAGCTTGTCTTAGAATGGATGGGTAGTATTTCAGTGCCTAAGGGTCTTTATATTTCCTACTTTAAGGAAAGGAAGCTCATTTCAAAAGGGTGCATCTATCCCTAGTTCGGGTCAAATATTCCAGCTCCGAGACCCCAACTATTTAGTCAGTTCTAGTTATCAGTGAATTCCCTGACGTGTTCCCGAATATCTTCATGGAGTCCCTCCTGAGTGGGCAGTAAACTTCGGCATAGACCTTCTTCTAGACACTCATCCATCTCTATTCCTCCTTACAGATTGGCTCCATCTAAGCTTAAGGAGTTGAAGGAATAGCTAAAAAGACCTTTTAGATAAAGGCTTCATTAGGCCTAGCATCTCTCTATGGGGTGCTTCAATGTTGTCCGTTCGAAAGAAAGATGGTACTCTAAGAATGTGTATCGACTACCTTCAACTTAACAAAGATACAGTTAAGAACAGGTATCCCCTACACAGGATTGATGACTTGTTTGATCAGCTTCAGGCAGCCAGTTGCTTTTGCATGGTATATCTCAGGTCGGGATATCATCTGGTTAAGTTTAGGTAATGTGACATACCGAAATTAGCCTTCAGAGCTTGGTATGGTCACTATGAATTTGTGGTTATGTCCTTTGGACTAACTAATGCCCTTGTAGCTTTTATGGACCTAACGAACAAGGTATTCAAATAGTATCTGGATATGTTCATCATTGTGTTCATAGATGACATTTTGGTATACTCCAAAAATGAGGAGGATCATGCTAATCATCTGAGGATAGTGTTGCACACTCTCAGAGACTGCCAGTTGTTTGCCAAATTCAGCAAATGTGAATTTTGGCTGAATTCTATGGCCTTCCTTGGTCATGTGGTTTTAGGTGAGGGTATTCAGGTGGATCATTCGAAGATAGCAACACTGAAAGAGTGGCCAAGACCCACTTCCCTAATAGATATCAAGAGTTTCCTAGATCTAGCCGATTTTTACCAATGGTTTGTAGAGGGTTTTTCTTCTATTGCATCTCCTCTGACTAAGCTAACTCAGAAAAAGCTGAAGTTTCAGCGGTCAGATGCATATGAGAGGAGTTCTCAAGAGCTAAAGACTTGACTCACTGCAGCTCCAGATTTAACCTGCTAGAAGGAAAAAATGGGTTCGTAGTCTATTGTGATGCTTCCAGAGTTGGTCTCAGTTGCGTTCTGATGCAGCAGGGTAAGGTGATAACTTATGCCTCCAGACAACTCAAAATTCATGAGAAGAACTATTTGACTCGTGAGCTTGAATTGGCGATAGTGGTGTTTGCTTTAAAAATATGGAGGCATTACCTTTATAGGGTTCACGTGGATGTTTTCACCAACCACAAGAGCCTTCAGTACGTGTTCAGTCAAAAGGATTTGAACCTTCGTCAGAGAAGGTGGTTGGAGTGATTGAATGATTATGACATGAGTGTGATGTACTACCTGGGCAAGGAAAATATGGTGGCGGATGGCTTAAGAAGGATGTCCATAGGGAGCATTGCTTATATTGTAGAGGGCATAAAAGATCTAGCAAAGGACATTCATAGGTTAGCTTGGTTGGGAGTGCAATTGGTGGATTCAACTGAGGGCGGAGTAGTACTGCAGAGTGGGTCAGAATCTTTGTTAGTTGTTAAGGTTAAGCCAAGGTAGGATGAAGATCCCATACGGCTCAAGCTGAACGAAGCAGTGATAAGAAAAGAGGTGAAGGCCTTCTCCAAAGGGGGAGATGGTGTACTTTGCTACCAGGGCGGACTATATGTTCCAGACATAGAAAACATGAGGCACCAGATACTGCTAGAAGCACACATCTCTAATTATTCTATCAACCCAGGTTCCACTAAGATAAACCGTGGCCTACGAAAAATTTACTGGTGGAACAACATGAAAAGGGATATTGCAGAATCTGTGGCTAAGTGCCCGAACTGCCAGCAGGTTAAAGTTGAACATCAGAGACCTGGGGGTATGACTCAGGATATTAACATACCCACATGGAAGTGGGAATAAGTGAATATGGACTTCATTACAAGTTTAACTCTTACCTATAGCATGAATCCATTTGGGTAATAGTAGATCCGATGACTAAGTCGGCATATGTCCTACCGGTAAAAACTACGGATCAACCAAAGATTATGCTAGGATGTACATCTGGAAGTTTGTCAGACTGCATGGGCTCCCTTGTCCTTCATTTCAGATAGAGGTATCCAGTTCACCTCGTATTTCTAGAAGTCATTTCATAAAGGACTCGGTACTCAGGTCAAGCTCAGCACTACTTTTCACCCTCAGATAGATGGACAAGCTAAGCAGACTATTCAGACCTTAGAATAATACTAAGAACTTGTTTGATCAACTTCAAGGGTAGTGGGGATGATCACCTACCTCTCATCGAGTTTTCATACAACAACAGGTACCACTCCAATTCAGATGGCCCCGTTTGAGGCATTATATGGTAGGACGTATAGGTTTCCTATAGGGTGGTTTGAAGTAGGTGAAGCTACTTTGATAGGATCAGATTCAGTTCACGAGGCTATGTAGAAAGTGCAACTTATCAGAGAAAGGTTGAAAACAACTTAGATTCGCAAAAAATCATATGCATATATGAGGAGAAGAGAACTAGAATTTGCTGTAGATGATTGGGTTTATCCAAAAATCTCCCCCATGAAAGGGGTGATGAGGTTTTGAAAGAGAGGAAAACTCAGTCCAAGGTATGTAGGACCCTACAGGATTCTAAGGAGAATTGGCAATGTGGCCTATGAGTTAGAATTACTTCAGAGTTAGCATCTGTGCACCCAGTCTTCCATGTGTCACTGTGGAAGAAGTGCATCGGTGATCAGACCTCAGTTATGCCACTAGACAGTGTGGGAGTGAAGAATAGTCTTTCTTACAAAGAAGTCCCGGTGCAGATCCTAGACTGTCAAGTTCGTAAGCTGAGAAACAAGGAAGTCGTTTCAGTAAAAGTCTTATGGAGCAACCAACTAGTTGAGGGGGCTACATGAGAAGAAGAAGCAGACATGATGGATAAATATCCCCATTTGTTCCCTTCTAGTTCAGGTTCAACATCAGGTATTAAATTCCTCCTCGGTACTATTTTCAGTTCGGTAATCATTAGCTCTATTCATGTTTTTAATGTGCACACAAGATGCATCAACTCAGTCAGTATGCCTGTTCCAGTTCAGAGTGAGTCACTCCTTCAGAAAATTAGTTTATAGTTCAACTTGGTAATTGCAGCTCTTCTTCAAATTTTCCAGTAGTTTTAGCTTTCATTTGAGGATTAATGATCCTAAGGGGCAGATATTGTAACACACCAAAACATTCCTAGACGCAAGAAAACCAAAAAAAAAATTTGTCTCAAGACAACTGATACAACGAGTCATTGTCAGCACCAACGGAGCATTATATGAGTCATTGCTTGATCTAAAAGTTTTTCATTCAGGAACCAACGAGTCATGCAAGGACCCCTTACAAAGAGTAACGAGTCATTCTGTCACTCATTTTTCCTCAATACAGAAACCTTCCAGACCTTTCCCAGAACCAATGAATGTGATTAACGATCCATGGTTCATACCAATGAGTTATTATTGCCCCCGTTTCCTGAACCAGAAACCCTTAAAGTCAAGACAGTGGTGACGACAGGCAGTTACCATGACTCGTGGGTTCTATCAATGAGTCGTGATTTCGTCCGTTAGAGGGGCCCAATCATGGGTTCAAAAATATCTCCAGTGACCATGAGAGGAACCAATGACCTGTTCTTTCATCTAATAAGTCGTTGTTCCCTTCCGTGGTCCATTTTCTAGTGAGCCCTGATTTCAGGCCCAGGACCAACAACTGGTCCCAACGAGCATTGGTTGACACCACGACTCGTTGTGTGACCCGTTGGATCCTGAAGAGCAGTATTCCAGATATTCTTTTAGGGGAATTTTCATAACTTCCAGCTATTTTAATCCCTAAACAATTTCATTTAGGGCACCTTTAGGAGGGTATTAAAGGGGTGATTGACTTAATTCCTATCATTCCTCTCAACTTACGATTTTTAAGAACGTAGAAGTTCAAGACAGTTGTTGTAGATATAAGCTAGGGCTTCCAGTCTTCTTCAAGATTCTTCGGATTTCTTCTCAAGGGTTCTTCACCAGGTATATGGGAATTCTACAAGGGAATTGGTGTGAAAAAATACATGCACAAACAAAGAGAAAAGGCATAAAACCTTCCTAATTGGTGTGGAAAAAAAAGCAATAGTTCATGCTTAAAACCCCAAAGAGTTGGTAAATTACCAACTCATTAGAAGCCAAGGCAGCAGAGTTCATTAATTGGAAGTAGAATGAAATAACAGTTTAGAAGTATGCCCTGAAGATCACCCAGCTATCCAAGTATGATATGGAGAAGGTTTCATAGTCGAGGGCCCCCATTAGCAAGTTTGTGAATGGGATCTCAGATTCTCTAGTTAGGGAGTGCAGGACTGCTATGCTTATAAGTGATATGGACATCTCTCAATTGATAATTTATGCTCAACAGATAAAAAAGGAGAAAATGAAGGAGAGGGAGAGAGAAGCAAAGAGAGCTAGGACAGGTAGCTTTGGGTATTCTCAGTAGAGGTCCAGTGGTGGACATTGCCCCCCATCCCATCAGGGGTCATCAGTCCTAGCTCTATCATTAGCGAGTGTTCCATCTAAGCCTAGAGGTGATCAGAGAGGTAGATTGTCAATCTCTAGAGGTCAGAGGAATATGAAAGAGGAGCTCACTTTCCTATCTTGTAGAAAGTGTGGTAAGAACCACCCAAGAGAGTGTTGGATTAGCTCAGATGTTTTCTTCGGGTATGGGAAGCCCAAACACAAACTTTGGTATTACTCATTATCAAAAAAGGGTAACAGTAGAGGCCGTTCTCCAGCCGCTATTTTGGCAGCTCTAATAGCTTGCCCATCTTAGTGGGGCGCATCCTCTAGTACAGGTGGTGGGTAGCGCCAGAATAGGTTCTATGCAGTATCATCTCATCAGGAGCAGGAGAGCTCACCCAATGTGGTCACTAGTGTTTTATGATTCTTCCATCTTTATGTTTATGCATTGCTATATCTGGGGGCCATATTATTCTTTGTGCCTCCTTATGTTGCTAACAATCTTTTTATCAGTCTCAAAATCCTTTCAGAACCCTTCTCACTCTCTACTCCTATCAGTGAGTCAGTTATAGCTCCACGAGTGTAAAGAGAATTCCCTATCACAACTCTTTAGAAAAGTCACCTCAGCCGACTTAGTAGAGTTAGACATGATCAAATTTTATGTTATCTTTGGCATGGATATGTTGTATGCTTGTTATACTTAAGTCAATTATAGAACATGGACGGTAGAGTTCGATTCTCAGGTGAACTAGTCTTGGATTGGAAGGGTAGTTGAGTAGTGCCTTTAGGTTACTTTGACTCCTACCTTAATTCTAGGAATATGATCTCCAATGGTTGTACGTATCATCTAGTTCGGGTTAAGGATTTTATATCTGAGATCCTAACTTTCTAGTCAGTTTCAATTATATGTTAGTATTCAATGGTGCTTCTTGATGATCTACCAAGAGTCCCTCCTAAGCAAGAGATTGACTTTAGTATTAACCTTCTCCCTGATACAGAACCCATATCCATTCCTCCTTACAGAATGGCTTCAACTGAGATTAAGGAGTTGAAAGAACAGTTCAAAGATCTCCTGAAAAAGGGTTTTATCAAGCCTAGTAAGTTCCCGTGGAGTGCTCCAGTTCCTATTGAGCAAAAGAAAGATGGTTCTCTTAGGATATGCATTGATTACCGTTAGTTGAACAAAGTCACAATCAAGAATAAGTATCTCCTCCCTAGGATTGATAACTTGTTTGACTAGCTTCAGGGGGGCAGGTGCTTCTCAAAGATAGACCTCAAATTCGGCTATCATTAGCTTAGACTTAGGGAGAATGACATTCCTAAGACATCTTTCAGGACTCGGTATGGCCACTGTGAGTTTGTAGTTATTTCTTTTGGATTAATGAATACTCCTACAACTTTCATGTATTTGATGAATAGGATTATAGAGAAGCATTTAGATATGTTCGTCATTGTCTTGATAGATGATATCATTATATACTCTCAGAGTGATGAGGAGCATGCTACTCACTTGAGGATTATGTTGCAGACTCTTAAGGATCGTTAGTTGTTTCTAAGTTTAGTAAGTGTGAGTTTTGAATGAAGTCAGTTGCATTTTTGGGTCATATGGTGTCTAGTAAAGGTGTACAGGTAGACTCTCAGAAGATTGAGGCAGTAAGGAACTAGACTAGTCCTGTCACTCCCACCAACATTAGGAGCTTTTTAATCCTAGCTGGTTACTGTCGAAGGTTTGTAGAGGAATTTTCATCTATTGCAGCACTATTGACTAAATTGACCTGAAAGAAGGTAAAATTTCAATGGTCCGACAAGTGTGAGAACAGTTTTTAGGAGTTAAAGGCTTGACTCACTTCAGCCCCAATTTTGACCCTACTGTAGGGCATGGATATCTTTTTGATATATTTTGATACTTGCCGGTTTGGCCTTGGATTTCTGTTATTGCACCATGGGAGGGTCATTGCCTATGCCTCGAGATAGCTTAAGACTCATGAGAAGAATTAACCGACGCATGACCTTGAATTACCAATGGTAGTGTTTTCCTTGAAGATTTGGAGACACTATTTGTATAGGGTGCATGTGGATATGTTCATGGACCACAAGAGCCTTCATTATGTGTTCACTCAGAAGGACTTCAATTTGCTGCAAAGGAGATAGCTTGAGCTTCTTAAGGACTATGACATAAGTGTCCTTTACCACAGTACAAGGCCAATGTAGTGAAGTTGAAGGAAGTTTAGGAGTTAAAGGCTTGACTCACTTCAGCCCCAATTTTGACCCTACTGTAGGGCATGGATATCTTTTTGATATATTTTGATACTTGCCGGTTTGGCCTTGGATTTCTGTTATTGCACCATGGGAGGGTCATTGCCTATGCCTCGAGATAGATTAAGACTCATGAGAAGAATTAACCGACGCATGACCTTGAATTACCAATGGTAGTATTTTCCTTGAAGATTTGGAGACACTATTTGTATAGGGTGCATGTGGATATGTTCATGGACCACAAGAGCCTTCATTATGTGTTCACTCAGAAGGACTTCAATTTGCTGCAAAGGAGATAGCTTGAGCTTCTTAAGGACTATGACATGAGTGTCCTTTACCACAGTACAAGGCCAATGTAGTGGCAGATGCTCCTAGTAGCTTGTCAATGGAGAGTGTGTCCCATGTTGAGGATAGGAGGAAAGAGTTAGTAAAGGTTTTTCATAAGCTTGAGTGTGTAGGGGTTACGGCAGATGGTGGTTTTATTGTTCAGAATGGGTTGGAATCTTCATTAGTGATGGCAATTGAAGCAAGGCAAGATGAGGATTCTATCTTAGTGAAGTTGAAGGAAGCTGTCCATAATTAAAAAGTGGAGGTTTTCTCCCATGGGGGGGGTGGTGTACTCTGATATCAGGGCCTACTGTGTTTTCTAGGTGTGGATGACTTAAGAGAGTGGATGTTGAGAAAGGCTCATAGCTCTTGATATTCTATCTACCCAGGTGCCACCAAGATATACGGTGACTTATGAGAAGTCTATTGGTGGAATGGCATGAAGAAGGACATTGCAAAGTTTGTGACTAAGTGCCTAAATTGCCAACAAGTGAAGGCCGAAATAGACTCGAACACCTAATAGATCTAATCTCAGAAACAGAATATAAATATATAAAATGTCTGAAGAAGAAAAAATTAACATAAATAACAACGAAAAATACAAACAACAATTATTAAAAGAAATAGAAGAAATAACAAATGAAATAAAATTTAGGAAAGAAAGATTAAATTACTGTATAATCGCAGAAATAGAATCTAAAAGAGAAAAAGGAAACTATTATATAATTACAAAAGCATGCCAAACACCTATAAAGACACAGGAAAAATTAATATCCTATCTAAAATTACAATTACAACTATTAAAATATAAATTACAACACGATTTACAATGAACAAGGAAGAATATGTTATAGAAGAAGAAAAATTTATGAGCCAGAAGGGAATAGAAATAAAAATTATACACTCAAACTTAGGAAGAAGATTTAAAAAGATAGGAGACCACCTGGAGGTATGTTATAGGATATCAATATTCCTACTTGGAAGTGGGAAGAGATCAATATGAACTTAATTAAAAGGTTGCCTCATACACGCACACAATATGATTTTGTATGGGTCATTATGGATTAGATGACCAAGTCAACACATTTCTTACCAGTTAAAACTATCAATTTAGTTGAGGACTATACTGATCTATACATTCAGGAGCTAGTCATTGCATGGATTTCCATTGTCTATCATCTCAAATAAGGTACTCAGTTCACCTCTCAGTATTGGAGATCATTCACAAAGGGCCTCGGTACTTAGGTGAAGCTTAGTAGGACTTTTCACCCATAGTTAGATGGTCAGGACGAGTGGACCATTTAGACTCTTGAGGACATGTTGAGAGTATGTGTGATTGATTTCAAGGGTAGTTGGGATGATCACTTGCCTCTCAGTGAATTTGCCTACAATAACAATTACTATTCCAATATTCAAATGGCTTCATTTGAGGATCTTTATGGGAAAAGATGTAGATCACCTATTTGATGGTTTGAGGAAGGTAAGGCTATGTTGATAGGGCCACATTTAGTTCATGAGGTGATATAGAAATTTCAGCTTATTAGGGAAAGGCTGCAAATCTATCAGAGTCATCAGAAATCATATGCGGATGTTAGGAGGAGATAGCTTGAGTTCAAGGTCGATGATTGGATGTTTCTAAAGGTGTTACCCATGAAGGGGGTTATGAGGTTTGGCATGAAGAGGAAGCTTAGTCGACGATATGTTAGTCCTTAGAAAATTTTGAGATGAGTTGGCAAAGTGGCTTATGAAATCGAGTAAACGGCAAAGTTAGCTTTGGTGCATCTAGTTTTCCATGAGTCCTTATTGAAAAAGTTCATTGGTGATCCAACTCTAGTCATTTCAGTAGAGAGCATTGTTTCAAGGATAGCCTTACCTATGAGGAGGTTCCAGTTGAGCTCCTTGATTGTTAGGTTCACAAATTAAGAAACAAGTAGGTGGTTTCGGTGATGCTTTTCTGGAGGAATAAGCTAGTTGAGGGAGCTATATGGGAAGCCAAAGAAGATATAGTGGTTGAATACCCATATCTTTTTCCTTCCAACTCAGTTCCTGCATGAGGTACAGTTTCCTCCTTGGTACTCTATTCAGTTTCGTGTTAAGGACATGTGTCTCAGTTCTTAATGTCTTAGCATGCATGTATGTTTCATGAATTCAGTTCAATTATGTATCTCAGTCCGAAGTCAGTCACTCAATCATTTTCAGTCTATAGCCTTTCAGTCTTGGGATTGTAGCACTTTCTCTATTCTTTCAGCTTAGTTAGCCTTCATTTAAGGATGAATGTTCCCAATGGGGAAATAATATAACATCCTAAAATTCCCCAAGATTATATCTGAGACATGCAGCGAAAACCAACAAGAAAATAGCGCTAGGCCATTGGACGACCAGTAGAATGAGTCATCCTAATAACCAATGGCTCGTTGGTTGTTACATTGTAAGGGACTTCAAAAATTTGCAAAAAATTTTCCCGAACCGAAGAGTAGATTCTATGATTCGTTCTTAAGGTTTACGGGCCTTTGTTTTAGTCGTTGAAGCAAGTTTAGAGCGTGATTTGAATCAAAAGTGGGAACCAATCAGAGGACCAACGATCGTTGGTTGGTTCAATGACCCATGGTATGGGTCATTAGTTCTGCCATTAAAATTTTAGTTCCCAGTCCAGGGGTATTTTAGTAAAATCTAATGCTTTTAACTCCTAAGTGCCATCGTTTAAGGTTCCAAAAGGGCTGATTATAGGGTTATACTTAGCCTAAACCCTTATTGTCTTAAAATACCATAAGTTGGAATTTTTCAAGGAAAGGCTAGGGTTCTTCATCATCTTCTTCCTAATTTCACTTTGGTCATTAAATCAAGTTAATTATTCATCAAGCCCATGGTATGTAGAGTCATGAATGGGGGATTCCTTCAACCTCCATGCCCAATCTCAAAGCAATTTCATGAATTCAAGTCTCCAATTATGATTTATGAAATTCTAGGGTTAGACGCAATTTTGATGAAAAATCTTATGATCCTCTATGAATTTGATTCTCTTATGATTCAATTAATGATTTATGACTATGATTACATATTTTCTACCAGAATCTCTCATGAAATGAACATATGATTTACAAGTTATGATGATTTTACTCAATTGTGTATGATTTCATGAATCTCAAGCTTATGTATCATGGCCTACTCAGTAACATTATTTTCATTTCTAGTTCACATATGACAAGTATGATTATGACTTTCATATGTTCTAACTATCCCATGCAAAAGCAAGTATATTTCATGATTATGACTATGAGCAATATGCATATTTTGGGAGTAGTATCTAGCATCGAGTAGGTCGGTGTTCAGCACGACCAGTTCTCAAAACTATGTGCCATTGTAGGTATATATTTATCTTTGAGCCCTCGCAAAAGAGAGTTCCCCTGCCCGATAAGGCTCATGAGTGATATAATGCCTTTATCGTTCTTTGCCCTGGAAAGGATTAGGATGGCTCTACCGACTTGATCGAGATAGTT
Organism: Datura wrightii; assembly: GCA_035772735.1. Classification (NCBI taxonomy): domain Eukaryota; kingdom Viridiplantae; phylum Streptophyta; class Magnoliopsida; order Solanales; family Solanaceae; genus Datura; species Datura wrightii. The sequence goes on from JASDFA010000016.1 coordinate 133,750,753, forward strand.
GGGTGTCATGTGCTCATTCATGATGATGTTGATTAAGAGAGCCTCCCACTATCCCTCATGTTTCATGTTATTCATGTTTAGGATTTATGATATCATCTTTATAGTGTAATTGACCCATTGATCAGTTCATGAACTTTTACTTATGGTTTAAATCATGTTAAACCATATGATTTTATCTTTAAAAACCTTGCATTATTATGCTTCAGCTCATGATAAATAAGTTATGTCTATGACTATCTTCCGATCATGATTTTAGCATGTTGTCCCTACTCTCATATTTTATTTATCCTACATAGTTAGTGCATTCAAAGTACTGACTACATGCTTCTCTATTATACCGTCCCTTGATATAGGTTCGGGTGATCAGTCTCAGCCCCAACGTTAACTTCGCTCCCACATCAGTATAATCCATCCCCAGCTTAGATGAGTCCTCATAATCCGAATACGTCAGTTTTGACATTTGTTCTTTCTTTCATGTCTTTCTATTTTCAAATATTTGTAGAGCTACTAGGGGGTATTGTCCTATTAGCTCATCTATGACCAAAGGTTTTTCAAACAGCTATATGTAGATGTTCAGTGGTGATGACTTATAGTCCCATTTAAGCTTTATGAGATTTTAGACATCCTCTTATTTTATGTTATGTTCATGCTTTACTTTCACTTAGTTGTATGCTCTTAATCATGTTGTGTATGTCTCATGGGTTAGCTTGGAGCTATTCGTGATTCTAGGTCCAGTCTTGCGGTCCAGAGTCTAAGTTCGGGTGATGACAAAAAGTCTCATAACAATTAAATCATGTATCTATTTGTATCTCTACATACATTCATTCTAGGATTTCAGAACTGTAAACCAATTGTGGTTGTGGATGGCAGTCACCTTAAATCAAAACATAAGGGTCACACAGATGGAGTAGGTATTAGAAAAAATATACTTAAGTTTTGATATATGTTGTGTGGTTGAATAACTATTAAACATTTATATTTAGATCATTGAAATTAACATATATATATATACACACACATATATAATTTTTTTAGATGCATATTACTACTAGCTTATGGGCTGGTTGACACTAAAAATGATGCTTCTTTGATATGGTGTTTTGAGAATTGTAAGGATGCTTTTGGTGAAAGAGATTGTTTGCATATTATGTAAGATCGGAATAAGAGAATTATCAAATTTATTTCAAGGGTGTATTAATCAGTACAACAGTACGCTTGGATATGGCATCCTTGGAACAATGTATATAAGAAAACAAAAGAAGTGATAAGCGCTTGGGGGATGTATTTTACAGAATGATAAAAGTATACAAACAAGAAGATTTTAATGAATTAATGGAAAAAGTAGAGATAGTGGATGTTAGAGTAAAAGAATATATGTATCTGCTGGCAATGAAAAGTGGGCTTGGTTATATGCTCCGGTTAACAAAGGGTGGACAATAACGCCAAACATTGCAAAATCTATCAATTCTAGTTTAAGAGAAGCTTGTGAACTCCCAATAGATAGTATTCTAGAATAGGCCAGAGTTCTTTTCGTTGGATGGAACTGGGCAAATAGGAAAACAGCTACATATATATTTACGCCACTCGAAAAAAAGTTTCAAGAGTTACTTATTCTCAATAAGTCAAAATATACTCGTGTGATGGTATGTATACGTTATATCTTAAGACTATTCTACTATTACAAATTTATCAATGATAAATATTGGTACATTGTATTTTTTTTCCAATTTCTGATATAATTTATACATTTATTTAGTGAATGATGTATCTAAAAAATTATATAAGTACCTATTTTTGAACTGTTACTGATATGAAGGTGGTGGCCTCAACAGAATACTTTTACACCATAAATAATGATGGTAGGCATTTCATAGTTGTCCTGAAAATAAAAAATGCATTTGTGGGAGGTTCTAGATCGATGAGATTCTATGTTAACATCATGGGCTATTATAAAAAGTAATAATTTAGAATAAGGTGATTTTTGCTCTGACTACTATAAACCAGCAACGTTTCGAAGAATGTATGAAATTTCAATGTTTCCACAACTAGATGAAAAGGATTGGAATATTCCAAAACACGTCTAGGAAGAAGTTGTTTTTCCGCCCATTTACAAAAGACCCCCCTTGAAGGCCAAAAAAGATAAGACACAAATCATTCGCAGAAATTCTACTAAAGAGCACTATTACATGTAGACTATATGGCCATGCTGGTCACAATAGATGTACTTGTAACTTCATTCCTAATAGGAAATGGTATAAAGTGTTTCTTGTTATTCATTTACTGCTTAAAGTTTTTTGATACATTGAGTGACATGTTTAAAGTGGACAATTTACATGTGTAAAATTGGTTCAAATAATGATAGCTGAACTTTTCTCATGGTATGTCATAGTTACTCAACAATATTGATTACACTAATTTATTTATTGTTCTCCAAACATGTATTCTACCACATTCTATATGTATCAAAAAATATTTTTTTGTAAGTGGTTAAGTGTAAAAAATATTTTCACTTTTAAATATGGACATAATGATTATATCTCCAACATACCGATATATCTTCATGAAAATGATACATGATGTATTGAAAATTATTGGAACGAGGTTATTGTTTTCTATATTTGGCATGTGTATGAATATAACAGATGAAATAAACAATTTCTATGGGAATACATAGATATATTATGCCACTGTACCTATAATTTCAATAAAACAGTGATGTGCAACTATAGTGATACAATTTAAAAAGAAATAGTGTATCAGTATCTTCATTAATAACCAGAAGGAATAATGTGTCATAAGGAAGTATCAATGTATCATAAAGTAGTATCAATGTATCAGTGTCAAATATATCGGAATTTTCATTGATACATTTTGAAAGTCATTTAAAAACAAAAAATGTATCATAAAATAGTATAATACATATATCGATAGAGTTTCTCACTATATCAATATCTTCATTGATACCCAAACTTGTTCGTGCAAAATACATGTTCAAACCGAATATTGAAAAAAATTACGTAATAGTATAGACTTAAAACAAAATCTTTTCCATAATGATGTCGGATTGAGATATAATCCCGTCTAACGGCATATTAGACTTTTCTGGCACTTCATTATCACTAATGCGCTACCCTCAATTTTTTGAGATCCATAATCCCATAAAAGTGCATCGTATCTAGATTGGTCCAGATTAGCTTCAAAACTAATAGCATACATATCAACTCCTTTGCTTAAGTATTTCACGTATGTTGTTACATAAACACCACATTTCCTATGTTGAAAGAAATATATATTAGCATAAATTGAAAAGAAAATCACCTGATATAATGTATAAAAACTATAAATTCTAAAAAAACTGAAAACTTACATTCTACCATGAGCTTTCTAGGGTAGATTCTCGACAAACTAGACATCCAAAAGTTTTGATTGTGGTTTATCCATCTAAGATTCATCCTTTAATCAATCAGTATCTTTTCTATCATGGTAGAATCCATTAGAATCAGATAAAGAAGTGAAAGCTTCGCTAGTTTGTTAACTTCAGCCATGACAGAAGCATTGTGACTAGCTAAACGATATGAATCATAGATCCTGATACACCAATATCTAAAATGCACAACAACTAGAATCCAGTTATGTCTTTCTTTGCAGTTGAATGGAATCAACACTGCATCAACTATGAGCCATGGTACATTAGCGAATAGCCTATACCCTTTAATAAAATCACAAATCACATCTTGTTCTGTTGCTACATTATTGTCCCCATCTTGTTGTACGTACTTATCATATATATCTTCAATTTTTATCTTGAAGATGCAGTCAATTGTGGCATATTTGAAAACACCATTCACATCATACTTGCCCTTTTTCTGCAAGAATAGAAAATGGCATCCATGTGATGAAAGATGAGATCCATTAGTTTTGATGTGTGTATAATATTTTTTAAGAATGTTTATAAAAATATAAAAATAAAACATTATTTTGAAGTAACTGATACTTGTATTTAAAAAGTTTTAAATAGTTTGACTAGTTAACTATTTTTGAAACATGAATATCAGATGAATTGGTAATTAATTTTGATATTAAAATTAAAGTGGTTTTACCTCGTCATTCTAGCATCGTCCAGAAAAAAGATAATAGATAAACCAATCTTTATCTTTCAAAAGCTTGACGACAAAGTCAAATGGTATCAGAAGAATTGCTAATTTATCTTTTTATTGTAATGATCATCCTTGTCCTTCTTAAAAATTGATTTTTAATGTAAAAATGAAGGAGAAGAAATTTTATTGTAAATCTATAATATTTTTATTTTTCAAATAAACTTACTTCTTAAATTGATTTTTTAGCAACCCCTTATCACGACCCAAACATAGGCCCAGATCGAGACTAAGAACATTGAGAGGCTCCAAGTCGACCCACAGCATGATCATAGCATAACATTAGCAAGACAATAGCTAAAAGAATCATAACTAAGTGGAAGCTAACTGAAAGAGTTTAACCATAATCCATAAGAACATAATCAAATAAAACTCTGATACAAAATCTGAATCTATCTATACAAATCTAAAATCCTCTACTATACTGATGAGTTGCTAGGACAAGCCCCCAGCTAACTTCTGAAGTCTAAAAACTGAAATGTGACTGAAATAGGAAAACATAGATCTCATCCTCGAGAGATGAGGACTCACCACAATCCGTTGAGCTATAAATGGAGCATATCAAACTGTGTGGCTGAGTCTGGAAACCTAAATCTATATCATGAAACAATATAGCACAGAAAGAAAGTGGTCAATACTTGAAATGTATCGAGTGTGCGGGAAGCATAAAGAAACTAAAACATGAAAGTATACAGGAAGGAAGTAAACTGAGTACATCACTGAATGTATAACTGAACTGAAATAAACCAACCCTATCTGGGATACGTATATATTAACATGAAGCTTTTATTTGAAAATATTTACTGAAATATAATCAAATTGATGCATAAGGGGCATGTACTATACACATACTAAGAATTGAAGTTGTAACTGATATCATACTCTATACTTACTAACTGCTGGTAACTGAGACTAAATTCTACTTAGACTAATTAAAACTAAAGTCTGAAACTATACAGAGCTGAGTTGACTGAAATCGTGGACTGAGCTAAGGGAGATATTCTCTCCTATGGAGTGTCCCTGACTATCTAAGGCAGACATTCTCTGCTATTGAGTCTCCCTAACTGAACTAAGGGAAACATTCTCGGCTATTGAGAATCCCTGACTAAGCTAAGGGAAACATTCTCAGCTAATGAGAATCCCTGACTTAGCTAAGGGAGACATTCTCTGCTATTGAGAATCCCTAACTGAGATAATTGAAACATTCTAAGCTAATGAGAATCCCTGACTGAGCTAAGGGATGCATCCTCTGCTATTGAGAATCCCTGATTGAGCTAAGGGAGACATTCTCTGCTATGGAGAATCCTTGACTTAGCTAAGAGAAACATTCTCTTCTATGGAGAATCCTTGACTGGACTGAGGGAAACATTCTCGGCTATTGAGAGTCCCGATAAAACTTTTACGTGAAGGTAACAATCTGACAATCATTCTTATAGTCTAAGCTACTTCCGCTAATCAGAGACCTGAGTGTTTAAATAATTACATCATACTGAATTCGTTTAAAGTTTGATCAAGGCTACTTTCTACTGTCAATAAGACCGAAAGTCTGAAAGATCATTATCATGACTTGTCGATGAAGTTCATAACATTTCAATCCTGAATTCATATCATATGTCATTTATTCAAGATTCATGGAAGATCTATAGGTCCAAGTGATACTTTGGCATATACCTGAAATCATAGTGAAGGCATACACATATTTCTTATCCATCCAAGCCTATAAATTCTAATCATACCTCATCATATATGGCAAATCACATATTCTAGATTTACAAAAAACCCACATGATCGACTTATGTTTTAAACATATATATCAAGTTCAAGGTAAGAATATGTGTTATTTAATGAAATCCCACTTGAAATTTATGCTAAATCATGGTGAAAGTTCTATAATAATGCTATTCACATATCATGTACATAATTCAAGAAAGTGGAAGAATTTCATAAGCATACACGGCTATCAATCATGATGGGTCTTAAAATTGATAGAAGACATAGGAGAATTTTTGCATAAATTGAAACCCTAGAACATGCTTTTCTAGAAATCAAGGGTATAGGGATTTAGTATAAAAAGTGGGACACAAGGAAGAAAGGAGATCCTTGTTAAAGTCCCACATACCTGATTAATAAGGCTCCCTTACAGATCTTGAAGCTTGCAGCTCTTGAAAGAATCCTAGATGCTCTTGAACTTGAGAGAAGAAGAAGAAGAAAACTTCCACGGATGGTTTTGGAGAATGAGGGGCTTAGGCTTGTGAAAACAACTTTAATTCAACCCTTACAACACCCAAAATGATTCCATTTAAGAACTGGGAGCATAGGACTTTATGAAAATACCCCTAGGTTTAGAATGAAAAACTTGCCCGATTAGTGACCACGACCCTCACGACGAGTTGTTGGTCCTTACCATGGCTCGTGGTGATCGTCCATTGCGTCTGGGGTCATTTTCTATAGGTTATGCTTCTTCATACAATGATCGACAGGACGAGTCGTTATTTGATCCAATAACTCATCAATACTTCCGGTCGTCACCACTGCTTTCATATCTTGAGATCCCTCCAACGACTGTCACGACGGGTCATTACTTCACTTAACGGTTCATGGTAACCATCCATTGGCACTGAACCAAAAATCAAATCCTTTCTGATCTCCAGCTGACGACTCTTCAGGATGACCCGTCACAGCAACCAATGGGTCATCACATGGCTTATTGTTTCTGGGAGGTCTAGTCTGCTAGCTCACCACGGCTCCATCTAACTGGTCATTGTTCCTCACAATGACTCGTTGCTTGCTTCCATGATATGAAAACCCTCTATAAATGTTTTTGAAACTCTTCCCATGACTCAATATAATCGACCGTTAGAGAAACCCATGATTCGTTGGATGAGTCATTCTAAGAAATTTCTGCTGGTTTTCCTGCCGAACTTCATCTAACTTTGGGGTTTGATCTGAGAAACTCATGGGGTGTTACAATATCTCCCCCTTGGTAACATTCATCCTCGAATGTAGACTAAACTTACACAAACTGGGGAAAGAACTAAAATCCCAAATAGTTGAACATTCACAACTGAAACTAATGGAGTATCTGACTCCAGACTGAATTATATCTCTAATCTGAATTTCTGAATCATACATAGATGATAAGACATGGGAGGGATTGAAAGACATGAAAATGACATGGAACTAGATAGAAAATTGAGAAGGATTCTTTTCCTCTAACTGGCACTGAGCTAATACGGACTGAGTCATCATTCTCAAATCACTTTTTGATACTGAGCTAGAATTCATGACATTTGGTCTAACAGCAAGGGACCCATCAGCACGAATCATTCATGAAATATACAACTGAGCACATACATGAGGTACCCTTATCTACTGAGCTACTAAAGCAACTACTAAAGACTGAGTTCGAGCTGAACATACTGGAAGACATGAGTTAACACACATAGCTAGTTCATAACATGAAGATGAGCCTTAAGGATTCATACAGTAAGACTGGAATCATTGTCTAAAGCGGTTATCTAGAGATTCTAGAAGTCTAAATATAAGAACGGATAGAGCTTAGCTCCAACTGAAACACAAGAGGAATTATCTGAACCTGAAGGGATTGGCATATAGTAACTATTAGGGTTGGAACTCCCCTAGTAGCATACTCAAGATTCGACTTGTCTCACAGAGTTACCATCTCCCCCATAGCTTTAAGCCATCATTCTATGGCTCCTGAATATTTCTTAAGGTTGGGGCTACACCACTAACTCTTGACTCCTCCTCCCCCTCTAACATTCGCTGCAATCCTCATACTCCAAGCTATTTCACACCATACATTGACAATCTCTTCACAACAAACATCACAAGAACTTCTTATTCAATACTAGGGTTCTGGGGCTAGCAACATGAAAAGAGTAACATGAGAAATTCACAACATACCTGTGACTACCTCTAGCGACTTGCCCTTATACTGATGTGCTTCCAAGGCGTAGGAGCAATTTTGACGATGTTCTCTACCCACGCTAGATGATGCTCCTTGCTGGACAAGGGCGATTCATGGGGACTACTAAGGAGGTGGTTAGGGCTCTACTCTTGCCCCGCTTAGCTGCTGTGCAATCTCGATGCTTATGACCCAACTTGCCGCACCAAAAATAAGCGTTTGAGCCAGCCATGTACTCTCCCAAATGGTGCTTCCCACAGCTCTTAAAAGTTGGATAGGTAATCTCCCTTACCCTAGGTCTGTACGAAACATTGGTTGTCAAAGGTGCTGGGGCTGATGATCTCTACTGGGAGCATGAGCGGTGTCTACTACTCGTCCTCTGAGGGAAAACTCTAAATCTCCTGCCCTAGTCCTCTTAGCCTACCTCTTTTTCCTTCACCTGTTCCGCTTATATTTGTTGGGCGTATATAACTAAACGTGGAAAGTCTATGTCCTTGTGCAACATGGTGGTCCTACACTCTTTTTGACCAAGGAGTCTGACACTCTATTCACAAACCTGCTAACACGAGCCTTCTAGTCGGCTAACATCTCCGGTGCATACTTGGACAATCAGGTAAACTCCAATGCATACTCCTGGACAGTCATGATGTTCTGCCTCAAGTTGATGAACTCTGTCGCCTTTACCTCCCTCAACTCTATCTAGGAATGCAGTCATAAAGTCATCCCAACTTACAGGGGCTGCTCCAACTCCCCAACTAGCTTTCCACTAACAAAATGATATGTGATCAAATCCTTTCCGCTGGTAAGAGTCTAACTCTGTGCTCTCCATTCCTGTCACCCCCATAATTAGGGTGATCTTTTGGATCTCCTCTAAGAACTCATATGGGTCCTCGTCCACCTTTGACCCCAAGAATTCGGGTGGGTTAATCCTGAGGAAGTATCTTACCTTAGCCGCCGCTACATTCCCATTCTAGGGAACATGAGCCACCGCATGCCGATTAATCTGGGTGGTCATGGCCTGCACGAACATGTGAAAGGCTGCCCTAAACTCAGTATGAGTAACATGTTCGTCCATCGGGTTCACTGGGGGTGGTGGGGCTTGCTGGTGCCCATTACCATTTCCTCTTCCATTCGCTCATCTAGGAGGCATTATCTGCGAGTGCGTAACTATTAGAGAGGAACTATTAGAGTTCCATACTCTACGCATGATAAGAATCATGAAGAAAAGGAAATATTCCTAAAATGTCTCATAGCCCCTTTTTCATATGTTTGGCGCACTTCACACCCATGAAAAAGACTACTTAATGCGGCCTTCAGACACCCTAGGACACTTTAAATCTTGGGCTCTGATACCAAGTTTTTCACGACCCGAACATAGTCTTAGATCGAGACACAGGGCAAGGGACCCCGAGAGGCTCCAAGTTGACCCACGGTATAATGATAACATAACATTAGCAAGATAGCAGCTAACAGAATCATAACTAAGCGGAAGCTAACTGAAAGAGTCTAACCATAATCTATAAGAACATAATCAAATAAAAGTCTGATACAAAAGTTGAATCTATCTATACAAGTCTAAAAGCCTCTACTACACTAATGAGTCGTTGGGACAAGCCCCCAGCTAACTCCTAAAGTTTGAAAACTGAAATATAACTAAATAGGAAAACATAGATTGCGTCTTCGAGAGATGAGGACTTACCACAATCACCTAAGATAGAAATGGAGTGTACCTAACCGAGTGGCTGAGTGTGGAAACCTGAATCTATATCATGAAATAATATAGCACATAAAGTATGCGGTCAGTACTTGGAATTTACCGAGTATGCAGGAAACGTAAAGAAATTAAAACATGAAAATATACAAGAAGGAAGCAAACTCAGTACATCACTGAACATATAACTGAACTGAAATACAACAACCCTGTCTAGGATATATATATTGACATGAAGATTTTATTTGAAAACATTTACTGAAGTAAAATCAAACTGATGCATAAGGGTCATGTACTGTACACATACTAAGAACTAAAGTTGTAACTGATATCATATACTATATTGACTAACTACTAATAACTGAGAATGAATTATGCTAAGACTAATTAAAACTGATGTCTGAAACTTTACAGAGCTAACCTGACTGATATGGTAGTCTGAACTAAGGGATACATTCTCTGCTATTGAGAATCCTTAACTGAGCTAAGGGAGACATTCTCTGCTATGGAGAATCCCTAATTGGACTGAGGGAAATATTCTCGGCTATTGAGAGTCCCGATAAAACTTTTACCAAAATGACAATCATTCATGTAGTCTAAGCTACTTCCGCTAATCAGAGACTTGAGTGTTTAACTAATTACATCACACTGAATTCATTTAAAGTATAATCAAGGCTAGTTTCTACTATCAACAAGCGTGAAAGTCTGAAGATCGCTATCATGGTTTATCCTCAAAGTTCATAACATTTCAATCTCAAATTCATATCATATGTCATTTATTCAAGATTCATGTAAGATCCATAGGTCAAAGTCATACTTTGGCATATACCCGAAATCATAGTGAAGGCATACATATATTTCATATCCATTCAAGCACATAAATTCTAATCATACCTCATCACATATGCTAAATAATATATTCTATATTTACGGAAAACCAATATGGTTGACTCATGTTTTAAACATATATATCGAGTTCATATTAAGAGCATGTGAATATTTAATGAAATCTCATTTGAAATTTATGCTAAATCATGGCAAAAGTTCTATAATTATGCTATTCACATATCATCTACATAATTCAAGAACGTGGAAGAAATTTTGTAAGCATACACAACTATTAATTATGATGGGTCATAAAATCTACAGAAGTCATAGGAGAATATTTGCATAAATTAAAACCCTAGAACTAGCTTTTCTAGATATCAAGGGTTTAGTGTTTTATTATAAAAATTGGGACACAAGGATGAAAGGACATCCTTGTTGAAGTCCCACATACTTGATTAATAAGGCTCCGTTATAGATCTTGAAGCTGCAGCTCTTGAAAGAAACCCTAGATGCTCTTGAACTTGAGAGAAGAAAAAGAAGAAAACTTCCACGGATGGTTTTGGGGAATGAAGGGCTTAGTCTTGGGAAAACCCCTTTAATTCAACCCTTACAATGCCCAAAACGATGACATTTAAGAATTGGGAGTATAGGATTTTACCTAAATACCCCTAGATTTAAAATGAAAAACATGCCCTATCAGTGACCATGACCCTCACCACGAGTCATTGGTCCTTACCACGGCTCATGGTGACCGTCCATTACGTCTAGGGTCCTTTTCTCCAGGTTCTGCTTCTTCATCCAATGACCGATATGATGAGTCATTACTTGATTGAACGACTCGTCAGTACTTCCCGTTTTCACCACTACTTCCTTATCTTGAGTTCCCTATAATGACCGTCACGACGGGCCATTACTTCACTTAACGGTTCATGGTAACCATCCGTTGTCACTGAACCAAAAACGAAATCCTTTTTTGAGCTCCAACTAACGACTCTTCAGGAAGACCTATCACAGAAACCAATGGGTCGTCACTTGGCTAATTGTTTTTGGGAAGTCGGGTCCACTAGCTCACCATGACTCCATCTAATGGGTCGTTATTCCTCACAATGACTCATTTATTACCTCCATAGGATGAAAACCCTCTTAAAATGTTTCTGAAAATCTTCCTAAGACTCAATCTAACGAACTGTTAGAGCAACCCACGACTCATTGGACGAAACATTTTGAGAAGTTTCTGCTAGTTTTCCTACTGAACTTCATCTAACTCTAGGGTTTGATATGAGAAACGCTTGGGGTGTTACATCCCTCTTGTATCCATTTGGAATATGATTTAAGCAAGTCATAAGCACTTCATCATAAGAGTTTGAGAGTAGGGATTACATGTTATTATCTGAAATCATGATTTAACATAACTGAATCGAATAACCCAAAGCTGAAAACTGGTAATCATAAGTAAAACTAAACATTGGGTCAAATCTGCTGAAAACATAATAACATGACAGATGAACATGAATAACTGAAATCATGAGGAACAATAGGAGACTCTTCATATAACCAACATTACCATGATAGAGTTTACATGGTCCCGACTATTACACTCAAGTGGGTAGAGCCGTCCAAGGACTTGCCAAGGCTAAGGACGCTACCATTATATCGATATCAAGCTGAAGTCCCCTTGGGGGTAGGGGAAGCTCACAAAGGAGGTCCCAAATAATCTGAACATACCTACATTGGCACGTAGTTCTGAGGCATAGGGTTGACTGACCTTTAGCCTACTCAGTGCTAGACACTACTCCCAAAAACAAACATATGCTCTCCATCGTTTTTCAGAAAGATGACAAACGTCTAGTAACAAAGCTGACTAATAGCATACATGAGGAGATTTGGCTCAAACCATACCACAAGCTAAAAATGGTGGGAGTCTAGACTCCAAAATTCATGTGGTAAGCTAATGAATGAAGTTTAGATAAATCATGAAACATACTTGATCATATGGGCTTGCACAATACATAAATATGCTTGACATTGATTTGATCATTTGAAAATATTAACATGGGAATGGGTAATTCAAAATCATACTTTCAGCATACGCATCTCGTCATGCTTGAATACATATATCGTAAATCTCAACTTTCATGAACTTCCATTGGTGGGAATCATAATTTTATAAAAACTTGAAAACATAATTTGTAATTGAAAACATCATAAAATATTCCCATAAATCATAATTTAATATTAGAAACATGTGTTGATCATAACCATGATTGATACTTAGAGAATTCACATGTTGGGTTAAAACCTCATAGATTTATCACTAGAATTTTCATGAAATTAAAGAGGGATTGAGCATGGGTGTGGATGAATACACTCATTCATAACCCTACATACCTGGAGAAATCTTGTTTTACAAACCCTCTTAAAAGCCTAATGGAATTTGGGGAAGAACTTGATATCTAAGCGTGATCACCCTTGGGAACCACTAAGTTTGCATGCATGGAAGAGAATGGGTTAGAATGAGCTTACCCCCTTAAAACACAATTAAAATTACGTAGTATAGTTCTTAGAAACTTTGGAATTATGGAAAATCCCTTAATAAATTCGCAGGGGAAAACACACTACCAGTCCCAACGAAGGACTGGATGACTCGTCGTCACTGACCATGACTCATTTTCATCTCCCATTGCCAGAACTGGAATTTCATCACCACTAGTCACCATGAGGGAAACCACGACTAGTGGTGTACCCTATGACTCGTGGTGACATATCGTTAGGGGCACTACCAAAAAACATCAACCTTCAAACCAACCACTGACCACGACCCTCTTGACGACTCATGGTGATGACCACAACTCGTGGTCTCACCCATGGTCAAACTCAAGCCTAAGATTCCAACTAAGTCCACCTTTCTCCCTACAAGTCACTTAATGACTCATGGTGCACCTCACAGGTCACTGGACGACTTGTCCTGTGGCCTGGTGCAGAAAATCCTATTTTCTCCATTTCAACCGTTGAGTTTGATCTTAGGGCTTTGGAGTATTACAACGTGTCGTCGCTTCCATCCGTGAGCCAAGTCTAGGAAATCCCAGTGTCCAGGACGAGTGGTGACAACGACCCATGGGTTGTACCATTGTGTCGCTCATTAGTAGGGGTCTAATCTCAGGTTCAAAAATCCCTTCAATAACCACAAGAGAAATCAATGACCCGTTGGTTCATCCAATGAGTCCTTGTCCCCTCTCGTTTTCTAGTTCCAGTAAGCATAGAATTATAAGCTGAGGACCTATGACTGGTCCTAACGAGTCATGGTATTAACCATTAACCAACGACTCGTTGTGTGATCCGTTGGTCCCTATCGGGCAGTTTTCCAGATTTTCTTTCAGGAGCATTTTTGTAACTTCCCACCTTTTTATACCTAAACTATGTTTTCTCGGGTTATATTTAGGAGATTTAGGGAGGTAATCGATGTTCCCTCTTCATTCCTCTCATTCTCCCAAAGTCAGAACATAGAAACTCAGTCAGGAAGCATAGAGCAAGAGCAAGGGTTTCAATTTTTCTTATCAGATTTCTCAAGGGTTTTCTCCGGGATTTCTACACCGGGTATGTGGGAATTCAACAAGGGAATTTTTCTTCCCTTGTTCCTCAAAACTCTTCTGAAATGCTTATCAGTTCTAGAACTGAAGTTCATAGTTTGGGTTCATTTATCAGTAAGTTATGGATTTCTTCCTGTTATAATTTTCATGAATATTGAGGGTTGTTGTTAGATATACTTATGGTCTTTATCTCTTTTCATGAAATTATATGATTTTAGCCCTAGTTTCTTTGAATACATTGAATTGAGTAATGCAGCATTTTCTAAAAATATATGTGATGCTTGATTCTGATTGTTCTTGAAATCACCAAGATAGTAACATTGCATGATCAAGAGTAGAATTATTGACTGTTTAGTCTTAGTCAGTACTTAGTAAATTTTAGTATCTTACAAAAATATCAGCTGATCAGTTTGACTATAGTCAATCTCTTGAGGTGTCAATAATACCTCCCGGTCCTAGTTTTCAGCTATCAGTTATCAATTTGTCGTTAGACAGTTATGACGCTTTCAAATAAGTAGCTCTGGCCAGTCTTAGAACTAGCACTTTCAATTATCAGTTTTTTTCAGACAGTTATGACGCTTTCAGATAAGAAGCTTTGGCCAATCTAAGAATACCAATTTATAGTTATCTGATCCAATAGATTCTCAGGGTACTTCCAGATAAGTATTCCTAACTTAGTCCAGGACCCCAGCTTCGAGCTATCAGTTTAGTAGTCAGTTAGGACTATCTAGTGGGAGTAGTACTTAGCACCGAGCGGACCAAAGTTCCAGCGTACCTAGGTTCCTAGAACTATGTTTCCACCATAGGTTATTAGCATAACGGGCTCCAGACTAGTGATCACCTAGCTCAGCCATTATACCCTGGCAAGGTACAGTGAGCTTTCTCTGGTGAGGTGTATACATTAGAATCCACGTTTATCTCACGTAGTTATATATTGGTTATAGACTCTCCCACTTGTCAGTTTAGTTCAGTCTCAGTTCAGCTTAGTATCAGTTCAGCTCAGTTTTAGTTCAGTTCAGTTCAACTCAGTTCAGTTACTCAGATCTAGGACATGTTTATGTCCATTAGTCAGGGTCATTATTGACCATATTAGTTATAGATCAGTTTTATCAATATTCAGTATAAATTGTTCATTTCATGTTATCTCAGTCAGTTGTTTATTTTCCATGCTTATTTTATACCTCACTTACTTAGTACATTCAAAGTACTGACGCATAAAGGCGGAGGTGCTATCATCAGTAATTTCCCTCTGATGATATCAGCAGCAACATCATTTAATGAGTCCTCATCTTCTGAGGACGATAGTTATTTGTTATTCTAGTTCTTTATTCAGTTAAACTTTAGAGTTAGCTTGGGGCTTGTCCTACTTACTCATCAGTTAGTAGTGGCTTTCAGACACAGTTATTTAGTATTGTTTTCAATTATGTTTACACTTTTAGTAGTATTTCTTACATAGTTTTTATAAAGTTTCCACTTATGTTTACTCATTTTACCAGTGTAATGATAGAGCATTGGTTGGCTTGGGGGTTACTTGTGACACCAAGTACCGTGTCTCGTCCTAGATGTAGATTCGGGTCATAATAGATAGCTCATACCTAAGAGCTAGATAAGTTGGTAAATTACCAACTCATCAGCTATCATGGATACTAAGCTCGAATCTGTCAAAGATTTAGTGGCTGCAACTCTTTAAAATGTGGAAAAAAATTGTGATAAAAGGAAATAGACTTTGGTGTTACTCGCTTGCTGTTCAAGTCGGATCAAGTCATCAAGGAAGCTATCAAACTTATTAGGAATCTTGCCACCAAACTGTCTGGTCAGCTTAATGAGTTTTCTGGAGTTGTAGGTACCAAACTCGATAGCTTGAAGGATGTTGTTGTGAACTCTTTGGCTTATTTTCTTAAACCATATTAGTTTCATGTTTGTTTTGGGGGAATAACATCTAAACAATTTGTTTTATATTTTTTTTCTTGTGTGCACTCTATGCTTCATGTTTGTTTTATGTTCCTCCCTATCTTTTTATTGAGAACGGAGGGGTAGAAAAGTATATATTGTACCTTATAAGTGACTCAGGGGAAGCATCACTTGCTACAAAAGCAATCAACTAACAATTTTTGACATCTTACTAAAATAGAAAAGTTATCTACATTAATTGTCATCATCAAAAAGGAAAAGATTGTTAGTGTTTAATTTTTATGATGTAATTAATGTATGCAGAAAATATAAGCAAGCAAGTCATCTATTTAATGAAAAGATCAAATAAAAAGAAAGTTTTCTTGCACCAAAGATTTATCAAATCTTTTCTGTCAAAGCTGCATGATTCTAATTGAAAAGAACACAGAAGACGTCTATGGAAACCTAACAAGAGTATCACAAACATAATTGAAATAAGTATCAACCAAAGGTGATTATTATGGAAGCGGAAATCTATGGAGCTCCAAGATGGTTACAAGAACCAACATGATTAAAGAGCCCATGGATAGACAATACTTAATTGATAGTTTTCCCTTTATTCTTGGAAAAGAATGAATTTCCCTCCTCCAGGGATCAAATCCTTTGAGTTGCCTTCTCTATTAAAATAGTGTCCAATGGCTAGGATTTTGAACACTTTTTAACAAGCCTACGATAGATTGGTATTCAGACACTTGTCAACTACCTTTATTATTCTCATAACAAATATTGTAATTTTCATCAAGTTACTATGCAATCGAAAGAGAACAGAAGAGAGAAAATATATTTTTGGTAATGCATTGTATCTCAGGAGTGAAAAATAGTTTTTAGACTATGTGTAGACATAAGAGTTACACCTATCAAGTATTTGTACACGCTCAACTTTAAGAATCTTCAAAGGAAACCCTTGTTACTTAAGGGGACTGGATTAAGATCCATTCTAAATCCCAACCTGTATAAAAACATCTGGTGTCATTTACATTTTATTTTAACTTGATTGTTGTTTATCCTATCATTAGTTGACACATATAAACTCATAAAGAAAATCAAAGAAGAAGAAATATTTTAATTTCCCTTCCCTCTCCCCTCCTTTACTTTTAAATAGATATTATAAATTAATAATTAAGATGTGAAAACATGGGTCACCTGAATGGTGGTATGTACATGGTATCAATCACATCTAGGGGATAATTTGGGATGTGAAAAAAACACACATTTTTCCGAGAGGCAAAATGTACAAACATTGCGCCCAACCACACACATAAGTGCATGTGGTTGTACATGTAATATAGTGGCTCTTTCAAGCTAAATATCGAACCCACAAGGACTAAATACTTGGTAATCTTTTAATTTTCGAATTCACGATTATTTCACACAAGTGTGTAAGTAATCCCAAGAGTTTACGAGTTTTGTAAGTGTAAAAATAATGAAAGTAACAGACAATGAATTAAAGGATGTAGATTTAATCAATATTCAAGAATATTCTAAGGTTAAGGCATGGGATACAATCATATACAACATGTATTGTTCTTCAGCTAAGTTATTTATCTGGTTGGTGGTTATTAGGAACTAAGGTCTAACTATGGCCTTTCGAACCTCTAGTCATTTGCCTAAAATGACTTTTGCAACTACACTTATTGTATTATGATGTAAGAATTCATCTTAGGTCTAGAAGTATTTGTTCCCTTTCTAAACTGAATGCGACATTATAGGTATATTTCTATCCCACAAATGCTAATCATATCTTTAATTTACAATAAAGTTAAGAACACATTCGTCTATTCTTTGTTCTACCTAGTAATTCTCCTTTCAGATTCACATGAAGATTACAAATTTATCTTAATATTGGCCAAACATTAAAATACATGACGCAATAATATAAAAAAAAACCACTCATGATATCAGAACTTAAACTGAAAAAAGAAAATTATGTTAGACATTCATGCAAGTAGCCTCAACCTCAGAATGAAGTAATTTAGCCACTCATTCTTTGATTAAACATCTCCAAACAAGTTTTAATCATAGGCCAAAATTGAAATTAGAAGAAAAGAGAAGAGAATGGACCCTAGAAATTTCTTAAGCCTAACTACCACTTTTCCACGTCCTTGCTAAAATTCAAATCATGAAATAAAACTAAGCGTTCTATTAATACAGATGATAAATAACACAACAGATGACCATTGCCCTATCATGGAGCCCATCGCAAAGATCCAGCTTTGTGACACAGACCTATAATGGTCCTTCACTAGAAAGCTACTCAAGACTAGAAACAACCCAATGTGTCACGGAGGCCATCGTGCCAAACCTCCTCCATGGCACGTTGCTATCGTGGAGGCCATTGTTTTGTGCCTTTCAAACATAATATTTCTACCAAGGCACTCCAATGTGTCACGAACTTGACTTCCAACATCACTTTTTAGCTCGATTAACTTTCCATATTTCAACTTTGCGCATCCATCCACAAGGTAAAGTTGAATTTACTGTATTTTCCACCTGCAAATTATCTAATCACATTTATTAGTCCACAATCATTAATCATTCAAAACATGCATGAATATGTAGGTATTATCCTCAACTTAGGCTATAGTATGGGTGAAAACATGGCTTTTGATCGTATTAATACGCCCAAGATCACCACCCACACTTATAACCTTGTCTGTTCTCAAACAATCCTTTTACATCCTTGGAATCATTGAAACATTACCATCATCAATGGGACCAGATCATTTAGACCTAGTTATGCTAAATGCATTAATCATGACATATAATTCATTCAATCAAGCATGATCTTCACTCGCAACATTCATAAGCAGGATCACACATCCTAATCAATAACTTTTCAATCAAAAATCTAGCCAACATGGTTATGTTATTGTAGCGAGGTCATCAGCTTCACCATATTATTTCCCTTATGTGCCTTCACTTTTATACAATGCCCCTACCCGCAAGAGACAAATTTGTTCATATTTAGGCACATTCTAGAAAATGATTCGCTCACGCTCCAAATAATATTTCAAGCATACCTAACACAGCATAAGTTTGCCTATATTATACTATTCAACCAAGCATGACTTGTAGGATCAAATGGGATTTTCATGGTTGTAATATCGGCTAAGGGACGGGTAGGATTATTTGGTTCATAGTGGCTCTTATCTTGGTGCACTTTAGGACAATTACATATTTCCTTTTTTAGCACTTCACTTCTTTAGAATTTCATTCCTCCCCCTTCAAGTTTGTTTTCCCCTCACTTACCTATCCTCATCCGTGATGTAATGAGTGCGTACCCATGGCTTAGACTCAGAAATATCAAAAAAAAAAGAATTTCTTTACAATATTTAGATATTGACCAACCATTTGAGTACACACACCAATCCTTTTCCTACATTACTATTTACCTTTTCCTTTGATCATTTTCTTTGACCTATTGTCTCAATAATGTTCATTAGGGCCTATTTGGATCAAATTAACATTGAGGCTATTTGAACTATAAAGGTAAGGCTAATTAGTGTAGTTGTTCTAAAAAAAGGCTTCAAGGCTCAAATGGGGTTCACTAGGGATAATATCAGGGTGAGGCAAAAGGAGTGATACAACAAAAAAATTTAGGTTCACAAAGAAGTGCCTTAATCATCTCCGACAAGTTTAATGTCGATTTCAATTTTTCGTACAACAAGGAAAATTCTAGATGCTAGTTAACAAGATATATAACAAGTTCTCACCACTCATGGCACCATGGTTCAAGCTTTGTTAGACTAGACCTCTTCTACTATTAAATCCACATTGAGTGAGAAGCATAATTAAGCCTATGATTTTACAGTTTAGAGTTAAAAACCAAGGCCTTATGTGATCCTACCATTATTCTCATTGATATTTGCTTTTTCAAATGAATGTCTCATAAAGTCTAGAATTTAACCATGTGGAGTACTCTAGCTCACTAGAGATGGTTTTATTTCCTAAACATTACTAATTTTCCTTAAGACGGTTGTCAACCATCTGTCATAAGGAAAAGTCTCTAACTATGACAAAAAAATTTTAACTCAGTTCAAAGGGACTATTCTCGGGAAATGCACCTAAAACAAAAGCCGAGAACCCAAAATGAAAAATAATTACAAGCAACAAAATAGGAGCAGAAATATATAATATTACTAGTTATTACATGCAAAGTACCTAGCTATAAATTACATGCCACACTGTCTATTTGTCACCATTCATTACATACTACAGTTTTCAAAAAATCACATAGACAAGCACAAATGACCACCCTACACTTAAAATGAGCACTGTCCCCATAATAAAATAATGTAAAAATAAAGTTATGGTGGTGAAGACTCCCTGATCAAACATATGTATCATCCTCCTGATCTTGAGCAAGTGCCTCCTCACCAAGGTCAGAGTCAGCGGCCTTCTCATCATCCAACTCAATGTTTGAGTCTGCTCATTGTTTGTCCTCATCTGTTGGCACATCATCGTCCTGAGGCTGCACAAAGGATGGCCCTATCCGGCACATGGTCATGGCGCGGGCATTGAGCAGATACTTAATGCCAACCTACCGTAGCTCTTCCTCAGCACTGGCTTCCCCTTGATACAAAGTTCAACATTTACAGCCCAAACATCCTGGCAGCATAAGAGTTATCATGAGTATGTCACTCGGCTAGTGTGAGTATAGGCCCATATGTAGTATCGACACCTTTCGTCACATCTATTGCGCCTCGATCAACTCATGGCCAATAGTCCAAAGCTTCATCCTAAAATTCATGACCCCTTAAAAAGGTGGTGATTAACCCCCCAAAACCATACCTGTGTCCCAGGTACAATCGAGCCTTTTCCATGGCCGATTTGATCAAGGCGCCAACATTGATCTCCATGTTACTCATTAGTGCGTAGACCAAGTGACCTCTTTCTCTATTGACATCTGTCATGAGTACCCCTAGGATGAGGAAGCTACAGACAATGTTAAGCCAGATACATGCCTCTCTGTTCATCTGGGCATAGGGCAAGGTCTAGTAGTATCCTCTGTCCTTATGGCGGGTCCATCTAGCGGTAGATCGTCGCCCATAGAGTACATGGTGAATCTCAGTATATGGAGGAGTAATGTTGAGCTACCAGAGTGGGTTTGGGTCTATATCTGGTGTGTCCAAGATGGCATTGAGGTGATGTGCCTCGAATCGGACCACTTGACCTCAGATCTTCACGGAGTGGCTGCAAAGAGTAGGATCCTAATTTGCATAAAACTCTCACCAAGTGCAAATTACATTTCCTAAGCTCATTAAAGATGAAATCCTTGCTCAAGTTATGTAATCGCTGCACTATGTGGGGAAATTCTTGTAGCAAACTCTCCCGATTGATCCTTTCCTCCAGGAAGCATCTGGATTCCTTGTTCTTGGAATACCATTTCTTCCCTTCCTCAACCACCCATCGGGTGCCAAACCACCTTTTCTAGCCCTTGGGAACTAGTGGGGCTACTGGCACAGCTACACCTGATCGAGCCCCTTTTCTTCCCCTGTTGGAGGAGGGAGCGTCTTTCCTTTTTTCCTGTCGGGAAGTCATTAAACCTGTTCACACAATGCAAAAAGAAATCAGCAGGTAGTTAATATAGCTAGCCAACAATAAGTTCAGGGCTTTGGTGTCCACCCAACACTTAGTTGCTGGCGTGGGTTCACTAGTTATATTTTTTGGGTACTCAGACTTCTCTTTTATCGACCCATATTGACTAGTTGTTCCCACAATTAGGCACATTCAGCAATTTGACAAATTCAAACAAGCACAATGGAATATAGCATTTGTCACTTTGGGAAATTTACACTTTGATATTCAACTTAGCCTTCGTATTGTATTACTTAGACTTCACACAATTATGAAACTTAGAATTAGGACATGTGCACCATATTTACTAATTTTGTATTGTGGTATTCAACATGAAGTTCATATTACTTTACTCATACTTCAAATAAGTATGATACTAGTGAACACGAACTGTAAGTCATCCAAGTCACCGTCCCTTCTATATCAGCCACAAACTGTCACGACTCGAACGTAGGCCCAGATCGAGACACAGGACAAGGAACCACGAGGGACTCCGAGTTGACCCATGGAATGAACATACATATAAATCAATCAAATAAAGCAGAGGAAACAACATGATCAACTTAGCGAAATTCTGAAACAGAATAACAACAAACATACACATGAATCTGAAGCTGTCACATCCTCTTTTATGAAAAGCCTCTAAGTTTGATGAGTTGATGGGACGGGTCCCCAACTAACTAGATAAAGCTGAAAAGTGAAATTACATAAAGTAAATGATAAGCGTGGTCCTCAGAAGTAGAGGAATCACCAACAGATGTAGGATGCTAACTCAGAAAGGCTGGCTAGGGTCGAGGCTGAATCTGAGTACCGGAGCTTCTGGTGATCCCGCAAGTGTACAGGTCGTACAAGTAATATAGTGGCTCTTTTTAAGAACCGGAATGTCGAACCCACAGGGACTGGACCAATTCAGCTAACCATCTAGTTCAAGTGTGATATAAACTTTTGCAAGTGTTGATTATAGAAGTTTTTTAGAAGGTTTAAGTAAGTCTAATTGTGGTCGACGAATTATTCTGAATTCACTCAAGGAGCAACATAGAGTTAAAGCCGGATAATCATGTGCTAATACGAATTGCAATGGTTTAAGTATGAAACTATCAATTGTCATCTCACATAATTAGAATTGCATGTTTATGGCCTTTCGAACCTCTAAACACGACAAACTAGCCTCACTACTACGTTGTGCAAGAGGATGCTAATTCTAGTTCGTGGGCAATTAATTACGTAGATGAGGTTTACGTGGATATGATAAGGGACTCTCGTGCACCTAATCATTCGACTCAGCTTAGCTACACAACTACTTCTTCGAGTGGTGAGGTGATAATTCTAAGTTGGTGCCTAGTTGATCCCGTTTTATCAACCAAGCAAGGTGTTAGGTATATTTCTATCCTAGCACAAATTATATCGTGAGACACAACCATGCTCCCTACATTCTCATGTTCTGGCTTAGATAAATTTTTGCTCAAGCATATGCCTAAGTTAATGTGTATGTTTTCATGGTGATCAATCATAAAAACAACCATAATTCAGAATGCAAGACAAAACAACAATCAATAACTTAATTCCAACACAATTTCATAAAAACACAATCATAACTCATGGATTCAACCCTAGAGGAAGGGTTCTAGCCATTCATGTTCGTAAAATTACAAGTAAACGTTGTTAAAGTAACATACTTACAAGAATTGATAGAAGAGAAGAGGAATTTGACAAACCCTAGGTGAGTTCTCCCACTTCTCCCTTCACTCCTAGGTGGTTTTCCAGAATAAAATCGGGACAAAATGATTTTAGGAGCTAAGGGACCTATTTATAGTAAATGAGAATTTTGCAAAATTTAGCCTGAAGTGGAACGGCTCCGTGTCATGGAGTGTATTGCGGAGCACTGCCTCCGTGACACAGAGGTAACGCGGAGGCACATTGGAAATTGCCTCTAGATGCCAAGATGCCGAGGGTTTCCGCACTGGCTGGCGTGACACGCTGCTCATGCAGCGCGATGGCATTGTGCTGGCGCGCAGCTCGCCTACCGTGGCACAGCGTTGGCGCGCAGATCGCCTGCCTTCTTGCTGCCTTCTCCCGCGCCTGGTATGGGTGTGGCACGGCGCTGGGCGCGGCACACGCCCAGCATGGCACGCTGCTTGGTGTGGCCAGCCTTGCCAAGGCATGCTTCTTGCCAACTTTCGCAAATTTCTCCCGATTCCATTCCTCTACTTCACCAACTTATAAATTAGTTCCTAAAATTCATGTAAACCTACAAAACAAGAACTAATAATTTTGGTTAGTACATATATTCACATTTATATAAAATCACATAAAAATGTATATAATTAATTCGATAAACAAGACAAAACTAAGTTATAAAGCATCAATCGAGCATGCTATTTTGCCCGAGATCACAACCCCACACTTAAAGTCTTGTCCGTCCTCGAACAAACCTTTTACATTTCATGCACATGATGACTCACACATAGCTAATTTAGAAAGATAATTCAAGCTACGACTATAATGATTATTTAAGATAACAAGCTAAAAATAGAGCATGCACGATTTGATCATTGAAATGAAATACAACCCTGCCAAGACTTCCTAACCTCAAGAATCGACTCTCAATCTTAGCAAACTCATGCAAACCAACTGATCAAGAAATCTGACATGAATTATATCCTTCATTCAACATGTTCCCTCATGGCAAGAGATTTACCTATTTTCGCACGCAAAAATTTTTAGATAACAACATGTGTGGGTACATGAATAGAATTACGCTCACTCTCACAAAGAATTCACATGCATCATGTAATGACCCATAAGCTTGCCCTTAGTGTTTTACTCCACTAATTTAAGGATGTATGAATGTAAGATCAAGTAGGACTTTTTAGGTTGTAATGTAGCTAAGGGACGGGTAGGTACTATTATGGCCGGTAATAGTGACTATCTTCCCTAAGCGCTTTTAATACATCACGTCCTCATTACGAACCTCCCTTCTCTCACTTCACCTTCATCTCCTTTCAGCTTTCCTTTTCCTCTTATGTTCCCCCATTTCTTTAGGAACTCTTCGCTTATTAGTAAGGAGTTCTATAAGTAACTTTTCATTAATTTATTTTCTTACTCCCTACTAATACTCAACCTTATTCAAACAAGTGCACCCTTGACCTTTCTCAACTTATACAACTGCTACTTTTCCTTCTTTTTCATTCTTCTCACTCCTTTACTCTTTGGAATTTTTCACTTAAGCGCTTAGGAGTTTTGGATCAAATTCAAGGCTAATGAAAAAAAAAGGATTAAGCTTATATTGTAGCTATCAAAGAACAGGCTCAAGGCTCAATGGGGCTAACTAGGATTAAATATTCAAGGTAGGTAAGATGAGGAATAACATTTAGGTTCCTTCAAAGAAATGCCTAAATCATCTCCTACAATTCACATCCTTCATTTTGTTTTATATACGCACCAGGCAAGTTCTAGACACTCCACAATAGCACAGAATACTCAAAAACCTTACACTCATGGCACATGCTCAATTCCAGACACATTCAGCAGACTCTTACTCAACTAATAACAAGAATTCAGAATTAAGCTTCAATCATATTGAGTCAAATTCAAGAACCTAAGTGTCTCACACAAAGTTATAAACTTGCACGCTTCAACACTGAACATACTTGCATCTTACAATCATTTATAGCACATAACAAGAACATCAAGCATCGATTAGCTACAGGTTCAAAACCAAAACTTATTGACTAATTTTCCTCAAGACGGTCGTCATCCATCCATCGTCGGAAATTGTCTCTATCTATGACTAACAACATTATATACAGACAAAGAAAATTTTTATTCTTTGGTTCAAAGACCCTCTGTCGGAAAAGAACCCAAAATAAAAAACAACGGGTGATGAAGTCATGCTTGACTAAAAAAAATCACAAAAAATTTTCAATTATTTCGCACAAGCATTACATTCACCAAAAATCGTTAAGCACAAAAGTTTTTTGAAATTTTCCTCATGCCACACTTAAATCCTGCTATGTCCTCATAGCATCAAATTAAAATTAACAGGATGAGAAATACTCCCTGAGCCTCTATGCCTAGCTAACAGCATGCTTTTCTTCAAGTTTTCATAGGTGGGTGTTTGACCCCACACTTCTTCTATTCCATGCTTTTTAGCTTCCTCCTCAACGGGTACTCAGACTTCCCTCCATCTGTGCTTAACTTTCCACCAAAGACACAAACATAATGAAAATAACAAAATCAACACCAATAAAAAATCATAAATTTTACCTGTGGTACCCTTGGGTTGCCTCCCATGCAGCGCCTTATTTTCCGTTGCGGCACGACGTGGACTGTCCTTTTCAGGACATCCTCATACCTGGGTTCCTGTTCGAGAACCATCTCCTTCTCTTTTGATTTTTAGAGGAAACAGCCTCCACTCTGTTCCTCTCTTCCTCCAACTTCTTTACAATTTGAAGCCCTTTATCAGACTCGGGCTGAACCCTTGTCATTACCTTTGGCCATGCACCTGTGGAATCTTCCACCCCACACTCATCCTCAGACAACACACTCACCTGACAAAGTTTTCTGTAGTGTGTGGATGGGTTCATTTCTTGGTATACACGGAAGAGTTCTTCTTCATCCTCAACCCTCATTTTCAGGGTCCCTGCTCTCAAATCAATCACCGCTCCTCCGGTGGCCAAGAATGGTCGTCCCAAGATTAAGGGTACCTGGTCATCAACCTAAAAATCTAAGACAATAAAATCAGCAGGTATAATAAACTTACCTACTTTGATGAGAAGGTCCTCTATTATTCCCTCAAGTGTCACTTGCGACTCATCTGCCAGCTGCAGCATCAACCTTGTTTGCCTCGGTTTTTCCCAACCCCAAGGTGTTAAATAAAGACAGGGGCATTAGGTTAACTGCTGCCCCTAAATCACACAAAGCTCGTAGCACTTTAGCTTTACCAATTTGTATGGGGAGGGTAAAACTCCCTGGGTCTTTGAGCTTCTTCGGAATCTTGCTCAGTACCCTGTGACTACACTCCTCAGTCAGTGCTACCGTCTGAACATCCACCAATCTGTCTTTGTTCGCCATCACGTCTTTCAAGTATTTAGCATACTTGGTCATTCCCTGCAAAACATCAATAAGAGGCAAATTTATGTGAAGTTCTTTGAAATTATCAAAGAACTTTTTGAAGCATTCCTCCTCCTTGTTGTTTCTGAATTTCTGAGGGAATGGTGGTGGTGGTCTTTGTGCTGGCTGCAATGAAGATTGTGCATTTTGTTGCCCAGCACTCTGATTATCTCCCGTGTTGGTGGATGGTCCTGGTCTAACCAACTCCGACTGCACCTCATTTCTCAGCTCTTTTGGCACTGCATCAGCTAATTGCTTGCTGCTTCACAAACTGATGGCATTGACCTACCGGGGATTAGGATCCGTGTCGCTTGGTAATCCCCACCTGCGATCTCATATTTTGAGCAGCTTCTATCTGACCCACTTGTTTTTCAAGATTTCGGGTGGCCACTTGCTGATTCTTTAAGTTTGTTGCCATCCTCGCCTGATTTTCCGCTAACTAAGTCTGGGTCTCCACGATTTTCTGCAATGTTTCCTCAATGCTGCTGCTCAATTGACCATCATTCTGCCTATTCTACTGATACTGCTGTTGTTGAGGTTGCTGATAACTCTGTTTTTGGTTTCCACCCCAAGAAAAATTCGGGTGGCCCTGCCAATTTCTGTTGTAGTTGTGTCCAACATTCTGATTGTTCTGCTGCACATTCCCAACAAAATTGACTGATTCCAGATTGGCTCCACAAGATTCTGCATTGTGCCTATTATTACCACAAATTTCATACCAACTTGGAGCTTGCTGAACTGCATTAACCTGGCCCTGTTGTTGGTTCGTACTCAGTTTATTGAACTGAGTCATCATCTGATGCTAAAATGAAGCTAACTGCACTGCCAAGTCATTCATTCCATCTACCTCTATCAACCCTGATCTCTTTCCTGCCCCTCTCGATGACTCGCTGTGCCACTCTGGATTTCCTTGAGCAATTCTGTTCAACAAAGTGTACAACTCATCATATGTCTTCTCCAAGGCTTGCCCACCCGATGCAGAGTCTAGTAAAATTTTAGTGTGTGGGTCTAGACTTTCTACAAAGGTATGAGCAAGCACTTCATTTGATTGCTGGTGATGGGCACAGTCTCTCAATAATGAATTGAATCTTTCCCAAACCAAATATAAATTCTCATCAGGCTTCTACTTGAAAATCAGTATTTCACTTCTCAACTTTGCAGTCTTGCCTGAAGGAAAGAATCTGATAAGGAACTTCTTTGCCAAATCATTCCACGAAGTTATGGAGTTCGGTGGCTCATCTTTCAACCACTTTTTTGCCTCTCCCAACAATGAAAATGGGAAGAGGGTCAATCAGACATAATCTGTGGACACGCCGGTGGGGACAAACGTGTCACTAATCTCAAGAAAGTTCTATAAGTGCAGTTGCAGGTCCTCATGTGCAATCCCAGCAAATTGACCACTAGAATGTAACAGCTGCACCATGTTCTGTTTAAGCTCAAAGTTCCCTCCAGGCTCTGGCTTCCGGATACTAGAGTTCACATTAGTCGCTTGTGGGATTGCCATTTCGCGAACTGGTCTAGCTGCCATTGCTTCTGATGACAATTGTGCTTGTCCCGCGGGTAGTTGTTGTTGTACCTTTTCTTGAAGTCTCTTCAGCTTCTGCTCTAGAGCTACTCTCCTTCGCAAATGGATTTGACGTTCAGGTTCAAGCAACGGTTCCACAAGCTCTCTATTTTTAGCCAGCTCGGCAGGATAATTTGTCACCTGCAATGATCATACTAAGACCAAGTTTCTCAACACTTAAGGAAATTTAAAAATCACACAAAAACAAATAAATTATCAAAACTTCGCCTAATCCCCGGCAACGACGCCAAAAACTTGGTGATCCCGCAAATGTACGGGTCGTACAAGTAATATAATGGCTCTTCTTAAGAACCGGAATGTCGAACCCACAGGGACTAGACCAATTCAGCTAACCATCTAGTTCAAGTGTGATATAAACTTTCGCAAGTGTTGATTATAGAAGTTTTTGAGAAGGTTTAAGTAAGTCTAATTGTGGTCGACGAATTATTTTGAATTCACTCAAGGAGCAACATAGAGTTAAAGCCAGATAATCATGCGCTAATACGAATTGCAATGGTTTAAGAATGAAACTATCAATTGTCGTCTCATATAATTAGAATTGCATGTTTATTGCCTTTCGAACCTCTAAACACGACAAACTAGCCTCACTACTATGTTGTGAGCGAGGATGCTAATTCTAGTTCGTGGGCAATTAATTACGTGGATGTGGTTTACGTGCATATGATTAGGGACTCTCGTGCACCTAATCATTTGACTCAACTTAGCTACACAACTACTTCTTCGAGTGGTGAGGTGACAATTCTAAGTTGGTGCCTAGCTCATCCCATTTTATCAACCAAGCAAGGTGTTAGGTATATTTCTATCCTAGCACAAATTATATCGTGAGATACAACCATGCTCCGTACATTCTCATGTTTTGGCTTAGATAAATGCCTGCTCAAGCATATTCCTAAGTTAACGTGTATGTTTTTATGGTGATCAATCATAAAAACAACCATAATTTAGAATGCAAGACAAAACAACAATCAATAACTTAATTCCAACACAATTTCATAAAAACACAATCATAACTCATGGATTCAACCCTAGAAGAAGGGTTCTAGCCATTCATGTTCGTAAAATTACAAGGAAACGTTGTTAAAGTAACATACTTACAAAAATTGGTAGAAGAGAAGAGGAATTTGACAAACCCTAGGTGAGTTCTCCCACTTCTCCCTTCACTCCTAGGTGGTTTTCCAGAATAAAATCGTGACAAAATGGTTTTAGGAGCTAAGGGACCTATTTATAGTAAATAACAATTTTGCAAAATTTAGCCTGACGTGGAACGGCTCCGTGTCAAGGAGTGTATCACGGAGCACTGCCTCCGTGACACAGAGGTAACACGGAGGTACACTAGAAATTGCCTCTGGATGCCAAGATGCCGAGGGTTGCCGCGCTGGCCGGCGTGACACGCTGCTCATGCAGCGCGATGGCATTGTGCTGGTGCGCAGCTTGCCTGGCGTGGCACAGCATTGGCACGCAGATCGCCTGCCTTCTTTCTGCCTTCTCTCGCGCCTGGCATGGGCGTGGCACGGTGCTGGGCGCGGCACACGCACAGCGTGGCACGCTGCCTGGCGCGGCCAGCCTTGCCAAGGCATGCTTCTTGCCAAACTTTCGCAAATTTCTCCCGACTCCATTCCTCTACTTCACCAACTTATAAATTAGTTCCTCAAATTCATGTAAACCTACAAAACAAGAACTAATCATGTTGGTTAGTACATATATTCACATTTATATAAAATCACATGAAAATGTATATAATTAATTTGATAAACAAGACAAAACTAAGTTATAAAGCATCACTCGGGCATGCTATTTTGCCTGAGATCAGTCTGTATCATGAAATGATACAGCATAGAGTATACGGTCAGTATGTGGAATATACTGAGTATGCAAGGTAAGTAAAACGGACATTTTAAATACATCAAAGTGCATAAGAGTAGGACAACATGCTCATAACATAAATATCATAATGTAGCATAAGGCTCAAGGTTTTAAAAGCATTCGTAAATTAACCATATGTATAATCATAAGAGAGAAACTTTGTTAAACATGACTTGAGACAAAATCATATGAACATAACCATGCATAAATCATGAGGAACAATGGGAGATTCTTATAACCGACATAGCCCATATGAGCACACATGGAGCCCGACCTGTAAATCTCTAGTTGGGAGAGTGTTCGTACCTTGCCAAGGGTAGAAACCTGAAGGGCGAGATATCACACATGAAAGGCCCCATTTGGGAAAAAAGGGACATTCTCAAGGGAGGTCCCATCATGTCCTACGGTGGCACGTAGTTCTAAGATACGGGATAAAATCTGAGCCCCGAACCTACTCGATGTTAAATACTACTCCCAAAACATATATAGTGCTCATAGTATAATATTCATAAGATTCATGGGCTAGTTAAGTCATGATAATCATAGGCATGCTTGTAAATACGTGAACTAGCAATGAAAGTAAGGCCCGTGAGTCGGCCAAAATCACAAATCTTATATCATGAGGGTCATGCATTCTTGTAAATCATGTATATGCTTATCAAATCATAAATTCATGATGGGAATTTAAGTAAATCCATATCATAAATCATAAATCATGATGGGTTAAAGAACATCAAAAATAAAGGTGAAAATCATAACTTGATTCATCATAGAACATGCATAATTAGGCATAGTTTAATAGATATTTAAATCAACAAATTTATGATTGAATTAGTTGTAAAATATAATCATGATTCGTAAAATATGATGTAATACATGAGAGGTAATAACCCATAGATAGATCATTAAGATTTCATAAGATTAAGGATAAAACCCCATAAGATTTTCAATTTAAAATTCATAAATTAGTAGAGATTAGGCATGGGTATGAATGGAAACACCCACTCATGACCCTACATACCTGGGGAATATCAAATTCTATCACTCCTTGAAAGCCCAATGAAGGAAAACTTGAAGAACTCTTACTTGATCACCTCCTAAACCCCTTCAATATGCATGCTTGGATATGAATGAGCCTAGGATAGATTTTACCCTCATAAAACACTGGATTCCGAGCCTTAAACGATGCACTTTTGGACCCTAGGACTTAGGAATTATGAAAATGCCTTTAATAAACTCCCTAAAAATTTTGCACCACCTGAGACCACGGACGATCCAACAAGTCATGAATTGATACCACGACTCATGGTACGCATCTGTTGCACCCACTACCCAACTTCACTTTCTCAGATTCGATCCCACATCTCGACAAGATTAGTCATTGCCTTAGACAATTGTCCATTATATTGTCCGTTGTTTCCCTTTTGACGTCCTGCACCAAGCCTTCCCACGAGCCACACCACGACTCATTCCTCCTTCAAACAAGTCGTGGTTTCCTTCCGTTACCTGGACTAGAGGTTTTAACACTCCTTCCCATGGTTGCTCACCACAATCCTTTATAGCTCACAATGGATCACTCCATGACCTGTTACTTCCTCTCGGGCTAAGGACCAGTCTCCCCCCGACTTCAAACGACGATTTGTGGTATCAAAAAGCAATCTGTTACATGACCTGTTCTGTTGAAAATTTCCCAGATTCTGCTAACTTCCATTTGAAAATTCCGGGTCTAGTTTTAGGCACTTTTGGGGTATTACAATATCTCCCCCTTGGGAATGTTCATCCTTGAATGTGAGAAAACATACAGGAAATAGGGAAATGCAATCATCATACTGAAATACTAATCATATAAGCTGAAAACTAACGGAATGACTACCTCCGAACTGAACTGCATGGCTGAACTGAATTCCCAAACCACAAATACATCTATTTGCATGAAAGAAAATGAGGTACGTGAGCTGAACATTAAATTGAATAGAGTATTAAGGAGGAAACTAACACCTTAAGCTGAAACTGAGTTGGAAGAGAATAAATGTCGGTATTTAATCATCATATCTGCCTCAGCTCCCCACGTAGCTCCCTCAACATGCTGATTCCTCCATCAAACCTTAACTGAAGCTACTTTTTGTTCCTTAACCTTCGAACTTGATAACAATATTTTCCACTGGAGCGTTTTCATAACTAAGGATGTCTTTCACACGGACATTGTCCACCTGAATAACTAGAGTTGGATCACCCAAACATTTCTTTATGAGAGATACATGGAAAATTGAATGGACTGAAGATAATTTTGAGGGCAACTCCAACACATATACTACCTTGCCAACCTGTTGCACAATCCGATATGGGCCAACATAACGGGGACTGAGTTTCCCTTTCTTTCCGAACCTCCCCACCCCCTTCATGGAAGACACCTTTAGAAATACCCAATCGTCGACTTCTAACTCAAGTTCTCTCATTCTCACATCCGCATAGGACTTTTGGTGACTCTAAACTATTTTAAACCTGTCTCTTATACACTGAACCTTCTCCATGACCTCATGGACCGAATTTGGACCTATCATCGTAGCTTCCCTGACTTCAAACTAACCAATTGGCGATCCACATCTCCTCCCATAGAGAGCCTCAAATGGGGCAGCTGAATGCTGGATTGATAGATGTTGTTATACGCAAACTTAATGAGAGACAAATGCTCATCCCAACTACCCTTGAAGTCAATCACGCATGCTCTCAACATGTCCTCGAGAGTCTGAATCGTCCACTCCACCTGACCATTGATTTGCGGATGAAATATTGTACCGAGCTTGAACTGAGTACCAAGTCCTTTTGAAATGACCTCCAAAACTGGGAAGTAAACTGAGTACCTCTATCTGATATGATGGACAAGGGCACCCTATGCAACTAAACTAGCTCTTGAATCATCAACACCCAAAACACACCAACTACCCTGATATTGAACACGCCATCTCCCCCTTTGGAGATGACCTCTACCTTATGCTCCTGAAAGACTTCCTTCAAATTCACCAGGTAGGATCCTCTTCTTGTCAAGCTTTTACATCAGTCATCAAAGATAATTCTGATCCGTTTTGAATAACGACACCACCATCCGACGAGTTAACAAGACAAACATCTACAATTTATGCCAAGAATTTTGAAGTCTCGAACCTCCAAGTTTTCCCTTTTTACGCTTAAGATAATTCCAAATACGCAAAACGTATAAATCCACCTAAAACTCAAACGGAATCCCCCGTTCCCAACCCAATTCACAATTTAATCATGAAACATATCCCAGACCTGTTGGGATCGTCAAATCATTGATATAAGGTCATTTTTGATTGAAAATTGACTGTGGTTAAACTTAGCTTCCCCAAAGCTCATAAATGCAACCAAAAGTTTAAATCACTCCCGAATCACCTCGAAATCCATGCAAACTACCCAACTAAATCATAAATCACCATCCGGATCTAACAGAACTTTTAGAATCCAAATTTGAGCTCGTTAACTTGAAATGTTGACTTTGGTCAACCCCCTCAAACCTCAAACCCTCCAAGATCGAAAATCTCACCCCATCTTCATTAGATCATCTCAAAAACGGTGTCATCCACCTCCGCAAGTCATGAATAACAAAATAAAGATATGACAAGGTTCGATCTAGGAAAAAGGATCTAAAACCACAAAATGACCACGTGGATTGTTACACTCCCAAGCTTGGCTAATAACTATGCTTCCTGGACTTCTATACACCCGACACCTAAGGCATGGATAGGGAGTTACATTTAAAGTACCCATTTTAACCATCATCTCCATCAGGGTGAACATCCATAGGGTTTAGAGTAAGGGAATCATGAGCATGAATCATTTACGAAATCTAAGTTGGGCATATACCTGATATAGCATGATATTATGAGCCGATAGGGCAAATCTTAGGGATTGAGTTCATAAGCTGAGTGTGATAAGAGACATGAGTTCACATACATAACGAGGCTCATAACATGAAGCTGAATGGGTAACATTAGGATCGCTGACTGACGGGGTTTCCTGTCATCTTAGAGTTCTGAACATAAGCATGATTTGAGCGTAGCATCAAGTGAAACATAAGGGGAACATCTAAATGAGGGTGGGTTTACTACCCCTAAATACTATTCATAGAACTTCCTTACAAGAAGACTCAAGACCGAACTTGTCCTATCACTTACCACTTCCCTAGCTTCCACAAAACAAGTCTCACATTAAAATGCACAAAGGGATCTTGCACCCTGTACAATAGTCCTTGGAACTAGAAATCATGGTAGGTTTGATAGGAAGCCTTATAACATACTTGGGACTACAGCTGAGGTTGACTGCCACTTGCTCTTGGTAACCTGTCCTGCTGGGATGGGCAATTTGCTGAAGCTACAAACCCGGTGATTGGCGCACTCTACTTAGCCGATGGGCAATTCCTGCACATATTGCCAGCCTCCCCACATTTGTAGCAAACGTCTGAACCTTCCAAACACCGGCCCGCATGTGATCTACCATATTTCAAGCATACCAACTGGCTAGATAGGACTACTGGAGGGTGGACGGGGCACAGACTCTTTGGATATCTTGTTTGGCTGAAGGGAAATCTCTGTGTTTATGACCGAGTTGGCCACAATAGAAGTAAACATCTGAACCCGCCAAGAACTTTCCTAGGTGGTTCTTCCTGCAGCGCCCGCAAATTGGATGAGTAATCTCCCTCACCCTTGGCTTGTATTCCCGAAATTGAGCTAGAGACTTCTGACGGGGTTGTGAGCTACTCCCACTACTCGACCCTTGCTGGGAACTCTCAAACTTTTCGGTCCTAGGCCTCTTTTTCCTCCTTTTTTCCCCTTACACTCTCCACCCATATTCAAATCACCAAACTTAAATGGGCTCCTCTTCCTGAGTTCTTGAACCTTAGTAGATGTCGCCTCTCCAGTAGGGTTCATTGATGCGATAGTCTGCTGGTTAGGTTGGGTGATCATGGCCCCTATCAACACTCTAAGGGTGGCCCCGAGTTCTACATCTGTAACTTGCATCGGGCCCATTGGAGTTAGTGGGGAAGACTGACTCCCGTTGTTGTTCTGAGAAGACATGTTTTTGTACACACATATAGCACAACTTAGAGGAATGGAGAGAGTCAAACTCATGGCACGAGATAGTGTCATGAAAGAAGGGGACATTTCCTAAATGTCTCATAGCCTCTTCTTCATAAGTGCAGCACGCTTCACACCCATGAAATAGACTCTAGTTAACATGGCTTTCATACACCCTAGGACACTTAAAACCTATTGCTCTAATACTAAGTTTGTCATGACCTGAACGTAGGCCCAGATCAAGACACGAGACAAGGAACCCAGAGGGACTCTGAGTCGATTCATGGCATGAACATACATCTAACTCAATCAAATAAAGCGGAAGATACAACATGATAAACTTAGTGAAATTCTGAAATAGTATAACAACAGATATACACACTAATCTGAAGTTGATTACATCCTTTTGTCTGAAAAGGCCTCTAAGTATGATTGGTTGCTGGGATAGGTCCCCAACTAACTCGCTAGAGCTGAAAACTGAAAGTACATAAATTAAATTGATAAGCATGGTCATCGGAAGATGAGGACTCACCAACAAATGTGGGATGCTAACTCTGAAAGGTTGGCTAGGGTCAAGGCTAAATTTGAGTACCATAGCCTGTATCATGAAACGATACAGCATAGAGTACGTGGTCAGTATGTGGAATGTACTAAGTATGAAAGGTAAGTAAAATGGACATTTAAAATACATCAAAGTGTGTAAGAGTAGGAATACATGCTCATAACATAAATATCATAATGTAACATACAGCTCAAAGTTTTCAAAGCATTCATAAATTAACCATATGTATAATCATAAGAGAAAAACTTTATTAAACATGAATTGAGCCAAAATCCTATGAACATAACCATGCATAAATCATGAGGAATAATGAAAAATTATTATAATCGACATACCCCATATGAGCACAGACGGAGCCTGACCTGTAAATCCCTAGTCAGGAGGGTGTTCGTACCTTACCATAGGTAGAACCTTGAAGGGCATGATATCACACATGAAAGGTCCATTTGGGAAAAAGGGGACAGTCTCAAGGGAGGTCCCGTCATGTCCTATGGTGGCATGTAGTTTTGCGATTCGGGACAAAACTTGAGCCCCAAACCTACTCGATGTTAAATACTACTCACAAAACATATATAGTGCTCATAGTATAATATTCATGAGACTCAGGGCTAGTTAAATCATGATGATCATAGGAATGCTTGTAAATACGTGAACTAGCCATGAAGGTAAGGCCCGTGAGTCAGCCAAAATCACAAATCATAAATCATGAGGTTCATGCATACTTGTAAATCATGTATATGCTTATAAAATCATAGATTCATGATGGGCATCCGTGTAAATCCATATCATAAACCATGAACCATGATGGGTTAAAGAAAATCAAAAATAAAGGTGAAAATCATAACTTGATTCATCATAGAACATGCATAATTAGGCATAGTTTAATATAAATTTAAATCAATAAATTTATAATTCAATTAGTTGTAAAATCTGATCATGATTCATAAAATATGATGTAAGACATGAGAGGTAATAGCCCATTGATAGATCATTAAGATTTCATAAGATTTATGATAAAATCCCATAAGATTTTCAATTAAAAATTCATGAATTAGGAGAGATTGGGCATGGGTGTGAATGGAAACACCCACTCATGACCCTACATACCTGAGGAATATCATATTCTATCACTCCTTGAAAGCCCAATGAAGGATTGAAGGAAAACTTGAAGAACTCTTACTTGATCACCTCCTAAACCCCTTCAATATGCATGCATGGATATGAATGAGCCTAGGATAGGCTTTACCCTCATAAAACACTACATTTCGAGCCTTAAATGACTAGTTTAGGACTATAGGACTTAGGAATGATGAA
Organism: Datura wrightii; assembly: GCA_035772735.1. NCBI lineage: Eukaryota > Viridiplantae > Streptophyta > Magnoliopsida > Solanales > Solanaceae > Datura > Datura wrightii. Next base: position 133,788,014 of record JASDFA010000016.1, read on the forward strand.
AATGCCCTTAATGAATTCCCTTAAAATTCTGCACTACCTGAGACACGGATAATCCAACGAGTCGTGCCTTGATACCACGACTCGTGGTATTCGTCTGTTGCACCCACTACCCAACTTCACTTTCTCATATTCGATCCCATGATTCAACAGGACGAGTCATCAATTCAGACAATGGTCTATTATATCGTCCTTTCTTTCCCCTTTGATGTCCTGCACCAAGCCTTCCCACGAGCCACACCACGACTTGTTCCTCCTTCTAAAAAGTCGTGGTTTCCTACCGTTACCTCGACTGGAGGTTTTAATACTCCTTCCCACGGTTTCTCACCACGATCCATTATAGCTCATGACGGATCATTCCATGATCCGTTACCTCCTCTCAAGCTAAGGACCAGTCTCCCCCTGACATCAAACGACAACTCGTGGTATCAAACAACGATCCCTTACATGACCCGTTCTGTGGAAAATTTCCCAGATTCTACCAACTTCCATTTTAAAATCTTGGATCTAGTTTTAGGCACTTTCGGGGTATTACACAAACCTACTCAACAATATATTCAAGCATGACATGATAAGTATAATCAAGCACAGAGGATACTACTAATTAGCATTTGTACTTTACTAACACCCTAGCAATCGAAATTTGTTCAATTTGTGTCCATTACTTGTTAATCTATCATACCACAACATTTCTCCCCTCTATGGGCATTCACAGTCCCTATGCTCCACTATTTTCATACGTTCAAACTTCCCCACTTGATTCTTATGAAAAATACAAGTACCCATGTTTATCTCAAGTGCAACCATGAACTAGATTTCCCATTAAAAACAAAATTACCACACTTCTACTATTGATGCAAAATAAAAATAATTGAAGCATAGCACATGTAAAAACAACAATAAGGAACAAAAGGAATGATTTGTGAACATTTAGCAACCCATTCTAGAGTGGGTTCATGTGTTACCCATTTCACCCAATATGTTGAAGCCACGGATTCAAGAAATAGAAGAAATGGAGTAAAGCACCTTACCTATGGATCTTGTTCTTGAGAAAGGAGGAAAAGATTGAGAATGTAAGTGCGTGTCACGTTGGAGAATGAAAGGGGTTTGGGGAACCTATTGTGTTGGTAGAGGGGATTTTAGGGCTTAAATGCGGCAATTTGAAATAAAAAGTTTGGGGTTGGGGCGGGTCAACTTGTTATTTTAATGAAACCCATCAGAAAATATGCCTTAATGTGTCACAGAGCCTATCACTGAGAAACAGCTCTATGACACCGACCAATCATGTACCTACACTAGTTTATAGTGTTGGGCTTTTAAGACAACTTTGTGACACGGAGCCTAATGCGGTGATTGTCGTCCATGGCACAGAACCATTGCGTAGGCCTACTATTTAGGGTCTATTTTTTCCTTGTGTTTACCTTGCACCTCAGGGATGGCCTCCCACCTCCTACAGTACCTCCAACAACAACTAGGTTAGAAAATAGTGGGTGCCCTCCCACCAACCTTCATAGTTTTAGCCGTGGCACGACCCCTTCTTTTTGGAATAATTCCTAACTATTACATTAAAATCACGGGTTGCTCCCATGTAGTGCCTGATTTACCAGCGCAGCACGATCCATCTTACACTCATTCATCAGATAGGGTGATAGATGTCTTTTCCCAATTAATGTCTTCACCTCAATAGCGCTTGCACCCTTGACCATTTACCAAAAATATGGCACTCTTATCTTCTTGCGACAATTCCACTACCCCGTATGGGGTAATCCGAACAACCTTAAATGGTCCAAACTACCTGGACCGCAACTTTCTTGTAAATAGCTTTAACCTAGAGTTAAACAGCAATACCTTCTTCCCTGGCTCAAAGACTCTTGGCACTATATGTTTTTCGTGTCATCTCTTAGTTTTCTCCTTGTATAGATTTGCATTTTCATAGCATGCCACAGAATTCTTCAAGTTCATGCAGCTGCAACAGTCTCTTCTTTCTAGCTAACTCAGGATCCATCTTCAACTTTCTCACAGCCAAATATGCTTGATGTTCAAGCTCTACATGTAAGTGGCTGGCCTTCCCATAGACCAATCTATACAGTGAAGTCCCAATTTGCATTTTATAGGCAGTCTTATATGCCCATAATGCATCATCTAATTTTCTTGCCCAGTCCTTTTGTTGATCATTCATTGTTTTCTGTAGATTCTACTTGACTTCTCCATTCCACACTTCAATCTATCCACTAGTCTGAAGGTGGTATACTATGGCAACCTTATGCCTGACCCCATACATAGCCAAATGGTTTTGAAACCAATTGTTGACGAAGTGCGAACCTCCATCTCTGGTAATTGCTCGGGGGGTTCCAAATCTGGAAAACTCTACTTCTTTACAAATTTTACCACTACCTTGGCATCATTAGTTGGGAAATTTGCAGCCTCAACCCATTTGGACACATAGTCCATTGCTACAAGAATATAATGATTACCGAACGATGGTGGATATGGCCCCATGAAATCTATCCTCCATATGTTAAATACCTCGACCTCCAAGATATTGTTCAACAGCATGTCATGTTTCCTGATGATTGTGCCTATCTTGTGACATTGATCACACGCCTTGACATATGCCACTGCATCCATGAACAAAGTTGGCTAAAAGAAGTCTGACTGGAGCTCCTTATGAGTAGTATGCTTTCCTCTATGATGACCACCATATGGTGAAGAGTGACATCTTTTCAATACCAGTGCCAACTGACATTCTGGAATGCACCGTATCATCACTTGATCTGGTCCATGCTTGAATAAATAAGGTTCATCCCACATGTAGAACCAGGACTCATATTTTAGCTTCTTTCTTTGTTGAGCAGTTGCTTCCGGTGGGTACACTCCACTTACAATCAGGTTCACTATGTCGTCTTACCAAGGAAGTTCAGTCACACTTAATTCTAAGAGTTGTTCATCAGCAAACTCATCCCGAATACGCCCATCATCACTCACATGCGACCTGTCCTCTAACCGTGACAAGTGGTCTGCTACCTAATTTTCATTTCCTTCCTGACTTGGATTTCCAAAAACTTCTACAGCAATAATATCCACCTAATCACCTTGGGCTTGACATCCTTCTTTTTGAATAAGTATCGGATCACAACATGATCAGTATGCCCCTACACTTTTGTCCCCAAAAGATAGGACCTGAACTTATCAAATGCGTACACCAATGCCAGCATATCTTTCTCTGTGACTGTATACTTAGCCTGAGCAGCATCAAAAGTTTTGCTTGCATAATATACGGAGCAAAAAATATTTGCTCTCCTCTACCCTATTACTGCACCCACGGCCACATCACTGGCGTCATACATCAGCTCAAATAAGAGTTCCTAATCAGGAGCAATTAGAATAGGAGCTTCCACTAGCTTTTTCTTTAGCTCCTCAAAAGCATGAATACGTTCTACCCAAACTCAAAATTTTTGTCTTTTTCTAGAAATCTACACATCGGTGTGGAGATCTTTGAAAAATCTCGAATGAACAACCTATAGAACCTAGCATGTCCCAAGAAACTGCAGACACACTTTACAGACACTGGTGGTGGAAACTTCTCAATTACCTCCACTTTGGCACATTCTACTGCAAGCCTCTTTGTAAAACACATTGTGGCCAAGAACAATACCTTCCTTGACTAAAAGGTGGCACTTATCCAAAATCAGTACTAGGTTTGTATTTTCACACCTAGACAAGACCTTGTCCAGATTATGCAAACTCATAGAAAATGAGTTACCAAAAATAGAGAAATCATCCATAAATACCTCCACGTAGTCCTCCACCATGTTAAGAAATATTTCCCTCATGCATCATTGGAAGATAGTCGGTGCATTGCACAACCTAAATGGCATATGCTTGAAGGCGTACGTCCCATACTGTAATACCCCGAGAAGGCCTAAGAATAGACTCGGGAGTTGAATTTCAAAAATGCATAAAACTAGCAAAACATTACAGAATAGACCACAGAATGACTCGTGGTATCAAACCATGAGTCGTTGTATGTTGTCGTTGGTTGGGGAAAGGATGGTGGCAGTGGAGACAAGGAGAGGTATGACGACCCGTTATGGGATACAATGGGCCGTCATTTTAAGTCGTAGTTAGGGTCAGGCTGGGCAGCAGTGTAAACAACGGGAGACTCAACGACCCGTTAGAAGAAGCCATGGGTCATTGGTTGTAGTCGTTGTTGGAGGGTAAGAACTTCCAGCATGGGTAAAGGTTTGAGACCACGACTCGTTTGATGGAACCATGAGTCGTGGTGAGGCTCGTGGTAGGGGGTTCAGTTTTTGTGATGAGCGAACAACGGACGGTATAACGAGTCATGGGTTGAAGGCACAGGTCATCTTATTGACCCGTAGTTTAGATCCGAGACTAGGTCACTCAGCATCCCATTCAACGAGGGACACGATGGGTCATTGGTGGTTCCCACGACCCGTTGGTACCACTTGTGGGTTCCATCTGTCCAGTTTTTAGGGCAAGTTCATGAAGTGTATTTTTGACTTTTTCATGATATAAGACCCTAAACTACATTGTGTTTGATTTGGAAAAGCTGGGTTTTAAGAGGATGACCTATTCTAAACTCCCATTCATGCATGCAAGAACTTTGAGAGGTGATTCAAGGGGAGATTTCAAGCTTTCCACCTCAATTACTTCACAGTCATTCTTGGGCTGTTAAGGAGGGTTAGGAGTTGATAATCCCAGGTATGTAAGGTCTTCAATGGGTGGATCCTTCCATACCCATGCTCTTTCTATATTAATTACTCTAAGTTTATTTGAAAAGTCATGGGGTTTTGTATTTGATTTATATAAAATTAAATGATTTAATTATGGGTCTTGTGATTTTGAAATCTTATCATAATCTATTGATTTTGATCATCTTTCGAGATTAAGATTTAGTATAATATTGTTGACTTTGAATTTTAAAGTAATTAAGCCTGATTATGCATGCTCCATGATGAATCGATTTATGATCCATTGATCCATTGGTATGTTTGATAAGCCCAGCATGAATTATGAATTTATTAATGAATTTATTATGTTATCTATTATGAACTTATGAATTTCAAGTTATATGCATGATCTACAAGTATACATGAATTTTATCAATCATGAATTATGTTTTTGGCCGACTCACAGGCCTCAAGTCATGGCTAGTTCACGTATGTTCAAGCATGTTAAAGATTATCATGATTTGACTAGTCCATGAACTCATGTATGTATTATTATGAGCACTATATATGTTTTGGGAGTAGTATCGAACACCGAGTTGGTTCGGGGCTCATGTTAAGCCCCGGATCTCATGAACTACGTCCCACCATAGGTATGGTGGGACCTATTCATGTTTGTACCTGGCCCAAATGTCCCTTTTCATGTGTGATCACGCCCTTCATGGTTCCTACCCTTGGAAAGGTACGAACACCCTCCCAACTAGGGTTACAAGTTGGGCTTCATGTGTGCTCATATGGGATATGTCGGTTAAGAGAATCTCCCACTATTCCTCATGATTTATGCATGTTTATGATTATGAATGTTGGCTCAAGTTATGTTAAGTAAGGCTCTTCTATTATGATTATGACTATGTTTATGTTACGAATGTTTCGAAAACCTTGAGCCTTATGTTATATTACGATAATTATGTTATGAGCATGTATTCCTACTCTTATGATCACTTATGAGTTTTATACATGTTTTAAATGTCTGTTTTACTTACCTTGCATACTCAGTACATTCCACGTACTGGCCGCATACCTTCTATATTTTATCATCTCATGATACAGGTCCTAGTTCTCAGGCGCATCCTCACCCGTAGATACACTCGGACTTGCTCTCTGCGTATTTGGTAATTCCTCATGTTTTAAGGGCTATATATTCACACTCTATGTTATTCCTTTAGTTTCTGGATGTTGGATTAGTTGGGGAGTTTTCCCATCAATCCGCCTTTCATGTTTAGAGGCTTTTCAGACTAAAAGTTGTATTCCACTATATTGTATCAGTATTGTACTGTTTTCCCTCATGTTATGTTGTGATTACTTTCTCTATGCTAAGTCTTCCGCTCATGGGATTGCATTAGATGTATGCTCATGCCATGGGTCGACTTTTGGTCTCTCGAGGCTCCTTGTCCCGTGTCTACGATCCGGGTGTACGTTTGGGTTGTGACACATATGGATAGGTAAATATTGTCTTCTCTTGATCTTCTAGAGATATGGCTATTTTATTTTAGCCAGAATAAACCTCCATAAGGCAATAATACTTTTGTCCTGCAAGTCTGTCAAACATCTGGTCAATAAATGGTGTGGGACAGTGGTCTTTCCTTGTAGCCTCATTCAGTTTTCTGTAGTCCATGCAAATCCTCCAGCCTATGACTGTGCAAGTTCGAATTAATTCATTTTTCTCATTCTTGATAACTGTCATGCCCCCCTTCTTTAGGACACATTGAACCGGGCTAACCCACTCACTTTCAGAAATGGGATAGACCACTCCCCCATCTAACAACTTAATGACTTCTTTTCGAACAACACCCTTCATCACTACATTCAACCTCCTTTGAATCTGCACAATTGGTTTGGATCCTCCTATTTTAATATCTTATGCATGCAAAAGACAGGACTGATTCCTCAATGTTTGACATCTGCCACCCTATGACCGTCTTTCTCTTTTTCAGTATTGCTAATGCCTTTTGAACCTATTTTTTTATTAGCCCTGTAGAGATAATAACCGACAATGTATCAGCTTCCTCTAAGAATGCATTCTTGAGGTATAGAGAAAATGCCTTCAGCTCCAATTTGGAGGCCTCCTCAACAGATTTCTTAGGTGGAGGTTCCAAAGATCTTTGTAAAGATTCAAACTCTTTCATTTGAAAGAATATGTTGGTAGCATTCAACGCTTGAACCATTTATGAGTTGTAGCGTCCACAAATTGATCATCTCCTACCAATGCTCTTTCAAAGGGATCCTTTGCATTAATGTGCTGAAGTGCTAACTCTTGGTCAATAACAGTAATGGATGAATACTCCTCATAAATAGCAGGTAGCTTCATAGCTTGATATACATCAAACACCTCCATCTTGTTGTGGGCTTTCATTGTTAATTGCCCCGCAGCTACATCTATGAAGTCTCATTTAGTTTGGACATCCCAAGATAAATGGGACTTCTGAGTCTGGCTCAAAGTCAAGGACTATGAAATCCACTGGAAAGATAAGGAAGCCCACTTGCACTAGCACATCTTCCATAATTTCATCTGGTCTAGCTGACGAGCAATCCGCTAGTTGCAAAATCATAGTTGTAGTTCTTGGACTACCCAAACCCAACTTCTTGAACATTGGGGTGGGCAAAAAATTGAGGCTCGCCCTAATATCACATAGGCCACAGGCTTTAATGGACTGCCAAATGGTGATCTGGATAGTAAATCTTTCCGGATCTTTGAGCTTTATAGGCATCCTATTATGTATCTGTGACATGCACTCCTCAATAACTGAAATTTGTGCATACTCCATCGATCTACTCTTGTTTTCCATAATGTCCTTTATGTATTTTGCATACTTTAGAATAACTTGAAAAATATCTACCAATGGACGATTATTATGTACCTGCTTTAACACATCAATAAACTTTTGGAAGCATGCTTCTTCCTTATTCTTCCTCAATTTCTAAGGGTAAAAGGGGTGGTAGTGGTGATTTCATAATTCTTGAAGAGTTTCCACTCTTCACTTCTTTATCAATTTCCTCGACCTCCACCTCTACAGTTACAATTTATTATGTTGGCTTTTGTGGCACCAACTCCTTCAAATATTTACCACACCTAGTGGTGATGACATTTACTTGCTTTGGGTTGGTTTCTGTATCACTCAGACACCCACCCCGGGGTCTAGTATTCTGGGATTTAGCTAGCTATCCCAGCTGAATCTCCAAAGCCTTTGTAGCCAACTACTAATTTTTTATGTGGGCGGTCAATTTTACTTGGTCAGCCACCATTTGTGCTTGGTTAGATATTATTATTTTCAATATATCATCTAGTTTATTGGATTGGGTAAGAGCATTATTCCCTCTGAACTAGGACTAAAAATTTTGATTTGCCCCTTGATTTCTGTGCGGACCCTAACTTGAACTTTGGCCTTGATGACTATTACCACCTATGAAAATTTTTGATGATTCCTCTAGTTGGTGTTGTAATTGTTACAAAAATGCTGATTGTTGCTCCATTGTGCATTCCCTATGATATAAACTGAGTCTGGATTAGCATCACATGTCTCCGCTGAATGTTCGCTGCTACCACAATCTTCACACCATATTTGCTGGACTGCATTGACTGGAGCTTGCTACTGCCCTAAGTTCATTTTACTGAAGTGAGTGTTTATCTAATTTTGTAGTGTAGCTCTCTTTGCAGCAATGGCTGTTAGCCGGTCTACCGCTAGAACACCTACCACTCTCTTCACCCCACCTCTAGGTGTGTAAGTATTCCTGTTTGGGTTGCCCTGGGAAATGCGATTGAACAATGCATACAAATCCTCATAAGTCTTTTCTAAAGTTTATGCACTAGCTGCAGAGTCTAAGAGGATTTTGGTGTGAGGCTCCAAGCCTTCAATAAACGTATGCACCAACACATCATTTGACTGGTGATGGTAAGGAAAATCTCTCAGCATAAACTAGAAGCTCTCCCAAGCTTGGTACAGGTTCTCACCGTCTCTTCGTTTAAAGCTTAAAATCCGACTTTTTAGCTTTTCTGTCTTTCCAAAAGGAAAGAAACTGATCAAACATTTCTTCGCCAAATCATCCCATGTTGTTATAGAGTTAGGTGGTGCATCTTTCAGTTATCTCTTCACTTCCCCCAACAAGGAAAATGGGAATAATATAAGTCTCGAGTAGTCTGATGATACCCTGTGGGTATATATATGTCACTTATTTCCAAAAAAATTTTTAGGTGCTGCTGTGGGTCTTCATGGAGAAGACCTGTAAACTATCCGCTGGTATGCAAGAATTGCACCATATTTTGTTTTAGCTTAAATCTACCTTTTGGTTTTAGTCTACGGATGCTAGAGGTAACATTGTTCGCGTGTGGGATTGCCACTTCGCACACTGGTCTAGCTACCATCCTTTCTGGTAAATCTTCTTCCTATTTAACTAGTGGAGCTTCTACTAGTGGAGCCTGTGGAACAAGTAGAATAGGATTTTGGAAGCTTCCTGATGTTGGGAATATTTTTATGCCCATTCTCCATGTTTTTACCCATGTTTGATCATGTTTTGAGTTCATAATCCTTAATTTATGCTTAAATTCATGTATGTGGGTGTTTTATGTGCTAACAAATTATTTTAGTTGATTTGAGCAGGAAACTAAGCAAAGTGGGCTCAAAATGATGCAAGAAATAAAGATTTGAGGATCTAACAAGTTTGGTGATATGGTTGGTGTCCCGTACCAAGTCGCAAACTTCAGAGAACAAGAATCTCAGTCTGGGGCACGCCAGCCGTCAAACTTCAAAGAATTTGCACTTCAAAAATTTGGCGAGATGAGTGGCGCCCCGACCAGAGGTGTCAATACTTAGAGAAATTTGATGAACTCTTTGGTGAGATGGAGGGGGCGGCACACTAGAGCCTTTCCAGAGTTGAAATTGCTGGAAATTTAACAAAGCTAGTGGCGAGATAAGAGAGGCGGCGCGCTAGGGTCATTTCGGGGTAGAAAATGCTGATTTTAAAGCCAAGTCTTGAAGGGTAGTTGCGTCATTTGAAGACTCATCTATAAATAGAGGCCTTAGGTTATTTGTTAAGTAGTTTAAGACTTCTTGAAGTAGTCTTTACTCATTTTTTATTCCATTGTTCATTCATGAAAGGTTGTAAGGCGTTTGGAAGGAAGACAAAGTTCTACAACTAGGTTTTCTCTTCTTTGCTTCATATTTTCGTACGATGATGACTAAGTATTTATTTTTCTTCTTGTCTATGAGTGGCTAAACTCATATTCTAGGGTTGTGGCCATAGTGAATGGTTGATTGTTTGAAAGACTAATTAAATTTGGTTTGGATTCTTCAATTATGGTTGTTTGTATTTATATGTGTTAATATATTATTTGTGAGATAAATCACCTTGTAAGTAATCCTTTGGCTTTTGATTGAACTTGGAAAGGGGATTGAAAGGGGTAAAAATATATACAGAACGGGAATTCAAAGACCCTTGAACCCATTGGTGATAGGATAGAAGTTGATGTTGTGGATAGAGATATACCCTTCAACCCCATTTAGTTGAAATACAAGTAGGCATAACCGTCGTTTCATTTTTCTCTTGCTACCATAGGGATATAGGCACTAGGGTTAATGATATAGTTCTTGGATTCTAGGGATAGTGGCAAGAAATGGGATAGTAACTTGCAACTAACAACCATAAGAAGAATCATGCTAGTTTAATTAATCTGGAAAACACAACTTGAAACCAACCAAGTGCCATTGCCCAAGTTTGTCATCATTATCAAAATACAATCAAGCTTGCATTTGTTTTAGTTAATTTTATATTTGAATTTTTAGTAGTTTTAATTTTCCAAACCAATCTTCATTTTACTTGTTTAGTAGATTAGTGAAATCAAAGTATAACTTGGTAACAATTAAATTAACAAGTCCCTTGGATACGATATCTAGACTTTAAAATCCTATATTACTTGACGACCATGTGCGTTTGCGTGCACTTGGTTGACACCAAGGTTTTGATGCCATTGTCGGGGACTTAACTATTGTTTAATCATTAGTAGGTTAGAATTTTTATTTTGCTATTCTATATATCGTGTATAGATTTCTATTTTTATTCTTTTATTGTATTATACCACTCTTATTAACATGACATCTTCGTATGGAAATGAGTTAAATATTGGGTATTCATATTTTGGTGATCCATGTCTGAATTGTGGAGGACCCCATTTGTGGAAACACTATAATACTTGTGGTGTATGTGGTGGTCTGGATGGCCATTGGAGCCATTGCCCAAATTATTATTCCTCTTCCCCAACCCCCTAGTACTATCCTCTTGTTGCTTTTGATGCTTACAGGAATAATGAAGAGGAGGAACATCATGCTCAACTAAGCAATATGGAGAAACTGATCCTGGAGCATTTGGAAGTAATGATGGAGCAGCTTACAGAACAGGGAGGAGCCTTAGAAAGGATGAGTGCCAAGCTCATAGAGATGATAGTTGAGACTACAACTTGTAATAATTTGCAAGTCACGGTCTTATCCAATACTCGAGAGGAACCTCAAGGGGAAGAAAAGAAGCTCAGATAAGAGATTAGTCAATTTGGCTCAAGTATCCATGACCTACAGGGTCTTTTGAATGAAAAAGTTGAGGCGCCTGAGGCCCAACTACAAAGAGTGGTGGATACTAGCCAATGCATGGTACAAGAAGAAGAATCCCAACTTTTAGATGATTCTTTGTTGGTGGATGTCAATGTTGAGTAGGTGGATAAAAGTGAGAATGTCAAGCTTAATGCAATCTTGCAATTAGAGCATATTGGTTCTCATTCTAAACACTTTTTGGCATTGTTCTTGATTGGCAACCTAGAAATAGAGCCTTCCAAGCCTATAAAGAGATGTGTAGATGAAGAATAATGCCCCTATATTCTAAAATTTATTATGCCAAAGACACATTACGACATCCCTCACTTAAGGACCAAGAAGGGAAAGAGGCAATATATATTACTTGGTCCCTTTATGTTTACACCACCGCCCCTTGAGCATAATAGAAAATTAGAAAAAAACTAGGGGTGAAATTCATAAGCTCAAAGTGGAAGGAAAAGTGGTGAAACTTGATGGCATCATGGCGCGATGTTAAATCACACACTTGTTGGGAGGCAACCCAATTTGTAATAGTGTAGTTTATATTATTTTCTATAGTATCACCTTTGTTTTTTTTTGTTGTTTTCTGTACAGTGCTGGGAAAGTCTGAGTACCAAAAAAAATAAAGCTAAGGAGCACATCTAAAGCTTAAGTGTGGGGTCGTGCGACCTGTGAGTCCAAGATATATGCTACTAGCTAGGCCCTAGATGGCCTCAGGGAGTAATTCTCTTGAATTATTTTTACATTTCAGTTGCTCTGAGGATAGAGTGTGATTTTAAGTGTGGGATGAGGGGATATCCCCTAAATTTTGAGGTTAAGGGTGAGCATGTCAGCAAGTTTAGTTGAAAAGCTTTGAATATGGCATGTCTCATCCACCCTTTGGTTTTTCTTATGGCCTTGGTTCTTTTCCGAAGGGAAGACCCTTTGAACCGGGTGATTTTTTCATTTTTAAGAGTCATTGTAGTCGTAGAGTAATGACGTTGCCCTATGATAGATAAATGAAAAATGTCTTAAGCGATATTTCATCACATTTTTTTATTTTTTAGGACTGAGTCATAGCTCATCCACTTGTAGACTTGTTGATATTCTGCTTAGCTGCTATACTCTAGTAAATAGAGTGATCATCTTGATTGTATGAGTGAGGATCAATGAGAGATGCGCATATCTCTTTAATTTGACTCAACATATCCTTAGGGCTCAATTATGAATAAATTTGTCATTCAATATTATTGTGTGAATGTGTAGCTGTAGAAACCAATTACATTCTTGTTGCCATGAGAGGTGAACTGAATTGCTTTGTATGTATATATTTGTAGTATCTAGAACTTTCCTTAGTGTATGTAGGATAACTATTTGGTATGGAGTTGAGAGATGATCAAGGTATTTCTTTGAAGAAACCATTGTTTTTCTTATAGTTGTTTTATCTAGCTGTAGAAACCAATTAGATTCTTGTTGCCATGAGAGGTGAACTGAATTGCTTTGTATGTATATATTGTAGTATCTAGAACTTGCCTTAGTGTATGTAGGATAACTAGTTGGTATGGAGTTGAGAGATGATCAAGGTATTTCTTTGAAGAAACCATTGTTTTTCTTATAGTTGTTTTATCTTCCTAATCATTCTCCCTAGTTACCCCCTTTGAGTCTAAAAGCCTTATTCGTTCTTAGCCATGAAAGTAGCTTAATCCCTTTTTTTTGAGATCTCAGATTTTTTATCCAAAGTAGTCTTAAGCACTTTGAGAATTGAAAGTTGAGGTCCACTAAGGGATATTTCAAGGGAAAAAGAAAAAAATTTGTGGTAAGAAAAGGAAAGTGAGAAGAAGGGGTGCCCATAAAACTTATGTTGTTTACTTTCTTCTAGGGAATTGAAAAAGAGAGATTTCATTGCAAAATCCTTAGTGATTCTATGATTATAAAACTAGCAGTCAAGTAGTGAAAATAGGGCATGAAAAGAAAAGACAAGGGTGAGTAGATGAAGGGTGAACAAATAAGGAAAGAGGTGGTTGACAAGAAAAGTGAAAGATATCTTAAAAGTGCTTAGGGTGATAGTAAATATAAAATGAAATATCAATCGTACTTGTCCCTTAGCCGACACTACAACCAAGAAAAGTTCTTGTGATCTTAATCTCTTGAAGCCAATAGGTAGTCTTAACGTACATGAAGGGCAAGCCTATGGTATGATTACATATATGCATTACATCATTTTTGAGTGTGAGTGTGCCTTACTTATTGTGTTCCATGTCTTTACATTGATTAAGTTGAGAGAGGAACATTACTAAAAATGAGGGGCACAATAGGTCTAATTCGGTGTACTAATTGTTGCATGTCTCACACTTAATCATGTTGGCCCTTTGTGTTGAAAAGATGAGTCATTTATAGAGGTTGTGTGTTCTTGATTGTGAAATCTTTCTATATGCTTTGTGAGAATTTTTGTATGATGAAAAACCACTATATGAGTGATCCATGCTAGTGGTTTAAGTATGAGTTGATAGAAGTGTCAAGTGTGATGGTGAAACATGAGTTTAGGTGTGTTTTAAGGATTGTTCAAGGACAAACAATGGTTTAAGTGTGCGGTGGTAATGTTGGGCTTATTTTTATGCCAATTTGCCAATTTTTTACCCATGTTTTGAGTTCATAATCCTTAATTTATGCTAAAATCCATGTATGTGTGTGTTTTATGTGCTAACAAATGATTTGAGTTGATTTGAGTAGGAAACTAAGCAAAATGAGCTCAAAATGTTGCAGGAAATGAAGATTTGAAGATTTGATGGGTTTAGTGCTATGGCTGGTGCCCCGCACCAAGTCCCAAACTTTAGAGAACAAGAATCTCAGTCAAGTTCTATGATTGGTGTTGTGCGCCAGCCCTCAAACTTCAATGAAATTGCACTTCAAAAATTTATCGAGATTAGTGGCGCCCCGTGCCAGAGGTGTCCGTACTTAGAGAAATTTGATGAACACTTTGGCGAGATGAAGGGGGGTGGCGCCAGAGCCTATTCGGAGCTGAAATTGCTAGAAATTTGACTAAGTCTCTGGCGAGATAAGAAGAGCGGCACGCCAACGTCATTCCGGGGGAAAAATGCTAATTTTAAAGCCAAGTCTTAAAGGGAAGAAGTGTCATTTGAAGGCTCATCTATAAATAGAGGCTTTAGGTCATTTGATAAGCAGTTTTAGACTTCTAGAAGCAGTCTTTACTCATTTTTTGTACCGTAGTTCATTCATAAAAGCTTGTAAGGCATTTGGAAGGAAGAAAAAGTTCTACAACTAGGTTTTCTCTTCTTTACTTCATATTTTCATATGATGATGTCTAAGTATTAGTTTTTTCGCTTATCTATGAGTGGATAAACTCATATTCTAGGGTTGTGTTGCCATGGTGAATGGTTTATTGTTTGAAAGTGAATGGTTTATTGTTTGAAAGACTAATTAAATTTGATTTTGATTCTTCAATATAGTTGTTTGTATTTATTTGTGTTAATTTATTATTTATGAGATCGATCACCTTGTAAGTAATCCTCAAGCTTTCGATTGAAACTGGGAATAGGAATCGAAAGGGTTAAAATAAATACAGAACAAGAATTCAAAGACCCTTGAACCCATTGGTGATAGGACAAAAGTTATTGAGGATAGGGATATACCCTTCAACCTCGTTTAGTTGAGATAAAAATAGGCATAACCATCATTTCATTATTCTCTTATGACCATAAGGATATAGGCATCAGGGTTCATGAAATAGTTCTTGGATGCTAGGGATAGTGGCAGGAAATGGGATAGTAACTTGCAACTAATAATCGTAGGAAGAATCATGCCAGTTTAATTATATCTGAAAAACTCAACTTTAAACCAACTAAGTGCCATTGCCCTAGTTTGTCATCATTATCAAAATAAAATCAAGCTTGCATTTATTTTAGTTAATTTTATATTTGATGTTTTAGAAGTTCCAATTTTCCAAATCACTCTTCATTTTACTTGTTTTGTAGATTAGTGAAAACAAATTATAAGTTTAAGACGATTAAATTGACAAGTTCCTTGGGTACGATATCTGGATTTCAAAATCCTATATTACTTGACGACCATGCGTGCTTGCATGCGCTTGGGTGACATCACTTCCCTCCTCAATAGATGTAATTATTTTTTTAGTATTATGCCACTCTTATTAACATGAAACCTTAGTATATTGATGGGTTAAATGTTGGGTATTCATATTTTGGTGATCCATGTGTGAATTGTGGTTGACACCACTTATGGCAATACTATAATATTTATTGTGTATATGGTGGTCTGGATGGCCATTGGAGCAATTGCCTAAATTCTTAGTCCTCTTCCCCAAGCCCTATTATGATCCTTCTATTATTTTTTATGCTTACAGGAATAATGAAGAGGAGGAACTGATCTTGGGCAAATTTATATGCCCAAGTGATACTCAAAGGTGTCATTTTAGCCTTGTTTATCTATCAATGTTTATACATTCTCATGTGATTGATAATAAAATGTGAATTTATACTAACCAACATGATTAGCGTTGTTTTGCAGGTGAAATATAGTTTTGGGAAGCTAAAATGCGTGTTGGGAGAGATTGGGGTTGGACTCGGATGTTAGCAAGTGGACAAGCATTTGAAGGCACAAATAAAAGGGGCTCCTGGACCCGTGTCACGCTGCCATCGTGGATGCCTTCTGCCTGGATAGGAATTTTTTGCCACAATCCAGTGAGGGTGCGCGTTGGGGCCGTGGCACGTTGGACTAGCCCCACGTTGCACGCCGTGCCACGTTGGGCCTTATTACTTGGACAAGCAATTTCCAGTAAGGGTCCGCGTCAGTGGCGTGTCACGGAGGCAGTGCTCCGCGATGCACTCTGTGACACGTTGCTTGTTATTTCGGGAAAAATTCCCACTAGTATAAATAGAACACTTAGGTTCATTTTTAAAAATTCTGACTTGGTGGAGCAAGAACGTGGGTTACAGGCAGTTGATGGAATGAAATTATCAGGGTTTTTCTCTATCTCCTTCTTCGTTAATTCAATTGCTTGTAGGTTTAACACTCATTTAACGATGTTTAATCCACAAATGAGTGGCTAATTCCTGTTCTTGCTGAGGTTAAGAACAATTGTATTGAAATGTAGTTATTGATCAATTGGGTTTTTCATCTTTTCTTCCATGGTTGTTCTATTGATTCTTGTTCTTACTGCATTGATGTGTGGCCAATGTTAATGTACATCTAAAAGGTCCGGTTTCACTCGAGAGAGCAAGAAATTTGAAAGTTGTGAATCAATAGGATATGATCTCTTCTTAGTTTGGGAAAATTGAGAATTGATTTACCTTCAGGATAGAAATATACCTGAAAGTCATATTAGTCAATTAAGGAATCAGTTTTGTATGGCTAGAACATGAATTTCGTTTAATCACAGAAATGTAGGTGGACGGTTCATGATTCTTAAGTTGGGTTAAATATGAGAGTTTTAATCCATTGGCAATAATTCTTGACTAGCAACCGGAGGAAAGATTAACCAAACATTGTATCGATAATTAGTTTCTATACATGTTCATTTAACCTCAGCATGCTCATATTCATAGTTCAGACTCAAATTGTATATTCGTTTATAATTAGCATAAAATTAGAAACCAAAATACCAAACTCTTTTTCACACTGTTGTATGCATTTTTTGAGTTAAAGTATAGTGACACTTGAGTAGATTGTACCCTAGCCCAGTCCCTGTGGGATCGATACTTGGCTTACTTAAGACACTTTACTACTTGTTCGACCATGTGCACTTGCGTGTAGTAATTACCCCAGAGTAGACAGCCGAACAAGTTTTTGGCGTCGTTGTCGGGGATTGGCAATTGGTGAAATTTTTCTTAAGTGTAAATTTACTATATTTTTTTTCTTAAGTGTTGACAACTTGGTCTTAGCCTGTATTTCGCAGATATAATCTCTGGTGAACACTGGAAAGAGACAAGGAGCTGGTGGACTGATATTTAGAGCCTGAAAGACAATTTCATCGTCAGCGGAGAGAAGCTGTAGAGAAAAAGATGCAGTTGCTCAGACAAACAATCATGGAGCAACAACAGAATCCACCAGTAGTAAGGGCAATGCTAGTGCCCGAGGATATGGCAGCTAGGCCGGTTCGCGAGGTGGCAATCCCACATGCTAACAATGTCACATCCAGCATCCGCAAACCTGAGCTAGGAGGGAGGTTCGAGCTCAAACAAAACATGGTGCAATTGCTGCACACCAGCGGGCAATTCGCAGGTCTCCCTCATGAGGATCCACAGCAGCATCTCCAAAATTTTTTGGAGATAAGTGACACTTACATCCCCGCTGGAGTGTCATCAGATTATGTCAGGCTTACATTGTTCCCATTTTCACTATTGGGAGAAGCCAAGAGGTGGTTGAAAGTTGAGCCACCAAATTCTATTACTACGTGGGATGATCTTGCGAGGAAATTCTTCATACGATTTTTTCCATCCGGTAAAACAGCAAGACTTAGAAGTCAAATTCTAAGTTTCAAACAGAGAGATAGGGAGAATCTATATCAGGCTTGGGAGAGATTCAAGTCCATGTTGCGGGATTGTCCACATCATCATCAATCCAATGAGGTGCTGGTGCACACTTTTATAGAGGGTTTGGAACCCCACACAAAAATCTTGCTAGACTCAGCAGCTGGGGGACAAGCATTGGAGAAAACTTATGAGGAGTTGTATACCTTGTTAAATCGTATTTCGCAGGGAAATCCGGAGTGGAATGCTAATTCGTCAAGAGGAGGAACAAGGAAAGCAGCAGGAGTTCTAGAAGTGGATTGGTTTTATAGCTATTGCTACACAAATAGTTGCTTTACAGAATCAACTCAACACCCACTTCAATAATATGACAATGAACCAGACTAAAGCCCCAGTGAATGTAGTGCAGCAAATTTGGTGTGAAGTGTGCGGGAGTAGTGAGCACTCAGCTGATTGTTGTGGAACCATTCCTGACTCGGTGAACTTTGTGGGAAATGTACAGAGGAACAACCATCAACAGTATGGCAACAGCTACAATTCCAACTGGAGGAATCACCCGAATGTCACTTGGGGTAGCAACAACCATCAAGGGCAAAGTTCGAGTCAGGGGGTGCAGAGGAATAAAGGAGGGAAGCAGAACTATCAAGCACAATATAGAAACAACAATGCACCTCCTCCCCCACCATCACCCAGCATTGAGGAGATGTTCAAGACAATGATAGCTAACCAAGCTCAATTGCAGGCTGACTATGTGAAATTGGCAGCCGAGGTGAAGAACAACCAGTTAGCTACTAAGGCACTTGAATATCAGTTTGGGCAATTTGCTGGAGCCCAAAACACCAGGCCTAGAGGAGGACTTCCGAGCGATACAGATCCCAACCCCAAGCAGGTGAATGCGGTGACCACAAGGAGTGGTTTGCAGCTTAAAGAGGTGGAACCAGAAAGACCACCTCAACAATCGGGAGCAGCAGAAGTTGAGAGGGAGCAAAGTGATGAGAGGGGGAAGAAAAAGGAAGATGAATCAGAAAGACCACCACCCCCGTTCCCTCAAAGATTAAAGAAACACAAGGAGGAGGCGTGTTTCAAGAAATTCATGGAGGTGCTGAAACAGCTACATATTAACTTACCTCTTATTGATGTTTTGCAGGGAGTGCCGAAATATGCAAAGTACATTAATGACATTGTGGCAAATAAAAGTCGGTTGACTGAGTATGCTACGATAGCTCTCACGGAGGAGTGCACTTCCCGGATACAAAACCGACTGCCCACAAAGCTCAAAGATCCTGGGAGCTTTACTATACAAATTACAATTGGGCAGAGTATCCGAGCTCGCTGATTATGTGATTTGAGAGCGATCATTAATTTGATGTCGTCATCGGTATTTAAGAAGTTGGGTCTAGGGAGTCCTAGACCAACAACAGTGATCTTGCAACTAGCGGATCGGTCCTTAGCCAGACCTGATGGCATTGTGGAGGATATGCTGGTGTAAGTGGGCTCCCTTATCTTCCCAGTAGATTTCGTCATGCTGGATTTTGAGCCAGACGCGGAAGTCCCATTTATTTTGGGACGTCCCTTCTTGGCGACCGGGAAAACGCTGATTGATGTAGTTGCAGGACAGCTAACTATGCGAGCACATGATAAGGTGGAAGTGTTTGATGTATACAAGGCCACCAAGCTCCCGACTGTGTACGAGGAACTCTCGGTGATCAACGTGATTGATCAAGCTGATGATGCTCAGATAGTTGAATCAGGAGAGTTAATGGGAAAACCACCGAAGCGATGTAAGCACTACTGGGGTGAGGACGGTGGTCGAGAGAAAATGTCCATCACCCTAGAAGATGATTGACCTAAATGACGTCGAGCCGCGACAGTAAACCAGGCGCTGCACGGGAGGCAACCCGTGAAATTTTTTCCTTGTAAAATGTGAATAGATTTCTTTTTCTTTTTCTTTCTTTTGATTAAAAAACAAAATTGTTAGTTTTATTTTTATTCTTATTTTTCATTTTGAGTGAATCCTATAATTCTAACCAATTTCTTGTAGTAAGATGAATTTCAGGTTGAACGGATGGCAAATATGCAAGGAATCACAAAGGAAAATCTGAGGTATGAAAAATAATAAAAAGTGGCAAAATAGTGAGCCAGGGCGATGGCTCCGTGTCACGGAGGAGGACCTCTGCTTTACCCTCTATGACACATTGAAGGTAATTCTGGAATTTTTACAAATTCCAGAACAGCTATGCGATGGCTCCGTGTCACAGAGGGCATGCTCTGCGTTACCCTCCGTGACACGTTGAGGTGTATATCGCGACGGGTCACACCGGGTCGCCAGGTGACCCGCGCGAAATTCCCACTTTTTAACCCCGATTCCCCCTCATTTTTCCTCATTTTTCATACTCTCCACAACCAACCTCGAAAAAACCCCTCCCCCCTCAATGTGACACGGACTTAGGCCCGTAATTTCATCAAGTTTTCGTCACTTCTTCGAATTCAAGGTATGTTCTTCAACTCTATCTCAATTCTTGTCAAAAGTTTTCGATGTTGAACATGTGATATGAGCAAAACTTTCCCTAAGTAGAAATTAAGCTTAAATTCAATTGAATTATGGTTGATTTATGTTCGGAGTAACGGTGTGATTGCTTGAACTCCATAATTACATAGCTTAATCGAATTTTTGATAAAATCATAGCTAGGGCTTGACTTTGAGTTTGAGATGGAAAAATTTAGTTGAACTAGTGAAATTCATGCTAGGTTGTACATGTTGGGAGAGATGAGTCGATTGTGCTAACTGTGATTATGCTAAAAGACCGACGGATTCTCGGGTTAAGAAAATATTGGACATTGCAAGAAATGGGTGAATTGTATAGGATCATGTGGTTAAAATTTTTCTTTTGTTTTTCCTTGATAAGTGCTATGGGATAAAATGTTATCGATAGGTAAGGATTGTGGTTAGCTGTACGAAGTCTGAGTAGTACATGGAATATATACCGTCGAATTCTCCCAAGGCACTAAGCATATTTGTTATGTTTTGTTGTTTGTGTGTGTAAATACGTACGATCTTGCCTTAATGTTGTAATTTTGGCTAAGGACTAAGTGTGGGGTAGCCTAGCTTAACCCAACCTTAGTCGAAGCTAATTTTAATTGGCTTAACATTGAACTTGTCTGTTTGTTTTGACAGGAACAATGGCAAGCAGGCAAGACAAGGGAAAAGGCGCATCAATATCTGGTGCCGGAAGAAAAAGAATCAGACTGGGCACAGCGGTCCCAGCAGCACCAGCGGTTCCACGTGGCCAATGCCGTCAGTACGGAACTAGGTGGGTGACAGAGGAGGGAAAAAAGTGGTACGCAAAGCTCAAGGAGAGCAAGTACTTCCCCGAGGAACACATAGCAAGGGAACCGTTGGCACAAGAGTTCCCTAGGATTGTCCAGAGGATCGAGGCAGCTGGGCTGAACTTCATTTTTGAAGAGCCCAAGGAATGCAACTTGCACTTGATTCGGGAATTCTACGCCAACTGGAACCCGACTCTCAGAAGTCACACCATCAAAATAAGAGGGCAAATAGTCACTTTTGAGCCCCACCACCTCAATGCTATCCTAGGGGCGCGGGACACAGACGCCCATGTGCTTCGACAGCTGAATATCACTCCACCATATGCGGACATCAGACGCACTTTGTGTGGAACCCGATCAATAGCTCGGTGGAGCAGACATAAGGAGAGGGGCTACCATCAGACCTTGCCTTACTCATAGATGAACAGGGAAGCCAGGATATGGCTGAAGATTTTTTGTTCCTGCCTAATCCCGGGGGTGCATATGATGGATGTAACCTTGGATCATGTATGCTTGGTGTACGGCTTGATGAAAGGGCTGGAGATCAACGTGGGGGCGGTGATTATCTCCGCCATAAAGAGAGCTCGTTTGCATCAAGGGAACAGATACGGATTTGGTGGACTACTCACCACATTCCTTAGGGGCCTGGATATTGAGGAAGAGGCCCTTGACTA
The DNA here is from genome assembly GCA_035772735.1 of Datura wrightii. Classification (NCBI taxonomy): domain Eukaryota; kingdom Viridiplantae; phylum Streptophyta; class Magnoliopsida; order Solanales; family Solanaceae; genus Datura; species Datura wrightii. Next base: position 133,809,823 of record JASDFA010000016.1, read on the forward strand.
CATCCCGCAGATGGAGCGGCGGGCCTTAGATGTCACTAAAACTAAGGCACCCGACACCACCCACGGGCCAGTTCTTACACTAGCCGAGTGACATGCTCGGGATGATCAGTACATGGCTCGCATGTACGGGATGCAGATGCTCCAGCTGCGAATAGGCGGGAGGGCGGCGACAGAAGAGGAGCTGTGGAAGCTCGAGCTAGACTACCCTTTTGGCGAAAATGTCAGGGCTCTATGCCGAGTGGGGCCAGCTTTTGTAGAGCCCATGGATGATGATGTCCCCACAGATGAGGAGACACGACGTGAGGACTCCGATGTGGAGTTTGATGATGACGATGGGGGCGATTCAGACATGGGAGATGAGGCAGCAGCACCTGATGAAGAGGTGGAGTATTTTGATTGATCAGGGAGTTCCACCACCCAATTTTTGTGCTATGTTAATTTTGGTGAACACTGGGGACAGTGTTCGATATAAGTGTGGGGTGGGAGTAGTTAGGTGCTGGTTGTGTTGTTGTTTATGTTTCTGTTCTGTTGTTGTGCCTGTGAAAAAAAAATTTTGTGACCCTGTGATTGTGATGTTTTTGTTCTGTATTGTAATTAACTATGAAGCTGTTGTGTGCTGCTGAATGTTTCTAGCTGATTTTGTACATATTTTTGTTTTATCGAAATGATCGATATTTTTAAAATCTTTTCAATTCTTGGGTTTCTCGGCGTTTGTTTTCGGTTCTTTTACTGAGATTGGTCCCATTGAACCGAAGTCTTAGTTAGTGACTGTTCCCTATGATGGATGGATGACGACCGTCTTAAGGGAAATATAGTCATTAGGAGTAGATTTTTTCATTTATTTTTCAGTTTTTTTCTTTTGTGGGTTGCATCCCAAAACCTGTAAGTACTTTATGGTTGCGGAATTCTGGTTGCGTGTTGTACATGATATTTGAAATGCAAAGGTGATTCGTATGAAAGTGTGCAACTGTGTAAATATGTTGAGATACCTAGGCCATAGAGTCGATTCAGTGTGATTGAGGCTTAATTTTGAATTCTTGTAATTAGCTGATTGAAGAGTCTGTGAATGTGTCTTGAATTGAGCATGTGCAATAGATGTGGGGTGAGGTTTTGTTTATTCCATGCAATTATGAAATGTCTAGAACTTTCCTGGTGTGTGTACGAAACGAAATGAAGGACGTGTATTGTAGGAAAGGATGTAGGCATTTCTTTGTTTTCAACCGAAAGTTTCTCTTTTTCATTATTGTACCCACCTTGATTGTACACCCTAGTTAGCCCGTTGAGCCTTTAGCCTATTATTTTTTTCTTTTGTCAAAAATGTGTAAATCGAGCTTAACCCTTTCTTTTCATTAGCCATAAATTTGATCCAAAACTCCTAAGCGCTTAAGATGAGGTAATAATTTTCCCAAAGTGTCAAAGAGTGAGAATGGTGAAAAGAAAAGAAAAGAAAAGTGATGAAAGGAAAGAAAAGGTTGAAGGTGCACTTTTTATAAACAAAATATAATGAAGATGTATGAATACTCTTCGTGATTGAGTCAAGTGTGCTTAATGAGATGGGTCAAAATAAACACAGACTTCAAGAATGGGAGGATGAAGGAAGAAACAATGCCCATGAGCTTGATGGGATGTATTGAAAAAGCGCTTAAGGATGCTAGTGGCTATTATTGGCTAGCCCAGTATTTACTAGTTCCGTAGCTTACATTACAACCCGTTAAAGTCCTATGTGATCTTACATCACACTTCCTTATATTAGTGGAGTAATACACTAAAGGCAAGCCTATGGTTCGTGGCATGATGCATGTGAATTCTTTTGGGAGAGAGAGCGAAATTTTTTTCTATATGCCCCGCATGTAATCGTTTGAGTTCATGTGATTAAAAAGGGGAAAATTCTCTTGTGTTGTGAGGGCACATGCTTGATGAGAGATTAAAGTTCGTGTCAGATATCTTGATCAGCTGATTTCCATGAGTTTGCTAATATTGAGAGTCGATTCTTGAGTCTAGGAAGTCTTAATGTGTTGAAGGTCATTGCATTGATAGGACCATGCATATTTTCTTGATGATTTGCTGTATTAAATAATCGGTATGACCGTAGCTTGAATTGTTGAACCAAAGTAGCCAGGTTGGGGTGTCAATTGCATGAGGTGTAAGATTGTTGTTCGGGGATGAACAAGGATATGCCCAAGTGATACTCAAAGGTGTCATTTTAGCCTTGTTTATCTATCAATGTTTATACATTCTCATGTGATTGATAATAAAATGTGAATGTATACTAACCAACATGATTAGCGTTGTTTTACAGGTGAAATATTGTTTTGGGAAGCTAAAATATGTGTTGGGAGAGATTGGGGTTGGACTCGGATGTTAGAAAGTGGACAAGCATTTGAAGGCACAAATAAAAGGGGCTCCGCAATGGAGCCGTGTCACGCTGCCATTGCGGATGCCTTCTTCCTGGATAGGAATTTTTGGCCACAATCCAGTGAGGGTGCGTGTTGGGGCCGTGGCACGTTGGCCTAGCCCCGCGTTGCACGTCGTTCCACGTTGGGCCTTATTACCTGGACAAGCAATTTCCAGTAAGGGTCCGCGTCAGTGGCGTGTCACGGAGGCAGTGCTCCGCGATGCACTCCGTGACACGTTGCTTGTTATTCCGGGAAAAATTCCCACTAGTATAAATAGAACACTTAGGTTCATTTTTAATAATTCTGACTTGGTGGAGCAAGAACGTGGGTTACAGGCAGTTCAGGGGATGAAATTATCAGGGTTTTTCTCTATCTCCTTCTTCTTTAATTCAATTGCTTGTATGTTTAACACTCATATAACGATGTTTAATCCACAAATGTGGCTAATTCCTCTTCTTGCTGAGGTTAAGAACAATTGTATTGAAATGTAGTTATTGATCAATTGGGTTTTTCATCTTTTCTTCCTTGGTTGTTGTATTGATTCTTATTCTTACTGCATTGATGTGTGGCCAACGTTAATGTACATCTAAAAAGTCCGGTTTCACTCGAGAGAGCAAGAAATTGGAAAGTTGTGAATCAATAGGATATGATCTCTTCTTAGTTTGGGAAAATTGAGAATTGATTTACCTTCAGAATAGAAATATACCTGAAAGTCGTATTAGTCAATTAAGGAATCGGTTTTGTATGGCTGGAACATGAATTTCGTTTAATCACAAAAATGTAGGTGGACGGTTCATGATTCTTAAGTTGGGTTAAATACGAGAGTTTTAATCCATTGGCAATAATTCTTGACTAGCAACCGGAGGAAAGATTAACCAAACATTGTATCGATAATTAGTTTCTATACATGTTCATTTAACCTCAGCATGCTCATATTCATAGTTCAGACTCAAATTGTATATTCGTTTATAATTAGCATAAAATTAGAAACCAAAATACCAAACTCTTTTTCACACTGCTGTCTGCATTTTTTGAGTTAAAGTACAGTGACACTTGAGTAGATTGTACCCTAGCCTAGTCCCTGTGGGATCGATACTTGGCTTACTTAAGCCACTTTAATACTTGTTCGACCACGTGCACTTGTGTGTAGTAACTACCCCAGAGTAGACAGCCGAACAGGAACATCATGCTCAAATAAGCAATATGGAAAAACTGATGTTGGAGCATACGGAAGTAATGACGGATCATCTTACTGAACAGATGAGGAGCCTTAAAAAAGATGAGTGCCATGCTCACATAGATGATAGTTGAGACTACTACTTGTAATGATTTGCAAGTCACCGTCTTAGCAAATACTCAAGAGGAATCTCAAGGGGAAGAAGAGAAGCTTAGACAAGAGATTAGCCAATTTGGCTCAAGTATCGATGACTTGCAGGATCTATTGAATGAAAAACTTGAGGCGTCTTAGGCCCAACTACAGAGAGTGGTGGATACTAGGCAATGTATGGAACAAGAACAAGAATCCCAATTTTTATATGATTCTTTGTTGGTGGATGTCGATGTTGAGGAGGTGGATTAAAGTGTGAGGATGTCAAGCAAAATGCAATCTTGGAGTTAGGGCATATTGGTCCTCATTCTAAACACTTATCAGGGCCAACCTCGTGGCGTTCATCATTTCTGCTCCTCTTTTTGTTTATCCTTATGGGAGCAATAATTTTATGCAATCGTGAATATCAGGAATTAGAAGGGTGGAGAGACTTTTCATTGCATGACATGGAACATGAAAGAATAGGATAATTCCTAAAACGTTTAGTAGCCTCTTCTTCATAGGTGTGGAGCGCTTCACACCCATGAAAAGGACTCTACCTAATGCAGTTTTCAAACTCCCTAGGACACATCTAAACCTATGGCTCTGACACCAAGTTTGTCAAGATCCGAGAGTACACCCGAAACGTAGACACGGGACGAGGAGCCTCGAGGGACCCCAAATCAACCCATGGAATGAGCATATAACTAAACCATTCACATAAGGCGGAAGACTTAGATTAATAATCATGAACTAAACGAAACCATGACATGAAATATAATAAACAACAAAACATGATTCAAGCATAAATAGTTGATTACTACAAGTAGGTCTGAAAGCCTCTAATCATAATAGACGGGTTGAAGGGACAAGACCCCAACTAACCCTAACACATTGAAAACTAAAAGACAAACAAGATCCAAACATGATGCCCTCGAACCATGAGGACTCACCACTGAAAACTGAGAGAAGATCTGAGAGCAAGATAGGAGCCTGTATCATAAAAATGATACAGCATAGAAAATATGCAGGTAGGTACTTGGAATGTACTGAGTATGCAAGGTGTGCAAAACAATACTCGAAAACATAAAAGTTATAGGAGTGGGGACATCATGATTATAAAGACTGAAATCATAATTATATAGTAAGGCTCAACATTTCCAAAATATTCATAAACCTGTCATAGTAATAACACGAGGGAAGACATTTCATAAAACACGACTTGAGCCAAAAGAACATAATCATACATGCATTAAAGCATAAGGAACAGTGGGAGATTTCTACAACCGACATAACCCATAAGAGCACACATGGATCCCTACCTATAAACCTAGTCAGGAGGTCGTCCATACCTTTCCAAGGGAATGAACCATGAAAGGCGTGATATCACTCATGAAGGCCTCATAGGGCATAGGGGACAGTCACTGAGGAGGTCCAAAGCATAACCTACGGTGGCACGTAGTTTTGAGATTCGGGACATAACCTAGGCCTCGAACCTACTCGATGTTAAGTACTACTCCCAAAACATGCAACGTACTCATAAAAGTTCATACATGACATGCATGGCTAGTTAAATTGTAATAATCATAACATGCTTAAAAATTTGTAATACTAGCCATGGAAGTAGGCCCGTGGATCGGCCAAAATCATAGTTCATAAATCATAAGCGACATGTGGGCAATGCCCATAATTTCAATCATACTTGAAATGATTTATTTATAGGAAACATGATCATAATAACATGCGTAATTGAAAAGATGCTTCAAATTTAAAAGTTCATATCATGCTTGAGAAATCACCATAACCATGAATTTCACTAAAAGCCCATGATTTGGGCACATGTGCTTTTAGGGATTTAATCATCAAATATTGAATAAAATAAGTGAAATAGCCCAATAATTCAAAACCCATGATTTTAGACATACTACAACATGCTCATATCGATCTTGAGAAAAACATACATTTGGGTTTTGACCCATCAAGTCTTGGTAACTTTAAACATAGAATGAGGGAGAAATTGGGCATGGGTAGGGACTAAACCACCCATTCAAAACCCCACATACCTGTAATTTCGTGATTCTTAACTCCCTTGAAGAACCCTAGGTGGAAACTTGAAGAATTGAAGAAGATCACTTGAATCCCTTCCTTCTTTCCTCTCTAGTCTTACATGTACGAAATGAGGTTTATCATGAATGATCTCACCTTAAAAGTACCTGTCTTGACCTCAAATAGACATAGTTTAGGTCTTAGAAGCGTAGCAAATTACGAGAAGGCCCTTACTAATTCGCAGGAAATAACTGCCAGGTGACCCTAACGGGTGACCTGACGACTCATCAAGACGGGAAATGACTCGTCAGGTCGCCCGTCAAGTACATTGGATATTCGGTCGACTGGGATCGTAACGGGTGACTGAACGACTCGTCACAAGTGACTACGAGTTGTGGTCACCTTCCATCAAGTACACTGCCTCATCCTTACTTAAATCCTCAACCTTACCCTACGGTGGACCTGACGACACGTAGTAGTTGACCACGAGTTGTTCCCACGCTCGTGGGGACCTCAACTCATCAGCTCCGTCCAACCTTCCCACGAGCCACCTGATGACTCGTAGGGTATCCTCACGAGTCGTCTAACGACTCGTTCTGCACTGCTACAATATTTTCTAATTTTTCCCCATTTGGCTTTCGGATCTAATCCTTGGGTTGTTGGGGTATAAAAATATCTCCCCCTTGGGAACATTCATCCTCGAATATTAGAAACATGCAGAAAACTCAGGATCAGACAATCGCCATATGCAATTATTGATCATTATGTCGAAAACTAACGGAACGACTACCTTTGAAAAGAACTACATAGTTGGATTGAATTCAGACATCACATACATATATCATATCATAAAACAAATTTGCACGCATGAACGGAACATGAAAAACTAAATAGAGGTTTAGGGAAAAAATTGATACCTCAAACTGAAATTGAGCCAGTAGGGAACAAATGGGGGTATTTAGCTATCATATTCACTTTGGTTTCCCACGTAGCTCCCTCGACATGCTAATTTCTCCATAACATCTTTACTGAAGCTACTTCCTTGTTCCTCAGCCTCCGAACCTGAGATCCAAGATTGCAACGAGAATTTCCTCCTAACTGAGGCTATCCTTCACACCAACACTTTCCACCGGAACCACCAAGGTTGGATATCCGAAGCACCTTTTCAAGAGCGATACGGGAAACACGAGATGAACTGAAGCTAACTCTGAAGGTAACTCTAACTCATAGGCTACTTTATCCACTCGCCTCACAATCCGGTATGGACCAATATTGCGGGGGCCGAGTTTTCCTTTCCTCCCAAATCCATTACTCCCTTCATGGGAGATACCTTCAAAAACACCCAATCATCAATCTCGAACTCAAGCTCTCTTCTCCTCACATCCGCATAAGACTTTTGGCGGCTTTGAGTTGTTTTCAGCCTTTCTCTTATCAACTGAACTTTCTCCATAGCCTCATGGACTAAATCTGGACCCACCAATGAAGCCTCACTGACCTCAACCAACCAATGGGCGATCTACATCTCCGCCCGTAAAGAGCCTCGAATGGCACCATTTGGATTCTAGAGTGGTAGTTGTTGTTGTAGGCAAACCCAATAAGAGGTAAATTCTCATCCCAACTACCCTTGAAATCAATAACGCAAGCCCTCAACATGTCCTCAAGAATTTGGATAGTCCGCTCTGCCTGACCATCTGTTTCTAGATGAAATGTCATGCTAAGCTCAACTTGGGTACCAAGTCCCTTTTGAAAAGATCTCTAAAACTGAGAGGTGAACTGAGTACCTCTATCCGATATGATGGACAAGGGCACTCCATGCAATCTAACTAACTCTCGGATGTATAATTTGGCATAATCTTCCACTAAGTCGGTGGTTTTGACTAGTAGAAAATGAGAAGCCTTGGTCAACCTTCCCACCACAACCCTAATGGAGTCATACTGTCTACGAGTGCAGGGAAAACCTGAGTCTGCATCCAGGTTTACCACACCTGAAAGAAGCATCTGATCTCACCAAGCATTTTCTTGGTTGATTCTTGATACACTTAGCACAAGATGGAAAAGTGTGCTTTGTGCACATGCTATTCTGACCCCTCGAACTTGAGGCCCTAGTCCTTTGATCGTCCCGAGGCCTGGACGGCTTACTAGCTGAAGATAGTGCTGATGTAATGGACCTGTGCTGGGATTGCTGGTGAGGCCCACCCCCTGGCCTCGGCTGGGAGAACTTGTGGCCATCAGTTCTATCCCTCTTGGCCTCTCTCTGCCTTATATGAGCTGCCTCCATCTGCTGGGCATAGAGGAATATCCTTGGGTAATCCATATCCTGATGAATCATGGTTGTTCTGCAGTCCTTGTCTAGATACTCGTCTACTCCTTACACGAATCTGCTCACCCGCACCCTCTGGTACATCACTAACTCTGAGGCATACTTTGACTGGTGAGTGAAGTCAAGTGAATACTCTAGCACCGTCATCTTTCCATGTTTAAGGTTAACAAACTCAGTTGCTTTCAATTCCCTCGTCTCCCGAGGGAAGAATATATCGAGGAAGGCCTTGTGGAACTTGTTCCAGCTGATAGGGCCTGCTCCCGCTGTCCTTCTGTCCTTCCATTGCTTGTACCAAATATAAGTCACCTCCTTTAGATGATAAGAAGCCAAATCAACACACTCCTCATTTGTCGCTCCCATGACCTGAGTGACCTTCAAGATTCCTTCAATGAACTCGTGTAGATCCTTGTCCACCTTTGATCCCGTGAACTCGGGAGGGTACATCCTCAAGAATTCTCTAATCCGGGCTACCGCTGGGTTACCATTCTGTTGGACATATGCAATGGCCTAATGGTTGACCTGAGCAGTCAAGACCTTTGCCAACATCTGAATAGTTGCCCAAACTCGGCGTGGGCAGCTGGCTCTGGTGCCTGGGCTCCTAAATAGGTGGGGCTTGTTAATGCCCATTATCAGGCCACCCTCGTGGCCTTCATCATTTCTATTCCTCCTTTCGTTTATCCTTCTAGTAGCCATAATTTTCTATCATCGTGAGTAGCATAAATTAGAAGGGTGGAGAGACTTTTCATCGCACGACATGGATCATGAAAGAAGGGGATAATTCCTAAAACGTTTAGTAGCCTCTTATTCATAAGTGTGGCGTTCTTCACACCCATGAAAAGACTCTACCTAACACAACTTTCAGACTCCCTGGGACACATCTGAACCTATGGCTCTAATACCAAGTTTGTCACGATCCGAGAGTACACTCGAACCGTAGACAGGGGATGAGGAGCCCCGAGGGACCCCAAGTTAACCCATGGAATGAGCATATAATGAAACCATTCACTAAGGTGGAAGACTTAGCTTAATAATCATGAACTAAATGAAGCCATGACATGAAATATAAGAAACAACAAAACATGATCCAAGCATAAATAGCTGATTACAACAAGTAGGTCTGCAAGCCTCTAATCATAATAGACAAGTTGAAGGGACAAGACCCCAACTAACCCCAACATACTGAAAACTAAAAGAAAAACAAGATCTGAACATAAAGCCCTCGAACCATGAGGACTCACCACTGAGAACTGAGAGCAGATCTGAGAGCAAGCTGGGAGCAGTGCTGAACCTGTGAACCGGAGCCTGAATCATAAAATGATACAACATAGAAAATATTTTTGTCAGTACTTGGAATGTACTGAGTATGCGAGGTATGCAAAACAATACTTGAAAACATAAAAGTTATAGGAGTGGGGACATCATGATTACAAAGACTGAAATTATAATTATATAGTAAGACACAACATTTCCAAAATATTCATAAACATGTCATAGTCATAACACGAGGGAAGACATTTCATTAAACACGACTTGAGCCAAAAGAACATAATCATGCATGCATTAAAAAATGAGGAACAGTGGGAGATTTCTACAACCGACATACCCCAATGAGCACACATGGAGCCCGACCTATAGACCTAGTCGGGAGGTTATCCATACCATGCCAAGGGTATGAACCATGAAAGGCGTGATATCACTCATGAAGGCCCTATAGGGCATAGGGGACAATCACTAAGGAGGTCCCAAACATAACCTACGATGGCACGTAGTTTTGAGATTCAGGGCGCAACCTAGGCCCTGAACCTACTCGGTGTTAAATAATACTCCCAAAACATGCAACGTGCTCATAAAAATCATACATGACATGCACGGCTTGTTAAATCTTGATAATCATAACATGCTTGAAAATTTGTAATACTAGCTATGGAAGTGGGCCTGTGGATCGGCCAAAATCGTAGTTCATAAATCATGTGGGCAATGCCCATAATTTCAATCATTCTTGAAATGCTTGATTTATAGGAAACATGATCATAATAACATGACTAATTGGAAACATGCTTAAAATTCAAAAGTTCATATCATGCTTGAGAAATCACCATAACCATGAATTTCACTAAAACCCCATGATTTGGGCACATTTGCTTTTAGGGATTTAATAATCAAATATTGAATAAAATAAGTTAAACAGCCCAATAATTCGAAACCCATGACTTAAGACATAGTACAATATGCTCATATCGATTTTAAGGAAAACATACATTTGGGTTATGACCCATCAAGTCTTGGTAACTTTAAACATAGAATGAGGGAGAAATTGGTCATTGGTAGGGACTAAACCACCCATTCAAAACCCCACATATCTGGAATTTTGTGATTCTTAACTCCCTTGATGTACCCTAGGTGGAAACTTGAAGAATTGAAGAAGAACACTTGAATCCCTTTCCTCCTTCCTCTCTACTCTTACATGTACGAAATGAGCTTTATCATGAATGATATCCCCTTAAAAGTCCCTGTCCGGACCTCAAAATGATGTATTTTAGGTCTTAGGAGTGTAGGAAATTTCAAGAAGGCCCTAACCAATTTGAAGGAAATAATCGTCCCGAGGCCTGGATGGGGTACTAGTTGAAGATGGTGCTGATGTAATTGACCTGTGCTAGGACTGCTGGTGAGGCCCACCCCCTGGCCTCGGCTGGGAGAACCTGTGGCCATCACTTTTAGCCCTATTGGCCTCTCTCTACCTCATATGAGCTTCCTCCATCTACTGGGCATAGAGGACTATCCGTGGGTAGTCAATATTCCAATGAAGCACGGCTATTCTGTTGTCCTTGTCCAGATACTAGTCTACTCCCTACACGAATCTGCTCACCCGCGCCCTTTGGTCCATCACTAACTCTGTGGCATACTTTGACAGGCGAGTGAACTCAAGTGAATACTCTAGCACTGTTATCTTTCCATGTTTGAGGTTAACAAACTCGGTTTCTTTCAATTCCCTCATCTCCCGAGGGAAGAACCTATCTAGGAAGGCCATATGGAACTCGTCCCAGGTAATAAGGCCCGCTCCCGCTGCCCTACTGTCCTTCCATTGCTTGTACCAAATATAAGCTACCTCCTTTAGCTGATAAGAGGCCAAATCAACACACCCCTCATTTGTCACTTCCATGACTAGAGTGACTTTCAAGATTCCTTCAATGAACTCGTGTGGATCCTTGTCCACCTTTGACCCCGTGAACTTGGGAGGGTTCATCCTTCCATGACCAACTGCGTTTCTATTCTATGGGACATGTGCAACAGCCTGCTAGTTGACCTAAGCGGTCAAGGCCTGTGCCAACATATGAATAGCTGTCGAAACTCAACGTGGGCAGCTGGCTCTGATTCCTAGGGCTCCTGAACAGGTGGGGCTTGCTGACGCCCATTATTAGGGCCACCCTCGTGGCCGTCATCATTTATGTTCCTCCTTCCGTTTATCCTTCTAAGAGCCATAATTTTCTACAATCGCGAATAGCACCAATTAGAAGGGTGGAGAGACTTTTTATCGCACGACATGGATCATGAAAGAAGGGGATAATTCCTAAAACATTTAGTATCCTCTTTTTCATAAGTGTGGCGTGCTTCACACCCATGGAAAAGACTCTACCTAACGCGTCTTTCATATCCTAGGACATATCTGAACCTATGGCTCTGATACCAAGTTTGTCACAACCCGAGAGTACACCCGAACCGTAGACAAGGGATGAGAAGCCCTGAGGGATCCGAAGTCAACCCATTGCATGAGCATATAACTAAACCATTCACAAAAAGTGGAAGAGTTAGCTTAATAATCCTGAACTAAACGAAACCATGATATGAAATATAAGAAACAACAAAACATGATCCAAGCATAAACAGTTGATTACTACAAGTAGGTCTGAAAGCCTCTAATCATAATAGACGAGTTGAAGGAACAAAACCCCAACTAAACCCAACATACTGAAAACTATAAGACAAACAAGATCCGAACATAAAGCCCTCAAACCATGAGGACTGACCATTGAGAATTAAGAGAAGATCAGAAAGCAAGCTAGGAGCAATGTTGAATCTGTGTACCGGAGCCTGTATCATAAAATGATACAACATAGAAAATATACGGTTCAATACTTGGAATGTACTGAGTATGTGAGGTACGTAAAACAATACTCAAAAACATAAAAGTTATAGGAGTGGGGACATCATGATTACAAAGACTGAAATCATAATTATATAGTAAGGCTCAACATTTCCAAAATATTCATAAAACTTTCGTAGTCAAAACACGAGGGAAGACGTTTCATAAAACACGACTTGAGCCAAAAGAACATAATCATACATGCATTAAAACATGAGGAACACTAGGAGATTTCTACAATTGATATACCCCATATGAGCATACATGGAGGACGATTTGTAAACCATGTCGGGAGGTCGTCCATGCCTTGCCAAGGGTATGAATCATGAAAGGTGAGATATCACTCATGAAGGCCCCGTAGGGCATAGGGGACCGACACTAAGGAGGTCCCAAACATAACCTATGGTGGCACGTAGTTTTGAGATTCAGGGCGTATCCTAGGCCCCGAACCTACTCGGTGTTAAGTACTACTCCCAAAACATGCAACGTGCTCATAAAAATCCATACATGATATTCATGGCTAGTTAAATCGTGATAATCATAAAATGCTTGAGAATTTGTAATACTAACCATGGAAGTGGGCACGTGGATCGGCCAAAATCATAGTTCATAAATCATAAGAGACATGTGGGAAATGCCCATAATTTCAATCATACTTGAAATGCTTGATTTATTGGAAACATGATCATAATAACATGAGTAATTGAAAACGTGCTTAAAATTCAAAAGTTCATATCATGCTTGAGAAATCACTATAACCATGATTTCACTAAAACCCCATGATTTGGGCACATGTGCTTTTAGGGATTTAATCATCAAATATTGAATAAAATAAATGAAACAGCCCAATAATATGAAACCCATGATTTTATACATACTTCAACATGCTCATATCGATTTTGAGGAAAACATACATTTGGGTTATGAACCATCAAGTCTTGGTAACTTTTAACATAGAATGAGGGAGTAATTGGGCATGAGTAGGGACTAAACCACCCATTCAAAACTCCACATACCTAGAATTTCGTGATTCTTAACTCCCTTGAAGAACCCTAGGTGGAAACTTGAAGAATTGAAGAAGAACGCTTGAATCCCTTTCCGCCTTCCTCTATACACTTACATGTGTCAAATGAGGTTTATCATGAATGATCTTCCCTTAAAAGTCCCTATTCCGACCTCAAAATGACATAGTTTAGGTATTAGGAGCGTAGGAAATTATGAGAAGGCCCTTACTAATTCATAGGAAATAATTGCCAGGTGACCCTAACGAGTGACCTGACGACTCGTTAGGATGGAAAACGACTCGTCAGGTCACCCATCAAGTACACTGGATGTCCGATCACCTGGGATCATAACGTGTGACTCAACGCTCGTCAAAAGTGACAACGAGTCATTGTCACCTTCCGTCAAGTACAGTACCTCATCCTTACTTAAATCCTCAACCTTACCCTACGATGGACCTGACGACTCGTGGTAGCTGACCACGCGTCATTCCCATGCCCGTGGGGACCTCAACTCCTCAACTCAGTCCAACCTTCCCACGAGCCACCTGAAGACTCATGGGGTATCCTAAGGAGTCGTCTAACGACTCGCTCTGCACTGCTGCAACATTTTCCAGATTTTTCCCCATTTGACTTTTGGGTCTAATCCATGGCTTCCCGAGGTATAACACACCGCCTCCCCTTGAGCATATAGGAAATTGGAAATGAAACTAGGGGTGAAACGTATAAGCTCAAAGTGGAAGGAAAAGAGGAGAAATTTGATGGCTTTGTGCGGTGACATTCAATCACGCTCTAGTTGGGAAGCAATCCAATTTGTAATAGTGTAGTTTTTATTTTTTTCGACAATGTCACTTTTTTTTGTTCTTTTGTGTGCAGTGCAGGGGAAGTCTGAGTACCTAAAAAAGAAAAGCTAAGGAGCACGTGTTGAGCTTAAGTATGGGATCATGTGACTTGTGAATCCAACAGACATACTTCTAGCTAGGACCTAGAGGGCTTTAGAGAGTATTTCTCATCCTTGTATGATTTTTACATTTTAGCTGCTCCTAGATCATGATTTTAAGTGTGGGGTGAGGGGATATCCCCTAAATTTTGAGGTTAAGGGTGAGCATTCCATCAAGTTTAGTTGAAATTTTTGAAAATGGCATGTCTCATCCGTCCTTCAATTTTCTCATGGCCTCGATTTTTTGCCGAAGTAAAAACCCTTTGAACCGGGTAATCTTTTATTTTTCGGAGTCAATGTAGTCATTGAGTAATGATGTTACCTATGATAGATGGATGACGACCATCTTAAGGGAAGTTTCATCACATTTTTTATATCTTTTAGGATTGAGTCATAGGTCATCCACTTTATGCTTGTTGATATTCCGCTTAGCTGCTATGCTGGAGTGAATAGAGTGATCATCTTGATTGGATGAGTGAGTATCCATGATAGATGCACATATCTCTTTAAGTTGACTCAACATATCTTTAGGGATCAATTGTGAATAAACTTGTCGTTCAATATGATTGTGTGAATGTGTAGCTATAGAAACCGATTAGATTTTTGTTTCCATGAGAGGTGAGCTGAATTGCTTCATATGTATATATTATAGTATCTATAACTTGCCTTAGTGTATGTAGGATAACTAGTTGGTATGGAGTTGAGAGATGATCAAGGTATTTCTTTGAAGAAACCATTATTTTTCCTATAGTTGTTTTATCTTCCTAATCATTCTTAGCCATGAAAGTAGTTTAATCCTTTTTCTTTTTGTGAGACCTTAGATTTTTCATCCAAAGTAGTCTTAGGCACTTTAACGATTGAAAGTTAAGTTCCACTAAGGTATATTGCAGGGGAAAAAGAAAACAAATTGTGGTAAGAAAAGAAAAGTGAGAAGAAGGGGTGCCCACAAAACTTGAGTTGTTTACTTGTTGCTAGGGAATTGAAAAGGAGAGATTTAATTGCATAATCCTTAGTGATTCTTTTTTTTAAGAAAACTAGCAGTAAAGTAGTGAAAAATAGGGCATGAAACAAAAAGACAAGGGTGAATATATGAAGGGTGAACAAATAAGGAATGAGGTGGTGGACAAGAAAAGTGAAAGATATCTTAAAAGTGCTTAGGGTGGTTGTCAGTATAAAATGAAATATCAATCCTACCTATCCCTTAGCCGATATTACCACCAAGAAAAGTCCTTCTAATCTTAATCTCTTCAAGCAATTAGGTAGTCTTAACATACATGAAGGGCAAGTCTAAGGAATGAATACATATATGCATTACATCATTTGTGAGTGTGAGTGTGCCTTACTTATTGTGTGCCATGTCTTTACATTGATGAAGTTGAGAGAGGAGCATCACTAAAAGTGAGGGACAAAAGAGGTCTAATTTGGTGTACTAATTGTTTCATGTGTCACACTTAATCATGTTTGCCCTTTGTGTTGAAAATATGAGTAATTTATTGAGGTTGTGTGTTGTTGATTGTGAAATCTTTCTATGTGCTTTGTGAGAACTTTTGTATGATGATAAACCACTCTATGAGTGATCCATGCTAGTCTATTGAGTATGAGTTGATAGAGGTGTCAAGTGTGATGGTGAAACATAAGTTTAGGTGTGTTTTAGGGATGGTTCAAGGAAGAACTATGCTTTAATTGTGGGGTGATAATGTTGGGCATATTTTTATTCCCATTGTCCATGTTTTTACCCATGTTTAATCATGTTTTGAGTTCATAATCCTTAACATTTATGCTTATATTCATCTATGTGTGTGTTTATGTGCTAACAAATAATTTAAGTTGATTTGAGCAGGAAACTAAGGAAAATAGGCTCAAAATGATGCAAGAAATGAAGATTTGATGATCTAATGGGTTTGGTACTATGGTTCGCACCCCGTACCAAGTCCCAAACTTGAGAGAACAAGAATCTCAGCCTGGTATTGCGATTGGCGTGCCACGCCAGCCCTCAAACTTCAGAGAAATTGCACCTAAAAAATTTATTGAGATTAGTGGCGCCCCGTGCCATAGCCTATCCGGAGCTGAAATTGCTTGAAATTTGACTTAGTTTGTGTCGAGATAAGAGCGGAAGCTCGCCAAGGTCATTCCGGGGCAGAAAATGCTGATTTTGAAAATCAAGTGTTGAAGGGCAGAAGCATCATTTGAAGGCTCATCTATAAGTAGAGGCCTTAGGTCATTTTTTAAGAAGTTTTGAACTTCTTAAAGTAGTTTTTACTCATATTTTATTCCGTAGTTCATTCATAAAAGCTTGTAAGGCGTTTGGAAGGAAGACAAAGTTTTACAATTAGGTTTTCTCTTCTTTACCTCGTATTTTCATATGATGATGACTAAATATTTGATTTTCCACTTGTCTATGAGTGGCTAAACTCATATTCTAAGGTTGTGGCTATGGTGAATGGTTGATTTTTTGAAAGACTAATTAAATTTGATGTTGATTCATCAATTATGGTTGTTTGTATTTATTTTTGTTAATTTATTATTTATGAGATTGACCACCTGTAAGTAATTTGTTGGCTTTCAATTGAACTTCGGAAAGGGAATCGAAAGGGTTAAAAATAAATAAAAAATGGGAATTTAAAAACTCTTTAACCTATTGATGATAGGACATAAGTTGTTGTTGAGGATAGAGATATACCCTTCAACACCGTATAGTTGAAATACAAGTTGGCATAATTGTAGTTTCATTGTTCTCCTGAGAACATAGGGATATAAGTGTTAGGGTTCATAAAAGAGTTCTTGGATGCTAGGGATAGTGGTAAGAAATGGGATAGTAACTTGCAACTAACAACCGTAGGAAGAATTATGCTAGTTTAATTAAGTCTGAAAAACTCAACCTGAAACCAACTAAGTGTCATTGCCCTAATCTCTCATAATTACCAAAAAATGATCAAGCTTGCATTAGTTTTAATTAATTTTATATTTGGTTTTAGTAGTTTTAATTTTCCAAACCAATCTTCAGTTTACTTGTTTTGTAAATTGGTGAAATCAAAGTACAACCTTAAAATGATTAAATTGACAAGTCCCTTGGGTATGATATCTGGACTCAAAATCCTATATTACATGACGACAACATGCGCTTGGGCGACAATAAGTTTTTGGCACTGTTGTCGGGGACTTGAATATTGTTTAATCATTTTTAGGTTAGGATTTTTATTTCGCTATTTTGTATATTGTGTATAGATTTTTATTTTTCTTCTTTTTTAGTATTATACCTCTCTTCTTAACATGACATCTTGGTATATAGATGAGTTAATGTTGGGTATTCATATTTTGGTGATCCGTGTCTGAATTGTGGAGGACCCCACTTGTGGCAACACTGTAATACTTGTGGTGTATGTGGTGGTCTAGATGGCCATTCGATCCCTTGCCTAAGTTCTTATTCCTCTTCCTCAAGCCTCTATTACGATCCTCCTATTGTTTTTATGCTTACAGAAATAATGAAGAGAAGGAACATCATGCTCAAATAAAAAATATGGAAAAGCTAATCCTGGAGCAAGGAAGTAATGAGGGAGCAACTTACTGAAGAGGGAGGAGCCCTAGAAAGGATGAGTGCCAAGCGCACAGAGATGATAGTTGAGACTACGACTTGTAATGTTTTTCAAGTCACTGTCTTTGCCAATAATCAAGAGGAACCTTAAGGGGAAGAAAAGAAGCTCAGATAAGAGATTAGCCAAGTTGGCTCAAGTATCTATGACCTGCAGGGTCTTTTGAATGAAAAAGTTGGGGCGCCTGGGCCCAACTAGAAAGAGTGGTGGATACTAGACAATGTATGGAAAAAGAAGAAGAATCCAAACTTTTAGATGATTCTTTATTGGTGGATATCAATGCTGAGGAGGTGGATAAAAGTGAGGATGTCAAGCATATTGCAATCTTGGAGTTAGGGCGTATTGGTCCTCATTCTAAACACTTTCCAACATTGTGTTTGGTTGTGAACCTAGAAATAGAGACTTCCAAGCCTATGGAGAAATGTATGGATGAGGAACAATGCCCATATATTCTAAACTCTATTATTCCAAAGACACATTATGATATTCCTCACTTAAGGGCCAAGAAGGGCAAGAGGCAATATCTATTACTTGGTCCCTTTATGTTTACACCACCGCCCCTTGAGCATAATAGGAAATTGGAAAATAAACTAGGGGTGAAATTCAAAGCTCAAAGTGGAACAAAAAGTGGGCCGCGACATTAAATCAGGCTTGTTGGGAGGCAACCCAATTTGTAATAATGTAATTTTTATTATTTTATATAGTGTCACTTTTTTTTGTTATTCTGTGTGTAGCGCAGGGGAAGTCCGAGTACCCAAAAAAATAAAGCTAAGGAGCACGTGTTGAGCTTAAGTGTGGGGTCGTGTGACCCGTGAATCCAAGAGACATGCTTCTAGCTAGGCCCTAGAGGACCTCAATGAGTATTTCTCACTCTTGTATGATTTTTTCATTTTAGTTGGTCTGAGGACAGAGCATGATTTTAACTTTGGGGTGAGGGGATATCCCCTAAAATTTTGAGGTTAAAGGTGAGCATGCCAGCAAGTTTAATTGAAAATTTTTGAAAATGGCATGTCTCAACCACCCTTCGGTTTTTCTTATGGCCTTGTTTCTTTTCAAAAGGGAAGATCCTTTGAACCGAGTAATTTTTTCATTTTTAGGAGTCATTGTATTCATAGAGTAATGACGTTTCCCTATGATATATGGATGGCGACCGTCTTAAGGGACGTTTTGTCACATTTTTTTTAGGATTGAGTCATAGGTCATCCATTTGTATGCTTGTTGATGTTCTTCTTAGCTGTTATGCTCAAGTAAATAGAGTGATCATCTTATTGCATGAGTAAGGATCCATGTTAGATGCACATATCTCTTTAATTTTACTCAACATATTCTTAGGGCTCAATTATGAATAAACTTATCATTCAATATGATTGTGTAAATGCATAGCTTTAGAAATCAATTAGATTCTTGTTGCCATGAGAGGTGAGCTGAATTCCTTTTTATGTATCTATTGTAGCATCTAGAGCTTTCCACAGTGTATTTAGGATAACAAGTTGGTAGGGAGTTGATAGATGATCAAGGTATTTCTTTGAAGAAACCATTGTATTTCCTGTAGTTGTTTTATCTTCCTAATCATTCTCCCTAGTTACCCTCTTTGAGTCTAAAAGCCTTATTCATTCTTAGCCATGAAAGTAGCATAATCCCATCTTTTTTTTGAGACCTCAGATTTTTTATTCAAAGTAGTATTAACTACTTTGAGAATTGAAAGTTAAGGTCCACCAAGGGATATTGCAAGGGAAAAAGAAAAAAATTTATGGTAAGAAAAGAAAAGTGAGAAGAAGGGATGCCCATAAAACTTGTGTTGTTTACTTGCTGCTAGGGAATTGAAAAAGAGAGCTTTAATTGCAAAATTCTAAGTGATGCTATGATTACAAAACTAGCAGTCAAGTAGTGAAAAATGGGTGTAACACACCGAAACTTTCCTAGACCAGACTTATACCTTGCAAGAAAAATCCAAAAGAAAAACCAGAAAAAAGTGCCTCAGAATGACTTGAGACAACAAGTCGTGGTTAGATCCAACGACTCGTTGTGTCAGCCGTGGTCAGACCTACTTGATTAGTCGAGAACCCACGGGACATGGAATGACCCGTTTTTAGAAATAACAAGTCGTCCTTTCACTCGTTGGTTCCTCAACTCAGAATCCCTTCTCCAGGACCCCACGACTCAAGACACGAGTCGTTCTCAGAAACAACGACCCATTGTGGGAGCCGTTGGGTGAGAACCCCAGAAACCTATTCCAGTGATGATGAGTGGAAACAACGACCTGTTGTTACCCCTAATAAGTCATTGACACCACCTGTGGTGTCAACCTTGATAATTTTTAGAAATTTTCCAGTGAAAGTAACGACTGGACACAATGACCCATTGGTTCCACCAATGAGTCGTTGTGTCACCTTTTTTCAAGCTTTCCAGGCTTCCTCGTTCAGTGACCACGGGAGGAACCAGCGGCTCGTTGGTTCACCCAGTGGTTGTGGTGTCCCCCTTTACCAGATCTAGTGTTTTCAACCCCCAAGCAGTAGGAGCAACGAGAGGTCCCAATTAGTCATGGTCACAACCGACGACTCGTTGAGTGACTGTTGGGTCCCTGTCGATCAATTTCCATATTTTTATTTCAGGGATATTTTTGGTAATTTCCAAAGTATTTAGTCCCTAAGCTACATCGTTTTAAGTATTATTTCAGAGATTATTAGAGGGACTGAACGGTTTTCCCCCTCATCCTCCACGTACACTTTCAGAAATCAATCGTAGAACCTAGGTTACTTCTCTCAAGCAGAATCTAGGGCTCCTCATCAGTTGCATAGATTCAAGCTTTCTTCTTCAGGGATTTCTAAGCTAGGTATGTGGGAATTCAACAAGAGAATAGTTCTTTCCTTGTGTCCCCAAAAATCTTCTCTATTTTCTCTATCAGTTCAGCCCTGTGAGACCGAATGTAGAAACTTGTCAGACTAATTTCTTTGAGATTTCAAGTGGAGTATTTCTCATGATTATTAAATGCTTATTATTCCCTATTTCTAGAAATTTTTGAAGATTGTATCTAGTGGAATGATTTAGCCCTAGTTCTCAGTTTAGTAGAATTTAGAATCTTGCGTGTTGGATTAGTTTCCCTATAGCTTGATTCGAATAGATTTGAGATCCCCATATTGTTAGTGTATGTGGAAATTTTAGTCAGATATATACATGTCCACTCTCAGTCAGATTATTACACTCAGTGTTGTCCAGAAATCTCAGCTGGTCAGTTTGTCTATAGTTAATTCTTGAGGTATCAGTGGTGCATCCCAATAATCAGATTTTAGTGGTTCTTTAGGCAGTCATGACACATCTAGATAGGCATCTCCAACCAGCCTTAGGACCCCAGCTTCAAATTACAGATTGTTCTTTAGACGGTTACGACGCTTCTAGATAAGCAGCTCTAACTATCTTAGACCACTCGTTATACAATCCAATCTGATAAGACTCTCATGGTACTTCCAGATAGGTATTCCTGACTTAGTCTTGGACCCTAGTTTTGAGCTATCAGATTAGTAGTCATTCTAGGACTATCTAGTGGGAGTAGGACTTACCACCAAGCGGACCGGGGTTCCAGCGCACCCAGATTCCCAAAACTATGTTGCTACCATAGGTTATTTTCATTGTACTTATGGCCCCAGACTTGTCACCCAGTTCATGCCTTTATACCTTGGCAAGGTATATTGGGTCCTACCGATAGGGTGTATACATCGGACTCCATGTCTAGCTCATGTGGTTATATGTCAGTTATAAACTCTCCCACTAGTTAGTTTAGTTTAGTCTCAGATTAGCTCATTTTAGAACAGTGTCATATTACTCAGTTCAGATCAGTTTAGTGCGGTATTTCAGATCAGTATCATAGATTTAGGGCATGTCTTTGACCATTAGACAGGGTCATTTTGACCATTTCAGTTTATTCAGTTTCAGCATTTCAGTTGGTCATTGCATGTCTTTACAATTCAGTTATGTTATTCTTCATGTTATAGTTCTTTTACTTACTCAGTACATTCAAAGTACTGATGCATACCTTTTATACTATATAGTTTTATGATACAACTATAGATTCTCAGTCTCATCACCGTTAACAGATCTCATTCAGGAGTTTCAACCGCACCAGTGGTGAGTCCTCATCTTTCCAAGACATTGATTATTTATTTTAAGTTATATTTCTCCAGTTAGACTTAGAGTTAGTTGGGGGCTTATCCTAGCAACTCATCATATAGATGGCTTTCAGACACAGACACAAATCCAAATTTTCAGTTTTGTTTCAGTTGTTTAAAACTTTGTGATTTAGTTATTCTTCATGAATGGTTTTATTATTTTAAAGCTTCCGCTATGTTTTCACTTAGAATGTCAGTGTTATGATAGACCATGGGTTGACTTGGGGTTACTTGTAACACCAAGTCCGTGTCTCGTCCAGGGTATAGACTCAAGACATCAAAAATTTGGTATCACTAGGTTTAGAGTCCTTTTCATGGGTGTGAAGCGTGCCACACTTATGATGGGGAGGCTACTGGACGTTATTAGGAAACTCCCTTTTGTTCATACTCTTTATCGTGCATATATGTTCAATTCCATAAATATTCTCCTAACTCGTGATCTATTTCGTTTCAGTGAAAATCATGCCTCCATGACATGGTAATGGAAGAAGGGCCAGCAATGCTCACCGACCTGCCCCACCCGCTCCAACATCCCCTCAAGATGACCCAATGTCCTCCGTAGAGTTCAGATCGGCTATCCAGCTGCTCACACAGACAGTCACAAACCAGGTGAACCAGCAGGTTGTTTCGGTCAATACTAATAGGTCTGCAACAGCTACCCGGGTTCAGGACTTCACTCGGATAAATCCTCTAGTTTTCCATAGATCTAAGGTGGGAGAGGACCCACAGGAGTTCGTGGATGATATTAGGAAGATCACCTGAATTATGGGTGTTCTCTCCTCGGAGAGTGCCAACCTGGCTTCCTACCAGCTGAAAGGGGTATCTTAGATCTGGTACAACCAATGGAAGGAGGGGAGACGAGCGGGAGTAGAACCAGAGGAATGGGAGGAGTCTTTCCCCCGAGAGCTCAGGGAGGCTAAGGTGGCTAAATTTATGAATCTAAAACAGGAAAATCGGATTGTGGAAGAGTATGCACTAGAGTTTACAAGGTTGTCTAAATATATTCCAGAAATAATAGCCGAGCAAAGGGATCGCATGCTGAAGTTCATTAATGGAGTATCGAATTTGGTCTCAAGGAGTGCAGGACTGCAATGCTTATTAAAGATATTGATCTCTCCAGCCTCATAATTCATGCCCAGCAGATTGAGGAAGAAAAACTAAAAGACTTGGAATAGGAGAAAGAGCGGGCAAGGACCGGCCAGTCAGATTATGGCTATAAGAGATCTGGCGGTAGTAGCCGCCCAAGCAACAACAGCAGCAGAAGGCTCCAGCACCCACTTCAGCCAGTGCCCCTACTTTTCGATCCTGCAAGGATTAGAGGGGTGGACCATCTGGCTCACATTCCCAGAGTCATAGCGCCAGCAACCGTTACGCAGCTTACCCTAAGTGTGGCAAGAACCATCCATGCAGGGCCGAGAGGGTTGCTTTGGGTGTGTACAATTTGGTCATCGGATCAAAGAATACCCGTCAGCTGGACAAGGGAGATCACAATCCACCATTTCAACAACTCCAGCAGGCTGACCAGCTTAGCAGACCATCACTTCAGGTACGAGTGGTGGCCAGTGCTAAAACCATTTTTATGCTTTGTCCTCTCGTTAGGATCAGGAAAGCTCACCTGATATGGTCATGTGTATGTTACGCCTTTTCCATCTATATGTGTATGACCTACTACATACAGGAGCCACACTATTATTCGTGACCCCCTATGTAGCTGTCTAGTTTGATATCAGTCCAGAAGTCCTCTCAGAACCATTATCAGTCTCCACCCTAGTTGGGGAGTCAGTTAGAGCCAGCTGGGTGTATAGAAACTACCCAGTCTCAATCTTGAATAAGGTCATTCCAGCTGATCTTGTAGAGTTAGACATTGTTGACTTTAACCACATTCTGGGCATGGATTGGTTACACTCCGGTTATGCCTCAGTCGACTGCAGAACTAGGATCGTCAGGTTTCAGTTCCCAAATAAGCCATCTTTAGAGTGGACGGGCAGTAGTTCAGCGCCTAAGGGTCGGTTTATTTCCTATCTTAAGTCCAGAAAGCTTATTTCTAAAGGGTGTATTTGTCATCTAATTCAGGTCAAAGATTCCAGCTCTGAGACCCCGACTATTCAGTTAGTTCCAGTTGTTAATGAGTTCCCTGACATGTTTCCCCAAGATCGTCCCAGGGTTCCTGCTCAGCGGGAAGTAGACTTTTGCATAGACCTTCTCCTAGACACTCAACTCATCTCCATCCCTCCTTACAGAATGGCTCCAGCTGAGCTTAAGGAGTTGAAGGAATAGCTAAAAGATCTCCTTGATAAAGGATTCGTTAGGCCCAGCATCTCTCCATAGTGTTCTCCAATATTATTCGTGCAGAAGAAAGATGGTACCCTTAGGATGTGTATCGACTATCGTCAATTGAATAAGGTCACAGTCAAGAATAGGTACCCCCTACCCAGGATTGATGACTTCTTCGATCAACTTTAGGGAGCCAGTTGTTTCTCCAAGATAGATCTCAGGTCAGGGTACCATCAGCTAAGAGTCAGAGAGTGTGACATACCAAAAACAGCTTTTAGAACTCGGTATGGTCACTACAAATTCGTGGTTATGTCCTTCGGACTAACTAATTCCCCCACTGCTTTCATGGACCTGATGAATATGGTTTTCAAGCAATATCTAGATATGTTAGTCGTTGTATTTATTGACGACATTCTGGTATATTCCAGAAGTGAAGAAGATCATGCTAAATATCTGACGATTGTGCTACAGACAATCAGGGACTGCCAATTATTCGCTAAGTTCAGCAAATGCAAATTATGGTTGAAGTCTGTGACTTTACTTGGTCACGTGGTCTCGGGTGAGGGTATTCAGGTGGATCCTCAAAAAATAGCAGCAGTGAAAGACTGGCCAAGACCTACTTCCTCAACTGAAATCAGAAGCTTCTTGGGTCTAGCAGGTTATTACTGACACATTGTGGAAGGTTTCTCCTCTATTGTATTCCCCTCTGACTAGGTTGACTCAGAAAAAGGTGAAATTTCAGTGGTCAGATGCGTGTGAGAAGAGTTTCCAGGAGTTAAAGACTCAACACACTACGGCTCTAGTGCTAACCTTGACGGAAGGAATAGATGGGTTCATGGTGTATTGTGACGCTTCCAGAGTTGTACTTGGTTACATTCTGATGCAGCGGGGTAAGGTGATAGCTTACGCCTACAGACAGCTCAAGGTTCATGAGAATAACTATCCAACTCATGACCTAGAGTTGGAAGCGGTGATGTTTTGAAAATACGGAGGCACTATCTTTACGGGGCTCACCTGGATGTTTTCACTGATCACAAGAGCCTTCAGTATGTGTTCAGTCAAAAAGATCTAAAGTTGGAGCTATTGAAGGACTATGACTTGAGTGTGTTGTATCCCCCGAGGAAGGCCAATGTGGTGGTTGATGCCCTAAGCAGGATGTCTATGGGGAGCGTGACTCATGTTGAAGAGAGCAAAAAGAAGCTGGCAAAGGATGTCCACAGGTTAGCTCATTTGGGAGTGAAATTGGTTGATACAACTAGGGTGCAGAGTAGTGGTGCAGAGTGGATCATATTCCTCATTGGTAGTTGAAGTTAAGGCAAGGCAGAATGAAGATCCCATATTGCTTAAGCTGAAGGAGGCGGTTCTCAGAAAAAAAATGGAGGCTTTCTCCCAATGGGGAGATGGCGTGCTCCGTAACCAAGGTAGATAGTGTGTACTGGATGTAGGTGATTTGAGACACAGATACTAGACGAAGCACACAATTTGAGATTCTCTACCCACCCAGGTGCTACTAAGATGTACCTGGTGGAACGGCATAAAAAGAGACATTGCAGAATTTGTAGCTAAGTGCCCAAACTACCAGCATGTCAAGGTAGAACATCAAAGACCGGAGGTATGACTTAGTATATCAGCATACCCACATGGAAGTGGGAAGAAGTAAATATGGATTTTATTACAAGTCTACCTCGAATTCATCAGCAGCATGACTCAATCTGGGTGATAGTAGACCGGATGACTAAGTCAACACATTTCCTCCCAGTTAAAACTACAGACTCAGCTGAGGATTATGCCAGGCTTTATATCCAGGAGTTGGTCAGACTATATGGGGTGCTTTAATACCCCAAAAGTTCCTAATACTAGACTTGATATTTGAAGTGTGATCAGTAGGAAAATTTGAAAAACAATTTACTTCAGTAGGACTCAACATACGAGTCGTAGTTTGGTAGTACGAGTTGTAGAAAGACCCATGTTCTAGATCAGATAAGTTGTTCCCAACCACGAGGCCCCACTACGAGCCATAGTATGTGGGTATGACCCGTGGATAAAAGTCATAGCAATTCTTTGGATTTATCATGTGAATGATTGTATGTGTAATAGTACGACTCATAGGATGGAGTTACAGGTCGTGGTATGAGTCGTGGAAATATTCAGAGAGTTGGGGAAGAATGGACTCATTAGTCACTGGAGGAAACCATAGGTTGGTGGTACGACTCATGGTATGAGTCATAATATGATGGTGTGAATCGTTCGTTCAGTCGTGAGTTGATATACTATAATGCCTTAGACTTTCGGGCTAAGTTAGGAACCCTTCTAGGTATGTGGATAGGCCCACACCCAATGAATTTATGGAAAAAAGGTGTTAAGATTAATTCCAAAGTGTAAGAAGTGCATTGGATGCAAATTAAAGCCATAAGGAACCTCTAGCATGAAGTTGAGTTGAGAGCCTTCTTACTGATTGGGTTTTTCATATTGGTGCATATAAGGGTCAACTTCAGCCGACCATAGCTCCCATGTTACAAAATGTTTTTGGGTAATTCAGTGTATTAAATTGAATCTCTTTGAGTCTTCTTTCCAACGCATCTGACCTTGCGCTAATCGGAGTTTGGAGTAAAAATCTATGAGCGATTTAGTGAAGCTGCAATAGGCGTTGTACGACTCTCAGTACGAGTTGTACAATCAACCTACGGAACGTACTGTTGGTCGTGGTAACTACCAGTTACAGGTTTTATTTCGTTAGTTTTGGGGGATTTTGGTAAACTTCTATGCTTCTAACTCCTAAATGATATTGTTTTTGGCTTTCTTAAGGTCAGATTAAAGGGATTAGCCTAGCCTAAATCCTCACCCTCTTTAAACATCCATAGATTGATCTCTCTCAAGAATAAGCTAGGGCTCATCACTCCAACTTCTGAATTCCTCTTGGATCTTCAATACAAGTCAAGGGATCATCAACCTAGGTATGTAGGGTTTAGAATGGGTGAATCATTTCACACCATGCCCAAATTTCGATTAAATCATGAATTCTCCTATTCAAGTTCTATAGGGTTTTACCCAAATGCATGAAAATGTGATTTCTCTCTTTATGGATATGATTTAATTGAGTTTTAATTATTGAATTATGAATGATGGGCAGGTTTTATATTATTTTCTTTAAAATCATGTTTTAATTTTTTAAATCTAAAATGCCAATTGATGAAAGTTCATGAAAGTTATAATTTATGATGAACATTCAATATTTTGAGTTTATTGATGATGGAAAAGAATGATTTCAAGTTCCCATATTTATGAGCATATTTTTGAAAGAATTGAGTATGTTAAAGTATTGGACAATGTCCACATTTTGAAGAATGATTTACAATTTATGAAACGAATTACATGATTTATCGATTTATGATGTTGGCCGATGAAAAGTTCCTTTGATTCTTGGATAACCATGTTTTAAAGGGGATAAATGATGATAAATGTTATATTTTAGCCAATGAATCTTAATGCATGATGTTATTGATTCACGTATGAGCCTATATGCATATTTTTGAGAGCCGTGTCTAGCACCGAGCAGCCCGGCGTTCAAAGGACTTCGTCGGTGTCTCATAACCATGTGCCACCATGGTTTTCTAATGATATATTGTATTGGTAATGATCCCCTCAAATGTGATATCACGCCTAATGCACGAGCCTTGCCTGGCAAGCCAGGGTCGACTCTGCCCACTTGAGTGAGATAGTTGGGGCATCATGAAAGGCTCTACCATGATGGTGTCGGTTATGACGAGTCCTCCCACTGTTCCTCATGATTTATCCATATTTATGATTATGTATATTGGCTCAAGTCATGTTAAATAAAGCTTTTCTCTCATGATTATGATTACGATTACGATTACGATTGTATTACAAATATTTTTGAAAACCTTGGGCCTTATGTTATGTCATGACATTTATGATATGAGCATGATGTCCTACTCTCATAATGTTTTATGATTTTTTATATATTTTAAAATGTCTATTTTACTTACCTTTCATACTTGGTACATTCCACGTACTGACCATATACTTTCTATGTTGTATCATTTTATGATACAGGACCCGGCTCTCATGCTTATCTCCATCCTTAGTCCCTTCCAGAGTTGCTATCAGCTTGTTGGTGAGTCTTCATGTTTCGAGTGCCATAAGACTAGACATTTATGATGATCTTATGTTTCAGTTTTGTCGGGTTAGTTGGGGATATTGTCCCATCAACCCATCTTATACGATAGAGGCTTTTAGAACACATGTTGCACTCAGCTTATATGTATGTCTAGTACTTTTTGGATGCCATGCTATATTATTTTACGTTTATGTTTCTGCTATGTCGCATGTTTAGTCTTCCACTTATAGTGAATAAAGTTAGATATGCTTATGCTATGGGTCGACTTGGAGCCTCTCGGGGTTCCTTGTCCCGTGTTACGATTCGAGTCTACATTGAGGTCATGACAGGTGCCCTTGTCCATTATTTCAGATCGAGGTACCCAGTTGACCTCGCATTTTTGGATGTCTTTTCAAAAGGGACTCGGTACCCAGGTCAAGCTCAGCACAGCTTTTCACCCACAGACAGATGGACAAGCTGAGCGGACTATTCAGACCTTAGAAGATATGCTGAAAACTGTGATCGATTTCAAGGGTAGTTGAGATGATCACCTACCTCTCATTGAGTTTGCGTACAACAACAGCTACCACTCTAGTATCTAGATGGCCCCATTTGAGGCATTATATGGTAGGAGGTGTAGATCTCATATAAGGTGGTTTGAGGTTGATGAAGCTACCCTGATCGGGCCATACTCAATTCATGAGCCTATACAGAAAGTGCAACTTATCAGGGAGAGGTTGGAAACAGCGCAGAGCCAATAGAAATCTTATGCTGATGTGAGGGGAAAAGAGTTAGAGTTTACAGTGGATGACTGGGTTTATCTTAAAACTTCACCCATGAAAGGAATGATGAGGTTTGGGAAGAAAGGAAAACTCAGTACGAGATATGTGGGACCCTACAGAATTTTGAAGCGAATTGTAGTGTGGCCTATGAGTTAGAACTACCTCTAGAGTTAGCATCGGCACACCCAGTCTTCCATGTTTCACTATTGAAGAAGTGCATCGGTGATCCAACTTCAGTTGTACCATTATACAGTGTGGGAATAAAAGATAGTCTCTCTTATGAAGAGGTTCCAGTTCAGATCCTTGACCGTTAGGTTCGTAAGCTGAGAAACAAGGAAGTCGCTTTGGTGAAACTTTTGTGGAGAAACCAGCTAGTTGAGGGAGCCACATTGGAAGCACAAGCAGACATGATGGCCAGATACCCTCACTTATTCCCTTCTAGTTCAATTCTAGCTTCAGGTACTAAACCCCTTCTCAGTACTCCGTTCAGTTCCATACGTACCAACTCTATGATCTTGGGCAGAATTGCATGACCAGGTGATACTCAAATGCTTCATTTCAAATTGTTTATCTATAATTATATGTATATTCTCATGTGATTATTTGATAAATGTGAATTTATACTAACAAACATGATTAGTGTTGTTTTGCAGGTAAAAGGAAATTTTTGGAAGCTAATATATATGTTAGTGAAGTGCGGGAATGGACATGGAAACAAGGAGTGGAAGTTGACAAGGGAAAGCAGCAAAAATAAGGGCTATAGGATGAAGTCGTGTCACGCTAGCATCGCGGAGGCATTCTGCCTCAGATGAATTAATTATGTCAAAATCTAGTGGAGGTTCGCATTACCTCCGTGGCATGGAGGAAGTGCTCCACGATGCAAGTCGTGCCACGTTGAGGTGCAATTACCTGGGAGCCGATTTCCAATGAGGGTCCGGGATACCCCCATGGCACGGAGGGAGTGCTCCGCGATACACTCCGTGCCATGTTACTTGTTATTTCGGGAAAAATTCTCAATAGTATAAGTAGCACACTTAGGTTTTATTTTAAACATTCTGACTTGGTTGAGCAAGAACGTGGGTTACAAGCAGTTGAGAGGACAAAAATTCTAGGGTTATTCTCTTCCTATTTCTCTTTAATTTCAATTGCTTGTATGAATTCTACTTATTTGAAGATGTTTAATCCACAAATGAGTGTCTAATTCGCTTCTTGCTGAGGTTAAGGATAATTGTAGAGGAATGTAATTATTAATCAATTCAGTTTTCATCTTTTCTTCAATGGTTGTTTTATCAATTCTTGTTTTACTACATTAATGTTTGGCCAATGTTAATGTATATCTTAGAAACCAAATTTTGATTTTGAAAAGGAAAGAAATTGGACAGATATGAATTGGTAGGATATGATCTTTTCTTAGTTGAGAAAACTGAGAATTGATTTACATTCAGAATAGAAATATATCTGAAGGTCTTATTAGTCATTTATGGAATCGGTTATGTATGGCTAGAGTATGAGATTCTTATATCACAGAAATGTAGAATAAGGTTTCATGATTCTTTAATTGGATAGGAGTCGAAAGATCCAATCCATTGGCAATTAATTCCTGACTAGCAACCGAAGAGAAGATTGACTGAAGTGAAATAAGAAATTACATCCCTGCATGCCTGCCTTAACCTCAGCTTGTTCATTGCTATTGTTCAGACTCAAATTATAATCTTGACTTAGATTCTCATTACTTAGTAAATTTTAACTTATAAAACAATATTTATTTGGTTGTTTGCATTCATAGAGATATCTTTCACTGACGCTTAAGTTAATTAATACCGTAGTTCAGTTCCTGTGGGATCGATACTTGGCTTGAAATAAGCCATTTTACTACTTGTACGACCACGTACACTTGCGTGTAGTTTTGGAGTCGAGAAAGTTTTTGGCGTTGTTGCCGGGGACTGGAAATTGGTAAATTTATTTTCTTAGTGTTAGTTTACAAATTCAATATAAGTGTTGACAACTTGATCTTAGCCTTGCTCTTGCAGGAATTGAATTTTTCTAAACACTGGCAAGAGATAAGGAGTTGGTGGATTCATTTATAGAGCCAGAGAGACAATTTCATCGTCAATGAAGGGAAGCTCTAAAGAATAAACTACGGTTGCTAAGACAGGCAATTCTGGAGCAGCAACAGAATCCGCCACTTGTAAGGGCAGTTTTAGTGCCCGAGGAGATTGTAGCAAGGCCGGTCCGTGAAGTGGCAATCCCACATGCAAACAATGTTACATCTAGTATTCGTAGACCAGAGCTAGGAGGGAGGTTCAAGCTTAAACAGAACATGGTGCAGTTGTTGCACACCAGCGGGCAATTCACAGGTCTCCCTCATGAAGATCCACAACAATATCTCCAAAACTTTTTGGAGATAAGTGACACTTACATTCCCGCTGGAGTATCATCTGATTATGTGCGGCTTACATTATTCCCATTCTCATTATTGGGGGAAGCAAAGAGGTGGTTAAAAGCTAAACCACCTAATTCTACACCACTTGGGATGATCTTGCAAGAAAGTTTTTGATACGATTCTTTCCATATGGGAAGACAGCCAGACTTAGAAGTCAAATTCTAAGTTTTAAACAGAGACAGGGTGAGAATTTGTATCAAGCTTGGGAGAGGTTCAAGTCTATGCTAAGGGACTGTCCTCATCATCACCAATCTAATGATGTGTTGGTGCACACATTTATTGAGGGTTTAGAACCGCATACTAAAATTCTATTAGATTCAGCAGCTGGTGGGCAGGCATTGGAGAAGACTTATGAGGAGCTCTACACTTTGTTAAACCGTATTTCACAGGGAAATCCAGAATGGAATGCGGATTCAACATGAGGAGGAACAAGGAAAGCTGCATTAGTTTTTGAGGTGGATGGTTTTACAGCTATTGCTGCACAAATAGTCGCGTTGCAAAATCAACTCAACACCCACTTCAGTATTATGAACTTGAATCAAGCACAAGCACCAGTCAATGCAGTTCATCAGGTATGGTGTGAAGTATGTGGGAGTAGTGAACACTCAGCAGAGTGTTGTGGTGCAAATCCAGACTCGGTGAATTTTGTTGGGAACGCCCAGAGGAACAAAAATCAATAATATGGCAACAATTACAACTCAAATTGGAGGAATCATCCAAATTTCTCTTGGGGGAGTAATAGCCATCAAGGTCAAAGTTCGAATCAGGGCATGCAGAGAAATCAAGGGGGGCATCAGAATTTTCAGTCTCAATACAGAGGAAACATTTCACCTCCTCCACCACCCAACAACATTGAGGATATGTTCAAAACAATTATAGCTAACCAAGCGCAAATGCAGGCTGATTATGTGAAATTAGCGGCTGATATGAAAAATCAGCAGTTAGCTACAAAGGCGTTGGAGTACCAGTTTGGGCAATTAGCTGGAGCTCAAAACACCGGCCCAGAGGAGGACTATCGAGTGATACTGACCCAAATCCCAAGCAGGTCAATGCAATGACCACAAGGAGTGGACTACAACTTAAGGAGGTGGAACCAGAAAGACCACCTCAGCAATCTGGAATAGTGGAAAAAGATGGGGAACATGATGATGTGAGGGGGAAGGAAAAGGCAGCTGAGACAGAAAGACCACTACCCCGTTCCCTCAAAGATTAAAGAAGCACAAGGAAGAAGCTTGATTTAAGAAGTTCATGGTGGTGCTGAAACAGGTACACATTAATTTACCTTTGGTTGATGTTGGGAGTGCCGAAATATGCAAAGTATATCAAGGACATCGTAGCAAACAAAAGCAGATTGACAGAGTATGCTATGGTGGCGCTTACTGAGGAGTGCACTTCCCAGATACAGAACAGGTTGCCGACAAAGCTCAAGGATCCTGGGAGCTTTACCATTCAGATTACAATCAGGCAAAGTATTCGAGCTCGCAGATTATGTGATTTGGGAGCGAGCATAAACTTGATGCTGACATCGGTGTTCAAGAAGTTGGGGCTGGGCATCCCTAGACCAACTACTATGATCTTGCAGCTAGTTGACCGTTCTTTGGCCATACCAGATGGTATTGTAGAGGATGTGCTAGTGCAAGTGGGCTCCCTCATTTTCCCGATGGATTTTATTATCTTGGATTTCGAGCCGGATGCGGAAGTCCCATTTATTTTGGGACGTCCTTTCTTGGCAACCGGGTGAGCTTTGATTGATGTGTCTGCTGGGCAGCTAACCATGCGAGCACATGACAAAGTAGAGGTGTTTGATGTGTATAAGGCCATGAAGCTACCGTCCATTTATGAGGAGCTGTCAGCGATCAATGTGCTAAATCAGGAAGCAATTATGCAGATTGTTGACTCTCAGGACCCATTGGAAAGAGCCTTGATGGGCTCCAATCATTTTGGAGATTGTGCTATATACGAGATGGTGCAGACGCTAAACGAGCCAAAATGGTTTCCCAGGAAGCGAGACTTTGAGTTGTTTATGAGATCCTTGGAACCATTGCCAAAACCATCAATTGAGGAGGCATCGAAATTGGAGTTGAAGACGTTGCCTCCACATCTGAAGTATGCATTTCTGGGGGAAGATGACACCTTGCAGTCATCATTTCCGCAGAACTGATAGAGGCACAAGTGAGTGAGGCATTGGTGGTCCTCAAGAGGCGGAAGAAAGCAATGGGTTGGAAAATGTCGGACATCAGAGGAATTAATCCAGCTTTTTGCCCACACATGATTTTTATGGAACAAGGATCAAAGCCAACTGTACGACATCAGGAGAGGTTGAATCCGGTGATGAAGGATGTAGTTAGGAAGGAAGTGATTAAGTGGCTAGATGCAGGTGTGGTATATCCCATTTTAGATAGTGAATGGATCAGTTCCGTTCAGTGTGTCACAAAGAAAGGAGGGATGACCGTGGTCACCAACGAAAAGAATAAGATGATTCCTATACGCACAGTCACAGGCTGGCGAATTTTCATGGATTACAGAAAGCTCAATAAGGCCATGAGGAAACATCATTATCCTATCCCATTTATTGATCAGATATTGGAAAGGTTGGCAGGTCAAGAATATTATTGTTTCCTTGATGGATATTCTGGCTATAACCAAATAGCCATAGCACCGGAGGACCAGGAGAAGACCACTTTTACATGTCCTTACGGGACATATGCTTTCAGGCGGATGCCATTCGGTCTATGCAATGCACCAGCAACATTCCAGAGATTCATGATGGCGATCTTTCACGATATGGTGGAAGATTTTGTCGAGGTATTTATGGATGATTTTTTTGTTTTTGGTAATTCATTTGCTACATGTTTGCAGAATCTTGACAGGGTGCTAGCTCGATGTGAAGACTCTAACCTTGTGCTTAACTGGGAGAAATATCATTTCTTAGTCAAGGAGGGTATCGTCCTTGGCCACAAGGTGTCATGCAAGGGGTTGGAAGTCGATCGTGCAAAGATTGAAGTGATCGAAAGGCTACCACCAGTGTCAGTGAAGGGTGTTCGTAGTTTTCTCGGACATGCAGGCTTCTATAGACGGTTCATCAAGAACTTCTCTAAAATATCTAGACCGATATGTCGGTTGCTAGAAAAGAGGTGAAGTTTGAGTTTGACGAGGATTGTGTTAAAGCATTCGAGGAGTTAAAATAGAAGCTGGTAGAAGCACCTATTCTCAGTTCTCCGGATTGGGAGCAACCGTTTGAATTAATGTGTGATGCAAGTGACGGGCTGTAGGAGCTGTAATGGGGCAGCAGAGGAATAAATTTTTTCATTCCATTCATTATGCAAGCAAAACACTTGACGCAGCCCAAGTCAATTATACAGTGACTGAAAAGGAGATGCTAGCACTGGTGTTCGCATTTGATAAATTTAGGTCCTACTTGGTGGGTTCTAAAGTAGTGGTGTATACCGATCATGCAGCAATTCGGTATCTGTTTAACAAGAAAGATGCAAAGCCCAGACTAATCAGATGGATATTGTTGCTACAAGAGTTTGACCTAGAGATTCGGGACAGAAAGGGGAGCGAGAATCAAGTGGCAGATCACCTATCGCGATTTGAAAGCCGGTTGCATGTGAAGGAAGGTGACAGCATCAAAGAAGAGTTCCCAGATGAGCAGCTCTTGGCAATAAGGGAAGCTGAAATCCCTTGGTATGCAGACATTGTGAATTTGCTGGTAAGTGGAGTCTACCCACCGGAGGCTACGGCTCAGCAAAGAAAGAAGTTGAGACATGATTGCAGGTATTACATATGGGATGAGCCATATCTGTTTAAGAAGGGACCGGATCAAGTGATGAGACGATGTATCCTAGAGAGCCAGATTGTAGAAGTATTGAGGAGTTGTCCCTCATCATTGTATGGAGGACACCACGAAGGCGAGCGGACAGCTCACAAGGTGTTACAGTCAGGTTTCTTTTGGCCTACACTATTCAGAGATTCCATAGCATACATAAAAATGTGTGATAGATGTCAAAGAATAGGCACAATTGGTAGAAGACATGAGATGCCACTGCAACAGATATTAGAGGTTGAGATTTTTGATGTATGGGGAATAGACTTCATGGGCCCGTTTTCACCGTCATTTGGTAATCGTTACATCTTGGTAACGGTTGAATATGTATCTAAATGGGTCGAGGCAACAACTTGTCCCAAGAATGACAATAAGGTGGTGACGAAATTTGTGAAAAAGCATATTTTCACCAGGTTTGGGACACCTCAAGCTATTATCAGTGATGGAGGGGCTCATTTTGTGAATGCGAGTTTCAAGAATTTGCTAGCTAAGTATGGGGTGCGGCACAAGGTAGCAACAGTGTATCATCCCCAAACTAGTGGGCAAGTGGAGGTGTCGAATAGAGAGATAAAGCAGATTCTACAGAAGATAGTGAATGCACAATGAATTGATTGGTCAAGCAAACTTGACGATGCATTTTGGGCTTATAGAACTGCATACAAGACACCCATTGGAACTTCTCCGTACAGATTGGTCTATGTAAAGGCATGTCATTTGCGTGTGGAGTTGGAACATCGAGCTTTTTTGGCCATGAGAAAGTTGAACATGGATTCGGAGCTAGCAGGGAAGAAGAGGCTAATGCAACTCAGCAAACTAGATGAGTTTCGATGGTATGCCTATGAAAGTGCCAAATGCTACAAGGAGAAAACGAAGAGGTGGCACGACAGGCATATGGTGCATAGGATCTTTGAGCCGGGGCAGAAGGTGTTGTTATTTAATTCAAGACTGAAGCTTTTTCCAGGTAAATTGTGGTCCAAATGGTCAGGGCCGTTCGAAGTTGTGAGAATAACCCCACACGGGGCAATGGAGTTGTGGCAAGAAGATAGAAGTGCCACATTTTTGGTGAATGGGCAACGATGTAAGCATTATTGGGGTGAGGACGTTATTCGAGAGAAGACGTCCATCACTCTAGAGGATGATTGAGCATGAATAGCATCGAGCCGTGATGATAAATCAGGCGTTGCACGGGAAGCAACCCGTGAATGTGTTGTAATAGAAGAGTAGAATTATTCAAAAAAAAAAAAAGAAAAAAAGAAAAAAAAGGAAAAAAAAATAAACAAAAAGAAAAATAAAAATTTTTGCATTGAAACCTATGATTTCTAACCAATTTCTTGTGGTAAAATTATTTTCAGGTGGAACGGAGGGCAAAAATACAAAAAAACCCAATAGGAAAAAAATCGAGGTAAGAAAATAAAAATAGGCACATTCCAGTGAGCCTGCGCGATGGCTCCGTGTCATGGAGGAGGGCATGCGCGTTACCCTTCGTGATACGTTGAGGCTTATTCCGGATTTTTAAAAATCCAGAATGCCTGTGCGATGGCTCCATGTCACGGAGGCAGTGCTCCGCGTTGCACTCCGTGACACGTTGAGGTGTATTTCGCATCGGGTCACCTCGGGTCACCGGGTAACCCGCGCGAAAGAAACCTCAATTTAACCCCAATTCCTTCATTTTTTTCCTATTCTCTCATTTCCTCCGCGACCCACACCCAAAATCCCTTTCTCCCCCAACGTGACACAGACTTAGTGAGAAACTTTCTTCAAGTTTTCTTTAATTTCATCGAAGAAAAGGTATATTCTTGAATTTTTCCTTATTAATGCTCAAATTATTGATTCTTGAACATGTTTGGTGATTAAAACTTTCCCTAAGTGAGAAATAAGATTGAAATCAATTGAGTTATGATTGAATGATGTTCATAGTATCGTTGTGAGTAGATTAACTCAGTGATTGCATGTTTTGTCGAAATTCTTGTGAAATTGATAGCCAGGGTTGAGGATTGAATAGGAAGAAGACTAAATGCTTCGAAATGTTGATAAATTGGGTTGTGCATGTTAGGTGAAGTAAAATAGAGTGAGATTGATGTTGAATATGCTAAGTTAGAAGGGGGATTTCCAAGAGAATGCAATTGAAGAATTACATAGGTTGTTGAAAAAAAATTTGCAAAGTGCTAATGATGATGTAATTGAATCGATGGAGAAATTTTTATTCATTGTACGAAGTCTGAGTAGTACAAAGTATCCCATCGAATTATATGAATGCACTAAGCATGTTGAATGCTAAGAATGGCATTATCAGGAATGTCTTGTCGAATTGTGTTGATTGTGGTTAAAGACTAAGTGTGGGGTGATCCAATTAAACCCAACCTTAGTTGTAGCTAATTATGACTTGCATAACATTGGGATTGTATGTTTGAATGTACAGGAACGATGTCAGGCCGACAGGACAAGGGCAAGGGTTCCTAGAGCACCAGAGGTTCCTAGAGGTCAACGCCGACAATACAGAACCAGATGGGTGACCGATGAGGGGAAGAAGTGGTATTCCAAACATAAAAAAACCAAATACTTCCCGGAGGAGCAGATAGCACGGGAACCGTTGGCACAGGAATTCCCGCAGATTGTACACAGGATTGACATGGTTGGGCTTAACTTCATTTTTTAAGAGGCCAGAGAGTGCAATCTCCATCTTATCCGGGAGTTCTATGCCAATTGGAACCCGACCTTACGCAGCCACACCCTAAAAATCAGAGGGCAGGTTGTCACTTTTGAACCCCACCATCTGAATGCAATCCTGGGGGTGTGGGACACAGACGCTCATGTCCTCCGTCAGCTGAACATCACTCCACCCTATGCGGACATCAGACGTACCTTATGTGGAGCCCGATCGACATCCAGGTGGGGTAGGCACAAGGAGAGAGGCTACCATCAGACATTGCCCTATTCTCAGATGAACAGGGAGGCCCGGATTTGGTTGAAGATTGTGTGTTCATGCCTGATCCCGGGGGTGCACATGACAAATGTCACCCGGGATAGAGTTTGTCTGGTATATACGCTGATGAAGGGGCTGGAAATCAATGTTGGGGCGGTAAACATCTCCGCCATGAAGAGACCCCAAACTGCATCAGGGGCATAAATATGGGTTCGGTGGTTTGCTTACCACGTTCCTAAGGGGCCACAATATTGAGGAGGAGGCCCTAGATTACATCCCACAGATCGACAGGCGTGCCTTGGATGTCACCAAAACTAAGGCACCTGACACTACTTTTGGGCCGATACTCACACTAGCCGAGCGACATGCTCGGGATGATCAGTACATGGCCCGCATGTACGGGATGCAGATGTTGCAGCTGCGCATCGGAGGACGGCGCACAATGGAGGATGAGCTATGGCAGCTCGAATTGGATTACCCATTCAACGAGAATGCCCGAGCTTTATGCAGAGTGGGGCCCGCATTTGTGGAGCCCGTGAATGATGATGTCACTACCGATGAGGAGACACGTCGGGAGGACTCAGATGTTGAGTCGGACGAGGACAGCGGGGGCGATTCTGACATGGGCAATGAAGCACTAGCACCTGATGAAGAATTTGAATACTTTGATTGATCAGGGAGTTTCACCACCCAACCTTTGTGATATTTTGAAATTATGTGAACACTGGGGACAGTGTCCGACTTAAGTGTGGGATGGCAGTAGTTAGGTGCTAGTTGTTTTGTTTATGTTTTGTTTATGTTTGTTGTGCTTGTGCTAAATGTGACCTTGTGAAGTTGTGTTTCATGTTCTGTAATTAATGTTGGTGTTGTAATGAATCTTGAGCTGTTGTGGTATTGCTATTATGTATGATGTGTAAATATTTTTCAAACTATATTTTTATCTTTTTCTATCAAATATTTTGTTGAAATTTTTTTATGTTGGGTTTCTCGGCTTTTATTTTTGGTACTTTTACCGAGAATAGTCCCATTGAACCGATGTCGTAGATAGAGACTGTTCCCTATGATGGATGGATGATGACCATCTTAAGGGAAATGTAGTCGATAGGAGTAGTTTTTTTCTTTTTCTTCTTTCCTTTGTTTGTTTCCCAAATGTATCGCTAATTAATGGTTCGGAATTCTTGTTACGTGTTGTACATGATATTAAGATGCAAAGGTGATTCATATGAAAGAATGCAAATATGTTAAAGATGTTGAGATATCTAGGCCATAGAATTTGATTCGGTGTGATCGAGGCTTAATAGTGAATTCTTGTAATTAGCTGATTGAAGAGTCTGTGAATATGTCTTGAGTTGAGCATGTGCAATGAGTGTGAGGTGAGGTTTTGACTATTCCATGCTATTGTGAAGTGTCTAGAACTTGCCTGGTGTGTGTACTAAACGAAATGAAGGATGTGGATTGTAGGAAAGGATGTAGGCATTCTTTGAATAAACCGAAAGTTTCTCCCTTATCATACCTACCTTGACTGTTACATCCTAGTTAGCCCCATTAAACCTTTAGCCTATTCTTTGAGAGGTACAAACCGAGCTTAATCCCTTCTTTTCATTAGCTGTAAATTTGATACAAAACCCTTAATTTCTTAAGAAAAACAATTTTCCCACAGTGTAAAGGAGTGAGAAGTGTGAAATGGAAGGAAAGTGATAGTTGTGAAAGCTAAAGAAAAGGTCAAAGGTGCACTTGTTGAAATTGGTTAATTAATAGTAGAGAGTAAGAAAATCAATGAATGAAAAAAAAATATGAAGGTGCATAAGTACTCTGTGCTAGCGAGTCGAGTGTGCTTAAAGAAAAGAGAACAAAAACCAAGAAGAAAATTCAAGAATAAGAGGATGGAGGAAGAAGCAATGCCCGTACTAAAGGTGGGATGTATTGAAGAGCGCTTAGGGAAGCTAGTTGCTATTATTGGTTAGCCTAGTATTGACTAGTTCCTCAGCTTGCGTTACAACCCATTAAGTCCTATGTGATCTTACATCACGCATCCTTATATTAGTGGAGTAAAACACTAGAGGCAAGCTTATGGTTCATGACATGATGCATGTGAATTCTTTGGGAGAGTGAGCGAAATTGTAATTGTATACCCCTACATCTAGTGCTTTGGAAATCTTATGATGGCAAATGGGGTAATTCTCTCATGTTGTGAGGGTACATGCTTGACGAGAGATAAAATTTCTTGTCGGATGTCTTGATCAGTTAATTTGCATGAGTTTGCCAGGATCGAGAATCTATTCTTGAGGCTAGGAGGTATTAATGGGGTGTACTTCATTGTATTGATGATACCATGCATGTCTTCTTGATGATTTGCTATCCTAAATAATCTGTATAGTTGTAGCTTGAATGGTCGAGCCAAATTTGCTATGCGTGGGTTTCAATTGCATGAGATGCGAAAGTATTGTT
Source organism: Datura wrightii (assembly GCA_035772735.1). Classification (NCBI taxonomy): domain Eukaryota; kingdom Viridiplantae; phylum Streptophyta; class Magnoliopsida; order Solanales; family Solanaceae; genus Datura; species Datura wrightii. Next base: position 133,850,539 of record JASDFA010000016.1, read on the forward strand.
CGATGAAGAACAAGGTTTTAAGTGTGGGGTAAGTGATCTTGGGCAGAATTGCATGCCCAAGTGATACTCAAATGCTTCATTTCGACTTGTTTATCTATTATTATGTATATATTCTCATGTGATTATTTGATAAATGTGAATTTATACTAACCAACATGATTAGTGTTGTTTTGCAGGTAAAAGGAAATTTTTGGAATCTAATATATATGTTGGTGAAGTGCGGGAATGGACTTGGAAAAAAGGAATGGAAGTTGACAAGGGAAAGCAGCAAAAATAAGGGCTTCGCGATGAAGCCGTGTCACGCTACCATCGCGGAGGCATTCTGCCTCGGATGAATTAATTATGTCAAAATCCAGTGGAGGTTCGCATTACCTCCGTGGCACGGAGGAAGTGCTAGCTGAGGCACTCCGTGTCACGTTGAGTGTGATTACCTAGAACCTCAAGTTCCAGTGAAGGTGTGCAATAGCACCATGGCATGGAGGAAAGACTCCGCGATGCAAGTCGTGCCACGTTGAGGTGCAATTACCTGAGAGTCGATTTCCAGTGAGGGTCCGCAATACCTCCGTGGCACGAAGGGAGCGCTCCACGATACACTTCGTGCCACGTTGCTTGTTATTTCGGGAAAAATTGTCAATAGTATAAATAGCACACTTAGGTTTTATTTTAAACATTCTGACTTGGTTGAGCAAGAACGTGGGTTACAGGCAGTTGAGAGGACGAAAATTCTAGGGTTATTCTCTTCCTCTTTCTCTTTAATTTCAATTGCTTGTATGAATTCTACTTATTTGAAGATGTTTAATCCACAAATGAGTGGCTAATTCCCTTCTTGCTGAGGTTAAGGATAATTGTAGAGGAATGTAATTATTAATCAATTCAGTTTTCATCTTTTCTTCAATGGTTGTTCTATCAATTCTTGTTTTACTACATTAATGTTTGGCCAATGTTAATGTATATCTTAGAAATCCAATTTTGATTTAGAAAAGGAAAGAAATTGGACATATGTGAATTAGTAGGATATGATCTTTTCTTAGTTGAGAAAATTGAGAATTGATTTACATTCAGAATAGAAATATATCTGAAGGTCTTATTAGTCATTTATGGAATCGGTTATGTATGGCTAGAGTATGAGATTCTTATATCACAGAAATGTAGAATAAGGTTTCATGATTCTTTAATTGGATAGGAGTCGAAAGATCTAATCCATTGGCAATTAATTCCTGACTAGCAACCGAAGAGATAATTGACTGAAGTGAATTAAGAAATTACATCCCTGCATACCTTCCTTAACCTCAGCTTGTTCATTGCTATTGTTCAGACTCAAATTATAATCTTGACTTATATTCTCATTACTTAGTAAATTTTAACTTATAAAACATTATTTATTTGGTTGTTTGCATTCATAGAGATATCGTTCACTGACGCTTAAGTTAATTAATACCGTATTCCAGTCCCTGTGGGATCGATACTTGGCTTGAAATAAGCTATTTTACTAATTGTACGACCACGTGCACTTGCGTGTAGTTTTGGAGTCGAGCATTCTATTTAGATTTTCTCTAGTGCATTCTAGTTGCATCAGCTCTTTTAGTATGGTTAAGTCATCTCGGCGTCAGTTACTCCTTCAGAAACCGACTCATAGCATCAGTCTAGGAATTTCAGCTCTTTTTCTAGTTTTTCAATAGCTTTAGTCTTCATTCGAGGATGAATGATTCTAAGGGGGAGATACTGTAACACTCCGAAACATTCCTAGACTATACTTAGACCTTGCAAGAAAAATTCAGTAGTAAAACCAGAAAAAAATGCCTCAGAATGACTGAGACGACGAGTCGTGGTCATCTCCAATGACTTGTTGTGTCAGTCGTGGTCAGCTCCAACGACTTGTTGCGTCAGTCGTGGTCAGCCTACTTGATCAATAGAGAACCCACGGGAAAAGGAATGACCCATTGTCAGAAACAACGAGTCATCCTGCCACGCGTTGGTTCCCCAGCTCAAAATCCCTTCTTCAGGATACCATGACTCAACCCACAAGTCGTTGTTAGAAACAACGACCCGTTGTGGGAGAAGTTGGGTGAGAACCCCATAAACCTATTCTAGTGACGACGAGTAGAAACAACGATCCATTATTTCCCTTAATGAGTCATTGTCACCACCTGTCGTGTCAACCTTGAGAAGTTTTAGAAATTGTCCAGTGAAAGTAATGACTGGACACAATGACCCGTTGATTCCACCAATAAGTCATTGTGTCACCCATTGTTAAACTTTCTAGATTGCCTTATTCAGTGACATCGGAGGAACCAATGACTCATTGGTTCACCCAACGAGTCGTGGTATCCCCCGTTGCCAGATCCGGTGTTTTCAACCCCCAAGCAGTAGGATCAATGAGAGGTCCCAACGAGTCGTGGTCACAATCGACGACTCATTGAGTGACCCGTTGGGTCCCTGTCGGTCAGTTTCTAAATTTTTATTCAAGGGATATTTTTGGTAATTCCCCACCTATTTAGTCCCTAAGCTACATCATTTTAAGTATTATTTCAGAGATTATTAGAGGGATTGAACGGTTTTCCCCCATATTCCCCACGTACACTTTCATAAATCAATTGTAGAACCCACGTCACTTCTCTCAAGCAGAATCTAGGGCTCCTCATCAGTTGCAGAGATCAAGCTTTCTTCTTTAGGGATTTCTAAGCCAGGTATATGGAAATTCAACAAGAGAATAGTTCTTCTCTTGTGTCCCCAAGAATCTTCTCTATTTTCTCTATCAGTTCAGCCCTGTGATACCGAATGTAGAATCTTGTCAGACTAATTTCTTTGAGATTTCAAGTGGAGTATTTCTCAAAATTTTTAAATGCTTATTATTCCCTATTTCTAGAAATTTGTGAAGATTGTATCTAGTGGAATGATTTAGCCCTAGATCTCAGTTCAGTAGATTTTAGAATCTTGCGTGTTGGATTAGTTTTCCTATAGCTTGATTCTAACATATTTGAGATTTCCATATTGTTAGTGTATGTGGAAATTTTAGTCAGATATATACATGTCCAATCTCGGTCAGATTATTACACTCACTGTTGTCCAGAAATGTCAACTAATCAGTTTGACTACAGCTAATTCTTGAGGTGTCAGTGGTGCCTCCTAGTTATCTACTAGACTCAGTTATCAGGTTTTAGTGGTTCTTCAGGAAATCATGAAACTTCTAGATAAGCAGCTCTGACCAACGTTAGGACCCCAGCTTCAAATTACAAATTGTTCTTTAGACGATTACGATGCTTCTAGATAAGCAGTTCTGTCTATCTTAGACCACTAGTTACAGAATCCAGTCCGATAAGACTCTCAGGGTACTTCCAGATAGGTATTCCTAACTTAGTCTTGGGAACCAGTTTTGAGCTATCAGCTTAGTAGTCAGTCTAGGACTATCCAGTGGGAGTAGGACTTACCACCGAGTGGACCAGGGTTCCCCGAACTATGTTGCCACCATAGAGTATTTTTATTAGCGTTATAGCCCCAGACTTGTGATCACCCAGTTCATGCCTTTATACCCTTGCAAGGTATATTGGGTCCTACCGATGGGGTGTATACATCGGACTCCACATCTAGCTCACGTGGTTATATGTCGGTTATAGACTCTCCCACTAGTCACTTCAGTTCAGTCTCAGATTAGCTCAGTTCAGAACAGTTTCAAATTACTCAGTTCAGATTAGTTTAGTGTAGTATTTTATATCAGTATCTCATATTTAAGGCATGTCTATGACCATCAGACAGGGTTATTTTGACCATTTCAGTATATTCAGTTTATTCAGTTTTAGCATTTTAGTTGGTCATTGCATGTCTTTACAGTTTTGTTATGTTATTCTCCGTGTTATGGTTCTCCTACTTACTTAGTACATTCAAAGTATTGACACATACCTTCTATACTATTTCATTTTATGATACAACTGCAGATTCTCAGTCTCAGCACCGTTAGCAGATCTCATTCAGGAGTTTCCAGTCGCACCAGTGGTGAGTCCTCATCTTTCGAGGACGATGATTATTTCTTTTCAGTTATATTTCTTCCATATAGACTTAGAGTTAGTTGAGGGTTTGTCCCATCAACTCATCAGATAGATGGCTTTTAGACACAGACACAAATCCAGATTTTCAATTTTGTTTCAGTTGTTTAAAACTTTGTGATTTAGTTATTCTTTATGAATGGTTTTATTATTTTAAATCTTCCGCTATATTTTTACTTAGAATGCCAGTGTTATGATAGACCATGGGTTGACTTGGGGTTGTTTGTGAGTCCAAGTACCGTGTCTCGTCCAGGGTATAGACTCAGGGCGTAACAATAGGGCATGAAAAGAAAAGGCAAGGGTGAGTAGATGAAGGGTAAACAAATAAGGAAAGAGATGGTGGACATGAAAAGTGAAAGATGTCTTAAAAGTGCTTAGGATGGTAGTCACTATAAAATAAAATATCAATCCTACCTATCCCTTAGCCGACATTACAACCCAGAAAAGTCCTTGTGATCTTAATCTCTTGAAGCAATTAGGTAGTCTTAACAAATATAAAGGGAAAGTCTATGGTATGAGTACATATATGAATTACATCATTTGTGAATGTGAGTGTCCCTTTACTTATTGTGTTTCATGTATTTACATTGATGAAGTAGAGAGAGGAACATCACTAAAAGCGAGGGGCGAAAGAGGTTTAACTCGGTGTACGACTTGTTGCATGTGTCACACTTAATCATGTTGGCCTTTTGTGTTGAAAAGATGAGTCATTTATAGAGGTTGTGTGTTCTTGATTGTGAAATTTTTCTATGAGCTTTGTGAGAATTGTTGTATGATGATAATCCACTCTATGAGTGATCCATGCTAGTCGGTTGAGTATGAGCTGATAGAGGTGTCAAGTGTGATGATGAAATAGAGTTTAGTTGTGATTTAAGGATTGTTCGAGGACGAACAATGGTTTAAGTGTGGGGTGGTGATGTTAGGCATATATTTATGCTCATTTGTCATGCTTTTACCCATGTTTGATCATGTTTTGTGTTTACAATCCCTAATTTAAGCTTAAGTTCATGTATGTGTGTTTTATGTGCTAACAAACGATTTGAGCAGGAAACTAAGCAAAATGGGCTCAAAATGATGCAAGAAATAAAGATTTGAGAATCTGACGGGTTTAGTGCTATGGCTGGTGCCTTGCACTAAGTCCTAAACTTCAGAGAACAAGAATCGCAGTCAGGTGTTATGGTAGGCGCGTCGTGCCAGCCCTCAAACTTCAGAGAAATTGCACTTCAAAATTTTGGCGAGATTAGTGGTGCCCCGCATCAGAGGTGTCTATACTTATAGAAATTTGACGAACACTTTGACGAGATGAAGGGGTGTCAAGCCAGAGCCTATCCGGAGCTGAAATTGCTAGAAATTTGATCAAGTCTGTGGTGAGATAGGAGGGATGGCTTGCCAAGGCCATTTGAGGGAAGAAAATGCTTATTTTAAAGCCAAGTCTTGAAGGGAAGAAGCATCATTTGGAAGCTCATCTATAAGTAGAGGCCTTTGGTCCTTAGTTAAGCAGTTTTGGACTTCTTGAAGCAGTCTTTACTCATTTTTTATTCCGTAGATTATTTATGAAAGCTTGTAAGGCATTTGGAAGGAAGACAAAGTTCTACAACTAGGTTTTCTCTTCTTTACTTCGTATTTTCATATGATGATGACTAAGTATTTATGTTTTCTCTTGTTTATGAGTGGCTAAACTCATATTCTAGGGTTGTTTCCATGGTGAGTGGTTGATTGTTTGAAAGACTAATTAAATTTGGTTTTGATTCTTCAATCATAATTGTTTGTATTTATTTGTGTTAATTTATTATTTATGAGATTGATCACCTTGTAAGTAATCCATTGGCTTTCGATTGAACTTGAGAAAGGGGATCAAAAGGGTTAAAAATAAATATAGAACAGGAATTAATAGACCATTAAACTCATTGGTAATAAGATAGAAGTTGTTGTTAAGGATAGGGATATACCTTTCAATCCCGTCTAGTTGAAATACAAGTAGGCATAACCGTCATTTCATTATTCTCCTACGACCATAGGGATATAGACGTTAGGGTTCATGAAATTATTCTTGGATTCTAGGGATAGTGGTAAGAAATGGGATAGTAACTTACAACTAACAATTGTAGGAAGAATCAGGCTAGTTTAATTATGTCTGAAAAACTCAACTTGAAACCAACCGAGTGTCATTGTCCTAGTCTGTCATCATTATCGAAATACACTCAACCTTACATTTGTTTTAGTTAATTTTATATTTGAAGTTTTATTAGTTTTAATTTTCCAAATCAATCTTCATTTTACTTGTTTTATAGATTAGTGAAATCAAAGTACAACCTTATAACGATTAAATAGACAAGTCCCTTGTGTATGATATCTGGACTTCAAAATCCTATATTACTTTAAGACCATGTGCACTTCGTGCACTTGGGTGACATCACTGCCCTCCTCAATAGATGTAACTATTGCTCAGCTCCAAATACGGATCCACTAATTCTCTATCATGTGCTAGATTTCAGAAATCACCTTGTACCTATAAGTATAGCAGCTAAGATCAAGTTGTCAACACTTGTATAACAATAGCAAAACTAAAATTCAAAAATTCTCTAATTTTTGGAAATCCCCAACAATGGTGCCAAATACTTGTCGCTCTCATCCGCACACGCAAGTACACGTGGTCGTACAAGTAATATAGTGGCTCTTTCAACCTGGATATCGAACCCACAGGGACTAAAGACTTATTGATTTTTTTATTTTAGTATTCATGATTATTTCACACAAGTCTGTAAGTAACCCAAGAGTTAACGAGTTTTATAAGTGTAAAAATAATGAAAGTAACAGACAATGAATTAAAGGATGTAGATTTAATCAATATTCTGAATATTCTAAGGTGAAGGCATGGGATGCAATTATATACAGCTTGTATTTTTTTCAGCTAAGTGCTCTATCTGGTTGATGGTTATGAGGAATTAAGGTCTGACTATGGTCTTTCTCACCTCTAGTCGTTAGCCTAAAATGACTTTTGTAACTACACTTATTGATTGAGATGCAAAAATTCTTCTTAGGTCTAGAAGCATTTGTTCTCTTTTTCAACCGAATGTGGCGTTGTAGGTATATTTCTATCCCACACGCTAATCATTCCCTTATTCTTCATTCTACCCTAGTAATTCTTTCTTTCAGATTCACACTAAGATTACAAATTTATTTTAGTGCTGGCCAAATATTAAAATACATGAAGCAAGAATATAAGAATAATCATTCTTGATAGAAGAACTTAAACTGAAAAGAAATTCATGTCATATATTCATGCAAGTAGCCTCAACCTCAGAATGAGGTAATTTACCACTCATTCTTTGATTAAACATCTCCGAACAAGTTTTAATCATAGGAAAAAATGAAATTAGAAGAAAGAGAAGAGAGAGAACCCTAGAATTTTCTTCAGCTCGACTGTCACTTTCCCACATCCTTTCAAAAATTCGGATCATAAATAAAACTAAGTCTTCTATTTATACAGATGAAAAATAACACAGTGAATGACCATCGCCGTGTCACGAAGCCCATCGCGGAGATCCAGCTTCGTGACACGGACATATCGTGTTCCGTCACTGGAAAACTACTCCAGACTGGTAGCACCTCTACGTGTCATGGAGACCATCGTACCAAACCTCCTCCGTGGCACGTTGCTATCATAGAGATCCATTGTTTTGTGCCTTTCAAACTTAATTTTTTTATCAAGGTACTATGGCACGTTGTTGAACTCGAACAATCTCCAACGTGGGACGGACTTGACTTACAATATCACTTTTTAGCTCGCTTAGCTTCCCGTACTTCAACTCCGAGCATCCATCCGCAAGGTCAAACTGAATTTACTGTATTTTCCACCTGCAGATAGTCTAATTACATTTATTAGTCCACAAGCAATAATCATTCAAAACATGCATGAATATATAGGTATTATCCTCAACTAGGCTACAGTATGACTGAAAACATGACGTTTGGTTGTACAAACATGCTCAAGATTAACAAACGCCTTCAATCTACTATTTTGTTAGAGGTAATTAAGGAATACTATCGAAAGACAATGAAATAGTTTTTTTGATTTTTCTTAATGAACCAACAAAACATACAAAAGTTAGTCAGTTAATTTTGCATAAAATTGTGCAAAATTATAATTTTTTTGTTTAATCCTGTCTTCTTTTGAATTTAATTAACCTATGGAAGCAATTGAAAATCTCCAATGAAATCCATCAATTTCTTGTTCCTTAATGATAATTTTCGATAAACAACTATTTTTTGGTTTAATCCCTCGGAAAAGGACATGTTCTTTGTATTGCACTATTTTTAATGCAAATTTACTAGTAACAAATAAGATTGAATTAAGGTCTATATTCAGTCGGCTTGATTCTTTGAATTAATATAATTCGGTTCAATTCTCAATTCATTTTGAATTAATTTAGTTTGGTTTAAAATTTTTGGTGCAAAAATAAAAATATGATCACCAATGTGAATAAGTTTTATCCAATTTTACTAATTGTATCGGGACGATTAAACATTCTTTTAATTCATTACCATCCAATATTAAATTATGTGATTAAAACTATAGAATAAAATATAATTTTCAAAAAGAAAATACACCCCTTTAATCAAATAGCTAGATTAATACTATATCTCTCGATATCATTACTTTAAATAATTTTGAAAAATAAGAAAAGAGTATCATTAGATGGAGCAAATTATATTTAAATAATAAATTTTAAAATATGGAAAAAAATAAAAAAAATATGCAATTTACATAAAATAATAAAATAGAATTGTCAAAGAGAAAACAAAAATGAAAAAAAAGGCTGTGTCACTAAAATAAATGGAAAAAAAAGACTTTTAAGTCACAATTGAGTCTCAACTCTAGGATGAATCGCACCAAACATGAAATCTTAGCCATGACACCTACAGTCAATTTGTAACTTCAGGTTTCACTCTTTATTCATGATAATATTATTATATAAAATATCAGTATACATAAATAAATTTTACCTCAGCGTTTGAGTGCTGTGCTACCCTAAATTCCCCAATCCTCTACGTAGATCATGATATATATATATATGATCTTGGTTAAACACCACCTAATATTTTGTCAGCCATTATTATTTTTAGGAAAAAAGGCTAAATTTACCTTTTTAGTTTCGAAAATTAGTTAAGTTTATCTCTAATTATACTATCCAGCCAAATATGCTCCTGCCATTAGCAAAGTTAATAAAGATGCCCCTCAATTGGACGGATTCCCCAAATTAAATAAAATGATTTGATTTCACTTAAATAACCCACTATCTCTTTAAACTCGACCCAAACCCCTCTAATTAATAACCAAAAATATTTTAATTTACTAAATATAACCCAACCCAAAACCTACTAATTCCAATATCCCTTATCCAAATACACAGACCATCACCACCAACTATTCTAACAACGAAAACATGACGACGATGAATAAAAAACACGAGCCAAATCCTTAGCCTTGCAACTCAAACCCTAGTCGAGCAGAGATACAACTCCGACAATCTCAATAATTTTAATGTTGATAAATATAGAGGCCCAAAACGAGTCTTCTCTCGACTTCCTCTATTTTCACCTCTTTATCTTGGTCGTAGTTCTTCTCTATCATTTCACTCTTGTTTTATTCTTCCTTGTTTCTGCACAGATTTCGTCACCTCTTCTCTCATCATCTATCCTCCTTAACCCCCAACCAAAATTTCAATACTAACTCTGATGGTAAAATAGTAAGTCCCTGCTTCTTTTTCTTTTGATGTTCTTGATAAAAGATGAGATTTTGAGTTTCTGTTGGGAAATGGGTGTTCAATGATTTCTGGGTTAGGATATTTGTGTGGTTTGATCGCAAGTTTGCTAATCTCAAACAAGAGAAACTTTGAGTTATTTCTCACCCTTTGTTATGGGTGTTTGATAGTTGTTGAGTTTTGTTATTTATGTGTTATTAACTGTGAATTTTCACTTAACTAGATGTGATTTTGAGCTGGTAATCGGCAATTGATGACTGATTGTTTTCGGATTTTGTTAATTGTATGTCGTGGTCTTTTGGATACAGCTCTATTGTGGTTTAGGACTGAAATTCTTAGGTTAAGATGGGTCGGGCGGGTTAGAGTAGGATATGAATTTTGTTTGTAAAATGGGTAATTTTCTTTGATTTGGGTTTTTTTGTTAAAATAAGGGTATACATGAAAACTTTCTTAATAGAGGGGGCAAATATAACCTAATAGTATGACGGAGGATAAATTTAGCCAATTTTTGAAAGTAGAAGGGTAATTTTGACCATTTTCGCTTATTTTTATTCTAAATAAATTTTACTAAAAAAATATAATTGCAAAATTAATAAAACAAAAAGTATATAAAATATCAAATTAGTTATATCCTAATTTCTGAAATTAAAAATAAATAGCTTAAAATGATTTTTAATAAAGTATAGGACAAAGACATTATATTAAAAATTATAAAGAAGATTAGCATTACGAAATTAAATTTAACGGGATATAAATATATAATCTATTGAATTATATTAACGTAGAAAGTGTGTTGGACTTCATATATAATCTTTCGACCAAATCAACACTTAAAAAGTAGAAACAATTTATCAAGTATTAAATGTAGCAGAATTTATTCAAGAAATAAATAAATGAATAGCACTCCGTCTTTAACTTTTTTATTTATTTTATATAGGAAAGAATTAAAAATGTTCTTAAACTATATAAAATTGAATTTAAAAAAAATTCGGTTAATAATTTAATGCAAAAATGTCTTTGCTGTTAATAGTTTGGTTCAAGAATGCCCCTATTATTACTTTTAGATTTTTTTAAAAAATCCTTTTTTCTAATAAACTTTTTTTTTCTTTTTAAACCTTTTCCAAATAAAAATATTATAACCTATCATTCACTTTCATATATATAAGGTCACAATAATCCATCATCAATTTTTATTTAGCCGAAGATAAAAAAAATTCTAATAAAATATAAACTATTTTTATTTCTTAATTTTTTGTTTTTTGTAATTGAAGAAGAATATACATTTGCTAACATAATCCTTGGTTTAAAGTTAAGATACAACATCATAATGTGAGAAAAGGACCAAAACAGTCCACTATCTTTGTACTTGGGCTCAAAATAATACTATTTCTTTTAGGTGAATCATTAATAGTCCATATTCTTTAAAAAGTGGTGTATATTTAGTCCCAATCCTAACAGTCGTCACTTTTTTTAATACAGAAAATTAATATCACGTGCCCTCATGTGTTTCCCTCCAAACTTAGACTCTGTTTGCACTATTGTGTCATATTCATCTCCTTGACACACGATTATGAACGATTAACTTCTCTCTTTATTTCTTTCCTTTATTCCTTTTTCTTTCTAATTTCTTCAAAAAACCCTAGAATCTTAAACACACATCATATTTCCTTCAGTAGTATAATTGAAGTTTGAAAGTAACAATGTCCTTAAGGAGCAATAGTGGCAGAGAATCACCTCCAATTTATGGTGAGTTTTAGTACAAGAAATATATTTTTGAATGGAAAGCCACATTGGTTACTTTTGTTACTCTTCTTAAAAATAAATTATAACTTAGATCTATGCCTCAAAATTTGGATTTTCTTTTGTTAAAATCTGGATATTTGTGTTTATTAATGCTAATGTCTTATCTTTATTAATCTATCTTACAAGGTGTATTTGTTATGATTTCAGAATCGATAGTTGAAGCATCATTTGTAAGTATCAAAATATATCATGGAGGAATCATGAACCACATGCCAGAAAAGTAATATGTTGGCGGAAATATCGACTATGTTAATTATATTAATATGAAAAATTTGAACCTTGATGAGTTCAAGAAGATGACAGAGATTTGTGGATATTCAAAGAACTCAATAACTTTTTGGCATAGGTATGGAAAATAGGGTAATAAATGGAGGTTGGTGTCTATAGATAAGGAAGCCTATGCAATTGGCAGAAATATCCCAAATGACAAGGTTCTTGAAATTTATTTTGAACACCTAAACTCATATTTGAATGTAGACAATGTGGATTTGGTATATAACTCAAATGTTGGAGATAATGACAAACCATTGTATGTGCGACAAAATTCATCCGGTGATGATTTTAGTATTTTAGAAGATAATTTATCTGATGATATACTTGTTGATAAACATGAAAAGATTGCAGAAAGCATTTTGGATGAAAGAGAGATTCTTAGTATCGAAACAAAGAGAAAGTTGGCAGCTCCGGAAAGGGATTGTGATTGTGTTGATTCAGAAGACACAAAAAGTTTGCATAGTGACTCTAAAAATGAGAGATTTGATTTTCCTCAATTCAATCCTCATACAGATAGAGATAATCTGGTATTAGCTCTAGAGTATACTTTCGGAAGCAAGAAAGATTTTAAAAATATTGTAGCAACTCATGAGATTAAAAATGGAAAGTATATCCAATGGAAGAAGAATGATAAAGCAAGAATAAAGGTTGTTTATATACATCCGGAGTGCGAATGGGAAATCACGACATATCAAATGCAACGAGACGCGGCTTTTTAGATTAGAAAGTATAATCTGACATATAAATGCAAGGAGTGGAATTATGATCACAGAACGATAACATCATCCTTCATTGCAAGAAAGTACCTCAAAAGAATAAAATCAAATAGAAATTGGAGCATATCTGATTTCAGAGATAAGGTCAGTGTAGATCTAAGAGCTCATTAACTTCATCTCAAGCAAAAAAGCTAAGATGAAAGCTATATTGATTGATGGTGATGTTAAGGATCAGTACAAAATGATATGAGATTATTGCATTGAAATTGATAGGGCAAATCCACGAAGTACAATTCACATGAATTTCCCTAATAATGTGATGCCAAATCATCCACACAGATTTCAGAGAATATATATATGTGTTTTGCTGCTTGTAAGTTGGGTTTCAAGGTTAGATGTAGAAAAATAATAGGTGTGGACAGTGATGTATTGTGGATTTACAACACTTTCGACGCTCTAAACTAAGGAAATAGCATGAACTTAGGTATGTTTATGTGGATATAAGGCATTTTTCCTTTAGTTGCAGGATAAATTTGTGTTGGATCTAAAAATTGCAAAAGAAAGCCTGAAGTATGCAAAATATGTTCAAAGTGCAGACCACAGTACGAGTCGTACTGATGGTCGTAAAAAGCTGCAGAAGGCTAGAATTGAAGAGATGTAATGTACGAGTCTCAGTACGAGTCGTACCAAGCTGGTATGAGTCGTGGTGATGAAATCGTGACAAGATCCATAAAATTTGCATAAGGTGCTGACTCCTGCTACGGAAAGAATGTACGACCCATGGAAAAGAGGTACGAGTCGTACCATGACTGTCGTGATGAACTTAAGAAGAATTCCAAAATTTCATAATCAAACCACGAGAGCTCAGTACGGGTCGTATGATGGAGGTATGAATCATACCTGGATCCAACACTTAGCTAAAATTTAGCCAATAATGCAAGATACGACAGGAGTCTACGAGTCGTAGGATGATGCTACGGATCGTAACATGGATCATGACAACTGCGAAACCAGATATGGAAATTCATCCTGTTAGCCTAGGAAAAGGATTCTTGTGTCTTTATAAATATGTTTTAGGTTTTATTTTTCTATATACAAGTAGGAGAGACACGAAAGACACGAAAAGACAAGGAGAGAAGAGATTTCTAGGAGAATTGAGTGGATTCAACTTGTGATCAACCTTTTCTTGAATTTATCTTGTTCTTGCTACTTGTTCTTCAAGATTTTGGTGATTAATTAAAAGAAGTATTTTTCTCATTCATTCTTGTAAGTATTAATTTATGTTTTTAATCATGAATACAATTCACAATCTTAAACCTATGAGAGGCTAAAACCTCCATAGCTAGGGTTGTGGGAACCATGGTGGATTAACAAGCTACGGTTACACAAAGTGATTTTAAAACCAATATAAATACTTATATTGTATTCTCTTCATGCTTAAATATTTGCTAATGGTGCGCAATGTTAGGACTTGCCCGAATTCTTTACTTGCTTTGATCGAAGAGGTAGAGATTAGGAAAAGAGAATTACAACGGAACCTTGATTTTGAAAATCATTGTATTAACTTGAGTTGTGGTTGCAGGATAGTTAAATCTGATACTTAGTGATAACGGATAGTTTGAAACCTCTCATGAGACTTGGTCGAGTGATTGACTATAGTCATTCAATAGGGACTGATCGGTCGTTTGAATGAACCTATGTTATCAGTTCTATAAGTAAGTATTGGTGATAATCACGAGTGTATACTCAAATCAGTTATGAACCCATGGGGAACACAAACCCTAGTTATCCTTTAATATTGACTCAGCATCAAATTTTTTATACTTGTTCCTATTATTGATTTTTTTTAGAATCCCCCTATTTTGAAGTAAATACCTCACAAGTTCAATTACCGGCTATTATCCAGTTCTCCCTTATTCCCTGTGGGTTCTACCCCAACCTCTAGTTGGGTTCTTTATTGACAACGTCTGCTTCTCACTTCAGTAAGAGGTGTGATTTGAGCGTTACCAAAAAGTGGCACCGTTGTCGGGAAATACGGCTGAGACTAGGTTATTAGCTTGTAATTAACTTTTTGGTAGTTATTTCCTTAATTATGTTTATTTTTGTGTTTTTGATACACAGGGGTTGTTTTCCGGTGAATGCCAAGCACTCGGAGTAGAGGAGATCCCCTTGTTCCACTAAATCCAAAAATCAAAAGAGCACTATATAGAATGGACAACCACGAGCAAAGAGAAGCCCGCATAGCTGAAGAAGAAATCCAGAAATTGAAAGAGCACTACATAGAATGGAGAACCACGAGCAAAGAGAAGCCTGCATAGCTGAAGAAGCTAGGCAAGCCAAGCTAGCTCGGCAAGCTGCACTACAGTATGTGGAAGATGAAAGAAATAAGGTGGTGAATGCTGGTAGACAGGGGAGGGCCAAAAGAGCTCATAGATTTGCCCCTCAGTTCTTTGATGATGATGATGACCCAGACATTGATGAAGTCGGGTAGCCTGGAGCAATTGTGCCACCACCACTGCCCGTTGGGGCCAAATTCTACATTACGAGCACCATGATTCAATTGTTAAACATGAAAGGGGTGTTCAGTGGCCACGCAGCGGATGACGCCAACCTGCAGTTAATGAACTTCGTAGGAATATCCAAGGCGTACAGGTTGCCCGGAGTAAGCTAGAATGCAATACGGATCAGACTCTTTCCTTTTTCTCTATCAAGGGAAGCTACTTTTTGGTTATCGTAGTTGCCCAACGACTCCATAACCAACTGGAGGGAACTCAAACAGGCCTTTTTGGAGAGATTCTTTTCCCCATCTAGGATGTTGCAGCTAAAGGATGAGATCTATAATTTTCGGTAGATTAAGACTGAGGCACTTCATTAAACTTGACTGAGATTCAAAAAGAAGTTGAAAAATGCCCTAACCACAAAATCCCAGATGATAGTTTGTTGGAAATTTTTTACAGGTCTCTGAACAATAGTACCAAAGCTGTAGCAGACACGGTGGCTGGAAGAGCATTAATGAGTCACACCTAGGAGCAAGCTGCCACCATTCTTGACAGGGTGACTAAGACAAACAGGGCCTGGCATATAAGGGGGGCTGATGCAGTTCAGGCACATATGTTGTTGGTTTGATTGCAGACCAAACGAAGAAAAGAAGAAGAGCGCGACTAGGAGTTGGCTCATATGCGCACATCATTGGACTTTCTGACAAAGCATATTATGGGAGTCAAAGCCAAACAAGTCAATGCAGTGGGTACTCAAGGAAGGGAGCAAGGAGTTGATCACTCTGATTCTGAGGAGGAGGCCAACTTCTTGGATAGTCAGGTGGCGGGTTTCCGAACCAACGCCCAAGCGTCTAGACAAGATAATTGGTGCCAAGATTCTGTAAATCAAGATCGTAACCAGTATATAGACAACTAAAATAGAAACGAGTTCAGAGACAGGAGACGAGGTCGTGAGCGCGAATGATATTGGAGGCGAAATAATGGATACCGCAATGATCGGGCTGGATTCTATGTGCCTCCCAATACACGAGAAGGGGAGGCTGGGCAATCAAAGTTGGAAAGCATGATGGACGAGATGTTTAATAAGGTGAGGTCCACTTATGATCAGCTGAAGGAGATCTGAGGTGACTTGTCAAGTATGGGTCAGAAAGCGGAATCTCATGCTACCGCCATCAAGCAGATTGAACATCAACTTGGGCAACTGTTAGAATCAATGAACCCTAGACAAAAGGATACACTACCTAGCAACACTTTCCAAAATTCAAAGAACGAAGCACATTGTATGGAGGTGATGATTAGGAGTGGTAAAACCATAGTTGACCCCCCATTTCCAGTTGAAGTTGAGCGGAAGAAAGAGAGCATAATGGAGAATGATTATACAAGTGTTGAGAGAGAGATTGGTGAGTTGCAAGACGCCCAAGAAGTGAGAAGGAATCTGAAATGACATGGATCAAGGGGCAACGCAAGTGCATAAAGCTATCCCACGACCACCACCACCATTTCCCCAAAGGATGAAGAAGAAGGTGCAAAATGGTAAGTTCCAGAAATTCCTTTCAATGCTTAAGAAACTGTCTGTGAACATACCATTGGTTGAAGCGTTAGAGAAGATGCCAGGATATGCAAAGTTTATGAAGGACCTAGTGAAGAAGAAGAAATATGTGAGCTATTAGCCTGTTGAAAATGTGCATCACTGCAGTGCCATAGCTACAAGGGTCCTAGCATAGAAAAAGGAAGACCCAAGTGCCTTCAAGATACCATGTATGATTGGCAATGTCGAGTTCGCAAGGGTACTCTCTGACCTGGGAGCTAGCATAAATTTGATGCCCTTGGCTGTGTTCAAGATATTAGGATTAGGAGCCCCAACACCGACCAACATGCGGCTACTGATGGCCAAAAAAACAGTTAAGAAGCCGGTGGGCGTCCTGATCAATGTGTCTGTCATGGTAGATAAATTTATATTCCTAGCAGACTTCGTGATTTTGGATTATGAGGTTATCATGACCCGAACGTAGACCCGGATCGTAACACGGGACAAGGAACACCGAGAGGCTTCAAGTCGACCCATGGAATAAGAATATCTAATTTCATTCACTTTAAGCAAAAGACTAAACATGCGATATAGCGGAAACATAAACGTAACATAATAGAGCATGGCATTCAAAAAGTACTAGACATACAGATAAGTTGAGTACTACATATTGTCTGAAAGCCTATATCGTATAAGATGGGTTGATGGGACAACATCCTCAACTAACCCGACAAAACTGAAATAGAAGATCATCATGAATGTATAGTCATATGGCCCTCGGAACATGAGGACTCACCAACAAGCTGATAGCAAACTCTAGAAGGGACTAAGGATGGAGATAAGCTTGAGATCCGGACCCAGTATCATGAAACGATACAACATAGAAAGTATATGGTTAGTACGTGGAATGTACCGAGTATGCAAGGTAAGTAAAATGGACATTAAAAGTAAAATAAACTCATAAATAAACATAGGAGATGGACATCATGCTTGTATCATAAACTTCATAAGTAAACATAAGGCTCAAGACTTCCTAATCGTTCATAAATCAGTCATTAGCATAATCATATGTAAACTTTATCAAAACATAACTTGAGCCAATAACATAAGTATAAAAATGCATAAAACGTGCAGAACAGTGGGAGGACTCATCATAACCAACACCATCATAGTAGAGTCTTTCATGATTCCCCAACTATCTCACTCAAGTGGGCAGAGCCGACCGTGATTGCCAGACAAGGGTCGTGCATTAGGCGTGATATCACACTTGAGGGGATCATTATCAATACAATATATCATTAGAAACCTACGGAGGCATGTGGTTATGAGACACCGGCGTAGTCCTTTGAACGTCGGGCTGCTCGGTGCTAGACACGGCTCCCAAAAATATGCATATAGGCTCATACTTGAATCAATAACATCATGCATTAAGATTCATTGGCTAAAATATAACATTTATAATTATTGATCCCCTTTAAAACATGTTTATCCAAGAATCAAAGACCCTTTTCATCGGCCAACATTATAAATCGATAAATCATGTCATTCGTTTCATAAATCGTAAATCATTCTTCAACATGTGGGCATTGCCCAATACTTTAACATACTCAATTCTTTCAAAAATATTCTTATAAATATGGGAACTTGAAATCATGCTTTTCCATTATCAATAAACTCAAAATATGGAGTATTCATCATAAATCATAACTTTCATGAACTTTCATCAATGGGCATTTTAGATTTAAAAAGCTTCAAACATGATTTTAAAGAAAAAAATATAAAAGTTGCCCATCATTCATAATTCAATAATTAAAACTCAATTAAATCATACCCATAAAGAGAGAAATCAAATTTCACGCATTTGGGTAAAACCCCATAGAACTTGAATAGGAGAATTCATGATTTAATCAAGATTTGGGCATGGGTGCAAAAGGAATCACCAATTCTAAACGCTACATACCTAGGTTGATGATATCTTAACTTGTTTTGAAGATCCAAGAGTAATTGAGAAATTGGAGGTGATGAGCCCTAGCTTCTTCTTGAGGGAAAGATCAATCTATGGATGTTTGAAAAGGGTGAGGATTTAGGCTAGGCTAATCCCTTTAATCTGACTTTAAGGAAGCCCAAAACGACATTATTTAGGACTTAAAAGCATAGGAGTTTACCAAAATACCCCAAAACTAATGAAATAAAACCTGTAACTGGCAGTTACCATGACCAACAGTACGATCCGTAGGTTGATTGTACGACTCGTACTGAGAGTCGTACAATGCCTATTGCAGAGTCACTAAAATCGTTCATAACCTTTTACTCCGAACATCGATTGATGCAAGGTCAGATGATTTGGAAAGAAGACTCAAAGGGCTTCAATTTGATATGCTGAATCACCCAAAAACATTTTGTAACATAGGATCTATGATCAATTGATGTTGACTCTTATATGAACCAATACGAAAAACCCAATCGGTAAGAGGCTCTCAACTCAACTTCATGCTAGAGATTCCTCATGACCTTAATTTGAATCCAATGCACTTCTTATACTTTGGAATTAATTTTAACACCTTGTTTCCATAAATTCAATTGGTGTGGGTCTATCCACATACCTAGAAGGGTTCCTAACTTAGCCTGAAAGTCCAAGGCATTATAATATATCAACTCACGACTGAACCAATGATTCACACCATCATATTATGACTCATACCATGAGTCGTACCACCAACCTATGTTTTCCTCTAGTGACTAATGAGTCCATTCTTCCCCAACTCTCTGAATATTTCCATGACTCGTACCACGACCTGTAACTCCATCCTACGAGTCGTACTATTACCCGTACAATCATTCACATGATAACTCCAAAGACTTGCTACGACTTCTGGCCACGAGCCGTACCCACATACTACGGCTCATAGTAGGGCCTCGTGGTTGGTAAACAACTTATCTGATCTAGACCATGGGTCTTTCTACAACTCGTACTACCAACATATGACTCGTAGGTTGAGTCGTACTGAAGTAAATTTTTTTCCAACTTTTCCTGCTAATCACACTTCAAATATAAAGTCCAGTCTTAGGAACTTTTGGGGTATTATAGAGGTCCCCATCATTTTGGGGCGACCATTCCTTACGAGTAGAAGGGCTCTAATAGATGTGGAAGGTAGCCTGTTGAAGTTTAGGTTGAATCAAGAAGAGGTCACATTAAACATTTGTAAGACAATGAAGCAACCCAAGGAATTTAGTGTAATCTCAGCACTGGAGGATGAGTATGAATCACTTGACGAATTTTGAGTAGTCAAGAGATTTGTCTCGTGCTGCGACGTTAAATCAGGTGCTTCTTGGGAGGCAACCCAAGTGGTAGACTGGTGAAGCCTGAGTAACCAGGCTACCCACGTCATGTCGCGATGTTAAATCAAGCACTTCTTGGGAGGCAACCCAAGTTATTGAACTAATATGTGCTTAGTTTGCAGGGAAAATTAAAAACAGGAGGCTGAAACATCCGCTGCTATGGCTCTCAATATGACCCTTGATTAGATCCTACGAGCCGTAGCAGCAGTCGTAGTGAGGTTCAGAAAAAATAATCCCAAGCTCTGACATACGATTCACCCTACGGACTGTACCTTGATGGTACTAGTCGTAGGTTGCATTCATAGGTTGCCAAGTATGTTCTCTTCCCTATGTTCTTTTAAACGACTCTTTGGGGATGAAGCTTACTTTTCAAAAAGGAGAGGGGATTTACTTGTGAATTTTGGTTCATTTGAGGGTTTTTCTTGCCGTGTTTCTTTTCCCTCAGGCATCCTATCTAGTGGAACCAACATGTGTAGGATTTTTATTTTTTTAGTTTGTGAGTTTTGTTTAATTAAAAAGTAGCTTAGGAGTACTTAGCCAATAAAAATGCACTAGTTTTGATATTTGAAAAAAATTTGACCCTGTTTAAAAATCTTTTGATGCATTAGCTATGTATTTGTGACAACATGCATGATTGTTGTGGATATTTTGATGTCATTTAGTTTAACATGAGTAGTTTTGTTAAGCCATATATAAACCAGACAGGTGAAGTGAAAATAGTTCATGTACCATGTGCTAGTGAGGTACAGTAATCAGTTTGGTATTGTGTTGTAGATCTAGAACTTGCATGGTTGGCTATGCATAGGCTAAGGATGGTTAGTTAGAATATGATCATAATCCATTTATTTTATCTCACTTTTAGCCTATATTACCCTAACAAAGTTGCATGAATCCCTTCATCCCAAGTTTGAGCCTTAATAGACCATGTTTCTTTGATTCACCGATTAACCATATCCATTTTTTACAATGAACCTATTTTGACCCTGATCCTTCCTTTGATATTGTGTACGTCAACATAAGCAAAATGCTTAAGTTGAGGGTGGATAGAGTAGAAGTGCGTAAATAGTGGGAACAGAAGAAAGGAAAAGAAAAGAGAAAAGAAATGGTAAAAAATGAGGTGTAGTGAGATGAAGAAGAAAAAAAGATGAAAAATGTTGAGAATCCTAAAAAATAAGTTTCAAAAGAAAATCAAAATGATATGAATTTTTTTTTTGAAAACTCACCACACTCATGAAAATGTGTAAAAAGGGGTAAAAAGGGAATAAACATGAATGAAAGATTAAAAGGGTGAAATAGTTTAATAGTGTAGCCAATATATGTAGTTCCAAGGAAGGAATAGTCACTTATAATATCTCCCATCTTTATCATGTCTAGCCTTAAGCCTACATTACAAGCTATATTAAGTCTTATAGTGATCCTAACTTGACCATCTGATAAATCAAAGCAGAGAAAATAATGGCAAACCTATGGTATTTGACACATAATACTTGTAACTTCTTTGTGAGAGTGAGTGCCTTACTTGTTTAGTCCCATATTATATTTTACATCTTATATCTGAGTGGGGACTTCATTTGTGTGAGGGTACATGGATTATATGTTCTTTTACCATTGGTCTGTGTGGAAAACATTGGTGATGACTTGATTTCCAGTTGATAGATGAATGACATGTTTTGATCCCTATTTATGATGTTTTGAGGTTACTTGTAATACATTAACTGATGTTGTTCCATGAGAAAGGGTCAATAGAGTTTGTATAGAAAGTGCAAGTTTGTCTGAGTATTGGCTGCAGCATCTTAAGTCTTTCTTTTCTTTGCCTGAGGACATGCAAAAGTCTTAACTTGAGGTGGTGATGTGTTGTGGATTTACAACACTTTCGACGCTCAAAACTAAGGAAATAACATGAACTTAGGTATCTGTATGTGGATATAATGCACTTTTCCTTTGGTTGCATGAAAAATTATTGTTGGATCTAAAATTTGCTAAAGAAAGCCTGAAGTATGCAAAATATGCTCAAAGTGCAGACCACAAGCTATAGGAAGGATCGACGAGTCGTACTGATGGTCATGAAAAGCTGCAGAAGGCTAGAATTGAAGAGATGCAATGTACGAGTCTCAATACGAGTCCTACCAAGATGGTACATGTCGTGGTGATGAAATCGTGACAAGATCCATAAAATTTGCATAAGGTACCGACTCCTGCTACGAAAAGAATGTACGACCCATGGAAAGAAGGTACGAGTCATACCATGACGGTCGTGATGAACTTCAGAAGAATACCAAAATTTCATAATCAAACCACAGAAGCTCAGTACGGGTCGTATGATGGAGGTATGAATAGTACCTGGATCCAACACTTAGACAAAATCTAACCAACAATGCAAGGAACGACAAGAGGCTACGAGTCGTAGGATGATGCTATGGATCGTAACATGACTCGTGACAACTGTGGAACCAGATATGAAAATTCATCCTGTTAGCCGAGGAAAAGGATTCTTTTGTCTGTATAAATACATTTTAGTTTTTTTTTTTTTTTCAACAAGTAGAGAGACATGAAAGACACGAAAATACAAGGAGAGAAGAGATTTGCAGGAGAATTGAGTTGATTCAACTTTTGATCAACCTTTTCTTGAATTTATCTTTTTCTTGCTACTTGTTTTTCAAGATTTTGGTGATTAATTAAAAGAAGTGTTTTCTCATTCATTATTGTAAGTATTGATTTATTTTTTTAATCATGAATACAATTCACAATCTTACAACTATGAGAGGCTAAAACCTCCATAGCTAGGGTTGTGAGAACCATGTTGGATTAGCAAGCTAGGGTTACACATAGTGATTTTAAAACCAATATAAATACTTATATTATATTCTCTTCATGCTTAAATGTTTCTTAACAGTGCGCAACGTTAGCACTTGCCCTAATTCTTTACTTGCTTTGGTCGAAGAGGTAGAGATTAATAAAACAAAATTACAACGGAGCCTTGATTTTGCTAATCATTGTATTAACTTGAGTTGTGGTCGCAGGATAGTTAAATCTGGAACTTAGTGATAATAGATAGTTTGAAACCGCTCATGAGACTTGGTCGAGTGATTGAGTATAGTCTTTCAATAGGGACCGGTCGGTCGTTTGAATGAACCTAAGTTATCAGTTCTATAAGTAAGTATTCGTGATAATCACTAGTGTATACCCAAAGAAGTTATGAACCCATGGGGAACACAAACCCTAGTTATCCTTTAATATTGACTCAACATCAGTTTTTTGATACTTATTTTTATTATTGATTTTTTTTAGAATCCCCCTATTTTGAAGTAACTACCTCACAAGTTCAATTATCGGTTATAATCCAATTCTCCCCTATTTCCTGTGGGTTCGACTCCAACCTCTAGTTGGGTTCTTTATTGACAATGTCCGCTTCTCATTTCAGTAAGAGGTGTGGTTTGAGCGTTATTAGACAGTTGTTGGTTGAACGGTCCAATGTATGGGACACAATTGTTATCTGCGGTGGGAATTGATGGTTATAACAACATATTTCCTGTTGCATATGCCATTGTTGAGAGACAAAATAAAGAAACATGGATTTGGTTTTTGAACTATTTGGCTATTGATTTAGATATAGATGAGAATAGTTGGACCTTCATGTCTGACAAACAAAAAGGTCTTATAGAAGCTTATGATAAAGTTTTACGATATGTTAGCCATCGGTTTTGTGCAAGACATCTTCACAATAATTTTAAGAGAGCTGGTTTTGTTGGATTCACATTAAAAAAGGCATATTGGGCGGCTGGAAAAGATACTACTGTAAAAGAATTTAGTGCTTGCATGGTTCGTATGGCTGAATTAGATCCAAATGTTGTTTATTGGATCAGTGAAAAAAAACCTAGCCAATGGTCAAGGTCTCATTTCTCTTCAGATGCCAAGTGCGACATTTTATTAAGTAACTTGTGTGAGGTGTTTAATAAATTGATCCTTGATGCCAGAGACAAGTCTATTGTGATACTTTTGGAGAAATTGCGATATCTTCTCATGGCTAGAATGCTAGCTAATGGGGAAAAAGTGCAAAAATGGAGTTTAGGTGATGTTTGCCCCAAGATTAAGGATATATTACACAAAAATCAGAATGCATCTGGTCAATATATTCCTAAAAAATCTAATCAGTGGAATTATGAGATTATAGGGGCTACTATTAGTGACAATTGGGTTGTTGATTTGGAGAAAACAATATGCAGTTGTAGAAAATGGAGTATTATAGGAATTCCTTGCAAGCATGATATTGCAGCAATTTGCGCAAAAAAGGATGAAATTCTTGAGTAGGTGGATGATTGTTACAATATTGAAACATATAGAAGAATATATGTTACACCCCGTAAGTTTCCAGAATTTAGTCGTCCTATTCGTATGTTGGTTGAGAGTTTCAGAGTGCTATACGTATGAGGAAAGGGCCCGGGGAAAGGCTAAACGAGTGCCAAGTTGGGATTTGCGAGAGGAGGACGAACCAAACTGCCTAGAGGGGCAAAGTGGCACGGAGCTGCTCCTCCGTGTTAGCCAATGTGCACGGAGCAGAATCAGCGCGTTGGCCAGCGTACCACGTTGCCTTGTATGCTGCTTCAAGTATATATAGGCCTCACCCTTAGATTTCATGTTATTTCTCAAGTAAACCACGACCAGCAGAGGTGAGAACGGGGGAGAACATTTAATTTTCATCTTATTACGGTGCTAAACGCCGTCCAAATCCAAATTAACTTTGGGTATCGAAGTATAAGGCTGCAGGGAGCATTTCTACGGAGTTAGTTTCGTGAAATTCGCTCGGCGAATCGTCGTCCTGCCGAGCCAAAGTTGTTGAAATTGCTATAAACTAGTGTCAATACGATCTCAGGCTTAAAGTAAGTATTTCTCCCTTCTAGATTCTCGAGAAATTACGAGTTTTTGATCGTCTTTCGATAAGTTGAAGTATAGTCAGTATATACATATAAAGTTATTGTTTTCTTCGAATTCAGTAACGAAGTTGGCCCTATTCTTCTATTAATATGATTACAGTTGATAAGGGCAGTTGAATACGAGCTGATACTCATTAGTTAGCCAGAAAAACGATGAACGAGGTATGTAAGGCTTAACTCTCGGCAAGTATCCTTGTCGTACAGTGGTACGACTTATGTTCTCAAATAAAAATAACGATCTCAGACGCTGTAGATGGTTGCTACCATTAGATTGTAATTCTATATGTTGTAACTAGCTGTTATTGATATACATATATAAATATCAGATATGTTGCAAGTAACTGCTAATAGGGATTACAGTTACATAAATTCTGGTTAGCTGCTAGAAAACATATACAAATCGTACTTGCAGGACCCCTTGCTAAAAGGGAGCAGGTTAAATGTGATTCACGTATGACGCTATAGAAACTCTTTTAGTTCTCAGTTTATTGTGATGGTAGACTTATATGTTTGTTGCCAGGCCTAGACTTCAGAAGCTCGTAGGAGTTATTGGCCTGAATCAGTTATTTAAACAGTATAGGCACAGTTAGGCGGTCTAACGACCAGTTGGCGCCTGTATTGGCAGGAAAGCATCCCTAGAGGTCATTGACGTTATCGCACATTTTAGAACCAGAAATAGAGACAGAATAGGCATATTCTAGAGTTAGCGACACCAGGGTTGTCCAGTGTATTGAGTGATCGTCTGCCATCCCTTTAGCCTTATCAGTGATTTTCAGTCTTAGTCGACCTAACAGTTATCATGTAGGATGCTCAACAAGCTAGCCCAGTCGTCCAAGTTAGATAAACCCATGGGTACCCCAAGGAGGGGTCCACATCAGTAGTCGGTGACGGGCCAACACCTTAGCTGGTTCTTGTACGATATTCAGGTACAGAGTGCCAGGAGAAGGCCAGTCTATATAGAATTGCCTATAAGGTTGAGAATCGCCCAGAACAGTAATATAGATGCGAGTGGATTCAGACAAGGCTTAAGGAGTCAGTAGTACTATGCTAGTACAGTGTTAACCACAAGTTAAAGAGTTTGGTAAGCTCCCTATGAAGAACCAGGGTGTCGATCGCGTAGAAGCAAGTTCGACCAAGTCTAGCTCTATAATTGTTTAATTAGAAGAATAAAGTAGTTAGCTATCCGCAAACCCACAGTTATTCATGAGTTATAGATTTCTGAGTAGGAAATTCAGAGTATTGTTAGGACACTTCAGACCTCGCTCTATTTATCCCAGAATATTAGAGATGTGATCACTATCAGGATCCTCTTATCAAATACAGGCACATGACATGCCTGTAGACAGCCATACAGATTATCCCAAAAGCGAGTAGCACTAGCATGAGGCCCAGAAGGCTAGATATGCTCTCTTTATACAGATAGATTGATGTGTCAGTATAGCACCTGGGTTGGGGTTGCCCTCAGTTAGGAGCCTTCCATGACAGCCCTAGGGTTAATAGCTGTGTCACTTGCCCGCCAGGGGCGAGGATACATCACTCTGCGGAGCGGCATGTCGTTCGCAAGGGACGAAGATGGGGATACAAATCCTCATATTGTTGTGGTTGGCCTTATACACACCCCCGTCGAGCGTTTACACCCGGGGTGTAGATATCAGGAGTCCTCCGGACTCAGACTCAGACATAGCTACAGTTCAGGGGTCAAGCGGGCCCAGTGGTGGACCCAGGGGACCGGTAGGTTGGCTACAGTATAGTAGTGTTGTAGACACCTGAGTAGGGGTATATAGATTGATATGTGCTCGCCAAGACTTATGGGGGCCTGAGTGAGTTATTCTGTGTTGATTGTACCTCCCGACTTTTGGGGGCCAGGTGGGGTTCTTGTATGAATTCTTGTCTGCTAGTTGTACTTTATAAATGTGTGAGTATGCAGTTTTAGCTTATGTACAAGTAGTGTCAGTTAGATGCAGATTACGAATCTGCAGGAGTACAAGTTAACATCTCGGCTCTTCTTTTTATTTACTTCTAGTCCTATTCAGCTTATCTATTGCCTTAAATATTCGGTACATATTGTACTGAAGCCCTTTCCGGGGCACTGCATTACTTTCTTGCAGGTACAGATAGACGAGGAGCAGGTCCCTCGTAGTTTCAGTTAGCCGAATAGCACCGCCAGCTCCCTTCTTCCGGGGCTTGTGTGATAGAGGTTTATTCCTTTTGTTTGTACAGTATGGGTAGGTCAAGGCCCGGTCCCGGCCATCTTATTACTCCTAGAGGCTTGCAGATTGTGTTACTTCCCTATGGTTAGATGATGTCGGCTATGTGGGGCCCATATGTGTTTTACATTATGTATGTTGGCCGTGTGGTCCCCTGTTTAGCATCTGATCTTACCTATCAGTTATAACTAGATATTATGTTTGTCCCTGTCGGCCCGTATAGGACTCCCTATGATTGCTTGTCTCTGGTTAGCTGTTTACTTTTCACAGGGGCTATAGGCCTTGTCGACCGGGGGTTGTATTTATAGCCGCTATATAGCTCGTTGTTTTCTTGATTCCAGAGTTTGAGTTAGCCCTGCACCAGAAGTGCTTAGACTCAGTCAGCTCAGCAGTTCAGGTCCTAGTAGGGCACCAGGTGCCAGTCATCCCCCCCCCCCAAGGTGGGGTGTGACAAACTTGGTATCAAAGCAGGTCGTATCCCAGGGAGTCTGCAAGCTGTGCTAAGTAGAGTCTTGTGTATGGATGTGTTGTGCACCACATACTATAGGCAGGAGCCTGCAAGGAATGATAGGATGGTTTCTCTTTCTTCTTCTTAGATCATGCTATAGAGCAAGGTTGTATAGGGTTAAGTCCCTAAGTTTTCCTTGTTATGTCTATCTAGGGTATTGTTTAATATAAGAGAGACACTGTTCGGTGCGTTTGCTAGGTGTTATAACCGACACGCAAGTGCACGTGGTCAAACAAGTAATAAAGTGGCTAAGTAAGCCAAGTATCGATCCAAGGAGACTCAGGATAAGTAAAATTGCCTAAGTACACTATATTCTTATCTTACTTCTAATTATGCTAACAACAGCGTAACCAACAGTTAAATACGTTTTTGTTTATAAAATATATATATACTAAAACTATTAATAATTATTTACTGTGAATTTAAACTATGGATATGAGCATGCCAAGGTTAAGAACGAGTAATGAATTCGATTACAATAATAATTTGGTTAATCTCTTCTTCATGTTGCTAGCCAAGAACATTAGCCTAGAAATTAAAACTCTCGTATTTAATTTCACTTTAGAATCATAAACCATTTGTCTACATTTCTGTGATCAAATGCAATTTATGAACTAGCAATACAATTCCGGTTCCTAAATTGACTAATACGGCTTTCAAGTATATTTCTATCAGGAAAGCACATCAAAACCCAATTTTCCCAAATCAAGTTAAGAAAAATACCCTATTAATTCACAACTTTCCAATTTCTTGCTCTCTCAAGTGAAATTGGACTTTTTAGATGTACATTAATGTCGGCCACACACTAATGCAGTAAGAACAAGAATTAATAGAACAACATGAAAGAAGAAGAAGAAGAAAACCATATCATTAACAATCAAAATTCATCACCATTGTTCAAAACCTTAGCAAGGAAGAGAGTTAGCCACTCATTTGTGGATTGATCATCCTAAAACAAGTGTAAATCATACATACAATTGATTGAAAGAAGAAAGGAAGAGAAGAAATCTCTTAGCGTTTTCGTCCCTCAACTGCTCCTAACCCACGTCCTTGCTCCACCAAGTCTGAACTAATTAAAATAAACCTAAGTGTGCTATTTATACTAGTGGGAAATTTTTCCCGGAATAACAAGCAACGTGTCACGGAGGCCATCGGGGAGCACTGCCTCCGTGACACGGCGTGGACGCGGACCTTCACTGGAAATCTAGGGTCCGGTAAATTAGCCTCAACGTGGCACGGAGGCCAACGCGGAGGCCTATCTCCGTGCCACGGAGCTGTCGCGAGGCCACATTGGAATTTGCCATTTAATTTCCTCTCCAGGCAGTGTGCCTCCGCGATGGTAGCGTGGCACGGCTCCATCGCGGAGCCCCTATACTTTGTGCATTCCAATGTCTTTTCCACGCTCGCATCCAAGTCCAACTCCGATATAGTTCCAACATGCATTTTAGCTCCTAAAAATCATATTTACCTGCAAAACAAATGCTAATCATGTTGGTTAGTATAAATTCACATTTTATTACCAACTACATGAGAATATATACACATTGCACAACAAACAAGGCGAAAATGATACGTTTGAGTATCACTTGGGCATATCAATCTGCCCAAGATCACTTACCCCACACTTAAATCCTTGTTCGTCCTCGAACAACACATACACAGCTCATGCAAATTACATCGCAACCTTTGTCACTATGGTGCGACAATTTACGCTACGGTCATACCGATTACTCAATTTTTTCAAATCATCAAGAAAACATGCATGGTCTTACAACGCAATGACCTTTCATACATCAAGACTTCCTAGACTTTAAGAATTGACTCTTGAGATCGGCAAACTCATGCACATTAGCTAATCAAGAAATCCGACACGAAAATCAATCTTTCATCAAGCATGTGCCCTCACAACTCAAGAGAATCTTCCCCTTTATGTTCATGCAACACACAAACATTCAAGTAGGGGCATGTAGAAATTAATTTCACTCTCTCTCCCAAAAGAATTCACATGCATCATGTCATGACCCATAGGCTTGCCCTTAGTGTATTACTCCACTAATATAAAGAAATGCAATGTAGGATCACGTAGGACTTTAATGGGTTGTAACGGGGCTATGGAACTAGTATATATATTGGATTAGCCAATAATAGTCGCTAGCATCCTTAAGCGCCTTTTCAACACATTCCCATCGACTCATGGATAACTTCTCTTCTTCTTTTTTTTTCTCTTTTTTCTCTCATTCATGCTGGTTTACTTTCGTACAACCCATTTCATCAAACACACTTGACACCAAACAAAGGGTTTTCATGTACCCTCTTCATCATTTCATTATAAAAAGTGCCTCTTCAACCTCATCTTTTCTTTCCTCACTCTGCTTTTCTTTTTCTTTTCACTCTTCTCACTCTTTGACACTTTGGGAAAAATTCTCTTTTCTTCGTAAGCGCTTAAGAGTTTTGTATAGACTTTTACAGCTAATGAAAAGAAGGAATAAAGCTTAGTTTATACAATTTTGGACAAAAGAAATGAAGAATTGGCTAAAGGTCCAAAGGGCTGACTAGGGTATACAAACATAAAAGAAGTTAGAGATTGACAAGAAAGAAAAAAATAGAAACTCTCGGTTAAAACAAAGAAATGCCTACATCCTTTCCAAAACTACACCTCCTTCATTTCATTTCGTACACCCACCAGGTAAGTTCTAGACACTTCACAATAGCATGGAATAACAATACCTCACTTCACACTACATACACATGCTCGAATCAAGATGTATTCACAGACTCTCGAATTAGCCAATTACATGAATTCAAGAATTAAGCCTCAATCATATCGAATCAAATTCTATAGCCTAGGTAACTCAACATATTTACAAAATTGCATGCTTTCAAAAGAACCACTTTCACATTTTGAACATCAGTTACAACACGCAACGAAATTTTGCAACCATAAAGCAACTACAGGTTCATTGATGCAATCCACCAAAGAAAAACTGAAAACAAATTAAAAATCCTACTCCTACCGACTATATTTCCCTTAAGACGGTCGTCATCCATCCATCATAGGGAACGGTCACTAACTATGACATCGGTTCAATGGGACTATTCTCGGTAGAAGAACCGAAAACAAACTCCGAGAAACCCAAAAAAAAAAAAACCGAAAAATTTTGCAACACATCGATCATTTCGATAGAAAAATATTTACAAAAGATTTTGTTAAGTGCAAAATATTTTCGCAAAAATTTTGAAAAAAATATCGATCATTTCGATAAGAAAGAAAAAAATAATATTTACAAAATTTCTAAAATATTTACACTGGCAACCATATCTTTTCATAACACACATCATTAGCCACAAAAACAACTATATACAGATACAACACAAATCAGTTCACAACAGGGAAACACAAACATACATACAAACCAAGGAAAAAGCATACAGCAGATTAGAGCCTAAGTCCCAGCACCTATCTACTCCCCACCCCACACTTAAATCGAACACTGTCCCCAGTGTTCACAAAAATTAAAAATCACAAAAATTTCGGGTGGTGGAACTCCCTGATCAGTCGAAATATTCGACTTCTTCATCCGGTGCTGCTGCCTCATCGCCCATGTCCGAGTTACCTCCATCGTCGTCATCGGACTCCACATCAGAGTCCTCCCGACGTGTCTCTTCGTCCGTGGGGACATCATCGTCAGTGGGCTCAACGAAGGCTGTCCCCACTCGGCACAAAGCTCTGGCGTTTTTGCCAAATGGGTAATCCAGCTCCAGCTGCCATAATTCATCCTCTATGGCTGGTCTCCCACCAATCTGGAGCTAAAGCATCTGCATGCCGAACATATGTGCCATGTACTGATCGTCACGAGCATGTCGCTCGCCCAAAGTCAGCACTGGCCCGTGTGTGGTGTCGGGGGCCTTAGTTTTTGTCACATCGAGGGCCCTCCGCTCCAACTGCGGGACGTAATCCAAAGCCTCTTCCTCGACATCGAGGCCTCGGAGGAAGGTGGTGATGAGTCCGCCAAACCCGTATCTGTGGCCCTGGTGTAGTCTGGCTCTCTTCATGGCGGATATAATTACCGCCCCAACGTTAATCTCTAGCCCTTTCATAAGGGCATACACCAAGCAGACACGGTCCCGAGTCACATCCGTCATGTGAACTCCCGGGATTAAGCAAGAACATACAATTTTCAGCCATATTCTGGCCTCCCTGTTCATCTGCGAATAAGGCAGAGTCTGGTGGTAACCCCTCTCCTTATGTCTACTCCATCGGGCTGTGGATCGAGCCCCACACAACGTACGTCTGATGTCGGCATACGGTGGGGTGATGTTTAGCTGGCGGAGAACGTGAGCGTCTGTGTCCCGCGCTCCAACGATGGCAATAAATTGCTGGGGTTCCAGAGTGACAATCTGCCCTCTGATTTTTATTGTGTGGCTTCTGATGGCCGAGTTCCAATTTGCGTAGAACTCCCGGACCAAATGTAGGTTGCACTCCTTGGGCTCCTGAAATATAAAGCTGAGCCCAGCTGCTTCAATCCTCTGCACAATACGAGGGAACTCCTGTGCTAGTGGTTCCCGTGCAATATGTTCCTCCGGGAAGTATTTTCTTTCCTTATGCTTAGCATACCACTTCTTCCCTTCCTCGGTTACCCACCTTGTTACGTATTGGCGGCGTTGGCCGCGCGGAACAGCTGGTGCAGCTGGGACTGCGGTGCCCAGTCTCATTCGCTTTCTACCGGTGCCAGAAGTAGAAGCACCCTTGCCCTTATCTTGCCTACTCGCCATTGTACCTGTCAATATACATAAACAAGCACAACGTTAAGCTAAATACATGTTAACTTCGGCTAAGGTCGGGTTACACAACGTTTACCCCACACTTAGTCCTTAGCTACTTTTACAAAACTACGGCAAGGATAACTCTATTTACACCAAAGACAACAACTATACAATTTATGCTTAGTGCGTTCACAAAAATTTCGACAGCATAACGCTTAGCGTACTACTCAGACTTCATACAGCTAATTCCAATCCTACTATCGCTAACAATTCAACCATCGCACAAGCAATAAAAATAAAAAAAATAAAAACAAAGACAAAACATTCTATATACAAACGAATCCAAATAATCAAACCAATTTACACAATTTTCGCACTTTCCCAAAAATTCGAGAATTCGTCATCTTTTAACATTCATACAATATTTACACGACTTATCTCAATTTACAAACACACCCCGGCATCTAATTTACCAAATTATCAAGTCACCCAAGTCAAATTCAACAACCCATGCCCTAGAATACACTTCTACAATCAAATTCGAATTATTTACGTAATCGATAAGTTCAAACGCGACTTAGAACAATCCGAACATATATCCATCACAAATAACTCAACATCATGTTAAATTTCTACTTAGGGTGATATATCTCACCTCACATGCCCAAAGTCGACTAAAATCGCCAAAAAATTGAGAGAAACGAGGAAAACATACCTTTGAATTGAAGAACCGAAGAAACTTGACGAATTCCTTGCCTAGTAACGTGGCACGGTGCTTGGGGAGGGGGAAATGGGTGTTTTGGTCGCGGAAGGGAGAGGGAATGGGGAGATTTGGGCGAAAATCGAGGGTTTATTTAAAGAAAACACGCGGGTCACCCGGCAACCTGGTATGACCCGGCACCAAATGTAAGGCAACGTGTCACGGAGGGCATCGCGCAGCCCCTCCTCCGTGACACGGAGCCAACGAGTTGGCTTACTGGAAATTTTTAAAAAATCCGGATTTTGCCTTCAACATGTCACGGAGGGTAACGCGGAGCCCTACCTCCGTGACACGGAGCCAACGCGCCAGTGCACTGTTTCTTCCATTAAATTATTTTTTTCATACCTTGCCTTATTCTTCCCAATTCCATGCATATTTCTCTCCGTTAGACCTGAAAATCACCTCACTAAACAAAATTGGTTAGATTAATAGATTTCCCTAACTAAAATGAAAAATATTAACTAAAACAAGAATCTAAACCTAATCAAGAAAAGAAAAGACAAAAATAAAAATTATTTACACTAAAAAAAAGAAAGAAAAAAAAAATATTTTTCACGGGTTGCCTCCCGTGCAGCGCCTGGTTTACCGTCGCGGCTCGACGTTCTTTATGCTCATTTATCTACCAGGGTGATGGACGATTTGTCACGATCGTTGTCCTCCCCCCAGTAGTTCTCAACCTTATCAGGTGGCCTTCCTATTAACTCTCGGGAATCATTCATCTGATTTGCATTCCCATGATCAATCACATTGATCACCGAGAGTTCTTCATTCACCGTCGGGAGCTTAGGTGCTTTGTACACATCGAATACTTCGACCTTGTCATGTGCTCGCATTGTAAGTTGACCCGCAGCTACGTCAATTAATGCTTTTCCGGTTGCCAAAAAGGGTCGTCCCAAAATAAATGGGACTTAAGCATCTGGTTCAAAGTCCAGAACAATAAAATCGACCGGAAAAATAAGGGAGCCCACTTGCACTAGAACATCCTCAACAATGCCATCTGGCTTAGCTAAGGATCTGTCTGCTAATTGCAAGATTACAGTTGTAGGTCTAGGACTCCCTAGGCCTAACTTTCTGAATACCGAAGATGACATCAGATTTATGCTTGCTCCCAAGTCGCATAATCCACGAGCTTGGATACTCTGCCCAATAGTAAGCTGGATAGTAAAACTTCCAGGGTCTTTCAGTTTCGTGGGCAGTCTATTTTGAATCCGAGAAGTGCATTCCTCCGTCAAAGCTACCGTGGCATACTCAGTCAAGCGACTTTTGTTAGCCACGATGTCTTTAATATATTTTGCATATTTGGGCACTCCCTGCAAGACATCAACAAGAGGTAAATTAACATGTACCTGTTTAAGAACCTCCATAAATTTCTTGAAACACGCCTCCTCCTTGTGTTTCTTAAGTCGTTGAGGGAACGGGGGTGGAGGTCTTTCTGGTTCAGCTTCTTTGGTCTTCCCCCTATCCGAACTTTGTTCCTCCTCAACTTCTGCTGCTCCTGACTTTTGAGGCGGTCTTTCCGATTCCACCTCCTTCAACTGTAAACCACTCCTCGTGGTCACTGCATTCACCTGCTTCGGATTAGGATCCGTGTCGCTGGGCAGTCCTCCTCTGGGCCTTGTGTTTTGGGCTCTAGCAAATTACCCAAACTGATATTCAAGAGCCTTGGTTGCCAATTGATTATTCTTCAGTTCGGCTGCCAATTTAACATAGTCAGCCTGCAATTGTGCCTGATTAGCGATCATGGTTTTGAACATCTCCTCAATGCTCGGTGATGGTGGTGGAGGAGGGGCATTGTGATTTCTGAATTGAGCTTGATAGTTTTGTTGCCCTCCTTGATTTCTCTGCATACCCTGACCAGAACTTTGGCCTTGTTGGTTGTTGCTACCCCACGAAAAATTTGGATGGTTCCTCCAATTTGAGTTGTAGCCACTACCAAACTGCTGCTGATTTCTCTGTGCATTGCCCACAAAGTTAACAGAATCAGGATTTGCACCACAGCACTCGGCTGAATGCTCACTACTACCACACACTTCACACCACATCTGTTGGACCGCATTGACTGAAGCTGAAGGCTGGTTCAAATTCATATTGCTGAAGTGGTTGTTTAACTGATTTTGCAAAGCAGTTATCTGTGCAGCGATAGCTGTGAATCCATCCACTTCAAGCACTCCCGCTGCTTTCCTTGCTCCACCTCTTGATGAATCTGCATTCCATTCTGGATTGCCTTGTGAAATTCGGTTGAGCAAAGTGTACAGCTCTTCATAGGTCTTTTCCAGCGCTTGCCCTCCAGCTGCTGAGTCTAACAGAATTTTAGTATGGGGATTCAAACCCTCAATAAATGTGTGTACCAACACCTTATTGGACTGATGATGATGAGGACAGTCCCGCAACATGGATTTAAATCTTTCCCAGGCTTGATATAGATTTTCTCCCTCCCTCTGTTTAAAACTTAGAATTTGACTTCTAAGTCTGGCTGTTTTACCAGAAGGGAAAAATCTAATCAAAAACTTCCATGCAAGATCATCCCACGTTGATATAGAATTTGGTGGTTCAACTTTTAACCACCTCTTGGCTTCACCAAGTAAGGAAAATGGAAATAAGGTGAGCCGAACATAATCAGGTGAAACTCCAGCGGGTATATAAGTGTCACTTATCTCCAAAAAATTTTTGAGATGTTGTTGTGGATCTTCATGAGGGAGACCGGTAAATTGCCCGCTTGTGTGCAAGAGTTGCACCATATTCTGCTTTAATTCAAACCTCCCTCCAAGCTCTGGTTTGCGGATACTAGAATGTACATTGTTGGCATGTGGGATTGCCACCTCGCGAACCGGCCTTGCTGCTGCTTCATCGGGCACTAACACTGCCCTTACAACTGGTGGATGTTGCTGCTCCATAATAGATTGTCGGAACAACTGCAGCTTCTTTTGTAGAACTTCTCTACGTTGACTATGAAATTCACGTTCAGGCTCTAAGTAAGGTTCCACCAGCTCTTTGTCCCTTGCCAGTGTTCACAGAAATCAAGTCTGCAAAATACAGGCTAAGACCAAGTTGTTAACACTTAAGAAAATAAAACAAAAATACAGTAAATTTACACTTAACACAATTTCACCAATTGCCTGGCCTCCCCGGCAACGGAGCCAAAAACTTGTTCGGGGCGTTTGCTAGGTGTTATAACCGACACGCAAGTGCACGTGGTCAAACAAGTAATAAAGTGGCTAAGTAAGCCAAGTATCGATCCAAGGAGACTCAGGATAAGTAAAATTGCCTAAGTACACTATATTCTTATCTTACTTCTAATTATGCTAACAACAGCGTAACCAACAGTTAAATACGTTTTTGTTTATAAAATATATATATACTAAAACTATTAACAATTATTTACTGTGAATTTAAACTATGGATATGAGCATGCCAAGGTTAAGAACGAGTAATGAATTCGATTACAATAATAATTTGGTTAATCTCTTCTTCATGTTGCTAGCCAAGAACATTAGCCTAGAAATTAAAACTCTCGTATTTAATTTCACTTTAGAATCATAAACCATTTGTCTACATTTCTGTGATCAAATGCAATTTATGAACTAGCAATACAATTTCGGTTCCTAAATTGACTAATACGGCTTTCAAGTATATTTCTATCAGGAAAGCACATCAAAACCCAATTTTCCCAAATCAAGTTAAGAACAATACCCTATTAATTCACAACTTTCCAATTTCTTGCTCTCTCGAGTGAAATTGGACTTTTTAGATGTACATTAATGTCGGCCACACACTAATGCAGTAAGAACAAGAATTAATAGAACAACATGAAAGAAGAAGAAGAAAACCATATCATTAACAATCACAATTCATCACCATTGTTCAAAACCTTAGCAAGGAAGAGAATTAGCCACTCATTTGTGGATTGATCATCCTAAAACAAGTGTAAATCATACATACAATTGATTGAAAGAAGAATGGAAGAGAAGAAATCTCTTAGCTTTTTCGTCCCTCAACTGCTCCTAACCCACGTCCTTGCTCCACCAAGTCTGAACTAATTAAAATAAACCTAAGTGTGCTATTTATACTAGTGGGAAATTTTTCCCGGAATAACAAGCAACGTGTCACGGAGGCCATCGCGGAGCGCTGCCTCCGTGACACGGCATGGACGCGGACCTTCACTGGAAATCCAGGGTCCGGTAAATTAGCCTCAACGTGGCACGGAGGCCAACGCGGAGGCCTATCTCCGTGCCACGGAGCTGTCGCGAGGCCACACTGGAATTTGCCATTTAATTTCCTCTGCAGGCAATGTGCCTCCGCGATGGTAGCGTGGCACGGCTCTATCGCGGAGCCCCTATACTTTGTGCATTCCAATGTCTTTTCCACGCTCGAATCCAAGTCCAACTCCGATATAGTTCCAACATGCATTTTAGCTCCTAAAAATCATATTTACCTGCAAAACAAATGCTAATCATGTTGGTTAGTATAAATTCACATTTTATTACCAACTACATGAGAATATATACGCATTGCACAACAAACAAGGCGAAAATGATACGTTTGAGTATCAATTGGGCATATCAATCTGCCCAAGATCAGACACCAGCCAGTTGCAAGCTAACTACAGCAGTAGCAGGAGGTATCATTAAGATGCCACAGTTGGGAGATAGTCAGCCTAAGGACGAGAGCGGACGTCCTTGATCTCCCCAATACTCTCACGAGGTACCAGGAACCTCACACTGTTATACATCTACCAACACCGTCTCCAGTTCATTTTTATAATCTCAGGGTAGAAATTTAGGAGTATAGCGTATATACGAGTCAACTTATCTGTTATATATACAAGATTTGGTCAAGACGACAGTTAATATTAGATTACCTGATGGATGTGAGAAAGAAAGGGAAATGCAGGATTCCCACCTCCATCCTTTCGAATGTAGTACAGTTCTATATTCCCATTTCATTGCGATAAGAAAAGGATATTCCTACCTCATAGTTTTGTTTCCAGTATAGCAAAGGGCGTAAGAATTGAGGCGATGTTGGTCGGAGTAAATAGTAAGCGAAGGTTGGATTTGTTGACTCCAGAAAGTGTTAGGAAATAGTGGGGACCCCCAATATTTATATAAATTACCCAGACCTTCATGGTAATAAGTTAGAAGAGCGGGTAAGACTACCAGATTACTCAAAGTGTGTGTAAGAATCCATCAGTGATAAATTCCCAGTCATAGTCAAGTTCAAGTCAGAAAAAGGCTGAATCCGTCGTAGCATGCTAATGATGGCAGGATATGCCTGCAAGATAATGGTTATGATCTTAGTTTGTGATATCGAAAGACAGGGAGGTTATATGAATAAAATGGGTCTGACTGCAGGCCAGAAGAAGTATAGCCCGAAACCTGGCCTGTAACTTTATTGACAGTGTAGGGCAAGTACCATGAACCCTAGAGCTCCTGAAGGAAGGTAAGGGGAAAAGCACGAATACTAGACTTTAGGGGAAATTAGAATCACCTCCAGGTTGGTAGAACATCGCATATTAAGGACTAAGCCTCGGGCTAACAACTAAGAGACAGTAAGGTTGTAGCCTAGAATGTTGCAGTACACCCGCCTAAGGAGAAGCTAAGAGAGTGCCAACACGGAGACTCTAGTCTAGTGCAGCTTGGAAACAAGGCCCACTAGACAGTTACGAGCCTTCAATATAACAACAAGCAAGGTCACAAGGTACGGATGTTGACCTCCCGTTCCAAGGGTGGCGAAACTTCAAACAACAGACTATAGCTAAGGTGCATGTGTTCATTGCTCCCAGAATTTAACGAAATTGCAATGAAATGGTATGAGAGGGCAGGAGATATTATTAAATTATAGAAGCAGAGCCCCAGTGACAGGTCAGAAAAGGTGAAATAGCAGGAACCGAGTTATCCAATATAAGAGATGGTTGTGTCTGCAAGGGAGTGGAGAGTAATTAATATGAATACAGTCACAGGATTATCTCACACCAGGTGTAGCCTGACCTTATTTGAGTCAGTATAATAAGACCAATGAGGTCCATTCGTGCCTCGCCGTATGAAATTATGTCACCATTAAGACTTATGTCAGGTTAAGTACCCCAGAAGTAGATGGAGTGCATGGAGCCCTAGTGTTTGATAAACTCTGACAGAGGGGCGCAATCTACGACTAAATTTTATGAAAGGATGTTAGAACAGACAGTGACATATGTTAACTTAAGCACAGTTCCTCGTACCCTAATTGGTGGCTAAGTAGAATATACAACTCAGACTCTCGAGGACTACTATAAATGGAAGTGGAAGCCTTCTGGATGATAACTTCAGGCGGATAGAGCAAACCTGGACATGTTAAAATAGGCAGAAAGAAAAAGTAAAGCTTATTAGGGAACGTATGCTGACTGCTCAGAGCCGCTAGAAATCTTCTGCTGATGTGCGGCGGAGAAACCTAGAGTTTAGTGTGGGTGACTGGATATTCCCGAAGGTTTCACCGATGAAGAGTGTGACGAGATTTGGTAACAAAGGCAAGCTCAGCCCAAGGTTTATTGCGCCTTATCGAATTCACTGAAGGATAAGCCAGGTGACTTATGAATTGGATTTACCTCCAGAATTAGAATCTGTTCACCCAGTTTTTCATGTATCTATGTTGAGGGAGTGCATACAAGATCCCTCCCGGATTGACCCAGTCAAAGATGTCCAAATCACTGAGGAGTTAGCTTGTGAAGAAGCTCCAATATCCATACTAGATCGGCAGATTAAGAACAAAAGATGTTGCTTCCATTAAAGTGTTATGGCGAAATAAGAACCGAGAGGAGATGACCTGGGAGGCAGATATCCTCAGTTATTTCAAACTTAATCAGATTGTGCAGCTAGAGGTATGTTGTTGTTGTTGTTTCATAAGTTGCATTATATACATATATATGTGGAGTAGTTGACTTCAGTCTATTTTGAAAGGAATGCCATAGTATTATGTGGAGACCTGTATTGGACTTTTCTGCATTTCAGGGTTTTTGGATAGTCCATATTACAGGGGAGACTCTACCAAAATTTTTCCAGAATAAATAATTGCAAGGTTAAGGTTCTTGCAAGTAGAAGTTAACATTCGAGGATGAATGTTCTTAAGAGGGGGAGGATGTTACACCCCATAAGTTTCTAGAATTTATTCGGCCTATTCGTATGTTGGTTGAGAGTTTTAGTGTGCTATATGTACGAGGAAAGGGCACGGGGAAAGGCCAAACGAGTGCCAAGTCGGGATTTAGCGAGAGGAGGCCGAACCAAGCTGCCCAGAAGGCTAAAGTGGAACAGAGTTGCTCCTGCGCATTAGCCAACGTGGCACGGAGCAGAATCAGCTCTTTGGCCAGCGTGCCACGTTGCCTTGTATGCTGCTTCAAGTATACATAGGCCTCACCCTTATATTTCATGTTATTTCTCAAGTAAACCACGACCAGCAGAGGTGACAACGAGGCAGAACATTTAATTTTCATCTGATTACGCCACTAAACGCCGTCCAAATCCAAATTAACTTTGGTTATCGAAGTATAAGGATGTAGGGAGCATTTCTACGTAGTTAGTTTCTTGAAATTCGCCCGGCGAATCGTCGTCCCGCTGAGCCAAAGTTGTTGTAATTGCTCTAAACTAGTGTCAATATGATCCCAGGCTTAAAGTAAGTATTTCCCCTTTTAGATTCTCGAGAAATTATGAGTTTCTAATCGTCTTTCGATAAGTTGAAGTATAGTCAGTATATACATATAAAATTATTGTTTTCTTCGAATTCAGTAATGAAGTTGGCCCTATTGTTCTATTAATATGATTACAGTTGATAAGGGCAGTTGAATACGAGCTGATACTCATCAGTTAGCCAGAAAACGACGAACGAGGTATGTAAGGCTTAACTCTTGGCAAGTATCCTTGTCGTACAGTGTTACGACTTATGTTCTCAAATAGAAATAATGATCTCAGACATTGCAGACGGTTGCTACCATTAGATTGTAATTCTATATGTTGTAACTAGCTGTTATTGATATACATATATAAATATCAGATATGTTGCGAGTAACTGCTAATAGGGATTACAGTTACATAAATTCTGGTTAGCTGCTAAAAAACATATACAAATCGTACTTGCAGGAACCCTTGCTAAAAGGGAGCAGGTTAAATGTGATTCACATATGACGCTATAGAAGCT
Organism: Datura wrightii; assembly: GCA_035772735.1. Classification (NCBI taxonomy): domain Eukaryota; kingdom Viridiplantae; phylum Streptophyta; class Magnoliopsida; order Solanales; family Solanaceae; genus Datura; species Datura wrightii. The sequence goes on from JASDFA010000016.1 coordinate 133,891,831, forward strand.
CTTTTAGTTCTTAATTTATTGTGATGGTAGACTTATATGTTTGTTGCAAGGCCTAAACTTCAGAAGCTCGTAAGAGATATTGGCCTGAATCAGTTAGTTAAACAGTGTGGGCACAGTTAGGCGGTCTAACGACCAGTTGGCTCCTGTATTGGTAGGAAAGCATCCCTACAGGTCATTGACGTTATCGCATGTTTAAGAACCAGAAATAGAGACAAAATAGGCATATTCTAGAGTTAGCGACACCAGGGTTGTCCAGTGTATTGAGTGATCGTCCGCCATCCCTTTAGCCTTATCAGTGATTGTCAGTCTTAGTCGACCTGATAGTTATCATGTAGGATGCCCAACAAGCTAGCCCAGTCGTCCGAGTCAGATAAACCCATGGGTAGCCCAAGGAGGGGTCCACATCAGTAGTCGGTGACGAGCCAATACTTTAGCTGATTCTTGTACGATATTCAGGTACAGAGTGCCAGGAGAAGGCCAGTCTATATAGAATTTCCTATAAGGTTGAGAATCGCCCAGAACAGTAATATAGATCCGAGTGGATTCAGACAAGGCTTAAGGAGTCAGTAGTACTTTGCTAGTACAGTGTTAACCACAAGTTAAGGAGTTTGGTAAGCTCCCTATGAAGGACCAGGGTTCCGATCGCGTATAAGCAAGTTCGACCAAGTCCACCTCTATAGTTGTTTAATTAGAAGAATAAAGTAGTTAGTTATACGTAACCCCACTATTATTCCGTAGTTCAAAGTATTGTTAGGCCACTTCAGACCTCGCTCTATTAATCCCAGAATATTATAGATCATGATCACTATCAGGATCCTCTTATCAAATACGGGCACATGACATGCCTGCAGACAACCATACAGATTATCCCAGAAGCGAGTAGCACTAGCATGAGGCCCAGAAGGCCAGATATGCTCTCTTTATACAGATAGATTGATGTGTCAGTATAGCACCTGGGTTGGGGTTGCCCTCAGTTAGGAGCCTTCCATGACCGCCCTAAGGTTAATAGATGTGTCGATCGCCCGCCAGGGGCGAGAATACATCGCTCTACGGAGTAGCATGCCATCCGCGAGGGACAAAAATGGGGATTCAGATCCTCATATTGTCGTGGTTGGCCTTATACACACCCCCGCCGAGCGTTTACGTCCGGGGTGTAGATATCAGGAGTCCTCCGGACTCAAACTCAGATAGAGCTATAGTTTAGGGGCCAAGCGGGCCCAGTGGTAGACCCAGGGGACCGGTAGGTTGATTATAGTACCAGTAGAGTTGTAGACACCTGAGTAGGGGTATATAGATTGAGATGTGCTCGCCAGGACTTATGGGAGCCTGAGCGAGTTATTCTTTGCTGATTGTACCTCACGGCTTATGGGGGCTAGGTGGGGTTCTTGCATGAATTCTTGTCTGCTAGTTGTAGTGTATAAATGTGTGAATATGCAGTTTTAAGTGTCAGTTAGATACATATTACTAATCAACAGGCGTACAGGTTAATATTTCGGCTCTTCGTTTTATTTACTTCTAGTCCTATTCACCTTATCTATTGCCTTATATATTCTATACATACTGTACTGACGCCCTTTTCGGGGTGTTGCATTACTTACCTGTAGGTACAAATAGATGAGGAGCCGGTCCCTCGTAGTTTCAGTTAGTCGTATAGCACTGCCAGCTCCCTTCTTCCGGGGCTTGTGTGATAGAGGTTTATTCCTTTTGTTTGTACAGTATGGGTAGGTTGGGGCCCTGTCCCAACCATCTTATTACTCCTAGAGGCTTGCAGATTGTGTTACTTCCCTATGGTTAGATGATGTCGGTCATGTGGGGCTCATATGTGTTCTAGATTATGTGTGTTGGCTATGTGGGGCCCTGTTTAGCATCTGATCTTACCTTTCAATTATAACTAGATATCATGGTGGCCTTGTCAGCCTGCATAGGACTCTCTATTATTGTTTGTCTCTGGTTAGCTGAAATACTTTTCATAGGGGCTATAAGTCTTGTCGGTCGGGGGTTGTATTTACAGCCGCTATATAGCCCGTTGTTTTCTTGATTTCAGAGTTAAAGTCAGCCCTGCACCAGAAGTGCTTAGGCTCAGTCAGCTCAGTAGTTCAGGTACTAGTAGGGCACCAGGTGCCAGTCATGCTCCCCCAAGGTGGGGTGTGACAATTTATAAACATGATTTCTGATAAATAGGCCACAAATGCAGACAAAATCAACTAAAATTCCTCTGTTGCCTCCAAGTATTGTAAGAAAGAACAAGAGAGTAAGAAAGAAAAAAGTGAGAAGAAAGGAAGTCGATGAAGCTGGAGCAAGTCGAACAAGGATGAAAAGGAAGCAACAATCTCTAGACTGTGGTATATGCAACAAGCCTGGCCTCAAGAAAAGAACTTGCAAATATAATATTGTGCAACCAGAGACTACTTCAGTTCGTCAAAAACTACCTGTATATATCTTAACAATATCAGAATTAGTTTTTTTTATTAAATGCTCTTAAACTAACATAAATTTATATGTATTCATGATTCAGGTTAGAAGGGGGCAAGTTGAAGTGGGACAAGAAGAAGTTGGACAAGATAAAACTGTTGAACAAGAAGAAGTAGTTGAAATAGATTTTGGTTGGATATACATCCAACACACAAAACAAAGTTAAAATGGATTACTGGTAAATTAGCTCTTTTCTAGTATTAATATTTGCCCAATGTTAATGGTAGTTTAGCCTTATTCAAGTGCTTATCTATGTTATTTTTCAGATGTTGCTATCAACGTTTCTTGCGATACTACTACACTGCTACCAATTATTGGTGATATGGTGTTGCGACTGTGTTACATTTCCATGTGATGTTATTCTGCTTCATTTGCTATTGTTTTCAAGTGACATTACTATTATACATTGTTTCTAAGTTATGATGTTGCCATTTTGTTGTACTTTTGGTTGATTTTTGTTGCATTTTTAAGTGTTACTATTTTTTAATGATGTTACTGTTATGCATTTTCTTTTGGTGTTGTGGTGTTGCTACTGTGCTGCACTTTTAGCATGACTTTGCTGCTACTGTTATGTAGTTTTGATGTTTTAAACCTTATTAACTTTTAAATCGTATTATTTTGTGTGCAAATTTACTTATTTCTTTTTTCAAGTAAGAATTTTAACTTTTGGCTTGAATTATACTTTTAGTTCTTCACATTTAGATTTGATGCAATAAAAAATACAGAGAGTAAGATACCTTGAAGGCAAAAGCAGCTCAGTCGAGAACTTAAAGCTTAGTTGTATTCTATTTTTCATTTTTTATGTAAACAAGAATATATAGACACTGAGTCTCTTTTACAAGTTACAGAGTCCCTATAGAACAATAGGTTTTTTTGGCTAGTTTATATTTTACTTCAATTTCTCTGTAATTATGGCTTTCACAACCTTTTGTGATTTTAATACAAAGTTGTTACCATTTAAAGAAAAAAGTATAACACTACATGTTGGCAGAATTCGAGTCCTAAAATGAAACAAACAAATGGAGGAGCGGCAGCAGCGGCAGTTAATAACTTAGGCTAACCATAGATCAAATATGTCCTACTATTACACATGATTTGTAAACAAAGTTAACACAACTAGTTAATCAGGTACATTAAAAATTTCGCAGATATGGAGCAAGTGAAGCAACTGTTATCAAACTAAACACAAAGAAAATATATCATTTAAAGAATTTGGTATTTCTTTTGAAACACAAGAAGATTGCATAGCAGAGACAAATGGGTTGTCCAAAAAAGATGCTTAAAAACATCTCTAGCATCCGAATTTCCCACTACCAACTAGGATTGGGCAAATCATAAACTACTTCAAAAATAAATTCTATTCTAAAACATCAAAATTTCTACAAAGAGATCCTCATTCATGTATCAGCGGATAAAATACTTACCAACAGGGTTGGCAGCAACCAATTTAACACCCATACCTCTCACAGCCTCTAATTGAGATCACTACCCCATGCTTTATTGCTGCAATTTCAAGTACAAGAATGCATATATTTTAGCTTTCTTCAACAAATTTTACCTGAAACACTTGATTTTTCCCTTGACCTCAACAATCTATAAAATAGTAAAAAGAAATGGGGGAAGAGAATAATTTCTTTTGGGTTATAAGACTTATGAAAAGAAATGGAGAAAGACAATGATCTGCTTTGTTTTAAGAGAGAGAGAGAGAGAGGAGTTTGTTTGATCTGACTAGACGCACGTGATATTAATTGTCTCTGTTAAAAAAGTGATGGTTGTTAGGAGTGGAATTAAATATACACCACTTTTTAAAGAACATGGACTATTAATGATCCACCTAAAAGAAATAGGATTATTTTGAGCCCAAGACCAAAGATAGTGGACTGTTTTGGTCCTTTTCTCTCATAATGCCATAAAACATAAAAATTTATTACATTGCTTTAAATCTCAAAGTATCTTTAAAATATCATTGATGGAGTTATTATTGACCTTTTTCTATTTTAATTTTAAAGTAAAAAAATAATTAGCAAATGCTTATCCTACTTCAATTCGAAAAAGATTAAGAAATAAAATATTTTCTACTTGAAATTTTTTATTATTGTTATTAAATAAAAATTATTAATGAAATTACTATGATCTTATATATATGGTGTATACATTAATTTAAAAAGTAAATAGATTATTTTATTTTAATTGATAAATGAGATTAATAAAAAAAAGATTATTTTTCACTTTTTTTAATAAGTTAAAGGAATTTTAAAAGAAAAGAAATAAGAAAGAGATTCTTTAAAAATAATATTTTGTTAGGAATGTTTTTAAAAAAATATATTTATTAGGAAAATGATATTTTTGACTCAAAAATAATAATAGGAATATTTTCTAATCAAACTATAAGCAGCAAAAGTATTTTTTGACCAAATTATTAATGAAAAATATTTTTATTTAATTTTGCATAAAATAAAATATTTTTACCCTTTTCCCTTTTATGTATAATTCAATGCACTACTAGAGTATGTATTGATGTGTGTGTCTTGTTTATACCCAACTAGTAAATTCTTCCGCGCTTCTCGTGGTTACAAAAAAATTTACTTAATTTATGAAAATATTTTAAAAATAAAAGTCAAAAATTTAAGTGTACAACAATTAAAAAAATCTTAAATTCTATCTTACAATCAGATAATATTAAAATTTAGGCCGTAAAAGACTTACAATTTTTTTTAAGGAAAAATCGAAAATATAAGTTTGCAACAATTGAAAACATCTTAAATTTATCTTATAATAGGAGAATCTAAAATTAAAATATATAATTCCAACTCAGAAGTATTTCACAAATTTATATTTAAACTTTGATTATTTTGTCCATCGAACTGTCCTTCTAATATCAAAATCGAAACTAAAATTTTAAAGAAACATAATCTTAAGAAAAATAAAAAGAACAAGTCGTGACAGCACAATCACCACACTAATTTTTTTGTTTTACTTCAAGATTTTTCTTTAAAAAAAACTTAAGAATATTTTTTTCTACTTTTCATCGTTAGAAATGTACAGTTCATTAAAGAAGATTTTTGGTAAAACTTAATAATCTTCTTCTCTTTTAAAATTATGTCAATTTTTCCTAATTATTTTATGTTTTTCGCTTCTTTCTTCTTTTTATTTTAAATTATTTTTAGTTTCTTCTATCTCTTTCAAATCACTCATCGCCTTCTAATAATTTTTACCTTCACATTTTTCTTCAATTCATCGACTCCTCATCTATCTAGCATTATCTCAAAAATTGGTATTCAATAGTGATTATTTTTTTTTTTAAATTCTGTATTGGTACTTATATTTGGAGGGATTAGTGGAGTTTGCGAGTTCATGTAGGGTAATTCTACTTTGGATAAATTATTTTATTTTTAAAGACGATTTTGTACTCAACTTCAATCTAAAATCTCTAATTAATAATTGAGGGTTATGAGATTAAACTTTATATTAAGGTAATTCAAAAGACTAATTGGTATAAAAAGAAGAGTAGTTGAGAGTAGCACTCACTTGAACAAATGAACAATCCATCAAATTCCCAGCATCATCAAACCTTATAACATCATCATGCACATATCTTCTTATTTACAAAATAAAGAAAATAAAAATATTCCCAATTACAAAATTATTTATTACATTTAAACTTTGATGAAAATAAATAGAAAGTGATCTGGAAAAGGCGGTGAGTGCAATGACGAATACACAAAGGAGGAAAAAAATTAATAGCTACTTGAATAATATTTATAGGCCTGTTATTTATAATGTTGTCAATGCTGAAATTATATTTAAGTTATAGGTGATGAATTAATTTAATAATTATTTTCAGGTGAGGGGAAAATGCTCTAAAAAGAGTTTTTCATCATAATTAAGTGAGTTAAAAGAGAGACTTTTGAGTTTTTACACAAAATAAATGGTAAAAAAATTTCACAACACTAAAAATTTAAAAAGTAGAAAGTGAAGAAAAAGACTAAAAAAGATGAATCAAAATGTAATATGAAGAGGTACAAGAATTAACACTAAAAATATAATATGAAGAGACTCAAGAATGAACAAATTTTTAATTATTTAGAGATTAATACACATTAAAACTATCATAATTACAAATGATCTAACCTCTAATCGGGTTTTAATGCAAATCTATTTACTATTATTTAGAAAAAAAATAGTATTTATATTCATAATCAATGACCAAGAAATAAAAAATTAAATAAATAGAAAATCATTAAAAAGTTGAGAAAAATATAGTTTCCTAATCTTAGAAGTATGTCACGTCACTGGTCTTAAGACCAGAATTATATAATATATAGATGAAACGTTCAAAAAGTCTAATTAGTACCATATTCATTATGCATTGGATTTCAACAATAATTATAATTAATTTTATACAAGAACGAAGTCATTGGAGTTTCATATTCGTATAGGACGATTTGAAAGAAACTCAAAAATCATATTATAATTATAAATATTCTAGATTTTGTATCAAACATTATCTTCTCAAATTTCACAGGCTCCAAACTAAAAAAATACAAAATTCAAGTAATAAATGAGGGGGTCAAGAGAAAAATAGAAAAAAAAATATTAATTTGGGGTGTTTATTTACAATTCTACACAAAAATATTATAGAATTGGTGTTTGATCGAAGAGTAAAAACGTCATTTAACTTACGATGATTATTTTGGTCTTTTAATTTTATGTCTTGGCTCTTATATATATATATATATATATATATATATATATATTTACATTTATTAAAAGTTAAATTCACTTTATTGTACAAAATTATTAATATGAGTAGTGTTTAAGTAAATTGTAAAATGGTAGTTTATTATTTAATGGACATTTTGGTAATTTAACTTTTCAACTAAGGGGCTTCTCACTTATATAGTAATATGATATTCACACACACACACTTTATTTAAACATATTTTTATTCTTTATAGAGGAAATGAAAGGTTGCAGTAGTAAATATTTAAATTTTTAAATATTACAATAAAAAAATAAGTGGAGTAGTAAATTTTGAGACATTTAATTTTTTACAATAAAATAAAATTAAATATAGTAAGTAGTAATTGACACATTTATTTTTGTATAATAATAAGTAAATAGAAATGTGAGGAAAATTATCAAAAAAATAAGAAAAAAGATAAATAGAATCCTTGTCTAAAGAGAGGTGTCATATTACTTCCCTAATGCCTAACGTTATATTATATATAGATATAGATAGATATAGATTATATATATATATATAGATAGATTTAAATATGTTATATTAAAAAAAAAAATTAAAAATTATTCTTTTAACTCTCTTAATTATATATTTTTCTTAATTATGTTATATTTAACACTCTTTATACATTTTGATAACACTAAATGACAACAATAATTAAATAAATGAGTTAATAAAATCATTTTAAAAAAATAGTCAAACAAACTACAAAAAAGAAAAATGGAAATGGAGGTCTTAGAGGCATGTCACATCAGCATGCCTCTAAGTCTCCTTTATATATATTGATTTAATAAAAGTAGGTAAAACAAACATTTGAAATACTGTATATTTAAATTCTATAAAAATATAATTGTATATAATTAGAGGTCACAAAGTTAGCGCATGAGATCATAGTTTGCCCAACTTGCTCAAGTTTGGGCTGATAATTGACCCGCTCATTTATTAAGCTCAGCCCATCTCAGCCTAACTCATTTCAATTCATCAAAGTTTGGGCTAATATCTAGCCCAAATTAATTCATGACAAATCTCGCCATTTTATTTAATATGTTATATTTAGTCATAATAAAGAAAAATATTAATTTTATAAGTTATTAAAAGATTATAAAAGAATTAAAACAATTAAAACATTAATTAAAGTTGAACAGGTTGAGTTATGACTCGCATTTTAACTTATTTAGTTTAGTCCGTTTCTGCCCAAGTAACTTTTGGACATTCATTAACTCAACCCGTCAAATTCAATCCAACTCATTCATCCGTGAACCTATATATAAAGAAAGGTAAAGTACTGTAGGTGGAAATTAAAGGGAAGGACGATTTAGCTATCGTGGAAGCAACAAGTTTTGTGGTAAAGTACAATATTAAAGGTTCTCGAACTTTAAAAAAATATTCATAATAAATCACAGACAAAGAAAAGAATCAAGCTAGCATTGAAACAAGTTAATTACTATTTGTCCCTTCTATTGAATTAAACAAAAGAGAAAATTAGAGCGTTGAAGCATACCATTTGTTACACAAAACTTGCAAAACTTAAAAGGGCAAAAACAAAACCAATATATTAAATATTATTCTCCACTCTTCCCTTGCGTGAATTTGGCTTCGCCGGCAAAATGCGGATTCTTTTAGCTACCTTGACGAAATCTCTGGATAACATTCAAACAGGAAGTCAATTATATCATATATTTTCTCAATCTCATTTTATGGTTTATTTCGTTTGTTGGCGTTTAATTAATAATGCAGATACGTGTTAAATTAGACAACAGACCTATATATGTATATGATTGGAGAAATAATTTCTTATTTTTTATAATTTTTTAATTTTATAATCTTTTAATAAGAAATTTTTATTTTTACACATAAGAAATCTAAGAAGATGAAATGAATTAAGAAAAAAGAGAAGTAAACAATCATGCTTGCAATAAAATTAAAGGTAGGAATAGGACTTTCTAAAGTTCTGCCATTATATTATTTTTCTGTGACACAATCTCAGATTCGGAGAATTCCAAATATTCTTTGACTATGACCTTTGACTGTATCATGACAATATAGTCATTTTTCTCATATTCGGAGAACTCCAAATATTCAACTATATGCTTAACCATTTTTCTCTTACCAGGACAAAGTGTAGTTAACTTAAACCTTATTCAATTATTCTCAAACGTTTTTACTTGGTAGAACTTCTAAAATTATCTCCCACCTAGTTTAAGTATAATTATTTTGTTCTGAAAGTGAAACGGTAGATTATGTTCATAGGTTCGAAGAAGAAAAGGACGATCCTTCAAACCTTTTAAAGGATGAGTAATCCAATTTAACAAAACAAAAATAAAAACCATCCATATATCGACTAAATTGAAAATGAAATAATCTTTCCTCAAAACAGAATGTCCACTTGTCTTATTAGTTCCCCAGTAGATCTAATAACATTGAGAGTGGACTAGACAAAATCAATTTGTTTTTTTAATTCTTTTTTATAAAGAAAGGAATTTAAAATATATACAAATATTTTTCTCCAATAGTTTCACGTAATTAGGGGTTGTTTTATAGCTGGTTAGAGTTATGTAAATATTAGTAATACATGAATTAATTATGAGAAAATCTATTATTATTTTTACAGGCTTTAGTTGTTCGGGTATAACTTATTCCATCTTCTATCCTGCATAAGATAGTAGATGGATTCCCTCATAATTTATATATGTATTAGTTATGTACATTTCTAAATTGCAAACCAAACACTGTATTAATTTTATACATAAATAACTTATCTTTTTTTAACTAGTTACTAAATGTGGTATTACTTATGCAAAATATAATATCTACGTAACTCACTTTCAAACCAACTATGAAAAGATCCGTTAAAATTTATAATTAATAAAAATAGTTTATGTTCGTGTGTGTTGTATCGCATCTTATTTTTTGTAAATATTTGTGAAAAGTAGGGTTACTTACTTCCAGTTGAGATCACCAACAAGGAGGAGGTGGTACTCTACAGTCTCTAGCTAAATGTCCTAATTTGCCACAGTTGTAGCATTTACATTCTGATATATTTTTCTTAGGTCTATGAGGCCTTTTTTGTTTATAATTTTTTATATAATACCTTTTTCTTGGTCTTTTATACTTGTATTTTGTTCTAAATGGTCTGTATTTTTTAATTCTTCTCTTGTATTTATATTTATTTGTGCATCCGAATTGTGGTGCTGTTCTAGTTGTGCAACTTGCTAAGTTTTTCACTAGTATTTTTTCCATTTTCATGTCTTCCTTATGTTTTTCGCATAATTCTGTAAACCATTTTTGTAGAAATTTTATTCTAGATCCTAGTGTATCTATTAGTCCTGATTCTTGCCAGTCTTTAGTTATTTTTGAACTAAATGGTTCTGGTAATTTTGTGTAGTATAGTTTTCTTATTTCTCTACTTTCTTCATTCGTATATAATCCTTTGTAATAGTATTCTTTAAATGCACATGTGTATTCATCCATATAACTCATTTTACATATACTTAATTTGTTTATTAGATTTCTGTTTAGTTCTTTATCTTTTTGCCGTTCTTCTATTTCGGTAGTCATACTACTAAATTCATTTCTTATTGCCATTTCGTATTTGGTTAATATATCTATAGATGTTGTTGCTGGTTCATTATTAATTTTCTTATTATTTCTTAATGTTTCCAAACTTTCTGATGATAAATTTTGTAGCCATATTTTTGTTGTTCATATTAATGTTCGTTCTATGTATCCAGGGGCATCTGCTATTAGTAGTTTGTTATCTATTAACTGTTTTGAAATATATCCTATCCATAGCTGAATTGTTTTATTTGTATCTGCAACACAATCTAAGTCTAAGAAATTATATTGTTCTATATTTTGTCTAGGTGTCCAGTTTTTATTTAATCTTTTATTCCATAATGTTTTGCTTCTATTTTCCCTTTCGTAAGTATAATAAGTTGGACTAGTATTTGGTCTCCTTGGACTTCTAGTTCCTGATGTACTAGGTTTTTCGTCTATGTCTTCTACATTAATCTCTATATTATTTTCCTTTTCTATTAGATTAGTATAAGTTTCTGATGTTTCTGAATATTGATCAAGATCTTCTTCATCATTTTGCTCAGTTATTTCATCTATGCTTATTTTAGGTTGATTTTCTATTGTACCTGATTCTTCTAGTAATATTTTAAATTTTTCTATTTCTTCTGTAAGTCTTAACTCTTCTCGTTGTTTTTCTTTTGCTTTTAATTTTTCTTCATATAGCTGTTTAAGTTTTTCTAATTCTTTTTCCAGTTCTTGTATTCTCGTGTCTTTTTCTTCTTTAACTTGTTGAACTTCTATTTGAGCTTGTTTTTTAATTTTTTCTATTTCCTTTTTCCTATCTATTTCTTCGTTTTCTTTATTAATTCTTACCATAGCTGTTAAGCTATCTTCTAAGGTTGCCGATTCTTTTTCTAACATCAAATATAATTGATCTCCTATCTTTTTAAATCTTCTTCCTAAGTTTGAGTGTATAATTTTTATTTCTGTTCCCTTCTGGCTCATAAATTTTTCTTCTTCTACAGTGTATTCTTCTTTGTTCATATTAATCCGTGTTGTAATTTATATTCTAAGTGTTGTAGTTGTAGCTCTAAATGAAATATTATTCTCCTTTGTGTTTTTATTGATATATGGCACACTCCTGCAACTATATTGTAATTTAACCTTTCTTTTCTAAATTCAATTTCCTCCGTTATTTCATTTATTTTGTTAAGTAATTGTTGCTTGTATTCTTCGCTATTATCAACGTTATTTTTCATTTCAGTTTTTTCAAATATTTTATATATTTATATTCTGTTTCTGAAATTATATCTATTAAATATTCAAGTCTAACATTATTTGTTTTATTTAAGCTTAAGAGTTTATAGTCAGGATATAATATTTTTAACTGATTTTTTAATTTTTTAGCTTTTTTATGGATATGACCTTTCTTTGATTTATTCTGTGTTTGGTTCATTGGTTAAACATTTTATTATAGTATTCTATTTTTAATGGTTCTAATCTTTGTAACTCTTCTATACATCCATATGCATACTCTAAATATTCCAGATTACGTTCCAGATTACTATCTTTCATATATTCCCTTATATTATCTTGTAATAAAAGCTTTGTTAATCTTATACTTTCCATAGTATCTAACCAATATTCCATATATTCATAATTTACCATTTTTTAGTCTAAATCCTTATCTAATTTTCTAATTTCTTCTATAGTCATCTCCGTCCAATCTTGGTTAATTAACTTCATAGTTTCTTCTAATTCTATTATTTCTTCTAATATCTGAAACAATAATTTCATTATACATAAGATAAGTAACTCATATCTATGATTTCTATGTGATAGGTTTGAACTCATTTTATGAATTTTTCTAAACATAATATTCCCTCTAATCTTCTTTAGGCATTATTCAGAATTATCCAGTTATTATAACGTTATTTTCAATAGTCTTTTTCGGTCATTACTATGCATTTTCAACTTCAATCAGTTACCCTAACATTGCCTGACTGTTGAGTACCTAAAAACGTAAATAAAAAACAAATTTCAGAAGTAGAAATAATAATTGAAGACGAAAAATATAAACAAATAGATTATATAGATTATAATCTAAATGAAGAAGATAGTATATACGAATTAACAGAATATGAAAAAACAGATAATGAAAATGAAATAAATAAATATGAAACAGATAATGACTGAGACAGAAGTGAGAATTATAAGTAAAGAAGAATACTAAGACAAAGAAAGCTCAGAACAAAAAATAATATTTGACAACAACATGTTCGAACAAATAAAAGGAAAAGAACTAGATTTAAGCGTAGACAAAATTTTGGAAATACCTAAACTAAGAAATTTCTTTAAAATAAGACAAGAAGAATACTACGTGGTAAGCCAAAAAGAACATATAATAGACTGCAAATATACCCAAGGAAAAGCTAAAATACCTATAATAAATAAAAAGATAATAAACAAAGAAATCCAATTCCCCATATTCACTCTCAATTATCAATTCCGCAACCTACCCCCCCATTGGTATCAGAGCTACAAAATCAAAACTAAAAACAAATCTACCAAAAAGATAAACCAAATGGAAAAATCTAGCAATGATGCAAAGATACAAACTGAGGTATGTTTATTCATAACTATGAATAACTAAACTGCCATATTCCTTATAATCTTCTGAGTATTATCTGTTATTATCTTCTTGTTATATCGTTATGATGAAAGCTTAATTAAGTTTGCTATGTAAGTAGTTAGTAAGCTGAGAGTAAGTAAGCCCAGACTATGCCATCCTAAGGTGGAAACCGGTGAGGCCAGGTGAGCCGTTTATACCAATGGGGGGGTAGGTTGCGGAATTGATAATTGAGAGTGAATATGGGGAATTGCGGAAGGCGGATCTTTTATACTTGTATTTTGTTCTAAATGGTCTGTATTTTTTAATTCTTCTCTTGTATTTATATTTATTTGTGCATCCGAATTGTGGTGCTGTTCTAGTTGTGCAACTTGCTAAGTTTTTCACTAGTATTTTTTCCATTTTCATGTCTTCCTTATGTTTTTCGCATAATTCTGTAAACCATTTTTGTAGAAATTTTATTCTAGATCCTAGTGTATCTATTAGTCCTGATTCTTGCCAGTCTTTAGTTATTTTTGAACTAAATGGTTCTGGTAATTTTGTGTAGTATAGTTTTCTTATTTCTCTACTTTCTTCATTCGTATATAATCCTTTGTAATAGTATTCTTTAAATGCACATGTGTATTCATCCATATAACTCATTTTACATATACTTAATTTGTTTATTAGATTTCTGTTTAGTTCTTTATCTTTTTGCCGTTCTTCTATTTCGGTAGTCATACTACTAAATTCATTTCTTATTGCCATTTCGTATTTGGTTAATATATCTATAGATGTTGTTGCTGGTTCATTATTAATTTTCTTATTATTTCTTAATGTTTCCAAACTTTCTGATGATAAATTTTGTAGCCATATTTTTGTTGTTCCTATTAATGTTCGTTCTATGTATCCAGGGGCATCTGCTATTAGTATTTTGTTATCTATTAACTGTTTTGAAATATATCCTATCCATAGCTGAATTGTTTTATTTGTATCTGCAACACAATCTAAGTCTAAGAAATTATATTGTTCTATATTTTGTCTAGGTGTCCAGTTTTTATTTAATCTTTTATTCCATAATGTTTTGCTTCTATTTTCCCTTTCGTAAGTATAATAAGTTGGACTAGTATTTGGTCTCCTTGGACTTCTAGTTCCTGATGTACTAGGTTTTTCGTCTATGTCTTCTACATTAATCTCTATATTATTTTCCTTTTCTATTAGATTAGTATAAGTTTCTGATGTTTCTGAATATTGATCAAAATCTTCTTCATCATTTTGCTCAGTTATTTCATCTATGTTTATTTTAGGTTGATTTTCTATTGTACCTGATTCTTCTAGTAATATTTTAAATTTTTCTATTTCTTCTGTAAGTCTTAACTCTTCTCGTTGTTTTTCTTTTGCTTTTAATTTTTCTTCATATAGCTGTTTAAGTTTTTCTAATTCTTTTTCCAGTTCTTGTATTCTCGTGTCTTTTTCTTCTTTAACTTGTTGAACCTCTATTTGAGCTTGTTTTTTAATTTTTTCTATTTCCTTTTTCCTATCTATTTCTTCATTTTCTTTATTAATTCTTACCATAGCTGTTAAGCTATCTTCTAAGGTTGCCGATTCTTTTTCTAACATCAAATATAATTGATCTCCTATCTTTTTAAATCTTCTTCCTAAGTTTGAGTGTATAATTTTTATTTCTGTTCCCTTCTGGCTCATAAATTTTTCTTCTTCTACAGTGTATTCTTCTTTGTTCATATTAATCCGTGTTGTAATTTATATTCTAAGTGTTGTAGTTGTAGCTCTAAATGAAATATTATTCTCCTTTGTGTTTTTATTGATATATGGCACACTCCTGCAACTATATTGTAATTTAACCTTTCTTTTCTAAATTCAATTTCCTCCGTTATTTCATTTATTTTGTTAAGTAATTGTTGCCTGTATTCTTCGCTATTATCAACGTTATTTTTCATTTCAGTTTTTTCAAATATTTTGTATATTTATATTCTGTTTCTGAAATTATATCTATTAAATATTCAAGTCTAACATTATTTGTTTTATTTAAGCTTAAGAGTTTATAGTCAGGATATAATATTTTTAACTGATTTTTTAATTTTTTAGCTTTTTTATGGATATGACCTTTCTTTGATTTATTCTGTGTTTGGTTCATTGGTTAAACATTTTATTATAGTATTCTATTTTTAATGGTTCTAATCTTTGTAACTCTTCTATACATCCATATGCATACTCTAAATATTCCAGATTACGTTCCAGATTACTATCTTTCATATATTCCCTTATATTATCTTGTAATAAAAGCTTTGTTAATCTTATACTTTCCATAGTATCTAACCAATATTCCATATATTCATAATTTACCATTTTTTAGTCTAAATCCTTATCTAATTTTCTAATTTCTTCTATAGTCATCTCCGTCCAATCTTGGTTAATTAACTTCATAGTTTCTTCTAATTCTATTATTTCTTCTAATATCTGAAACAATAATTTCATTATACATAAGATAAGTAACTCATATCTATGATTTCTATGTGATAGGTTTGAACTCATTTTATGAATTTTTCTAAACATAATATTCCCTCTAATCTTCTTTAGGCATTATTCAGAATTATCCAGTTATTATAACGTTATTTTGAATAGTCTTTTTCGGTCATTACTATGCATTTTCAGCTTCAATCAGTTACCCTAACATTGCCTCAACTTTGTGTACTCCCCTAAAACGGCTCACCTGGCCTCACCGGTTTCCACCTTAGGATGGCATAGTCTGGGCTTACTTACTCTCAGCTTACTAACTACTTACATAGCAAACTTAATCAAGCTTTCATCATAACGATATAACAAGAAGATAATAACAGATAATACTCAGAAGATTATAAGGAATATGGCAGTTTAGTTATTCATAGTTATGAATAAACATACCTCAGTTTGTATCTTTGCATCATTGCTAGATTTTTCCATTTGGTTTATCTTTTTGGTAGATTTGTTTTTTAGTTTTGATTTTGTAGCTCTGATACCAATGGGGGGGTAGGTTGCAGAATTGATAATTGAGAGTGAATATGGGGAATTGCGGAAGGCGGATCTTTTTTCTTTGGCTTCCGTCTCCTTTGTATTTATAAACAAAATTTACAAACTTTACAATTGGCCTTTACGTTCATAAACGACCTCTACTGTTTATGAATAGTACTTTGTGGCCGACACAACACTATTCTACTTTGCGACTTTTGTTTAAAGTAGCCGCCCTATTACTGTACACTTTAAGACTTTTCACAAAAAACAAAAAACTTTTGTCTGTCCAAAATAATGGACGACATCTTTACATTACAAAACAAAAAACTTTACATTATCTTCTGCTTTTTATCTGAATGGCCGACACCTTTTTATCTTCTTTCTTCTCAGCTTTTTCTGCGTATGTTGTTTTTCTTGTTTTGGCCGCTTGGTCGTTTTATTCTTATCTCGGCCATTGGATCATTATTCTAGCTGTACATCTGGTATCTGACTATTCTCTTCACCGTGGCACTTTGTGCAATGGTGATCTGGATATTTCTGTCCTACTGTTTTGCAATATCTTGTTAGAAGAGCTGGGGAAATGTAGTTTCTCCGTATAGCTCTTGTAGTTGGTATTTCCTCTGGCTTCAGCAGACTAAGTATCCATTGGCGTACTTCTTCCATATCTGCTTCTTTGTGTTCTCTGGAGTTAGCATAAATCATAGTTTGATCTCTTGAGTAATAGCTCCAGATAGAATTCCCATTTAAGAAATTATTAGCTAGCTCACTTATTATTGTAGCTAAACCAATAATTCTTTTATTTGCGTAAAAATCTGGTATATCTGTACAACTTATTTCTTCTTGCTGTTCTATCTTCTCTGGTATTATCATCTCCCTTGTTAATCCTATTTTTACTACTTGTATGATTGGTTTTATTTCATTAAATAATATCTCTGCTGGTGCTGCGTATATTTTGATATAGAAAAATGTTCCTTTAGTTATTCTTTTATATGTCATGAATGCTTTATGTAGTTCTGGTATAGTTGCTATCTTATCTCCTGTCTTGGTATATACAGTATTTAGCAATCCATAATTGTAGCATGTCCTGACTAGGTTGGAGTTTGTATTTGGCTGTGCAATCAGCTTATTATATCCTTGTAAATATTGGGTAACATAGTCTTCTTCTGGGTTTTTAGTGGTTATGGATCGTGGATTTTTGTTTAAGTAGGTTTGTATTTTGTGGATATTCTGGATGTAGGTATTGGATATATGGTTGTAGGTCTGTCTGGCTTGGTTTAAGCTTTCTTTGTATGTACTTGTTTGTGGAGTTGGAGGTATATTTTTCATCGTAAATTGCTTGTCAAATAGCTGCTGTTTTCTGATAATGTCTCTTCTTTCTTTAGGTCCTGACGTACCTGCAGAAGAAGTAGATGGGTTGTTAGCTTGGGTTTTAAGGAGTTTCCCAACGTCTCCTTTTAGCTCTGGAAGTTTGGTGCCTTCCGATTGGCATAGCTCTGCGTTTTTTAAGTCACGCTGCTGACTGCTATCTTCTTCCATTCTTTTTATTTCCGCATTTTTTAAGTCACGCTGCTGACTGCTATCTTTGCTTTTCAGCTTTTCCATATCATCTTCTAGCTTTTCCACTTTTTTGCAAAGTGTACTTAGCATTCCGAGTATTTGGTCCATCTTATTTTCATCTTTTTCCATGTCTTGAGATGTAATCTGCAATTGTATTTTTCTCAGTTTTGATGACTTCAATTGTAAATGAGAAGTTTAATATATTTAATACTAATCTCCTTATTTCCTTTGTTGTCACAGAATCTTGTACCTTTTTAGTTATCCACCATTTAACTTGTGTGTTATCTGTTCTAACAATAAATTTGTTATAAACAATATATGGTTCAAATGCAAGCAAACATTTATATAATGCAAATAGTTCCTTTCTATTTATTTCCCATTTAATTTGTGGTTCTGTGTATGATCATGAATGGTATCTACAGTGGTGTTCTATTTTTTCATTTTCATATTTATATTTTAATACTCCTCCATAGCTATGATTACTAGAATCTGATTCTACTATGTAGATGAATTTCTTGTTTTCATCCGGAAAATATAGTTTTGGTAGTTCTTTACACATTTCTTTTATCTTTTTTATGTATTTTTTGTCTTTTTCATCAAAGTGATATTCTATATCCTTTTTTAATTTTCGTTGTAATGGTTTTAGATTTTCTGCTAGTTTTGGTACATATTCCCTTACTTGATTAACTAATCCTAAAAAGGATTGTAGTTTTTTCTTAGTATCTAATAATTCTTCAGAATTTATTATTTTTTGTACTATGTGTGTTTGCATTTTTACTCCATTTCTATCTATTTGTATTCCTAAGAATTCTATTTGGTTTTTTAGTATTTCGGCTTTTTCTTTACTTAGACTTATTCCTGATATTTCTACTATATGTATGAATTTTTCTAGTAGTCTTATATGTTCTTCTTTAGTTCTTGAATAGAGTAATATATCGTCTATGTATACAATACAGTTTTCCAATTGGTTAAAGTAATTATCCATAAAGTGTTGATATCTACCTGGTGCATTCTTATATCCAAAGGGTAATACGTTCCATTCATAAAATCCTTGGGGTACGGTAAATGCTGTTAATTGTTTAGATTCTTCTTCTAGTTTTAAGTGGTAGAATCCTAATTTACAGTCAAATTTACTGAAATAATTATATCCTTGTATCTGTCTTATCTTTAAAATCTTATTCGGTATTGGGTAATTATATGTTTTAGTTTTTGCATTTAGATTTCTATAATCTATCACCATTCTGCTTTTCTTTCTTTTTTGTTCATTATGTTTATTTACTATAAATGCCGGGCTATTATGTTTACTATTACTTTCTCGTATGTAATTATTTTCTAATAACTCTTTTATATGCATTTGGAATTCTTTTTGGTCTTCAAAATTATATCTTAGGGGTTTTTGTGTTATTATGCTATTTTCGTCTACTAATTCGATTTTTACTTTTGTTTTATGTTTTTCCCATCCTTGTAATGGGTTTTCATTATATAATGATTTTAGCTTATCTTGTAATATTTGCATTTTATCAATTGTAAATATTATCATTTCAATTTTCTGGTCGTTAGTTGTTATATTTTCTAACTTTTGTGTAATTTTTTCACTTCCTTTAATCCATGGTGTATTTTTTCTTATTTTGTTATTTACTCTTTTTGCTCCTACTTTTTTATTACATGGGGTGGTAAACCACCAATGTGTTTTTGTTATAGTATGTGGGTATAGTTTTTCTAAAAATGGCATTCCTAATAGTATATCTCTATTAGTAAATTCGTAACTATACATTTCTTCAATTGTTAGTATTTTATCCCATATTTGTATTTTTGTATTTTTGGTTTTGTGTGTTATCATACTTCCTTCGTTATTAAATCCAGTTACTATAAGTGGTGTTTTTAATTTTTCCCATTTTTCTTCTGGTAGGCAATTATGTTTACACATATTTGCTCCTGCTCCTGTATCTACCATAGGTGTATAATATCTGTTGTAATATCCTTCCACTATTATTTTCATTAGTATGTAGATTTTTGTCATTTTTTCATATTAATGTTCTTTTAATGGTTATCTTTTTATTTTCATAGTGTATTACTAGCTGTCTTTCATCTATATTATATGGTTTGACTGTTTCCAGCCATTTTATTCCTAATGTTATATTGTCTTTACCTTGGTATATTTTAAATTTTATTTTTATTGGTACTCCACCAATAATTAACTCTTGTTCTGTACTGTGTTCCATGCTTGTCAATATTCCTGGTAATTCTGTATTTATACTTTCATTTTTTGTAATTTCTTCTTCTTTTATTAGTTCTCTTGTGACATAGCTTTCGTTTTGTCCTGTATCTATTTTTATTAGGTATTTTCGCTGATTTAATATTCCTGTTATATAGTATTGATAAGGCTGTATTTCATTCGTTCTTTGTTCTAATAATCTTGGTTGTATATCATATTCTATCCTTCTTGAGGTGCTATTTCTAGATGATGATGGTGTATCATAATTTATTCTTTTCGAAGTGCTTAATCTTTCTTTTACTATTTCTAAATCTTCCTCAATATCCATATCTTTGTAGCTATAATCATTATTATCAATAACGTTAACTATTTTGTCAAAAGGATTTTCTATTTTAATTCTTTGAATTTTATTTTTGGCTGTTATCTTATGTTTTGTAGTTAATACGTATAAGTTTTTGCATCTAGCTGTAAATATTTTACTACCTGGTGCCAGTTCTATTCCTGACATTTTCCAGTATAGTACTAGTGATTTATCGATATTTCTGTCATCTAATGCTACTGAGTAGTTAGCACTTATAATAAACTTAAATTTTTGGTATATTAAATTTCCTCTAACTGCACTTATTATGCTTTTTTCTATTGGGTGAATAATTCTATCATCTGCCAAGTATAGTTCAATTGGTGTATCTATCCCTTCTCTAAAACATGCTTTTATGAGTATCTCTGTTGCTCCTAGGTGTACGTATTTTATTGGATTTTTAGCTTTTATTTCTTGGATTTCTTTGTTTATTATCTTTTTATTTATTATAGGTATTTTAGCTTTTCCTTGGGTATATTTGTAGTCTATTATATGTTCTTTTTGGCTTACCACGTAGTATTCTTCTTGTCTTATTTTAAAGAAATTTCTTAGTTTAGGTATTTCCAAAATTTTGTCTACGCTTAAATCTAGTTCTTTTCCTTTTATTTGTTCGAACATGTTGTTGTCAAATATTATTTTTTGTTCTGAGCTTTCTTTGTCTTGGTATTCTTCTTTACTTATAATTCTCACTTCTGTCTCAGTCATTATCTGTTTCATATTTGTTTATTTCATTTTCATTATCTGTTTTTTCATATTCTGTTAATTCGTATATACTATCTTCTTCATTTAGATTATAATCTATATAATCTATTTGTTTATATTTTTCGTCTTCAATTATTATTTCTACTTCTGAAATTTGTTTTTTATTTACGTTTTTAGGTACTCTACAGTCTCTAGCTAAATGTCCTAATTTGCAACTTGAGGATATCAAAGGGGTCGTTTGGAAATTGATTAGAGTTATGCAGATATTAGTAATACATGAATTAGTTATGAGGGAGTCTGTTTATTATTTTATGCACGACTAAGTTATCCATGTATTACTTATTCCACCTTCTATCTTGCATAAAATAATGTATAGATTCCCTCATAACTTATACATGTATTAGTTATGCATATTTCTAACACTGTATCAATTTCATACATGAATAACTTACCTCCAAACCAACTACCAAACATAATATTACTTATGCAAAATTTAATATTTGCATAACTTATATCTAAACCAACTACCAAACAACCCCTAAGACTATTTCTATAATTAGCTTGGCCTAGTTAGTTACACAGGTGGCCTAGAGTGTGTTGTGTTGCGTGTGACTTATTATAAGGCTATACTAGTTTTTGTAACAATTCATTTGCTCAACCAAAATGTATTTTCCAAATCAACATTTCATAGTATCAAAGTAGCTTGCAAGATTTGAGTGGGCAAATTTTAATATCTGAAATTGACCTCCATTCTTAGAGCTTGAAATTAGGTCAATAACGGGAGATATACTAGAAATAATTAGTAAGACAATAATCATTCACTCTATGTTCAATTGCCAGACACATCAGGTGTCGTTGATAGGAATCAAACTTATAGGATCATAAAATTACATCTTGTGAAGTAGATCAATACGACTTGTATTGCTTGAGAAAAAACACATATTCATTGATGGAATCAGTATGAAGAGATCATAAGGTTAATTTAACAAATCATTGGGAAAGATGCAATATTATTGTCCTATCTTGGAAGCACCACAGTTTTAGTAGAGTAAATATCAAGCATTATTTATGCCTCTAACTCGATGAAGGTTTGGGATAATTTCAAATAATGCTTTGACAAATCAAACTTTGCTAGAATTGTACATATCCATGGAATGTTTGCAAAGTTCTTCTAGAATAATAATGTTGACAACAAGTCAAGGCACTGCGAAAAATGAAAAACTTTATGTCTATACAAGGATAAAGGAGGAGTGAGTTTCAGATCTCTTTTTGATGTCTCAAATGCACTGGTTAGTAAGCTGTGGTGGAATATGATAAGTAATCCATCTCTATAGGGAGCATTTATGATCAACAAATACTGTAAAAAACTTCACCCTATAATTGCCAACCATAGGGGGGCTTCAACCATATGAATGAATATGATCTCAGTAAGAGAAAAAGTAGAGCACCAAATTTGGTGGCAGACTAGACAAGGAAATGCAAGCTTCTGATTTGAAAATTGGACAATACTTGGGATTTTATACTATGTCTTACCAGAAACAAGAGATGAAGAAATAGAAAATAAAGTTTTTAACATAATACAGGGTGAGATATATAAAGATTAAGAGAACGCCTTCCAGAGGAGTATGTGCAACGTGTTATTAAAACTATACCACCTCCTGATGATAACAAACTTCTAGATTAGGTAAAATGGATGTTAGAACCTAATGAAAAGTTCACTATTAAGAGTGTTTGGAGGTATGTTAGAAAAAAAGAAAGAATACAAAGACATTTATAAAAATGTCCGGACAAAAAAAATACCTTTTAAGATTACTTTTTTTCTCATGGGGAGCCTAAAAATTCAGAGTACTAGTGGATGAGGTGGTAGAAAGAATGGGGATAAGCTGGGATCTAAATATTGATGTTGTCTAATACCAGAGAAAGAGACTATGTCCCATTTATTTCTAACCCCCTTCCCCCCCCCCCCCCCGCCAATAGTTGCAAAGTTGTGGAGGTTATTCGCTAATTTTGCAGGTATAATCATAGAGGGGCTACAACTTTCACAAACCATTATCAAAAAGTAGGCAACACTATGCTGTCCAAAGTTAGAGTCCATTTTGTCAGCCATGCTAGCTTTAATTATGTGGCATTCATGGAAAAGAAGAAACAAGCTCAAGAATGGAAGAAAGGCTTCTTATAACAACCTAGTTTTAAAAATGGATATTGATAAATAGAGACTGGTGAAGACTAGTTTTCCCAGGATTTATAATATCCCTACAGATTGGCCAGACATTCTCAGAGAACTATAAGTCAAGGATATATCATCTAGCAATCACATGGCAACCACCAGAGGAAGAAAAACTAAATGCAACACTGATGGAGGTAACCTGGAAAGGATTTATATGGTTTTTACCTAAGAAAGGGACTTAATATATACATAACGAGAAGAAGTGCATGAAACAACAAACATAGAAACTGAGACATTAGCTATTACAAAAGCTATTTATCCCTACATCTTAATGCACATAAAGGAAATATATATGGGAACTGATTCATTAGAAATGATCAAGATCTTATCAGGGGAGTGAGAGGTACCAAGGAGTATTATTAACATTATAGAAGACATAAAAGATCTAGCACAAGCATGTACGATACAAATTCAACATATACATATTGAAGGAAACACCTTAGCAGACTATCTAGCAAATCTTGCATTCAAACATCAAGGTAAGTTAAGTTTCTCGAAGTTCACAGAAGTTTCATTGCAAAACAAAAAATAGTAAACCTGGACAAGTCACAACTAGCAAATCTCGGAATTAGTACTAGATAGATAATCAACGACAACAAAAATGAGGAATAACCAATCACTATAGGTCCAGGTTGGGAACAACACGCACATGAGTCAGAAAAAGATGAAACAAATCAGGAATAGATAAATAGTTAAAGGAAATAAAAGTAGCTGATTTTGCTGAAAACACAACATAGAAAGGGAAAAATAAGTATAAGACAAGTTACAACACATATATAAGACCCTATAAACACATTTTATATAAGAAAATTACAAAACTCATATCTGCCTCAATGAGATCACACATTAAGAAAGTTTAGATCAAACAATTACAACATCAAAATGAAAAGACATACTATATTAGGAGATTGGGAGACTTAGAGCTTATCCAAAATCGTCATCCCTACATGTACCAAAAGAAATCGATTATAATACATATTCGAAAGTTTAGGTCAACAGAGAAACAAAATAATTTCAAGAAAATGGGATTCATCGGGAGAAGATGTAGGAGATGGAGAAGTAGAAGAGGAGCAGACACTTAGACCACAAAGAGCAGATCTACATCAAAAGGCTGCATCAATACAGAAGGAGAAGCATACAAGAGTCATTACCTTAAATTGAAGAGAGAAGAATTGATGAAAAGGAAGAAGGTTCTGGACTATACAACTAATAATGGTAGAGTAGGTAGTGATAACATAGTGTAGTCATTTATGTTTTCTTTATTTTAGGCCTGATCCATTAGGTCGACTGATCTTGGGCAAATTTATATGCCCAAGTGATACTCAACTGTGTCATTTTAGCCTTGTTTATCTA
Organism: Datura wrightii; assembly: GCA_035772735.1. Lineage (NCBI taxonomy): Eukaryota > Viridiplantae > Streptophyta > Magnoliopsida > Solanales > Solanaceae > Datura > Datura wrightii. The sequence continues at coordinate 133,916,592 of JASDFA010000016.1, forward strand.
TCAATGTTTATACATTCTCATGTGATTGGTAATAAAATGTGAAATTATACTAACCAACATGATTAGCATTGTTTTGCAGGTAAAATGTAATTTTGGGAAGCTAAAATGCGTGTTGGAAGAGATCGGGGTTGGACTCGGATGTGAGCAAAGGACAAGGCATTGGAAGGAAAAAAATAAAGAGGCTCCGCGATGGAGCCGTGTCACGCTGCCATCGCGGAGGCCTTCTGCCTGGATAGGGAATTTTCGGCCTATTTCCAGTGAAGGTTCGCGTTGGGTCCGTGGCACGGTGGCCTGGCTCCGCGTTGCACGCCGTGCCACGTTGAGCCTGATTACCTGGACCCCCAACTTCCAGTGAGGGTCCCCGTCGGTGGTGTGTCATGGAGGCAGTGCTTCGCGATGCACTCCATGACACGTTACTTGTTATTTCGGGAAAAATTCCCACCAGTATAAATAGAACACTTAGGTTCATTTTTAATATTCTGACTTGGTGGAGCAAGAACGTGGGTTACAGGCAGTTGAGGGGATGAAATTATCAGGGTTTTTCTCTCTTTCCTTCTCCTTGAATTCAATTGCTTGTATGTTTAACACTCATTTAACGATGTTTAATCCCCAAATGAGTGGCTAATTCCTCTTCTTGCTGAGGTTAAGAACACTTGTAATGAAATGTGATTATTGATTCTTTGGTTTTTCATCTTTTCTTCCATGGTTGTTCTATTGATTCTTGTTCTTACTGCATTAATGTGTGGCCTACGTTAATGTATATCTAAAAAGTCCGGTTTCACTCGAGAGAGCAAGAAATTGGAAAGTTGTGAATTAATAGGATATGATCCTTTCTTAGTTTGGGAAAATTGAGAATTGATTTACCTTCAGGATAGAAATATACCTGAAAGTCGTATTAGTCAATTTAGGAACCGGGTTCGTATGGCTAGAACATGAATTTTCATTTAATCACAGAAATGTAGGTGGACGGTTCATGATTCTTAAGTTGGGTTAAATACGAGAGTTTTAATCCATTGGCATTAGTTCTTGACTAGCAACCGGAGGAAAGGTTAACCAAATTATATCGATAATTAATTTCTTTACATGTTCAATTAACCTCAGTATGCTCACATTCATAGTTCAGACTCACATTAGATACTTGTTTTAGACTTAGCATAAAATTTAGAATCCAAAAATATCAACTCTTGGTTACACTGTTGTCTTCATTGTTAAACTGAAAATATAGTAACACTTGATTAATTGTTACCTTATCCCAGTCCCTGTGGGATCGATACTTGGCTTACTTTGAGCCACTTTACTACTTGTTCGACCACGTGCACTTGCGTGTAGTTATATACCCATATAACAAACGACCGAACAAGTTTTTGGCGCCGTTGCCGGGGACTGGCAATTGGTGAAATTTTCTTAAGTGTTAATTTACTATATTTTTATTTTCTTAGTGTTGACAACTTGGTCTTAGCCTGTATTTTGCAGATTTAATCTCTGTTGAACACTGGCAAGAGACAAGGAGCTGGTGGACTCGTATTTAGAGCCAGAAAGATTATTTCATCGTCAGCGGAGAGAAGCTCTAGAAAGAAAGCTGCAGTTGCTCAGACAAACACTTATGGAGCAACAATAGAATCCACCAGTAGTACGGGCAATGTTAGTGCCCGAGGAAGTAGCAGCTAGGCCGGTTCGCGAGGTGGCAATCCCACATGCTAATAATGTCACATCTAGCATCCGCAAACCTGAGCCAGGAGGGAGGTTCAAGCTTAAACAAAACATGGTGCAATTGCTGCACACTAGCGGGCAGTTTACAGGTCTCCCTCATGATGATCCACAGCAGCATCTCCAAAATTTCTTGGAGATACGTGACACTTACATCCCGGCTGGAGTGTCATCAGATTATGTCAGGCTTACATTGTTCCCATTTTCACTATTGGGAGAAGCCAAGAGGTAGTTGAAAGCTGAGCCACCTAACTCTATTTCTACGTGGGATGATCTTGCAAGGAAACTCTTGATAAGATTTTTTCCCTCCGGTAAAACAGCAAGACTTAGAAGTCAAATTCTAAGTTTCAAACAGAGAGAGGGAGAGAATCTATATCAGGCTTGGGAGAGATTCAAGTCCATGTTGCGGGATTATCCTCATCATCATCAATCCAATGATGTGTTGGTGCACACTTTTATAGAGGGTTTGGAACCCCATACAAAAATATTGCTAGACTCAGCAGCTGGGGGACAAGCGCTGGAGAAAACTTATGAGGAGCTGTATACCTTGTTGAACTGTATTTCACAGGGCAATCCAGAGTGGAATGCTGATTCATCAAGAGGAGGGACAAGGAAAGTAGTGGGAGTTCTAGAAGTGGATGGTTTTACAGCGATTGCTGTACAGATAGCTGCCTTACAGAATCAACTCAACACCCACTTCAGTAACATGACAATGAACCAGCCTCAAGCCCTAGTTAATGCAGTGCAGTAGATTTGGTGTGAAGTGTGAGGGAGCAGTGAGCACTCAGCTGAGTGTTGTGGAGAAAATCCGGACTCGGTGAACTTTGTGGGAAATATACAAAGGAACAACCACCAACAGTATGGCAACAACTACAATTCCAATTGGAGGAATCACCCGAATTTCTCATGGGGTAGCAACAACCATCAGGGGAAAAGTTCGAGTCAGGGTGTGCAAAGGAACCAAGGAGGGCAGCAGAATTATCAAGCACAATTTAGAAACAACAATGCACCTCCTCCACCACCATCACCCAGCATTGAGGAGATGTTCAAGACGATGATAGCTAACTAAGCTCAATTGTAGGCTGACTATGTGAAATTGGCAGCCGAAGTGAAAAACTACCAGTTAGCTACCAAGGCACTTGAATATCAATTTGGGCAATTTGCTGGAGCCCAAAATACCAGGCCTAGAGGAGGACTTCCGAGTGACACAAATCCCAACCCCAAGCAGGTGAATGCGGTGACCACAAAGAGTGGTTTGCAGCTGAAAGAGGTGGAACCAGAAAGACCACCTCAACAATCGGGAGCAGCAGAAGTCGAGAGGGAGCAAGGTGATGAGAGGGGGAAGACTAAGGAAGATAAATCAGAAAGACCACCACCCCCGTTCCCTCAACGATTAAAGAAACACAAGGAGGAGGCGTGTTTCAAGAAATTCATGGAGGTGCTGAAACAGGTACATATTAACTTACCTCTTGTTGATGTTTTGCAGGGAGTGCCGAAGTATGCCAAGTATATAAAGGACATCGTGGCAAACAAAAGTCGGTTGACTGAGTATGCTACGGTGGCTCTTACGGAGGAGTGCACTTTCTGGACACAAAACCGACTGCCCAGAAAGCTCAAAGATCCTGGGAGCTTTACTATATAAATTATTATTGGGCAGAGTATCCGAGCTCGTGGGTTATGTGATTTGGGAGCGAGCATTAATTTGATACCGTCATCGGTATTCAAAAAGCTGGGCCTAGGAAGTCCTAGACCCACAACAATGATCTTGCAATTGGCGGATTGGTCCTTAGCCAGACCTGATGGCATTGTGGAGGACGTTCTGGTGCAAGTTGGCTCCCTGATCTTCCCGGTAGATTTCGTCGTGCTGGATTTTGAACCAGACGCGGAAGTCCCATTTATTTTAGGACGTCCTTTCTTGGCGACCGGGAAAGCACTAATTGATGTAGCTGCGGGGCAGCTAACAATGCGGGTACACGACAAGGTGGAAGTGTTCGATGTGTACAAGGCCTCCAAGCTCCCAACTGTGTACGAGGAACTCTCGGTGATCAATGTGATTGATCGAGTTGATGATGAGCAGATAAAGGCGAGAGTTATTGGGAAAACCACCGGAACAGTGTAAGCACTACTGGGGGGAGGACGATTTTCGAGAGAAAACGTCCATCACCCTAGCGGACAACTGAGCTGAATGACGTCGAGCCGCGACGGTAAACCAGGCGCTGCACGGGAGGCAACCCGTGAAATTTTTCTTTGAAAATTGTGAATAGATTTTTTTTTATTTTTATTCATTTTCTTTTATTTTCTTGATTAACAACAAAATTTTTAGTTCTATTTTTGTTTTTATTTTTATTTTGAGTGAAACCTATAATTCTAACCAATTTCTTGTAGTAAGATGAATTTCAGGAAGAACGGAGGGAAATTATGCAAGGAATCGAAAAGGAAAATTCAAGGTATGAATATCAATAAAAAGGGCAAAACAGTGAGCTAGGGCGATAGCTCCATGTCATGGAGGAGGGTCTCCGCGTTACTCTCCGTGACACGTTGAGGTATGAATCTGGAATTTTAAAAAAAATTCCAAAACACCCTCGCGACAGCTCCGTGTCACGGAGGCAGTGCTCCGCGATGCCCTCCATGGCACATTGCTGTGTATGTCGTGACGGGTCACACCGGGTCGCCGGGTGACCCGCGTGATTTTTCCACTTTTAAACCCCGAATCCCCCTCACTTTTCCTTATTTCTCACACACTCCGCGACCAAACTCCCTAAAACCCTCCCCTTTCAACGTGACATGGAATAGGCCAAGGATTTCATTGAGTTTTCTTCAATTCTTCAAATTTAAGGTATGTTCCTCAAATCCATCTCATTTCTGGTCGATTTTCTTTGATGTTAAGCATGTGATGTGATCTAAACTTGCCCTAAGTAGAAATTAAGCGTAAATTCAATTGAATTGTTGTTGATGGATGTTCGAAGTATCATTGTGATCGCTTGAACTCGTTAATTGCATAATTTAATCGAATTTTTGTTGATACAATCATAGCTAGGGCTTGTTTTTGAATTTGAAGTGGAAAAATGTAGTGAACTAGTGAAATTCATGATGGGTTGTACATGTTGAGTGAGATGAGTCGATGTGCTAGTTGTTATTATGCTAAAAGACCGATGGATTCTCGGGTTAGGGGAACATTGAAATTTGCAAGAATTGGGTGAGTTGTATAGGTTCATGTAGATACATTCTTGTTGTTTTTGTTTCTTTGTTTCTCCTTGCTAAGTGCGATAAGATAAAATGTTAGCGATGGTAATGGTTGTGGTTAGCTGTACGAAGTCTGAGTAGTACATAGAATACATACCGTCGAATTCTTTGAATGCACTAAGCATGGTTGTATATTTGGTTGTTTGTGTGTGTAAATAGGTATGATCTTGCCATAATGTTGTAATTTTAGCTAAAGACTAAGTGTGGGGTGGCCTAGCTTAACCCGACCTTAGTCGAAGCTAATACTCATTGGCTAAACATTAATCTTGTCTATTTGGGTTGACAGGAAAAATGGCAAGCAAGCAAGAAAAGGGGAAAGGCGCATCAACGTCTGGCGCCGGAAGAAAGAGAATCAGACTGGGCACAACAGTCCCAGTAGCACCAGCAGTTCCACGTGGCCAACGCCGCCAATACGAAACTAGGTAGGTGATAGAAGAGGGGAAGAAGTAGTATGCCAAGCACAAGGAGAGCAAGTACTTCCCCGAGGAACACATAGCTCGGGAACCATTGGCACAGGAGTTCCCTAGGATTGTCCACAGGATCGAGGCAGCTGGGCTCAATTTCATCTTTGAAGAGCCCAAGGAATGCAACTTGCACCTGATTCGGGAATTCTATGCCAATTGGAACCCGACTCTCAGAAGTCACACCATCAAAATCAGAGGGCAAATAGTCACCTTTGAGCCCCACCACCTCAATGTTATCATAGGGGCGCGGGACACAGACGCCCACGTGCTTCGACAACTGAACATCACTCCACCATAAGCGGACATAAGACGCACCTTGTGTGGAACCCGATCGACAGCTAGATGGAGCAGACACAAGGAGAGGGGCTACCATCAGACTTTGCCCTATTCACAGATGAATAGGGAAGCCAGGATATGGCTTAAGATCGTCTGTTCGTGCCTAATCCCGGGGGTACATATCACGGATGTAACCCGAGATCGTGTATGCCTGGTGTACGCCCTGATGAAAGGGCTGGAGATCAACGTGGGGGCGGTGATTATCTCCGCCATGAAGAGAGCCCGGTTACATCAGGGGCACAGATACGAATTTGGTAGGCTACTCACCATATTCCTGAGGGGCCTAGATGTTGAGGAAGAGGCCCTTGATTATATCCCGCAGATGGAGCGGTGGGCCTTAGATGTCACTAAAACTAAGGCACCCGATACCACCCACGGGCCAGTGCTTACACTAGGCGAGCGACATGCTCGTGATGATCAGTATATGGCTCGCATGTATAGGATGCAGATGCTCCAACTGAGGAAAGGAGGGAGGCCGGCAACAGAGGAGGAGCTATGGCAGCTTGAGCTGGACTACCCTTTTGGCGAAAACGCCAGGGCTCTATGCCGAGTGGGGCCAGCATTTGTAGAGCCCACGGATGATGATGTCCCCATAGACGAGATGACACGTCGGGAGGACTCCGATGTGGAGTCCGATGATGACGATGGGGGTGATTCAGACATGGGAGACGAAGCAGCAGCACTTGATGAAGAAGTGGAGTACTTTGATTGATCAGGGAGTTCCACCACCCAATTTTTTGTGCTATTTTAATTTCTGTGAACACTGGGGACAGTGTTCGAGATAAGTGTGGAGTGGGAGTAGTTAGGTGCTGGTTGTGCTGTTTTGTATGTCCTAATCTGTTGTTGTGCTGTGAACAAAATGTTCTGACCCTGTGAATTGTGATTGTTAAGTTGTTGTTTTGTATTGTAAATATATGTGAAACTGTTGTGTGTTGCTGAATGTTGCGAGCTGAGTTTGTACATATGTTTGTTTATCTAAATGATCGATATTTTTAATTTTTTTTTCAATTCTTGGATTTCTCGGCGTTTGTTTTCAGTTCTTTTACCGAGAATGGTCCCATTGAACCGAAGTCCTAGTTAGTGACCGTTCCCTATGATGGATGGATGACGACCGTCCTAAGGGAAATGTAGTCGTTAGGAGTAGATTCATTTATTTTTCAGTTGTTTTTCTTTTGTGGGTTGCATCCCAAAACTTGTAGTTACTTTATGGTTGCGGAATTCTGGTTGCGTGTTGTACATGATATTTAAAATGCAAATGTGATTCGCATGAAAGCATGCAACTTTGTAAATATGTTGAGATACCTAGGCCATATAGTCGATTCAGTGTGATTGATGCTTAATGTTTGAATTCCTGTAATTAGCTGATTGGAGAGTCTGTGAATACATCTTGAATTGAGCATGTGCAATAAGTGTGACGTGAGGTTTTGTTATTCCATGCTATTATGAAGTGTCTAGAACTTGCCTGGTGTGTGTACAAAACGAAATGAAGGAGGTGTATTGTAGGAAAGGATGTAGGCATTTCTTTGTGTTTAACCGAAAGTTTCTATTTTTCATTATTGTACCCACCTTGATTGTGTACCCTAGTCAGCCCGTTGAGCCTTTAGCCTATTAATTTTTTCTTTTGTCAAAAAGTGTAAACCGAGCTTAATCCCTTCTTTTCATTAGCCGCAAATTTGATCCAAACTCTTAAGCGCTTAAGAAGAGAAAATCATTTTCCCAAAGTGTCAAAGAGTGAGAATGGTGAAAAGAAAAGAAAAGCAGAGTGATGGAAGAAAAGAAAAGGGTGAAGGTACACTTGTTATAAATAAACTATAATGAAGGTGCATGAATAATCTTTGTTGTTGTGTCAAGTGTGCTTAATAAGATGGGCCAAACTAAAGAAATACTTCAAGAATGGGAGGATGAAGAAAGAAACAATGCCCATGAGTTTGATGGGATGTATTGAAAAGGCGCTTAAGGATACTAGTGGCTACTATTGGCTAACCCAATATTTACTAGTTCCGTAGCTTACATTACAACCCGTTAAAGTCCTACGTGATCCTACATCACACTTATTTATATTAGTGGAGTAATACACTAAAGGCAAGCTTATGGGTCATGACATGATGCATGTGAATTCTTTTGGGAGAGAGAGCGAAATTGTGTTTTTATGCCCCTGCTTGAAATTTTGTGAGTTCATATGATCAAAAAGGGGAAAATTCTCTTGTGTTGTGAGGGCACATGCTTGATGAAAGATTAATTTTCGTGTCGGATGTCTTGATCAGCTGATTTGCATGAGTTTGCCAATATCGAGAGTCGATTCTTAAGTCTAGGAGGTCTTGATGTATTGAAGGTCATTGCATTGATAGGACCATGCATGTTTTCTTGATGATTTGCTGTATTGAATAATCGGTATGACCGTAACCTAAATTTTTGAACCAAAGTAGCGAGGTTTGGGTGTAAATTGCATGAGGTGTAAGATTGTTGTTCGAGGACGAACAAGGATTTAAGTGTGGGGTAAGTGATCTTGGGCAAATTTATATGCCCAAGTGATACTCAAATGTGTCATTTTAGCCTTGTTTATCTATCAATGTTTATACATTCTCATGTGATTGGTAATAAAATGCGAATTTATACTAACCAACATGATTAGTTTTGTTTTGCAGGTAAAATGTAATTTTGGGAAGCTAAAATGCGTGTTGGAAGAGATCGGGGTTAGACTCGGATGTGAGCAAAGGACAAGGCATTGGAAGGCACAAAATAAAGAGGCTCCGCGATGGAGCCGTGTCACGCTGCCATCGCGGAGGCCTTCTGCCTGGATAGGGAATTTTCGGCCTATTTCCAGTGAAGGTTCGCGTTGGGTCCGTGGCACGGTGGCCTGGCTCCGCATTGCACGCCGTGCAACATTGAGCCTGATTACCTGGACCCCCAACTTTCAGTGAGGGTCCGCGTCGGTGGCGTGTCATGGAGGCAGTGCTCCGTGATGCACTTCGTGACACATTGCTTGTTATTCCGGGAAAAATTCCCACCAGTATAAATAGAACACTTAGGTTCATTTTTAATATTCTGACTTGGTGGAGCAAGAACGTGGGTTACAGGCAGTTGAGGGGACGAAATTATTAGGGTTTTTCTCTCTTTCCTTCTCCTTGAATTCAATTGCTTGTATGTTTAACACTCATTTGACGATGTTTAATCCCCAAATGAGTGGCTAATTCCTCTTCTTGCTGAGGTTAAGAACACTTGTAATGAAATGTGATTATTGATTCTTTGGTTTTTCATCTTTTCTTCCATGGTTGTTCTATTGATTCTTGTTCTTACTGCATTAATGTGTGGCCTACGTTAATGTATATCTAAAAAGTTCGGTTTCACTCGAGAGAGCAAGAAATTGGAAAGTTGTGAATTAATAGGATATGATCCTTTCTTAGTTTGGAAAAATTGAGAATTGATTTACCTTCAGGATAGAAATATACCTGAAAGTCGCATTAGTCAATTTTGGAACCGGGTTCATATGGCTAGAACATGAATTTTCGTTTAATCACAGAAATGTAGGTAGACAGTTCATGATTCTTATGTTGGGTTAAATACGAGAGTTTTAATCCATTGGCATTAGTTCTTGACTAGCAACCGGAGGAAAGGTTAACCAAATTATATCGATAATTAATTTCTTTACATGTTCAATTAACCTCAGTATGCTCACATTCATAGTTCAGACTCACATTAGATACTTGTTTTAGACTTAGCATAAAATTTAGAATCCAAAAATATCAACTCTTGGTTACACTGTTGTCTTCATTGTTAAACTGAAAATATAGTAACACTTGATTAATTGTTACCTTATCCCAGTCCCTGTGGGATCGATACTTGGTTTACTTGAGCCACTTTACTACTTGTTCGACTACGTGCACTTGCATGTAGTTATATACCCATATATCAAACGACCGAACATCGACCTTTTTTGTTGAACTTTATTTAATTTTCTATATAATAAAATTGGCCCAATGGCCCAATTTAATTTTAAGAAACCACCCCTAGGGGGAAATAACAACCCTAACACAAGGTACAAATTCAATTATTACATATTTCTCTAAAATAAAATATATATAGGATAAAATAGATGTTTTAGTTACTGGTCCTGGATGTAGTTGTGAGGAATTGAGGCCATTTTTGAGCACTTAGGACAACTTTCTCCTATTACAGTTTCTTACGATACTAAATGGAAGTTTGTCATATGAGAAATAATATTCTGCTTAAGACATTTGTTTTAACTGTTAGTCAAGCATATGTATTGTTGATTCAAGGAGAGAGTAAAAGAATTTTAGGTATGATTAATACGAACAGAGAACCCTTAATCATGATAGAAGGAAGAAATTGAAATTGTAAGTCAATAAAACCTAAAATAGTATGTGATCATTGTGGATAGAAAGCACATTTGAAGGAAAAATGCTACAAGATTATATGATATCCAACAAACATTAAGAGTAAGAAGAAGATTTAGAGCACAAACAATTGAATAAAATCATATGCTAATGTAGCTAATACTTAAGGGTCAAATGATGGTAAACCAAAAAAAAATAAATCATTAATGTTCAATACCATAAGATTATGAGCATTCTAAACAAGAGCAACACTTTAGGAGACTATCAATATCATATGGCAGCTATAATTGGATTGATGTACAATGCTTTTTCACATGATTAAATAAAAGACTCAAGAATCTCATATTATATTACATAAAGAGACACTAAATAAAATCAAAATAACTAAAAACCATGACAAAAATGGAGATCAAGTGCCTATTTGTCACGCCCCAAAGCTAGGAAAGGGCGCAACTGATACTTGACCTTAAGATAATCAAGTGACTGGCTATATAACCTCTATATCTCTAAGGCCAACCAGGCCAACTACTAAAGCTAACCAAAATAGATATTAGATCCATGAGGTCTACGCCACAACAATTAAACAACTCAAAAGTCGACAAGGCTACAATAAGCTAAATTGCACAACGAAAGGCTAATAAGGCCACCAACCTAAACAACTATACAACTAGTCCACACAAGCCTCTCAAGAGTAGGTAACTAAAATGCAAGGACAGGGCCCCGGCCTACCCAACTGTACATAACTCAAACAGTCAAAAAGGAAACATAGCTCCTAGAAGAAAGGGTCATACCACTACTCTGTTGAAATCAGGCTCCTATTACGACTGTCGATCCGAGCCTCTGCTTGTACTTGCGGCACGATTGCAGGAAGGGGGTCCCCAAGCGAAGGGAAGTCAGTACAAATGAAATGTATTGGTACGTAATGATGAAACAATAAACACAAATACATTCAAGATACTGAAAATCAAAGTAGGGAATAGATACAACCTGCGACCCTAGAAGTTGATATCTGAACAAAATATGATACATCATGTGAATATAATCAAGTAAGAACATATACAAGTAACACTTCATTATCCTTAAGCTATACAACCCATAATCAAATAATGACCTGGTCCGGTAAATCAATACTACCTTACCAAGATGGCTGTGCCGGGGGTATCATAACTGAAGGGACATCTATCCATCTGACATAATTGCATCAATGGTAAGGTCATAGTCTAATATCTGAAGGACAACTGCCCACCTGATATAACCACATCAGTGATAAGGTCATAGTCTCATATTTGAAGGACAATTGCCCACCTGACATAATCGCGTCGGTGGTAAGGTCATAAGTCTCGTATATCAAATATGCCAAAGGACAACTCTGCCCACAGAATGTACCAGGACAGTTATAAGGTTATAGTCTCATATTTGGAGCCGACTAGGCTCATATCATGTCTTTCTAACATATATAGCATAAAACCAAAATGAAAAATTCCAAGACTACGACCTGAATAGGCCTCTTTTATAATTCATAGCTTCACAGAAGCACATATATGACATAAACCATTCAAATAACCCTTATATGCATATACTCGACTACTTTCAAAGTTATAAGAAGATTCAGGCGACATAAGGAATTCAACAAGCTCCATAGATAATACTTAGGCATATTTTCGATTCGGGAACTCGATAACCTGATGTTTAGCTTAAGGGAGAGGAATCATGGAATCTCCCCTTAGCCTCATGTACCTTATAACATATATATAAGTCAAATGACAACCATGATAAGGAGTTTCCACTTCGACAAGCTCCTTTACCCTTACTAGCTTGCGATATCTTTACATAGCTTAAACTCGTTTACACATCGTCATCTTGGCTCTTTCACCAACTTCACTTAGCAACCAGACCTTTAAACAAAATTTAACATCACATATATATAACATACAATAAAGTACCAGATCACGGTATCTACGATAAGGGGACTTTAGACTCGATTTATAACTATGACACAATTGGAAGTAACAAGTATTTCATCTCACATTTACTTGTTCCAAATGTTTCAATGATTCAAACTCAATGTCATGCAATTTTGTCCCTTAGGACAAAATTATACTTGCTTCAATATGAGTGTGAAGACATAGGAATATTAGCCCTTTTAGCAGCATGTATTCGTGCTTGAGAAATGAGGATAGGACGCCTTAGTATACCTTTTTCTGATAAAAAGATCTCCTCATGAGATAGGATGAAGTCCCACAAGAGTCAGAAGGTAACTGACGACAAGGCAAGGTAAGCGCATTTGAGAGCTTTTCTTTAGCCGATTTCCTATTTCAATTACCAGCCTTCAACCTCCTTAATCCTATGGATTTATATGCCAACAACAAGCTTAATATATAGCACGAAATGCAACCCAAAATAACTTACTAAAGGCAGTCACAATAGCAACAACAACACACAACAATAACAACAACATTTAGCCCTTTTCTCTACTTATTTCCATTAGCTCTTGAGGGGGAAAATAAGAGGAATAATTACCTAAATCCTATTGTAGTCCTTCACCTAAATATGAGGTATATTTCCAGCCAAAGAAACTGCCAAAAATTTTAAAAAAAATGAGCAAAAACTCAGCTAAAAAATAGCCCAATGGCAACTCACTTAGCTACCAAATTCCAGCCCCTTTCACTTGCAATTTAAGGGGTTTAAAGTGGATGAAATCCTTACCTTTCCTTTTGGCTTTAATTCCTACTTAAGGGTGGATATGTAAGCAGTAGAATCATCTCATAAAGTCTCCCAAATAACTGCGAAAGAGAGCTCCACATACACCTAGCACACTTGGAAGCAAACTTTCTTAACTTGTCTTGTATATGATTGAGTTGTGCTTGAGGTTTATCCTTATTCTCGCTTAGTTGTTTGCTGGAATTTGAGAGGATTCCAGAGGGTAAGCAAGAACCTCAAATATGGAAAAGTTGAAAATGATCTCATAGCAAAAAATTTAAAATATAAAGGTGTTTGAGTGGGGGCCCTTTTTAGGGCAGAGGCCACGTCATTGGTCGGCAGTGCCACCGTGAAATGCCTATAACTTTTTATTTCGAACTCTGATTGAGGAGCGGTTTAATATTCTAAAAACTAGACTCAAATAACTTTAATTTAATAGATTGTGGAGCTTCTAATTCATTATATATTGGGAGATATGGTCATTTAAAATTAACCCTTATTTATGAACTTCACATACTCTTCGCTTTTCCCTTCGTACATATTTCCCTCCTCACCTATGACCAATATACAAGCCGTACTTCCCTTAGAATAGCATTCAAACATCAAATAATCATCAAAAAAATTTTTGGGGTATAACATCCTCCCCCCCTTAGGAATATTTATCCTTAAATAAGAATTAGCTTCACTTAACATGCCTCAAAACACATACTAAATAACTTAGTTTTCAAATAGATACCTTAATATCACGTCGACATCGTAAAAAGATGAGGATACTTCTTCTTCATTTCTTCCTTGGCCTCCCAAGTTACTTCCTTGATGTTATTACTTCGCCATAATACTTTGATCGAGGAAACTTCCTTAGTTCAAAGCTTTCTAACTCGCCGATCAAGGATGGCAACTAGGATTTTGGTATAGGTATCTTCTCAGAAATCTAGACATCATCAATAGGCATAATATGGGTCGAGTCTCCTGTAAACTTCCACAAGGTAGATACATAAAATACTGGGTGAATTGTCGCTAGGTCAGGTGGCAACTCCAACTCATAGGCTACTTTTCCTATCCAATGGATAGCTCTATAAGGCCCAAAATATCTAGGGCTCAGCTTGCCCTTTTGTCCAAATCGCATGATGCCATTCATAGGTGACACTTTTAGGAAGACCCAATCATCAATAGTGAATTTCAATACTCAACGAAGTATGGAAACATAAGATTTCTGTCTGCTCTAAGCTATCTGAAGTCGATCTGTAATATGTTTTACCTTGTCAATAGCCTACTGCACCAGATTTGGCCCCAATAGTTCTACTTTTCCATGTTCAAACCAGCCGATTAGCGATCTACACTTCCGCCCATACAGAGCTTCATATGGAGCATCTGAATGCTTGCCTGATAACTGTTATTATAGACAAATTCTTTCAAGGGAATATGTTTTCCCAGCTTCCCCTAAATTCCAAAATACAGGCATGCAACATATATTTGTGTATCTGAATGGTGCATTCGGCCTGTCCATCTGTCTTGGGATGAAATGTGGTGCTATGATTCACCTGAGTGCCTAGGCCTTTCTGGAAGGACTTCTAGAAGTTTGTCGTAAACTGAGCGCCTCTATATGAAATAATAGACAAAGAAATGCCATGTAGGCGGCGAACTATCTCATGGATATGCAACCTAGCATAATCCTCCACGGAATAAGTTGTCTTGACTGGTAGAAAGTGAGCTAATTTAGTCAATCTATCTACTATTACCCAAATGGAGTCACTTTCTGCTTGTCCGCGACAACCAAGTAATAAAATCCATAATAATTACTCCCACTTCCAGGATGGAATCTCCATATTCTGAGTCAAGCCTCCAAGCCTCTGGTGCCGACCTTCACCTGCTGGCAATTAGGACACTTGACCAAAAAACCCCTAATGTCCTTTTTCATTTCGTTCCACCAATATAGATGCTTCAGAACACGATACATCTTCGTGTCATCTGGATATACTGAATACCAAGAGTAGTGAGCTTCGCACATGATTTTCTCCCATAGCTTGTCCACATTCGCCACACATAAACGAGTCTACTATTTGAGAATTCTATTTGGCCCATACTCAAACAAGGCCTACTTCTGCTATGGAATGTTATCCCTTAGCACTACCAATTTCGGATCCTCATATCGTCACTGCTTAACTTCTGACACTAGGGAGGATTCTACAGTGTTCTGAAATACTATACCTCCATCTTCAGTACTTAGCAATCGAATATGCAAATTAGCTAATTGTTCTATTGTCTTCACCATTTTAACTCTGTCAGCTTCTATATCACTCAAGTTGCCCATAGACTTATGGATGAAAGAATCAACCACAACATTAGCTTTGCTAGGATGGTACAGAATGCTAACATCATAATCCTTCAGCAATTCTAACCACCTTCTCGGTCGTAAATTTAACTCCTTCTGTTAGAACAGGTACTGAAGGCTCTTATGGTCTGTAAAAATATCAATATGCACCCCATGCAGGTAGTGATGCCAGATCTTTAGCGTGAACACTACTATTGCCAACTCTAGATCATGGGTAGGATAATTCTACTTGTTATTCCTTAGTTGCCTTAAAGCATAGGCAATGACTTTGCCGTGTTGCATCAAAACACAACCTCAACCAATCTTGGAAGAATCACAATAAACCACATAACCCTCTATACCTTCTGGAATAGTAAAGACTGGTGCTGAAGTCAACCTATCTTTTAATTCCTGAAAACTATGCTCGCACACCTCTGACCACTGGAATTTAGCTATTATATGAGTCAACTTTGTCAACAACGCGGAGATAGTATAAAGACCTTCTACAAATCTACGACAGTAACTTTCCAAACCCAGGAAGCTATGAACCTCTATAGGATTCAAGGGTCTGGGCCAACTTTATACCGCCTCTAATTTCTGTCTATCCACTCTTATACCTTCAGCTGTAATTATATGGCCAAGGAAAGCCACAGATGTTAGACAAAATTCACACTTAGAAAACTTAGCATACAACCTATGATCCTGGAGAGTCTGTAACACAACTCTCAGATGACCCACATGCTCAACCTTGGACCAAGAGTAAATTAGAGTGTCATCAATGAATGTGATTATGAATACATCAAGGAAGGGCTTAAAAACCATATTCATCAAGTCCATAAAAGCTACTGGGGAATTAGTAAGCCCAAATGACATCACCTAAACTTATAATGGCGATACTTGGTCCTAAAAGCAGTCTTGGGGACATGCACTTCCCTAACCCATAACTGGTGGTACCCAGATCTCAAATCAATCCTCGAAAAGCACCGACACCCTGCAACTGATCAAATAGGTTATTGTTATACCGCGAGGACCCAAGGATCAGACCCGAGAGTCAAAATTGTGAAAAACTGAAATTTCACACAAGATCAAAAAACAATCCGTGAAGTGGCTCATGATGAGTGACCACAAGTCGTGAGGTGACTCATGGTCATGTAGGGCCTAGAAAGGTGTTGGGTGAGGCCACGATCATGACCACGAGTCGTGTTCAGACCTCATGACTGGTGAGGTCATGTGTGGCATGGACTGAGAAGTTAGCTAAGGCTTTGGGGCAATGGGGGTCACGGGTGGTGACCACGATTCGTGTTCAGCTCCCACGATTTGTTGGGTCCCTCATGGGGTCCCCTGATTGAATTGGGTGGTAGACTCCATGATTCCATGCCACGAGTCATTGGTCCTAGTCACGAGTCGTCCAGTCCCTCGTGGGGATTGACAGTCAGCAAATTTCTGCGATTTTAGTAAGGGCCTTTCCGTAATTCCTAAGTCCTAGGGGCATATACTACATTGTTTTAACATCAGAAAGGGTGGTTTAAGAGGGAATAGACTAGCCCAAGTCCTCGTACATGCATGCAAAGGTTTAGGAAGGTGATAGAAGGGTGATCTAGGTGATTTCAAGGTGTTCTTCATCAATTTCTTCTTAGGCTTTCAAGGGAAGTTAAGCATCAGTTGTTCCAGGTATGTAAGGCTATCAATGGGTGATTTCATCCACACCCATGCCCGTCCTCTATGATTTTTACAAAGAATATTATTAAAAAATCATGGGGTTTTGAAGATGATTTTTATAAAAGTCTAATGATTTGGTAATCGATTTTGTGATTTTAGAATCTCATCATAATCTGTGGGATTTGATTAGTTTTTATTATTTAAACCATTTATAATTTTATTGATTTTGAGTTCTATAAAATTAAGCCTAATTATGCATGTCCCATGATGAATCTATTTGTGATCTTCTCTTTAAATGATGATATTCACGCACCTAGCATGATTTATGATTTGAGTTATGAATTTATGATATTACCCAACATGTTTTACTAATTTCAAGCTATATGCATCATTTACAAGTATGTATGAACCTTATGAATCATGAATTATGTTTTGACCAACTCACGAGCCTCGTTTCATAGCTAGTTCACGTATGTCCAAGTATGTTCATGATTATCATGATTTAACTAGTCCAAGAATTCATGCATGTTATATTATGAGCACTATATATGTTTTGGAAGTAGTATCGAACACCGAGTAGGTTCGGGACCTAGGTTATGCCCTGGACCTCATAAACTCGTGCCACCATAGGTATGTTGGGACTTCTATGTGACTGTCCCCGACCCAAATGGCCCTTTTTATGGTGATATCACACTTTCATGGTCCAACCCTTGGCAAGGTACGGACACCCTCCCAACTAGGGTTGCAAGTCGGGCTTCATTTGTGCTCATATGGGGTATGTCGGTTCAGAGAATCTCCCACTGTTCCTCATGATTTATGCATATTTATGATTATGTATGTTGGCTCAAGTCATGTTCAATAAAGATTTTCTCTTATGATTATGATTACGATTACGATTGCACTACGAATGTTTTGAAACCTTGAGCCTTATGTTATGTTATGATGTTTATGATGTGAGTATGATGTCTTAATCTTATGATCATTCATGAGTTTATATGTTTTAAATGTTTATTTTACTTACCTTGCATACTCAGTACATTCCACGTACTAACCACATACTTTCTATGTTGTATCGTTTCATGATACAAGACCCAGCTCTCAGAGTCACCCTCCTCAGTAGCTCCTGAGAGTTCGTTATCATCTTATTTGGTGAGTCATCATATTCCTAGGGCCATATGTTCAGACTCTATGCTTTTCTTTCAGTTTCAGAATTGTTGGGTTAGTTGAGGAGTTGTCCCATCAACCCGTCTTTCATGATTAGAGGCTTTTTAGACTACAAGTTGTATTCAGCCATCATGTATGGATTATGTATTGTCCTTTCTCCATACTTATGACATATTTACATTCTCTTATGTTAAGTCTTCTATTTATGTGATTGAATTAGATGTACTCTCATGCCATGTGTTGACTAGGGGTCCCTCGGGGCTCCCTGTCCAGTGTTTACGATCCAGGTGTATATTTGGGTTGTGAAAAACTTGGTATCAGAGCCATAGGTTTGAAGTGTCCTAGGGTGTCTAAAAGCCGCGTTAATTAGAGTCTTTTTCATGGGTGTGAAGCGTGCCACACTCATGACGAAGAGGCTACGAGACTTTTAGGAAATGTTTCTTTTCTTGTGATCTATGTCACGCGATGAAAGTTCTCTACCCTTCTAATTTGTGCTATTCATGTTTGCAGCATCATTCCTCCACACTGAGTGAACACCAGAACAAATGGTAACGGTAATGATCAAAGGGTTCCAATGGTGAGGAGCATCATCCATCCCCATCCGTTCACGATGAGCATGCACCAGAGCTAGCTGCCCATGCTGAGTTTAGGGCAGCGATTTAGATGCTAGCATAGGCTATGACTTCCCAGGTTCATAATCAAACTGTGGCCCATTACCCTAAGCATGGGAATGCGGCAGCGGCTAGGGTAAGGGATTTCTTGAGGATGAGCCCTCGTGAGTTCACGGGGTCAAAGGTGGATGAGGATCCACATGATTTCATTGAGGAGATTCTGGAGATCACCCAGGTTATGGGGGTGAAAAATGGGAAGTGTGTTGACTGACCTCCTATCAGTTAAAGTGGTGGCCTGATAGGTTGGGAAGAGTTCCACGCGACATTTTTGGATCGGTAGAGTCTTTTTCATGGGTGTGAAGAGCGCCACACTCATGACGAAGAGTCTACGAGACTTTTAGGAAATGTTTCTTTTCTTGTGATCTATTTCATGTGATGAAAGTCCTCTACCCTTCTAATTTGTGCTATTCATGTTTGCAGCATCATTCCACCACACCGAGTGAACACCAGAAGAAATAGTAACAATAATGATCAAAGGGTGCCAATGGTGAGGAGCATCAGCCAGACCCATTCATTCACAATGAGCATGCACCAAAGCCAGCTGCCCACACTGAGTTTAGGGCAACGATTCAAATGCTAGCACAGGCTATGGCTTCCCAGGTTCATAATCAGGCAGTGGCGCATTACCCTCAACATGGGAATGCGGCAGCAGCTAGGGTAAGGGATTTCTTGAGGATGAGCTCCCGTGAGTTCACGGGGTCAAAGGTGGATGAGGATCCACATGATTTCATTGAGGAGATTCTGAAGATCACCCAGGTTATGGGGGTGAACAATGGGGACTGTGTTGACTTGACCTCCTAGCAGCTAAAGGGGTGGCTCACATATGGTTCAAGCAGTGGAGAGATGCCAGAGAAGTGGGTGCATGCCTGATAGGTTGGGAAGAGTTCCACGCGACATTTTTGGATTGGTTCTTCCCTCGAGAAATGAGGGAGCTTAAGGTGGTCGAGTTTGTTAATTTGAAGCAGGGTAACATGTCCATTCAGGAGTATACATGAGAGTTCACTCAATTATGTAAGTATGCTCCAAAGTTGGTGGCGAACCAGAGGCTCGGGTGAGTCATTTTGTGCATGGTATGACAGATTATTTGGACAAGGATTGCAGGATCGCCATGCTACATCGGGATATTGACTTTCCCCATATTGTGTTGCATGCTCAGCAGATGGAGTCGGTCTACCGGAGACAGAGGGAGTCCAAGAGGGCCAGGATTGATAGCTATGGGGTTTCTCAGGTCAGGTCAGGGGGTGGGCAGCGTCAGCAACCCCCGCATAGGTCTATTGCTCCAGCTCCATCATCGACTAGTACACCATCTAGGTTCAGAGGAGATCAGAGGATTCGAGCTTCGGGATCAAGGGATCAGGGTAGCATGCAGGTGGAGCACACTTTTCTAGTTTGTGTGAAGTGTGGCAATAATCATCTGGGGAGGTGCTTAGTTGGCTCAGATGTGTGTTTCGGGTGTGGAAAACTCAGGCACAGACTTAGGGATTGCCCCTCAGTCAGATAAGGAGTTGGTGAGGCCTGTGTCACAGCAACCAGTTCTGTTGCTCCAGCAGCACGTCCCCCTCAGCAGGGTGCCTCTACTAGTTCAGTAGGAAGTCATTGCCAAAATAGGTTTTATGCTCTAGTACCCCGCTAGGAGTAGGAGGCTTTGCCGGATGTGGTCACTGGTGTGTTAAAAGTCTTCCATATTGATGCTTATGCCTTGTTATATCTAGGAGCCACTTTGTCTTTTGTGACTCCCTATATTGCTAGTAGTTTTGGAGTTAGCCCTAAAATCCTTTCCGAACCGATATCAGTCTGTACTCCAGTCGGTGATTTAGTGGTAGCTAGGCGGGTGTATAGAGGTTTCCCCATTACAGTATTGCATAAGGTCATCTCCGTAGACTTATTATAGTTACCTATGACTGACTTTGACATTATTTTGTGTACGAATTAGTTGTTTGCATGTTATTCTTCAATAATTATAGGACCCATGTGGTGGAATTCCGATTTTTGGGTGAGTCAGTTTAGAGTGGAAGGGTGATTCAACTGTACTAGCCGGTCGGTTTATTTCATATCTTAAGGTCAGGAAAATGATTTCTAAGGGATTCATGTATCACCTAGTTAGGGTTAAGGATGTTGAGTCCGAGACCCTGACTATCCGGTCAGTTCCGGTAGTGTGTTAGTATTCGAAGGTTTTTCCTGATGATTCGCCAGGTGTTCCTCCTGAGAGGAAAATTGATTTTGGTATTGATCTCTTACCCGATATGCATCCTATGTCTATTCCTCCATACAGGATGGCTCCAGCCAAGCTAAAAGAGTTAAAAGAGCAATTGAAGGACTTGCTGGATAAAGGTTTCATTAGATCGAGCAAGTCCCCATGGGGTGCACCGGTTCTCTTTTTCCAAAAGAAGGATGGTTCCCTTTGCACGTGTATTGATTATCCGCAGTTGAATAAGGTCACCGTCACGAATAGGAACCCCTTACCCAGGATTGATGATTTGTTTGACCAGCTTCAGGGTGCTAGATGTTTCTCAAAGATAGATCTCAGGTCCGGGTATCATAAGCTCAGGGTTCGGGAGTGTGATATCCCAAAGACAGCCTACAGGACATAGTATGACCATTATGAGTTTGTAGTTATATCTTTTGGACTAACAAATTCCCCTGCAGCTTTTATGGACTTGATGATCAGGGTGTTCAAGCAATATCTAGGCATGTTCATGATCGTGTTCATCAATGATATCCTTATATGCTCTCGGAGCGAGGAGGATCATGCCGCTCACTTGAGAGTAGTGCTTCCAATCCTCAAGGATCGTCAGTTGTATGCAAAGTTTAGGAAGTGTGAATTTTGGTTGGACTCCATGGCATTTTTAGGCCATGTGGTATCGAGTGAGGGTGTAAGGGTGGATTCTCATAAAACTGAAGCGGTAAAGAATTGGCCTAGACCAGTGAATCCTCCAGAAATTCAGAGTTTCTTGGGCCTAGTAGGCTACTATCGGAGGTTTGTTGAGGGATTTTCATCAATTGCAGCCCCAATGACTATGTTGACTCAGAAAAAGGTAAAGTTCTAATGGTCGGACGCTTGTGAGAAAAGCTTTTAAGAGTTGAAAGCTCGACTCACTTCAGCACCAGTGTTGACCCTACCCGAGGGTACCGATGGTTTTGTAGTATATTGTGATGCTTTGAGTATCAAACTTGGGTGTGTGTTGATGCAGCATGGGAAAGTGATAGCATATGCCTAAAGACAATTGAAAATCCATGAGAAGAATTGTTCGACCCATGATCTTGAGTTGGCCGCGGTGGTGTTTGAATTGCAGATATGGCGACATTACTTGTATGGGGTCCATGTGGATGTATTTACAGACCACAAGAGCTCGCAATATGTGTTTATGCAGAAAGATCTCAATCTTTGACAAAGGAGGTGGTTGGAGCTACTTAAGGACTATGATATGAGTGTTCTTTACCACCCGAGCAAGGCTAATGTGGTAGCATACGCACTTAGTTGGATCTCTATGGAGAGTGTGTCCCACGTGGATGAGAGAAGGAAGGAGTTAGTGAAAGATATCCATTGACTTGCAAGGTTGGGAGTTAGATTGGTCGACTCGACCGATGGCGGTGTTGTTTTGTAAAACGGATCTGAATCATCCTTGGTGACTGATGTAAAGGCTAGAAAAGATGAGGATTCGATGTTGGTAAAGCTGACAGAAGCCATCTGGAGTCAGAAGGTGGAGATTTTCTCCCAAGGAGGAGATGGTGTGTTGTGGTACCAAGGTCGTCTGTGTGTTTTGGAAATAGATGATTTGAGGGGCCGGATATTGCATGAGGCACATGGATCCAGGTACTCTATCCATCCGGGTGCCACCAAAATGTATCATAATTTTCGGGAAATATATTGGTGGAACAACATGAAGAGGGATATTGCAAAATTCATAGCCAAATGCCCGAACTGTCACCAAGTGAAGGTCGAGCACCAAAGGCTGGGAGGCGTACTTCAGGATATTAATATCCCTACTTGGAAGTGGAAAGAAATCAATATGGACTTCATAACTGGGTTGCCCTGTACTCGCCGGCAACATGACTCCATTTGGGTGGTGGTCGACAGGTTGACCAAGGTAGCACATTTCCTGCCAGTGAAAACCACAGATTCAACGGATGATTGTGCCAAATTGTATATTCGGGAGTTGGTTCGACTTCATTGAGTGCCCTTGTCTATTATTTCAATCTGAGGTACTCAGTTTATCTCCCAGTTCTGGCGGTCTTTTCAGAAGGGTCCTGGGACTCAAGTTAAGCTTAGCACAACCTTTCATTCGCAAAAAGATGATCAAGCCGAATGAACAGTCCAGACTCCCGAGGACATGTTGAGAGCATGTGTGGTGGATTTCAAAGGTAGTTGGGATGATCATTTTCCCTTGATCCATTTTCTTATAATAACAGCTATAACTCTAGTATCCAAATGATACCGTTTGAGGCTCTTTATGGACGAAGGTGTAGATCACCCATTGGATCCTTTGAGGTTGGTGAGGCAGCTATGATAGGGCCTGATTCAGTTCATGAAGCTACGGTAAAGGTTCAGTTGATAAGGGACCATTGAAAACTGCTCAGAGTCGTCAAAAATCATATGTGGCTGTGAGAAGAAGAGATTTGGAGTTCGAGGTAGACGATTGGGTATTGCTAAGGTATCTCCCATGAAGGGATTCATGTGGTTTGGGAAGAAAGGAAAACTCAGTCCCCACTATGTTGGTCCCTATCGGGTTATGAGACGAGTGGGTAAGGTAGCGTATGAGTTGGACTTGCCATCAAAGTTATCTTCAGTTCATCCCGTCTTTCATGTATCGCTCTTGAAAAGGTGCTTGGGTGATCCAGCTTTAGTTGTCTTGGTGGAAAGTGTTGGTGTGGGTGATGGCCTCAGTTATGAGGAAATTCTAGTTGCAATCTTAGATCGTCAGGTTAGAAGACTAAGGAACAAAGAAGTAGCTTCATTAAAGGTGTTATGGAGAAATCAACATGTCGAGGGAGCTACATGGGAAGCCGAAGCAGATATGATGGCTAAATACCCTCACTTGTTCCCTACTGGCTCAGTTTCAGTTTGAGGTATCCATTTTGCCCTAATTCTCTAATCAGTTTCCATGTTCAGTTCATGTGCGCAAGTTTGATTTATGTTATTATAGATGTATGTGAAGTCTAAATTCAGTTTCGTTATGTAGTTCTTTTCGGAGGTAGTCATTCCATCAGTATTTGGTTTAAATAATCAGTATTTGCATATGATGAATGTATGATTCTGAGTTTTCTGTGTGTTTCTAATATTCGAGGATGAATGTTCCCAAGGGGGAGATATTATTATACCTTGGGGACCTAAGGATTAGACCCGGGAGTCAAAATAGTGACAAACTGAAATTTCACACCAGATCACAAAATGATCCTTGAAGTGGTTTGTGAGGAGTGACCACGAGTCGTGAGGTGACTCATGGTCAAGCAGGTCCTGGAAAGATGTTGGGTGAGGCCACGAGTTGTGGTCAGATCTCACGACTCATGAGGTCATGCGTGGCATGGACTGAGAAGTTGGCTAAGGCTTTGGGGCAGTGGGGTTCATGGGTGGTGACCATAATTTGTGTTCAGCTCGCACGATTCGTGGGGTCCCCTGAGTGAATTGGGCAGTATACTCCACGACTCCAGGCCACGAGTCATTGGTCCTGGTCACGAGCCATCCAGTCCCTCGTGGGGACTGCAAGTCAGCAAATTTCTACGATTTTAGTAAGGGCCTTTCTGTAATTCCTAAGTCCTGGGGGCCTATACTATGTCGTTTTAACATCAGAAAGGGTGGTTTAAGAGGGAATAGACTAGCCTAAGTCCTCATTCATGCATGCAAATGTTTGGGAAGGTGATAGAAGGGTGATCTAGGTGATTTTAAGGTGTTCTTCATCAATTTCTTCTTGGGCTTTCAAGGGAAGTTAAGAATTAGTTGTTCCGGGTATGTAAGGCTATCAATGGGTGATTTCTTCCACACGCATGCCCATCCTCTATGATTTTTACAAAGAATATTATTAAAAACTCATGAGGTTTTGAAGATGATTTTTATAAAAGTCTAATGATTTGATAATGGGTTTTGTGATTTTAGAATCTCATCACAATCTATGGGCTTTGATAAGTTTTTATTATTTAAACCATTCATAATTTTATCGATTTTGAGTTCTATAAAATTAAGCCTAATTATGCATGTTGTTCGCGCTCTGCTGCTCGGTATGTGTTAAAAACCGACACGCAAGTGTACGTGGTCAAACAAGTAATAAAGTGGCTGAGTAGCCAAGTATCGATCCAAGGAGGCTGCTCTGGATATGCAAAATTTCCTAGTTCACTATATTTCTATTCTATTTCTAACTATGCTAACAACTATCCAATCAAGAATTTAGGGAGTTTTGTGTCTAAACTAATTATATACTAAACTTAACAACTATTATTTACATTGAATTCAGACAATGGATATGCTCATGCCAAGGTTAAGAACGAGTAATGGAGTTGATAATTATGATAATTTGGTCATCCTCTTCTTCATATTGCTAGTCAAGAACGTTTGCCTAGAAATTAAAACTCTCGTATTTAATTTCACTTTAGAATCATAAACCATTCGTCTACATTTCTGTGATCAAATGAAATTTATGACCTAACACTACAATGCCGGTTCCTAAATTGACTAATACGGCTTTCAAGTATATTTCTATCAAGAAAGCACATCAAAACCCAATTTTCCCAAATCAAGTTAAGAACAATACCCTATTAATTCACAACTTTCCAATTTCATGCTCTCTCGAGTGAAATTGGACTTTTTAGATATACATTAATGGTGGCCAATCAAGAATGTACTAAGCACAAGAATTAATAGAACAATATGCAAGAAGAAGAAGAAACCATATCAATTATTACCAATAATCATTACACAAGTTCAAAACCTCAGCAAGAAAGGAATTAGCCACTCATTCTTGGATTAATCATCGTAGAATGAGTGTAAATCATGCATACAATTGAAGGAAAATAAGAAGGGAAGAGAAGAAAACTCTTATCTTTTCTATTCTTCAACTGCCATAAAACCACGTTCCTCTCTCCACTCCTGAACTCTGCTAAAAACTAGAACTAAAAAAAAAAAAAAGACTCCTTTAAAAATAACCTAAGTGTGCTATTTATACTAGTGGGAAATTTTTCCCGGAATAACAAGCAACGTGTCACGGAGGACAATGCGGAGCACTGCCTCCGTGACACGGCGTGGACGCGGACCCTCTCTGGAAATTGCAGGGTCCGGATAATTGGCCTCAACGTGGTACGGAGGCCATCGCGGAGGCCTATCTCCGTGCCACGGAACTGACGCGCAGGCACACTGGAAATTGCCTAATTAATTCCTGCCCAGGCAGTGTGCTACCGCGATGGCAGCGTGGCACGGCTCCATCGCGGAGCCAGTGTAAAATGTGCCATCCAAGGTCTTTTCCACGCTCGCATCCAAGTCCAACTCCGACATAGTTCCAACACGCATTTTAGCTCCTAAAAATCACATTATCCTGCAAAACAAATGCTAATCATGTTGGTTAGTATAAATTCGCATTTTATTACCAAATACATGATATTATATACACATTGCACAACAAACAAGGTAAAAATGATACGTTTGAGTATCAGTTGGGCATATAAATTTGCCCAAGATCACTTACCCCACACTTAAATCCTTGTTCGTCCTCGAACAACACATACACAACTCATGCAAATTACATCCCAACCTTCGTCACTATGGTGCAACATTTTACGCTACGGTCATACCGATTATTCAATTCTTGCAAATCATCAAGAAAACATGCTTGGTCGTACAAGACAATGACCTTAATACATCGAGGCTTCCTAAACTTTTAAGAATTGATTCTTGATATCGGCAAACTCATGCAAATCAACTAATCAAGAAATCCGACACGAAAATCAATCTTTCATCAAGCATGTACCCTCACAACTCGAGAGAAACTTCCCCTTTTATATTCGTGCAGCACACAAACATGCAAGTAGGGGCATATAAAAATTAATTTCACTCTCTCTCCCAAAAGAATTCGCATGCATCATGTCATGACCCATAGGCTTGCCCTTAGTGTACTACTCCACTAATATAAAGAAATGCAATGTAGGATCAAATAGGACTTTTAATGGGTTGTAACTGGGCTATGGATCTAGTATATATATATTGGATTAGCCAATAATAGTCGCTAGCATCCTTAAGCGCCTTTTCAACTCATTCCCATCGACTCATGGACATTGTTCCTCTCTTTTCTCTTTTTCTCCCATTCATGCTGGTTTACTTTCATACAACCCATTTCATCGGCACACTTGACACAAAACAGAGGGTTTTCATGTACCCTCACTATCATTTAATTACAACTAGTGCCTCTTCAACATCATCTTTTCTTTCCTCACTTTGCTTTTCTTTTCTTTTCACTCTTTTCACTCTTTAACACTTTGGGAAACATTTTCTGTTCTTTGTAAGCGCTTAAGAGCTTCTTATAGACTTTAAGGCTAATGAAAAGAAGGAATAAAGCTTAGTTCATACAATTCTGGACAAAAGAAAGAAATCGGCTAAAGGCTCAACGGGCTGACTAGGGTACACAACATATAAAAAGGTAGAATTTGACAAGAAAAAAAAATGGAAACTAACGGTTAAAACAAAGAAATGCCTACATCCTTTCCGACACTACACCTCCTTCATTTCGTTTTGTATACACACCAGGCAAGTTCTAGACAATTCACAATGACATGGAATAGCAAAACCTCACTCACACTTCATGCACATGCTCGAATCAAGATGCATTCACAGACTCTTTAATTAGTCAACTACATGAATTCAAGATTAAGCCTCAATCATAATGAACCAAATTCTATAGCCTAGGTAACTCAACATATTTACAAAATTGCATGCTTTCAAATGAATCATTTTCACGTTTTGAACATCAATTACAACACGCAATGAAATTTTAGCAACCATAAGCAACTACAGTTTATTGATGCAATCCACCAAAGAAACTAAAAACAAAACATCTACTCCTATCGACTACATTTCCCTTAAGACGGTCGTCATCCATCCATCATAGGGAATGGTCACTAACTATGACATCGGTTCAATGGGACTATTCTCGGTAAAAGAACCGAAAACAAACTCCGAGAAACCCAAAATTAAAACTTCAAATTTTTTGCAACACATCGATCATTTCGATAGAAAATATTTGCAAACTATGTTGATAAATACAAAATCTTTTCGCAAAAATTTTGAAAAATATCGATCATATCGATAGAAAAAGAAAAAAATTTACAAAATTTACAAAATATTTACAAAGGCAACCATAACTTTTTAAAGACACACATCATTAGCCACAAACAAATATATACACATCATTCACAAATCAGTTCACAAGAACAGAGAAAACACAGACATACATAAACGTCAAGGAAGGATATACAACAGATTTAGAGCCTATGACCCAGCACCTAACTACTCCCCACCCCACACTTAAATCGAACACTGTCCCCAGTGTTCACAAAAATACAAAGCACAAAATTTTGGGTGGTGAAACTCCCTGCTCAGTCGAAATATTCGACTTCCTCATCCGGTGCTGCGGCCTCGTCGCCCATATCTGAATCAGCTCCATCGCCGTCATCGGACTCTACATCAGAGTCCTCACGACGTGTCTCCTCATCAGTAGGGACGTCGTCGTCAGTCGGCTCCACAAAGGCTGGCCCCACCTTGCATAAAGCTCTGGCGTTCTCGCCGAAGGGGTAGTCCAGCTCCAGCTGCCATAATTCATCCTCGGTGGCTGGTCTCCCACCTATCCATAGCTGCAGCATCTGCATGCCGAACATACGGGCCATATACTGGTCATCACGAGCATGTCGCTCGCCCAGAGTCAGCACAGGTCCGTGTGTAGTGTCAGGGGCCTTGGTTTTTGTCACATCAAGGGCCCTCCGCTCCAACTGCGGAATGTAATCCAAGGCTTCTTCCTCGATGTCAAGGCCTCGGAGGAAGGTGGTGATGAGTCCGCCAAACCCGTATCTGTGGCCCTGGTGTAGTCTGGCTCTCTTCATGGCGGATATTATAACCGCCCCCACATTAATCTCAAGATACACCAGGCAGACACGGTCCCGGGTCACGTCCGTCATGTGCACTCCCGGGATCAAACACGAACATACTATTTTTAGCCAGATTCTGGCCTCCCTGTTCATCTGCGAATAAGGCAGAGTCTGGTGGTAACCCCTCTCTTTGTGTCTCCTCCATCGGGCTGTGGATCGAGCCCCACACAACGTACGTCTGATGTCGGCGTACGGTGGGGTGATATTGAGCTGGCGGAGAACGTGGGCGTCTGTGTCCCGCGCTCCAACGATGGCATTCAGCTGCTGGGGTTCCAGAGCGACAATCTGCCCTCTGATTTTAATAGTATGGCTCCTGATGGCCGGGTTCCAGTTGGCGTAGAATTCCCGGACCAAGTGAAGGTTGCACTCCTTGGGCTCCTGAAAGATAAAACTGAGCCCAGCTGCCTCAATCCTCTGCACCATGCGAGGGAACTCCTGTGCAAGTGGTTCCCTTGCAATATATTCCTCCGGGAAGTATTTGCTTTCCTTGTGCTTATTATACCATTTCTTCCCTTCGTCGATGACCCATCATGTTCCGTAGCGGCGGTGTTGACCGCGTGGAACAGCAGGTGCAGCTGGGACAGCAGTGCCCAGTCTCATTCTCTTTCTGCCGGTGCCTGAGGTTGAGGCACCCTTGCCTTTATCTTGTCGGCTAGCCATTGTACCTGTCAATTTACACAGACAAGCACAATATTAAGCTAAAAACTTGTTAGCTTCGGCTAAGGTCGGGTTAAACAAAATTTACCCCACACTTAGTCTTTAACAAAATTTACAACATTTTAGCAAGGATAACTCTATTTACACCCCCAAACACAATCAACTATAAACATGTTGCTTAGTGCGTTCACAAAATTTCGACAGCATAACGGCTAGCGAA
The DNA here is from genome assembly GCA_035772735.1 of Datura wrightii. NCBI lineage: Eukaryota > Viridiplantae > Streptophyta > Magnoliopsida > Solanales > Solanaceae > Datura > Datura wrightii. The sequence continues at coordinate 133,946,198 of JASDFA010000016.1, forward strand.
TTACTCAGACTTCATACAGCTAACCCAATCCTCCTATCGACAGCTATTCACCCACAGCACTTAGCAACAATAACCACAACAGAAATAAGAACAACAATACAAACCTATTATATACAACTAATCTAAGCAATTCAACCAATTCACATATTATGCACTTCCCCACAGAAATTTGAGAATTAGTCGTCTTTCCACAATTAAACAATAATTACCACGACTTATCTCAACTACTAAACACACCCAGGCACCAATTTCATCAAACTATCAAGTTACCCACATTAAAATCCAACAACCCAAGCCCTAGAACTCAATTCGACAATCAATATTGAATTATTCAATCAATTGATAAGTTCAAACGTCAACTACAATAATCCGAACATAATCAATCACAAAATAATTCACATCATGTTTAATTTTTTTACCTAGGGTGATATATCTCACCTCACATGCTCAAAAGTGACAAAACTCGCCAGAAATTTGAGATAGAAGATGAAAACATACCTTGGATTTGAAGAACCGAAAAAACTTGACGTTTTCCTTGCCTATCAACGTGGCACGGAGCTTGGGGGTAGGGGAATGGGTGTTTGGTCGCGGAGGGTAGAAGGAATGGGGAAATTTGGGTGAAAATCGGGGGTTTATTTAAAAGAAACACGTGGGTCACCCAGAAACCCGGTGTGACCCGGCACTGGAATAAGGGCAACGTGTCACGGAGGGTAACGCGGAGCCCCTCCTCCGTGACACGGAGCCAACGCGTTGGCTTACTGGAATTTTAGAAATTCCAGATTCGCCTTCAACGTGTCACGGAGGTCAACGCGGAGCATTGCCTCCGTGACACGGCGCCAACGCGCCAGTGCTCTGTTTCACCATCAAATTTTATTTCTCATACCTCGCCTCGTTTCCTCGATTCCAAGTATTTTTCCTCCGGTATACCTGAAAATCACCTCACTAAACAAAAATTGGTTAAATTCATAGATTCCCTACTAAAAAAATAAATAAAATAAAAATTACTAATTAAAATGCAAATCTAAGCCTAGTCAAGAAAAAGGAAAGAAAATAGAATAAATGAAAAACTTTACACTAAGGAAAGAAAAAAAAAATATTTTTCACGGGTTGCCTCCCGTGCAGCGCCTGGTTTAACGTCGCGGCTCGACAGCTTTTATGCTCAAATGTCTACTAGGGAGATGGACGATTTGTCTCGATCATGCTCATCTCCCCAGTAGTTCTCAACCTCGTCTGGTGGCCTACCTCGTAACTCTCGGAAATCACTCACTCCATTTGCATTCCCATGATCAATCACGTTGATCACCGAGAGTTCCTTATAGACAGTCGGGAGCTTAGGTGCCTTGTACACGTCGAACACCTCAACCTTGTCGTGTGCTCGCATTGTGAGTTGACCCACAGCTACATCGATCAATGCCTTTCCGGTTGCCAAAAATGGTCGTCCCAAAATAAATGGGACTTCTGCATCTGGTTCAAAATCCAGAACAATGAAATCTACCGGAAAAATGAGGGAGCCTACCTGCACTAGCACATCCTCGACAATGCCATCCGGCTTAGCTAAGGACCTGTCTGCTAGCTGCAAGATCACTGTTGTGGGTCTAGGACTCCCTAGCCCTAACTTTCTGAATACCAAAGATGGCATCAGATTTATACTTGCCCCCAAGTCGCATAACCCACGAGCTCGGATACTTTGCCCAATCGTCAGCTGGATAGTAAAACTTCCAGGATCCTTTAGTTTAGTGGGCAACCTGTTCTGAATACGGGATGTGCATTCCTCTGTTAAAGACACCGTGGCATACTCAGTTAAACGACTTTTGTTGGCCACGATGTCTTTGATATACTTTGCATATTTCGGCACACCCTGCAAGACATCAACAAGAGGTAAGTTAACATGTACCTGTTTGAGTACCTCCATGAATTTCTGGAAACACGCCTCCTCCTTGTGCTTCTTAAGTCATTGAGGGAACGGGGGTGGAGGCCTTGCTGGTTCAGCTTCTTTGGTCTTCCCCGTATCTGAGGTTTGTTCTCCCTCAACATCTACTGCTCCTGACTTCTGAGGCGGTCTTTCAGGTTCCACCTCCTTTAATTGTAAACCACTCCTCGTGGTCACTGCATTTACCTGCTTAGGATTTGGATCCGTGTCGCTAGGTAGTCCTCCCCTGGGTCTAGTATTTTGGGCACTAGCAAATTGCCCAAACTGATATTCAAGAGCCTTGGTTGCCAATTGATTGTTCTTTACTTCGGCTGCCAGTTTGACGTAGTCAGCCTGCAATTGTGCCTGGTTGGCAATCATGGTCTTGAACATTTCCTCAATAGTCGGTGATGGTGGTGGAGGAGGGGCATTGTGATTTCTGAACTGATTCTGATAGCCTTGTTGCCCTCCTTGGTTTCTGTGCATACCCTGCCCTGAACCTTGGCCTTGTTGATTGTTGCTACCCTACGAAAAATTCGGATGATTCCTCCAATTCGAGTTGTAGCTACCACCAAACTGTTGTTGATTCCTCTGTGCATTGCCCACAAAGTTGACAGAATCAGGATTTGCACCACAACACTCAGCTGAATGCTCACTACTACCACACACTTCACACCACATCTGTTGGACTGCATTAACTGAGGCTGAAGACTGGTTCAAATTCATAGTGCTGAAGTGAGTGTTCAACTGATTTTGCAAAGCAGCTATCTGTGCAGCGATAGCTGTGAATCCATCCACTTCGAACACTCCTGCTGCTTTCCTTGCTCCACCCCTTGAAGAATCTGCATTCCATTCCGGATTGCCTTGTGAGATTCGGTTGAGCAAAGTGTACAACTCTTCATAAGTCTTCTCCAGCGCTTGCCCTCCAGCTGCTGAGTCTAACAAAATTTTAGTGTGGGGTTCCAAACCCTCAATAAAAGTGTGTACCAACACCTCATTTGACTGATGATGATGAGGACAGTCCCGCAACATGGACTTGAATCTTTCCCATGCTTGATAAAGATTTTCTCCTTCCCTCTGCTTAAAACTTAGAATCTGACTTCTAAGTTTAGCTGTTTTACCTGAAGGGAAAAATCTGATCAAGAACTTCTTTGCAAGATCATCCCACGTTGATATAGAGTTGGGTGGTTCAGCTTTTAACCACCTCTTGGCTTCACCCAATAAGGAAAATGGAAATAAGGTGAGCCGAACATAATCAGGTGACACTCCAGCGGGTATGTACGTGTCACTTATCTCCAAAAAGTTCTGGAGATGTTGTTGCGGATCTTCGTGAGGGAGACCGGTAAACTGCCCGCTTGTGTGCAAAAGTTGCACCATATTTTGCTTTAACTCAAATCTCCCCCCAGGCTCTGGTTTGCGGATGCTAGAATGTACATTATTAGCGTGTGGGATTGCCACCTCGCGAACCGGCCTGGCTGCTACTTCCTCGGGCACTAACACTGCCCGTACAACTGGTGGATTGGGTTGCTCCATCGTAGACTGTTTGAGCAACTGCAGCTTCTTCCGAAGAGCTTCTCTACGTTGACTATGCAATTCACGTTCTGGCTCTAAGTAAAATTCCACCAACTCCTTGTCCCTTGCCAGTGTTCACAGAAATAAAAATCTGCAAAATACAGGCTAAGACCAAGTTGTTAACACTTAAGAAAATAAAATACAAATACAGTAAATTTACACTAAACAAAATTTTACAAATCGCCTAGCCTCCCCGGCAGCGGCGTCAAAAACTTGTTCGCGCTCTGCTGCTCGGTATGTGTTAAAAACCGACACGCAAGTGTACGTGGTCAAACAAGTAATAAAGTGGCTGAGTAGCCAAGTATCGATCCAAGGAGGCTGCTCTGGATATGCAAAATTTCCTAGTTCACTATATTTCTATTCTATTTCTAACTATGCTAACAACTATCCAATCAAGAATTTAGGGAGTTTTGTGTCTAAACTAATTATATACTAAACTTAACAACTATTATTTACGTTGAATTCAGACAATGGATATGCTCATGCCAAGGTTAAGAACGAGTAATGGAGTTGATAATTATGATAATTTGGTCATCCTCTTCTTCATATTGCTAGTCAAGAACGTTTGCCTAGAAATTAAAACTCTCGTATTTAATTTCACTTTAGAATCATAAACCATTCGTCTACATTTCTGTGATCAAATGAAATTTATGACCTAACACTACAATTCCGGTTCCTAAATTGACTAATACGGCTTTCAAGTATATTTCTATCAAGAAAGCACATCAAAACCCAATTTTCCCAAATCAAGTTAAGAACAATACCCTATTAATTCACAACTTTCCAATTTCATGCTCTCTCGAGTGAAATTGGACTTTTTAGATATACATTAATGGTGGCCAATCAAGAATGTACTAAGCACAAGAATTAATAGAACAATATGCAAGAAGAAGAAGAAACCATATCAATTATTACCAATAATCATTACACAAGTTCAAAACCTCAGCAAGAAAGGAATTAGCCACTCATTCTTGGATTAATCATCGTAGAATGAGTGTAAATCATGCATACAATTGAAGGAAAAGAAGAAGGGAAGAGAAGAAAACTCTTATCTTTTCTATTCTTCAACTGCCACAAAACCACGTTCCTCTCTCCACTCCTGAACTCTGCTAAAAACTAGAACTAAAAAAAAAAGAAAAAAGACTCCTTTAAAAATAATCTAAGTGTGCTATTTATACTAGTGGGAAATTTTTCCCGGAATAACAAGCAACGTGTCACGGAGGACAACGCGGAGCACTGCCTCCGTGACACGGCGTGGACGCGGACCCTCTCTGGAAATTGCAGGGTCCGGATAATTGGCCTCAACGTGGCACGGAGGCCATCGCGGAGGCCTATCTCCGTGCCACGGAACTGACGCGCAGGCACACTGGAAATTGCCTAATTAATTCCTGCCCAGGCAGTGTGCTACCGCGATGGCAGCGTGGCACGGCTCCATCGCGGAGCCAGTGTAAAATGTGCCATCCAAGGTCTTTTCCACGCTCGCATCCAAGTCCAACTCCGACATAGTTCCAACACGCATTTTAGCTCCTAAAAATCACATTATCCTGCAAAACAAATGCTAATCATGTTGGTTAGTATAAATTCGCATTTTATTACCAAATACATGATATTATATACACATTGCACAACAAACAAGGTAAAAATGATACGTTTGAGTATCACTTGGGCATATAAATTTGCCCAAGATCACATGTCCCATGATGAATTGATTTATGATCTTCTCTTCAAATAATGATATTCACAAACCCAGCATGATTTATGATTTGAATTATGGATTTATGATATTACCCATCATGTTTTACTAATTTCAAGCTATATGCATCATTTACAAGTATGTATGAACCTTATGAATCATGAATTATGTTTTGAACGACTCACGGGCCTCGTTTCATGGCTAGTTCACGTATGTGCAAGTATGTTCATGATTATCATGATTTAACTAGCCCATGAATTCATGCATGTTATATTATGAGCACTTATATGTTGTGGGAGTAGTATCGAACACCGAGTAGGTTCGGGGCCTAGGTTCTGCCCCAGACCTCATAAACTATGTGCCACCGTAGGTATGTTGGGACCTCCTATGTGACTGTCCCCAACCCAAATGGCCCTTTTTATGGTGATATCACACTTTCATGGTCCTACCCTTGGCAAGGTACAGACACCCTCCCGACTAGGGTTGCAAGTCGGGCTTCATATGTGCTCATATGGGGTATGTCAGTTAAGAGAATCTCCCACTGTTCGTCATGATTTATGCATATTTATGATTATGTATATTGGGTCGAGTCATGTTCAATAAAGCTTTTCTCTTATAATTATGATTACGATTACGATTGCACTACAAATGTTTTAAAAACCTTGAGCCTTATGTTATGTTATGATGTTTATGATGTGAGTATGATGTCCTACTCTTATGATCATTTATGAGTTTATATGTTTTAAATGTCTGTTTTACTTACCTTGCATACTCAGTACTTTTCACGTACTGGCCACATACTTTCTATGCTGTATTGTTTCATGATACAAGACCCGACTCTCAGGCTCACCCTCCTTAGTAGCTCCTCAGAGTTCGTTGTCAGCTTATTTGGTGAGTCCTCATGTTCCGAGGGCCATATTTTCAGACTCTATTCTTTTCTTTCAGTTTCAGAATTGTTGGGTTAGTTGGGGAGTTGTCCCATCAACCCGTCTTTCGTGATTAGAGGCTTTTTAGACTACAAGTTGTATTCAACCGTCATGTATGGATTATGTATTGTCCTTTTTCCGTACTTATGAAATGTTTACATTCTCTTATGTTACGTCTTCCACTTATGTGATTGAATTAGATGTATGCTTATGCCATGGGTTGACTTGGGGTCCCTCGGGGTTCCCTGTCCCGTGTCTACGATCTGGGTGTACGTTTGGGTCGTGACAGTCACCAATCCTAGGAAGCGGATATTTATTCTTAATCATTTATCTTATTTACTTGCCCACATCCTCAACGATCCATCTTTCTTTTACACAAATAATATTGGTGTCCCTGTCGCCTGCAGGACCTTCAGAACTCTGTAGGTCTGATCAATCCTCACTTTGGTTTGATTCGATAAACACTGGAGGGCTCAAACCCTCATGGGCTCTATAACTCTTAGCCACCTGACCTCTATGCCTCTCCATTGCCTCCAACCATCTCTCCTATCCAGCAGCAATAGAGCCATTAGCTAAACATCCCCCTCAAGGCCCTATCCTTCTAGAGCAATCGGAGGTACCACTAGCATGGGAGGGTCTGCCACTCTATAACACTTAGGTACTGCTGGTGCGGCAGGAGTTGGAGGTCTACCTGCCACTACCCTCACTAGGGCTGGAGGAACTATAGCACCTGGGGCAGGGGACTTGCTCCGAGCCTCTGACCTGTCTTCCTGATCCATTGGAGAGAGACTAGTGCCCTCTCCTACAGCTGTGCCAATCAACCTCATAGTCATCTTCCTTGTCACATGCTTACACTAAAACAATAACAGGATTTAGATATCGTTTCACTTATGACCTTGCTCTATAGCACGAACTATTAATAAAAAAAGTGAAACAATTCCTAGATGTCCTATAGCCTCCTGATAATAAGTTTGGTGCACAACATACCCATAAGAAATACTCTACTATACATGGCTTTATGGACTCCCCGGGACATGACTTCGCTCTGATACCAAGTTTGTCACACCCCAAAGCTGGGAAAGAGTGCAACTTACACTCGACCCTAAGATAATCAAGAGAATGTCTATATAGCCTCTGTATCGGTAATTCTAAGGCCAACCAGGCCACCTGCTAAAGCCAACCAAAATAGATATTGGATCCATGAGGTCTCTGCAACAACAATGAAACAACTGAAAAGCTAACAAGGCTAGAATAAGCTAAATTGCACAACAAAAGACCAACAAGGCCACACAACCTAAAAAACTATAACAACTAGTCCATACAAGCCTCTAAAGAGTAGGTAACTAAAATGAAAGGGAAAGGGCCCCGGCCTACCTACCTGTACACAACTCAAACAATCAAAAAGGAAACATAGCTCCTGAAAGAAAGGAACATACCACTACTCTGCTGAACTCAGGCTCCTATGCGACTATCGATCTGAGCCTCTACCTGTACCTGCAGCATGATTGCAGGAAGGGGTCCCCAATCGAAGGGATGTTAGTATGAATGAAATGTATTAGTATGTAAGGCTGGAATAGTAAACATAGATACATTTAAGATATTGAAAACCAAAGTAGGGAATAGATACAATGTGCGACCCTTGAAGCTGATATCTGAACAAAATATGATACATCATGTGAGTACAATCAAGTAAGAACATATACAAGTCAAACTGCATTATCCATAAGCTATACAACCCCAAATCAAATAATGACCTGGTCCAGTCAATCAATACTACCCTATCGAGAGGGCTATCTGGGAGGTATCATAACTGAAGGGATATCTGCCCATCTGATATTACGGCATCAGTTGTAAGGTCATAGTCTCATATCTGAAGAAAAATTACCCACCTAACATAACCACATCGGTGGTAAGGTCATAGTCTTATATCTGAAGGACAACTGCCCACCTGACATAACAGCATCGATGGTAAGGTCATAAGTCTCATATATCAAATATGCCAAAGGACAATTGCCCAAGGAACATGCCAGGTCGGGGTAAGGTCATAGTCTCATATCTGGAGCCGACTGGGCTCATATCATATTTGTATAACACATATGGCATAAAACAAAAATGACAAATTCCAAGACTGCGACCTGAATAGCCCTATTTTATAATTCATAGCTGCACATAAGCACATATATCACATAAACTTTCAAATAACACTTAGATGCATATACTCATTGACCTTCAAAGTTATAAGAAGGTTGGGGTGACATAAGGAACTCAACAAGCTTCACAAACAATACTTAGGCATAGTTTGGATTCGGGAACTCGATAACTTGACATTTAGCTTAAGGAAGAGGAATCATGGAATATCCCCTTAGCCTCACGTACCTTATAACATATATATAAGATATAAGACCACCATGATAAGGAATTTCCACTTCAACAAGCTCATTTAATCTTACTAGCTTGCGACATCTTTACATAACTTAAACTCGTTTACACGTTGTCATCTTGGCTCTTTACCAACTTCACTTAGCAACCAGACATTTAAAAACATTTAGCATCACATATATATAACATACAGTAAAGGACCAGCTGATGGTACGTATGATAAAGGAGACTTCAAACTCAATTTATAACTACGACATAAATAGAAGTAACAGATATTTCATCTCACATTTATTTGTTCCAAATGTTTCAACAATTCAAACTCAAGGTCATGAACTTTTGGCCCTTTGGAAACAATTTTACTTGCTTCAATATGAGTATGAAGACATAGGAATATTAGCCCTTTCGGCAACATATATTCTTGCTTGAAAAACGAGGATAGGATGCCTTAACATACCTTTTTCCGACGAACTTTTCCTTTTTCAGTGACCAGAATTCAAACTCCTTAATCCCATGGATATATGGGCCAATGACAAGCTTAAACTATAGCACAAAATACATCCCAAATTAACTTACCAAAGGCAGTTACAATAGTAACAACAACACATGGTAACATCAACAACATTTAGCCCTTTGCTCTATTTGTTTCCATTAGCTTTTGAGGGATAAAATAAGAGGAATAACAACCTAAATCCTTATGTAGTCCTTCCCCTAAATATGAGGTATATTTCCAGCCAAATAAACTACAAAAACTCCAAAAAAAAAAGAGAAAAAACTCATCTCAAAAATAGCCCAATGACAACTCACTTAGCTGCCAAATTCCAGCCCTTTTCACTTGCAATTTAAGGTGTTTAAAGAGAGTGAAATCCTTAACTTTCCTCTTAGATTTAATTACAACTTCAAGGTGGATATATAATCAGTAGAATAAGCTCTTAGAATGCAACAAATTCTACCAAAACAACTACGAAAATGAACTCCACAACACGCCTAGCACGCTTGAAAATCAACTTTCTTAACTTGTCTTGTATATGGTTGAGTTGTGCTTGAGGTTTCTCCTTGTTTTCCCTTAGTTGTTTGCTGGAAATTTGAGAGGATTGCATAGGTAAGCAAGCACCTTAAATCTGGAAAAGTTGAAAATGATCTCAAAGAACAAAACTTAAAATATAAAGGTGTTTGGGCGGTGGCCGTTTTTAGGGTGGTGGCCACGTCATTGCTCGATAGTGACACCATAAAATTCCTATAACTTTTTATTTTAAATTCCAATTGATGATAGGTTTGATATTCTTAAAAATAAAATCAAATACCTTTAATTTGATAGGTCAGGGATTTTATAACTCATTATATATCGGAAGATATGGTCATTTAAACTTGATCTTTATTTATGAACTTTACATACTCTTCGCTTTTCCTTTCGTACATGTTTCCCTCCTCACATATGACCAATATTCTAGTCGTACTTCCTTTAACATAACATAAAACATCAAATAATCAACAAAAAATTTTTGGGGTGTAACACTATTAATAATAATAGATGTCAGACTACTCACACATGGAATGTTGTAATACTAAAAAATTCAGATACTTAGGACTGCATTTTATTATATGCCAAGACTTTGGATTCAATCTAATATCGATGTCAAAAATATCGAGAGATCTATGTTATTCTATGAATTTTTATCCATAATTTTGTCTTTTAGTTTTTTATAATGGCAATGTGGTGCGAATTTGTAAGTAGAATAATGGACTCTATCTGTTAGAAAGGAGAGTAACAATTACAATAGAAGAAATAGTTAGAGTTGTAGAAAGTAGTGCACTATGGCACATGAGATTGGGGAATCCATTAAGAAGTGATTTCCTCCCATGAGGGATTAGCTGCATTCTTATACCCCTGATTGTAACTCTTTCCTGCAAAACCTCCACCACGAACTTGTTGATCCATAAAATAAATAGATTTTGGGTTTAATAAAAAATTTTAATATGCATGACCTTCTCCACACGCCTCACATGATGGCAGTGGAGTATGAACTTGCTGAACCTAATGAACCTGACTTGCAGCTGGAGTGGTCACTAACTTACTGATCACATTCACCAACTGACAAATATTTGCCAGGATTGCTACTACACTATCAACCTCAAGTTTCCCTGGGACTTTGGTTACTATAAAACCTCTACTTGAATCCTGATATTCTTCGTTCCGAGCTGACATGTGATTCAATAGAGCCTCTATCTTATTATAGATTTTGGACAAGATTTGCCCCTATGCGGTAACGTCTAGTAAAATGTTAGAGTCTGGCTTTATCCCTTTTTTAAAATTATGTCCAATGATCTCCTTTGGCTACATATGGTGCGGACAATCTCGCAAGTATCCCTTGTATCTTTCCCATGCCTGAGCTAGGGTCTCACTATCCTTCTGCACAAATCTTGAGATCTTTCCTCTCAACTCCTTCATTTTCCTCGAAGAGAAAAGCCTATTTATGAACTTGTCGGAAAGAGCTTCTCAGGTAGTAATGGACCCAATTGGCTCATTCTGAGGCCACTCCTTTGCTTCACAAATAAATAAGAATGGGAATAGTGTGAGATTAACATACTCATTCAAAACATTTTGATAGTGAAAAGTTTCACTAAGTTCCACGAACGTCATCAAATGCCTGTGGGGATCCTTGTGCGGCTTGCCTTGATATTGACAAGTGTTTTGAACCAACAACATGGTTCCCTCCTTCAACTCAAAATTTTCTAGTGATAGCCGACTTGATGGTCGCTTTGGAAGCGTTCTCCAAGTTTGGCCGAGCAAAATTGAGCACTGGAATCTTGTCCTGGTTATTGCGCTGTGCTTGCTCATTATTTTCTGCCATCGCTAAATGAAAAAAAGTCCTTTCAATTTTCATATCAAAGTGATCCAAAGTTGTCCCTGACTTCTAATAGCTGACATATGTTCGCGTGATTTGTGGGGTATAAAACGACACGTAAGTGCACGTGGTCGAACAAGTAGTAAGTGGCTTTAGTAAGCCAAGTATCGATCCCATAGAGACTTGGAGTAAGTGCAATTTGCTCAAGTGTACTATATTTTACTTCTAAAAATGCAGACAACAGTGTAACCAAAAAGTTGATAGTTTTTTCTATAAATTTTATACTAAAACTAAGAACAATTATCTACTTTGAATCTGAACTATGAATGAAAGCATGCTGAGGTTAAACGAACATGTAATGAAATTGATTATCATCATAATTTGGTTAATCTTTTCCTCCAGTTGCTAGCCAAGAAGATTTGCCAAGAGATTAAAACTCTTGTATTTAACCTCACTTAAGAATCATGAACCATCCGTCTACATTTCTGTGATCAAATGCAATTCATGTCCTAGCCATACAATTCCGGTTCCTAAATTGACTAATATGACTTTCAGGTATATTTCTATCCTGAAAGCAAATCAAGACTCAATTTTCCCAAACCAAGTAAAGAACATATCCTATTAATTCACAACTTTCCAATTTCTTGCCCTCTCGAGTGAAACCGAACTTTTTAGATGTACATTAACGTAGGCCACACATTAATACAGTAAGAACAAGAATTAATAGAACAACCATGGAAGAAAAGATGGAAAACCAAAGAATCAATGATCAAATTTCATTACAATTGTTCATAACCTCAGCAAGGAGAGGAATTAGCCACTCATTTGTGGATTAAACATCTTAAAATGAGTGTTAATCATACAAGCAATTGAATTAAAGAAGAAAGAAAGAGAGAAAAAACCCTGATATTTTCGTCCCTCAACTGCCTGTAACCCACGTCCTTGCTCCACCAAGTCAGTATATTAAAAAATGAACCTAAGTGTTCTATTTATACTACTGAGAATTTTTCCCGGAATAACGAGCAACGTGTCACGGAGTGCATCGCGGAGCACTGCCTCCGTGACACGCTACGAACGCGGACCCTCACAAGAACTGGGGGTCCGGGAATTGAGGCTCAACGTGGCACGGCGTGCATCGTGGAGCACTGGCTCCGTGCCACGGAGCAAACGCGGACCCTCTCTGGAATTTGGGCGAATTTTCTCCATCCAGGCAGAATGCCTCCGCGATGGCAGCGTGACACGGCTCCATCACGGAGCCCCTTTAATTCATGCTGTCCAATGCCTTTTCCCTTGCTCGCATCCAAGTCCAACTCCGATATCATCCAACATGCATTTTAGCTTCCCAAAATCACATTTTACCTGCAAAACAATACTAATCATGTTGGTTAGTATAAATTCACATTTTATTACCAATTACATGAGAATGTATACACATTGATAGATAAACAAGGCGAAAATGGTACTTTTGAGTATCACTTGGGCATATAAATTTTCCCAAGATCACTTACCCACACTTAAATCCTTGTTCGTCCTCGAACAACAAACATACAATTCATGCAATTTACATCCCAACCTCGCTACTTTGGTTCGACAATTTAAGCTACGGTTATACCGATTATTCAATACAGCAAATCATCAAGAAAACATGCATGGTCTTATCAATGCAATGACCATCAATACATTAAGACCTCCTAGACTTTAAGAATCGACTCTCGATATTGGCAAACTCATGCAAATCAGCTGATCAAGATATCCGACACGAAAATCAATCTTTCACCAAGCATGTGCCCTCACAACTCAAGAGAATCTTCCCCTTTTTGCTCAAATGACACACAAACATTTAAGCCGGGGCATGTACACACAATTTCACTCTCTCTCCCAAAAGAATTCACATGCATCATGTCATGACCCATAAGCTTTCCCTTAGTGTATTACTCCACTAATATAAAGAAGTGCGATGTAAGATCATGTAGGACTTTAACGGGTTGTAATGGAAGCTATGGAACTAGTAAATATTGGATTAGCCAATAATAGCCACTAGCATCCTTAAGCGCCTTTTAAACACATCCCATCAACTCATGGACATTGTTTCTCTTTTTTTTTTCATCATCCCCTTCTTGATGATGTTCTTTAGTATGGCCCATTGCTTTAAGCACACTTGATACAACAACAAAGATTATTCATGCACCTTCATTATCGTTTATTTATAGCAAGTGCACCTTCAACCTTTTCTTTTCTTCTATCACTCTGCTTTTCTTTTTCTTTTCACCATTCTCACTCTTTGACACTTTGGGAGAATGATTTTCTCTTCTTAAGCGCTTAAGAGTTTTGTGTAGACTTTACGGCTAATGAAAATAAGGAATTAAGCTCGGTTTACACTTTTTGGACAAAAGAAAGAAATAATCGGCTAAAGGCTCAACGGGCTGACTAGGGTATACAATCACAGAAAGGGGGCTATGACAAGGAAAAAAAATAGAAACTCTCGGTTAAAACAAAGAAATGCCTACATCCTTTCCTACAATACACCTCCTTCATTTCGTTTTGTACACACACCAGGCAAGTTCTAGACACTTCACAATAGCATGGAATGTAAACACCTCACTTCACACTTTATGCACATGCTCGATTCAAGATGTATTCACAGACTCTTCAATCAGCTAATTACATGAATCGAAAATTAAGCCTCAATCACACTGAATCAAACTCTACAGCCTAGGTATCTCAACATATTTACAAATTTGCATGCTTTCGTACGAATCACCTTTGCAATTTAAATATCATGTACAACACGCAACAAAAATTTCGCAACCATAGAGTAACTACAGGTTTTGGGATGCAATCCACCAAAGAAAAAAATGAAAATTTGAAAAAAAAAACTACTCCTAACGACTACATTTCCCTTAAGACGGTCGTCATCCATCCATCATAGGGAACGGTCACTAACTATGACTTCGGTTCAATGGGACCATTCTCGGTAAAAGAACCGAAAACAAACGCCGAGAAACCCAAAATTAAAAAATGTCAAAAACATCGATCATTTCGATAGGAAAATTATTTACAAAATATTTTGAAAATTTTAAAAATATCGATCATTTCGATAACAAAAATATGTACAGAATCAGAATCAGCTAGCAACATTCAGCAACACACATCAATTTAACAAATATTTACAAATATGAAACAACTTGAAAATTCACACTCACAGGGACAAACAACATTTTCACATACACGACAGCAAAATAGAGCATACATGCAAAACAGCCCAGCCCAGCACCTAACTACTCCCACCCCACACTTAGCTCGAACACTGTCCCCAGTGTTCACAAAAATTCAAATAGCACAAATTCGGGTGGTGGAACTCCCTGATCAGTCAAAGTATTCCACTTCTTTGTCGGGTGCTGCTGCTTCATCTCCCATATCCGAGTCTCCTTCGTCGTCATCATCGGACTCCACATCGGAGTCCTCCCGACGTGTCTCCTCGTCTGTGGGGACATCATCATCTGTGGGCTCTACAAATGCTGGCCCCACTCGGCATAGAGCCCTGGCATTTTTGCCAAAAAGGTAGTCTATCTCGAGCTGCCATAGCTCATCCTCTGTCGCCGGCCTCCCACCTATCCTCAGCTGTAGCATCTGCATCCCATACATCCGAGCCATATACTGGTCATCACAAGCATGTCGCTCGCCAAGTGTAAGCACTGGCCCGTGGGTGGTGTCGGGAGCCTTAGTTTTAGTAACGTCTAAGGCCTGCCGCTCCAACTGCAGGATAAAGGGCTTCCTCCTCAACATCGAGGCCCCTAAGGAAGGTGGTCATTAGTCCACCAAAGCCATACTTGTGCCCCTGGTGCAATCGGGCTCTCTTCATGGCGGATATAATAACCGCCCCGACATTGATCTCCAGCCCTTTCATCAGGGCGTACACCAGGCATACACGATCCCGGGTTACATCTGTCATATGTACCCTCGGGATGAGGCATGAGCAGACTATCTTCAGCCAGATTCGGGCTTCCCTGTTCATCTGTGAATAGGGCAAAGTCTGATGGTAGCCCCTCTCTTTGTGTCTGCTCCATCTAGCTGTCGATCGGGACCCACACAATATGCGTCTGATGTCCGCATACGGTGGGGTAATGTTCAGCTGTCGGAGGACATGGGCATCTGTGTCCCGCGCTCCTATGATGGCATTGAGGTGGTGGGGCTCCAAAGTGACTATTTTCCCTCTGATCTTGATGGTGTGACTCCTGATCGTTGGGTTCCAATTGGCATAGAACTCCCGAACCAAGTGCAGATTGCATTCCTTGGGCTCTTCGAAGATGAACTTGAGCCCCACTGCCTCGATCCGGTGGACCATTCTAGGGAACTCCTGTTCCAATGGTTCCCGTGTTATGTGCTCCTCGGGGAAATATTTGTTTTCTTTGTGCTCGGCGTACCACTTTTTCCCCTCATCGGTCACCCATCTTGTTCCGTACTGGCGGCGTTGGCCGCGTGGAACTGCTGGTGCAGCTGGGACTATTGTGCCCAGTCTGATTCGTTTCCTTCCGGCGCCTGAAGTTGACGTGCCTTTTCCTTTATCTTGCCGGCTTGCCATTTCACCTGTCAACCCAAGTAAACAAGATCCACGTTAAGCTCACAGATATTAACTTCGGCTAAGGTCGGGTTACGTTAGGTTACCCCACACTTAGTCCTTAGCTACAGTTACAACTCTACGGCAAGATCATCTTTATTTACACCCAATAAACAACTATACAATCATGCTTAGTGCGTTCAAAAGAAAATTCAACGGTATAACTTCTGCGTACTACTCAGACTTCGTACAGCTAATCACAATCACTACCATCGCTAACATTTTAACCATCGCACTTAGCAAAGAAAAACAAAGAAACAAAAATAACAACAAAAATATATCTACATGAACCCATACAACCAACCAAATTTTTACAAATTTCAACATTTCCCCCAGCCCGAGAATCCGTCGTTCTATTAACATCCTAACAATTTGTACATCGACTCATCTCATTCAACATGTACATCCCGACATAAAATTCACAATTTCAACACACTTTCAACTTCAAATTCAACAACAAGCCCTAGAATTGAGATTATCAATCAAATTCGATTAAGTTATGAAATCGACAAGTTCAAACAATCATAACGACATTCCGAACATTCATCAACAACAATTAACTCGAATTCATGCTTAATTACTACGTAGGGAAATTTAGCTCACCTCCCATGCTCAAAATCGAAGAAAATCGACAAGAATTTGAGAGGGAATCAAAAAACATACCTTGACTTTGAAGAATCGAAGAAAACTCGGTGAATTTCTTGCCTTACTCTGTGTCACGTTGATGGGGGATGGGTTTTGGGGGGTTTGGTCACGGAGGGATTAGAAAATGAGGGAAAAGGGAAGGGTTTCAGGGTTAAAAAGTAAGAAAATCGCACGGGTCACCCGGCGACCCGGTGTGACCCGTCGCGATATACACGACAACGTGTCACGGAGTGCATCGCGGTGCACTGCCTCCGTGACACGGAGCCATCGCGAGACCATTCTGGAAATTTTTAAAATTTTCGGGTTATACCTCAACGTGTCACGGAGGGTAACGCGGAGGTCCTCCTCCGTGACACGGAGCTATCGCCCCAGCTCACTGTTTTCCACTTTTTATTAATTTTTCATACCTCGACTTTGCCTTCGCGATTCCGTGTTTATTTTTCTCTGTTTGACCTGAAATTCATCTCACTATACAAAATTGGTTAGAATTATAGGTTTTACTCTAAATATAAATAAAACAAAAACTAAAACGAAAATTTTGTAGTAAATCAAGAAAAAGAAAAAAAAATCTATTTACACTTTACAAAATGAAAGAAAAATTTTTCATGGGTTGCCTCCCGTGCAGCGCCTGGTTTACCGTCGCGGCTCGACGTCGTTTAAGCTCAATTGTCCGCTAGGGTGATGGACAATTTCTCTCGATCACCGTCCTCCCCCCAGTAGTGCTTACACCTTTCCGGTGGTTTTCCCATTAACTCTTGGGAATCCTCCATCTGCTTATCATCACCTTGATCAATCACATTGATCACCGAGAGTTCTTCATGCACCGTCGGGAGCTTGGGTGCCTTGTACACATCGGACACCTCTACCTTGTCACGTACTCGCATTGTTAGCTGCCCCGCAGCTATGTCAATTAGTGCTTTCCCGATTGCCAAGAAGGGACGTCCCAAAATAAATGGGACTTCCGCGTCTGGTTCAAAATCCAGCACGACAAAATCTACCGGGAAAATTAGGGAGCCAACTTACACCAGAACGTCCTCAAAAATGCCATCCGGCCTGGCTAAGGATCGATCCGCCAACTGCAAGATTACCGTTGTGGGTCTAGGACTCCCTATACCCAACTTTCTGAATACCGAAGAAGGCATCAAATTTATGCTCGCTCCCAAGTCACACAATCCACGAGATCGGATGCTCTGCCCGATAGTAAGCTGGATAGTAAAACTCCCAGGGTCTTTTAGCTTTGTGGGCAGTCTATTTTAGATCCGGGAAGTGCATTCCTTCGTTAGAGCCACCGTAGCATACTCAGTCAACCGACTTTTGTTTGCCACGATGTCCTTTATATACTTAGCATATTTCGGCACTCCCTGCAAGACATCAACAAGAGGTAAGTTAACATGTACCTATTTCAGCACCTCCATGAATTTCTTGAAACACACCTCCTCCTTGTGTTTCTTTAGTCTTTGAGGGAACGGGGGTGGAGGTCTTTCTGATTCAGCTTCTTTAGTCTTCCCCCTCTCAGAACTTTGCTCCCTCTCAACTTCTGCTGCTCCCAACTATTGAGGTGGTCTTTCTGGTTCCACCTCTTTCAGCTGCAAACCACTCCTTGTGGTCACTGCATTTACCTGCTTGGGATTGGGATCCGTGTCGCTCGGCAGTCCTCCTCTAGGCCTTGTATTTTTGGGCACTAGCAAATTGCCCAAACTGATATTCAAGTGCCTTGGTAGCTAACTGATTGTTTTTCACTTCGGCTGCCAATTTCACATAGTCAGCCTGCAATTGAGCTTGGTTAGCTATCATGGTCTTGAACATCTCCTCAATGCTGGGTGATGGTGGTGGAAGAGGTGCATTGTTGTTCCTGAATTGAGCTTGATAATTCAGCTTCCCTCCTTGATTCCTTTGCACACCCTGACCCGAACTTTGGCCCTGATGGTTTTTGCTACCCCATGAGAAATTAGGGTGATTCCTCCAATTGGAGTTGTAGCTACTACCATACTGCTGGTGGTTCCTTTGTGCATTACCCACAAAGTTTACCGAGTCAAGATTGGCTCCACAACACTCAGCTGAGTGCTCACTGCTTCCACACACTTCACACCACATCTGCTGGACTGCATTAACTGGGGCTTGAGGCTGCTTCAATGTCATGTTGCTGAAGTGAGTGTTCAGTTGATTTTGCAATGCAGCTATCTCTGCAGCGATAGCTGTAAACCCATCCACTTCAAGCACTCCTGCTGCTTTCCTTGTCCTACCTCTGTATGAATCAGCATTCCATTCTGGATTGCCCTGCGAAATACGATTCAACAAGGTGTACAGCTCCTCATAAGTTTTCTCCAGCGCTTGCCCTCCAGCTGATGAATCTAGCAATATTTTGGTGTGGGGTTCCAAACCCTCAATAAATGTGTGCACCAGCACATCATTGGACTGATGATGATGAGGACAGTCCCGCAACATGGATTTAAATCTCTCCCAGGCCTGATATAAATTTTCTCCCTCCCTCTGTTTGAAACTTAGAATCTGACTTCTAAGTCTTGCTGTTTTACCAGAGGGAAAAAACCGTATCAAGAACTTCCGTGCAAGATCATCCCACGTAGAAATAGAATTCGGTGGCTCAGCTTTCAACCACCTCTTGGCTTCTCCCAATAATGAGAATGGGAACAATGTAAGCCGGACATAGTCTGGTGACACTCCAGCGGGTATATAAGTGTCACTTATCTCCAAAAAATTTTGGAGATGCTGCTGTGGATCTTCATGAGGGAGACCGGTAAATTGCCCGCTTGTGTGCAACAACTGCACCATATTCTATTTAAGTTCAAATCTCCCTCCCGGCTCAGGTTTGCGGATACTCGATGTAACATTATTGGCATGTGGGATTGCCACCTCGCGAACCAGCTGAGCTGCTGCTTCTTCGGGCACTAACACTGCCTGTACTACCGGTGGATTCTGTTGTTGCTCCATGATCGTCTGTATGAGCAACTGCAGCTTTCTTTGTAGAGCTTCTCTTCGTTTACTGTGAAATATTCTTTCTGGCTCTATATACGATTCCACCAGCTCCTTGTCTCTTGCCAGTGTTCAACAACAATTAAGTCTGCGAAATACAGGCTAAGACCAAGTTGTCAACAGTTAAGAAAATAAAAATACAGTAAATTAACACTTAAAACAAATTCACCAATTGCCAAGTCCCCGGCAATGGCGCCAAAAACTTGTTCGCGTGATTTGTGGGGTATAAAACGACACGCAAGTGCACGTGGTCGAACAAGTAGTAAGTGGCTTTAGTAAGCCAAGTATCGATCCCACAGAGACTTGGAGTAAGTGCAATTTGCTCAAGTGAACTATATTTCACTTCTAAAAATGCAGACAACAGTGTAACCAAAAAGTTGATAGTTTGTTTTATAAATTTTATACTAAAACTAAGAACAATTATCTACTTTGAATCTGAACTATGAATGAAAGCATGCTGAGGTTAAACGAACATGTAATGAAATTGATTATCATCATAATTTGGTTAATCTTTTCCTCCAGTTGCTAGCCAAGAAGATTTGCCAAGAGATTAAAACTCTCGTATTTAACCTCACTTAAGAATCATGAACCATCCGTCTACATTTCTGTGATCAAATGCAATTCATGTCCTAGCCATACAATTCCGGTTCCTAAATTGACTAATACGACTTTCAGGTATATTTCTATCCTGAAAGCAAATCAAGACTCAATTTTCCCAAACCAAGTAAAGAACATATCCTATTAATTCACAACTTTCCAATTTCTTGCCCTCTCGAGTGAAACCGGACTTTTTAGATGTACATTAACGTAGGCCACACATTAATGCAGTAAGAACAAGTGTTAATAGAACAACATGGAAGAAAAGATGGAAAACCAAAGAATCAATGATCAAATTTCATTACAATTATTCATAACCTCAGCAAGGAGAGAAATTAGCCACTCATTTGTGGATTAAACATCTTAAAATGAGTGTTAATCATACAAGCAATTGAATTAAAGAAGAAAGAAAGAGAGAAAAAACCCTGATATTTTCGTCCCTCAACTGCCTGTAACCCACGTCCTTGCTCCACCAAGTCAGAATATTAAAAAATGAACCTAAGTGTTCTATTTATACTGCTGAGAATTTTTCCCGAAATAACGAGCAACGTGTCACAGAGTGCATCGCGGAGCACTGCCTCCGTGACACGCTACGAATGCGGACCCTCACTGGAACTGGGGGTCCGGGAACTGAGGCTCAACGTGGCACGACGTGCATCGCGGAGCACTGGCTCCATGCCATGGAGCAAACGCGGACCCTCTCTGGAATTTGGGCGAATTTTCCCCATCCAGGCAGAATGCCTCCGCGATGGCAGCGTGACACGGCTCCATCGCGGAGCCCCTTTAATTCATGCTGTCCAATGCCTTTTCCCTTGCTCGCATCCAAGTCCAACTCCGATATCATCCAACATGCATTTTAGCTTCCCGAAATCACATTTTACCTGCAAAACAATGCTAATCATGTTGGTTAGTATAAATTCACATTTTATTACCAATTACATGAGAATGTATACACATTGATAGATAAACAAGGCGAAAATGGTACTTTTGAGTATCAGTTGGGCATATAAATTTGCCCAAGATCAACATACACCAAACAAACACCACCTGAAACTTTCAACAAACGTAAAGTGTAGAATAGTGTAATAAAAATTCTAACCACAAACAATCAATTAATTCAAGTCCCCAGCAATGACGGCAAAAATTTGATGTCGCCAAGTGCACGTGGTCGTCAAGTGATATAGGATGGTGAAGTCCCAAAATCGTACCCATAGAGACTTGATAGATTAATTTCTTAAGTTTGAACTTTTATTTCACTATTCAAATAAACACAAGTAAAATAGGGAAAATACTTTTGGGATTATTCTACTAACTTTCGAAAGTAAATTAAATTAAGAACTAAATTTGTTTGCAAAGTATTTTGTAGTTCAAATGATTAGAGAAATTCAGGGCTTTGGCACTTTTGCTTTCAGGTTGAGTTTTTAGATTCGAATACGATAGACAACATTCTACTAAGATTGCTAGTTGCAAGTTATGAACTCACTTCTCAACTATTCTCCCAAATAGCCAAAAATTATCGCATGAACCCTAACACCTATATTCCTATGGTTGCAGGAGAAACATGACACGACGATTGAAGCTACTTGACTCAACTGAATAGGGTTGTAGGGTATATGCCTATCTTCAACAACGAAATCAACTCTTGAAGTATTGAACAAGATAATTGAAACCTATTATATGCTTCCTTTTAACCCTCTTAGTCCCCTCTCCCGAGTTAAACCAAGAGCCAACAAATAATACTCGAAAGGTGATCAATATAATATATAAGCATGAAATAAAGTAAGCGTAAATAATCTTAAAAAGAAGAATTAAAATTCTAGCATAAATGAATACTCAAACTACAACCATCAGCCATAGACCAAACCCTAGAACAAGAGTTTAGCCACTCATATTTAAGCGTAAAACCTAATAATTCATCATTTGAATTAATAAAGA
Organism: Datura wrightii; assembly: GCA_035772735.1. Lineage (NCBI taxonomy): Eukaryota > Viridiplantae > Streptophyta > Magnoliopsida > Solanales > Solanaceae > Datura > Datura wrightii. The sequence continues at coordinate 133,968,306 of JASDFA010000016.1, forward strand.
TAAAGTAAAGAAGAAAAATCTAGAAGAAAAGGAACTTCTCGTCCCTCCCCCAAAAAGACTACGTACAATTAATCAATCTGCTGAAAGATGCCTAATAAAAGTCCTAGACTAGGTATTTATAAGCTAGGTAACAAATGACTCTTTTTCTCTCAAGTAATTCAACTATTAGACTTAGAAAATCTACCCCGGACAGGCCCTGGCGAGCTGCACCACTCATCTCACCACACTTGGCTTGAATTTCCTCTGAAGTTTGGTCTCTAGCACGCCACACTAGCCATCTCACTAAGGTGTTAGTCAAATTCTGCAAATCTAGGACCTGGCGTGCCGCTTTTGCCACTGCACCAGAGTGTTAGAGAATATTTAAGTCGAGAACCTCTATGGCGTGCCGCACCACTCAATTCGCCAAGGTGTTGATAAAAAATTCTTCTGAAGATCGAGCTCTGGTATGCCGCACAAGCCATAGCACCAACGTGAGCACAATTTTCTCAGGTGCTTGGTGGTTGGCGCGCCACACTAGCTATCTCACTAGGCCAACTTTCCTCAAATTCTTCTTTCTTCATACCTTAGCCAATTTTTGTGTATTTTTCCATCTGTTACCTACTAAAACTATCTAAAATACTTGTTAGCTTATTTAACACATACATTCATGAAATCATGCATTTCATAAGGATAAACATCTCAAAACGAGCTAAAAGATGGGTAGAATTATGGCAAATGGGCATAAGAATATGCCCAACATCAACTTCACTCTATACTGGAGAAATCCCATTCTTCCAAGCTCTAACCTGACCATCAATTGGCGGACCATCCTTTTGGAAGATGGTCCATTCTTCTAACTGTATTTTAAGGACCCAATTTTTTGGGTTTCTGGAATTTGTAGCTAGGAAGGGACAAATTGAGGGACAAACCGTTCTTTACACTGATGGTCCATTTGTTGCCTTGTGTATTGAGTAGTTTTCTGACCTTAACTCCTTTCTTTTTCCAATATCTTAGGATCCTGAAACATAGCATAATAACGTTATTTTCTACTTAATTTCACTCCAAATGACACAAAAAATGCTATAAAAAGAAGCAAAGATGTGTTGCTAATCCCTGACACATCAATAACCCTAACTTAAAGAATTTGATTATCTTCAAGCAAACCAAGAAGAGAACTATCCTATATCTAATTAATGTCTCGGACTCACAAATTATCATGACTAGGGTGGTTGTCAACAATAGCTATCAACACATCAAATTCAATCTAGCCACCACCTACATCAATCAAAACATAATTTTCTCGCAACCATTTGAAGTAAGTATGCAACCTCCACTCATGACATCATATCAGTATGCATGTATCAAAACTAGAGAAGTGAAACATGCCAGCCATTAAAATCCACATGCCCTCACAATTAGATAAGGGAAAGTGTTCTTTTTCTGATGTAATGACAGGACAGACCACAAGAACATACAAGACAAAGGGAGAGGAGAATTGCACTCAACTCTCACAAAGAATTTCACAAGATAACTCACAACTATCGTATGCTTTCCCATTTACTCAAGTGCCTTTCTTTTGGGTATCTGGGTTGAGATCACATAAGGACTTTTCTAAGTTTGTAACGAAGGTTAGAGGGTTAGTGGGGTACAATTTAGGCTTTTTAAGTGACTCACTTAACATCCTTGACTACTTCATCTCGTTTCCACAACCTTTTCATCGTTTTGATGCCTTATTTTCACAACTTTTGTTTTTGGATTTTTTCACACCCCAAGGTGTCTTTGTGAGCTCAAACTTTATTTTTCTCTATTTCTCTTCTTCTTCTTCTTCTTCTTCTTCTTCTTCTTCTTTTAAGCTCATTGCCTAAGTACACCTTGAGATGTGCTCATATAACATATTTTGGCCTATTTATTTCTTCCCTCCTTATCACCCCCAACTTACAACTTTTTGCTCATTTTTCTTTACTTTTCAAGTGCCAAGGAGGATGGTTCAATAGAGGGTTAATTGGAAAATTGGCCGACTTTCAGTATATTTGATCAAGAAAAAGGTCAAAAGGCTCAAAGAAGGAGACTAGAGATTCATGTATCATTTGGTAGGTTTCTTTAGGCATATTGTGACTTTTGAAGCACAAAGAAGGCCTAAGTTCATTTCGACAATCCATAGTCAATCCTAAATTAAGGCACAACCAGTAAGGCAAGTTCTAGAGTGTTATCAAATCAAGTGAACAAGCAATTTACTTTTCCCAAACATTGGCATATGGATATAGAAATGACTTAACACATCACTCTCACTTAGAAAACATTGCCAACAATTTCATGCCATAAATGTAGATATACAATTCAATGTCAAACAAATACGACAAAAATTTTGAGGGGGGGGGGTATTGTTTAAAAACATCAGCTCAAATATGCAAATATAGCTAAATTTTCACCACCACCTAAGTAAAAAACAATCTATTTATCCTAAGATGGCTCAACAAAGTAGGTTACTACCCTTAGGAAAGTCGCCTAAGCAATCCATCATTGGGCCCTTGCACTATGACACTTAACTACCTTTATTTTGCCATATTCAATAGAAAGTAAGCGTCTCGGGAAACAACCATAGCTAAGAAAATCGAGGGATATACACTATAAAAGAAAAAAGAAGTTAATCTAAGAAAGAAAAGGAAGAAGATATAATACTAATAAAGCTGTAAAAATTAGACTGCATAGATCACAACCACACATCAATATCTCAACAACTTTATAAAGCCATACAAATTAGAGTTCTGAGATAATCAATCATCATACATGATCTCGGGCAAAAATAGCATGTCCCAGTGGTGCTTTATAACTTAATGTAGTCTTGTTTGTCTAATTTATTTTATACATTTTCATGTGATTTTATATAAATATGAATATATGTGCTAACCAACATGATTAGTCCTTGTTTTGTAGGTTTCAATCATTTTGAGGAACTAATTCATAAGTTGGTGAAGGAGAGGAATGGAGTCGGGAGCAATGGGGCGAAAGTCGGCAAGGAGTAGGCCATGGCAAGGCTGGTCGCACCAGGCAACGTGCCACGCTGTGCGTGTGCCGCGCCCAACGTCGTGCCACGCCTAGGCAAGGCACGCGAGCAGATGCGGCCGGTAGGCAGCACCAGCGCGCTAGCAACGTGCCATGCCGTGCCAGCTCCGCGACAGGGGATTGCCAATGCGCTGCATGAGCAGCGTGTCACGCCGGCAGCGCTGTGACACTTGGCAGTTTTGGCTTCCGGAGGCAATTTCCAGAGAGCCTCCGCGTTACCTCCGTGTCACAGAGGCAGTGCTCCGCGATACAATCCATGACATAGAGCCATTCCATGACAGGCTAAATTATGCACATTTCTCATTTATTATAAATAGGTCCCTTAGCTCCTAAAACCACTTGGTCACGATTGTATTCTGGAAAACTACCTAGGAGTGAAGGGACAAGTGGGAGAACTCATCTAGGGTTTGTCAAATTCCCTTCTCATCTACCAAATTCTTGTAAGTATGTTAATTTAGTTGTAGTTTCTTGTAGTTTTACGAACATGAATGGCTAGAACCCTTCCTCTAGGGTTGAAGTCATGAATTATGATTGTGATTCTATGAAATTGTTTTGGAATTAAGTTTATTGATTGTTGCTTCCGTTTTGCATTCTAGATTGTTGGTTGTCTTTATGATTGATCACCTTGAAAACATATATGTTAGCTTGGGCATAGGCTTGAGAAAGCAGTGACCTAGGTTAGAACATGAGAATGTAAGGAGCATGTTTGTATCTCATGATATAATTTCATGTTAGGATAGAAATATACCTAACACCTTGCTTGGGTGATAAAACGGGGGTATTCAAAGACCGACTTAGGATTATCACATCACCACTCGAAGAAGTAGTTGTGTGGGTAAGTTGAGTTAAATGATTAGACGCACGAAAGTCCCTAATCATTTCCACGTAAACCACAGCATAATTGATTGCCCACGAACTAGAAGTACCATCCTCACTCACAATGATGCAGTGAGGCTAGTTTGTCGTGTTTAGAGGCTCGAAAGTCCATGAACATGCAATTCTAATTATGTGAAACGACAATTGATAGTTGCATACTTAACCCATTGCAAATCGTAGCATCACATGATTATCTGGTTTTAACTCTATGTTGCTCCTAGAGTGCATTCAGAATATTTCGTTGACCAAATTTAAACTTAATTAAAAATCTCCCTCAAAAACTTCTATAACCAACATTTTCGGTATTTATGATCACACTTGTAATGGATAGTTAGAGGAATGGGTCCAGTCCCTGTGGGTTCGACATTTCGGTTCTTAAAAAGAGCCACTATATTACTTGCATGACTCATACACTTGCGGACGCGCGAATAAGGGCACGTCAAGTTTTTGGCGCCGTTGCCGAGGACTCGGCGAAGTTTTGATAATTTATCTATTTTGGTGTGATTTGTGAATTTCCTAAAGTGTTGAGAAACTTGGTCTTATTCTAATTATTTGCAGGTGACAGGTTGTCCTGCCGAGCTGGCTAAAAATAGAGAGCTTGTGGAACCGTTGCTTGAACCTAAACGTCAAATCCATTTGCAAAGGAGAGTAGCTCTAGAGCAAAAGCGGAAGAGACTTCAAGAAAAGGTACAACAACAACCACCCGCGGGACAAGAACAATTGTCATCGAAAGCAATGGCAGCAAGACTAGGTCGCGAAGTGGCAATCCCACTAGTGACGAATGTGACCTCTAGTATCCGTAAACCGGAGCCTGGAGGGAGCCTTGAGCTCAAACAGAACATGGTGCAACTGTTACATTCTAGTGGTCAATTCACTGGGATGGCACATGAGGACCCGCAACAGCACTTACAGAGCTTTCTAGAGATTAGTGACACGTTTGTCCCCACCGGCGTGTCCACAGATTATGTCCGATTGACCCTTTTCCCATTTTCACTATTGGAAGAGGCGAAAAAAGTGGCTGAAGGCTGAGCCACCGAACTCCATAACTTCGTGGGATGACTTGGCTAAGAAGTTCCTTATCAGATTCTTTCCTTCAGCCAAGACTGCAAAGTTGAGAAGTGAGATATTAAGTTTCAAGCAAAGGCCTGATGAGAATTTATATATGGCTTGGGAAAGATTCAAGTCATTGTTGAGAGACTGCCCCCATCACCAGCAATCAAATGAAGTGCTGGCCCATACCTTTGTAGAAAGTCTATACCCACACACAAAAATATTACTAGACTCTGCATCGGGTGGGCAAGCCTTGGAGAAGACGTATGATGATTTGTATACTTTGCTGAATAGAATCGCTCAAGGAAATCCAGAGTGGCACAACGATTCATCGAGAGGAGGAAAGAGATCAAGGTTGATAGAGGTAGATGGAATGAATGTCTTGGCAGCGCAGTTAGCTTTATTCCAGCATCAGATGATGACTCAGTTCAATAAACTGAGTATGAACCAACAGTAGGGCCAGGTTAATGCAGTTCAGAAAGCTCCGAGTTGGTATGAAATTTATGGTAATAATGGGCACAAGGCAGAATCGTGTGGAGCCAATCCAGAATCAGTCAATTTTGTTGGGAATGTGCAGGGGAACAATCAGAATGTTGGACACAACTATAACAGAAATTGGCAGGTCCACCTGAATTTTTCTTTGGGTGGAAACTAAAAGCAGAGTTATATGCAACCTCAACAACAACAGTATCAGCAGAATAGGTAGAATGATGGTCAAGCAAGCAGCAGCATTGAGGAAACATTGCAGAAAATCATGGAGACCCAGACTCAGTTAGTGGAAAATCAGGCAAGGATGGCAACAGACTTAAAGAACCAGGAAGTGGCCACCCGAAATCTTGAAAAACAAGTGGGTCAGATAGCAGCTGCTCAAAACATGAGATCACAAGGGGGAGTACCAAGCGACACAGATCCTAACCCCCGGTAGATCAATGCCATCAGTCTGAGAAGCGGTAAGCAATTAGCTGATGCAGTGCCAAAAGAGCTGAGAAAGGAGGTGCAGCCGGAGTTGGTTAGACCAGGACCATCCATCAACATGGGAGATAATCATAGTGTTGGGAAACAAAATGCACAATCTTCAGTGCAGCCAGCATAAAGACCACCACCACCATTCCCTCAGAAATTCAGAAAGAGCAAGGAGGAGGAATGCTTCAAAAAGTTCTTTGAGAGCTTCAAAGAACTTCACATAAATTTTCCTTTTATTGATGTTCTGCAGGGAATGCCCAAGTATGCTAAATACTTGAAGGACGTGATGGCAAACAAAGTTAGGTTGGTGGATGTCCAGACTGTAGCACTGACGGAGGAGTGCAGTCACCGGGTATTGAGCAAGCATCCGAAGAAGCTCAAAGACCCAGGGAGTTTTACCCTCCCCATACAAATTGGTAAAGATGAGGTGCTACAGGCTTTGTGTGATCTAAGGGCAGTAGTTAACCTAATGCCCCTATCCTTATTCAACACCTTGGAGTTGGGAAAATCGAGGCCGACAAGGTTGATGTTGCATCTGGCTGACAAGTCGCGAGTGACACCTGATGGAATAATAGAGGACCTTCTCATCAAAGTAGGTAAGTTCATTATACCTGCTGATTTTATTGTCTTAGATTTTCAGGATGATGACTAGGTACCCCTGATCTTGGGACGGCCATTCTTGGCCACCGAAGGAGCGGTGATTGACTTGAAAGCAAGGACCCTAAAAATGAGGGTTGAGGATGAAGAAGAACTCTTCCTCGTTTACCAAGAAATGAACCGATCCGCACACTATAGAAACCTTTGTCAGGTTAGTGTGTTGTCAGAGGATGAGTGTGGGGTGGAGGATTCCCCAGGTGCACGGCCAAAGGCAATGTCAAGTGTTCAGCCCAACTCTGATAGAGGACTTCAAATTGAGAAGAAGTTGGAGAAAGAGAGGAACAGAGTGGAGGCTGTTTCCTCTAAACAGCAAAAGAAAAGGAGATGGTTCTCGAACGGGAACCCAGGTATGAGGATTTCCTAAAAAGGACAGTCCACGTCCACGATGTAAAATAAAGCACTGCTTGGGAGGCAACCCAAGGGTACCTCAGGTACAAATTATTTAATTTTGATTTTTTGTTGATTTTTCTGTTTTCATTATGTTTGTGTTTTTGGTGGAAAGTTAAGCACAGATGGAAGGGAAGTCTGAGTACCGAGAAGGAGGAAGCTAAGAAGCATGAAATAGAAGAAGTGTGGGGTCAAACACCCACCTAGGAGAACTTGAAGAAAAGCATGATTTTAGCTTGGTATAGAGGCTCAGGGAGTATTTCTCGTCCTTTAAATTTTAATTTGATGCTATGAGGACATAGCATGATTTAAGTGTGGGGTGAGAAAAATTTCAAAATTTTTGTGCTCAACAAAATTTTTTGGTGAATGTAAAGCTTGTGAGGAATTTGTGAGAAATTTGAAAAATTTGAAAAATTCTTATGAGAAAGCATGAATTCATCACCCGTTGGTTTTTCTTTTCGGTTCTTTTCCGACGGGGGGTCTTTGAAACGAAGAATAAAAATTTTCTTTGTCTGTATATAATGTTTTTAGTCATAGTTAGGGACGGTTTCCGACGATGGATGGATGACGACCGTCTTGAGGAAAATGAGTCAGTAAGTTTTGGTTTTTGAAACCGTAGCTAATCGATGCTTGATGTTCTTGTTATGTGCTATACAAGATTTTAAGATGCAAATATGGTTAGTGTTGAAGCATGCAAGTGGTATAACTTTGGTCGAGATACTTAGGCTCTTGAATTTGACTCAATATGATTGAAGCTTAATGTCTGAATTCTTGTGATTAGCTGAGTTAAGAGTCTGCTGAATGTGTCTCGAATTAAGCATGTGCCATGAGTGTAAGGTTTTTGAGCATTCTGTTCTATTGTAGAATGTCTAGAACTTGCCTGGTGTGTTTATAAAACCAAATGAAGGATATGAATTGTAGGAGATGATTTAGGCATTTCTTTGAATGAACCAAATTTTTATCCCTCATTTTACCTACCTTGAAAAATTAATCCTAGTTAGCCCCATTGAGCCTTGAGCCTATTCTTTGACAGCTGCAACATAAGCTTAATCCTTTTTCTTTCATTAGCCTTGATCTTGATCCAAAACTCCTAATTGCTTAAGGGAAAATATGAAAGAGTAAAGGAGTGAGAAGAAGGAAAAGAAAGGAAAAGTAGCAAGTTGTAGAAGTGGAGAAAAGGACAAAGGTGCACTTGTGTAAAAATAGTTGATTATTATTAAGGAGTAAGAAAACAAATTAATGAAAAATTATTTATAGAGCTCCTTACTAATAAGATAAAAGTTCCTAAAGAAAGGGGGAACATAAGAGGAAAAAGAAAGCTGAAAGGAGAAAAAGGTGAAGGGAAGGGAAGTTCGTAATGAGGGTGTAATGTATTATAAGTGCTTAGGGAAGATAGTCATTATTACTAGCCATAATAGTACCTACCCGTCCCTTAGTTACATTACAACCTAACAAGTCCTACTTGATCTTACATTCATACATCCTTAAATTAGTGGATTAAAACACTAAGGGCAACCTTATGGGTCATTGCACGATGCATGTGAATTCTTTGTGAGAGTGAGCGTAATTCTATTCATGTACCCACACATGTTGTGATTTAAAAAGTTTTTGCGTGTGAAAATGGGTAACTCTCTTACCGTGAGGGCACATGTTGAATGAAGGATATAATTTATGTTAGATTTCTTGATCAGTTGATGCGCATGAGTGTCGGTTCTTGAGGTTAGGAAGTCTTGGCAGGGTTGTATTACATTTCAATGTTCAAATCGTGCATGCTCTACTTTTAACTTTCTATCTTAAATAATCATTATAGACGTAGCTTGAATTATTTTGCTAAATTAGCTATGGGTGAGTCTCCATATGCATGAGATGTAAAAGTTTGTTCGAGGACGAACAAGGCTTTAAGTGTGGGGTAGGTGATCTCGGGCAAAAATAGCATGTCCGAGTGGTGCTTTATAACTTAATGTAGTCTTGTTTGTCTAATTTATTTTATACATTTTCATGTGATTTTATATAAATGTGAATATATGTGCTAACCAACATGATTAGTCCTTGTTTTGTAGGTTTCAAAGATTTTGAGGAACTAATTCATAAGTTGGTGAAGGACAGGAATGGAGTCGGGAGCACGGGGAGAAAGTCGGCAAGGAGTAGGCCATGGCAAGGCTGGCCGGGCTAGGCAGCATGCCATGCTGTGCGTGTGCCGCGCCCAGCACCGTGCCACGCCTAGGCCAGTCACGCGAGCAGATGCGGTAGGCAGGCAGCACCATCGCACCAGCAACGTGCCACGCCGTGCCAGCTCCGCGACAGGGGACTACCAACGCGCTGCATGAGTAGCGTGTCATGCCGGCAGCACTGTGACACTCGACAGTTTTGGCTTCCGGAGGCAATTTCCAAAGAGCCTCCGCGTTACCTCCGTGTCACAGAGGCAGTGCTCCACGATACACTCCGTGACACGGAGACATTCCACGACAGGCTAAATTATGCACGTTTCTCATTTATTATAAATAGGTCCCTTAGCTCCTAAAACCACTTGGTCACGATTTTATTCTAGAAAACTACCTAGGATTGAAGGGAGAAGTGGGAGAACTCATCTAGGGTTAGTCAAATTCCCTTTTCATCTACCAAATTCTTGTAAGTATGTTAATTTAGTTGTAGTTTCTTGTAGTTTTACGAACATGAATGGCTAGAACCCTTCCTCTAGGGTTGAAGTCATGAATTATGATTGTGATTCTATGAAATTGTTTTGGAATTAAGTTATTGACTGTTGCTTCCGTCTTGCATTCTGGATTGTTAGTTGTGTTTATGATTGATCACCATGAAAACATATATGTTAGCTTGGGCATAGGCTTGAGAAAGCAGTGACCTAGGTCAGAACATGAGAATGTGAGGAGAATGTTTGTATCTCACGATATAATTTCGTGTTAGGATAGAAATATACCTAACACCTTGCTTGGTTGATAAAACAGGGGTATTCAAAGACCGACTTAGGATTACCACATCACCACTCGAGAAGTAGTTATGAGGCTATGTTGAGTTAAATGATTAGACGCACGAAAGTCCCTAATCATTTCTACATAAACCACAACATAATTGATTGCCCACGAACTAGAAGTAGCATCCTCACTCACAACGATGCAGTGAGGCTAGTTTGTCGTGTTTAGAGGCTTGAAAGACCATGAACATGCAATTCTAATTATGTGAAACGACAATTGATAGTTGCATACTTAACCTATTGCAAATCGTAGAATCACATTGATTATCTAGTTTTAACTCTATGTTGCTCCTAGAGTGCATTCAGAATATTTTGTTGACTGAATTTAGACTTAATTAAAAATCTCCCTCAAAACCTTCTATAACCAACATTTTCGGTATTTAAGATAACACTTATAATGGATAGTTAGATGAATGGGTCCAGTCCCTGTGAGCTCGACATTCCGGTTCTTAAAAAGAGCCACTATATTCCTTGCACGACCCGTACACTTGCGGACGCGCGAATAGGGGCACGTCAATACACACAATCACTCATCATATACATACCCAAATATCCACCCCCACCTAAAAGGAATGCAGTGTCCTCAATGCATATACAAAAAAAAGTACAAAGTGGGTAAGAAGGTAACAAAAACTTCTTGTAACGCTTAGATCGCACTACTAAACATTATCCTATGGTGGTTTTAAGTAGACAGACTCCACATCATGAGCTAGGCCGCGAGTGTACAATAGGGATTCCTCTATGCCTTTTTGAGAGCCTCTGCCTTGATAGCAGACAACTGTACTGGTGGTGCCTCCTGAGCTATGTCCTTACCCTTATTAACATACAAGGATGGAACCTCTATCCGAACCTACACCTCTATCTAGGCTGGAGTCTGAGCACGCACTTTCTCAGGTATAGTGTTAGCCCTGGTGATTGGGAATGCTAGTGGTGGCATGGGCTGTGTCTAGGCTAGTGGAATAGGCACCGCTCGAGGAATAAAATCCAAAATACTAGCTATTAGCGATGTCCTATCTACCAGTGGTATCTGCACCTCAATTGGTTGTCGCTCACACGTCTGCATCTCAAACATGATACCTCTGGTCTCATTTAGGTCTTCTAGGAGAGTAGCAACACCAGACGCACTAGCACCTCCTCTGAGCCGGTGCAACTAGTATCCACAGCCTCCAACCGTGAACTCAAAGCCTTATGCAAGGTCCTCACTGTAGCCTAGAGAGACTGAAGAGCTCACTCAACAATAGTTGCCACAAAGGCCGGTAGGTCCTTAATAAGTCTGACCAGCTACCTCTCCTCTCTATCTACTCTCGAGGCCAACCCAATAAGTGAATCCTTAGAAATAAGTGGCGGCCTCAGCAAAGCGGCTAATATAGAAGCTGTGGTGGCTAAACCTTCTACTGTTGTTGGGTCTACTGTTCGGTTGTGTTTTGTCGGGTATACAAAATGACACGCAAGTGCACGTGGTCGAACAAGTAGTAAGTGGCTTTAGTAAGCCAAGTATCGATCCCACAGGGACTTGGATGAAGTGCAATCTGCTCAAGTGTACTATATTTAGATTCTAAAAATGCAGACAACAGTGTAACCAAAAGTTTGATATTTTGTTTTATGATTTTTATACTAAAGCTAAAACAATTATCTACTTTGAGTCTGAACTATGAATGAGAGCATGTTGAAGTTAAATGAACATGTAATGAAATTGATTATCATCATAATTTGGTTAATCTTTTCCTCCGGTTGCTAGCCAAGAACAATTGTCAAGAGATTAAAACTCTCGTATTTAACCTCACTTAAGAATCATGAACCATCCACCTACATTTCTGTGATTTAATGCAATTCATGTTCTAGCCATACAAACCCAGTTCCTAAATTGACTAATACGACTTTCAGGTATATTTCTATCTTGAAAGTAAATCAATTCCCAATTTTCCCAAATCAAGTAAAGATCATATCCTATTAATTCACAACTTTCCAATTTCTTGCTCTCTCGAGTGAAACCGGACTTTCTAGATGTAAATTAACGTAGACCACACATTAATGCAGTAAGAACAAGAATTAATAGAACAACCATGGAAGAAAAGATGAAAAACCGAAGAATCAATGATCATATTTCATTACAAGTGTTCATAACCTCAGCAAGAAGATGAATTAGCCACTCATTTGTGGATTAAACATCGTTAAATGAGTGTTAATCATACAAGCAATTGAATACAAGGAGAAGGAAAGAGAGAAAAACCCTGATATTTTCGTCCCCTCAACTGCCTGTAACCCACGTTCTTGCTCCACCCAGTCAGAATTAATGAAAAATACACTTAAGTGTTCTATTTATACTAGTGGGAATTTTTCCCGGAATAATGAGCAATGTGTCACGGAGTGCATCGCGGAGCACTGCCTCCGTGACACGCCGTGAACGCGGACCCTCACTGGAACTGGGGGTCTGGGAAATCAAACACCAACATGGAACGGTGTGCAATGCGGAGGCTAGCCACTGTGCCACGGAGCAGACGCGAACCTCCATTAGAAATTGGTGAATTTTCACCCTCCAGGCAGAATGCCTCCGCGATGGTAGCGTGACACGGCTCCATCACGGAGCCCCTTTAATTCGTGCAGTCTTATGCCTTTTTCCTTTCTCGCATCCAAGTCCAACTCCGATATCATCCAACATGCATTTTAGCTTCCCGAAATCACATTTTACCTACAAAATAATGCTAATCATGTTGGTTAGTATAAATTCACATTTTATTACCAATTACACGAAAACGTATACACATTGCTAGATAAACAAGGCGAAAATGATACTTTTGAGTATCACTTGGGCATATAAATCTGCCCAAGATCATCTACCTCACCAGTGGGTTATGATGTGGGCACCTCAATTTGGATGCCCTGCCTCTCAATAATGGGCCCACCTAGTAAGGTGGAGCTAGGTTGGATCGCCCCAATGGCCGTGGTGTCATCCCATACTTCGTGATATTAGTCATCAGGAGAGCATCAGTAAATATATCCTCCCTCGGCAAGATAGGCCCCCCTTCCCTCCGATATAGGGCTGTTATAAGACACGGGAGTGAGAGGGAGGTGGCCTTCTGTGCTGCTTGATCTTTCAGCTCGATGATGTGCTATTAGTTTACAACACTTTCGATGCTTAAAATTGAGAAAATAGCATGAACTTAGGTATGTTTATACGAATATGAGGTGTTTTTACTTTGTTTTTAGGGAAAATAGGTGTTGGAGCAAAAATGTGCGAAAAATGCATAAAAGTGCAGAAAATCAGCCAAGTATCAATATCAGTACGAGCCATACCTAGATTGTACGAGCCGTACTAAGACTCGTGGAAAAGCTCAGAAGTTTGGAACAATGAAAAGGCAAAGTATGACTCTCAGTATGTGCCATACTAAGATGGTACGAGTTGTAACTGGAGTCGTGGAAAACATTAGAGAACATTTGCACAAGAAATCTCCTGGTATGGGAGGAACCTACAGATCATAGCTTCTACCTACGACCTATACCAGGAGCCTTGGGGAGCTCAAGTGATTATTAAAGACATGGAAAAACTCAAGATAAAACAAGAAATTATGAGTCGTAGGAGTAAGGTACGAGACATACCACACCACTCGTAGAAAACTTCAGTAGATGTCAAAGTTTTCAGAGCCAAGCCACTGATGGATTGTACAACTCGTAGAATCATGGTATGAGTTGTACCAATTTCCAACACTTAATCAATTCTACAGTATCCAATGAATGTAGGAGATCAAGGTATGACCCATACAACCCTGTTACGGGTCATATGACCAGTCATAGGATGAGTCGGCGTCAGATATGAAAATTTTCCTATTAGCTTAGGAAAAGGTTTCTGATGTCTGTATAAATGTCTTATATGTTTCTCTTAGTAGGAGAATGATTAGTAGATGTGTGATTACATCGAGAGAAGGTTTTTTAGTTAATTTTTTGTGAATTATTACCAAGTTTCAGAGAACAATTCTTGATATCAACACTTAGTTTTCTCAATTGTTCTTTATTTTGTTCATCAATATTCAAAGCAGGTTTTCTTTCAATTATTGTTGCAAGTATTTAATTTTGTGTTTTTCTATGAATACTAATTACAATCTTACAATCATGAGAGGCTAAAACCTCCACAACTAGGGTTGTGGGAACCATGGTGGATTAACGAAATACGGTTGCACAAAGTGATTCGAAACCGATGCTAAATGCTTGTATTGTATCTCATCATCTTTAAGCATTTCTTAATAGTGCCCAATGTTAGGACTTGCCTGAATTCTTTGCTTGCTTGAACCTAGAGAAGTAGAGATTAGGAAAAGAGAATTACAACAAAGACCTGATTTTTATGATCAATGTATGACTTGAGCTGAGGTAGTAGAAAAGTTAATTTGGAATATATCTATAACGGTTAATTTGAAATCGCTCATGAAACTTGACCCAGTGATTAAGTATAGTCATACAATAGAGACGAACCAGTCATTTGGATGAACCCTATGTCACACCCCGCCTTGGGGGGTATGACTGGCACCTGGTGCCCTACTAGGACCTGAACTGTTGGACTGCTAAGCCTGGGCACATCTGGTGCCTGGCTGGCTCTAACTCACAATTCTGGAAACAAAGGCTATATAACGGCTGTAAACAAAGCCCCCGACCCATTGCCCTATAGCCTCTTGTACCTGTATTAACAACTGACCAGAACATGCAACTATAGGGAAACCTATGCAGGCCGACAAGGCCTCCATGCTGTCTAGTTATCTGCAACTCAGCAACAACATACTAGAAGGCTACGTGACCGGCAAGGTCACCACTACTATCAAACTTATGGCCCCACGCGGCCAACATAAGAGAAGCAAAAGCACTAACAGCTAACAACTGCACGGCCTCACACGACCGGCTCAACTGACCACAGGGAAATATACAGACTGCAAGCCTCTAAGAGTAGCAATAGAAATGATCAGGACAGGGCCCCGACCTACCCATACTAAACAACAAAAGAAAATGAAATACACCTCTGGGGTTCAGTCTCCGGATGACAGGAGCTGAATACTCGATAGCTGACAGGAATCACGTGGTATTGCCTGCTCGTCTATGAGTACCTGCAGGCAAGTAATGCAGCGCCCCACCGGGCGTCAGTACCGCTGGTACTGAGTATGTAAAGCAATAACTGAAAGAAATATCTGAGAAACAATGATATAACTGATGAAGCTGAAATAGAAAGAACTAGATTAACTGTCTGATGGTGTAAGTCGTACCTGTTCTTAATCACACTGAAGGGAGTAGGAGTCATGCCTGGAGACGTATCATTCTACTACTAATCTGCTCGTATCTAATGTAATATGGCATAACATACATAACATAACATGGCATACACAAACCTTACCCGGCCCCCATAAGCCGGGAGGTACAACCAGCACAGAATATATACCCCTACCCTGGTCATCCCATCTCCTATAAATCCCATAAGCATCCTGCCGGTCCCCTGGGTATGCACTTGGGTTCGCTGAGCCCCTGACTATAACTGCATCTGAGTCCGGAGGACTCATGAATCTGCACCCGGGCGTATCCGCTCGACTGGGGTGTGTAAGGGCCGATCAAGGCACAAATATGGGGAAAACTGGCATCCGATCTTTGTCCCCTGTGGGACGGCATGCCACTCCGTTGAGCGACGTATCCTCGTCCTCTGGCGGACGAGTCGATACAGCTATTAACCCTGGGCGGTCATGGATGCTAGGTAATCCAACCCCAAACAATACAACGGTCTTAACTAGTAATGCTATCTGCGTGTCTCACATACTGAAGCTAATAGTGGTAAGGTATCTGTATACACTATAAGCTGGACTAGTGATAGAAATATGTACATACTTAATACATGCTGAGGATGATAAGGGTAAAGTATCGTATATATATTACATGCTGAACTGACGATCGTAATCTGTATGTAATTAATACGTGCTGAGGCAGGTAAATATATATGAATATGAATATAGTCTCCTGCCGGGTTGTACTGGGGCAAATGCTATACATGATAGTTTTTCTGCTGAAAACTATGCTGTTTACTAAGTTTCTGTACTAACATGATTTCCTATTCCTAACATGCTTTCTAAACTCCATTTTAGCCTGCTATTCTGTTTCTGAAGTGCCTTAGGAATATTGCATTGCGTTGCGGGGTTTCAACTGAATACAACAATGTCTTAACATTTCATATTACATCACATACTGAGCATGCTGTGCAGTTTCTAACACATATACTGGAATCTCTATCGTACTAGTAGGTCCTACGCAGGTTGTAACTCGATGCTTCTAATACTGTATCAATATTCACAATAAACGTAATACTTAACTTCTGAACATTCTACTGGTCGGCAAATTACTATACTGCACTGATATTACTTAACTTGCCGAGGGAACTAGCTTTACATACCTTATCCTTGAACTATTCGTCTGTCGGACGAGGCTCGGCTGGTACTTCAACTATTTTCTCTCAGCTGCATTCATAAATACGTCAATTAATACTAAATACAGCTTTATTGTAAAGAGCAACGTTACTTTCGATATAGTTTATAGCCTAAACTTAGGCTTATCGAAAGACGGTCGAAACCTCGCTATTTTCCAGTGGCCCAGAAGGGAGAAATATTCACTTCACAGCTAGGAACACATAGATACTAATTTAGAGCAATTCCACTTACCTTAGCTCGGTGGCTCGACGATTCGTCGGCCGTATTTTACGAAACTGAATCCGTAGGAATGCTCTCTGCTGTTAAATACTTCGGTATCTGGGATTAATTTGAGTTTGGGCAGCGTTTATCAGCGTAATCGGACGAAAATTATTTAATTTCCTTCGTTCCTTTTCTCCCTCTGCCGGTTTGCTCTGTTCTCTGGAAATTATAACATGTTTTTACCAATTAAAACCGAAGTGGGGCTTTATATACTTGGGCCTGAACCTGGGCAACGTGTCACGGAGCCATCGCGGAGGCCTCACCTCCGTGACACGCTGCCATCGCGGAGGGGCTCTGCCTCGGCTCCTCCCGCGATGGTTCGACGGGTTTCTCGTCCGATCTTTTTCCCGGCCTTTCTCTAGCACGTATGGCCCTCAAATATGCTTAACCAATGTGCGAATAGGTCGTCTAGGTACCGGGAATTCTACGGGGTATAACATTCTCCCCCCCTTAAGAACATTCGTCCTCGAATGTACACTGGTATCTAGAGGACTACTTACTTTACTTTCTAGAAAAATTTCGGCAGAGTTTCCCCTGTAATATGGACTATAGTAAAAACCTGAAATGCAGAAAAGTCCAACACAGGCACTGCACATAATATTCTAGGATCCACTGGATAACTAAATATCAATCTTTCTCATTCACAGACATACCACCATAAGGCACTGCATAAGTAATAATACGCACACCTGTCGCTTGACTAGGCCTGAAATAGGTGAGGGTATTTGACTTTCATGTCTTCTTCAGCTTCCCACGTCATTTCGTCACGATTCCTGTTACGCCAGAATATTTTGACAGATGCAACATCTTTAGTCCTCAATCTATGAATCTGCCTGTTTAAGATAGTTATTGGAACCTCTTCATAGGCCAACTTTTTCGTAACCTGAATATTCTGGACTGAGACTGCTCTGGACGGGTCTCCTATGCATTTCCTCAGCATAGATACATAAAAGACCGGATAAACGAATTCTAATTCTGGAGGCAAATTCAATTAACGGTAAATGCTTACTTTGGCTACTACCGAAATCTAGTACACACGCTCGCAACATGTCTTCGAGCGTCTAAATTATGCGCTCAGCCTGCTCATCTGTCTGATTGTGCTCAAGTTAATCTGCGTTCCAAAACCTTTCTGAAACGACTGCCAGAATCTAGCTGTGAACTATACTCCCCTGTCTGAAACAATGGATACTGGTACTCCATACAATCTAACTATTTCACTGATATACAACTCGGCATAATCCTCAGCCGAGAAGGTAACTTTCCCTGGCAGGAAATAGCAAGTTTGTCAACTATCACCCATATAGAGTCATGTCTGTGTCTGGTACGGGGTAATCCTGCCACAAAATCCATACTCACTGCTTCCCATTTCCAGAGAGGCACAGCTATGTCCTGAGTTAACCCACCTGGTTTCTGATGTTCTACTTTCTCCTTTGGCAGTTAGAACACTGGGCTACCAGTAGTTTTCTTTAATGTCATGGTACCTCTTTGTCGTACCGGGGTGAAGAGAATCGCGGGCGTAATGCGCCTCGCTCATAAACTACTGGCGAGGCCCCAACATATCTGGAGCACAAATGCGGCCTTTATATCGCCACACTTCATCCCCGGTTATCTGAAAATGTCACCTCTCCTTACTGAACCTTGTGTTTAAGTTAAACCCGGCTAGGGCCTCCATATCGTCGTTCCTCTACTTCCACCACTAACGACAACGCTGCGACATTCTGTATTATCGCTCTGTTATCCTTTATTTCTGCTATGTGAGCGGCTAAACTGACTAACTAGTATAATTCTCGGGTCTATTCTCACTGTTCGGGTTGTAAGTATGCCAACTCCCCACAGATCTACAGCTAAGGGCATCTACTACCGTATTAGCCCTTCCCGGGTGATACAAAATTTTCACTCTTTAAAGCATAAACTACTGCAACTAACTCCAGGTCACGGGTAAGATAATTCTCTTCACGTTTTTCCAACTGCCTGAAAGCATAAGCTATTACTTTACCATGCCGCATCAACCTTATGTACCTCCTGGCGATACTAACACTGGAGCTGATGTTAACCTGGCTTTTAACTCTTAGAAGTTCTGCTCACACGCCTCGGTCTATTGGAACCTTGCTGCCTTCTGTGTCAATTTAGTCAGAGGTGCTGCTAAGGTGGAAAATCCTTCCACAAACCCTCTGTAGTACCCGGCTAACCGCAGGGATTACATACTTCGATCGGAGTGGTAGGTCTAGGCTATGTCTTCACTACTTCAATTTTTCTGTGTGTCTGTCTGTACACCAGCCTCCGACACAATGTGACCAAAGGCTACTAAACTCAACCAAAATTCACATTTACGAAAATTGACATATAACTGGCGGTCATACTAGTTTATTATACCGGAGAATCTGACAAGTAATCTACCGGTATAGCTAGAGCTTACCTGGCCTTCTGACCGCATGCTAAGGCTACTTGTTGCTAAGGTAACCTTGAATGACTATCTGTACACCATGTGCCCGTATTTGATCAGGGGGTCCTGATATTGATCATGACCTCTAATGACCTAGCTGCATAACCTTTAAATAACTGAATAGTCGGGTTGAATGACCCGAATGTGGCAGTAGTCTAACAATACTCTAACTGTTCTACTTAAGTGCTTATAGTTCGTGCATAACCGCAGACTCGTGGGCATCTAATTGCTCTGTTATTTTACTTAAACCACTATAAGACTGGGCTTAATCAACTTACTCCCAGGCGATCAATCTCTGGATCTTCACGGGGAGTCTACTGATCCCCCGGTCTTAATAAACACTGTGCTAGCAGGGTACTATCAATTTCTTACGCCTTGTGTGTATCCACTTGGATTTATACTGCTATTCTAGGGAATTCTCGGTCTTACAGGCTATTCTGTAACTACTGGCCTTCTGCTAGGGCTCTGTATCTGAATATCTTACGAAACCCAGCTGAAGTACTAGTCTGTCACTGACTACTGATGTGGACTCTTCCTTGGGGTACCCCCGGGTATTCTGACTGGGACGGCCGGCTGACTTATGGGGTGTTCCACATAATAACTGCTAGGTTGGTTAAGGCCGACTCTCACCTACAAGGCTGGGAAAATGACGTACGACCACTTAACATACTAGAACAATTTTGGTATTGCTAACCTCTGAAATTTGCCTATTCGGTCTCTAATCCTGGTTCTAGCACATGCACTACTGTTACCGATCTTCAGGGACGCCTTCCTGCTAATGCAGGCGCCAGCTGGTCGGTAGACCGTCTAACTGCACCCTTATCATCTAGCCATCTATTTTAGGTCATTAACACTGGTAAGCTCCTAGAGCCTAGATCTGATAGCAACACATAAGTCTGTTAATCTAATAACCGAAAACTGAGATAGTTTCTATGACTTCATACGTAATTCACACTTAATCCGCCCTTTCTCTTCTTCTTTTCTTTCTTTCTTCTCCCTCTTTCTCCCTTTTTTTTTTGGCGAGGGGGGTGTCCTGCAATGAAATTTGTATATGCTTTCTATTACTAATCAGCATCTGTGATTGTAGCCCTTATAGGCAGCCACTCACAGCATATCTATTATCTGTATATATATATATATATATATATCAATAGCTACGTACAATATGTATTGAGTTCTGCGGTAATACATAATCTCTGACATGCTCTGC
Source organism: Datura wrightii (assembly GCA_035772735.1). NCBI lineage: Eukaryota > Viridiplantae > Streptophyta > Magnoliopsida > Solanales > Solanaceae > Datura > Datura wrightii. Next base: position 133,988,630 of record JASDFA010000016.1, read on the forward strand.
TGAATCTCATATCGTACATGATACATTACTTCTTACGGCCTAATAATACCTCCTGCCCTGACTTATCATTTTATTGCATTGTCACCCCATTCTGAAAGTAACAAACATAAACACTTTAGTTATCGTCTGCTGTTTGAAATTCCGCCACTCTTGCGATGTGGAGTCGACGTTCGAATCTTGTAGCCTTACTAGGCATATATTGAAAGCCCATAACTGTCTGTTGGGCCTTATCTCTAGGCTACACTAGATTAGAATTGCTGTATCGGTAACTCCTTAACTTTTCCATAGCGGACATACTGCGGTATTCTGAACCGCAATCCCACTGTCAGCCCGAGGCTTATTCCTTAATACGATACTCTATTAATCTGGGGGGGGGGGGGGGGTAACCCTGATTTCCCCACCAAATCTGGCATTCCTGCTTCTTCCTCTCATCTTGCTTAAGCTGAACTCTGGGGTTCAAGGTACCTGCCTTTCGTTGCTAATGAGATTACTGATCAAGCCTCGGCCTATACTTCTTCTGGCGTACACTCAAGCCCATCTGATTCACATGACCTCTATATCTTTCGATATCACAACTAAATCATAACTATAATCTTAGAGGTATGTCTTGCTATCTGTTGGCATATGTGGCGGACTTAGCCTTTTTCTGACTCGAAATTGACTATTACCCGACATTCATCACTAACAGGTCTTTTACCCCTGCTTCGGGTAAGCTAACAGTCCTACTTTCTCTTTACGCTCACTAACACTTACTGGAATTAATCAATCTATCTTCACTTACTGCTTGACTTGGCAACCCCATCTCAAGTCTTATGCCCCCTTACTATACTGGAATCAAATTCAAGAGGTAGGAATAGCCCTTTTCTTATTGCAACAAATAAAGACATTTAACTATACCATATCCGAAAAGATGTATTTGGGATTCCTGCATTTCCCTCTCCTTTTCATACTTACCTGGTGGTCTGACCTTATCTATAATCATAATCAGATCTCATATAGCTAATAAATAAATCAACTCATATATACATTATACTTCTGACTTCCTATTCTGATGTTATCAACGTATACTGGGAATAATGCCAATAAAGGCATTACGTAGGGAGGTCTCTGATACCCCCTCCTGCTGCTGTAGTTATCATGTAACTGGCTGATGCTCTCTTCCGTTGCTATCTCTGATCTTCTGCCCGTGATAGGGAAATGCTGATCTGTCTTTGTATCTGTAATCAAAGAATACGGTAAGTTCTTAGGGACTCAACCCTATACAGTACGACTCTAAAGCACGACTAACTTAGAAGGAAGGGTAACCATCATATCATGCCTCGCAGCCTCCTGCCTATAGTATGTGGTGCACAACACATCCATAGACAAGACTCTACTTAGCACGGCTTGCAGACTCCCTGGGACACGACCTGCTCTGATACCAAGTTTGTCACACCCCGCCTTGGGGGGTATGACTGGCACCTGGTGCCCTACTAGGACCTGAACTGTTAGACTGCTAAGCCTGGGCACATCTGGTGCCTGGCTGGCTCTAACTCACAATTTTGGAAACAAAGGCTATATAACGGCTATAAACACAGCCCCCGGCCCATTGGCCTATAGCCTCCTGTACCTGTATTAACAGCTAACCAGAACATGCAACTATAGGGAAACCTATGCGGGCCGACAAGGCCTCCATGCTGTCTAGTTATCTGCAACTCAGCAACAACATACTAGAAGGCTACGTGACCGGCAAGGCCACCACTACTATCAAACTTATGGCCCCACGCGGCCAACATAAGAGAAGCAAAAGCACTAGTAGCTAACAACTGCACGGCCTCACACGACCGGCTCAACTGACCACAGGGAAATATATAGACTACAAGCCTCTAAGAGTAGCAATAGAAATGATCGGGACAGGGCCCCGACCTACCCGTACTAAACAACAAAAGAAAATGAAATACACCTCTGGGGTTCAGTTTGCGGATGACAGGAGCTGAATACTCGATCGCTGACAGGAATCACGTGGTATTGCCTGCTCGTCTATGAGTACCTACAGGCAAGTAATGCAGCGCCCCACCGGGCGTCAGTACCGCTGGTACTGAGTATGTAAAGCAATAACTGAAAGAAATATCTGAGAAACAATGATATAACTGATGAAGCTGAAATAGAAAGAACTAGATTAACTGTCTGATGGTGTAAGTCGTACCTGTTCTTAATCACACTGAAGGGAGTAGGAGTCATGCCTGGAGACGTATCATTCTACTACTAATCTGCTCGTATCTAATGTAATATGGCATAACATACATAACATAACATGGCATACACAAACCTTACTCGGCCCCCATAAGCCGGGAGGTACAACCAGCATAGAATCTATACCCCTACCCCGGTCATCCCATCTCCTATAAATCCCATAAGCATCCTGCCGGTCCCCTGGGTATGCACTTGGGCTCGCTGAGCCCCTGACTATAACTGCATCTGAGTCCGGAGGACTCCTGAATCTGCACCCGGGCGTATCCGCTCGACTGGGGTGTGTAAGGGCCGATCAAGGCACAAATATGGGGAAAACTGGCATCCCATCTTCGTCCCCTGTGGGACGGCATGCCACTCCATTGAGCGACGTATCCTCGTCCTCTGGCGGACGAGTCGATACAACTATTAACCCTGGGCGGTCATGGATGCTAGGTAATCCAACCCCAAACAATACAACGGTCTCAACTAGTAATGCTATCTGCGTGTCTCACATACTGAAGCTAATAGTGGTAAGGTATCTGTATACACTATATGCTGGACTAGTGATAGAAATATGTACATACTTAATACATGCTGAGGATGATAAGTGTAAAGTATCGTATATATATTACATGCTGAACTGACGATCGTAATCTGTACGTAATTAATACGTGCTGAGGCAAGTAAATATATATGAATATGAATATAGTCTCCTGCCGGGCTGTACTGGGGCAAATGCTATACAAGATAGTGTTTCTGCTGAAAACTATGTTGTTTACTGAGTTTCTGTACTAACATGATTTCCTATTCCTAACATGCTTTCTAAACTCCATTTTAGCCTGCTATTCTGTTTCTGAAGTGCCTTACGAATATTGCATTGCGTTGCGGGGTTTCAACTGAATACAACAATGTCTTAACATTTTGTATTACATCACATACTGAGCATGCTGTGCAGTTTCTAACACTTATACTGGAATCTCTATCGTACTAGTAGGTCCTACGCAGGTTGTAACTCGATGCTTCTAATACTGTATCAACATTCACAATAAACGTAATACTTAACTTCTGAACATTCTACTGTCGGCAAATTACTATACTGCACTGATATTACTTAACTTGCCGAGGGAACTAGCTTTACATACCTTATCCTTGAACTATTCGTCTGTCGGATGAGGCTCGACTGGTACTTCAACTATTTTCTCTCAGCTGCATTCATATATACGTCAATTAATACTAAATACAACTTTATTGTAAAGAGCAACATTACTTTCGATATAGTTTATAGCCTAAACTTAGGCTTATCGAAAGACGGTCGAAACCTCGCTATGTTCCAGCGGCCCAGAAGGGAGAAATATTCACTTCACAGCTAGGAACACATAGATACTAATTTAGAGCAATTCCACTTACCTTAGCTCGGTGGCTCGATGATTCGTCGGCCGTATTTTACGAAACTGAATCCGTAGGAATGCTCTCTGCTATTAAATACTTCGGTATCTGGGATTAATTTGAGTTTGGGCAGCGTTTAGCAGCGTAATTGGACGAAGATTATTTAATTTCCTTCGTTCCTTTTCTCCCTCTGCCGGTTTGCTCTGTTCTCTGGAAATTATAACATGTTTTTACCAATTAAAACCGAAGTGGGGCTTTATATACTTGGGCCTGAACCTGGGCAACGTGTCACGGAGCCATCGCGGAGGCCTCACCTCCGTGACACGCTGCCATCGCGGAGGGGCTCTGCCTCGGCTCCTCCCGCGATGGTTCGACGGGTTTCTCGTCCGATCTTTTTCCCGGCCTTTCTCTAGCACGTATGGCCCTCAAATATGCTTAACCAACGTGCGAATAGGTCGTCTAGGTGCCGGGAATTCTACGGGGTATAACACCCTAACTATTAGTTCTACAAGTAAGCATTGAGATTGATCACGCGTGTATACCCAAAGTAGTTACACTTACCCTAGTTATTTGAAAATCCTGATAACAACCACATTTGCAATTTTGTATTATTATTTTTTTCTTTAAACCCCCCAATTTGGAGATAACTCACCAACAAGTTTAAGTACCGTTTTTAGTCTAGTTCTTACCTTATTCCCTGTGGGTTCGACCCCAACCTCTTTGTTGAGTTCTTTATTGACAATGTCAGCTTCATACTTTGCCAGGAAGTGTGAGTTTGAGCGTTATCAAAAAGTGGCGCTCTTACCGGGAATACAGCTAAGATTAGATTAATTGCTTGTATTTAACTTTTGGTTGTTATTTCCTTAATTACATTTTCTTTTTGTTTTTGGACACCCACAGGTTGTCGCTTGGTGAATGCCAAGTACTTGATAGAGTGGAAACCCCCTAACCTTTAGATCTCGAACTTGAAAGAACACTGTGAAGAATGGAGAACCAAGAGCAGAGTGATCCCCGTCTTGTTGAAGATGCTAGGCATGCCGAGCTAGCTCAGCAAGCTACACTTCAGGAAAGTTAACATGTCCTCCGGGAAGTGCACTCCTCCGTTACAGCCACCGTGGCATACTCAATCAAACGACTTTTTTTGGCCACGATGTCCTTTATGTATTTGGCATATTTAGGCACTCCCTGCAAGACATCAACCAGAGGTAAGTTAACATGTACCTGTTTAAGCACCTCCATGAATTTCTTGTAACACGCCTCCTCTTTGTGTCTCTTGAGTCGTTGAGGGAACGGGGGTGGAGGTCTTTCTGATTCAGCTTCTTTAGTCTTCCCCCTTTCTGAACTTTTCTCCCTCTCAACTTCTGCTGCTCTCGAGTGTTGAGGTGGTCTTTCTGGTTCCACCTCCTTCAGCTGCAAACCACTCCTTGTGGTCACTGCATTTACCTGCTTCGGATTCGGATCCGTGTCGCTTGGCAGTCCTCCTCTAGGCCTTGTATTTTGGGCACTATCAAATTGCCCAAATTGATACTCAAGAGCCTTGGTAGCTAACTGATTGTTTTTCTCTTCGGCTGCCAATTTCACATAGTCAGCCTGCAATTGAGCTTGGTTAGCTATCATGGTCTTGAACATCTCCTCAATGCTGGGTGATGGTGGTAGAGGAGGTGCATTGTTATTTCTGAATTGAGATTGGTAGTTCTGTTGCCCTCCTTGATTCCTTTGCATACCCTAACCCGAACTTTGGCCTTGATAGTTGTTGCTACCCCATGAGAAATTAGGATGATTCCTCCAATTTGAATTGTAGCTACTACCATACTGCTGGTGATTTCTTTGTGCATTACCCACAAAGTTTACTGAGTCAGGATTTGCTCCACAGCACTCAGCTGAGTGCTCACTACTTCCACACACTTCACACCACAATTGCTGGACTGCATTAACTGGAGCTGACGGCTGGTTCAAAGTCATGTTGCTGAAGTGGTTGTTCAATTGATTTTGCAAGGCAGCTATCTGTGCAGCGATAGCTGTAAACCCATCCACTTCAAGCACTCCTGCTGCTTTCCTTGCCCCACCTCGTGATGAATCAGCATTCCATTCTGGATTGCCCTGTGAAATCCGGTTTAGCAAGGTATACAGCTCCTCATAATTCTTTTCCAGCGCTTGCCCTCCAGCTACTGAATCTAGCAATATTTTGGTGTGGGGTTCCAAACCCTCAATAAATGTGTGCACCAACACCTCATTGGACTGATGATGATGAGGACAGTCCCGCAACATGGATTTAAATCTCTCCCAGGCTTGATATAAATTTTCTCCCTCCCTCTGTTTGAAACTTAGAATTTGACTTCTAAGCCTTGCTGTTTTACAAGAGGGAAAAAACCTTATCAAGAACTTTCGTGCAAGATCATCCCACGTTGAAATAGAATTTGGTGGCTCAGCTTTCAACCACCTCTTGGCTTCTCCGAGTAATGAGAACGGAAATAATGTAAGCCGAACATAGTCAGGTGACACTCCAGCGGGTATATAAGTGTCACTTATCTCCAAAAAGTTTTGGAGATGCTGTTGTGGGTCTTCATGAGGGAGACCGATAAATTGCCCGCTTGTGTGCAACAATTGCACCTTATTTTGCTTGAGTTCAAATCTCCCTCCAGGCTCTGGTTTGCGGATACTGGATGTAACATTGTTGGCATGTGGGATTGCCACCTCGCGAACCGGCCTTGCTGCTGCTTCTTCGGGCACTAACACTGCCCTCACAACCGGTGGATTTTGTTGCTCCATAATGGTCTGTCTGAGCAACTGCAGCTTTCTTTGTAGAGCTTCTCTTCTCTTACTGTGAAATATACGTTCAGGCTCTATATAAGATTCCACCAGCTCTTTGTCTCTTGCTAGTGTTCACAGCAATTAAGTCTGCAAAATACAGGCTAAGACCAAGTCGTCAACACTTAAGAAAAATAAAAATACAGTAAAATTAACAGTTAAAACAAATTCACCAATTGCCAAGTCCCCGGCAACGGCGCCAAAAACTTGTTCGGTTGTGTTTTGTCGGGTATACAAAACGACACGCAAGTGCACGTGGTCGAACAAGTAGTAAGTGGCTTTAGTAAGCCAAGTATCGATCCCACAGGGACTTGGATGAAGTGCAATCTGCTCAAGTGTACTATATTTAGATTCTAAAAATGCAGACAACAGTGTAACCAAAAGTTTGATATTTTGTTTTATGATTTTTATACTAAAGCTAAAACAATTATCTACTTTGAGTCTGAACTATGAATGAGAGCATGCTGAAGTTAAACGAACATGTAATGAAATTGATTATTATCATAATTTGGTTAATCTTTTCCTCCGGTTGCTAGCCAAGATCAATTGTCAAGAAATTAAAACTCTCGTATTTAACCTCACTTAAGAATCATGAACCATCCACCTACATTTCTGTGATTAAATGCAATTCATGTTCTAGCCATACAAACCCGGTTCCTAAATTGACTAATACGACTTTCAGGTATATTTCTATCCTGAAAGTAAATCAATTCCCAATTTTCCCAAATCAAGTAAAGATCATATCCTATTAATTCACAACTTTCCAATTTCTTGCTCTCTCGAGTGAAACCGGACTTTCTAGATGTAAATTAACGTAGGCCACACATTAATGCAGTAAGAACAAGAATTAATAGAACAACCATGGAAGAAAAGATGAAAAACCAAAGAATCAATGATAACATTTCATTACAAGTGTTCATAACCTCAGCAAGAAGATGAATTAGCCACTCATTTGTGGATTAAACATCGTTAAATGAGTGTTAATCATACAAGCAATTGAATACAAGGAGAAGGAAAGAGAGAAAAACCCTGATATTTTCGTCCCCTCAACTGCCTGTAACCCACGTTCTTGCTCCACCCAGTCAGAATTTATGAAAAATACACTTAAGTGTTCTATTTATACTAGTGGGAATTTTTCCCGGAATAATGAGCAACGTGTCACGGAGTGCATCGCGGAGCACTGCCTCCATGACACGCCGTGAACGCGGACCCTCACTGGAACTGGGGGTCCGGGAAATCAAACACCAAACGTGGCACGGTGTGCAACGCGGAGGCTAGCCACCATGCCACGGAGCAGACGCGAACCTCCACTGGAAATTGGTGAATTTTCACCCTCCAGGCAGAATGCCTCCGCGATGGTAGCGTGACACGGCTCCATCGCGGAGCCCCTTTAATTCGTGCAGTCCTATGCCTTTTTCCTCGCTCGCATCCAAGTCTAACTCTGATATCATCCAACATGCATTTTAGCTTCCCAAAATCACATTTTACCTACAAAACAATGCTAATCATGTTGGTTAGAATAAATTCACATTTTATTACAAATTACAAGAAAACGTATACACATTGCTAGATAAACAAGGCGAAAATGATACTTTTGAGTATCACTTGGGCATATAAATCTGCCCAAGATCATCTACCGCACCAGTGAGTTATGATGTGGGCACCTCAATTTGGATGCCCTGCCTCTCAATAATGGGCCCACCTAGTAAGGTGGAGCTAGGTTGGATCGCCCCAATGACCGTGGTGTCATCCCATACTTCGTGATATTAGTCATCAGGAGAGCATCAGTAAATATATCCTCCCTCGACAAGATAGGTCCCCCTTCCCTCCAATATAGGGCTGTGATAAGATACGGGTGTGAGAGGGAGGTGGCCTTCTGTGCTGCTTGATCTTTCAGCTCGATGATGTGCTATTAGTTTACAACACTTTCGATGCTTAAAATTGAGAAAATAGCATGAACTTAGGTATGTTTATACGGATATGAGGTGTTTTTACTTTGTTTTTAGGGAAAATAGGTGTTGGAGCAAAAATGTGCAAAAAATGCATAAAAGTGCAGAAAATCAGCCAAGTATCAATATCAGTACGAGCCATACCTAGATTGTACGAGCCGTACTAAGACTCGTGGAAAAGCTCAGAAGTTTGGAACAATGAAAAGGCAAAGTATGACTCTCAGTATGTGCCATACTAAGATGATACGAGTTGTAACTGGAGTCGTGGAAAACATTAGAGAACATTTGCACAAGAAATCTCCTAGTATGGGAGGAACCTACAGATCATAGCTTCTACCTACGACCTATACCAGGAGCCTTGGGGAGCTCAAGTGATTATTAAAGACATGGAAAAACTCAAGATAAAACAAGAAATTATGAGTCGTAGGAGTAAGGTACGAGATATACCACACCACTCGTAGAAAACTTCAGAAGATGTCAAAGTTTTCAGAGCCAAGCCACTGATGGATTGTACAACTCGTAGAATCATGGTATGAGTTGTACCAGTTTCCAACACTTAATCAATTCTACAGTATCCAAGGAATGTAGGAGATCAAGGTATGAACCATACAACCCTGTTACGGGTCGTATGACCAGTCATAGGACGAGTCGGCGTCTGATATGAAAATTTTCCTATTAGCTTAGGAAAAGATTTCTGATGTCTGTATAAATGTCTTATATGTTTCTCTTAGTAGGAGAATGATTAGTAGATGTGTGATTACATCGAGAGAAGGTTTTTTAGTTAATTTTTTGTGAATTATTACCAATTTTCGGAGAGCAATTCTTGATATCAACACTTGGTTTTCTCAATTGTTCTTTATTTTGTTCATCAATATTCAAAGCAGGTTTTCTTTCAATTATTGTTGCAAGTATTTAATTTTGTGTTTTTCTATGAATACTAATTACAATCTTACAATCATGAGAGGCTAAAACCTCCACAACTAGGGTTGTGGGAACCATGGTGGATTAACGAAATACGGTTGCACAAAGTGATTCGAAACCGATGCTAAATGCTTGTATTGTATCTCTTCATCTTTAAGCATTTCTTAATGGTGCCCAATGTTAGGACTTGCCCGAATTCTTTACTTGCTTGAACCTAGAGAAGTAGAGATTAGGAAAAGAGAATTACAACAAAGCCCTGATTTTTATGATCAATGTATGACTTGAGCTGCGGTAGTAGAAAAGTTAATTTGGAATATATCGATAACGGTTAATTTGAAATCGCTCATGAAACTTGACCCAGTGATTAAGTATAGTCATACAATAGAGACGAACCAGTCATTTGGATGAACCCTAACTATTAGTTCTACAAGTAAGCATTGAGATTGATCACGCGTGTATACCCAAAGTAGTGACACTTACCCTAGTTATTTGCAAATCCTGATAACAACCACATTTGCAATTTTGTATTATTATTATTTTCTTTAAACCCCCCAATTTGGAGATAAATCACCAACAAGTTTAAGTACCGTTATTAGTCTAGTTCTTACCTTATTCCCTGTGGGTTCGACCCCAACCTCTTTGTTGAGTTCTTTATTGACAATGTCAGCTTCATACTTTGCCAGGAAGTGTGAGTTTGAGCGTTATCAAAAAGTGGCGCTCTTACCGGGAATACAGCTAAGATTAGATTAATTGCTTGTATTTAACTTTTGGTTGTTATTTCCTTAATTACATTTTCTTTTTGTTTTTGGACACCCACAGGTTGTCGCTTGGTGAATGCCAAGTACTTGATAGAGTGGAAACCCCCTAACCTTTAGATCTCGAACTTGAAAGAACACTGTGAAGAATGGAGAACTAGGAGCAGAGTGATCCCCGTCTTGTTGAAGATGCTAGGCATGCCGAGCTAGCTCAGCAAGCTACACTTAAGGAAATTGATGATGCTCGAGATGAGGTTGTCAAAGCTTGTTTCCATGGAAGGGGCAACAGAGGCCAGAAATATGCCCCTCAATTCTTTGATGAGGATGACCCATACATTGATGAAGTCAGGTTAACCAGAGCTATTGTACCACCAACTTTGCCTTCTAGGGAAGAATTTGACATCACTAGCGCTATCATTCAATTGTTGAACATGAAGGGGGTGTTTAGTTGTCACGCAGCTGATGATGCCAACCTGCACTTAATGAACTTCATTGGAATATGCAAGGTGTACAAGTTGCTCGGAGTCAGCTAGGATGCAATAAGGCTAAGGCTCTTCCCATTCTCTCTGTTTGGGGAAGCCACTTTATGATTATCAGAGTTGCACAATGACTCCATTACCAACTGGAGGGAGCTCAAACAAGCTTTTCTAGAGAGATTCTTTCTATCCTCTAGGATTCTACATCTTAAGGATGCTACAACTTAAGGATGAAATATATAATTTCCGATAACTGAAGATAGATGCACTTCATGAAACCTAGTTGAGATTCAAGAAAAAGTTGACCAAGTGCCCAAACCATAAAATTCCTGATGACAGTTTGTTGGAGATTTTCTATAGGTCATTGAACAACAATACTAAAGCTGTAGCAGACATAGTGGTGGGAGCAGCATTGATGAGCGACACCTGGGAGCAAGCCGCCACTATTCTAGATAGAGTGATGTAAACAAATAGGGCATGGCACACTCGAGAAGCGGAAGTAGCTACTGGTCCATATGCTGTTGGTTTGACTGCAGACTAACGAAGGAAGGAGAAAGAACGCGACCAGGAATTGGCTCATATACGCATATTATTGGACTTACTCATGAAGCATATCATGGGCACTAGAGCCAGAAAAGTTAATTCAGTGGGAACACAGGGATAGGAATCAGGGCCACTGTATTCAGATTTCGAGGAGGAGGAAAACTTTTTGGACAATCAGGTGGTGGGTTTTCGAGCCAACGGCCAAGGGTCTTGACAAGAAACTTGGTGCCAAGGTTCTGAAAACTAAGGTCGGAACCAATATAGAGAAAACTACAACTAGAATAATTATCGAGATAAAAGCTGAGGTCATGAGCATGAGGGAGAATGGAGAAGGAATGACGATTACCGCAACAACCAAGAAAGATTGTACATGCCTCCTAATGCATGTGAGGGGGAGGCTGGACAGTCAAAGTTGGAGAGCATGATGGCCGAGATGCTCAAGAAGTGTAGATCCATAGATGAGCAACTGAAAGACATCATTAGAGATATATCTTGCATGGGTCAGAGAGTTGAGTCACATGCCATGGCCATCAAGAAAATTGAACAGCAGTTGGGGAAACTGTCAGCATCCATGAACCCTAGGCAAAAGGGTATATTACCTAGTAACACACTCCAAAATCCAAAGAATGATGGTCACTGCATGGCTGTGATGACTAGGAGTAGAAATACCACAGCTAACCCCCCCTCTGCCGATTATAGTTGAGCTTTAAAGGAAGAAGAGAGCATAATTGATGATGAGGAAGAGGTTGCTGAGCATGAGCATGAGGAGGATGCTGGGTTGACTGAGGCTCCAATTTTTGAGAAGGAACTTGAAGCTGAATAAGGAGAGAAACAAGGGGCCGCACAGATTTATATGGATATCCCACGACCACTGCCATCGTTCCCTCAAAGAATGAAAAAGAAGGTGGAGAATGGTAAGTTTCAGAAAATCCCGGGAATGCTAAAATAGTTATATGTAAACATACCATTGGTTGAGGCATTAGAGAAGATGCCGGGATACGCCAAGTTTATGAAGGACCTTATTACTAAGAAAAGGTTCGTGAGCTATGAGCCCGTGGATAACTTGCATTATTGTAGCGCTATAGCCTCATGGGTCCTTGCCCAAAAAAAGGAGGATCCTGTGCCTTCACCATTCCATGTACTATTGGTGATGTTGAGTTCGCGAGGGCACTCTGCAACTTGGGAGCAAGCATCAACCTAATGCCATTAGCTGTGTTTAAGTAACTGGGCTTGGGAGCCACCACATCGACTACTGTGCGACTACTGATGGCTGATCGAACTGTGAAAAAACCACTGAGGATCCTGTGTAATGTGCTTGTTAAAGTGGACATATTCATATTCCCAGTGAACTTCTTGATCCTTTATTGCAATGTTGATTTTGAGGTCCGTATCATTTAGGGCCGACCATTCCTTGCCATTGGGAGAGGTTTAGTAGATGTGGAGGCTAGCTAGCTAAAATTCAGACTCAATAAAGAGGAGGTCACCTTCAATGTTTGTCGATCAATGAAGCAACCAAAGGAGTATAGATAGGTCTCAATAGTCGAGGATGAGTCTGAGTTTCCTGACAAAGTCTGAGTAGTCAAGAGACATGTATCGTGCCGCGATATTAAATCAGGTGCTTCTGGGGAGGCAACGCATGAGGTGGCTTGGTGAATTCTTAGTAACCAAACCACCTGTATCATGCTGCGATGTTAAATAAAGCGCTTCTTGGGAGGTAACCCAAATTTATTGACTTATGTGTGCTCAATTTGTAGGTGCAACAAAAATAGGTGGTAGAAAAATTACAAAACGTATTGGTGCTACAAGTCTCAGTACGACTCGTAAGAGGATTGTACGCTCCGTAATACGAGTGGCAGTGAGAAGTAGATATGTATCTTAGTGCATAAGTTGAGGGTACGGTTTGTCCTACGACTCGTAACTTCAATGTACGGGTGTAGTACTCACTGTAGTTATGAACTATGCAAAGCATGAGCCTCTAATTAAGAGTGACCTATGAGTCATGGTACGTGTTGTACCTTCATGGTACGAGTTGTATGATGTGCTCATAGGTCCACAGGTAAGTTTTCTTAATAACTCTGCTATGAGTCTTAGGGACACTCATAGTACCTTCCTACAACTCGTGTACGGGTCATGACGTGCCAAATCACTTAAAATAACCGGACTTGACCCAGATTTTTAAAATTTTTCCCTAAAATCTATTTAAACATCAAAATTGACATAACCCGTCTCTCACGCCATCAAAACCTAAAAATCAAGAACACACCTGTAATTCAAGATCACAATCAAGGGAGCAAACTTTGTGCTAAATTAACACTACTCAAATCAAGTACCAACCCTAGTCATTGATTCACAGTCAAAGTTGAGCCAGATTTACAAAAAAAATTCAAGTAAGTGCTTATGTTTTGAGTTGGGTAAAAATACCTACATGCTTATGTGAACTTGTGCAACCACTGCGAGTCCTCAAAATGCATGAAAAATAGATAAGGACAATGACCAGTGATGTGCAAATTAAATGTGTGACTGGGTAGGATTTGAATATGTTAAAAATTGAATGTGAACTGCTATAAATTGAGTTATGGGTTGTGAATAAAAAGGGGAGGAATGGGTAGTGGTAAATACATGAAAAATGCATACCTGGACTGGGGAATTTTGAGTACCCAGCATAAATTGAAATCACCTGAAAAACTGACATGAACAAAGGCAAGGACAGGCTTCACAAGCCTTTCTACGACTCATGGTTTCATACAAAGACTCATAGGATGGCTCGTTAGGACTGTGCCAAGCCAAATGTATAAAATGTAAGAGGTACAAAACCTAGTACTTCCCATAGTATCTTAAAATGAGTCATACCTGGTAATTGTACTAGGAGTCTGAAAAGGGTTAAATCCAAAAGTGACAGTACGATCCTTCCTACGACTCGTGGAATCGATTTACGCGTCGTACCATGAGTCATGGAAAAATATAGAACATGGGTTTTCAAGGGGCATCCTTATATGACTCATGGCACGGATTGTACCTTCATGGTATGAGTCATACCTCAGAGTCGTGACTTTGATCTATGACATCACGAGTCTTAGTACTGATCGTACCTTCAAGGTATGACTCGTACTATAGACCTATGGAAAATTATAGAGGAATTTTTCTTACTTTCTTTTTCTTAGATTTGGAATTCTAACCCTTTTTCTCAACAGGTACAATGAATAAGAAGAGGAAGGCATCCAAAACAACTATTTGGAGGGCATTGATAGATGGATCCTTTGAATCTAAACATGCTGGCAACACACCTAGTAGTTTATTGGAGGAATACAGGGTCGATACATCTGATACCGATAGGACCAAAACCACTAGGGCAAAAGCTAAAGCCCAGGCCGAGGCGGCCACTACCACATCTGTTGGTGCTCCCTAGTCTGAGGAGGGAGCAGAGGAAAGAGTCAAAAAGTCCAGTAGTGGCTCTAATGATGATGAGGGGTCCGAGGAGGCCCAATCCGACGATGGAGATAGTGAGTCTAAATCTGAGGAGGAGGTAGCCAGTGCCGAGCAAGAGCAGACTTAGCCTACGGAGATCGTACAATTCGGAGGAGGGTACCTGGTGCACAGGAGATCTATGAATAGGGTCTCGCTCTCACCGCCAAGAACAAACCTAGGAGGAGTATTTGAGAAGAGCTGCAACTCCTCACCAATGCACTGAATGAGGAGGTGGAGATGAAGAGGATATTCAACTACTATGGGTTTGATTGAATAGCTAGAATCCCGGAGCGATACACTTCAGAGATCGTCCGTAAGTTCTATGCAAATTATTTGGAGACCATGGATTAGAAAGCAAAGGAAGGGAAAATGTTGAAAGATCAGCCCAAATTGGAGAGCGTCATGGTAAGAGTTCGCACAGTTTACATATTCAAGCGAACTATTTCTCGGGTATTATATGGGCCCTAGTTCATACCACCACACACTACACCGGAGTATGACTACTAGGTGGACGCTGTGAAAAAAATCAAGAAGTTAGGCATTGATGAGAAGAGGAGGCAGATTCAGCGGCTTTCTGGGATTATTGTTGAGGAAAAGGAGGAAACATAATGGGTCACTAGAGGAAAGTAGGTCACCAAGAACTCATTAAACTTCATAGCAAAATCCTGTTGGATGTTGGTTCGCCACCGGTTGGGCCCAATCATGAATGACAATACCCTCAGTGTAGATAGAGCATTGTTTTTTATGTGTATCATGTCTATATATGCCATCAACATCCCAAGGGTCATTACGGAGGAGATCCGGGGTTGGGCTATGGGATTGAGAACTATCTTCCCATTCCCGAGTCTCGTATTGAGGCTGTGTAAAGAGGTAGGTATCAAGGTGCGTTATTGTCACGCCCCACCTTGGGAGGAATGACTGGCACCTGGTGCCCTACTAGGATCTAAATTGACTGAGCTGACTGAGCCTAAGTACTTCTAGTGCAGGGCTGACAATAACTCTTAAATCAAGGAAACAACGGGCTATATCTCTGCTGTAAACATAGCCCCCAGCCAACAACGCCTTATAACCACCTGTAAAAGGAAACCAGCTAGCTAGAAAAAATAACAATAAGGAATCCTGTACAGGCCAACAAGGTCGCCATGATATCTAGTTGTAACTGAAATGGAAATAATCTGCTATCCTAGGCCCCACACGGCCAACATATGAAACATAACTGATTAAGGCCCCACACGGCCAGCATTCAACTAACTGACTAATGACTTTAGTCTGCAAGCCTTTAAGAATACAAATAGTGGTCGGGACAGGGCCCCGACCTACCCCAAGATACTGTATAATTGAAAGATAGAACTCTCTACAACCTGGCAACTCTGAATGAAAGGAACTGGCCCAATGGTAAACTCTAAGCAACTGCTACTGAAGATCCTGAATCCTTTCTGACTAAACCTGTAGGCAAGTAATGCAGCGCCCAGGGGAGGTCTTTAGTACAATATATACCGAATATGTAAGGAATAGATGAGCTGAATATAAGCTATGAAATACTGGAAGTCAGTAGAAAGGAGAGGCAAAGAGATTAACCTGTATGACTGCTAATTCGTAATCTGCATCTAACCAACACTTACATGTATATAAGATAAGACTGTATAGCTGCGTATTTACAAACTATAACTAGTATACAAGAATACAAATAAGAGCCTCACCTGGCCCCCATAAGCCAGAAGGTACACTCAACACAGAATAACCCACCCAAGGCCCCATAAGCCTTGGTGAGGGCACTTCAATCTATATACCTCTAACCAGCTTTATATGACTGCACTGCTGCTATAGCCTACCTACTAGTCCCCTGGGTATGCAACTGGGCCCATTTGGCCCCTGATCTGTAGCTGTGTCTGAGTCCGGTGGACTCCTGATATCTGCACCCCAGGCACCAAGTTCGTCGGGGGTGTGGTGCTGATACGACGTATGTATAATAGTCCAGCCATGGAATGGACTCTATGAGGACCTGCGGCTCCATCTTCGTCCCTCGCGGACGGCATGCCGCTCTTTCTGGAGCGATGTTATCTCGCCCTTGGCGGGCGTTGACACAGCTAGTAACCCTGGGGTAGTCACGGAAGGCTCCTAAGTAAGGGCAACCCCGAACCTAGAGGCTATACTAATATCTCAATCTAGCCACTCGAAAGGCATAACTGGCCTTCTGGGCCTAATGCCACTACTGCTTTCCCCCTAGGATAATCTGTAAAACTACTAGCAGGAACGCCATGCACCTGTATCTGATCAGAGGATCTTGATAGTGATCATGATCTCTAATAGTCTGGACAGAACAGGGCGAGATTTGGAGTGGTCCAACATAATCTTGAATGTCCTGCACGGACGACTCTAATTCATAAGCAACTGTGGTGTCGTGAATCAGTAACTATTCAACTCCCCCGCTTAGGATAACTGTAGGGCTGGTACTGGCCGACCTGCGTTCGAGCGGTCGACCCCTAATCGCCCATGGGAAGTTGACTGATGTCCTTAGCCTATGGGAAGCACTATACTAACATGGTACTTACTAGCGCCTTAGACCCCATCTTGGTCTAATCGGGTCTTATATTACTGTATTGGGTGATTCTTGACCTTATAGACAAGTTCATATAAACTCAGCCACTCCTGGCGACTTGTACCTCAATACCTTATGAGGGCTGACTGGTGCGTTGGTCTGGCCTCCAACTGCTGATAAGGTCCCTCATCTTAGGGTATCCATGGGTCTATTTGACCTGGGCAATTGGACTAGCTTTCTAGTGGTCTATAGGATGAATGCTAAGTCAACTGGGACTGACAAACACTGGAAATACTAATGACTAAACCTATCTAGGTAGCAGGCTGTCGCTAGCTCACTAGACAACTCTGGGTTTCTGTTTCTAAGGCATGGCTCTCCTATCTAGGTTGCTGGCTTTGGGGCGTAGGAATGCGCCAATGGCCCCGAGGAATGATTTCCTCACAATACAGGCGCCAAACTGGTAGTTAAACCGCCTAACTGCGCCCATACTTGTTCAACCAACTGGTTCAGGCCCGATAACTCTCACGAGCTCCTAAAGTATAGGCCTGAAAACAACATATAAGTCACCTACCCAATGAACAGGAAAATAAAAGAGTTTTTATGACACTCCTATCACGAACCACACTTAACCTGCTCCCTTTCGATGAGGGATCCCGCAGTACGATCTGTATATGTTTTCTAGCAGCTAACCAGAACTTATGTAATTGTAATCCACTAATAGCAGTTAATCACGACATACCTGAGCTTTATATATATCACTAATAGCTAATTACAACATATCGACTTACAGTCTAATGGTAGCAACTTTCAGCGGCATCTGAAATCGTTATTTCTATTCGAGAACATAAGTCATAATGTTGTACGACAAGGATACTTGCCTAGAGTTAATCCTTACATACCTCGACTGTCGTTCACTAATCAATTGGTGAGTATCGGCTCGTATACAACCGTCCTTCTCAACTGCGATGGTATTACTAGAAGAAGATAGCTAGTTTAAATACTAAATTCAATAAAATGATAATTTTATATAATTATATTAATTATATTTCAACCTAACAAAATACGACCAAAAACTCATAATTTCTCGGAAACCAAGAAGGAAGAAACGCTTACTTTAAGCTTGTGATCGTATTGACACAAGTTTGGAGCAATTCCAACAACTTTGGCTCGGCGGGATGACGATTTGCCGGGAAAATTTCACGAAACTAACTACGTAGAAATGCTCCCTGGTGCTTTAAACTTCAATACCCCAAGTTAATTTGGATTTGGACGGCGTTTCGTGGCGTAAACGGGGAAAAATCACTTGGTTCCTTCGTACCTTTTCTCTGCTGGTCGAGTAATATTTAAAAATAACTTAAAATCAAACAATGAGACTTATATATACTTGAGGCGGTGGACAAGGCAATGTGGCATGGACCTCAACGCACTAATTTACTAGCGTGCCACATTGGGTAATGCGGAGGGGGCTTCTCCGTGCCACGTTGCCTCTCTGGGCAACTTGGTTCAGCCCCCTCCTATGAAATCCTGACTTTGCAGTCGTTTGACATTTCCTCGGGCCCTTTCCTTGTACGTATGGAACTCTAAAATTGTCAACCAATGTTAATAGGCCGACTAACGTTAGAACTTACGGGGTGTAACATCCCCCCCCTACAAACATTCGTCCTCGAATGTTGACTTCAGCTTACAGGAATCTTAACTCTTGTAACTACTTATCTTGGAAAAATTTCGGCAGAGTTTCCCTTGTAATATAGACTATTTGAAAATCTTGAAATGCAGAAAGGTCCAACACAGGTACTACACACAATACTATAACAACTATTCCACATTAAGCTAAAGTCAACTACACCACGTATATATGCATAACACCATTATGAAAGTGTGACTGAATAGATAATATACCTTTAACTACATAATCTGAGCTAAACTTGGAACAAATGAGGATATCTAGTTTTCATGTCTTGCTTCCCAAGTCATTTATTCTTATTTTCATTCTACCACAAGACTTTAACTGAGACGACACCTTTAAATTCTGAATCTTCGAACCTAGTATGGCAAGTGGAACGTCTCTATAGGCCTCTTGTAGGTATTTTGCAACATTAGCATGCAAGAGCTTGAATGGACCATTTTCAGTTCTGGAGGAAATTTTGGACCATGCACCACTTTGGTCGCCTCTAAGAAGATACAATATAATTAATGAATCTAAGGCTAAACTTGTCTTTTACCTAGTTCTTGTAGTATCCTTTATCAGCAAAGCTTTTGGGGGTACTCAACCACTGATCTAATTATTAACTGTTTGTGTTGCATGTTAGGGTGAAACTTTTGACGACCCTGCAGTATCAGTACCCTTTTCTTAATAAGTTTAACTTTGCCCTGCTGTCCTTTTTAACATGCCCAGCTTTACCCTACCTGCTTGAAGTTATCATCCAGAAGGCTTCCACTCCCATTTATAATGGACCTCGAGAGTTCGAGTTGTATATTCTACTTAGCCACTTGTTTGGGTACGAAGAACTATGGTTAAGTGGACATATGTCATCGTCTGTTCTAATGCCCTTTCCTAAAATTTATTCGTAGATTGCGTCACTCTGTCGGAGGTTATCAAACACTGGGGCTCCACACACTCCATCTACTTCTGAGATATTTAACTTGGCATGAGTCTTAGTCACGACATAATTTCATCTAGTGAGGCACAAATTGATCTCATTGGTCTTTCTACACTGACTCAAATGAGGTCAAGCTACACCTGATATAAGATAAACTTGTGACTGTATCCATATTAGTTACTTCCCACTCCCTAGAGACGCGATCATCTCCTATATTGGACCGCTGAGTTCCTGTTGTTTCACCTTTTCTGGATTGTCACTGGAGCTCTGCTGCTATGATTCAATGATATCTTCTGTCTTTTCATACCATCTCATTGTATTTTTGTTAAATTCTGGGAGCAACGAACACATGCACCTTGGCTATGGTCTGCTATTTGAAGTTCAGCCACCCTTGGAACGTTAGGTCGACATCTGGGCCTTATGACCCTACTCGTTGTTATCTTGAGGGCCAATAACTTTCTTCTGGGTCTTGTTTCCAAGTTGCACTAGGTTAAAGTCTCCGGCACAACTTACCACAGGGAAATATATACAGACTGCAAGCCTCTAGGAATACTGATAAAATGGTCTGGACAGGGCCCCGGCCTACCTGTACTATACAACAAAAGAAAATGAAATACACCTCTAAATATTAAGCTCCGGATGACAGGAGCTGATGACTTTGTAAGCTGGCTAGAATCACGAGGGATCGCCTCCTTGTCTGTGAGTACCTGCAGGCAAGCAATGCAGTGCCCCTACGGGCATCAGTACCACAGGTACTAAGCATGTAAAGTAAACTGAAATATACAACTGAAATGGGTAACAACAACAACATGAAATACAAGCAAGAAGTAGCTGAGTCTATCTAGCTGAGGATAACTGGGGAGAGTTTATTTATTCTATAACTAAACTGAGCATACCTGTCGATGTGTCGTCCCACTGTCTATCAGTATCTAGTAGCACATATAGATATACATATAAATACATACAATACCTGACCGACCCCCATAAGCTGGAAGGTGCCAACCAACACACAATCTATTTACCCCTACCCAGGTCTAAATCAACCAAAAATAAGTCACTCCACTCATCTGATAACTGTGAGCTTCTCCTACCGGCCCCCTTGGGTACGTAGCTCAGGCCTTGGCCTCTGACAATAAACTGTGTCTGAGTCTGAAGACTCCTGCCTCTGGGCGCAAGTGCACACGGGGTAATCTGCTGCTGTATCTCTGAGTGAAACTTCCCCTGGGTGCAAGTACGCAACAGGGTAATTTTACAAAAATTTGTATCTGAAATTGCCCCCGGCCACAAGCGCACACAGAGTAATCTGCCCCTGTAAACAGGGTAACCTGGCTCTGCGCAGAGCGAACTGAACTGCCCCTGCAAGTAGGGTAATCTGGACCGTATTATCATGGTGGTCGGCCATCATCGTCCTCTAGGCGGACGTCATCGCCCAGCTGGTGGCTGTATCTGAATCTGGTATTGACACAGCTATAAACCAGGGGCGGTGGGGATGCTAAAGGGTGCCCACATGCCACAACAAGTCTCAACATGCAAAACACATACACAGCAAGCATGCTCAAATGAAAATGCTAATCATATTCTCTTCTTTTATTTCAAGGTCAGTCCGTACTAAACAATTGCTGTTATATTCTGTATCTGGAGCTATATCGGTGTCTGGAGCTATTTCTATATCTGATTACTAATCTGATTATATTTGGATATAACTCAATAACATAGAAAAATTGGATATAGCTCAATAACATAAGGTGTGCCATCTATTATCGGATACAGTCTCAACAAATGTAATACATACTATCTGTATCTTGCTAATTCATTATACTGCTTTTACAACTTCAATTCTGGGTATTCGTAGAAACATACTGAGCTACTAGCTGATATCACATTACTATCTAAAATCATCTGACGATCTGTTATTCTGATTATCACATGATACGTAATGATACACTAGCATGCTTACTGGAAATCGTACTAAAATAATTCCTGTATGTTGGGTATCTATTAATAGCCTTTATTCTATTTATTTTCTACACAGTACTTCTTGGCTTGCTGAAAGAATAGCTTTGCATACCTGGTTTCTGAGTACCCGACTGCCCGATGTGATTTCCCTCGGTAATTCTGCTGTTTATCCCAACTACATTCATATACATGTCAATTAGAACTAAATACACCAATATTCTGAAAGAAAACGTCACTTTCGATATATTTACAGTCTAAACTTTGGGTTGTCGAAAGACAGTCAAAAACTCGCTATTTCTCGAAAGTCCAGAAGGGAGAAATATTCACTTTAAGGCTAGGAGTATATTGACACTAATTTGGAGCAATTCCACTTACCTTAGTTCGGTAGCACGATGATTCTCCGGCCGAATTTCGCGAAACTAAATCCGTAGAAATGCTCCTTACTGCTAAATACCTCGGTATCTGGAGTTAATTTTAGTTTGTACCGCGTTTGACAGCATAATCGGACGATAATTTAGTAGTATTTTCGCACCCTCTCTATTTTTCTCGATTTCTCTGGAAATTATATGAAATATATCATTTAAAACCGAAGTGGAGGGCTTATATAGTTGGGCCTGGACAGGGCCAACGTGTCACAGAGCCATCGTAGAGGCTCCACCTCCGTGACACGTTGCCATCGCGGAGGGGCTCTGCCCCGGCTCCGTCCGCGATGGTTCGGCAGGTTTCTTGTCCGGTCTTTTCCTGGGCCTTTTTCTAGCATGTATAACTTTCAAATACTCTTAACCAACACGCGAATAGGCCATCTATGTGTTGGGAATTTTACAGTGTATAACATGATATTTCTATGGGACCATCTTTATTGGAAGGTTATGCACAATATCTTGATGTTAACATGTTAGATGAAAATCATATACATATATATATATATATATATGTTTATGCTTACATTCAAAGTACGCGCTAAAGTTGCAATGATTGGCTTTAGAAAGTCGCTATATGTTTACTAGAGCTCTTGAGTTATCTAGACCTCCTAAGAATTGCTTAAGACTTTAAGTAGACACGTTGCATGTTCTTTGAAAGTTGTAGATGTGTAAGGAAATTAACCTAAGTGTAAAAGTTGAGGCGCTAGTAGCAAAGGAGAGATAAGAGTAAATGTTAGACCTTTTACGTAATATGTGAGGTATATGCCTTATGTCCGAAGTTGATTTCAAGAACCTTTGAGCGACATTAAAATATGAGCAAGACGAGTTTAAGAGACAAGGTTGGCAATTAGGTAAGAAGGTAAGTGCGTACAAGAATTGTTGGAATAGTGAACACGAGAGTAAATAATTAGGTAGGGAATGATGAATCTTGTTTGGAAAAGAATTTAAGATGAATACGAAAAGTAGAGCTAAAGGTTGTTAAAATTTGATGAAAATTGTTACGATTGTTAATGAATTAGGCAAATAGCTAGCAAGATTTACCCTGTTCTAAAGACGTTTAGAAAAAGAGATATAAATAAAGTTGTTTATGTTTAGTTGTGTTAAGCAAATGAAAGTCCAGTAAAGTGTAAACTCCTTAAGAAATAATTAGAATCGAATATTTTGAGATAGTGACTCAAGTTAAAGAGAAGTTTTTCATTATACTTTTAAACAATTATCTTTGATTATTTGTTCTAAGAGTTCGATTAACTTTTTCAAGTTTTAAAGGATATTATTTTTCTTGGAAGTTTCTAAACTGTTTATAATGCTGCTAAGCTTTAATAAGCTCCACATATATTGCAATGTTTCACATGAGATTTTCCTATGCTGTCTGAAGCACGACTATAAGTCTTTATTTATTTTAAGGCAGCCCCTAGACAGTTTCCTAGAATCTGTATATTAAGTAGCTACAGGTTTGAGATACATAAGTTATGTCTTCCTGTTCGTAAGTTACCTCGAGATGTGATATGATGTGCAATAAATGAGGTATGCTCACTATTCTTGATATGAAAGTATGAAACTCAAGCAAGTATAAGCACGAAATAAATGCTAAGATTGTTAATCTAAAATATTAAATTAAGTGATTCCTCTTTGCTCCTCGTGTTAGAATTGCTAGGAGATGTTTAAAATCATGAATGTCAGTCTACACATGTCTTTATGGTATTCCAGTTCTATGAACTTCCCTAGAATTCATTTCACTGCACATGTATGTATTTAAATGCTAAATGAAAGACCTATATGTGTATGGAATAATTGTAGTATTAGGGGTCGTGGTAAGATCCTACACAAGTTATAGTTACTGATCAACATATTTTATGGTTTCCAGTATTAAGATAATTTGTATGAGCTCTGTCATCTCCATTTATGATGGTGATTAAGATTTATTTTTATTTTACCCCGGTGTGGTACACCGGCTGGAGATCTTTTTATTTTACCCCAGTGTGGTACATCGGATGGAGATATTTTTATTTTACCCTGGTGTGGTGCATCGCCTGGAGATATTTTATTTTACCCCGGTGTGGTACACCGACTGGAGATCTTTTTATTTTACCTTGGTGTAGTACACGGGCTGGACGAATTTTATATATGGATTTACGGTTGGCTGGTCGCTGGCATTATAGTTATAGTTTCTTTCTTGTGCATTTCATAATTGCATTTTCATCTCTTTATAGAGTTATTTTTAGGTTTCAGTTTCCAGCATTCCAGATTGTTACCATTCCTTATTCCTGGTTCAATTATCTTGAGTTCAGTTATGTTATAGTAAGTTGTTATCAATTATAGGTTGCAGAGTTCCAGTTTATAGTTATCCTCTATATGTTTATGTGCTAAGTCACTTATTACAGGATTGCTATCTCATGGTTACAGTTTCAGCCTTACATACCAGTATATTTCATTCGTACTGACGTCCCCTTTCTTGGGGACCTGCGTTCGTGCCGCAGGTGCAGGTAGAGGTCAGGATGGCCAGTTGAGTAGCAGTTCGTGAGATCAACAGATGGTTGGTATGCTCCTTTCTTCCTGGAGCTAGCGTTTAGTTATTTATGCTTGAGTTTGAGATGCAGGTATGGGTAGGTCGGAGCCCTGTTCCGACCATCAGTTAGTTTACTCTTTAGAGGCTTTGTGGACTTAGTGTGTACAGTGTTATTCAGTTTGTGGCCTCGTCGGCTTATTGTTGCTTGGTTACCACACTAATTGGCTTGATTGCATTTCAATTGTTTACCCCGTATTGTTGAGACCTTATGGGTCCAGTTTATTCTTCAGTTGATTGTGACAGATGGCCTGGATGGCCTAACTGTTACGGTTATAGATGTCATATAGGCGGCTTCTCGATCAATCATGAATCGAGTGCCAGTTGCGCCCTACCGCAGTTTTGGGGCGTGACAAACTTGGTATCAGAGTGAAGTCGTATCTTAGGGAGTCCACAAGCCGTGTCTAGTAGAGTCTTACTTATGAGTAAGTTGTGCACCATACTTATAGTCAGGAGGCTATAGGGTATTTAGGGTTTTTTTCACTTTGTTCAGTAATGGATCGTGCTATAGAGCAAAGATGTAAGGGCTGTTTGATGTCTAAATCATGCTTATGTTTTAGAATTCACCTAAAGTAAGGAAGGTGGCTATTAGATTCTTTAAAGGGTCCTAGTCGCCCCTCCTGTCGATCCGAGAAATAGATTATATGCTCGAAGTGAGTTTTGTTTTACTCTCGGTGTTATAGGTCCTCTAGTTCTAGTCAGAGCTACCATGAGAAGGGATTCAGCCCCTCATGTTGTCCCAGTTTCATTAGATCCAGGAGGAGGTAGAGTTTTTTTCCTCCAGCACCTTCAACTATATCAAAGGGATGAGATTTTGAGGAAGTATTTCAGATGTTGACCCGAATAGTGACATTTCAAAAATATAGTAGTTGAAATTAATGGCAGGGTCTAGTGGAATAATTCTGAGAGCTTTATTGCTCATGGGTTTTGAGCCTAAACCCCCTTGCCTTTACGGATCAGTACTTACGAGGGGAACTTCAATGAGTTCGAGTTAGTACCTAAAGAAGGGTAGCATGAGTATTCGCGAATATAGTCTTAGGTTTAATTCTTCGGTCTGATATGCTTCAGATAAGGTGTGAAATATGAGGGGGTATATCAATTGTATTAGGTTTGATAGAGGATCTGATTCACCGTCTTCAAGTACTAACATAAAAGTAGAATAGAGTAGGGGATACCAGGTCAACAGGAATATTTAAGGCTCCTTGTAGTGTTTCAAGGCACTAGGTGGCCAGACATTTAGTTTCTCTTGAAGACTTAGTCCCTTTTTGTTTTCCTTGATCATGCTTTAGTTTCAGTTATCAGAATCACCAATAATGGGTCGTGGTAAAAGCAAAGGTAAAAGCATAGTTTCAAATTTAACATTGATCTTGCATCTTAAGTAGTGAATGGAAAGTGGTATTGTAGTTAATTATATGACGTGGTAGTGTATAAATTTTCTTATGCTTAGAAAAGTTCAATTATGTAATGTTAAGGCACGTCTTCCTTATGTTAGGTAAATAGAATGAGTTAAATAAAATAGTTTGATATGAAGAAACGACTGGAAAGGATATGTTTATGCGTATATGGAATGTATGTTTATGATGGAAGACAAGGATGAGTTAAAGGTGTTATGACATTTGAGGACGAATGTTTCTAAGGGGGGGAGGATGTTACACCCCAGAAAATTTTTGGTTATTATTTGATATTTGTATGCTATGATAAGGGAACTACGGGTTGTATATTTTTCATAGATGACAAGGGAAATGTGTACGAACGAAAAACCGAAGAGTATGTGAAGTTCATAATTAAAGGTCATATTTAAATAACCATATATCCTATTATATATCAGATTAGAAGTAACACGACCTATCAAATTAAAGGTCTTTGAGTCTAGTTTTCAGAACATCAAACCACTCGTCAATCGGAGTTCGGAGTAAAAAGTTATAGACATTTTACCGTGAAACTGTCGGGCAGTAAGGAGGCCACCGCCCAACTTGCTTTATATTTTAATTCATGACTTATCAAATCAGTTTCAATGTTTCCAGAATTACGCTGCCTGCTTATCCTCTGAAATTCTCTCAAATTTCCATCAAACAGCTAAGGAAAACACTAAGCTAAACTCCATTAAACTAAAGCTAAGTGAAGCGGATCTATCATAAGGTGAAGGTGATATGTTGGTGGCTGTTTTGGCTGCACTTGGGCAGTGTTGCTGTGATGAATTTGCTGCATTGTGAAGATTTCCTAAGCTACCTATACATTCACTCTTGGTAGGGATTAAAAACAAGTATAAAAGGTAAGGATTCTACTACTATCCTTGCTTGAATTTTTGATTCCAAGACTAGAAGTTGGAGGTGTGTTTGGTGTGTTGGTGAAGTATTTTGTGGTGTTTTGGATAGCAAGGTTGCTGTATTTTCGGACAGCAAGGTTTCTGTATTTTTGGACAATAAGTTGAGTTCAATTACTCCTATTTTTAACCAAGAACAATTCCTCAGCAAAAGGTGAGTATTTCACCTCTTTTAAACCTCTCAAATTATAAAACAAAAATCTGGAAACTGACAGCTAAGTGAGCTGCCGATGGATTGTTTATGAGCCAAATATTGCTCAGTTTCCTTAGGATTTTTGGCTGGTTATTTTTCTGGAATTATACTTTATATTGAGGGGAAGAATTACAGTAGAACTAAGGTAAAATTTCCTCTTGTTTCTCCCTTAAAAGTTAGTGAAAACTAGTTGAGAAAAGGGCTAAATGTTGATGTTGCCATGTGTTGTTCTTGCTATTGTGACTGCCATTGTTTAGTTACTTTGGCTGAGTGCAATAGATTAATCTTGTCATTGGCCTATAAAACCACTGGATTAAGGAGGTTGAAGGCTGATCATTGAAATAGGAAATCAGCTAGAGAAAAGTTCATCGGAGAAAGGTATGTAAGGCGTTCTTTGTCTATTGATTTTCAAGCACGAATTCATGCCGAGGATTAATCTGTCATTCCCCTGTACTTGAGCTTCTGTAGTAGAATATTATGCTTCCTCCCAATTTTTAGGATTACTTGGTATTAAGGTGTGTATTTGGTAAAGAGTTGGAACTCATGAATGTGAAGTAGAGAGGGCAATTGCTTTCTATTATGGTCATAGTTGTAAATTGAGTCTGAAGTCCCCTCGGCGTGGGCACTGTGAGCTGGTCCTTTACATTATGTTATGTATTTATGGTGTCAAATTTGTTTCACAATATGGTTGCTAAAAATTTTGGTAAGCATGGCAAGACAACTACGTGCGGACCAACCTAATAATTGAAATCGGGTTTTAACTCAATAAGGGTTAACGAGGGTAACGAAATGGAATTTCCTTATACAGTTACTACCCTCGCATGTTCATGTTTTAAGGTACCTAGGTCCATGATATGATTCCGTGATCCCTCTTCCTTAAGCTAAGAGACTAATTAATATGTTTCTTAATTAACCGATACATTAAACTTGGAAGATAGAACCCGAATGGGTAAACTATTGATATTTCTATGGGACCATCTTTATTGGCAGGTTATGCACAATATCTTGATGTTAACATGTTAGACGAAAATCATAATATATATATGTTTATGCTTACATTCAAATTACATGCTAAAGAAGGATTTCCTTTAGAAAGTCGCTATATGTTTATTAGAGCTCTTGAGTTATCTAGACCTCCTGAGAATTTCTTAAGGCTTTAAGTAGACACATCGCATGTTCTTTGAAATTTGTAGATGTTTAAGGAAATTAACCTAATTGTAAAAGTTGAGGCTCTAGTAGTAAAGGAGAGATATGAGTAAATGTTAGACCTTTTAAGGTAATATGTGAGGTATATGCCTTCTCTCCATAGTGGATTTCAAGAACCTTTGAGCGATGTTAAAATATGAGCAAGATGAGTTTAACAGACAAGGTTGGCAATTAGGTATGAAGGTAAGTGCGTACAAGAATTGTTGGAAGAGTTAACACGAGAGTAAATAATTAGGTAGGGAATGACGAATCCTATTTGGAAAAGAATTTAAGATGAATACGAAAAGTAGAGCTAAAGGTTGTTAAATTTGATGATAAGTGTTACGATTGTTAATGAATTAGGCAAATAGCTAGCAAGATTTACCCTGTTTTCTAAAGATGTTTAGCAAAAGAGTTATAAATAAAGTTGTTTATGTTCAGTTGTGTTAAGCTAATGAAAGGCCAATAAAGTGTTAACTCCTTAAGAAATAATTAGAATTGAATATTTTAAGATAGTGACTCAAGTTAAAGAGAAGTTTTTCATTGTACTTTTAAACAATTATCTTTGATTATTTGTTCTAAGAGTTGGATTAACTTTTTCAAGTTTTAAAGGATATTATTTTTCTTGGAAGTTTCTAAACTGTTTATAATGTTGCTAAGCTTTTCTAAGATCCACATATATTGCAATGTTTCACATGAGCTTTTCCTATGCTGTTTGAAGCACGACTATAAGTATTTATTTTTTTTAAGGCAGCCCCTAGACAGTTGCCTATAATTTGTATATTAAAGAGCTCTAGGTTTGAGATACACAAGTTATGTCTTCCTATTCGTAAGTTACCTCGAGATGTGATATGATGAGCAATGAATGAGGTATGCTCACAATTCTTGATATGAAAGTATGAAAGTCAAACAAGTATAAGCATGAAATGAATGCTAAGATTGTTAATCTAAAATATTAGGTTAAGTGATTCCTCTTTGCTCCTCGTGTTAGAATTGCTAGGAGATATTTAAAATCATGAATGTGAGTCTACACATGTCTTTATGATATTCTAGTTCTAAGAACTTCCCTAGAATTCATTCACATCACATGTATGTATTTAAATGCTAAATGAAAGACCTATATGTGTATGGAATAATTGTAGTATTAGGGGTCGTGGTAAGATCCTACACATGTTATAGTTACTGATCAACATATTTTATGGTTTCCAATATTCAGATAATTTGTATGAGCTCTGTCATCTCCATTTATGATGGTGATTAAGATTTATTTTTATTTTACCCCAGTGTGGTACACCGGCTGGAGATCTTTTTAGTTTAGCCCGGTGTGGTACATCAGCTAGAGGTATTTTTATTTTACTCCGGTGTCCTACATCAGCTGGAGATATTTTTATTTTACCCTGGTGTAGTACACCAGCTGGACGAATTTTATATATGGATTTACGGTTGGTTGGTCACTGGCATTACAGTTATAGTTTCTTTCTTATGCATTTCTTAATTGCATTTTCATCTCTTTATAGAGTTATTATCAGGTTTCAGCTTCCAGGATTCCAGGTTGTTACCATTCCTTATTCCTGGTTCAGTTATCTTGAGTTCAGTTATGTTATAGTAAGTTGTTATCAATTACAGGTTGCAGAGTTCCAGGTTATATTTATCCTCTGTATGTTTATGTGCTAAGTCAGTTATTATAGGATTGTTATCTCATGGTTACAGTTTTAGCCTTACATACCAGTACATTTCATTCGCATTGACGTCCCCTTGCTTGGGGACCTGCGTTTGTGCGCAGGTGCAGGTAGAGGTCAGGATGGCCAGTTGAGTTGCAGTTTGTGAGATCAACAGATGGTTGGTATGCTCTTTTCTTCCTGGAGCTAGGGCTTAGTTATTTATGCTTGAGTTTGTAGATGCAGGTATGGGTAGGTCGGAGCCCTTCCGACCATCAGTTAGTTTACTCTTTAGAGGCTTTGTGGACTTAGTGTGTATAGTGTTATTTAGTTTGTGGCCTCTTTGTATTATTGTTGCTTGGTTAGCACACTAATTGCCTTAATTGCATTTATATTGTTTACCCCATATTTTTAAGACCTTATGGGTCCATTTTATTCTTCAGTTGATTGTGATAGGTGGCCTGGATGGCCTAAGTGTTACAATTAGAGATGTCATATAGTCGGCTTCTCGATCAATCATGAATCGAGTGCCAGTTTCGCTCTACCCCAGTTTAGGTGCGTGACACCGGCCTACCCCAAGATACTGTACAACTGAAAGGCAAAACTCTCTACAACTTGGCAGCTCCAAATGAAAGGAACTGGCCCAACGGTAAACTTTAAGCAATTGCCACTTAAAATGATGAATCCTGTCTGACTAAACCTGCAGGCAACTAATGCAGCATCCAGGGGAGGGCGTCAGTACAATATGTACCGAATATGTAAGGCAATAGATGAGCTGAATATGAGCTATGAAATTCTGGAAGTAAGTAGAAAGGCAAGGCAGAGAGATTAACCTGTATGCCTGCTGATTTGTAATCAGCATCTAACCAACACTTACATGTACGTAAGTTAAGACTGTATAGCTACGTATGTACAAACTATAACTAGCATACAATAATACAAACAAGAACCTCACTTGGCCCCCATACGCCGGAAGGTACACTCAACACAGAATAACCCACCCGGGGCCCCCATAAGCCCTAGTGAGTGCACTTCAATCTATATACCTCTAACCAGGTTTCTATGACTGCACTGGTGCTATAGCCAACCTACCAGTCCCCTAGGTATGCAACTGGGTCCACTTGATCCCTGATCTATAGCTGTGTCTGAGTCTGGTGGACTCTTGATATCTGCACCCCGAGCACCAGGCTCGTTGGGGGTGTGGTGCCGATACGGTGTATGTATAATAGTCCAGCCATGGAATGGACTCTATGAGGACCTGGGACCCCAACTTCGTCCCTCGCGGACGGCATGCCGCTCTTTCTGGAGAGACGTCATCTCGCCCCCGACGGATGTCAACACAACTAGTAACCCTAGGGTGGTCATGGAAGGCTCCTAAGTAAGGGCAACCTTGAACCCAGAGGTTGTACTAATATCTCAATCAAGCCGCTCGAAAGGCATAACTGGCCTTCTAGGCCTAACGCCACTACTGCTCGCCCCCTAGGATAATCTGTAAAACAGCTAGCAAGCGTGCACCTGTATCTGATCAAAGGATCCTGATAGTGATCATGATCTCTAATAGTCTGGACTGAACAAGGCAAGATATAGAGTGGTCCAACATAACCCTGAATGTCCTGCTCGGAGACTCTAATTCATAAGCAACTGCAGGGTCGCGAATGACTGACTATTCAACTCCCCCGCCTGGGATAACTGTAGGGCTATACTGGCAAAACCTGCGTTCGAGTGGTCGGCCCCTAATCCCCCATGGGATGTTTACTGACGTCCTTAGCCTATGGGAAGAACTTTACTAACACGGTATTTACTAGCGCCTTAGACCTCATCTTGGTCTAATCGGGTCTTATATTACTGTTCTGGGTGATTCTTAACCTTATAGACAAGTTCATATAAACTTAGCCACTCCTGGCGACCTGTACTTGAATACCTTATGAGGGCTGACTGGTGCGCTGGTCCGGCCTCCAACTGCTGATAAGGTCCCCTTTCTTAGGGTATCCACGGGTCTATTTAACTTGGGCGATTGGACTAGCTATCTAGTGGTCTGTAGGATGAATGCTAAGTCAACTGGGACTGACAACCACTGGTAATACTAATGACTAAACCTATCTAGGTAGAAGGCTGACACTAGCTCACTAGACAACTCTGGGTTGTTGTTTCTAAGGCATGGCTCTCCTATCTAGGTTGCTGGCCCTGGGGCGTAGGAATGCACCAATGGCTTCGAGGAATGCTTTCCTGACAATACAGGTGCCAAACTGGTAGTTAAATCGCCTAACTGCGCCCACACTTGTTCAACCACTGGTTCAAGCCTGATAACTCTCATGAGCTCCTAAAGTCTAGGCCTGGCAGCAACATATAAGTCTACCAACCTAATGAACAGGAAAATAGAAGAGTTTTTATGACACTCCTAGCGCGAACCACACTTAACTTGCTCCCTTTCGACGAGGGATCCTGTGGTATGACCTGTATACGTTTTCTAGCAGCTAACCAGAACATATGTAATCGTAATCTACTAATAGAAGTTAATCACGACATACCTGAGCTTATATATATCACTAACAGTTAATTACAACATATCGACTTACAGTCTAATGGTATCAACTTTCAACGGCATCTGAAATTGTTATTTCTATTCGAGAACATAAGTCGTAATGCTGTACGACAAGGATACTTGCCTAGAGTTAAGCCTTACATACCTTGAATGTCGTTCATTGATCAATTAGTGAGTATCGGCTCGTATACAACTATCCTTCTCAACTGCGATAGTATTATTAGAAGAAAATAGCTAGTTTAAATACTAAATTCAATAAAACGATAATTTTATATAATTATATTAATTATATTTCAACTTAATGAAATGCGATCGAAAACTCGTAACTTCTCAGAAACCCAGAAGGAAGAAACACTTACTTTAAGCCTGTGATCATATTGACACAAGTTTTGAGCAATTCCAACAACTTTGGCTCGGCGGGATGCGCCGGGCGAATTTCACAAAACTAACTACATAGCAATGCTCCCTGCAGCCTTATACTTCAATACCCGAAGTTAATTCAGATTTGGACGATGTTTCTTAGCGTAAACGGGGAAGATTTACTTGGTTCCTTTGTACCTTTTCTCTGCTGGTCGAGTAATATCTGAAAATAACTTAAAATCAAACAATGAGACTTATATATACTTGAGGCGGTGGACAAGGCAACATGGAACGGACCTCAATGCGTCAATTTACAGGTTTGCCACGTTGGGTAACGCATAGGGGGTTGCTCCATGCCACATTGCCCCTCTAGGCAACTTGTTTCGGCCTCCTCCCGTGAAATCCCAACTTTGTACTAGTTCGGCCTTTCCCCGGGCCCTTTCCTCGTACGTATGACACTCTAAAACTCTCAACCAACATTTTAATAGGCCGACTAAACGTTAGAACTTATGGGGTGTAACAATTATGGTGAGGAGCAGTTGATTGGAGGACAACGAGCAATATATATTGGCTTAATCAGGGATGAAATGAACTCGGTAAGCCGAGCATGACTTTCTACCATAGTCCCGGTACCACGGGCAATTAGGGGCGAGCAGGTGAATGCCCCCACCTCAGAGGAGCAGGATAAGGCACTGGCTATAGACGCCGGTCATTCAGAGGCAGCTCCCAACACCTCCATCGCACCATCTATGGGTCTTCCGAGCTAGGTTCCATCTACATGCTAGTTCCCCAGGAATTTCTCTAATAAATAGCCAAGAGACTGACCATAGTTGAGAAGAAGGTACAGTCTATGATGGAGAATATGAAGCCTTGGGTGAAGGCTGAGATTGAGGTGGCTGCACGGGTCCTACACGCCCAGACTATATAGTTTTAAGAGCTGCTTAAATGAGCGTATGGCTGAGCAGACTGACACTGGAAGTCTCCGTGAGGAGTTGGTGGCTATTCGGAGCCAAGTGACCGAGCTGTCATCACAACAAATGAAAATTCTAGCAGCCCCTACTTTTTCTGACCTCAACATTGGTATAGATGAGGAGCTTGATTTGGCGGTCTATTAGGAGCTGACAGGCGCTGAGAGAGAGGAAAAAAGAGGGTTTTTGAGGATGTTGGAGATGAGACCCTACAGAAGAAGAGAAAAATATAAAAGAAAGAGCACAAGCGGGCAAGATTGGAGAGCCAACTATCACACCCCGCCTTGGGGGGTATGACTGGCACCTGGTGCCCTACTAGGACCTGACCTGCTGGACTGTTAAGCCTGGGCACATCTGGTGCCTGGCTGGCTCTAACTCACATTTCTGGAAACAAAGGGCTATATAACGGCTGTAAACATAGCCCCGGCCCATTGGCCTATAGCCTTCTGTACCTGTACTAACAGCTGACCAGAAACATATCAATTCAGGGGAACCTATGAGGGCCGACAAGGCCACCATGCTGTCTAGTTATCTGCAACTCAATCATAACGTACTGAAAAGCTACGTGACCGGCAAGGTCACCACTACTGGCAAACTATGGCCCCACACGGCCATTATAAAAGAAAGAAAGAGTACTAACAGCTATACAACTGCACGGCCTCACACGACCGGCTCATCTGACCACAGGGAATATATACAGACTGCAAGCCTCTAGGAATAGCAATAGAAATGATCGGGACAGGGCCCCGACCTACCCGTACTATACAACAAAAAGGACCTGAAATACACCGCTGAAATTCATCCTCCGGAGGACAGGAGCTGAATACCCGATCGCTGACAGGAATCACGTAGTATTGCCTGCTATTCTATAGGTACCGGCAGGCAAGTAATGCAGCGCCCCACCGGGCGTCAGTACCGCTGGTAATGAGTATGTAAAGTAATAACTGAAAGAGATATCTGAAATTAATAACATAACTGACGAAACTGAAATAGGAAGAACTAGATTAACTATCTGATGGTGTAAATCATACCTGTTCTTAATCATACTGGAGGGAGTAGGAGTCATACTTGGAGACGTATCATTCTACTACTAATCTGCTCGTATCTAATGTAATATGGCATAACATACATAACATAACATGGCATACACAAACCTTACCCGGCCCCCATAAGCCGGGAGGTACAACCAACACAGAATCTATACCCCTACCCCGGTCATCCCACCTCCTATAAACCCCGTAAGCATCCTGCCGGTCCCCTGGGTAGGCACTTGGGCTCGCTGAGCCCCTGACTATAACTGCATCTGAGTCCGGAGGACTCCTGAATCTGCACCCGGGCGTATCCGCTCGCCTGGGGTGTGTAAGGGCCGATCAAGGCACAAATTTGGGGAAAACTGGCATCCCATCTTCGTCCCCTGTGGAACGGCATGCCACTCCGTGGAGCGACGTATCCTCATCCTCTGGCGGACGAGTAGATACAGCTATTAACCCTGGGCGGTCATGGATGCTAGGTAGTCCAAACCCAAACAATACAACGGTCTCAACTAGTAATACTGTCTGTATATCTCACATACTGAGGCTAATAGGGGTAAGGTATCGTATATATTACATGCTGAGCTAATGATAGTAATCTGTACGTATTTAATACGTGCTGAGGCAGCTAAATATATATAAATATGAATATAGTCTCCTGCCGGGCTGTACTGGGACAAATGCTATACAAGATAGTGTTTCTGCTGAAAACTATACTGTTTACTAAATTTCCGTATTAACATGATTTCCTATTCCTAACATGCTTTCTAAACTCCATTTTAGCCTGCTATTCTGTTTCTGAAGTGCTTTACGGATATTGCATTGCGTTGCGGGGTTTCAACTGAATACAACAATATCTTAACAGTTTGTATTACATCACATACTGAGCATGCTGTGCAGTTTCTAACACTTATACTGGAATCTATATCGTACTAGTAAGTCTTACACAAGTTGCAATTTAATGCTTCCAATACTGCATCAATATTCACAATAACGCAATACTTAACTTCTGAACATTCTACTGGCCTGTGAATTACTAGACTGTGTCAATATTACTTAACTTGCCGAGGGAACGAGCTTTACATACCTTATCCTTGAACTATTCGTCCGTCGAACGAGGCTCGGCCGGTACTTCAACCAATTTCTCCCAACTGCATTCATAAATACGTCAATTAATACTAAATACAGCTTTATTGTAAAGAGCAACGTCACTTTCGATATAGTTTATAGCCTAAACTTAGGCTTATCGAAAGACGGTCGAAAACTCGCTATTTTTCAGCGGCCCAGAAGGGAGAAATATTCACTTCTCAGCTAGGAACACATAGACATTAATTTAGAGCAATTCCACTTACCTTAACTCGGTGGCTCGCCGATTCGTCGGCCATATTTCACGAAACTAATTCTGCAGGAATGCTCTCTGCTGCTAAATACTTCGGTATCTGGGATTAATTTGAGTTTGGGCAGCGTTTAGCAGCGTAATCAGACGAAAATTATAATCCCTCCTTCGTCTTCCTCTGTTTAGCTGCGTTTTCTGGAAATTATAATGAGTTAAATGATATTAAACCGAAGTGGGGGCTTTATATACTTGAGCCTGAACCTGGGCAACGTGTCACGGAGCCATCGCGGAGGCCTCACCTCCGTGACACGCTGCCATCGCGGAGGGGCTCTGCCTCGGCTCTTCCCGCGATGGTTCGACGGGTTTCTCGTCCGATCTTTTTCCCGGCCTTTCTCTAGCACGTATGGCCTTCTAATATGCTTAACCAACGTGCGAATAGGTTGTCTAGGTGCCGGGAATTCTATGGGGTATAACATTCTCCCCCCTTAAGAACATTCCTCCTCGAATGTACACTGTTATCTAGAGGGCTACTTACTTTACTTTCTAGAAAAATTTCGGCAGAGTTTCCCCTGTAATATGGACTATAGTAAAAACCTGAAATGCAGAAAAGTCCAACACAGGCACTGCACATAATATTCTAGGATCCACTGGATAACTAAATATCAATCTTTCTCATTCACAGACATACAACCATAAGGCACTGCATAAGTAATAATACGGACATACCTGTCACCTGACTAGGCCTGAAATAGGTGAGGGTATCTGACTTTCATATCTTCTTCTGCTTCCCACGTCATTTCCTCACGATTTCTGTTACGCCACAATACTTTGACAGATGCAACATCTTTAGTTCTCAACCTGTGAATCTGTCTGTCTAAGATAGCTACGGGAACCTCTTCATATGTTAATTCTTCTGTAACCTGGACATCCTGAACTGGAACTACTGTAGAAGGGTCCCCTACGAACTTCCTTAACCTAGAAACATGGAATACTGGGTGAACAGATGCTAACTCTGGAGGCAAGTTCAACTCGTATGCAACTCGGCCTATTCTTCGCCGAATCTGATATGGCCCAATGAATCTTGGGCTAAGTTTGCCTTTCTTGCCAAACCTCATTACTCCTTTCATCGGGGACACTTTCAGATATACCCAGTCATTTACCGAAAATTCTAGATTTCTGCACCGCATATCTGCATAGGACTTCTGGCGGCTCTGAGCAGTCAGTAAACGTTCTCGGATAAGCTTTATGTTTTCCTCGGACTGCCGAACAATGTCTGGGCCAACGAATGCTGATTCTCCTATTTCAAACCAGCCCACCGGCGATCTACATTTTCGCCCATATAATGCCTCGAAAGGCGCCATCTGAATAGCTGAATGGTAGCTGTTATTATAAGAAAATTCAACTAACGAAAGATGTTCATCCCAGCTACCCCCAAAATCTAACACACACGCTCGTAGCATATCTTCGAGCGTCTGAATTGTACGTTCGGCCTGCCCATCTATCTGAGGATGGAATGTTGTGCTCAAGTTAATCTGCGTTCCCAAACCTTTCTGAAACGACTGCCATAATCTAGCTGTAAACTGTGTTCCCCTATCTGAAATGATAGATACCGACACTCCATGCAATCTAACTATTTCTCTGATATATAATTCGACAGAATCCTCAACTGAGAAGGTAGCCCTCACTGGTAGGAAATGAGCTGATTTTGTCAGCCTATCAACTATTACCCAAATGGAATCATTTCTGCATCTAGTACGGGGTAACCCTGTTACAAAATCCATGTTTATTGCTTCCCATTTCCACATAGGTACCGTTATCTCTTGCATCAAACCGCCCGGTTTCTGGTGCTCTGCTTTCACCTGCTGACAATTAGAACATCAGATACAAATTCAGCTATCTCAGCTTTCATACCTGGCCACCAGTAGATGTCTCTGATGTCGTGGTACATTTTCGTCGCCCCTGGATGAAGGGAATAGCGAGTGTAGTGTACCTCATGCATGATCTGCCCACGAAGTCCTGAGACATTCGGGACACAGAGGCGGCCCTTTCAGCGTAGCACATCATCCTCGGTTATCTAAAAATCTGGCTCCTTGCCTTTCTGAATTCTATCTCTGAGCTGAACTAAATCGGGATCCTCATACTGTCGTTCTTTTACCTCTGTAACTAATGATGATCCCGCAGAATTCTGAATTACTGCTCCATTATTTTCTGTTTCCATTACTCGAACGGCTAGGCCAGTTAACTGATGAATTTCTTTGGCTAACTTCTGCTTCTCAGGTCGCAAATACGCTAAACTCCCCATTGACTTACGGCTCAGGCATCTGCTACAACATTAGCTTTTCCGGGGTGGTATAGAATATTCACATCATAATTTTTTAGCAGCTCTGACCAGCGGCGTTGCCGCAAATTCAACTCCCTCTGAGTGAAAATGTACTGTAAGCTCTTATGATCTGTGTAAATATCAACATGGACGCCGTACAAGTAATGCCTCCACATTTTTAAGGCGTGAATTACTGCGGCCAATTCCAGGTCATGGGTAGGATAATTCTTTTTGTGTTTCCTCAGTTGCCTGGAGGCATATGCAATTACTCTACCATGCTGCATCAACACACAACCTAACCCAACACCTGACGCGTCACAATAAACTGAATAACCTTCTGTGCCTTCCGGTAATGTCAACACTGGAGCGGAGGTTAATCTGTCTTTCAATTCCTGGAAGCTCTGCTCGCATGTTTCTGTCCATTGAAACTTTGCTGCTTTATGTGTCAATTTAGTTAGAGGCGCTGCAATGGTCGAGAACCCCTCAACGAACCTCCTATAATATCCTGCCAACCCCAGAAAGCTACGAACTTCAGTCGGGGTGGTAGGCCTAGGCCATGACTTAACTGCTTCTATCTTTTGCTTGTCTACCTGTATACCAGCGTCTGAGACGATATGCCCTAAAAAGGCCATTGAGTTAAGCCAGAATTCACACTTCGAAAATTTGGCATACAACTGGCGGTCCCTGAGAATCTGGAGCACTGTCCGCAAATGAGTCCGGTGATCTGCTTCAGAGCGTGAATACACCAGAATATCATCAATGAATACTATCACGAACAAGTACAGGAAAGGTCTGAAAATACTGTTCATCAGGTCCATAAAGACCGCTGGGGCATTCGTTAACCCGAAGGACATAACTAGAAATTCAAAATGTCCATATCGGGTCCTGAACGCTGTCTTAGGAATATCCCTCTCACGTACTCGGACCTGGTGATATTCGGACCGCAAGTCAATCTTAGAAAAGTATCTAGCTCCCTGCAACTGATCAAATAAGTCATCAATTCTGGGAAGCGGGTACTTGTTCTTTACCATAACTTTATTTAGCTGCCGATAATCTATGCACATTCGGAGCGAGCCATCTTTCTTTCTCACGAATAAAACTGGCGCACCCCACAGTGAAGTACTCGGCCTGATAAAACCTTTATCTAACAAACCTTTCAACTGCTCCTTTAATTCTCTGAGTTCTGCAGGAGCCACACGATAGGGAGGTATTGATATTGGCTGAGTTCCTGGTAACAAGTCGATAGCAAAGTCTATTTCCCTTTCTGGGGGAACACTAGGTAAGTCATCAGGAAATACATCTGGGAATTCATTCACCACTGGGACAGACTGGAGTGTCGGAGATTCTGCTTGGACATCCTGAACTCTGACCAGATGATAAATACACCCCTTAGATATCAACTTTCTCGCCTGAAGGTAGGAAATAAACCTACCTTTTGGTGTAGCGGTGCTGCCCTTCCACTCCCGTACTGCTTCTCCTGGGAAGTGGAATCGGACCGTCTTGGTCCAACATTCAACGTTGGCAAAGCATGGTACTAACCAGTCCATACCCATTATGGCATCGAAGTCTATCATTTCTAACTCGACCAGATCTACCGTGGTCTGACGGTCAGCAATCTCTACTGTACACCCGCGGTAGATTCGGCTAGCTGTGATAGAGTCACCGACGGGCGTAGATACTAAGAAGGGCTGCTGTAATGATTCTGGTACAATACTAAACTTCCGTGCCACAAATGGAGTAATATAGGACAAAGTAGACCCTGGATCAATTAACACATAAGCAGGGTGTGAGCAGATAGTTAGCATACCTGTCACAACATCAGGCGACGCTTCTGAATCCTGCCTCCCTGGTAAGGCATATGTGCGGCTTGGACCCGCACCTGTACTGGAGGCCCGTGATCTGCGCCGACCCCTGCCTGCTGAAACTGAGGGCCTGCGCCCAGTCGAGGATGCTGTGGCTCGTGACCTTGCTAATGCCCTATCTTGTCTATCGCGGTCCTCTCGACCTCTGGCTGGGCAATCTTTCATCAAATGGCCTTCTTGGCCAAAAACATAACATGCGGTGGAGCCATATCTGCATGCTCCAGGATGGCGTCGATTGCATATAGGGCAAAGTGGTAGGGTGTACCTACTCTGCTCCGCCCTCCTCTATAATGGTGAATCTGCCATCTGTGAGCCTCTACCAGTCTCTGACTGCCCCCTGCAGTTGAATCTACCCCCTGCGACTGTGGCAAAGGCGGGGGCCTGGGCGGCCTGTCTAACAATCGTGGCCTGGGTCCTCCCCGGGCCTTTCTCTGTAACTCAACTGGCCTGTCCCGGCGACGCTGTTACTGATTAACCCTTCTGATCTACCGTTGTCGCTGTCTGATGCACTCAATATTCTGGGCAAATGCCTGAACTTGAGCAATGTCCATGTCCTCTCGCAGTGTGGCTGTAATGCAAATCTCAACATATTCTGGATTCAACCCCATAATAAAGCGGTGCACTTTGGATGCCATGGTATCAACAAAGGCCGGTGCATATCGGGCTAAGGAATCAAACTGCAAGGAATATTCCCGAACACTCGTGGCCCCCTGCTCCAGATGCAGAAACTGGTCTACCCGAGCCTGTCGAATCTCCCGCGGCAAATAGTGATCCAGAAAAGCTGCTGAAAAGCTGGACCAGGTGGGAGGGGAAACATCTCTCCCTCGGGACCTTTCCCAGCTTTCATACCACAACACGGCGATATCCCTTAACCGGAATGCTGCCAACTCAACTGATTCAGTAGACGTGGCATGCATAACCCTAAAGATTCTCTGCATTTAATCCAGAAAATCCTGAGGGTCCTCTGTCCGATCCGTACCTGTAAATTCTGGGGGATTCAAAGCTAAGAACTCTCGGACCCTCGAACTACCGGGCCCTCCTGATGATTCTGCAACTGTGGATGGCATTGGCTGAAACTGAGCAGCCATCATCTGTGCTAACATAACTACAGCACTCCTAACCTCCTGGTCGGAAGGTGTCGGTATAGGGACTGCTGAAGGTAGTGTCGCCCCAAGTGGCTCCTGACATGGTGGAGACTGCTGAGGAGGCTGGGACGATGCCTCTGTAGTGCCCTCTGATCGGGCTGTTTCTAAGCGAGGGTGAGGCATCCTGCTGGTGCCTTCCCCTGCTGCAACATCTAAGCTCCGACCTGTGATAGGATGGCGCTGGTCTGACATTATCTGTAACCAAAGAATATGGTAAGCTTTTAGGGACTCAACCCTATCCTGTACCGCTCTACAGCACGACTGAATAAGAATAAAAGACAACCATCCTATCATGCCTTGCAGCCTCCTATCCATAGTATGTGGTGCACAACACATCCATGGACAAGACTCTGCTTAGCACGGCTTGCAGACTCCCTGGGATACGACCGGCTCTGATACCAAGTTTGTCACACCCTGCCTTGGGGGGTATGACTGGCACCTGGTGCCCTACTAGGACCTGACCTGCTGGACTATTAATCCTGGGCACATCTGGTGCCTGGCTGACTCTAACTCACATT
Source organism: Datura wrightii (assembly GCA_035772735.1). Classification (NCBI taxonomy): domain Eukaryota; kingdom Viridiplantae; phylum Streptophyta; class Magnoliopsida; order Solanales; family Solanaceae; genus Datura; species Datura wrightii. The sequence continues at coordinate 134,030,665 of JASDFA010000016.1, forward strand.
TCTTGAAACAAAGGGCTATATAACGACTGTAAACATAGCCCCCGGCCTATTGGCCTATAGCCTTCTGTACCTGTACTAACAGCTGACCAGAAACATATCAATTCAGGGGAACCTATGCGGGCCGACAAGGCCACCATGCTATCTAGTTATCTGCAACTCAATCATAACGTACTGAAAAGCTACGTGACTGGCAAGGTCACCACTACTGGCAAACTATGGCCCCACACGGCCATTATAAAAGAAAGAAAGAGTACTAACGGCTATACAACTGCACGGCCTCACACGACCGGCTCATCTGACCACAGGGAATATATACAGACTGCAAGCCTCTAGGAATAGCAATAGAAATGATCGGGACAGGGCCCCGACCTACCCGTACTATACAACAAAAAGGAACTGAAATACACCTCTGAAATTCAGCCTCCGGAGGACAGGAGCTGAATACCCGATCGCTGATAGGAATCACGTAGTATCTCCTGCTCGTCTATAGGTACCTGCAGGCAAGTAATGCAGTGCCCCACCGGGCCTCAGTACCGCTGGTACTGTGTATGTAAAGCAATAACTGAAAGAGATATCTGAAATCAATAACATAACTAACGAAACTGAAATAGGAAGAACTAGATTAACTATTTGATGGTGTAAATCGTACCTGTTCTTAATCATACTGGAGGGAGTAGGACTCATACCTGGAGACGTATCATTCTACTACTAATCTGCTCGTATCTAATGTAATATGGCGTAACATACATAACATAACATGGCATACACAAACCTTACCCGGCCCCCATAAGCCGGGAGGTACAACCAGCACAGAATCTATACCCCTACCCCGGTCATCCCATCTCCTATAAACCCCGTAAGCATCCTGCCAGTCCCCTGGGTAGGCACTTGGGCTCGCTGAGCCCCTGACTATAACTGCATCTGAGTCCGGAGGACTCCTGAATCTGCACCCGAGCGTATCCGCTCGACTGGGGTGTGTAAGGGCCGATCAAGGCACAAATATGGGGAAAACTGGCATCCCATCTTCGTCCCCTGTGGAACGGCATGCCACTCCGTGGAGCGACGTATCCTCATCCTCTGGCGGACGAGTCGATACAGCTATTAACCCTGGGCGATCATGGATGCTAGGTAGTCCAACCCCAAACAATACAACGGTCTCAACTAGTAATACTGTCTGTATATCTCACATACTGAGGCTAATAGGGGTAAGGTATCGTATATATTACATGCTGAGCTAATGATAGTAATCTGTACGTATTTAATACGTGCTGAGGCAGCTAAATATATATAAATATGAATATAGTCTCCTGTCGGGCTGTACTGGGACAAATGCTATACAAGATAGTGTTTCTGCTGAAAACTATACTGTTTACTAAATTTCCGTATTAACATGATTTCCTATTCCTAACATGCTTTCTAAACTCCATTTTAGCCTGCTATTCTGTTTCTGAAGTGCTTTATGGATATTGCATTGCGTTGCGGGGTTTCAACTGAATACAACAATATCTTAACAGTTTGTATTACATCACATACTGAGCATACTGTGCAGTTTCTAACACTTATACTGGAATCTATATCATACTAGTAAGTCTTACACAAGTTGCAATTTAATGCTTCCAATACTGCATCAATATTCACAATAACGCAATACTTAACTTCTGAACATTCTACTGGCCTGTGAATTACTAGACTGTGTCAATATTACTTAACTTGCCGAGGGAACGAGCTTTACATACCTTATCCTTGAACTATTCGTCCGTCGAACGAGGCTCGGCCGGTACTTCAACCAATTTCTCCCAACTGCATTCATAAATACGTCAATTAATACTAAATACAGCTTTATTGTAAAGAGCAACGTCACTTTTGATATAGTTTATAGCCTAAACTTAGGCTTATCAAAAGACGGTCGAAAACTTGCTATTTTTCAGCGGCCCAGAAGGGAGAAATATTCACTTCTCAGCTAGGAACACATAGACATTAATTTAGAGCAATTCCACTTACCTTAACTCGGTGGCTCGCCGATTCGTCGGCCGTATTTCAGGAAACTAATTTCGCAGGAATGCTCTCTGCTGCTAAATACTTCGGTATCAGGGATTAATTTGAGTTTGGGTAGCGTTTAGCAGCGTAATCGGACGAAAATTATAATCCCTCCTTCGTCTTCCTCTGTTTAGCTGCGTTTTCTGGAAATTATAATGAGTTAAATGATATTAAACCGAAGTGGGGGCTTTATATACTTGAGCCTGAACCTGGGCAACGTGTCACGGAGCCATCGCGGAGCCATCGCGGAGGCCTCACCTCTGTGACATGCTGCCATCGCGGAGGGGCTCTGCCTCGGCTCCTCCCGCGATGGTTCGACGGGTTTCTCGTCCGATCTTTTTCCTGGCCTTTCTCTAGCACGTATGGCCTTCTAATATGCTTAACCAACGTGCGAATAGGTCGTCTAGGTGCCGGGAATTCTACGGGGTATAACACCAGCAGACTCTCAACGAGCATAAGTAAGAGCTTCTTGACAGAGCGAGAGGAACGGGTAGCTCTACCACTATCCATGTTGAGCTTGCGGGTGGCAAGGACCTTTCGGGCAAGCTAAATTTAGCCCCAATGATTCCAGAGGTCGTAGAAGTTACTGCTACTGTTGATGGGGTGACTATTCCCCCTATTGATACACCATTGAGTGCATCAGCTACCACCAGCACCACGACTGCATGGAGTTACCACCTCTGCAGGATGATAGGAGTGCTTAGTGCACTGCAGGTATGTCCCCTTCCTTCTGTTTTATATTCTATGCTTCGGGGATGAAGCATAATTTTAAAAAGGGGAGGGGGTGTACTTGTAATTTTTTGGGATTTTTAGATTCATCTAAGAGTTTTTGTTGCTGTGTTTCTTTTCCCTCAAGCATGCTATCTAGTAGAACTTACATGTTTTAGATTTTTCTGTTTAATTAGAATGTAGCTTAGGATTACTTAGCCAATAAATTGCACTAGTTTTGACTTTTGAAAAAAACTGACCTTGTTTAAATTTTTTTTATGGTTAATTATGTACTTATTGATTGCAAAACATGATTTTTGTGGATCATTTTGAGTCATTTAGTATATTGGCATGAATAGTTATAGTTAGCCATTTGTAAACTGGATAGGTAGAATGAATGCAAAAAATGTACCATGAGTGAGTGAGGTCTATACCTAGTTCAATACTGCATAGAGGATCTAGAACTTGCCCACTTGGTCTTTACACAGGTTTTAGGATGGTTGGTTACGAAAGGATCACATGCCATTTTTGTTTAGCCCATTTTAGCTTAAATTACGCTACCAGAATAATATGATTCCCTTGATCTCGATTTTGAGCCTTAAATGAACCATTTTTCTTTGATTAACCGATTAACCGATTAACCTTACCCATTTTTTATAATGAACCTGTTTTGGCCCTGGTGCCTCCTTGAACATTGTGAACCTCAACCTAGGAAAAATTCCTAAGTTGAGGGTGGCTAGAGTAAGGGTGCATAGATCTTGTGGAGGTGAAAAAGGAAAAGGAAAGATAAAGAGTAAAAAAGAGGTGTGGTGTGACAAAAAAAGAAAAAAAAGAGCTAAAAAGGAAAAATTGAAAAGAAGATACAAAAAGAGAAAAATGAACAAAAAGCTTAAAACACACCACAACCCATACAATTGCATAAAAATGGAGAAAAGGAGGAAAAAGCTGAAAAAGCGAAAAGGATGAAATAAGTGAAAAGTGGAACCACATGTATGTAGTTCCAAGGAGGGTTTAGTCACTAAAAAGCCCATATTTACCATACCCAGCCTCAAAGCCTACATTACAAGCCAAATGAAGTCTTATAGTGGCCTAGCCTGACCATCCAAAGAGCCGAAGTAGAGAAAATAAGGGCAAGCTATGGTATCTGATGTGCAGTATTTGGAACTTCCTTGTGAGAGAGAGAGTCTTACTTGTTCAATACCATGTTTCATATTTTTATATATATGTGAGTGAGGGATTTCATTTGCTGTGAGGGTACATGATTTGTGTTTTATTCTGCCAGTTGTTCGTGTGAAAAGAATTGGTGATGACTTGACTATCTGCTAATAACTAGATGACATATCTTGATACCTGTTTATCATGATTTGTGGTTACTTGATGTGCATATGCTGATTTGGTTTACCCAAAAGAGGGTCAAAAGCTATTTGAGTATAGTGCAAATTTTGACTGGTGTTAGCTGTAATATCCTCGGTTCATTTTTATGTTAAATGTCGTTTTTAGTTTTTGTTTTCTTTGCCCGAGGACATGCAAAAGTATTAAGTTGAGGGTGTTGATGTGCTATGAGTTCACAACACTTTTGATACTTAAAACTTAGAAAATAACATGGAATTAGGTGTGTTTATACGGATATGAGGTGTTTTTACTTTATTTTTAGGGAAACTAGGTGTTGGAGCAAAAATGTACAAAAGATGCATAAAAGTGTAGAAAATTAGCCAAGTACTATTCTCAGTACGAGCCATACTAAGACTCGTGGAAAAGCTCAGAACGATAGAACAATGCAAAGGCAAAGTGCAACTCTCAGTACGACCATACCAAGATTGGTGCGAGCCATAACTAGAGTCGTGGAAAACATCAGAGAAAATTTGCACAAGAAGTCTCCTGGTAAGGGTGGAACCTATGGATAGTAGCATCTACCTATGACCCGTACCAGGAGCCATGGGGAGCTTCAGTTCTTCTTAAAGACTTGGTAGAACTCAAGATGCAATAAGCAATTACAAGTCGTAGGAGTAAAGGTACGAGGCATACCGCATCACTCGTAGAAAGTTACAAAAGATGTCAAAGTTTTCAGAGCCAAGCCACGAATGGATTGTATGACTTGTAGGATCAGGGTATGAGTCGTACCAGCTACCAACACTTAGTCAATTCTGCAGCAGCCAAGGAACGTATGAGAGAGAGGTATGACCTATACAATCCTGTTACAGGTCGTATGACTAGTCATAGGACGAGTCGGCACCATATATGAAAATTTCCCTGTTAGCTTAGGAAAAGGTTTCTGATGTTTGTATAAATATCTTTTATGTTTCTTTTAGTAGGAGAACAATCAGTAGACGTGTGATTTCATTGAGAGAAAGTTTTTTAGTTAATTTTTTGTGAATTATTATCAAGTTTTCGAGAACAATTCCTGAGATCAACACTTTGTTTTCTCAATTGTTCTTGAATTTGTTCATCAATATTCAAAGCAGGTTTTCTTCCAATTATTACTGTAACTATTTAATTATATGTTTGTCTACAAATACTAATTACAACCTTACAATCATGAGAAGAGAGAGGCTAAAACCTCCACAACTAGGGTTATAGGAACCATGGTGGATTAACAAAATAGGTCTGCACAAAGTGATTCGAAACTAATGCTAAACACTTGTATTGTATTATCTTCATCTTTAAATGTTTCTTAATGGTGCACAACGTTAGGACTTTCCCGAATTCTTTACTTGCTTGAACCTAGAGAAGTAGAGATTAGGAAAATAGAATTACAACAAAGCCTTGACTTTTATGATCATTGTATGACTTCAGATGCGATCGCAGGAAAGTTGATTTAGAACATATCGATAACAGTTAGTTTGAAATCGCTCATGAGACCTGACTCGGGATTGAGTATAGTCATCCAATAGGGACAAACTAGTCATTTGGATGAACCCTAGTTATTAGTTCTACAAGTAAGCGTTAGGATTGATCACGCGTGTATACAGGAAGCAGTTATTAACCCTCGGGGAACACTTACCCTAGTTATTTTTAGATCATTATAAAAACCACAATTGAAATCTTGTTTTATTATTGTTTTTGTTTAAACCCCCCCAATTTGGAGATAACTCATCAACAAGTTTAAGTTCCGGCATTAGTCTAGTTCTTAACTTATTCCCTGTGGGTTTGACCCCAACATCTTTGTTGGGTATTTTATTGACAATTTCCTCTTCATACTTTGCCAGGAAGTGTGAGTTTGAGCGTTATCATTCCACACTAAACATCTGGCCGATATCAATGCTCCACTTATCCACAATGGATGCCATTACAAGAGCTTGACAAAGAGATAGTTTGTTGCCGCTCTTCGTTGGGAATAACTTACTGCACATTACATTCCACCAAAACTTGGTAGAATGATGGAGGTTCCTCTTGAAAATTTCATTTGTATCAAACACAACCCAAATTAGGGTACCCCTAACTATCACAACAACTATCAGCCCTCTAGCTTGTCTGCCTCTGTCAGCAATCTCATCATAAGTTGAGGCGTGCACCACCTCATAGTCCTCACTGAAGTAGTAATGGTTGATTGCTCCATGAATCATCACTGAGCTAAGTGGCTCTATCTGAATCTTCAACACGGGTTTTGACCTCAGGAGGATCGACCTGTAGACTGCATAAAACTCCCGAATCAGTGTCTAAATGTACCACCCCACTGACAATAAGAGAAACTCGCAGTGCTAAAATCTAATCTGCTCCATGATGTCGGGTATCCCTCTGACCCTACAAAGATCACAATCGTCTTCTCTGTAAGTCACCGAAAGACTCTACCATCGACTATGCTATGGCCTTGCAAATAGCACTCTCTAGTGCCATGTATTGCCAACATGATCCTATATATTTCCTCCCCCTTCTTTTGTCTCAACTTTGTTGCGGGGGAAGGGAAGGAGGGGAGGGGAAGGTGGAAGAAGAGGTCTGACTAGATGACTCCTTTGCAGCGTCCTCACTAGAGGATATCTCTATCTAGGATCCCTAAGTGTGGGCTTGGTTATGGTCATCACCGAACTTGGATGAAGATTCCGAAGCTGGTGTCTCAGCTGATGCCACATTAGCTGATGGAATGGGTGACACCTCAAATCTCCTGCTACCTGGAGGCAAGTATTGCTCCTCATCCTTGTCCATGAAGAAGGACCGCTTGTATGTGATTGACTTTCCTCCTTGTGATAATGCTTTTTTGCATCCCATTTACCTATGATCATGCACTAATTCGTTAGAACATAGAATCAGGGTATCTTGAAAATAGTAAGAAGTAAGTGTAGGATGACTGAAGGGGCGATCTGTATTTTCAAGGGACGGACCATACCCTATACCGTCAATTGAGTCTGAATATTTCACTTTACTACTTCAATGTACAATTCAAGGTATGGGACATCCTTTGGAAGGACGGTCTGTTCATTGAAAGGATGGTCCGTCCCTTGAGTCATACTTTGACTATGAGAATTAAAGTTGATGAGTTCAATTGGACCGTACCCTGTACCGTCAATTGAGTCTGAAAATTTCACTTTACTCATCAATGTACCTTTCCAAGTATGGGCCATCCTTTGGTAGGAAAGTCTGTCCCTTGAAAGGATGGTCCGTCCCTTGTGTCATACTCTGACTTTGAGAATTAAAGTTTATGGCTTCAATTGGGGGAACAAAAAACTATTCCTCTTTGTGAGAGATGGAATGTCTTTATGAGAGACGGTTTAGGGTACCAGATAATTTTCACTTTAGGTATTTTCAATTTTTGTACAAGTCATAGGCAATAGATAGGGCTAGTCCAATTTCAAGCTCAAAACATAGTTATCAGACCTGGAAGCAATGCTTATATACATAGCTAAGCCTTGTCCAATCAAACTATCATTTTAATCCCAAGTTCTTCTCCCCCCCCCCCCAAAAAAAAATATTCATTTCCAAGTCAAGGTATATCATAACCCTATTACACTACTAGGTGCAACATAACATTAGGCGTGCAATCAAAAGAACAAAATGAAGAACATTACCTAAGTAAGTCTGTATTGGTGCAGTGATGTGATGCAACTGACTTGGGTGAAGAACACTAGAAATGCATCTCTCTGTGTGTGTGACTAAAGGATGAGTGAACAATTCAAGTTCTTGAAGCTCAAATGATTAATATGGAGGAATTTTGAGTAGGGAAGAAGAGGGAAAAGATAAAGAATAAGAAGGTGGGTGTGTGTATGTTGAGTTGATTGTACGCCCATCGCACACCTAATTTCTTTTTAAATCCAACTGTGTTGGGTTGGTCAAGCCCATGGGTGGCTAATTAAAGGTCGACTTGGCCCAATTTAAACAATACCTTACCCAAGTTTCATTCTTCACGTGGGCCCATTGGCTTTTCCTTATTAATGACCAAAGACGGGACACGAGATGATCTGTCTAGGTAGAGTACGGTCCGTACATTAGACCGTCTCTTGCCCATCCCGTTGTAGTGCTAGAGGAAGAAGATGGAGGAATATGTGGTCCGTCATTTGATAGGATGGTCCATCTTTTCTACCGTCTTTTGTGCACCAGAATTGTTCTTTTCTATTTTAGATCACTTTTTTCATATTTTTAAGTGTATCTGCATCCACTAATACCCTTTATTCCAAAAATGCTTGAGTTACCTCCCAATTAGCACTTGAATTAATGTCGCAGCACGACATGAATACTACACAAGGTGTAGCATCCCTTGGGTTGCCTACTAGGAAGTGCCTGATTTAACATCGCGACATGAAGTAAGATACCCTGATAATTAATTTGGTGAGTTGTCTTTTGGAAGAGACTTCGTCTCACACTTCCCGCCTTTTATTCCATCAATGTATTGCTTCATCCATGCAAATTTAGCCTTCTTTATATTGGGTGATTTAGACATTGTATGCTCAGCTACCCCTTCCAACTTCATGCTCAACATTGATCACACAAATGTCCCCAACTCTTATGCGCAAGAAGTGACCTCTCCCGGCTTTCAGGGTGATACTCTCATTTTTGATGCAAAACATGATCTCATGCTTTTCAGAATCCATCAATGCTCTCCCAGTAGTAAAGAATGGTGATAGCGCTCAAACTCACACTTCCTGACAAATTATGAAGCTGACATTGTCAATAAAGAACCCAACTAAGAGGTTGGGGTTGATATCACAGGGAATAGGGTAAGATCTTGATTAATGTCGTTATTTGAACTTGTTGGAGAGTAATATCCAAATTGGGGGGTTTTTCAAGAAAACAATATTAAAACAAGACTATAATTCATGATTTAAATCAAGATTTGCAAACAACTAGGGTAAGTGTTCCCCATGGGTTCATAACTATTTCGTGTATACACACGTGATCAATCCCAATGCTTACTTGTAGAACTAATAACTAGGGTTCATTAAAACAACTAGTTCTTCCTTATTGGATGACTATAGTCAATCACTGGGTCAGGTCTCATGATCAATTTCAAACTAACCGTTATCAATATGTCCAAATTTAACCATCCTGCGACCACAACTCAAGTTAATACAATGATCATAAAGACCAAGGCTTTGTTGTAATTCTCTATTCCTAATCTCTACTTCTGTAGGTTCAAGAAAGTAAAGAATTCGGGAAAGTCCTAACGTTGCTCACTATTAAGAAACATGTTTAAAGATGAAGAGAATACAATATAAGTTTTTAGCATTGGTTTTGAATCACTTTTGTGTAATCCTATTTGGTTAATCCACCATGGTTCCCACAACCCCTAGTTGTGGAGATTTTAGCCTCTCATGATTGTAAGATTAAAATTTGCATTCATAAACAAATGCATAATTAAATACTTACAACAGTAATTGGAAGAAAACCAGATCTGAATATAAAAGAACAATCTCAAGAACAATATATGAAATCAAGAATTTTATCCCAAGAATTTCTACCCAGAACTTGATAAAAATTCATAAATAATATTCTTCACACGTCTACTACATTATTTCTATCTTCTCTGACTAAAATAAAACATAAAAGCTATTTATACAAACATTAGAAATCTTTTCCTAATCTAACAGGGAATTTTCCATATCTGGCGCCGACTGTGTCACGACTGGACCTATGACCCATAGCAGGATTATATGGGTCGTACCTACTTCTCGTACATCCTTGGATGCTGCAAATTTGTCTCAGTGTTGGAAAGTTGGTACAACTCGTTCCATAGTCCTACAAGTCATGCAATGCTTCCATAGTTTGGCCTTGAGAACTCTGACATCTTCTGAAATTTACCATGAGTGTTGTGGTACGACTCATACCTTTCTCGTATGACTCATACTGTTTATAGTGTCTGAAGTTCGTCCAAGTATTGAAGAATCTTCTGAAGTTCACCATGACTCATGGTATGGGTCGTATGTTGGTGGTACGATCTATGAGTCCATCCGTACCAAGAGACTGGCTTCGTGCAAATTGCTCTGAACAATTCCATGACTCCAGTTATGGATTATACCATCTTGGTAAGGCTCGTACTGAGAATTGTATGTTGTCTTCCTCTTAATCCAGCCTTCTGACTTTCACCACGATTCTCAGTACGCCTCGTATAATCGAAGTACGTCTCATATTGAGACTTGTACTTGGCCGTTTTTCTGTATTTTATGCTTTTTTTGTACATTTTTTTCTCCAACACTTATTTTTCCTAAAATCAAAGTAAAAATGCCTCATATCCATATAAACATACCTAAGTCCATGTTATTTTCTTAGTTTTACGTGTTGAAAGTGCTATAAACTCACAAAATATCAACACCCGCAACTTAAGACTTTTTCATGTCCTCAAGCAAAGAAAAAAAACTAAATACGACGCTTAACTAGAAAATAAACCTAGGATACTACAACCAACATCAAAAAAAACATGCACTATAAGCTCAAAAAGCTTTTGACCCTTTTCCCTTGAACTAAATTAGCACATGCCCTTCAAGCAACCACAAAACATGATAAACAAGGATCAAGATATCTCATCTTGCTATTAACAGATAGTTAAGTCATCACCAATGCTTTTTACAAAGACAACTGGTAGAGTTAAACACAAATCATGTACCCTCACAGAAAATGAAGTCCCCCACTCACAGATATAGTAAAATATGAAACATGGGACTGAACAAGTAAGACTCTCACTATCACAAAGAAGTTCCAAATATTGCATACTGGATACCATAAGCTTGTCCTTATTTTCTCTACTTCAATTCAGATGGTCAGGCTAGGATCACTATAGGACTTGCTTTGACTTGTAATGTAGGCTTCTGGGCTGGGTATGGAAGATATGAGATCTTTTTTTGAGTGACTAAACCCTTCCTTGGAACTACATACATGTGGCTCCATTTTTTCACTCTTTGCTTTTTCAACTTTTTCCTCCCTTTTCACCATTTTTTATGCAACTATATGGGTGTGGTGTGTTTCTTCAAGATTTTCATACATCATTCTCTTTTTGTATTTTCTTTTTCAATTATTCTTTCTTTTTCTTTTTCTTGTGTCACACCAAACCTCATTTTTCACCTTTTTATTTTCTCTTCCTTTTTAACCTTCCTATTATTTATGCACCCCTACTCTAGCCACTCTCAACTTAGGCATTTTGTCTATGTTGAGGTTCACAATGTCCAATGAGGGACCAGGGCTAAAATAGGTTCATTATAAAATGGGTATGGTTAATTGGTTAATCAAAGAAAAATGATCTATTTAAGGCTCACAATTGGGATCAAGGGAATCATATCATTTTTGGTTGGGTCATTTAAACAAAAAATGGGCTAAACAAAAATGGCCTATGATCCTTTCCTAACCAACCATCCTAAAACCTATGTAATGAACAAACGGGCAAGTTCTAAATCCTCTACACCGTATTGAACTAGGTATCAGATCTCACTCACTCATGGTACATGTCTTGCATTCGGTCTACCGGTCGTGTTTATTCATGTCTTAACAAAACTATTCATGCTAATATACTAAATGACATAAAAAGATCCAAGAAATCATTCTTTAAAATCACAGGTACACATCTAATCATAACAAAATTTTAAAACAGGGTTAACTTTTTACAAATCCAAAAATAGTGTAATTTATTGGCTAAGTACTCCTAAGAACTTTTTAATTGAACAAAAGTCACAAAAATAAAATGCTAAACATGACGGTTCTACTAGATAGCATGCCTGAGGGAAAAGAAACATGACAAGAAAAATCCTCGGACAAATTAAAAACCCAAAAATACAAGTACACCCCCTCCTTTTTTTAAAAAGCATGCTTCATCCCCGAAGCATAGAATGTACAAATAGAGGGAAGGGAACATACATGCGGCTACTCAGACTTCACCATCCATGGGTTTCCTCCCATGCAGTGCCTTATTTAACATTGCGACACGTTGTAACTTTTTTTATTCTTCAGGCATCATCAAGGTACACTGCCTCGATTCCTCTTATTTCCTCTGTATCTCCCAGATATAGCTTTATTCTTTGCCCATTCACCTTGATTTCAATTTTTCAGGATGCCAATGAAGCGTTGAGTTGAACGTCTGGACTAAATCACCAGTATTGAACTCCCCTTTTGGAATCTTCTTATTATGATAAATGTTCATTCTTTCTTTATAAATGGATGCACTCTCATAAGATCTAAGTCAAAATTCGTCCAATTCATTGAGCTAATCAAGTCTCAACTTGGCTGCTTCATTCTAATTTAAGTTCAGCTTTTTCAGAGTCCTTAATGCCTTATGCTCTAATTCAACTGATAGATAACGTGATTTTCCATAGACCAACTGATATGGAGATGAACTAATGGGGGTCTTATAAGTTGTTCAATAGGTGCACAACACATCATCGAGCTTCCTAGACCAATTTGTTTTATTAGTATTCACTGTTTTGGCAAGAATGGTCTTTATTTTCCAATTTGAAACTTCTACCTACCCACTTGACTGAGGATGGTAAGGTGTTGCCACCTTATGTTTGATGACATATTTCTCCAACAGGGTTCTAAAGAGGTGGTTATAAATGTGTGATCCACCATCATTGATGATTTCTCTGGGACTACAAAATCTAGCGAATATGTGCTTACGCAGAAATATTGTGACATTTTTTCCTTCATTGTTAGGTAGTGAAATAGCATCCACCTATTTGGAGACATAATCCACTTCCACTAAAATCTATTTCATCCCCCATATGAGCTAGCAAATAGGAACTGGAGTCTATACTTAACTGATGTTTCAAAATATAATGTTGATTCATTAGAACCATATAAAGCAACACCCAAAACTCCCATTAAGAGAAAAACAGAACCCCCCACTGCGTACAAAATAAATTTTGTAGCTGAGTACAAACGTTTCTTGTCACGCCCCAAAACTGGGGTAGGGCGCAACTGGCACTCGATTCATGATTGATCGAGAAGTCGGCTATATCACATCTGTAACAATAACACTTAGGCCATCCAAGCCACCTGTCATAATCAACTGAAGAATAAACTGGACCCATAAGGTCTCAACAATTCGGGGTAAACAATTGAAATGCAACCAAGGAAATTAGTGTGCTAAACAAAGCAACAATAAGCCGACGGGGCCACAAACTGAATAACACCGTACATACTAAGTCCACAAATCCTCTAAAGAGTAAACTGAATGATGGTCAAAACAGGGCTTCGACCTTCTCATAACCGCATCTCAAAACTCAAGAATAAATAACTAAATCCTAGCTCCAGGAATAAAGGAGCACACCAACCATCTGTTGATCTCACGAACTGCTACTGAAATGGCCATCCTGACCTCTACCTGCACCTGCGGCACGAGCGCAGGTCCCAAAGCAAATGGACGTCAGTATGAATGAAATGTACTGGTATGTAAGGCTGAAACTATAACCATGTGATAATAATCCTGCAATAACTAACTTAGCACATAAACATGTAAATGATAAATATAACCTGAAACTCTGCAACCTGTAATTGATATCAACTTACTATAACATAACTGAACTCAAGATAACTAAACCAGGAATAAGGAATGGTAACAACCTGGAATCCTGGAAACTGAAACCTGATAATAACTCTATAATAAGATGAAAATGCAATTAAAAAAAGCACAAGAAAGAAACTATAACTGTAATGCCAGTGACCAGCCAACCGTAAATCCATATATAAAATTCGTCAAGCCAGTGTACCATACTGGGGTAAAATAAAAATATTTCCAGCTGATGTACCACATTGGGGTAAAATAAAAGATCTCCAGACGGTGTACCACATCGGGGTGAAATAAAAATATCTCCAGCGAGGTACCACATCGGGGTTAAATAAAAATATCTCCAGCCTATGTGCAGTACCACTGTAAAATAATAACATCTCCAGCCGGTGTGCACTACCGGGGTAAAATAAAAACATCTCCAGCCGGTATGCACTACCGGGGTAAAATAAAAATATCTCCAGCTGGTGTGCAATACCGGGGTAAAATAAAAACATCTCTAGCTGGTGTGCAATACCGGAGTAAAATAAAAACTTTCTCAATCATAATCATTAAAGGAGCCGATAAAGCTTATACTGAGTCAATTTAACACATGTAGCATTGAAATGACAAATGCTTAATCTGTGGTCGTAATCAGTCTCTTTCGTAACATATAAATACAAGTGAGCACATATACCATGTAAAATTAGAAAATGTGCACATATATCACGTAAGGCTGTCAAATTATATACGAACATGTCAACTTAGTGACTCGATGGACCTTTAGGAGGTTTAGCCAACATAAGAATTTTAGAAGACTTACAAGCAATGTCCTATAGATAGTCTTACCAATTTAACGTATCGCTTGAGTAGAAGCACATAGATTCCCATTTATATGCAATCCTTTAACATCTGGGAACTACATATATATACTACCCATAGGGTGGTTCCTTTACATGTATCAACAACTATACATTGGAACTTCATTGCTAAACTTATCACGTCGATGAGCACATGCAGTTCTCAGTTCATTTGCCTTATTTGCAGGAAAACATGGGACTTATAACGTGAAGCTCGGAGTTATTGTCATAACGCTTAACATATACGGAGAGCTGAGAGCTGAATTACAGACATACAACGTATGAGACTTCTGTATAACGTATAAACTCGTATTTAGTTAGATGAGTGACCTGCAGGTGACTTCCTAGGATTAGAAGTTCTAAGCTTAACTAATCATTTTCATAGTTTGTGCTTATACTTACTTAGATATTAGGAACATTGGTACATGGGAGAATCACTCTTCTGAATTTAGGGAATTCAAATGATAACTCATCAAGAGCTAAAGATATAGATGCGTCACTTGAATATAACTGAAAAAATTCAACTGTATGTTATAATATGAAAATCATATACATTAAGACTTCTTATTGGAAATACATATAAAGACTTAAGTTCTTAGGCTGGTACGCAACTTCAAATACTTGATCGATACATTAGCATGATTCTTGGAATATGATCTTTTGAAAACTTCTTAGATTAGCATAACACCCTTCAATATAACTTAGGGACTGGAAGACATTACTTAAGAATCTGAGATTTGGATTTGTTTAACTTGAGAATTCATAAGCAACTCTCCAAGTGCTGCCTTATAGGCAAATAAAGACTTATAACCATAATTCGGACGACGCTGGATTGACTTTCACAACTTTGTAATTAACCGAGAAGCTTACGAAAGCTTACATCATTATAAATGGATTAGAAGCTCCTAGGATCACCCTTTTCGGTCATGGAAGACAATTTCAACACTTAGAATCGATAACTTTACATAAATGTTTAGGGGTATAGCGGAGAGCTTCTCTTTAACTTAAGTTACTATTTTACAAACGTTCAACTCTAGCTGATTTATACAAGGTCGTCACCTAATTGTCATTATATCATTACCACATAACGCATTTATATCACTTATTTAACTTAATTCCTTGTCGACTCTCAGGAGGTTCAGATAGCACAAGAGTTACAGTAAATTTACGGCGGCACTCTAAAGACAATTCTTGTTACCCTAGCAATGTAACTTGAACATAGGAATAAGCGTAAATATATACTTATATTCGTATAACCTTCTAACATTAATAAACTGTGTATAACCTTCCCAAAAAGATGGTTTCATAGAAATATCAATAATTTACACATTCGAGTTCTATCCTTCAAGTTCAACGTATCAGTTTGTTCGAAAACTCGTTAACTAGTCAGTTAGACAAAGGGAGAGAAATAAAGGAATCTCCTCTTGGACTTATATACCTTAGAACATGTTCTTAAGAGGGTGGATAACTATTATAAGGAATTTTCATTTCGTTGTTCTCATTTACCCTTATTTAGCTTAAAATTGTTTTCTAGAATTAAGTTTGTTTGCGTGTCGTCTTCTTGCCCTTTTACAAATTTCACATAGCAACTAGAATTTTGAAAACATTTGATATCACATGCATGAAATAATATAAAGGACCAGCTCACTGTGCCCACGCTGAGGGAACTTCAGAATCGATTTACAACTACAACCATAATCGTAAACAATACGCCTTCCACTTCACATTCGTTCACTGCAATCATATTTAACACTTCAAGCCTTCTATGAAGTATTTCTAATACTTTGGGCAGAATCATGTATGCCTCAATAGGAACACAAAACATAGGAACATTGGCCCGATCAACAATAAGATTTGGTGCTTGGAAAATAAGACTAGGGATGCCTTTACATACCTCACTTCATCGCGTCTTTTTAGCCAATTTCTTCCGCTTGCTAGAAACTCCGACTCCTTCAACTTCCTTACTTACACTACATGGAATGAGTACTTAGGTGTCTTAAACTTGAGGCAATTCAAGAGAGTTTCACTTACGTGCTTTTGGTGTTTAACCTCCCCAAAGGTGTGGTGTATTCCTTCCATATTTTGGATAAATTCTAGCATCTATACAGCTGTAACAACCTTACACTTGTGTATAACCCCTGCCCATATGGGGTTCCTCTTCAGCTAAATTCCGTTCCAAAAATGTAGCAACCATGTTGCCAAACTGCAGCAGCAACAGACACCCACGCAACACATAAGTTCCAATTTCACTTCCAACATAACTTGTTAATTCATGATAATTTAAAGAGTCAAAACACCACCTCCTTTTGTACTCAACTCTCACCAATATGGAGGTGGAACTTCACCTCGCTACTGCCCAAAAAACGCAGCATCTTGGCATCCAAAAACGCAGCAACTCGACAATTAGAAGCTCACAACATAAGAAACCATTTCAATGCTTGGACTATAAGGAAATTTGACCTATCCATACAATTTATTACCTGGGATTTGTTTTCACCATTGGATGGAGCTCTTAATTCTGCGAATTTTGAAAGAAAAATGAAGTGAAACGGAGTAGAAATGAGTTTTTTAGCTCAAACTTACCCGCGTGTAGCGCCCGTGCGACGTGCCCTCGCGCGTGAGCCAGCTTCTTGCCTATCTCGGCGCCCATGCGCATGGGCGCTTTTTTCAGCCGACAGTGCTGTCTTTAAATGAGCATAACTTTTACTCTGAACTCCGATTGATGAGCGGTTTTTTTCACTGTAAACTAGACTTAAATACCTATCATTTGATATGTTATGGGACTTCTGGATCATTATATGTTTGAAGATATGACCATTTAAAGTTGACCCTTATTTACAAACTTGACATACTCTTCGCTTTTTCCTTTGCACATGTTTCCCTCCTCACCTACGGACAACATACGATCCATAATTCCCTTAATATGACATATAACCATCAAATAATCATAAAAAAAAATCTAGGGTGTAACAGCCTCCCCCCTTTAAAATCATTCATCCTCGAATGAGGGTTATACCTCGGTAGCCGTAACTTTAGCCATAACATCTTTAACTTTTCCTTGCCTTGTGTCATAAACATACATTCTATTTTTGTAAGCACATCCTCTTTCTATTGCCGCTTCTTATCAAACCGTACTTACTTAACTCCATCTATTTGTTTGAAGTATGATAGACATGCTTTAATACCATAAAATCGGTAACTTTTCTAAACCTAAGCAAATTAATACACTGCCATGGGAGTTATGATTTACTCCAATACCACCTTTCCATTCATACCAATAGGAAATATCATAGAAAAAAGTGAAAATCACAACTTAACCACTTAACATATAGAATCAGTGTCAAACCTGAAGTTACTCTTTTACCTTTTCTTTTACCTGAAGTACAACAGGTGCTAAAGGATCAATAACTCTACATTCTCTTAGCTCTACCGAATATGAAACAACAGGAGGGGCTGAATCCCCTCCCACAATAATTCCGACTGGAACTTGGAGGAACTATGATACGAGGAATAGGAAACTCGCTTTGAGCCTCTAATCTATTTCTCGGATCGGCAGGAGGGAGATTAGGACCCTTTCAAACATCAGTGCCAATAAATCTCGTAGCAATCCGCCTTACTCCAGGAAAATTTTAAAACATAAGCACAATATAGATTTAACACACCTCTTACATCTTTGCTCTATAGCACGATCTATTAATGAACAAAGTGAAAAAACTCCTAAATGCCTTGTAGCTTTCTGATTATAAGTATGGTGCACAACATACCTATAAGACAGACTCTACTATACATGGCTTGTGGACTCCCTAGGATATGACTTCGCTCTAATACCAAGTCTGTCACGCCCCAAAACCGGGGTAGGGCACAACTGGCACTCGATTCATGATTGATCGAGAAGCCGGCTACATGTCATCTATAACTATAACACTTAGGCCATCCAGGCCACCTGTCATAATCAACTGAAGAATAAACTGGACCCATAAAGTCTCAACAATACGGGGTAAACAATCAAAATGCAACCAAGGCAATTAGTGTGCTAAACCAAGCAACAATAAGCCAATGAGGCCACAAACTAAATAACACTGTACACACTAACTCCACAAAGCCTCTAAATAGTAAACTGAACGATGGTCGGAACAGGCCTCTGACCTTCCCATAACCGCATCTCAAAACTCAAGAATAAATAACTAAGTCCTAGCTCTAGGAAGAAAAGAGCATACCAACCATCTGTTGATCTCACGAACTGCTACTTAAATGGCCATCCAGACCTCTACCTGCACCTGCGGCACAAACGCAGGTCCCCAAGCAAGGGGACGTCAGTACGAATGAAATGTACTGGTATGTAAGGCTGAAACTGTAACCATGAGATAACAATCCTGTAATAACTAACTTAGCACATAAACATGTAAATGGTAAATATAACCTGGAACTCTGCAACCTGTAATTCATATCAACTTACTATAACATAACTGAACTCAAGATAACTGAACCAGGAATAAGGAATGGTAACAACCTGGAATCTTGGAAACTGAAACCTGAAATAACTCTATAATAAGATGAAAATGCAATTGAGAAATGCACAAGAAAGAAACTATTACTCTAATGCGAGCGACTACCCAACCATAAATCCATATATAAAATTCGTCCAGCCAGTGTATCATACTGGGGTAAAATAAAAAGATCTCCAGCCGATGTACCACATCGGGGTAAAATAAAAAGATCTTCATCCGGTGTACCACATCGGGGTAAAATAAAAATATCTCCAGCGAGGTACCACACCGGGATAAAATAAAAATATCTCCAGCCGGTGTGCAATACCGGGGTAAAATAAAAACATCTCCAGCTGGTGTGCACTTCCGGGGTAAAATAAAAACATCTCCAGCCGGTGTGCACTACTGGGGTAAAATAAAAATATCTCCAGCTGGTGTGCAATACAGGGGTAAAATAAAAACATCTTCAGCCGGTGTGCAATACCGAGGTAAAATAAAAACATTCTCAATCTTAATCATTAATGGAGCCGATAAAGCTTATACTGAGTCAATTTAACACATGTAGCTTTGAAATGACAAATGCTTAATCTGTGGTCGTAATCGGTCTCTTTCATAACATATAAATACAAGTGAGCACATATACCATGTAAAATTAGAAAATGTGCACATATATCACGTAAAGCTGTCAAATTATATACAAACATGTCAACTTAGTGACTCGACGGACCTTTAGGAGGTTTAGCCAACTTAAGAATTTTAGAAGACTTACAAGCAATGTCCTATAGATATTCTTACCAATTTAACGTATCGCTTGAGTAGAAGTACACAGATTCCCATTTCTATACAATCCTTTGACATCTGGGAACTACATATATATACTGCCCACAGGGTGGTTCCTTTACATGTATCGACAACTATACATTGGAACTTCATTGCCAAACTTATCAGGTCGATGAGCACGTGCAGTTCTCAATTCATTTGCCTTATTTTGCAGGAATACATGGGACTTATACCTTGAAGCTTGGAGTTATTGTCAAAATGCTTAACATAAACGTAAAGCTAAGAGCTAAATTACAGACATACAACATATGAGACTTCTGTATAACGTATAAACTCGTATTTAGTTAGATGAGTGACCTCTAGGTGACTTCCTGGGATTAGAAGTTCTAAGCTTAACTGATCATTTTCATAGTTTGTGCTTATACTTACTTATATATTAGGAACATTGGTACATGGGAGAATCACTCTTGTGAATTTAGGGAATTCAAATGATAACTCATCAAGAGCTAAAGATATAGATGCGTCACTTGAATATAACTGGAAAAAATTCAACTGTATGTTATAATATGAAAATCATATACATTAAGACTTCTTACTTGAAAGACATATAAATACTTAAGTTCTTAGGCTGGTACGCAACTTCAAATACTCGATTGAGACATTAGCATGATTCTTGGAATATGATCTCTTGAAAACATCTTAGAATAGCATAACACCCTTCAACATAACTTAGGGACTGGAAGACATTACTTAAGAATCTAAGATTTGGATTTTTTCAACTTGAGAATTCATAAGCAACTCTCCAAGTGATTCCTTACAGGCAAATAAAGAGTTATAACTATAATTCAGACGACATTGGATTGACTTTCACAACTTTATAATTAACAGAGGAGCTTACAAAAGCTTACATCATTATAAATGGATTAGAAGCTCATAGGATCACCCTTTTCGGTCATGGAAGACAATTTAACCACTTAGAATCGATAACTTAACATAAACGTTTAGGGGTATAGCAGAGAGCTTCTCTTTAAGTTAAGTTACTATTTCACAAACGTTCAACTCTAGCTGATTTATACAAGGTCATCACCTAATACTCATTATATCATTACCACATAACATATTTATATCTCTTATTTAACTTAATGCCTTGTCGATTCTCAGGAGGTTAAGATAGCACAAGAGTTACAGTAAATTTACGGCGGCACTCTAAAGACAATTCTTGTTTCCCTAGCGTGTAACTTGAACGTAGGAATAAGTGTAAATATATACTTATTTTCGTATAACCTTCTAACATTAATAAACTATGTATAAACTTCCCAAAAATATTGTTTCATAGAAATATCAATAATTTACACATTCGAGTTCTATCTTTCAAGTTCAAGGTATCGGTTTGTTCGAAAACTCATTAACTAGTCAATTAGACAAAGGGAGAGAAATCAAGAAATCTCCTCTTGGCCTTATATACCTTAGAACATGTTCATAAGAGGGTGGATAACTATTGTAAGGAATTTTCATTTCGTTGTTCTCATTTACCCTTATTTAGCTTAAAATTGTTTTCTAGCGTTATGTTTGTTCGCGTGTCGTCTTCTTGCCTTTTTACAAATTTCACATAGCAACTAGAATTTTGAAAACATTTGATATCACATGCATGAAATAATATAAAGGACCAGCTCACGGTGCCCACGCTGAGGGGACTTCAGACTTGATTTACAATTACAACCATAATCGTAAACAATACGCCTTCCACTTCACATTCGTTCACTGCAAGCATATTTAACTTTTCAAGCCTTCTATGAAGTATTTCTAATACTTTGGGCAGAATCATGTATACCTCAATAGGAACACAAACATAGGAACATTGGCCCGATCAACAACAAGATTTTTTGCTTGGAAAATAAGAATAGGGATGCCTTTACATACCTCACTTTCTCGCGTCTTTTTAGCCAATTTCTTCCGCTTGCTACAAACTCCAACACCTTCAACTTCCTTACTTACACTACATAGAATGAGTACTTAGGCATCTTAAACATGAGGCAATTCAAGAGAGTTTCGCTTACATGCTTTTGGTGGTTAACCTCCCCAAATGTGTGGTGTATTCCTTCCATATTTTGGATATATTCCAGCATCTATACAGCTGTAACAACCTTTCACTTGTGTATAACCCCTGCCCATATGGGGTTCCTCTTAAGCTAAATTCCGTTCCAAAAATGTAGCAACCATGCTTCCAGACCGCAGCAACAACACACACCCACGCAACACATAAGTTCTAATTTCACTTCCAACATAACTTGTTAATTCATGATAATTTAAAGAGTAAAAACACCACCTCCTTTTGTACTCAACTCTCACCAGTATGGAGGTAGAACTTCACCTCCCTACTTCCCAAAAACGTAGCAACTCGACAATTAGAAGCTCGCAACATAGGAAACCATTTCCAAGCTTGGACTGTAAGGAAATTTGACCTATCCATAAAATTTATTACCTGGGATTTGTTTTCACAATTGGATGGAGCTCTTAATTCTGAGAATTTTCAAAAAACAAATGAAGTGAAATGGAGTAGAAATGAGCATTTTCGCTCAAAATTACTTCATATAGGCAGGCTGGGCGGTGCCCGCGTGCGGCGCCCGTGCGACGCGCCCTTGCGCGCGCGAGCCAGTTGCCTACCGGTCTTGTGGCCCATGCGCATGGGCGCTTTTCCATCCGACAGTGCTGTCTTCAAATGAGCAGAACTTTTTACTCCGAACTCCGATTGATGAGCGGTTTTGTTCACTGTAAACTAGACTCAAATAGCTATCATTTGATATGTTATGGGACTTATGGATAATTATATGTTTGGAGATATGACCATTTAAAGTTGACCCTTATTTACAAACTTCACATACTCTTCGCTTTGCCCTTTGCACATGTTTCCCTCCTCACCTATAGACAACATACGATCCATAATTCCCTTAATATGACATATAACCACCAAATAATCATAAAAAAAAAATCCGGGGTGTAACATTTCTTTCCTCCCCACATGGCTAAAAGTAGATAAACAGGAATTAATTCTAACTCCCACATGATGAAAAAAAGTAAAAGGTCCCGAGACAAAAATGATTTAATTTGACCACTGTACATTGCTAATATGAGAAAATGGAATATTCGAGAATGTCGAGTAACCGGCCAAGCTGCTAAAGTCGCTAAAGTAGTGATAGATCTTGTTAATAAAATGGGTCCTATAGAAAGTCCATCTATTCCTAATCTCCAATGGAAATCAAGTGGATTTGTTTCTATCTTTTGTTGAATCTTTTTCACGGCTGGATAGATAATTTGATAAGCCAATGATTTTTTTCCATGTTTCAGAATACGGTTAACCAACATGTTAACGAATCGATTATGATAAATTGGATCAGATTTTTCTATTTTTTTCTGCAGTACCTCGACGTGACATGAGAGTGAAAGGGGTTCAAGAAGCCCTGGCTGGACAACCATCTTCCAAGAATACTCTGGGGGAAACTCGGTAGGCTCTTACGAGGCGATCAACTCGACTTGAAAACAAAAATTTCTGAAAATGGAAATTTCTAGATCGATGGTGGGGATGAGCCCATGTGTACGCCTAACCCTTGGCCACCCCTCAATGGCACTAATAAGAACACAAGCTGGAACAACCTATTCTTCCTGAATATCCCGATTTAAGGCTAAAGAATTTCCTTCCGCTACCATATAGTATTCATCTGTACCTGGTGATAAATAAAGCATCCATACCCCAGTTGACCTCTTAGAAATTTCATAATTTCTAGAGATCCCCAATGCCCAACCAAAGGGCGACTGCGGGACCAATCAAAAAGTCACGGAGCTCTCTTCTCTTTCAATGGCAGCAACTAGTTTAAGTTCAATGTCAGCCGGATTTCTAAGCACTAGTCTTTCCGTCTCACCTGCTAACTCATCGAAAGAAATAAAGTCAATCCATGCGCCTTTGGTCTGAATACAGATAAAATGAATAGCTTTGAAGATGATCCTTCCAGAAGAGGGGGATATTAGTAAAAAATTCTTACTTAAGCTCATCGATGTGTACTCTTAGGCTATGAAAGAGAGGGCGGACCAGGAATTGAATAAGATGCATCGAATGCCCTTGTCGTGTTAGCAAGAAAAGAAGGAGCTGCTATTGATTGAATCAGGAAGAAGCAAATTCATTTTCTATGCTTTCCCTGATCAAACTAGAAGTTACCAAGGAAGCATGTATAACTCTGAATAGTGAGCCGCCTTTTAGCTAACATTTCGATTTTAAATAGAACATTGTTAAGAAAGCAATCTGTATTCTCATAGAATATATATGGTCTGGGACGAAAAGATTTGAACCTCCCCATACATAAAATACAACTTCCAGAATAGGGGTCAATGGTAACTCAAGGTTGTGGGTAATGCCACCCTGTCTTTGACATTAATCACATGCCTTGGTGTAATCATAGGCATCTTGGTGAATAGACATCCAGTAATACCCACATTGTAGGGTTTTATGTGTAGTTCATATACCACTATGATGACCCCCAACTGGGGATGAGTGATAGGCCTCTAGAATGCTCAACATTTCTACCTCTGGCACACATCTACGAATGATTCCATCTACACAAATGTGAAATAAATATTGTTTATCCCAATAGTATCTTCCGGCATCAAATAGGGACTTCTTCTTCTATTGGGGAGTCATGTCTTCTGGGATCATGTCACTAACCAAATGATTTGCAAAGTCAGCGAACCAGGGAATTAAGTCCCAAGATGCAGCTAGTACCTACTTGTTTGGAAAAGTGTCATCGATATCAATCTCCTCTCTTGCCCTAGCCTCAGACTCTAGCCTGGATAAGTGATCAGCTACCTAATTTTCAGTTCCTTCTTTGACCTTAAACTCAAATTATTGAAGCAACAACACCCACCTAATCAACCTGGGTTTAGCATCCTTTTTATACATCAAGTATCTCAAAGCTACATGGTCTGTATGAACGATCACCTTAGTTCCTAGAAACTATGCTCGAAACTTCTCGAATGCAAAGACCATTGACAACAACTCCTGTTGTGTGAAAGTGTAGTTATTTTGGGTGTGTTGAGTGTTTTACTAGCATAATAGAAAGGATGGAAAATATTTGCTCTCCGTTGGCATAAGACAGCACCGAGAGAAACCCCGTTAGCATCACACATTACTTCAAATGGAAGAGACCAATCTGGAGCTATGATAATAGGAGTGATGAGTTTCTCTTTCAAGAACTCAAAAGCCTTTAGACAAGCCTAATCAAATACGAACTTCACCTCCTTCTCAAGTAATTTTCACAATGGTTGTGCAATGTTTGATAAGTCCTTGATAAACCTCCTACAGAATCCTGTATGCCCTAAAAAGCTTCTGCCCTTTTATGGAAATAGGTGGTGGAAAACCTGCTATAACTTCAATTTTTGCCTTGTCCACCTTAATTCCTTTTCCAGAGATTTTGATATCCAAAAGGCATTCTTCTGAAAGGTAGTCTTTTTTTGATCTTTTGGGGCTATAGTGATCTGATTGTACCCTGAGTAGCCATCAAGAAAAGATTACCAGCCTCTACCTGCCAATCTGTCAAGCATCTGATCTATGAATGACATTGGAAAGTGGTCCTTCTAGGTCCAACGGTTAAGCTTCCTCTAATCCATGCACACATGCCATCCTGTGATTGGTCTTGTCGGTATCATCTCATTGTTCTCATTGGGTACCACTATGATGCCACCTTTCTTTGGCGCACACTATACCAGACTTACCCACTTGCTATCTACAATGGGGTAGACTTCACCAGCATCTATGTCACAACCCGAACGGAGGCCCAGATCGTAACATGGGACAAGGAGCCATGAAAGACCCCAAGTCAACCCATGGCATAAGCATATGTCTACCTCAATAAAGTAACTGAATAACCAACAATACAATCATAGCGGAAGACTAACTTGAATGTAACATCAGAATGTGAAATCCAAAGCTGAATACATACATATGTCTGAATAGCCTCTAAACATGATGAGTTGATAGGACAAGACCCCAACTAACTCAACAAGCTGAAAGTGAACTACATAAAGAAAGCTGAATAGTCCAGTCCTCGAAAGATGAGGACTCGCCAACAAGGCAGCGCTAACTCTGATAGGCTGACTAAGAGCGGGGTTGAAGCTAAAAGTCAGGTCTTGTATCGTGAAACGATACAACATAGAAAGTATGAGGTCAGTATGTAGAACGTACCAAGTATGCAAGGTAAGTAAAACTGCTAAAGTAAGTAAAAATCATATAAAGACAATGCATTAATTAAAACATAAACATCAGTAAAATGAGAGTGGGGCTTGCATGCATTCTTCCTGAAATCATGATCTCTACATAACATGACACAACATAACTTCATAACATCATAACTGAATCGGTTGACTCAAAGTGAATTCTGACACTTATAAGTAAAAGTTGAACATTGAGTCAAACCCGCTTTAGAACATGCATTTACATAAATTTCATAAGTAATGAATATGCATATCTTAAATCATGAGGAACAATGGGAGACTCGTCTTGTAACCAACATATCACAATAGAGATTACATGGTCCCAACTAATACACTCAAGTGGGCAGAGCCTTCCAAAACCTTGCCAGGGCTAAGGACGCTACCATGATATCGATATCAACCTAAAGGCCCATTCGTGCAAGGGAAGCTCAAAAGGGAGGTCCCAAATCATATAATAGTATAACTCTACGCTGGCGCATAGTTTTGACGCATGTGGTGATTGAACTATAGCCTATTCAGTGCTAGACCATTCTCCGAAAAACATGCATATGCTCTACATGATTTATAACGAAGCTCAACATCGTCTATTGACGAAGCTCAATGATCGAATACATCTCAAATGTGAAATCATGCATATGAGAAACTTTTAGTTCAAAACATACCACAAGAGGAAAGCATAATGGGGAGTCTTTGCTCCAAAACCATGTGGTAAGCTATGCATAAAAAGACTTAACTCAAAACATACCATAAGCTAAGAATATAAAATTGGGAGTCTTCGCTCCAAAATAATGTGGTAAGCTCAATTCGGGAAAATCATCATTTATACTCAACATGTGGGCGTTACCCAAAGCTTTATCATACTTAGAAATATTCGATTCTCATCGAAAACATAATTATTAACATGGGTAGCTTCAAATCATGTTTTTCATCATAGTATCTCATCATTATCACATATACATTACAAATCTCACTTTTCATGAACATCTCACCAATGGGTTTTAAAATTTATAAGACTAGAACATGATTTTTAATGGAAATCATTTTAAAAATTGTCCATGGTTCATAATTTGATAGTAGAATCATAATCAACTCCTACCAATGTATAGAAATAGATAATTCATGCATTTGGGTGAAAACCCCATAGATACATCATAGAGTTTCATACTTTGAAGAGAAGGATTGGACATGGGTGTGGAAACAATCATGCATTCATGACCCTACATACTTGCTGGAGGCTGAATCTTACTCTCCCTTGAATGCCCAAAAGAAAATTGAAGGAGAAAACCTTGAATCACCCTTTGATCACCTTGCTATCACTATTCTATTCTTTTTAATGAATGAATGAAGACTTTAGGATAGTTTTCCCCTCTTACACCCACCTTTCATTGCCCAAAACAAAGTAGTTTAGGACCCTATAACATAGGAATTACGAAAAGACCCTTACTTAAATCACAAGGTTTTGCTGACTGCCAGTCCCCACGATGGATTGGACGATTCATCCATAGATGCCACGACTCGTGGACTCAACCTATCAGTTACATAGCCAAAATCCATCAAGGGACCCTACGAATCGTGGTGGCTGACCACGACTCGTGGTCCCCACCCGTGATCCCCATTGTCCAAAATTTCCTTGCCAACTTCCCGTCCAGGCCATGGGTGACTCTAGGAGTCGTGTGCCTTGACCACGACTCATGGTCATGCCTATGGTGTCTCCCCAAATCAGCTTTACTTCTTTGCTTGACCACGAGTCACTTCACGACTCGTGGTCCCTCCCACGGGTCACCTAACGACCCGTGCTGTGATTTGGTGCCGAATTTCAGTTTTCTCTATTTAAACTCCCGGTTCTGATCTTTGGGCTTCTGGGGTATAACAATATCTCTCCCTTGGGAATATTCATCCTCGAATATTGGAAAACACATAGAAAAGTAGAGATATACAGTTATCATAATCAAATACTTATCATTTAAACCGAAAACTGACAAAATGACTACCTCCGATTCAAAATACACAACTGATCTGAATTTACGAATCATACATACATCCACATACATAAGAGAAACTTGCATTCATGAACTGAACATGAAACTAAATGGAGCTCTAAGTCAAAACTGATACCTCAAGCTGTCACTGAGTCGGTAGAGAATAAATGTGGGTATCTAGCCATCATATCCGCTTGGGCCTCCAAGTAGCTCCTTCAACATGTTGATTCCTCCATAACACTTTAACTAAAGCTACTTCTTTTTTCATTAGCCTTTGAACTTGTCGATCTAGTATTTCCATGGGAACCTCCTTATAGCTAAGGCTATCTTTTACACCAACACTGTCCACCAGGACAACTAAAGCTGGATCACCCAAACAATTCTTCAAAAGCGATATGTGAAACACAAGATGCACAGAAGATAACTCCTAGGGCATTTCCAACTCATATGCCACCTTACCAACCCATTTAAATAATACGGTAGGGACCAACATAATGAGGGATGAGTTTTCCTTTCTTTCCAAACTGCATCACTCCCTTCATGTGGAGATACCTTTAGAAACACCTAGTCATCGAGTTCAAATTCTAGTTCTCTTCTTGTCACGTCCGCATAGGACTTTTGATGACTCTGGGAAGTTTTCAACCTATCTCTTATCAACTGAACCTTCTCCATTGCCTTATGAACCGAGTCCGGACCTATCATTGCTGCCTCACCAACCTCAAACCATACGATGGGCGACCTACATCTCCGCCCGTAAAGAGCCTCGAATTGAGCCATCTGAATACTAGAGTGATAGCTATTATTGTAGGAAAACTCGATCAGGGGAAAGTGATCATCCAGACCACCCTTGAAGTCAATCACGCATTCCCTCAACCTTCCCTCGATGGTGTGCATTGTCCATTCCTCTTGACCATCCATTTACCGATGAAATGTTGTGCTGAGTTTAACTTGAGTCCCAAGCCCTCTTTGAAAAGACCGCTAAAATTGAGAGATAAATTGAGTAACTCGGTCTAAAATAATGGAAAAGGGAGCTCCATGCAATCGAATCAACTCCAAGATATATAGCTTGGCGTAATCCTCTGTTGAGTCTGTGGTTTTGACCGGTGGTAAATGTGCAGCCTTGGTCAACCTATCTACCACAAGCTAAATAGAATCATAGTGTCGACGGGTACAAGGCAGACATGTTATGAAATCCATGTTAATCTCTTCCAACTTCCAAGTGGGAATGCTAATATCCTGAAGCATGCCTCCCAGTCACTGATGCTCAACTTTTACTTGCTGACAGTTCGAACACTTGGCTACGAATTCTACAATATCCTTTTTCATGCCATCCCATCAATAGATTTCTCATGAATCACGATACATCTTGGTGGCACCCAGATGGATGGAATATATGGATCCATGGGCCTCATGCAGTATCCAACTCCTCAAATCATCAATATCTGGAACACATAGGCGACCCTAGTACCGAAGCACACCATCTCCCCCTTGGGAGAAGATCTCCACCTTTTGACTTCGAACAACCTCCTTCAACTTTACCAAAATTGGGTCCTCGTCTTGTCTAGTCTTCACATCAGTCACCAAGGAGATTCGGATCTGCTTTGAACAACAACAGTGCCATTGACAGAGTTAACTAACCTAACTCCTAACCTTGCGAGATGATGCACATCTTTCACCAGCTCTTTCTTTCTTTCATCCAAATGGGACACATTCTCCATCGAGAGTCTATTAAGTGCGTCCGCGACCACATTAGCCTTACTTGGATGGTAAAGAACACTCATATCGTAATCTTTGAGTAGCTCTAACCACCTCCTTTGCCGTAGATTAAGGTCTTTCTATGTGAACACATACTATAAGCTCTTGTGGTCCATAAACACATCCACATGGACCCCATACAAGTAATGTCGCCATATCTTCAATGTGAATACCAACGCTGCCAAGTTTAGATCATTGGTCAGGTAATTCTTCTCATGGATCTTCAACTGTCTAGAGGCATATGCTATCACCTTCACTTGCTGCACCAATACACAACCGAGTCTGATTCTTGAAGCATCACAATACACCACGACACCATCTGTACCCTTAGGTAGGCTCAACACCGGTGCGGTAGTGAGTTGAGTCTTCAACTCTTGGAAGCTCTTCTTACAAACTTCCGACCATTGGAACTTTACCTTTTTTTGAGTCAACTTTGTCAAAGGTGCTCACTCGATGAAAAGCCTTCAACAAATATCTTGTAATAACTAGCTAGGCCCAAGAAACTCCGAATATTCGAAGGATTCACCGGCCTATGCCAATTCTTCAACGCCTTGATTTTTTGAGAATCTACCTTTATGCCCTCGCTTGACATCACATGGCCCAAAAATGCAACGGAGTTCATCCAA
This sequence comes from Datura wrightii, assembly GCA_035772735.1. Taxonomy (NCBI): domain Eukaryota; kingdom Viridiplantae; phylum Streptophyta; class Magnoliopsida; order Solanales; family Solanaceae; genus Datura; species Datura wrightii. The sequence continues at coordinate 134,061,049 of JASDFA010000016.1, forward strand.
TACTTTCACTTGCTGAACTTGGCATACAATTGGCGATCCTTGAGAGTCTGAACCACTACTCTCAAATGAGCAGCATGCTTCTCCTCACTTCGAGAGTATATAAGGATGTCATCAACGAACAAGATCACGAAAATGTCTAGATATCGCTTGAACACCCTGTTCATTCAGTCCATGAAAGCTGCAGGAGCTTTCGTTAGCCCAAAATACATGACTACAAACTCATAATGACCATATCACATCTTGAAGGTTGTCTTCGGGATATCACTTTCTCAAACTCTGAGCTGATAGTACCCGGACCTGAGATCTATCTTTGAGAAGCACTTGGCACCCTGAAGCTGGTCAAACAAATCATCGATCCTGGGTAAAGGATACCTATTCTTGATAGTGACTTTGTTCAATTGTCGATAATGAATACACATGCGAAGAAAACCATCCTTCTTTCGAACAAAGAGAATTGGTGCATCCTATGGAGACTTTCTCAGTCTTATGAAACCCTTATCTAACAAGTCCTTCAACTACTCTTTCAACTCCTTTAGCTCAGCTGGAGCCATCCTGTAGGTAGGAATAGATATAGGCTGCTTATCGAGTAGATGGTCAATACAAAAATCAATCTCCCGCTTGGGAGGAACATCCGGCAAATCATCAGGAAAGACCTCTTGATACTCATGTACTATTAGAACTGACTAGATAGTCGAGGTGTCGTACTCAACATTCTTAACCCTAACTAGATGATACATGCAACCCTTAGAAATCATCTTCCTGGCCTTAAGGTAGGAAAAGAAACGACCTACGGGCACAACTGAACTACCCTTCTATTTTAAGATTGGCTCACCCAAAAATCTGAACTCTACTGCCCGAGATCTACAATTAACTGAATCATAGCATGCAAATAGCCAATCCATGCCGAGAATCACATCAAAATCGTTCATGGTTAACTCTATCAAATCTGTTGAGGTGACCTTATGAAGAACTGAGATTGGACAACCTCTATACAGCCGTCTAGCTATGATTGAGTCACCTACTGGAGTAGAAATAGAGAAAGGTTTAGAAAAGACTTCGGGACTGACTCCCAAGCTACTGACCACATAAGGTGTCACAAAAGACAAGGTAGCCCACGGATCTAGCAGAGCATAAAAATCAATATGAAAACTCATAACATACCAGTGACCATATTTGGGGAGACCTCCTGTTCCTGATGGGATGCTAAAGCATAGAATCTGTTCTAGTGTTGACCGCCAGTTGTTCTAGTAGATGCCCCCAGATGTGTTGTACGGGCGGGAGGGGCTGTTGAACTAGAAGCTAGGCCTTGGGCTCTAACCTGATCCTATCTCGCTGCTGGACAATCTCTAAGCATGTGTCTGGGTTGCCCACACTTTAAACAAACACCTGAACCTGCCAAGCACTGGCCTGTGTGCCCTCGACCACATCTGTGACAAGCTGGGATGCTACAATCTATGGGTCTACTACTCTGATCCCTCGATCCTGATGCTAGCTCTTTTTGATCATATCTAGGCCTAGATGGCACACTCAGTGCTGAAGATGCTGGGGCTGATTATCTTTGTTGAGTCTGCTGTTGGTGCCCACCACCGGACCTCTGCTGGAGAGAATTTGTGGTCCTCGGTCTTGGCACTCTTCCTCTCTCTCGAATGCGCCGCCTCCATCTGCTGAGCGTACAACAGTATTCGTGGGAAATCCATATACTGATGAAGCATAGAAGTCCTACAATCCTTGTCCAAGTATCCTACTACGCCATGGAAGAATCTACTCACCCACATCTTCTAGTCGGCTACCAACTCTGGTGCATATTTCGATAGGTGAGTGAACTCAAGGGCATACTCTTTTATACTCATTCTCCCTTGCTTCAAGTTAACAAACTCAGCTGCCTTCAGCTCCCTCATCTATCGAGGGAAGAATCGGTCTAGAAATATAACATGGAACTCTTCCCAAGTGATCGTACCTCCTCCTACGACCTGGCTATCCTTCCATAGGCGAAACTAGATATGCACGACCCCTTTTAATTGGTAAGAGGCCAACTCAGCACACTCAACCCCATTCACCCCCATTCACCCCCATGAATTGGGTGATCTTGACAATCTCATCTATGAACTCATGTGTGTCCTCATCTACCTTGGACCCAAGGCACTCCGGCGGATTCATTCTCAATAAGTCTCTGACTCGAGTTGCCACTGCGTTGCCATTTTGCGGAACATGCGCATAGGTTTGTTGATTAACTTGAGCGGTCAAGGCCTACGCAAGCATCTGAATAGTGACCCAGAACTCAGCATGGGCAACTGGCTCTGGTTCCTGGGGCTCCTAAACTGGTTGGGCTTGCTGATGCCCATGGCCATTTCCATCATTATGGCCTTCACCATCTCCATTCCTCCTTCCGTTCACTCTTCGAGGAGCCATGATTCTGCAATCGTGAACAACATGAATTAGAAGGATAGAAAGACTTTTCATCGCACGACATAGATCATGAAAGAAGGGAACATTTCCTAAACGTTTCACACCCATGAAGAAGACTCTACTTAATGCGGCTTTCAGACACTCTAGGATGCTTCAAACCTAATGCTTTGATACTAAGTTTGTCACGACTCGAATGGAGGCTCGGATCATAACATGGGACAAGGAGCCCTAAAATACCCCAAGTCAACCCATGCCATAAGCATACGTCTAACTCAATCAAGAAACTGAATAATCAACAATACAATCATAGCGGAAGTCTAACTTGAATGTAACATCTAAATGTGAAATCCAAAGAGGAATACAGACATATGTCTAAATAACCTTTAAACATAACGAGTTGATAGGACAAGACCCCAACTAACTCAACAAGCTAAAATTGAACTGCATAAAGAAAAGCTAAATAGTCTAGTCCTCTAAAGATATGGACTCACCAACAAGGTAGAACTAACTTTGACAGGCTGACTAAGAGCGGGGCTGAAGCTGAGAGCCGAGTTCTGTATCATGAAATGATACAGCATAGAAAGTATGTGATCTTTACGTGAAATGTACCGAGTATGCAAGGTAAGTAAAACCTCTAAAGTAAGTTAAAATCATTTAAAGACAATGAATTAATTAAAACATAAACATCAGTAAAATGAGAGTGGGGCTAGCATGCATTCTTCTAGAAATCATGATCTATTCATAACATGACACAACATAACTTCATAACATCATAACTGAATCGGTTGACTCAAAGCTGAATTCTGACTCTTATAAGTAAAAGCTGAAAATTGAGTCAAACCTTCTTTAGAACATGCATTTACATAAATTTCATAAGTAATGAATATGCATATCTGAAATCATGAGGAACAATGGGAGACTCATCTTTTAACCGACATACCACGATAGAGCTTACGTGGTCCCGACTATTACACTCAAGTGGGCCGAGCCTTCCAAAACCTTGCCAGCACTAAGGGCATTACGATGATATTGATATCAATCTAAAGGACCATTCGAGCAAGGGAAACCCACAAGGGAGGTCCCAAATCATATTATAGTATAACCATATATTGGTGTGTAGTTCTGAGGCATGGGGTGATCGACCCATAGCCTACTCGATACTAGACCACACTCCCAAAAATATGCATATACTCTATGTCATTTCTAATGAAGCTCAACATTGTCTATTGACGAAGCTCAATGATCAAATACATCTCAAATGTGAAATCATGCATATGAGAAGCTTTTAGTTCAACACATACCGCAAGTTGAAAGCATAATGGGGAGCCTTTGCTCCAACACCATATGGTAAGCTATGAATAAAAAGAATTAACTCAAAACATACCGCAAGATAAGAATATAGAATTGAGAGTCTTCTCTTCAAAACAATGTGGTAAGCCTAATTTGGGAAAATCATCATTTATACTCAACATGTGGGCATTGCCCAAAGATTTATCATACTTAGAAATACTCGATTCTTATCAGAAACATAATTATAAACATGGATATCTTCAAATCATGCTTTTCATCATAATATCTCATAATTATCACATATACATCACAATTGCACAATTCATGAACATCTCATCAATGGGCTTTAAAATTCATAAGACTAGAAACATGATTTTTAATGGAAATCATTTTAAAAATTGCCCATACTTGATAATTTGATAATAGAATCATAATCAACTCCTACCCATGTATAGAAATAGATAATTCATGCATTTGGGTGAAAACCCCATAGATACATCAAAGAGTTTCATACCTTGAAGAGAAGGATTGGGCATGGGTGTGGAAGAAATCACCCATTCGTGGCCCTACATACCTGCTGGAGGCTGAATCTTACCCTCCCTTGAATTCCTAAAAGATAATTGTAGGAGAAAACCTTGAATCACCCTTTGATCACCTCTCTATGACTTTACTATTCTTTTGCATGCATGAATGAAGACTTTAGGATAGTTTTTCCCTCTTCAAAACACCTTTCATAGCCTAAGACGACATAGTTTATAACCCTACGACATCGGAATTCCAAAAAGACCCTTACTTAAATTGTAGGGTTTTGCCGACTACTAGTCCCCATGAGGGACTGGACGACTTGTCCCCAGATGCCACGACTAGTGGCCTCAACCTGTCAGCTATACAACCAAAATCCATCAGGGGACCCCACAAATTATGGTGGCTGACGAACACTCGTGGTCTCCATCCGTGATCCCCACTGTCTAAAATTTCCTTGCCAACTTTCCGTCCAGGCCAAGGTTGACTCCACGAGTCGTGTGGCCTGACCATGACTCGTGGTCACGCCCGTGGTGTCTCCCCAAATTATCCCACTTCCCTACTTGATCACGAGTCACTTCACGATTCATAGTCCCTCCTTACAGATCACCTAATTACCCGTGCTATGATCTAGTGCCGAATTTCAGTTTTCTCCGTTTAAACTCTCGGGTCTGATCTTTGGGCTTTCGGGGTATAATAATCTAGCCACTTGATAATCTTTTTTTTTCACTACTTCTTGCATTGGTGGGTTCAGGCATTGCTGATGCTCTATACTTGGTGTGCTGTTTGGCTCGAGCTATATTTTGTGAGTACATATGTCTGGAGGGATCCCAATGATATCAACTATGGTCCAACATAGTGCCTTTATGTCCAAAGCTTCTACTTTCCAATCTTTCATATCGGCTGCAATAATCACTGGAAATGTGTTATCTTTACCCAAGAATGTGTATTTGAGATGGGGAGGAAGTGCCTTCAGTTCAAGGACTGAGGGCTCCTCTACTGATCGATTTGCCGGCGGAGTCAAACGATTCTTCAAATCAAGGTCTAACTTCTTTGGTCTGAAGTTATATGAACCCATTTCGTCTAGGGTATTCACCAGCTCCTTGTACCTCAGTACCCCATCTCCTTCATAGTTCATCAATACAGTTGCTAGTGTGTTGATCTTGGGCAGATTTATATGCCCAAGTGATACTCAAACGTATCATTTTTACCTTGTTTGTTGTGCAATGTGTATATAATATCATGTAATTAGTAATAAAATGCGAATTTATACTAACCAACATGATTAGCATTTGTTTTGCAGGTAAATGTGATTTTTAGGAGCTAAAATGCATGTTGGAACTATGTTGGAGTTGGACTTGGATGCGAGCGTGGAAAAGACCTTGGAATGCACATTTTATAGGGGCTCTGCGATGGAGCTGTGCCACGCTACCATCGTGGTAGCACACTGCCTGAACAGGAATTAAAATGGCAAATTCCAGTGTGCCTTCGCGTCAGCTCCGTGGCACGGAGAGAGGCCTCCGCGTTGGCCTCCGTGCCACGTTGAGGCTAATTTACCGAACCCTGAAATTTAAGTGAAGGTCCGCGTCCATGCCGTGTCACGGAGGCAGTGCTCCGCGTTGGCCTCCGTGACACGTTGCTTGTTATTCCGGGAAAAATTTCCCACTAGTATAAATAGCACACTTAGGTTTATTTTAAGCAGTTTTTTTAGTTTTGAGACTGAGTTCAAAAGTGGAGAGCAAGGACGTGGGTTAGTAGCAGTTGAGGAACGAAAAAGCTAAGGGATTTCTTCTCTTCCTTTCTTCTTTCTATCAATTGTACGTATGATTTACACTCATTTTAGGATGATCAATCCACAAATGAGTGGCTAATTCTCTTCCTTGCTGAGGCTTTGAACATGTGTAATGAATTTTGATTATAATTGATATGGTTTTCTTCTTCTTTCATGTTGTTCTATTAATTCTTGTTCTTACTGCATTAGTGCTTGGCCAACATTAATGTACATCTAAAAAGTCCAATTTCACTCGAAAGAGAAAGAAATTGGAAAGTTGTGAATTAATAGGGTATTGTTCTTAACTTGATTTGGGAAAATTGGGTTTTGATGTGCTTTCCTGATAGAAATATACTTGAAAGCCGTATTAGTCAATTTAGGAATCGTAATTGTAGTGCTAGGTCATAAATTGCATTTGATCACAGAAATGTCGACGGATGGTTTATCATTCTAAAGTGAAATTAAATACGAGAGTTTTAATTTCTAGGCTAATGTTCTTGGCTAGCAACATGAAGAAGAGATTAACCAAATTATCATGATTATCAAGTTCATTACTTGTTCTTAACCTTGGCATGTTCATATCCATTGTCTAAATTCACAAGTAAATAGTTGTTATTAATTTTAGTATATATAGTTTAGAAACAAAAACTCAAGTAACTGTTGGTTACATTGTTGTTAGCATAATTAGAAGTGAAATAGGAATATAGTAAACTAGGCAACTTTACATCTTGAGCCTCCTTGGATCGATACTTGGCTACTTAGCCACTTTATTACTTGTTTGACCACGTGCACTTGCGTGTCGGTTTATAGTATATAATACCAATCGGAATAGCACCGAGCAAGTTTTTGGCGCCGTTGCCGGGGAGGCTAGGCGATTTGTGAAATTGTGTTTAGGGAAAATTTACAGTATTTTTATTTTTATTTTCTTAAGTGTTAACAACTTGGTCTTAGCCTGTATTTTGCAGATTTTGTTTCTGTGAACACTGGCAAGGGACAAAGAGCTGGTGGAATCTTACTTAGAGCCTGAACGTGAATTTCATAGTCAACGTAGAGAAGCTCTACGAAAGAAGCTGCAGTTGCTTAAACAGTCTATGATGGAGCAACAAAATCCACCAGTTGTGAGGGCAGTTTTAGTGTCCGATGAAGCAGCAGCAAGGCCGGTTCGCGAGGTGGCAATCCCACACGCTAATAATGTACATTCTAGCATCCGCAAACCAGAGCCTGGAGGGAGGTTTGAATTAAAGCAGAATATGGTGCAACTTTTGCACACAAGCGGGCAATTTACCGGTCTCCCTCATGAAGATCCACAACAACATCTCCAAAACTTTTTGGAGATAAGTGACACTTATATACCCGCTGGAGTGTCACCTGATTATGTTCGGCTCACCTTATTTCCATTTTCCTTACTTGGTGAAGCCAAGAGGTGGTTAAAAGCTGAACCACCCAATTCTATATCAACGTGGGATGATCTTGCACGGAAGTTTTTGATCAGATTTTTCCCTTCTGGTAAAACAGCCAGACTTAGGAGTCAAATCCTAAGTTTTAAACAGAGGGAAGAAGAAAATCTATATCAAGCCTGGGAAAGATTTAAATCCATGTTGTGGGACTGTCCTCATCATCATCATTCCAATGAGGTGTTGGTACACACATTTATTGAGGGTTTGGAACCCCACACTAAAATTCTGTTAGATTCAGCAGCTGGAGGGCAAGCGCTGGAAAAGACTTACGAGGAGCTGTACACTTTGCTCAACCGGATTTCACAAGGCAATCCAGAATGGAATGCAGATTCTTCAAGAGGTGGAGCAAGGAAAGCAGCGGGAGTGCTTGAAGTGGATGGATTCACAGCTATAGCTGCACAGATAGCTGCTTTGCAGAATCAGTTAAACACTCACTTCAGCAATATAAATTTGAACGAGCCTTCAGCTTCAGTCAATGCAGTTCAACACATGTGGTGTGAAGTGTGTGGTAGTAGTGAGCATTCAGCTGAATGCTGTGGTGCAAATCCTGATTCTGTTAACTTTGTGGGCAATGCATAGAGAAATCAACAGCAGTTTGGTAGTGGCTACTACTCCAATTGGAGGAACCATCCAAATTTTTCATGGGGTAGCAACAATCAACAAGGCCAAAGTTCAGGGCAGGGTATGCACAGAAACCAAGGAGGGCAACAAAATTATCAAGCTCAATTCAGAAATCACAATGCCCCTCCTCCACCACCATCACCTACCATTGAGGAGATGTTCAAAACCATGATCGCTAATCAGGCACAATTCCAGGCTGACTATATTAAATTGGCAGCCGAAGTGAAGAACAATCAGTTGGCGACTAAGGCTCTTGAATATCAGTTTGGGCAATTTGCTAGTGCCCAAAATACTAGACCCAGAGGAGGACTACCTAGCGACACGGATCCTAATCCGAAGTAGGTAAATGCAGTGACCACTAGGAGTGGTTTACAGTTGAAGGAGGTGGAACCAGAAAGACTGCCTCAAAAGTCAGGAGCAGCAGATGTTGAGGGAGAGCAAATCTCAGATAAGGGGAAGACTAAAGAAGCTAAACCAGAAAGGCCTCCACCCCCGTTCCCTCAACGACTTAAGAAACACAAGGAGGAGGCATGTTTCCAGAAATTCATAGAGGTACTTAAACAGGTACATGTTAACTTACCTCTTATTGATGTCTTGCAGGGAGTGCCAAAATATGCGAAATATATTAAAGACATCGTGGCTAACAAAAGTCGTTTGACTGAGTATGCCACGGTAGCTTTAACGGAGGAATGCACTTCCCGTATTCAGAATAGGTTGCCCACAAAACTGAAAGACCCTGGAAGTTTTACTATCCAGCTTACTATTGGGCAAAGTATCCGAGCTCGTGGATTATGCGACTTGGGGGCAAGCATAAATCTGATGCCATCTTCGGTATTCAGAAAGTTAGGTCTAGGGAGTCCTAGACCTACAACGGTAATCTTGCAGCTAGCAGACAGGTCTTTAGCTAAGCCGGATGGCATTGTTGAGGATGTGTTAGTGCAAGTAGGCTCCCTCATTTTTTCGGTCGATTTCATTATTCTGGATTTTGAACCAGATGCTGAAGTCCCATTTATTTTGGGACGACCCTTTTTGGCAACCAGAAAAGCATTAATTGATGTAGCTGCGGGTCAACTCACGATGCGAGCACATGACAAGGTCGAAGTGTTCGATGTGTACAAGGTACCTAAGCTCCCGACTGTTTATAAGGAACTCTCGGTGATCAATGTGATTGATCATGGGAATGCTAATGGAATGAGTGATTCCCGAGAGTTACTAGGTAGGCCACCGGATAAGGTTGAGAACTACTGGGGGGATGACCATGATCGGGACAAATCGTCCATCACCCTAGTAGACAAGTGAGCTTAAAGGACGTCGAGCCGTGACGGTAAACCAGGCGCTGCACGGGAGGCAACCCGTGAGAAAAATATTTTATTTTTTTCTTTTACACAGTGTAGTTAGATTTTATCTTTATTTTTGTTTTTATTTGTTTATTTCCAATCTTTATTTTTCTTTTTCTTTTCTTGATTAGGTTTAGATTTTCATTTTAGTTAGTAATTTTTTTATTTTAGTTAGGGAAATCTATTAATTTAACCAATTTTTGTTTAGTGAGGTGATTTTCAGGTATAACGGAGGAAATATACATGGAATCGAGAAAATGAGGCAAGGTATGAAAAATCAAATTAATTGAAGAAACAGTGCACTGGCGCGTTGGCGCTGTGTCACGGAGGCAGTGCTCCGCGTTGGCCTCCGTGACACGTTGAAGGCAAAATCCGGATTTTTCAAAAATCCAGTAAGCCAACGCGTTGGCTCCGTGTCACGGAGGAGGGGCTCCGCGTTACCCTCCGTGACACGTTGCCCCTTATTCAGTGCCGGGTCACACCGGGTTGCCGGGTGACCCGCGTGTTTTCTTTAAATAAACCCCCGATTTTGCCCAATTTTTCCCCATTTCCCTCCTCCCTCCGTGACCAAACACCCATTTCCCCCTCCCCAAGCACCGTGCCACGTTCCTAGGCAAGGAATACGTCAAGTTTCTTCGGTTTCTCAATTCAAAGGTATGTTTTCATCATCTATCTCAATTTTTTGGCGATTTTTGTCAAATTTGGGCATGTGAGGTGAGATACATCACCCTAGGTAGAAATTAAACATGAATGTTGGATTATTTGTGATTGATATACGTTTGGATTGTTGTATTTAGCGTTTGAACTTATCGATTGCGTAAATAATTCGAATTTGCTTATAGAATTGTATTCTAGGGCATGAGTTGTTGAATTTAACTTGAGCGACTTGATAAGTCGGCAAATTAGATGCCGGGGGGTGTTTGTTATTTGAGAGAAGTCGTGGTAAATATTGTGTAAATGTCAAAGACGACAAATTGTCGATTTTTTGTGGGAAAATGCAAAAAGTGTGTAAATTGGTTAGATTGTTTGGATTAGATTGTATATAGAATGTTTTTATCGTTGTTTTTATTTTGTTGTTGTTTTTGTTGCGAAGTGCGATGTGTGAATTGTTAACGATAGTAGGATTGGGATTAGCTGTATGAAGTCTGAGTAGTACGCTAACCGTTATGCTGTCGAAATTTATGTTGTGAACGCACTAAGCATGAAGTGTATAGTGTTGTCTGTGGTGAAATTAGAGTTATTCTTGCCGTAATTTTGTAGAAGTAGCTAAGGCCTAAGTGTGGGGTAAATGTTGTCTAACCCGACCTTAGCCGAAGTCAACAAGTTTTTAGCTTAACTTTGTGCTTGTTTGTGTAAATTGACAGGTACAATGGCGAGCAGACAAGATAAAGGCAAGGGTGCTTCTACCTCAGGCACAGGTAGGAAAAGGATGAGACTGGGCACCGCAGTCCCAGCTGCACCCGCTGTTCCGCGCGGCCAACGCCGCCAATACGGAACAAGATGGGTAACCGATGAAGGGAAGAAATGGTATGCTAAGCATAAAGAAAACAAGTACTTCCCGGAGGAACATATTGCAAGGGAACCACTCGCACAGGAGTTCCCTCGCATTGTACAGAGAATTGAAGCAGCTGGGCTTAGCTTTATTTTTCAGGAGCCCAAGGAGTGCAACCTTCACTTGGTTCGGGAATTTTATGCAAACTGGAACCCGGCCATCAGAAGCCACACAGTGAAAATCAGAGGGCAGATTGTCACTCTGGAAACCAGCAGCTGAATGCCATCGTTGGAGCGCGGGACACAGACGCCCACGTTCTCCGCCAGCTAAACATCACCCCACCGTACGCCGACATCAGACGTACGTTGTGTGGGGATCGATCCACAGCCCAATGGAGTAGACATAAGGAGAGGGGTTACCACCAGACTCTGCCTTATTCGCAGATGAACAGGGAGGCCAGAATATGGCTGAAGATTGTGTGTTCGTGTTTGATCCCGGGAGTTCATATGACGGACGTGACCCGGGACCGTGTCTGCTTGGTGTATGCCCTTATGAAAGGGCTTGAGATTAATGTGGGGGCGGTAATAATATCCGCCATGAAGAGAGCCAGGCTGCACCAGGGCCACAGATACGGGTTTGGCGGACTCATCACCACCTTCCTCCGAGGCCTCGACATTGAGGAAGAAGCCTTGGACTATATTCCGCAGTTGGAGCGGAGGGCCCTCGATGTGACAAAGACTAAGGCCCCCGACACTACACACGGACCTGTACTGACTTTGGGCGAGCGACATGCTCAGGATGATCAGTACATGGCCCGTATGTTCGACATGCAGATGCTACAGGTACGGATTGGTGGGAGACCAGCCACCGAGGAAGAATTATGGCAGCTGGAGCTGGACTACCCCTTTGGCGAGAACGCCAGAGCCTTATGTCGGGTGGGACCAGCCTTCGTGGAGCCGACAGATGACGATGTCCCTACTGATGAGGAGACACGTCGTGAGGACTCCGATGTGGAGTCCGATGACAACGATGGAGCTGATTCAGACATGGGCGATGAGGCCGCAGCACCGGATGAAGAAGTCGAATATTTCGACTGAGCAGGGAGTTCCACCACCCAAAATTTTGTGCTGTGTATTTTTGTGAACACTGGGGACAGTGTTCGATTTAAGTGTGGGGTGGGGAGTAGCTAGGTGCTGGGACATAGGCTCTAATTTGCTGTATGTTTTTCCTTGGTTTGTATTATGTTCGTGCTTTCCCTGTGGTGAACTGTTTGGTGATGTATCTGTATATATTTGTTTTGTGGCTGATGATGTGTGTTTTTGAAAGTTATGGTTGCTAGTGTAAATATTTTGTAAATTTTGTAAATATTTTTTTCTATCGACATGATCGATATTTTTCAAAATTTTTGCGAAGATATTTTGAAATTATCAAAATCTTTTGTAAATATGTTTCTATCGAAATGATCGATGTGTTGCAAAATTTTTTCAATTTTTATTTTTTTGGGTTTCTCGGAGTTTGTTTTCGGTTCTTTTACCGAGAATAGTCCCATTGAACCGATGTCATAGTTAGTGACCGTTCCCTATGATGGATGGATGACGACCGTCTTAAGGGAAATGTAGTCGGTAGGAGTAGGATTTTTATTTGTTTTTAATTTTTTTCTTTGGTGGATTGCATCAATGAACTGTAGTTGCTTATGGTTGCTAAAATTTCGTTGCGTGTTGTAACTGATGTTCAAAATGTGAAAATGATTCGTTTGAAAGCATGCAATTCGGTAAATATGTTGAGTTACCTAGGCTATAGAATTTGGTTCAGTATGATTGAGGCTTAATCTTGAATTCATGTAATTGACTAATTAAAGAGTCTGTGAATGCATCTTGATTCGAGCATGTGCACGAAGTGTGAAGTGAGGTATTGTTATTCCATGCCATTGTGAATTGTCTAGAACTTGCCTGGTGTGTATACAAAACGAAATGAAGGAGGTGTAGTGTTGGAAAGGATGTAGGCATTTCTTTGTTTTAACCGATAGTTTCCATTTTTTTCTTGTCAAATTCTACCTTTTTATATGTTGTATACCCTAGTCAGCCCGTTGAGCCTTTAGCCGATTTCTTTCTTTTGTCCAAAAATTGTATGAGCTAAGCTTTATTCCTTCTTTTCATTAGCCTTAAAGTCTATAAGAAGCTCTTAAGCGCTTACAAAGAAAAGAAAATGTTTCCCAAAGTGTTAAAGAGTGAAAAGAAAAAGAAAAGCAAAGTGAGGAAAGAAAAGATGATGTTGAAGAGGCACTTGTTGTAATTAATTGATAGTGAGGGTACTTGAAAACCCTTTGTTTTGTGTCAAGTGTGTCTGATGAAATGGGCTGTATGAAAGTAAACCAGCATGAATGGGAGAAAAAGAGAAAAGAGAGGAACAATGTCCATGAGTCGATGGGAATGAGTTGAAAAGGCGCTTAAGAATGCTAGCGACTATTATTGGCTAATCCAATATATATATACTAGATCCATAGCCCCGTTACAACCCATTAAAGTCCTACGTGATCCTATATTGCATTTCTTTATATTAGTGGAGTAATACACTAAGGGCAAGTTTATGGGTCATGACATGAGGCATGTGAATTCTTTCGGGAGAGTGAGTGAAATTAATTTTTATATGCCCCTACTTGCATGTTTGTGTGCTGCATGAACATAAAGGGGAAGTTTCTCTCGAGTTGTGAGGGCACATGCTTGATGAAAGATTGATTTTCGTGTCGGATTTCTTGATTAGCTGATTTGCATGAGTTTGCCGATATCAAGGTGCACAACACATCATCGAGCTTCCTAGACCAATTTGTTTTATTAGTATTCACTGTTTTGGCAAGAATGGTCTTTATTTTCCAATTTGAAACTTCTACCTACCCACTTGACTGAGGATGGTAAGGTGTTGCCACCTTATGTTTGATGACATATTTCTCCAACAGGGTTCTAAAGAGGTGGTTATAAATGTGTGATCCACCATCATTGATGATTTCTCTGGGACTACAAAATCTAGCGAATATGTGCTTACGCAGAAATATTGTGACATTTTTTCCTTCATTGTTAGGTAGTGAAATAGCATCCACCTATTTGGAGACATAATCCACTTCCACTAAAATCTATTTCATCCCCCATATGAGCTAGCAAATAGGAACTGGAGTCTATACTTAACTGATGTTTCAAAATATAATGTTGATTCATTAGAACCATATAAAGAAACACCCAAAACTCCCATTAAGAGAAAAACAGAACCCCCCACTGCGTACAAAATAAATTTTGTAGCTGAGTACAAACGTTTCTTGTCACGCCCCAAAACTGGGGTAGGGCGCAACTGGCACTCGATTCATGATTGATCGAGAAGTCGGCTATATCACATCTGTAACAATAACACTTAGGCCATCCAAGCCACCTGTCATAATCAACTGAAGAATAAACTGGACCCATAAGGTCTCAACAATTCGGGGTAAACAATTGAAATGCAACCAAGGAAATTAGTGTGCTAAACAAAGCAACAATAAGCCGACGGGGCCACAAACTGAATAACACCGTACATACTAAGTCCACAAATCCTCTAAAGAGTAAACTGAATGATGGTCAAAACAGGGCTTCGACCTTCTCATAACCGCATCTCAAAACTCAAGAATAAATAACTAAATCCTAGCTCCAGGAATAAAGGAGCACACCAACCATCTGTTGATCTCACGAACTGCTACTGAAATGGCCATCCTGACCTCTACCTGCACCTGCGGCACGAGCGCAGGTCCCAAAGCAAATGGACGTCAGTATGAATGAAATGTACTGGTATGTAAGGCTGAAACTATAACCATGTGATAATAATCCTGCAATAACTAACTTAGCACATAAACATGTAAATGATAAATATAACCTGAAACTCTGCAACCTGTAATTGATATCAACTTACTATAACATAACTGAACTCAAGATAACTAAACCAGGAATAAGGAATGGTAACAACCTGGAATCCTGGAAACTGAAACCTGATAATAACTCTATAATAAGATGAAAATGCAATTAAAAAAAGCACAAGAAAGAAACTATAACTGTAATGCCAGTGACCAGCCAACCGTAAATCCATATATAAAATTCGTCAAGCCAGTGTACCATACTGGGGTAAAATAAAAATATTTCCAGCTGATGTACCACATTGGGGTAAAATAAAAGATCTCCAGACGGTGTACCACATCGGGGTGAAATAAAAATATCTCCAGCGAGGTACCACATCGGGGTTAAATAAAAATATCTCCAGCCTATGTGCAGTACCACTGTAAAATAATAACATCTCCAGCCGGTGTGCACTACCGGGGTAAAATAAAAACATCTCCAGCCGGTATGCACTACCGGGGTAAAATAAAAATATCTCCAGCTGGTGTGCAATACCGGGGTAAAATAAAAACATCTCTAGCTGGTGTGCAATACCGGAGTAAAATAAAAACTTTCTCAATCATAATCATTAAAGGAGCCGATAAAGCTTATACTGAGTCAATTTAACACATGTAGCATTGAAATGACAAATGCTTAATCTGTGGTCGTAATCAGTCTCTTTCGTAACATATAAATACAAGTGAGCACATATACCATGTAAAATTAGAAAATGTGCACATATATCACGTAAGGCTGTCAAATTATATACGAACATGTCAACTTAGTGACTCGATGGACCTTTAGGAGGTTTAGCCAACATAAGAATTTTAGAAGACTTACAAGCAATGTCCTATAGATAGTCTTACCAATTTAACGTATCGCTTGAGTAGAAGCACATAGATTCCCATTTATATGCAATCCTTTAACATCTGGGAACTACATATATATACTACCCATAGGGTGGTTCCTTTACATGTATCAACAACTATACATTGGAACTTCATTGCTAAACTTATCACGTCGATGAGCACATGCAGTTCTCAGTTCATTTGCCTTATTTGCAGGAAAACATGGGACTTATAACGTGAAGCTCGGAGTTATTGTCATAACGCTTAACATATACGGAGAGCTGAGAGCTGAATTACAGACATACAACGTATGAGACTTCTGTATAACGTATAAACTCGTATTTAGTTAGATGAGTGACCTGCAGGTGACTTCCTAGGATTAGAAGTTCTAAGCTTAACTAATCATTTTCATAGTTTGTGCTTATACTTACTTAGATATTAGGAACATTGGTACATGGGAGAATCACTCTTCTGAATTTAGGGAATTCAAATGATAACTCATCAAGAGCTAAAGATATAGATGCGTCACTTGAATATAACTGAAAAAATTCAACTGTATGTTATAATATGAAAATCATATACATTAAGACTTCTTATTGGAAATACATATAAAGAGTTAAGTTCTTAGGCTGGTACGCAACTTCAAATACTTGATCGATACATTAGCATGATTCTTGGAATATGATCTTTTGAAAACTTCTTAGATTAGCATAACACCCTTCAATATAACTTAGGGACTGGAAGACATTACTTAAGAATCTGAGATTTGGATTTGTTTAACTTGAGAATTCATAAGCAACTCTCCAAGTGCTGCCTTATAGGCAAATAAAGACTTATAACCATAATTCGGACGACGCTGGATTGACTTTCACAACTTTGTAATTAACCGAGAAGCTTACGAAAGCTTACATCATTATAAATGGATTAGAAGCTCCTAGGATCACCCTTTTCGGTCATGGAGGACAATTTCAACACTTAGAATCGATAACTTTACATAAATGTTTAGGGGTATAGCGGAGAGCTTCTCTTTAACTTAAGTTACTATTTTACAAACGTTCAACTCTAGCTGATTTATACAAGGTCGTCACCTAATTGTCATTATATCATTACCACATAACGCATTTATATCACTTATTTAACTTAATTCCTTGTCGACTCTCAGGAGGTTCAGATAGCACAAGAGTTACAGTAAATTTACGGCGGCACTCTAAAGACAATTCTTGTTACCCTAGCAATGTAACTTGAACATAGGAATAAGCGTAAATATATACTTATATTCGTATAACCTTCTAACATTAATAAACTGTGTATAACCTTCCCAAAAAGATGGTTTCATAGAAATATCAATAATTTACACATTCGAGTTCTATCCTTCAAGTTCAACGTATCAGTTTGTTCGAAAACTCGTTAACTAGTCAGTTAGACAAAGGGAGAGAAATAAAGGAATCTCCTCTTGGACTTATATACCTTAGAACATGTTCTTAAGAGGGTGGATAACTATTATAAGGAATTTTCATTTCGTTGTTCTCATTTACCCTTATTTAGCTTAAAATTGTTTTCTAGAATTAAGTTTGTTTGCGTGTCGTCTTCTTGCCCTTTTACAAATTTCACATAGCAACTAGAATTTTGAAAACATTTGATATCACATGCATGAAATAATATAAAGGACCAGCTCACTGTGCCCACGCTGAGGGAACTTCAGAATCGATTTACAACTACAACCATAATCGTAAACAATACGCCTTCCACTTCACATTCGTTCACTGCAATCATATTTAACACTTCAAGCCTTCTATGAAGTATTTCTAATACTTTGGGCAGAATCATGTATGCCTCAATAGGAACACAAAACATAGGAACATTGGCCCGATCAACAATAAGATTTGGTGCTTGGAAAATAAGACTAGGGATGCCTTTACATACCTCACTTCATCGCGTCTTTTTAGCCAATTTCTTCCGCTTGCTAGAAACTCCGACTCCTTCAACTTCCTTACTTACACTACATGGAATGAGTACTTAGGTGTCTTAAACTTGAGGCAATTCAAGAGAGTTTCACTTACGTGCTTTTGGTGTTTAACCTCCCCAAAGGTGTGGTGTATTCCTTCCATATTTTGGATAAATTCTAGCATCTATACAGCTGTAACAACCTTACACTTGTGTATAACCCCTGCCCATATGGGGTTCCTCTTCAGCTAAATTCCGTTCCAAAAATGTAGCAACCATGTTGCCAAACTGCAGCAGCAACAGACACCCACGCAACACATAAGTTCCAATTTCACTTCCAACATAACTTGTTAATTCATGATAATTTAAAGAGTCAAAACACCACCTCCTTTTGTACTCAACTCTCACCAATATGGAGGTGGAACTTCACCTCGCTACTGCCCAAAAAACGCAGCATCTTGGCATCCAAAAACGCAGCAACTCGACAATTAGAAGCTCACAACATAAGAAACCATTTCAATGCTTGGACTATAAGGAAATTTGACCTATCCATACAATTTATTACCTGGGATTTGTTTTCACCATTGGATGGAGCTCTTAATTCTGCGAATTTTGAAAGAAAAATGAAGTGAAACGGAGTAGAAATGAGTTTTTTAGCTCAAACTTACCCGCGTGTAGCGCCCGTGCGACGTGCCCTCGCGCGTGAGCCAGCTTCTTGCCTATCTCGGCGCCCATGCGCATGGGCGCTTTTTTCAGCCGACAGTGCTGTCTTTAAATGAGCATAACTTTTACTCTGAACTCCGATTGATGAGCGGTTTTTTTCACTGTAAACTAGACTTAAATACCTATCATTTGATATGTTATGGGACTTCTGGATCATTATATGTTTGAAGATATGACCATTTAAAGTTGACCCTTATTTACAAACTTGACATACTCTTCGCTTTTTCCTTTGCACATGTTTCCCTCCTCACCTACGGACAACATACGATCCATAATTCCCTTAATATGACATATAACCATCAAATAATCATAAAAAAAAATCTAGGGTGTAACAGCCTCCCCCCTTTAAAATCATTCATCCTCGAATGAGGGTTATACCTCGGTAGCCGTAACTTTAGCCATAACATCTTTAACTTTTCCTTGCCTTGTGTCATAAACATACATTCTATTTTTGTAAGCACATCCTCTTTCTATTGCCGCTTCTTATCAAACCGTACTTACTTAACTCCATCTATTTGTTTGAAGTATGATAGACATGCTTTAATACCATAAAATCGGTAACTTTTCTAAACCTAAGCAAATTAATACACTGCCATGGGAGTTATGATTTACTCCAATACCACCTTTCCATTCATACCAATAGGAAATATCATAGAAAAAAGTGAAAATCACAACTTAACCACTTAACATATAGAATCAGTGTCAAACCTGAAGTTACTCTTTTACCTTTTCTTTTACCTGAAGTACAACAGGTGCTAAAGGATCAATAACTCTACATTCTCTTAGCTCTACCGAATATGAAACAACAGGAGGGGCTGAATCCCCTCCCACAATAATTCCGACTGGAACTTGGAGGAACTATGATACGAGGAATAGGAAACTCGCTTTGAGCCTCTAATCTATTTCTCGGATCGGCAGGAGGGAGATTAGGACCCTTTCAAACATCAGTGCCAATAAATCTCGTAGCAATCCGCCTTACTCCAGGAAAATTTTAAAACATAAGCACAATATAGATTTAACACACCTCTTACATCTTTGCTCTATAGCACGATCTATTAATGAACAAAGTGAAAAAACTCCTAAATGCCTTGTAGCTTTCTGATTATAAGTATGGTGCACAACATACCTATAAGACAGACTCTACTATACATGGCTTGTGGACTCCCTAGGATATGACTTCGCTCTAATACCAAGTCTGTCACGCCCCAAAACCGGGGTAGGGCACAACTGGCACTCGATTCATGATTGATCGAGAAGCCGGCTACATGTCATCTATAACTATAACACTTAGGCCATCCAGGCCACCTGTCATAATCAACTGAAGAATAAACTGGACCCATAAAGTCTCAACAATACGGGGTAAACAATCAAAATGCAACCAAGGCAATTAGTGTGCTAAACCAAGCAACAATAAGCCAATGAGGCCACAAACTAAATAACACTGTACACACTAACTCCACAAAGCCTCTAAATAGTAAACTGAACGATGGTCGGAACAGGCCTCTGACCTTCCCATAACCGCATCTCAAAACTCAAGAATAAATAACTAAGTCCTAGCTCTAGGAAGAAAAGAGCATACCAACCATCTGTTGATCTCACGAACTGCTACTTAAATGGCCATCCAGACCTCTACCTGCACCTGCGGCACAAACGCAGGTCCCCAAGCAAGGGGACGTCAGTACGAATGAAATGTACTGGTATGTAAGGCTGAAACTGTAACCATGAGATAACAATCCTGTAATAACTAACTTAGCACATAAACATGTAAATGGTAAATATAACCTGGAACTCTGCAACCTGTAATTCATATCAACTTACTATAACATAACTGAACTCAAGATAACTGAACCAGGAATAAGGAATGGTAACAACCTGGAATCTTGGAAACTGAAACCTGATAATAACTCTATAATAAGATGAAAATGCAATTGAGAAATGCACAAGAAAGAAACTATTACTCTAATGCGAGCGACTACCCAACCATAAATCCATATATAAAATTCGTCCAGCCAGTGTATCATACTGGGGTAAAATAAAAAGATCTCCAGCCGATGTACCACATCGGGGTAAAATAAAAAGATCTTCATCCGGTGTACCACATCGGGGTAAAATAAAAATATCTCCAGCGAGGTACCACACCGGGATAAAATAAAAATATCTCCAGCCGGTGTGCAATACCGGGGTAAAATAAAAACATCTCCAGCTGGTGTGCACTTCCGGGGTAAAATAAAAACATCTCCAGCCGGTGTGCACTACTGGGGTAAAATAAAAATATCTCCAGCTGGTGTGCAATACAGGGGTAAAATAAAAACATCTTCAGCCGGTGTGCAATACCGAGGTAAAATAAAAACATTCTCAATCTTAATCATTAATGGAGCCGATAAAGCTTATACTGAGTCAATTTAACACATGTAGCTTTGAAATGACAAATGCTTAATCTGTGGTCGTAATCGGTCTCTTTCATAACATATAAATACAAGTGAGCACATATACCATGTAAAATTAGAAAATGTGCACATATATCACGTAAAGCTGTCAAATTATATACAAACATGTCAACTTAGTGACTCGACGGACCTTTAGGAGGTTTAGCCAACTTAAGAATTTTAGAAGACTTACAAGCAATGTCCTATAGATATTCTTACCAATTTAACGTATCGCTTGAGTAGAAGTACACAGATTCCCATTTCTATACAATCCTTTGACATCTGGGAACTACATATATATACTGCCCACAGGGTGGTTCCTTTACATGTATCGACAACTATACATTGGAACTTCATTGCCAAACTTATCAGGTCGATGAGCACGTGCAGTTCTCAATTCATTTGCCTTATTTTGCAGGAATACATGGGACTTATACCTTGAAGCTTGGAGTTATTGTCAAAATGCTTAACATAAACGTAAAGCTAAGAGCTAAATTACAGACATACAACATATGAGACTTCTGTATAACGTATAAACTCGTATTTAGTTAGATGAGTGACCTCTAGGTGACTTCCTGGGATTAGAAGTTCTAAGCTTAACTGATCATTTTCATAGTTTGTGCTTATACTTACTTATATATTAGGAACATTGGTACATGGGAGAATCACTCTTGTGAATTTAGGGAATTCAAATGATAACTCATCAAGAGCTAAAGATATAGATGCGTCACTTGAATATAACTGGAAAAAATTCAACTGTATGTTATAATATGAAAATCATATACATTAAGACTTCTTACTTGAAAGACATATAAATACTTAAGTTCTTAGGCTGGTACGCAACTTCAAATACTCGATTGAGACATTAGCATGATTCTTGGAATATGATCTCTTGAAAACATCTTAGAATAGCATAACACCCTTCAACATAACTTAGGGACTGGAAGACATTACTTAAGAATCTAAGATTTGGATTTTTCCAACTTGAGAATTCATAAGCAACTCTCCAAGTGATTCCTTACAGGCAAATAAAGAGTTATAACTATAATTCAGACGACATTGGATTGACTTTCACAACTTTATAATTAACAGAGGAGCTTACAAAAGCTTACATCATTATAAATGGATTAGAAGCTCATAGGATCACCCTTTTCGGTCATGGAAGACAATTTAACCACTTAGAATCGATAACTTAACATAAACGTTTAGGGGTATAGCAGAGAGCTTCTCTTTAAGTTAAGTTACTATTTCACAAACGTTCAACTCTAGCTGATTTATACAAGGTCATCACCTAATACTCATTATATCATTACCACATAACATATTTATATCTCTTATTTAACTTAATGCCTTGTCGATTCTCAGGAGGTTAAGATAGCACAAGAGTTACAGTAAATTTACGGCGGCACTCTAAAGACAATTCTTGTTTCCCTAGCGTGTAACTTGAACGTAGGAATAAGTGTAAATATATACTTATTTTCGTATAACCTTCTAACATTAATAAACTATGTATAAACTTCCCAAAAATATTGTTTCATAGAAATATCAATAATTTACACATTCGAGTTCTATCTTTCAAGTTCAAGGTATCGGTTTGTTCGAAAACTCATTAACTAGTCAATTAGACAAAGGGAGAGAAATCAAGAAATCTCCTCTTGGCCTTATATACCTTAGAACATGTTCATAAGAGGGTGGATAACTATTGTAAGGAATTTTCATTTCGTTGTTCTCATTTACCCTTATTTAGCTTAAAATTGTTTTCTAGCGTTATGTTTGTTCGCGTGTCGTCTTCTTGCCTTTTTACAAATTTCACATAGCAACTAGAATTTTGAAAACATTTGATATCACATGCATGAAATAATATAAAGGACCAGCTCACGGTGCCCACGCTGAGGGGACTTCAGACTTGATTTACAATTACAACCATAATCGTAAACAATACGCCTTCCACTTCACATTCGTTCACTGCAAGCATATTTAACTTTTCAAGCCTTCTATGAAGTATTTCTAATACTTTGGGCAGAATCATGTATACCTCAATAGGAACACAAACATAGGAACATTGGCCCGATCAACAACAAGATTTTTTGCTTGGAAAATAAGAATAGGGATGCCTTTACATACCTCACTTTCTCGCGTCTTTTTAGCCAATTTCTTCCGCTTGCTACAAACTCCAACACCTTCAACTTCCTTACTTACACTACATAGAATGAGTACTTAGGCATCTTAAACATGAGGCAATTCAAGAGAGTTTCGCTTACATGCTTTTGGTGGTTAACCTCCCCAAATGTGTGGTGTATTCCTTCCATATTTTGGATATATTCCAGCATCTATACAGCTGTAACAACCTTTCACTTGTGTATAACCCCTGCCCATATGGGGTTCCTCTTAAGCTAAATTCCGTTCCAAAAATGTAGCAACCATGCTTCCAGACCGCAGCAACAACACACACCCACGCAACACATAAGTTCCAATTTCACTTCCAACATAACTTGTTAATTCATGATAATTTAAAGAGTAAAAACACCACCTCCTTTTGTACTCAACTCTCACCAGTATGGAGGTAGAACTTCACCTCCCTACTTCCCAAAAACGTAGCAACTCGACAATTAGAAGCTCGCAACATAGGAAACCATTTCCAAGCTTGGACTGTAAGGAAATTTGACCTATCCATAAAATTTATTACCTGGGATTTGTTTTCACAATTGGATGGAGCTCTTAATTCTGAGAATTTTCAAAAAACAAATGAAGTGAAATGGAGTAGAAATGAGCATTTTCGCTCAAAATTACTTCATATAGGCAGGCTGGGCGGTGCCCGCGTGCGGCGCCCGTGCGACGCGCCCTTGCGCGCGCGAGCCAGTTGCCTACCGGTCTTGTGGCCCATGCGCATGGGCGCTTTTCCATCCGACAGTGCTGTCTTCAAATGAGCAGAACTTTTTACTCCGAACTCCGATTGATGAGCGGTTTTGTTCACTGTAAACTAGACTCAAATAGCTATCATTTGATATGTTATGGGACTTATGGATAATTATATGTTTGGAGATATGACCATTTAAAGTTGACCCTTATTTACAAACTTCACATACTCTTCGCTTTGCCCTTTGCACATGTTTCCCTCCTCACCTATAGACAACATACGATCCATAATTCCCTTAATATGACATATAACCACCAAATAATCATAAAAAAAAAATCCGGGGTGTAACATTTCTTTCCTCCCCACATGGCTAAAAGTAGATAAACAGGAATTAATTCTAACTCCCACATGATGAAAAAAAGTAAAAGGTCCCGAGACAAAAATGATTTAATTTGACCACTGTACATTGCTAATATGAGAAAATGGAATATTCGAGAATGTCGAGTAACCGGCCAAGCTGCTAAAGTCGCTAAAGTAGTGATAGATCTTGTTAATAAAATGGGTCCTATAGAAAGTCCATCTATTCCTAATCTCCAATGGAAATCAAGTGGATTTGTTTCTATCTTTTGTTGAATCTTTTTCACGGCTGGATAGATAATTTGATAAGCCAATGATTTTTTTCCATGTTTCAGAATACGGTTAACCAACATGTTAACGAATCGATTATGATAAATTGGATCAGATTTTTCTATTTTTTTCTGCAGTACCTCGACGTGACATGAGAGTGAAAGGGGTTCAAGAAGCCCTGGCTGGACAACCATCTTCCAAGAATACTCTGGGGGAAACTCGGTAGGCTCTTACGAGGCGATCAACTCGACTTGAAAACAAAAATTTCTGAAAATGGAAATTTCTAGATCGATGGTGGGGATGAGCCCATGTGTACGCCTAACCCTTGGCCACCCCTCAATGGCACTAATAAGAACACAAGCTGGAACAACCTATTCTTCCTGAATATCCCGATTTAAGGCTAAAGAATTTCCTTCCGCTACCATATAGTATTCATCTGTACCTGGTGATAAATAAAGCATCCATACCCCAGTTGACCTCTTAGAAATTTCATAATTTCTAGAGATCCCCAATGCCCAACCAAAGGGCGACTGCGGGACCAATCAAAAAGTCACGGAGCTCTCTTCTCTTTCAATGGCAGCAACTAGTTTAAGTTCAATGTCAGCCGGATTTCTAAGCACTAGTCTTTCCGTCTCACCTGCTAACTCATCGAAAGAAATAAAGTCAATCCATGCGCCTTTGGTCTGAATACAGATAAAATGAATAGCTTTGAAGATGATCCTTCCAGAAGAGGGGGATATTAGTAAAAAATTCTTACTTAAGCTCATCGATGTGTACTCTTAGGCTATGAAAGAGAGGGCGGACCAGGAATTGAATAAGATGCATCGAATGCCCTTGTCGTGTTAGCAAGAAAAGAAGGAGCTGCTATTGATTGAATCAGGAAGAAGCAAATTCATTTTCTATGCTTTCCCTGATCAAACTAGAAGTTACCAAGGAAGCATGTATAACTCTGAATAGTGAGCCGCCTTTTAGCTAACATTTCGATTTTAAATAGAACATTGTTAAGAAAGCAATCTGTATTCTCATAGAATATATATGGTCTGGGACGAAAAGATTTGAACCTCCCCATACATAAAATACAACTTCCAGAATAGGGGTCAATGGTAACTCAAGGTTGTGGGTAATGCCACCCTGTCTTTGACATTAATCACATGCCTTGGTGTAATCATAGGCATCTTGGTGAATAGACATCCAGTAATACCCACATTGTAGGGTTTTATGTGTAGTTCATATACCACTATGATGACCCCCAACTGGGGATGAGTGATAGGCCTCTAGAATGCTCAACATTTCTACCTCTGGCACACATCTACGAATGATTCCATCTACACAAATGTGAAATAAATATTGTTTATCCCAATAGTATCTTCCGGCATCAAATAGGGACTTCTTCTTCTATTGGGGAGTCATGTCTTCTGGGATCATGTCACTAACCAAATGATTTGCAAAGTCAGCGAACCAGGGAATTAAGTCCCAAGATGCAGCTAGTACCTACTTGTTTGGAAAAGTGTCATCGATATCAATCTCCTCTCTTGCCCTAGCCTCAGACTCTAGCCTGGATAAGTGATCAGCTACCTAATTTTCAGTTCCTTCTTTGACCTTAAACTCAAATTATTGAAGCAACAACACCCACCTAATCAACCTGGGTTTAGCATCCTTTTTATACATCAAGTATCTCAAAGCTACATGGTCTGTATGAACGATCACCTTAGTTCCTAGAAACTATGCTCGAAACTTCTCGAATGCAAAGACCATTGACAACAACTCCTGTTGTGTGAAAGTGTAGTTATTTTGGGTGTGTTGAGTGTTTTACTAGCATAATAGAAAGGATGGAAAATATTTGCTCTCCGTTGGCATAAGACAGCACCGAGAGAAACCCCGTTAGCATCACACATTACTTCAAATGGAAGAGACCAATCTGGAGCTATGATAATAGGAGTGATGAGTTTCTCTTTCAAGAACTCAAAAGCCTTTAGACAAGCCTAATCAAATACGAACTTCACCTCCTTCTCAAGTAATTTTCACAATGGTTGTGCAATGTTTGATAAGTCCTTGATAAACCTCCTACAGAATCCTGTATGCCCTAAAAAGCTTCTGCCCTTTTATGGAAATAGGTGGTGGAAAACCTGCTATAACTTCAATTTTTGCCTTGTCCACCTTAATTCCTTTTCCAGAGATTTTGATATCCAAAAGGCATTCTTCTGAAAGGTAGTCTTTTTTTGATCTTTTGGGGCTATAGTGATCTGATTGTACCCTGAGTAGCCATCAAGAAAAGATTACCAGCCTCTACCTGCCAATCTGTCAAGCATCTGATCTATGAATGACATTGGAAAGTGGTCCTTCTAGGTCCAACGGTTAAGCTTCCTCTAATCCATGCACACATGCCATCCTGTGATTGGTCTTGTCGGTATCATCTCATTGTTCTCATTGGGTACCACTATGATGCCACCTTTCTTTGGCGCACACTATACCAGACTTACCCACTTGCTATCTACAATGGGGTAGACTTCACCAGCATCTATGTCACAACCCGAACGGAGGCCCAGATCGTAACATGGGACAAGGAGCCATGAAAGACCCCAAGTCAACCCATGGCATAAGCATATGTCTACCTCAATAAAGTAACTGAATAACCAACAATACAATCATAGCGGAAGACTAACTTGAATGTAACATCAGAATGTGAAATCCAAAGCTGAATACATACATATGTCTGAATAGCCTCTAAACATGATGAGTTGATAGGACAAGACCCCAACTAACTCAACAAGCTGAAAGTGAACTACATAAAGAAAGCTGAATAGTCCAGTCCTCGAAAGATGAGGACTCGCCAACAAGGCAGCGCTAACTCTGATAGGCTGACTAAGAGCGGGGTTGAAGCTAAAAGTCAGGTCTTGTATCGTGAAACGATACAACATAGAAAGTATGAGGTCAGTATGTAGAACGTACCAAGTATGCAAGGTAAGTAAAACTGCTAAAGTAAGTAAAAATCATATAAAGACAATGCATTAATTAAAACATAAACATCAGTAAAATGAGAGTGGGGCTTGCATGCATTCTTCCTGAAATCATGATCTCTACATAACATGACACAACATAACTTCATAACATCATAACTGAATCGGTTGACTCAAAGTGAATTCTGACACTTATAAGTAAAAGTTGAACATTGAGTCAAACCCGCTTTAGAACATGCATTTACATAAATTTCATAAGTAATGAATATGCATATCTTAAATCATGAGGAACAATGGGAGACTCATCTTGTAACCAACATATCACAATAGAGATTACATGGTCCCAACTAATACACTCAAGTGGGCAGAGCCTTCCAAAACCTTGCCAGGGCTAAGGACGCTACCATGATATCGATATCAACCTAAAGGCCCATTCGTGCAAGGGAAGCTCAAAAGGGAGGTCCCAAATCATATAATAGTATAACTCTACGCTGGCGCATAGTTTTGACGCATGTGGTGATTGAACTATAGCCTATTCAGTGCTAGACCATTCTCCGAAAAACATGCATATGCTCTACATGATTTATAACGAAGCTCAACATCGTCTATTGACGAAGCTCAATGATCGAATACATCTCAAATGTGAAATCATGCATATGAGAAACTTTTAGTTCAAAACATACCACAAGAGGAAAGCATAATGGGGAGTCTTTGCTCCAAAACCATGTGGTAAGCTATGCATAAAAAGACTTAACTCAAAACATACCATAAGCTAAGAATATAAAATTGGGAGTCTTCGCTCCAAAATAATGTGGTAAGCTCAATTCGGGAAAATCATCATTTATACTCAACATGTGGGCGTTACCCAAAGCTTTATCATACTTAGAAATATTCGATTCTCATCGAAAACATAATTATTAACATGGGTAGCTTCAAATCATGTTTTTCATCATAGTATCTCATCATTATCACATATACATTACAAATCTCACTTTTCATGAACATCTCACCAATGGGCTTTAAAATTTATAAGACTAGAACATGATTTTTAATGGAAATCATTTTAAAAATTGTCCATGGTTCATAATTTGATAGTAGAATCATAATCAACTCCTACCAATGTATAGAAATAGATAATTCATGCATTTGGGTGAAAACCCCATAGATACATCATAGAGTTTCATACTTTGAAGAGAAGGATTGGACATGGGTGTGGAAACAATCATGCATTCATGACCCTACATACTTGCTGGAGGCTGAATCTTACTCTCCCTTGAATGCCCAAAAGAAAATTGAAGGAGAAAACCTTGAATCACCCTTTGATCACCTTGCTATCACTATTCTATTCTTTTTAATGAATGAATGAAGACTTTAGGATAGTTTTCCCCTCTTACACCCACCTTTCATTGCCCAAAACAAAGTAGTTTAGGACCCTATAACATAGGAATTACGAAAAGACCCTTACTTAAATCACAAGGTTTTGCTGACTGCCAGTCCCCACGATGGATTGGACGATTCATCCATAGATGCCACGACTCGTGGACTCAACCTATCAGTTACATAGCCAAAATCCATCAAGGGACCCTACGAATCGTGGTGGCTGACCACGACTCGTGGTCCCCACCCGTGATCCCCATTGTCCAAAATTTCCTTGCCAACTTCCCGTCCAGGCCATGGGTGACTCTAGGAGTCGTGTGCCTTGACCACGACTCATGGTCATGCCTATGGTGTCTCCCCAAATCAGCTTTACTTCTTTGCTTGACCACGAGTCACTTCACGACTCGTGGTCCCTCCCACGGGTCACCTAACGACCCGTGCTGTGATTTGGTGCCGAATTTCAGTTTTCTCTATTTAAACTCCCGGTTCTGATCTTTGGGCTTCTGGGGTATAACAATATCTCTCCCTTGGGAATATTCATCCTCGAATATTGGAAAACACATAGAAAAGTAGAGATATACAGTTATCATAATCAAATACTTATCATTTAAACCGAAAACTGACAAAATGACTACCTCCGATTCAAAATACACAACTGATCTGAATTCACGAATCATACATACATCCACATACATAAGAGAAACTTGCATTCATGAACTGAACATGAAACTAAATGGAGCTCTAAGTCAAAACTGATACCTCAAGCTGTCACTGAGTCGGTAGAGAATAAATGTGGGTATCTAGCCATCATATCCGCTTGGGCCTCCAAGTAGCTCCTTCAACATGTTGATTCCTCCATAACACTTTAACTAAAGCTACTTCTTTTTTCATTAGCCTTTGAACTTGTCGATCTAGTATTTCCATGGGAACCTCCTTATAGCTAAGGCTATCTTTTACACCAACACTGTCCACCAGGACAACTAAAGCTGGATCACCCAAACAATTCTTCAAAAGCGATATGTGAAACACAAGATGCACAGAAGATAACTCCTAGGGCATTTCCAACTCATATGCCACCTTACCAACCCATTTAAATAATACGGTAGGGACCAACATAATGAGGGATGAGTTTTCCTTTCTTTCCAAACTGCATCACTCCCTTCATGTGGAGATACCTTTAGAAACACCTAGTCATCGAGTTCAAATTCTAGTTCTCTTCTTGTCACGTCCGCATAGGACTTTTGATGACTCTGGGAAGTTTTCAACCTATCTCTTATCAACTGAACCTTCTCCATTGCCTTATGAACCGAGTCCGGACCTATCATTGCTGCCTCACCAACCTCAAACCATACGATGGGCGACCTACATCTCCGCCCGTAAAGAGCCTCGAATTGAGCCATCTGAATACTAGAGTGATAGCTATTATTGTAGGAAAACTCGATCAGGGGAAAGTGATCATCCAGACCACCCTTGAAGTCAATCACGCATTCCCTCAACCTTCCCTCGATGGTGTGCATTGTCCATTCCTCTTGACCATCCATTTACCGATGAAATGTTGTGCTGAGTTTAACTTGAGTCCCAAGCCCTCTTTGAAAAGACCGCTAAAATTGAGAGATAAATTGAGTAACTCGGTCTAAAATAATGGAAAAGGGAGCTCCATGCAATCGAATCAACTCCAAGATATATAGCTTGGCGTAATCCTCTGTTGAGTCTGTGGTTTTGACCGGTGGTAAATGTGCAGCCTTGGTCAACCTATCTACCACAAGCTAAATAGAATCATAGTGTCGACGGGTACAAGGCAGACATGTTATGAAATCCATGTTAATCTCTTCCAACTTCCAAGTGGGAATGCTAATATCCTGAAGCATGCCTCCCAGTCACTGATGCTCAACTTTTACTTGCTGACAGTTCGAACACTTGGCTACGAATTCTACAATATCCTTTTTCATGCCATCCCATCAATAGATTTCTCATGAATCACGATACATCTTGGTGGCACCCAGATGGATGGAATATATGGATCCATGGGCCTCATGCAGTATCCAACTCCTCAAATCATCAATATCTGGAACACATAGGCGACCCTAGTACCGAAGCACACCATCTCCCCCTTGGGAGAAGATCTCCACCTTTTGACTTCGAACAACCTCCTTCAACTTTACCAAAATTGGGTCCTCGTCTTGTCTAGTCTTCACATCAGTCACCAAGGAGATTCGGATCTGCTTTGAACAACAACAGTGCCATTGACAGAGTTAACTAACCTAACTCCTAACCTTGCGAGATGATGCACATCTTTCACCAGCTCTTTCTTTCTTTCATCCAAATGGGACACATTCTCCATCGAGAGTCTATTAAGTGCGTCCGCGACCACATTAGCCTTACTTGGATGGTAAAGAACACTCATATCGTAATCTTTGAGTAGCTCTAACCACCTCCTTTGCCGTAGATTAAGGTCTTTCTATGTGAACACATACTATAAGCTCTTGTGGTCCATAAACACATCCACATGGACCCCATACAAGTAATGTCGCCATATCTTCAATGTGAATACCAACGCTGCCAAGTTTAGATCATTGGTCAGGTAATTCTTCTCATGGATCTTCAACTGTCTAGAGGCATATGCTATCACCTTCACTTGCTGCACCAATACACAACCGAGTCTGATTCTTGAAGCATCACAATACACCACGACACCATCTGTACCCTTAGGTAGGCTCAACACCGGTGCGGTAGTGAGTTGAGTCTTCAACTCTTGGAAGCTCTTCTTACAAACTTCCGACCATTGGAACTTTACCTTTTTTTGAGTCAACTTTGTCAAAGGTGCTCACTCGATGAAAAGCCTTCAACAAATATCTTGTAATAACTAGCTAGGCCCAAGAAACTCCGAATATTCGAAGGATTCACCGGCCTATGCCAATTCTTCAACGCCTTGATTTTTTGAGAATCTACCTTTATGCCCTCGCTTGACATCACATGGCCCAAAAATGCAACGGAGTTCATCCAATACTTTCACTTGCTGAACTTGGCATACAATTGGCGATCCTTGAGAGTCTGAACCACTACTCTCAAATGAGCAGCATGCTTCTCCTCACTTCGAGAGTATATAAGGATGTCATCAATGAACAAGATCACGAAAATGTCTAGATATCGCTTGAACACCCTGTTCATTCAGTCCATGAAAGCTGCAGGAGCTTTCGTTAGCCCAAAATACATGACTACAAACTCATAATGACCATATCACATCTTGAAGGTTGTCTTCGGGATATCACTTTCTCAAACTCTGAGCTGATAGTACCCGGACCTGAGATCTATCTTTGAGAAGCACTTGGCACCCTGAAGCTGGTCAAACAAATCATCGATCCTGGGTAAAGGATACCTATTCTTGATAGTGACTTTGTTCAATTGTCGATAATGAATACACATGCGAAGAAAACCATCCTTCTTTCGAACAAAGAGAATTGGTGCATCCTATGGAGACTTTCTCAGTCTTATGAAACCCTTATCTAACAAGTCCTTCAACTACTCTTTCAACTCCTTTAGCTCAGCTGGAGCCATCCTGTAGGTAGGAATAGATATAGGCTGCTTATCGAGTAGATGGTCAATACAAAAATCAATCTCCCGCTTGGGAGGAACATCCGGCAAATCATCAGGAAAGACCTCTTGATACTCATGTACTATTAGAACTGACTAGATAGTCGAGGTGTCGTACTCAACATCCTTAACCCTAACTAGATGATACATGCAACCCTTAGAAATCATCTTCCTGGCCTTAAGGTAGGAAAAGAAACGACCTACGGGCACAACTGAACTACCCTTCTATTTTAAGATTGGCTCACCCAAAAATCTGAACTCTACTGCCCGAGATCTACAATTAACTGAATCATAGCATGCAAATAGCCAATCCATGCCGAGAATCACATCAAAATCGTTCATGGTTAACTCTATCAAATCTGTTGAGGTGACCTTATGAAGAACTGAGATTGGACAACCTCTATACAGCCGTCTAGCTATGATTGAGTCACCTACTGGAGTAGAAATAGAGAAAGGTTTAGAAAAGACTTCGGGACTAACTCCCAAGCTACTGACCACATAAGGTGTCACAAAAGACAAGGTAGCCCACGGATCTAGCAGAGCATAAAAATCAATATGAAAACTCATAACATACCAGTGACCATATTTGGGGAGACCTCCTGTTCCTGATGGGATGCTAAAGCATAGAATCTGTTCTAGTGTTGACCGCCAGTTGTTCTAGTAGATGCCCCCAGATGTGTTGTACGGGCGGGAGGGGCTGTTGAACTAGAAGCTAGGCCTTGGGCTCTAACCTGATCCTGTCTCGCTGCTGGACAATCTCTAAGCATGTGTCTGGGTTGCCCACACTTTAAACAAACACCTGAACCTGCCAAGCACTGGCCTGTGTGCCCTCGACCACATCTGTGACAAGCTGGGATGCTACAATCTATGGGTCTACTACTCTGATCCCTCGATCCTGATGCTAGCTCTTTTTGATCATATCTAGGCCTAGATGGCACACTCAGTGCTGAAGATGCTGGGGCTGATTATCTTTGTTGAGTCTGCTGTTGGTGCCCACCACCGGACCTCTGCTGGAGAGAATTTGTGGTCCTCGGTCTTGGCACTCTTCCTCTCTCTCGAATGCGCCGCCTCCATCTGCTGAGCGTACAACAGTATTCGTGGGAAATCCATATACTGATGAAGCATAGAAGTCCTACAATCCTTGTCCAAGTATCCTACTACGCCATGGAAGAATCTACTCACCCACATCTTCTAGTCGGCTACCAACTCTGGTGCATATTTCGATAGGTGAGTGAACTCAAGGGCATACTCTTTTATACTCATTCTCCCTTGCTTCAAGTTAACAAACTCAGCTGCCTTCAGCTCCCTCATCTATCGAGGGAAGAATCGGTCTAGAAATATAACATGGAACTCTTCCCAAGTGATCGTACCTCCTCCTACGACCTGGCTATCCTTCCATAGGCGAAACTAGATATGCACGACCCCTTTTAATTGGTAAGAGGCCAACTCAGCACACTCAACCCCATTCACCCCCATTCACCCCCATGAATTGGGTGATCTTGACAATCTCATCTATGAACTCATGTGTGTCCTCATCTACCTTGGACCCAAGGCACTCCGGCGGATTCATTCTCAATAAGTCTCTGACTCGAGTTGCCACTGCGTTGCCATTTTGCGGAACATGCGCATAGGTTTGTTGATTAACTTGAGCGGTCAAGGCCTACGCAAGCATCTGAATAGTGACCCAGAACTCAGCATGGGCAACTGGCTCTGGTTCCTGGGGCTCCTAAACTGGTTGGGCTTGCTGATGCCCATGGCCATTTCCATCATTATGGCCTTCACCATCTCCATTCCTCCTTCCGTTCACTCTTCGAGGAGCCATGATTCTGCAATCGTGAACAACATGAATTAGAAGGATAGAAAGACTTTTCATCGCACGACATAGATCATGAAAGAAGGGAACATTTCCTAAACGTTTCACACCCATGAAGAAGACTCTACTTAATGCGGCTTTCAGACACTCTAGGATGCTTCAAACCTAATGCTCTGATACTAAGTTTGTCACGACTCGAATGGAGGCTCGGATCATAACATGGGACAAGGAGCCCTAAAATACCCCAAGTCAACCCATGCCATAAGCATACGTCTAACTCAATCAAGAAACTGAATAATCAACAATACAATCATGGCGGAAGTCTAACTTGAATGTAACATCTAAATGTGAAATCCAAAGAGGAATACAGACATATGTCTAAATAACCTTTAAACATAACGAGTTGATAGGACAAGACCCCAACTAACTCAACAAGCTAAAATTGAACTGCATAAAGAAAAGCTAAATAGTCTAGTCCTCTAAAGATATGGACTCACCAACAAGGTAGAACTAACTTTGACAGGCTGACTAAGAGCGGGGCTGAAGCTGAGAGCCGAGTTCTGTATCATGAAATGATACAGCATAGAAAGTATGTGATCTTTACGTGAAATGTACCGAGTATGCAAGGTAAGTAAAACCTCTAAAGTAAGTTAAAATCATTTAAAGACAATGAATTAATTAAAACATAAACATCAGTAAAATGAGAGTGGGGCTAGCATGCATTCTTCTAGAAATCATGATCTATTCATAACATGACACAACATAACTTCATAACATCATAACTGAATCGGTTGACTCAAAGCTGAATTCTGACTCTTATAAGTAAAAGCTGAAAATTGAGTCAAACCTTCTTTAGAACATGCATTTACATAAATTTCATAAGTAATGAATATGCATATCTGAAATCATGAGGAACAATGGGAGACTCATCTTTTAACCGACATACCACGATAGAGCTTACGTGGTCCCGACTATTACACTCAAGTGGGCCGAGCCTTCCAAAACCTTGCCAGCACTAAGGGCATTACGATGATATTGATATCAATCTAAAGGACCATTCGAGCAAGGGAAACCCACAAGGGAGGTCCCAAATCATATTATAGTATAACCATATATTGGTGTGTAGTTCTGAGGCATGGGGTGATCGACCCATAGCCTACTCGATACTAGACCACACTCCCAAAAATATGCATATACTCTATGTCATTTCTAATGAAGCTCAACATTGTCTATTGACGAAGCTCAATGATCAAATACATCTCAAATGTGAAATCATGCATATGAGAAGCTTTTAGTTCAACACATACCGCAAGTTGAAAGCATAATGGGGAGCCTTTGCTCCAACACCATATGGTAAGCTATGAATAAAAAGAATTAACTCAAAACATACCGCAAGATAAGAATATAGAATTGAGAGTCTTCTCTTCAAAACAATGTGGTAAGCCTAATTTGGGAAAATCATCATTTATACTCAACATGTGGGCATTGCCCAAAGATTTATCATACTTAGAAATACTCGATTCTTATCAGAAACATAATTATAAACATGGATATCTTCAAATCATGCTTTTCATCATAATATCTCATAATTATCACATATACATCACAATTGCACAATTCATGAACATCTCATCAATGGGCTTTAAAATTCATAAGACTAGAAACATGATTTTTAATGGAAATCATTTTAAAAATTGCCCATACTTGATAATTTGATAATAGAATCATAATCAACTCCTACCCATGTATAGAAATAGATAATTCATGCATTTGGGTGAAAACCCCATAGATACATCAAAGAGTTTCATACTTTGAAGAGAAGGATTGGGCATGGGTGTGGAAGAAATCACCCATTCGTGGCCCTACATACCTGCTGGAGGCTGAATCTTACCCTCCCTTGAATTCCTAAAAGATAATTGTAGGAGAAAACCTTGAATCACCCTTTGATCACCTCTCTATGACTTTACTATTCTTTTGCATGCATGAATGAAGACTTTAGGATAGTTTTTCCCTCTTCAAAACACCTTTCATAGCCTAAGACGACATAGTTTATAACCCTACGACATCGGAATTCCAAAAAGACCCTTACTTAAATTGTAGGGTTTTGCCGACTACTAGTCCCCATGAGGGACTGGACGACTTGTCCCCAGATGCCACGACTAGTGGCCTCAACCTGTCAGCTATACAACCAAAATCCATCAGGGGACCCCACAAATTATGGTGGCTGACGAACACTCGTGGTCTCCATCCGTGATCCCCACTGTCTAAAATTTCCTTGCCAACTTTCCGTCCAGGCCAAGGTTGACTCCACGAGTCGTGTGGCCTGACCATGACTCGTGGTCACGCCCGTGGTGTCTCCCCAAATTATCCCACTTCCCTACTTGATCACGAGTCACTTCACGATTCATAGTCCCTCCTTACAGATCACCTAATTACCCGTGCTATGATCTAGTGCCGAATTTCAGTTTTCTCCGTTTAAACTCTCGGGTCTGATCTTTGGGCTTTCGGGGTATAATAATCTAGCCACTTGATAATCTTTTTTTTTCACTACTTCTTGCATTGGTGGGTTCAGGCATTGCTGATGCTCTATACTTGGTGTGCTGTTTGGCTCGAGCTATATTTTGTGAGTACATATGTCTGGAGGGATCCCAATGATATCAACTATGGTCCAACATAGTGCCTTTATGTCCAAAGCTTCTACTTTCCAATCTTTCATATCGGCTGCAATAATCACTGGAAATGTGTTATCTTTACCCAAGAATGTGTATTTGAGATGGGGAGGAAGTGCCTTCAGTTCAAGGACTGAGGGCTCCTCTACTGATCGATTTGCCGGCGGAGTCAAACGATTCTTCAAATCAAGGTCTAACTTCTTTGGTCTGAAGTTATATGAACCCATTTCGTCTAGGGTATTCACCAGCTCCTTGTACCTCAGTACCCCATCTCCTTCATAGTTCATCAATACAGTTGCTAGTGTGTTGATCTTGGGCAGATTTATATGCCCAAGTGATACTCAAACGTATCATTTTTACCTTGTTTGTTGTGCAATGTGTATATAATATCATGTAATTAGTAATAAAATGCGAATTTATACTAACCAACATGATTAGCATTTGTTTTGCAGGTAAATGTGATTTTTAGGAGCTAAAATGCATGTTGGAACTATGTTGGAGTTGGACTTGGATGCGAGCGTGGAAAAGACCTTGGAATGCACATTTTATAGGGGCTCTGCGATGGAGCTGTGCCACGCTACCATCGTGGTAGCACACTGCCTGAACAGGAATTAAAATGGCAAATTCCAGTGTGCCTTCGCGTCAGCTCCGTGGCACGGAGAGAGGCCTCCGCGTTGGCCTCCGTGCCACGTTGAGGCTAATTTACCGAACCCTGAAATTTAAGTGAAGGTCCGCGTCCATGCCGTGTCACGGAGGCAGTGCTCCGCGTTGGCCTCCGTGACACGTTGCTTGTTATTCCGGGAAAAATTTCCCACTAGTATAAATAGCACACTTAGGTTTATTTTAAGCAGTTTTTTTAGTTTTGAGACTGAGTTCAAAAGTGGAGAGCAAGGACGTGGGTTAGTAGCAGTTGAGGAACGAAAAAGCTAAGGGATTTCTTCTCTTCCTTTCTTCTTTCTATCAATTGTACGTATGATTTACACTCATTTTAGGATGATCAATCCACAAATGAGTGGCTAATTCTCTTCCTTGCTGAGGCTTTGAACATGTGTAATGAATTTTGATTATAATTGATATGGTTTTCTTCTTCTTTCATGTTGTTCTATTAATTCTTGTTCTTACTGCATTAGTGCTTGGCCAACATTAATGTACATCTAAAAAGTCCAATTTCACTCGAAAGAGAAAGAAATTGGAAAGTTGTGAATTAATAGGGTATTGTTCTTAACTTGATTTGGGAAAATTGGGTTTTGATGTGCTTTCCTGATAGAAATATACTTGAAAGCCGTATTAGTCAATTTAGGAATCGTAATTGTAGTGCTAGGTCATAAATTGCATTTGATCACAGAAATGTCGACGGATGGTTTATCATTCTAAAGTGAAATTAAATACGAGAGTTTTAATTTCTAGGCTAATGTTCTTGGCTAGCAACATGAAGAAGAGATTAACCAAATTATCATGATTA
The DNA here is from genome assembly GCA_035772735.1 of Datura wrightii. NCBI lineage: Eukaryota > Viridiplantae > Streptophyta > Magnoliopsida > Solanales > Solanaceae > Datura > Datura wrightii. The sequence continues at coordinate 134,099,129 of JASDFA010000016.1, forward strand.
TCAAGTTCATTACTTGTTCTTAACCTTGGCATGTTCATATCCATTGTCTAAATTCACAAGTAAATAGTTGTTATTAATTTTAGTATATATAGTTTAGAAACAAAAACTCAAGTAACTGTTGGTTACATTGTTGTTAGCATAATTAGAAGTGAAATAGGAATATAGTAAACTAGGCAACTTTACATCTTGAGCCTCCTTGGATCGATACTTGGCTACTTAGCCACTTTATTACTTGTTTGACCACGTGCACTTGCGTGTCGGTTTATAGTATATAATACCAATCGGAATAGCACCGAGCAAGTTTTTGGCGCCGTTGCCGGGGAGGCTAGGCGATTTGTGAAATTGTGTTTAGGGAAAATTTACAGTATTTTTATTTTTATTTTCTTAAGTGTTAACAACTTGGTCTTAGCCTGTATTTTGCAGATTTTGTTTCTGTGAACACTGGCAAGGGACAAAGAGCTGGTGGAATCTTACTTAGAGCCTGAACGTGAATTTCATAGTCAACGTAGAGAAGCTCTACGAAAGAAGCTGCAGTTGCTTAAACAGTCTATGATGGAGCAACAAAATCCACCAGTTGTGAGGGCAGTTTTAGTGTCCGATGAAGCAGCAGCAAGGCCGGTTCGCGAGGTGGCAATCCCACACGCTAATAATGTACATTCTAGCATCCGCAAACCAGAGCCTGGAGGGAGGTTTGAATTAAAGCAGAATATGGTGCAACTTTTGCACACAAGCGGGCAATTTACCGGTCTCCCTCATGAAGATCCACAACAACATCTCCAAAACTTTTTGGAGATAAGTGACACTTATATACCCGCTGGAGTGTCACCTGATTATGTTCGGCTCACCTTATTTCCATTTTCCTTACTTGGTGAAGCCAAGAGGTGGTTAAAAGCTGAACCACCCAATTCTATATCAACGTGGGATGATCTTGCACGGAAGTTTTTGATCAGATTTTTCCCTTCTGGTAAAACAGCCAGACTTAGGAGTCAAATCCTAAGTTTTAAACAGAGGGAAGAAGAAAATCTATATCAAGCCTGGGAAAGATTTAAATCCATGTTGTGGGACTGTCCTCATCATCATCATTCCAATGAGGTGTTGGTACACACATTTATTGAGGGTTTGGAACCCCACACTAAAATTCTGTTAGATTCAGCAGCTGGAGGGCAAGCGCTGGAAAAGACTTACGAGGAGCTGTACACTTTGCTCAACCGGATTTCACAAGGCAATCCAGAATGGAATGCAGATTCTTCAAGAGGTGGAGCAAGGAAAGCAGCGGGAGTGCTTGAAGTGGATGGATTCACAGCTATAGCTGCACAGATAGCTGCTTTGCAGAATCAGTTAAACACTCACTTCAGCAATATAAATTTGAACGAGCCTTCAGCTTCAGTCAATGCAGTTCAACACATGTGGTGTGAAGTGTGTGGTAGTAGTGAGCATTCAGCTGAATGCTGTGGTGCAAATCCTGATTCTGTTAACTTTGTGGGCAATGCATAGAGAAATCAACAGCAGTTTGGTAGTGGCTACTACTCCAATTGGAGGAACCATCCAAATTTTTCATGGGGTAGCAACAATCAACAAGGCCAAAGTTCAGGGCAGGGTATGCACAGAAACCAAGGAGGGCAACAAAATTATCAAGCTCAATTCAGAAATCACAATGCCCCTCCTCCACCACCATCACCTACCATTGAGGAGATGTTCAAAACCATGATCGCTAATCAGGCACAATTCCAGGCTGACTATATTAAATTGGCAGCCGAAGTGAAGAACAATCAGTTGGCGACTAAGGCTCTTGAATATCAGTTTGGGCAATTTGCTAGTGCCCAAAATACTAGACCCAGAGGAGGACTACCTAGCGACACGGATCCTAATCCGAAGTAGGTAAATGCAGTGACCACTAGGAGTGGTTTACAGTTGAAGGAGGTGGAACCAGAAAGACTGCCTCAAAAGTCAGGAGCAGCAGATGTTGAGGGAGAGCAAATCTCAGATAAGGGGAAGACTAAAGAAGCTAAACCAGAAAGGCCTCCACCCCCGTTCCCTCAACGACTTAAGAAACACAAGGAGGAGGCATGTTTCCAGAAATTCATAGAGGTACTTAAACAGGTACATGTTAACTTACCTCTTATTGATGTCTTGCAGGGAGTGCCAAAATATGCGAAATATATTAAAGACATCGTGGCTAACAAAAGTCGTTTGACTGAGTATGCCACGGTAGCTTTAACGGAGGAATGCACTTCCCGTATTCAGAATAGGTTGCCCACAAAACTGAAAGACCCTGGAAGTTTTACTATCCAGCTTACTATTGGGCAAAGTATCCGAGCTCGTGGATTATGCGACTTGGGGGCAAGCATAAATCTGATGCCATCTTCGGTATTCAGAAAGTTAGGTCTAGGGAGTCCTAGACCTACAACGGTAATCTTGCAGCTAGCAGACAGGTCTTTAGCTAAGCCGGATGGCATTGTTGAGGATGTGTTAGTGCAAGTAGGCTCCCTCATTTTTTCGGTCGATTTCATTATTCTGGATTTTGAACCAGATGCTGAAGTCCCATTTATTTTGGGACGACCCTTTTTGGCAACCAGAAAAGCATTAATTGATGTAGCTGCGGGTCAACTCACGATGCGAGCACATGACAAGGTCGAAGTGTTCGATGTGTACAAGGTACCTAAGCTCCCGACTGTTTATAAGGAACTCTCGGTGATCAATGTGATTGATCATGGGAATGCTAATGGAATGAGTGATTCCCGAGAGTTACTAGGTAGGCCACCGGATAAGGTTGAGAACTACTGGGGGGATGACCATGATCGGGACAAATCGTCCATCACCCTAGTAGACAAGTGAGCTTAAAGGACGTCGAGCCGTGACGGTAAACCAGGCGCTGCACGGGAGGCAACCCGTGAGAAAAATATTTTATTTTTTTCTTTTACACAGTGTAGTTAGATTTTATCTTTATTTTTGTTTTTATTTGTTTATTTCCAATCTTTATTTTTCTTTTTCTTTTCTTGATTAGGTTTAGATTTTCATTTTAGTTAGTAATTTTTTTATTTTAGTTAGGGAAATCTATTAATTTAACCAATTTTTGTTTAGTGAGGTGATTTTCAGGTATAACGGAGGAAATATACATGGAATCGAGAAAATGAGGCAAGGTATGAAAAATCAAATTAATTGAAGAAACAGTGCACTGGCGCGTTGGCGCTGTGTCACGGAGGCAGTGCTCCGCGTTGGCCTCCGTGACACGTTGAAGGCAAAATCCGGATTTTTCAAAAATCCAGTAAGCCAACGCGTTGGCTCCGTGTCACGGAGGAGGGGCTCCGCGTTACCCTCCGTGACACGTTGCCCCTTATTCAGTGCCGGGTCACACCGGGTTGCCGGGTGACCCGCGTGTTTTCTTTAAATAAACCCCCGATTTTGCCCAATTTTTCCCCATTTCCCTCCTCCCTCCGTGACCAAACACCCATTTCCCCCTCCCCAAGCACCGTGCCACGTTCCTAGGCAAGGAATACGTCAAGTTTCTTCGGTTTCTCAATTCAAAGGTATGTTTTCATCATCTATCTCAATTTTTTGGCGATTTTTGTCAAATTTGGGCATGTGAGGTGAGATACATCACCCTAGGTAGAAATTAAACATGAATGTTGGATTATTTGTGATTGATATACGTTTGGATTGTTGTATTTAGCGTTTGAACTTATCGATTGCGTAAATAATTCGAATTTGCTTATAGAATTGTATTCTAGGGCATGAGTTGTTGAATTTAACTTGAGCGACTTGATAAGTCGGCAAATTAGATGCCGGGGGGTGTTTGTTATTTGAGAGAAGTCGTGGTAAATATTGTGTAAATGTCAAAGACGACAAATTGTCGATTTTTTGTGGGAAAATGCAAAAAGTGTGTAAATTGGTTAGATTGTTTGGATTAGATTGTATATAGAATGTTTTTATCGTTGTTTTTATTTTGTTGTTGTTTTTGTTGCGAAGTGCGATGTGTGAATTGTTAACGATAGTAGGATTGGGATTAGCTGTATGAAGTCTGAGTAGTACGCTAACCGTTATGCTGTCGAAATTTATGTTGTGAACGCACTAAGCATGAAGTGTATAGTGTTGTCTGTGGTGAAATTAGAGTTATTCTTGCCGTAATTTTGTAGAAGTAGCTAAGGCCTAAGTGTGGGGTAAATGTTGTCTAACCTGACCTTAGCCGAAGTCAACAAGTTTTTAGCTTAACTTTGTGCTTGTTTGTGTAAATTGACAGGTACAATGGCGAGCAGACAAGATAAAGGCAAGGGTGCTTCTACCTCAGGCACAGGTAGGAAAAGGATGAGACTGGGCACCGCAGTCCCAGCTGCACCCGCTGTTCCGCGCGGCCAACGCCGCCAATACGGAACAAGATGGGTAACCGATGAAGGGAAGAAATGGTATGCTAAGCATAAAGAAAACAAGTACTTCCCGGAGGAACATATTGCAAGGGAACCACTCGCACAGGAGTTCCCTCGCATTGTACAGAGAATTGAAGCAGCTGGGCTTAGCTTTATTTTTCAGGAGCCCAAGGAGTGCAACCTTCACTTGGTTCGGGAATTTTATGCAAACTGGAACCCGGCCATCAGAAGCCACACAGTGAAAATCAGAGGGCAGATTGTCACTCTGGAAACCAGCAGCTGAATGCCATCGTTGGAGCGCGGGACACAGACGCCCACGTTCTCCGCCAGCTAAACATCACCCCACCGTACGCCGACATCAGACGTACGTTGTGTGGGGATCGATCCACAGCCCAATGGAGTAGACATAAGGAGAGGGGTTACCACCAGACTCTGCCTTATTCGCAGATGAACAGGGAGGCCAGAATATGGCTGAAGATTGTGTGTTCGTGTTTGATCCCGGGAGTTCATATGACGGACGTGACCCGGGACCGTGTCTGCTTGGTGTATGCCCTTATGAAAGGGCTTGAGATTAATGTGGGGGCGGTAATAATATCCGCCATGAAGAGAGCCAGGCTGCACCAGGGCCACAGATACGGGTTTGGCGGACTCATCACCACCTTCCTCCGAGGCCTCGACATTGAGGAAGAAGCCTTGGACTATATTCCGCAGTTGGAGCGGAGGGCCCTCGATGTGACAAAGACTAAGGCCCCCGACACTACACACGGACCTGTACTGACTTTGGGCGAGCGACATGCTCAGGATGATCAGTACATGGCCCGTATGTTCGACATGCAGATGCTACAGGTACGGATTGGTGGGAGACCAGCCACCGAGGAAGAATTATGGCAGCTGGAGCTGGACTACCCCTTTGGCGAGAACGCCAGAGCCTTATGTCGGGTGGGACCAGCCTTCGTGGAGCCGACAGATGACGATGTCCCTACTGATGAGGAGACACGTCGTGAGGACTCCGATGTGGAGTCCGATGACAACGATGGAGCTGATTCAGACATGGGCGATGAGGCCGCAGCACCGGATGAAGAAGTCGAATATTTCGACTGAGCAGGGAGTTCCACCACCCAAAATTTTGTGCTGTGTATTTTTGTGAACACTGGGGACAGTGTTCGATTTAAGTGTGGGGTGGGGAGTAGCTAGGTGCTGGGACATAGGCTCTAATTTGCTGTATGTTTTTCCTTGGTTTGTATTATGTTCGTGCTTTCCCTGTGGTGAACTGTTTGGTGATGTATCTGTATATATTTGTTTTGTGGCTGATGATGTGTGTTTTTGAAAGTTATGGTTGCTAGTGTAAATATTTTGTAAATTTTGTAAATATTTTTTTCTATCGACATGATCGATATTTTTCAAAATTTTTGCGAAGATATTTTGAAATTATCAAAATCTTTTGTAAATATGTTTCTATCGAAATGATCGATGTGTTGCAAAATTTTTTCAATTTTTATTTTTTTGGGTTTCTCGGAGTTTGTTTTCGGTTCTTTTACCGAGAATAGTCCCATTGAACCGATGTCATAGTTAGTGACCGTTCCCTATGATGGATGGATGACGACCGTCTTAAGGGAAATGTAGTCGGTAGGAGTAGGATTTTTATTTGTTTTTAATTTTTTTCTTTGGTGGATTGCATCAATGAACTGTAGTTGCTTATGGTTGCTAAAATTTCGTTGCGTGTTGTAACTGATGTTCAAAATGTGAAAATGATTCGTTTGAAAGCATGCAATTCGGTAAATATGTTGAGTTACCTAGGCTATAGAATTTGGTTCAGTATGATTGAGGCTTAATCTCGAATTCATGTAATTGACTAATTAAAGAGTCTGTGAATGCATCTTGATTCGAGCATGTGCACGAAGTGTGAAGTGAGGTATTGTTATTCCATGCCATTGTGAATTGTCTAGAACTTGCCTGGTGTGTATACAAAACGAAATGAAGGAGGTGTAGTGTTGGAAAGGATGTAGGCATTTCTTTGTTTTAACCGATAGTTTCCATTTTTTTCTTGTCAAATTCTACCTTTTTATATGTTGTATACCCTAGTCAGCCCGTTGAGCCTTTAGCCGATTTCTTTCTTTTGTCCAAAAATTGTATGAGCTAAGCTTTATTCCTTCTTTTCATTAGCCTTAAAGTCTATAAGAAGCTCTTAAGCGCTTACAAAGAAAAGAAAATGTTTCCCAAAGTGTTAAAGAGTGAAAAGAAAAAGAAAAGCAAAGTGAGGAAAGAAAAGATGATGTTGAAGAGGCACTTGTTGTAATTAATTGATAGTGAGGGTACTTGAAAACCCTTTGTTTTGTGTCAAGTGTGTCTGATGAAATGGGCTGTATGAAAGTAAACCAGCATGAATGGGAGAAAAAGAGAAAAGAGAGGAACAATGTCCATGAGTCGATGGGAATGAGTTGAAAAGGCGCTTAAGAATGCTAGCGACTATTATTGGCTAATCCAATATATATATACTAGATCCATAGCCCCGTTACAACCCATTAAAGTCCTACGTGATCCTATATTGCATTTCTTTATATTAGTGGAGTAATACACTAAGGGCAAGTTTATGGGTCATGACATGAGGCATGTGAATTCTTTCGGGAGAGTGAGTGAAATTAATTTTTATATGCCCCTACTTGCATGTTTGTGTGCTGCATGAACATAAAGGGGAAGTTTCTCTCGAGTTGTGAGGGCACATGCTTGATGAAAGATTGATTTTCGTGTCGGATTTCTTGATTAGCTGATTTGCATGAGTTTGCCGATATCAAGAATCAATTCTTAAAAGTCTAGGAAGCCTTGATGTATTAAAGGTCATTGTATTGTACGACCAAGCATGTTTTCTTGATGATTTGCAAAAATTGAATAATCGGTATGACCGTAGCGTAAATTGTTGCACCATAGTGACGAAGGTTGGGATGTAATTTGCATGATTTGTGTATATGTTGTTCGAGGACGAACAAGGATTTAAGTGTGGGGTAAGTGATCTTGGGCAGATTTATATGCCCAAGTGATACTCAAACGTATCATTTTTACCTTGTTTGTTGTGCAATGTGTATATAATATCATGTAATTAGTAATAAAATGCGAATTTATACTAACCAACATGATTAGCATTTGTTTTGCAGGTAAATGTGATTTTTAGGAGCTAAAATGCATGTTGGAACTATGTCGGAGTTGGACTTGGAATTCCAGTGAAGGTCCGCGTCCACGCCGTGTCACAGAGGCAGTGCTCCGCGTTGGCCTCCGTGACAGGTTGCTTGTTATTCCGGGAAAAATTTCCCACTAGTATAAATAACACACTTAGGTTTATTTTAAGCAGTTTTTTTAGTTTTGAGACTGAGTTCAGAAGTGGAGAGCAAGGACGTGGGTTAGTAGCAGTTGAGGAACGAAAAAGCTAAGGGATTTCTTCTCTTCCTTTCTTCTTTCTATCAATTGTACGTATGATTTACACTCATTTTAGGATGATCAATCCACAAATGAGTGGCTAATTCTCTTCCTTGCTGAGGTTTTGAACATGTGTAATGAATTTTGATTATAATTGATATGGTTTTCTTCTTCTTCTTTCATGTTGTTCTATTAATTCTTGTTCTTACTACATTAGTGCTTGGCCAACATTAATGTACATCTAAAAAGTCCAATTTCACTCGAAAGAGAAAGAAATTGGAAAGTTGTGAATTAATAGGGTATTGTTCTTAACTTGATTTGGGAAAATTGGGTTTTGATGTGCTTTCCTGATAGAAATATACTTGAAAGCCGTATTAGTCAATTTAGGAATCGGAATTGTAGTGCTAGGTCATAAATTGCATTTGATCACAGAAATGTAGACGGATGGTTTATGATACTAAAGTGAAATTTAATACGAGAGTTTTAATTTCTAGGCTAATGTTCTTGGCTAGCAACATGAAGAAGAGATTAACCAAATTATCATGATTATCAAGTTCATTACTTGTTCTTAACCTTGGCATGTTCATATCCATTGTCTAAATTCACAAGTAAATAGTTGTTATTAATTTTGGTATATATAGTTTAGAAACAAAAACTCAAGTAACTGTTGGTTACATTGTTGTTAGCATAATTAGAAGTGAAATAGGAATATAGTAAACTAGGCAACTTTACATATCTTGAGCCTCCTTGGATCGATACTTGGCTACTTAGCCACTTTATTACTTGTTTGACCACGTGCACTTGCGTGTCGGTTTATAGTATATAATACCAATCGGAATAGCACCGAGCATGTGTCAATATTCATCATCTCTTCCATGGACACTAGAAGCCTCTTGTCTTCTATCTAGGTGTTTGCAAAGGTGGCTCCCTTGGTATTGTCCTGAATGAATCACAAAACAAAAACAAAGAAAATGTAAATGGGGAAATAACAAGAAATAGACAAATACAAGCAATTAATCTAATCTTAGCCATATTCCCCAGCAACGGTGCCAGTTTTTCACAACGCTCATACTCACACTTCCTAAAAAAGTATGAACGGACATTGTCAATAAAGAACCCAACTAAGAGGTTGGGGTCGAAATTGGGGGTTTTTAAAGAAAACAATATTAAAAAAAGATTACAATTTGTGATTTAAATCAAGATTTGCAAACAACTAGGGTAAGTGTTCCCCATGGGTTCATAACTACTTTGGGTATACAGACATGACCAATCCAAATGCTTAGTTATAGAACTGATAACTAGAGTTCATTAGAATGACTAGTTCATCCCTATTGGATGACTATAATCAATCACCGGATCATGTCTCGTGATTGATTTCAAACTAACCGTTATCAATATGTCCCAAATTTAACCATCTTGCGACCACAACTCAAGTTAATACAATGATCATAAAGACCAAGGCTTTGTTGTAATTCTCTTTTCCTAATCTCTAATTCTCTAAGTTCAAGCAAGTCTTAATATTGTACACCATTAAGAAACACATTTAAAGATGAAGAGAAAACAATACAAGCTTTTAACATTGTTTTGAATAACTTGTGTAACCCTATCCACCATGGTTCCCACAACCCCTAGTTGTGGAGATTTTAGCCACTCATGATTGTAAGATTACAATTTGTGTTCATAGACAAACACATAACTAAATACTTATAGCAATAATTGGAAGATAATCAGATCTGAATATCAAAGAACAATCTCAAGAATAATGTATAAAATGAAGAATTTTATGTCACGCCCTGACTTCGGAGGCATGAATGGCACCTGGTGCCCTACCAAGACCTAGACTGCTCGACTATAGAGCCTAGGCACTTCTGGTGCCAGGATGGCTCTAACTCTAGGTTCATGGAACCAACGGGCTATATAAAGACTGTAAATACAGCCTCCGGCCGACTAGGCCGATAGCCACCTGTAAGGAAGCAACAACTAACCAGAACAACAGTAGTATGAAGGAACTTATGCGGGCCGACAAGGCCACCATGCTGTCTAGAAACCTCTTAATCAAGAAAATAGGTGCTAAACTGCAACATGACCGACAAGGTCACCACTACCAACTGAAAAAGGCCCCACAAGGCCATCATAAACAACTAAAACATACACACGGCCTCACACGATCGGTACAGCTAACCACATGAAATATACAATCTGCAAGCCTCTAAGAATACTGATAAGATGGTCGAGACAGGGCCCCGACCTACCCATACTGTACAATAAAAGAAAATAGAGTATACCTCTAACTATCGAGCTCCGGATGACAGGAGCTGATGACTCTGTGCTGGCTGGAATCACGAGGGATCGGCTCCTCGTCTATGAGTATCTGCAGGCAAGTAATGCAGCGCCCCAAACGGGCGTCAGTACCACTGGTACCGAGTATGTAAAGCAAACTGAACATAACTAAATATGAACAATAATACTGGTAGTTCTGAATAGCAGAAAGTAGCTGAAACTGTCTGGGCTGGTGGGATCTGAAATAAGCTTATCTGTAATGAAGGTAAGGTAGAAGCATACCTATCGACGTGGCATCCTGCTATCTATAAAGTAATAAGTAACATGTATATACATATATAACATACAAGGACCTATACCATCCCCCATAAGCTAGAAGGTGACAACCAACACACAATGTATATACCCCTACCCGGGTCAAAACCATCCAAAAGTAAATCACTCCACTCGCCTACTAACTACGAGCACCTCTACTGGCCCCTTGGTATGTAGCTTGGGCTCTCTGGGCCCCTGACTATAACTGTATCTGTTTTCGAAGGACTCCTGTAACTGTAAACTGTAAACTGTATCTGTATTTGTATATGTGATCTGTCCCTGGGCGCAAGCGCTCGACAGGGTAAGCTATAATGCTATGCTGACCAGCCTCTTATGGGGAATACTGCATCCCATCTTCGTCCTATTGCGAACGGCATGCCACTCCTTGGAGTGACGAATCCTCGCCCTCTAGCGGGCGAGTCGAAACAGCTATTAACCCTGGGGCGGCAAGGAAGCTCTAAGGGTACCCTCATAGCACAAACAGGTCTCAATAAACAATAATCACGTATACCAAGCATATTCAATCTGAAAATACTATCCACATTTTGATATTCTATTATGAATCTCTTTTCCGCGTTAAGCTGATTCTGTTACGGAGCTAACTGTGTCTGAAATAATATCTGGCTGTCTGATACTGACTTACTGACTTTTATTCTGAATATAGCATAATAACATAAAACATGCTTTCTAGATTCGTACTAGACTCAACACTCGACTTCTGGATTCTCTCTTTTAGAATTCACTCTATTTTCTATACTAGGATTACTAACTTGCTAAAGGAACAGGCTTTACATACCTCCGTTTCTGATTTCCCGGCTAATTGGTGTAATTCGGTCAATATTACGCTATTTCTCCCAACTGCATCCATATATATATATATCCATTAGGACTAAATACATTAATATTCTGAGAGAAAATATCACTTTTAATATATATATATAGCCCAAACTTTGACCTATCGAAAAATGGTCGAAAACTCGTTATTTCTCAGAAGTCCAGAAGGGAGAAATACTCACTTTAGGCTAGGAGTATATTGACACTAATTTGGAGCAATTCCACTTACCTTGGCTCGGTAGCACGATGATTCGCCGGCCAAATTTTACGAAACTAAATCCGTAGGAATGCTCTCTGCAGCTTTATACTCCGGTATCTAGGATTAATTCTAGTTTGGATCACGTATAATGTCTTAATCAGAAAGAAATTTCTATTAAACCTTCGTGCCCTCTATTTTCCTATGTACTCTCTGCTATTCTCTAGAAATTTATGAATTTTATCACTTAAAACGAAAGTTTGGGGGCTTTTATACTTGGGGCTGCACCTCACCTCCGTGGCACGTTGGCCATCGTGGAGGTGAGCCTCTGTGACACGCTGGCCATCGCGGAGGTGAGCCTCTATGACAATCGCGGAGGAGGTCTGCCAGCCTCCTCTTGCGATGGTTCGATGTGTCGCTTATCCGGTCTTTCCCCGGGACCTTCACCAGTATGTATGACATTCAAAAAATCTTAACCAACACGCGAATAGGCCATCTAAACGTCAAGAATTTACGGGGTGTAACATCCTCCCCCCTTAAGAACATTCGTCCTCTGATGCAGACTTTTACTTACAGGAATCTCAACTTACTCGACTTACTTTTAGAAAAATTTCGGCAGAGTTTCCCCTGTAATATGGACTATCTCAAAAACCTGAAATGCAGAAAAGTCCAATACAGGCACTCCACACAATTCTACCATATGCATCAGGCAAAAGACTAGAGTTAACTATCTCGTTTATACATATAATGTTAGGCATTTCATATGATAACAATACTAACATACCTCTTGACTGACTAGGCTTGAAATAAGTGAGAATATCTGATTTTCATATCTTCCTCTGCTTCCCAAGTCATCTCTTTTCGATTCCTATTATGCCACAGTACCTTGACAGAAGCAATATCTTTAGTTCTCAATCTACAAATCTATCTGTCTAGTATGGCTACTGGAACCTCTTCATAGGCCAGCTCTTCCATAACCTAGACATCTTGGACTAGGACAACTCTGGAAGGGTCTCCTATGTACTTCCTTAGAATAAATACGTGGAAAACTGGATGAGCGGACTCTAATTCTGGAGGCAAGTTCAACTCGTATGCCACTTAGCCTACTCTCTGCCAAATCTGATAAGGCCCAACAAATCTCGGACTGAGCTTACCTTTCTTGCCGAATCTCATCACCCCTTATTGGAGATACTTTCAAAAATACCCAGTCATTCACATTAAATTCCAGGTTTCTACGCCGTACATCAGCATACGATTTCTGGAGGCTCTGAGCAGTCAGTAGGCGTTCTCTGATAAGCTTTACCTTCTCCTCCGACTGATGAATAATATCCAACCCAATCAACGCTGACTCTCCTACTTCAAACAAGCCAACTGGCGATCTACATTTTCATCCATACAATGCCTCAAAGGGCGCCATCTGGATAGCTGAGTGGTAACTATTGTTATAAGCAAACTCAATCAGCAGTAAATGCTCATCCCAACTACCTCCAAAGTCCAACACACACGCCCCTAGCATATCCTCGAGCGTCTGAATAGTGCGTTACGCCTGTCCATTCGTCTGAAGGTGGAATGCTGTGCTTAAATTAATCTACGTTCCCAGACCTCTCTGAAAACAATTGCAAAAATCTAGTTGTAAATTGTGCTCCTCTGTCAGAGATAATAGATATTGGAACACCGTGTAATCTGACTATTTCTCTGATATACAATTCGGCGTAGTCTTCAGCAGAGAAAGTAGCTTTTACTAGCAGGAAATGGGCTGATTTCGTCAGTCTGTTAACAATTACCCAAATTGAATCATGTCTATTCCTGGTACGGGGTAATCCTTCTACAAAGTCCATGTTTACTGCTTCCCACTTCCAAAGAGGCACAACTATGTCCTGAGTCAATCCGCCTGATTTCTGGTGTTCCGCTTTTACTTGCTGGCAGTTAGGACACTGGGCTACAAATTCTGCTATTTCCCTCATCATACCTGGCCACCAGTAGATTTCTTTGATATCGTGGTACATTTTCGTCGTGCCTGGGTGGAGAGAATAACGGGCATGATGTACCTCACTCATAATCTGCTGGCGAAGCCCTGAAACATCTTGAACACAAAGGCGGCCTTTACATCACAACACTTCATCCTTAGTTACCTGAAAATATGGTGTTTTCCCTTGCTGAACTCTATCTTTAAGCTGAACCAGGTCAGGATCTTCATACTGTCGTTCCTTTACCTCCACAACTAATGACAACACTGCAGTGTTCTGAATTACCGCTATGTTATCCTCTGTTTCTGCTACACGAATGGCTAAACTGGCTAATTGGTGTATTTCTCTAGCCAACTCCCGCTTCTCGGGCTATAAGTACGCCAAACTCCCCATAGATTTTCAGCTGAGGGCATCTGCTACTACGTTGGCCTTTCCCGGATGATACAGAATGTTCACATCATAATCTTTCAATAACTCCAACCAGCGACGCTGCCGCAAATTCAACTCCCTCTGAGTGAAGATATACTGTAGGATTTTATGGTCAGTGAAAAAATCCACATGGACGCCATACAAGTAATGTCTCCATATCTTTAGGGCGTGGATTACCGCGGCTAGTTCCAGGTCATGGGTAGGTAATTCTTTTCATGTTTCCTCAGCTGTCTGGAAGAATAAGCAATTACTTTACCATGCTGCATCAACACGCACCCTAACCCAACACCCGATGCATCGCAATACACTGCATAACCCTCTGTACCTTCTAGCATGCTAACACTGGGGCGGAGGTTAGTCTGTCTTTCAATTCTTGGAAGCTCTTCTCACATGCCTCTGTTTAGTGAAACTTTACTGCTTTCTGTGTTGGCTTAGTCAGAGGTGCCTCTATGGTGGAGAATCTTTCAACAAATCTTCTATAGTACCCCGCTAGTCCCAGAAAACTGCGGACTTCAGTCGGTGTGGTAGGTCTGGGCCATGTTTTTACTGCTTCTATTTTCTACTATCTACCTGTATACCAGCATCCGACACAATGTGCTACAAGAAAGCTACTGACTTCAGCTAGAATTCACATTTGGAGAACTTGGCATACAACTGACAATCCCTGAGAATTTGAAGCATGGTCTGCAAATGATCCTGGTGATCTGCCTCTGAGCGAGAATACACAAGAATATCATCAATGAATACTATCACGAACAGGTCCAGGTATGGTCTGAAGATTCTATTTATCAGGTCCATAAATACTGCGGGAGCATTCGTCAGCCCAAAAGACATAACTAGGAATTCAAAGTGGCCGTATCTGGTCCTGAAGGAGGTCTTTGGAATGTCCCATTCACGAACTCGATCCTTATGATATCCGAAACTTAAATCAATCTTGGAGAAATGGCCCCCTGTAACTGATCAACCAAATCATCTATTCTGGGAAGCGGATACTTATTCTTAACTGTAACCTTATTCAGCTGTCGATAATCTATACACATACGGAGTGAGCCATCCTTCTTTCTTACAAATAAAACTGGTGCACCCCAAGGGGAAGTACTTGGCCTGATAAAGCCCTTATCTAACAGATCTTTCAGCTGCTCCTTTAATTCTCTGAGTTCAGCAGGAGCCATATGATATAGAGGAATTGATATGGGCTGAGTGCTTGGTAGCAAATCAATTGCGAAATCTATTTCTCTTTCTGGAGGAATACCAAGTAGCTCATCTGGGAACATGTCAGGGAATTCATTGACCACTGGAATAGACTTGAAATTTGGAGGCTCCACCCGAACATCCTGGACTTTGACTAGATGGTAAATGCATCCCTTAGCTATCAACTTCCTCGCCTGAAGGTAGGAAATAAACCTACCTTTTGCCGTAGCTGTACTGCCCTTCCACTCTCGTACTGCCTCCCCTGGAAAGTGGAACCGGACCTCCTTGGTCCAACATTCTACGTTGGCATAGAACGACACTAACCAATCCGTACCCATAATGGCATCGAAATCAATTATCTCTAGTTCTACCAGATCTACTATAGTCTGACGATTAGCAACCTCTACTGTACACCCTCGATAAACCCTTCAAGATATAATGGAGTCACCATGGGTGTAGATACTGAAAAAGGCTGTTGAAGCAATTCTGGTGCAACACTAAACTTTCGAGCCACAAATGGGGTAATGTAGGACAGAGTAGACCCTGGATCAATCAATACATAAGCAGGGTGTGAACAAATAGTCATCATACCTGTTACCACATCTGGAGACGCCTCTGAGTCCTGCCTCCCTGGTAATGCATAGGTACGGCTTGGGCCCGTACTTGAACTAGAAGCTCCTGATCTACCTCGGCCTCTACCTGCTGGACCTGAGGGCCTACGCCCTGCCGAGGCTGCTGGAGCTCGTGGCCTTGCTGATGCCCTGTCCTAGCTATCTCGACTACCTAGTCCCCTGGCTAGATAGTCTTTCATCATGTGCCCCTCCTGCCCGCATATGTAACACCCTGTGGAGCCATATCTACAAGCTCCAGTGTGAGGCCGACTACAAATAGGGCAGGGTGGGGGTGTGTATCTGCTCTGCTCTACCCTCCTCTGCTGAGGTGAATCTACCGTTCGAGAACTACCGCTAGACTCTTACTGTCCTCGGCGAATAAATCTACCCCTATGCTACTGTGATGAAGGTGGGGGTCTAGGTGGCCTGTCTGACAACCGTGGCCTAGGTCCTCTCTGAATCTCCCTCTGTATTTCATCTGATCTATCCTTGCGGCGCTACTCCTGATTTATACGTCTACTGTCCTGTTGCCGCTGTCTAAGGCCCTCAATAGTCTGGGCAAAGGCCTGCACCCGAGCAATGTCCATATCTTCCCGCAGTGTAGCTGTCATGCATGCCTCAATGTAGTTTGGGTTCAGAACCATAATAAACGGTGGACGCTAAATGGCATGGTGTCCACAAAAGCCAGAGCATAGCGGGCTAAGGAATCAAACTGTAGGGCATATTCTCGTACGCTCCTCACCCCCTGCTCCAAGTGCAAGAACTGGTCCATCCAGGCCTGCCAGATCTCCCGTGGCAAATAACGATCTAGGAAGGCCTCTAAGAAGATGGACCGGGTCGGAGGGGCAACATCCCTCCCTCGAGACCTTTCCCAGCCCTGGTACCACAACACAACAATGTCTCGCAACCGGAATACTGCTAACTCAATTGATTCTTTAGGTGTTACATGCATGACCTGAAAGATTCTCTACATCTGGTCCAGGAAATCTTGGGGGTCCTCTGCCAGATCTGACCCTGTGGACTTTGGGGGACCTAATGCAAAATATTCCCTGACCCTCAAACTGCCAGGTCCACCTGATGGCTCTACTGTTATGGGTGGCACTGGCTGGCGCTGAGTGGCCATCATTTGTGCCAGCATAACTACTGCGCTTCGAATTTCCTGGTCGGATGGTGTAGGTACAGGAACTGTCGGAGGCGGTGTCGCGTCGAATGGCTCCTGGTGGGGCGGGGACCGCTGAGAAGGTTGAGATGACGCCTCTGTATCTCCCCCAGATCGGGCTGATTCTAAGTAAGGCTGAGGCACCCTGCTGGTGCCTTCTCCTGCTGCGGTATCCAATCTTCTACCTGTGATAGGATGTCGCTGGTCTGCCATTCTTATCTGTAAACAAAGAGTATGATAATTTTTAGGAAGTCAACCCTATACTATACTACTCTATAGCACGATTGAATATGAAGAGAGAGTAACCATCCTATTATGCCTTGCAACCTCCTACCTATAGTATGTGGTGCAAAACACATCCATAGACAGGACTCTACTTAGTATGGCTTGTAGACTCCCTGGGAAATGACCTGCTCTGATACCAAGTTTGTCACGCCCCGCCTTGGGAGGCATGACTGGCACCTGGTGCCCTACCAAGACCTAGACTGTTGGACTATAGAGCCTAGGCATTTCTACTGCCAGGTTGGGCTCTAACTCTAGGTTCATGGAACCAACGGGCTATATAATGACTTTAAATACATCCTCCGGCCGACTAGGCCGATAGCCACCTGTAAGGAAGCAACAGCTAACCAGAACAACAGTAGTATGAAGGAACCTATGTGGGCCGACAAGGCCACCATGCTGTCTAGTTACCTCTGAATCAAGAAAACAGGTGCTAAACTACTACGTGACTGACAAGGTCACCACTACCAACTTAAAAAGGCCCCACACGACCATCATAAAAAACTAAAACATACACACGGCCTCACATGACCGGTACAGCTAACCACAGGGAATATACTATCTGCAAGCCTCTAAGAATATTGATAAGATGGTCGGACAGGGCCCCGACCTACCCATACTGTACAACAAAAGAAAATAGAGTAGACCTCTTACTATCGAGCTCCGGATGGCAGGAGCTGATGACTCTATGCTTGCTGGAATCACGAGGGATCGACTCCTCGTCTATGAGTACCTGCAAGCAAGTAATGCAGCGCCCTAAATGAGCGTCAGTAGCCCTAGTACCGAGTATGTAAAGCAAACTGAACATAACTGAATATAAGCAATAATACTGGTAGTTCTGAATAGTAGAAAGTAGCTAAAACTGTCTGGGCTGGCGGGATCTGAAATAAGCTTTTCTGTACTGAAGGTAAGGTAGAAGCATACCTGTCGACGTGGCGTCCTGCTATCTGTCAACTAATAAGTAACATGTATATACATATATAACATACAAGGACCTATACCATCCCCCATAAGCTGGAAGGTGCCAACCAACACACAATCTATATACCCCTACCCAGGTCAAAACCATCCAAAAGTAAATCACTCCACTCGCCTACTAACTACGAGCACCTCTACCGGCCCCCTGGGTATGCATCTTGGGCTCTCTGGGCCCCTGACTATAATTGTATCTAAGTCTGGAGGACTCCTGTAATTGTAAACTGTAAACTGTATCTATATCTGTATCTGTGATCTGCCCCTGGGTGCAAGAGCTCGATAGGGTAAGCTATAATGCTATGCTGACCAGCCTGTTATGGGGAATACTGCATCCCATCTTCGTCCTACTGCGAACGACATGCCACTCCTTGGAGTGATGAATCCTCGCCCTCTGGCGGGCGAGTCGAAACAACTATTAACCCTGGGGTGGCAAGGAAGCTCTAAGGGTGCGCTCATAGCACAAACAGGTCTCAACAAAAAATAATCACGTATACCAAGCATATTCAATCTGAAAATACTATCCATGTTTTGATATTCTATTCTGAATCTCTTTTCTTCATTAAGCTGATTTTGTTACTGAGCTAATTGTATCTAAAATAATATCTGGCTGTCTGATACTGACTTACTGACTTTTATTCTGAATATAGCATAATAACATAAAACATGCTTGCTAGATTCGTACTGGACTCAACACTCGACTTCTGGATTCTCTCTTTTAGAATTCACTCTATTTGCTATACTAGGATTACTAACTTGCCGAAGGAACATGCTTTACATACCTCCGTTTTTTATTTCCCGGCTAATTGGCGTAATTCGGTCAATATTCCGCTATTTCTCCCAACTGCATCCATATATACATCAATTAGGACTAAATACATTAATATTCTGAGAGAAAATATCACTTTTAATATATATATAGCCCAAACTTTTACTTATCGAAAAATGGCTGAAAACTCGCTATTTCTCGGAAGTCTAGAAGGGAGAAATACTCACTTTAGGGCTAGGAGTATATTGACACTAATTTGGAGCAATTCCACTTACCTTATCTCGGTAGCACAAAGATTCTCCAGCCGAATTTTACGAAACTAAATCTGTAGGAATGCTCTCTGCAGCTTTATACTCCGGTATCTAGGATTAATTCGAGTTTGGACAGCGTATAATGGCGTAATCGGAAGGAAATTTCTATTAAACCTTTGTGCCCTCTATTTTCCTATGTACTCTCTGCTCTTCTATGGAAATTTATGAATTTTATCACTTAAAACTGAAGTTTGGGGGCTTTTATACTTGGGGCTGCACCTCACCTCCGTGGCACGTTGGCCATCGCGGAGGTGAGCCTCTTGGGGCTGCACCTAACCAGCATGTATGGCATTCAAAAACTCTTAACCAAAACGCGAATAGGCCATCTAAACGTCAAGAATTTACGGGGTGTAACATTTTATCCCAAGAATTACTCTCCAAATCTTGATAAAAATTCACAAATAATATTCTTCTCACGTCTACTACTTCATTTTTATCTTCTCTGACTAAAATAAAATATAAACGCTATTTATACAGACATTAGAAACCTTTCACTAGCTAACAGAGAATTTTTCATATCTGGCGCCGACTGTGTCATGACCGGACCTACGACCCATAGTAGGATTGTATGGGTTGTACCTGTTTCTTATATGTCTTTGGCTGCTAAGATTTGTCTAAGTGTAGGCAAGCTGGTACAACTCGTACCATAGTCCTACAAGTCATACAATACTTCCATGGTTTGGCCTTGAGAACTTTGACATCTCTTGAAATTTACCACGATTGTTATGGTACGACTCCTACCTTCATCCTACGACTTGTACTATTTGTTGTGTCTGATGTTTTTCCAAGAATTGAAGAATCTTCTAAAGTTCACCATAGCTCATGGTATGGGTCATATGTTGGTGCTACGATCCGTGAGTCCATCCGTACCAAGAGACCGTCTTCGTGCAAATTTCTCTGAACAATTCCATGACTCCAGCTACAGCTCATACTATCTTGGTATGTCTTATATTGGGAGTCGTATGTTGCCTTCTCATTAATCCATCCTTCTGACTTTCACTATGGTTCTTAGTACGGCTCGTATAATCAAGGTATGACTTGTATTGAGACTTGTACTTGGCAGTTTCTCTATATTTTAAGCTTCTTTTGCACATTTTTGCTCCAATACTTATTTTTCCTGAAATCAAAGTAAAAGTGCCTCATATCCATATAAAAATACGTAAGTCCATGCAATTTTCTTAGTTTTAAGCTTCGAAAGTGCTGTAAACTCACAACACATCAAATGGTCTCCCAAGGATGATGGGTATGTCTCTATCAACATTGCAGTCAAGATGTATGAAGTTTGTTGGTAGTACAAACTTGCCAAGTTTAACAAGCACATCTTCCGCCAGCCTTACTGGAGTCTTAATGGATTTGTCAGCCATTTGGAGCCGAATGGAAGTGGGCTTCCACATAGACAACCCAAACTGCTTGTAAATGATTAGAGGCATCAAGTTAATGCTTGCCCAATTATTACAAAGGATATACAAGCAATCATATCTACCGATCTGACAAGGCACGGTAAACTCCCCTGGTTACCTTTCTTCTCAACACACGTGCCTGCAATTATGGAACTCACTCTATGAGTCACAGGAATGATCTCCTCTTTGTCATATGGCAGTTTTATAGTCAAGAGAATCTTCAAGTACTTAGCAAACTCTGACATCTCTTTGATGGCATCAATGAACGGGACCTAGAGTGTTTCTTCTTTAAGCCTCTCAATATGCTTTTCCACTTTTTAAACAAGGGCTTGTTGAGAAATTCCTTGTGGGAATGGAGGGATAGGCGCAGGAACTTATTTTGCAAAGTCTACCACTCCTCCCTTAGCCTTCGCCCTCTCTTTCGGGGAAACTGACACATCATTTTTAATTTCTTCACATGGTGGGTTTTTAGATCCACCCACATCTATCTCATCAACACAAGGCTTTTTGGGCCTCTCTTCTAGGTCATCAAACTCAATCACAATTTCATACTTGTCCTCACCCATACAATCTTCAACCTCCACATCAACAGGTTGCACAATCTTCCCACTCCTAGTGACTATGGCCATACATTGAGCATTAGAAGATCCTACATGTCCTTTTGGATTCAACACTGTGTCACTAGGGAGATGGCCTTTTATTTTGGGATTTTGATCACGAGGAAGGTCCCGCACTAGTTGCTCTAATTTCTGAATAGAAGCCGTGTGAGAGCCTATAATCTCCATGAGGCTCTTGAGACACGCATCTATTCTCTCCTGGGCTGCAAGTTCCTTTTCTAGCATCCCTTCAAGCTTTGAGCCCCCATGATCATATCAAAGACCCTCCCTCCAATTTTAGGAGTTAGAGGGAGGACCTCTAGGTGGAGCGTAAGAATGTGAGCCTCTATTTTGATTGTTCTCACTATTTTGCCAACCCTAATTTTGATAACCAAAATCATTTTTAGGGTAATATTGACCTTGGCCTTGCGGCTGAGGTCTCCATTGCTGTTGGTATGAAGAAGAGGCGTGGCCCAGTTGATACTGCAGTCTATAGCCACTAGACGAGTTTCCAATGTAGTTGGGAATCTTTTACTTGCAAAGGTGGTGGCTCTAACAATGATTGGTATTGGTAAGGTGGAGAGAGGGCATCCATGCTCATGTTGAACTTCGGTAACGATCTCATTAATAGCATGGACTTTCTTGACCTCCAACTCAATAAACTTCTTTGTAAGGAGAGCTATGTTTGTTTCCATAGTGAACATCATCTGATTATGCTCCTGATTATCCTTTATCAAATGAGACAAAGAAGGAGTCCTAACATTGATTCCTCCACTTTGGTCCCCACTATTCCAAACATGGTTGTGCTTTACTATCTTGTCCAAGATGATGGCAATTCTGTTAAAAGTCTTTGTCCATGAAGCATCTACATATGGCATAGTTGGAAATGGACTGTGTCAAGGCATCTAGATTGGTAGAAAACTTCTCCTATAAGATTTGATCCGAGAACCCATAGTTGGGCACCTAAAAGATCTATTGCTGGAATCTCTCCCATGCTTCGAACAACTATTCACCTAGTAACTGCCGAAAGTAAAATATCTTATCCTGTTGCTCTACCTTTTTGCTAGGTGAAAACCATTTCTTCAGGAACACACTTACCAACTCTTGCCAAGTACGAATTGAGTTTGGAGGGAGTTTATGCAACCAATTTCTTACCTCACCGGCCATAGAGTAATTGAACACTCGTAATTGGATAGCATAATCCAAAATATTATTTTGCTTATGAAAGTTGCACACCTCCAATAAATTTTCTAAGTGTTGATAGGGGTCATTATCTGTTACACCCCATAAATTCATGACATTTAGATGGCCTACTCACATGTTAGTTAAGAGTTTTAGAATGCCATACATGCTATAAAAAGGCCCGGGGAAAGACCGAACAAGTGCCACGTTGAACCATCACAAGAGGAGGCTGGGCAGGCCCCCTCCGTGATGGACAACGTGTCACGGAGGGCTCAACTCCGCGATGGCCAACGTGCCACAGAGGTGAGGTTCAGCCTC
The DNA here is from genome assembly GCA_035772735.1 of Datura wrightii. Taxonomy (NCBI): domain Eukaryota; kingdom Viridiplantae; phylum Streptophyta; class Magnoliopsida; order Solanales; family Solanaceae; genus Datura; species Datura wrightii. Next base: position 134,121,710 of record JASDFA010000016.1, read on the forward strand.
AAGTATATAAACCCCTCAACTTCGGTTTGACCTATTTTTAACTTATAATTTCCAGAAAACGACCCAGAAAATAGAGGGCACCAGAGTTTAGTGAAATTACCTTCCGTTTACGCTATTAAATGCGGTCCAAACTCGAATTAATCTTGGGTAGTGAAGTATTAAGCTGCCGGGAGCATTCCTGCGGAGTTAGTTTTGTGAAATCCGGCTGGCGAATCGTCGTCCTACCGAGCTAAGGTAAGTGGAATTTCTCCAAATTAGTGTTAGTGTACTCCTAGCCCTTAAGTGAGTATTTCTCCCTTCTGGACTTCCGAGAGATAGCGAGTTTTCGGCTGTTTTTCGATGTGTCAAGTTTGGGCTATATATATATTCAAGTAGTATTTCCTTTTAGAATATCGATGAATTTAGTTCTAATTGCTATGAATATGAATTTAGTTGGAAGAAACAGCTGAAAAATAGCCGAGTTACGCCCGATACTCAGTAAGTTAACGGACAAGGTATGTAAAGCCCGTTTCTTCAGCAAGCTATTAGTTCCGGTATAGTAAAATAGCTCAAGTACCAGTAGAATGTTTCAGAAGCCGCATATTATATTTAGTATCAATTTTAGTATGATGTTAGAAACATCATGTCACGTGTAGCGTGAAACTTACTAGCACGATATAAATTCTAGTAGAAAGTTTCAGAAACAGTACAGCATGTCCAGTATGTAATTTAGTAAAGTACGTCAGGATATTATTGTGTTCAGTCGAAACTTAGTAAAACAATATAAGTTCCCATAAAGTATTTTAGAAATAGAATATTAGCTTAATATGAATTTTAGAAAGCATGTTAGAAGTAGTAAACCATGTTACCATGAAACTTAGTTATACAACATGATTTCCAGCTGAAATATTATATTTTTTTCAGTATCAGATTCAGCACAGTATGACTGACATTATATATATACCATTATCAGTTTCAGCATGTATTGTATATATATACACATTACTCTCACTAGTTTTAGCACGCAGCATATGCAGTTAGTATTATTAGTCGAGACTTGACTGTATTGCTTTGGGCTGGATTACCTAGAATTCATGACCACCCCAGGGTTAATAGCTGCATCGACTCATCTGCTAGAGGGCGAGGATACGTCGCTCTATGGAGCGGCATGCCATCCCCTAGAGGACGAAGATGGGATGCTAGTTTCCCCATATTTTGCCTTGGTCGGCTTTTATACACCCCCGTCGAGCGGGTACACCCGGGGTGTTGATTCAGGAGTCCTTCGGACTCAGGTACAGTTATAGTTAGGGGCTCAGCAGGCCCAAGTACATACCCAGGGGATCGGCAGGACGCTTATAGTGACTATGGGAGATGGGATGATCGGGTAGGGGTATAGATTGCGTGTTGGTTGTACCTTCCGGCTTATGGGGGCCAGGTAAGGTTTATGTGTTTTATGTTATGTATGTTATGCTATATTATGCCATGTTATGTTAGTTATGAATAGATCGACAGTAGAATGCCACGTTACCAGGTATGACTCCTACTCCTTTCAGCATAGTTGAGGACAGTCTTAACTCATACTTTCAATCAGTTATAGTCTATTTCTTTCTATTTCAGTTCTATCAGTTATATTGCTTGTCTTCAGTTATTTTCCAGTTGTTGCTTGCATACTCAGTACTAGCGGTACTGACGCCCCTTTGGGGCACTGCATTACTTGCCTACAGGTACTCATAGACGAGGAGCCAATCCCTCGTGATTCCAGTCAGCACACACAATCATCGGCTCCTGTCATCCAGAGCTAGACAGCTAGAGGTTTATTTCATTTCTTTTGTTGTACAGTATGGGTAGGTCAGGGCCCTGTCCTGACCATCTTATCAGTATTCTTAGAGGCTTACGGATTTTATATTCCCTATGGTTACCTGTACCGGTTGTGTGATGCCATGTGTATGTTTTAGTTTGTTTATGATGGCTGTGTGGGGACTTTTTCAGTTGGTAGTGGTGACCTTGCTGGTCACGTAGCAGTTTAGCACTTGTTTCCTTGATTGAGAAATAACTAGACAACAGGGTGGCCTTGTCAGCCCGCATAGGTTCCCTATTAATTCAGTTGTTCTGGGTAGCTGTTGTTTGCTTATGTGTAGCTATAGGCCTGGTCGGCCAGAGGCTGTATTTACAGCCGTTATATAGCCCGTCATTTTCTTGAATCCAGAGTTAGAGCCAGCCTAGCACCAGAAGTGCTTAGGCTCAACTAGCACAGCAGTCCAGGTCCTAGTAGGGCACCAGGTGCTAGTCCTGCCTCCCAAGGCAGGGCGTGACATTATCTATGGAGTTGCAAAACTATCCCTCTGCTTTTAGCATAGTATAGATATTGCCATCAATTTTGAATAAGGAAGCATTTACCCTTGGTGGGACGATCACGCTCATACAGTCAACTTCCTTATTGATATCTGCAAAGACATTTTCCAAGTATCTAGCTGAAAAAGTGGCCATGATCCTATATCAAAAGTAAAAAACAAAAATAAAACATAAAATAAAAGATCTAAGCAGGCAAACTAGACTGTTAGATCTAGATAGGGATTATGTCGATGTCCCCAACAATAGCGCCATAATATTTGATGTGATTCACATCCATTTCCAATGTAGGATAGTATAAATGATCCATGCTAATATAGAACCCAACAAGGAGATAGAGTTGATTATAATACCCCGAAAGTCCTTAAGATCATATTTGAGGGTTGAAGCAAAGTAATTAGGAAAATCTACATTAGGTCACGAAATGAGTCGTCAAATGACTCGTCATTTGACCTAACGAGTCATCAAATGACTTGTCATTTCAGAAGATTAGAATACCACCCAATAAGTCATCAAATGACTCATCATTTGCCTAACTAGTCGTCAAATGACTCATTGTTTGAAAAGATCAAAATGTATTTCAATAAGTCATCAAGTGACTCAACATTTGACCTTATGGGTCATCAAATGACTCATCATTTAGGGAAATACTATTTTTCAGATTGTCATGATGGATTAAAGAAATGACTTATCATTTGATATAAAGAGTCGTTAAGTGACCCGTCATTTGGGCAGTTGTAGGGCAAGTGGGAAATTTTAGTTTACTTCATGGATTAAGGAAACGACTAGTCATTTTCCTAATGAATTGTCAAACGACTTATTGTTTCTGGCAGTATGAAATTTTCTTTTGAATCACTAAAGGCATTTTCAAAATTCTAAGCCCCAAGGTCCTAAACTATATCATTTTAATCCTGGAAGGAGTGTTCTAAGGAAGTTTAACCTATTCTAATTTATTCAACTCCCGTGCATGCAAAGTTTATAAATTCCTTTTGAAGATGAAGCTTGAATCTTACCAATTCTTTCCCAATTCTCTTGTGATTTCAAAGTCAAGTTGAGATTCAGCATACCCAAGTATGTAGGGCTATGAGTGAAAGTTTTGTTTCACTCTCATGCCTAAATTTCTCCTCAAGTTCATGAATCCAATTCCAATTTAAGTTTATGATCTTATGTGGTTTTAACCCAATTTTATAAAATTCTCTATGATTTGTTTATGACTTAATTCTCCTCATGTTCAAAAGAATGTTTTAAGATTCATGGGAAGATTTTATATACAAATTGATAATGAATTTATGAATTTCAAATTTTAGACAAAAAAATTATGCCCTGTTATGCAAGCTTTATGAAAAGTCAAGTTTGTAACTCATGATTTAAAGTATGACGAGATATCTAGCATGAATGAGTGTCTATAAATTACCCATGTTTGAATCCATGATTTTGGCTTATGAAGAATATTTCAAGTATGAATGATTTTATGATTTTGGGCATGCCCACATAGGTTAAGCATGTTTTCATGATTTAGCTCAGTTCTATAAAATCAGCTTACCATATAGTTTTGCAGTCTATCCTCCCACTTTCAGGTTATGATATGTTTGGATCCAGGACTCCCAAATGTTCAGATTTTAGACTATGCATGTAATTATGATTTTAGCTTCATTGAAAAATGACGGTGAGAACCTTGCATATTTTTGGGAGTAGAGTCTAGCACCGAGTAGGCCAAGGGTTCAGGTAAACCCCAAGTCTCAAAACTATGTGCCAACATTGGTATATATATTTACATTACAACCTCCTTTATGAGCTTCCCCTACCTCTAAAGGGGCCTTCAGCTTGATATCGATATCATGATAGCGTCCTTAGCCCTGACAAGGTTTTGAACGACTCTGTCCACTTGAATGCAATAGTTGGGGCATCACGTAAACTCTATCGTGATGGTGTCGGTTATATGATGAGTCTCCCATTGTTCCTCATGATTTTAGTTATTTATGTTCATGACTTAAGATAATATGTTTTATAACAGGTTTGACCCAATAACTAGTTTATGAGTTTTTACTTATGATTTCAGCTACGACATGTCATATGATTTCTATTTTAGCTTAGGTTCATTCTATTCAGATATTATATTCAACATATTATTATATAGGCTTCAGATTTAGATTTCAACATGCAGTCCTTACTCTCATGGTCTTATGATTTATGTTTATATGCATGATTTTAGTTGATATTAACTCAGCATATTTTACTTACCTTACATACTTAGTACATTCCATGTATTGACCGCATACTCTATGCTATATCATTTCATGATATAGGTTCAGGTGATCTAATTCAGTCTCGTTGATAGCTCACTCCCATCTCAGCCCAGTTCAGCCCTAGTTTGGGTGAGTCCTCATCATCTGAGGATATTTACCAGTTCAGTTTTAATTTATCAGTTTTGTTTCAGTCTTGGAGATAGCTGGGGGTCTTGTCCCAATATCTCATCAGATAGTAGAGGCTTTTCAAACATAGAATAGTATGTTGCACATCGAGATTAGTGTTGTGATGTATATTTATGTTATTCAGACTTCTGCTTTTTCATGTTTAAGTTATTAGTTTCCAGCTTTAGTTTATGCTCTTGAGTAGCTATGCACATGCCATGGATTGACTTGGAGCTATCCGTGGTTCTAGGTCTCGTGTCCTGATCCGGGGTCCCAACTAGGGTTGTGGCATCGAATCCCACATAGACAGCTCAGGGCCTAGACTATCTAGTTCCAAACAACAAAATATTACAAGATTAGAATCTATTCGAATTGAGAGTAGTTGATTTTAACTATGATTACAGATTGTGCTATGCTAAGGTTGTAAACAATTAGGGATAATTATAGGGAAGTAGCCCCAATATTGGGTTAATCCCCCTAAATTACCCAATATGAAAGAATTGAGAGAGGGCTAAGGCTAAACATGAAAGCAATTTACTTAGGCAACGCATGGGTATCTTTCAATAGCACATAGATGTCAATCTACTCCAATTTTGTCAAATTGAAGAGAACTCCCTTCTACCAATTACTTGTTTGCCAATTTGGAATTCACCCTATATCTATGAGAATCCATTAAATAAGGGTTATTCCTTAAGTCATTGTTGATTCATGCTAACCTAAACCCAAATTTTCTCTTTCAAACCTCATACAGGTAATTAGGTAGGATTGGATGATTCGTATCACCAATCAAAAGCTACAAAGAAAAAATCAATCAAATATTCAATAGTCCAAACTCAATTTTAATAAATTAGGATCATTAGCATTCACAACTCATTGGGTTCTCAACCCTAGATCTGGTTTTAGTGACCCATGGCTAGAAGAAGAAGAAAAGAAAAGTAATGAGACATTTTTACCAAAAGAAATTGAAATGTTCACTTGATAGATGATAAATTTTAATTTAATAAACTAGATCTACAATCTACTTAAAACTAGGGCTAAAATTAGCTAAGTTCTACTCTCTATACTAGCTATGAACTAAGGAACTAAAAACTTTTGAAAACTTACAAGAAAAATATATTTATACAACGTCCCAAAAAGCCCATTAAATTTGAACATCCGAATACTAGGTTTGTAGGGATGGGCCATCCTTTGGACTATCCTTTACATTTCTGCTACTGTCCCTTGACCTATCATCTTTTGAGAGGCAACTGTCTTTTGGAAAGACGGCCTATACTTTGCTCCTTATTAGAGAAATTCCATTCTACCAAGCTCTGATCTGACCATCAATTAATGGATTGTCCTTTTGGAAGACGTTCGAAGAAACAGAAGACGTTCATTTTGTGCATTTCATGACAATCAATTGACAGAGATTTTTAGAAATATCATTTTCTTAAATTTACTTTCTAAAATTTTTACTATCTTTCTAAAAATATTTTGATTTTGTCTTCTCTCTATTCCTAAAGCTACCAAGACAAGGAGCGAGGCAATCAGAAGAAGTCAATAAAATCAGTTTCACAAAATTAATAATTTTTCTATGGATACAGGATTTAGTAAGGTTCATGGGAGAGCATTGTCAACTAGTTTAGTTGTCTGTTAAGGGAGATACACTGAGCAATATTGAATAGTTGTACATAGAGCCCTTTTCAATCAAAGAGGAATCAAACATCTCTATTTATCATGCAGGCGAAGGATAACACCTACTGCTCAAGGAGGTTAGATTATTTGAAGGATTCATTTCAGCATGAGGAAATGCTCATATCAGTATAAATCCATCCTCCAAAGGATGACAACTAACACCATTAAGGCCATGATATCCTTTTAATCAAATACTGGGGAGGATTATACCTACACTAAGGATATCTGTGCCACATCAAAGACCAACAAAGAATCAATCTCATAGTAAAAAATAATATCTACTTTTTCAGTTGTCGAGAGGGCCATCATGTTTACTTTTTCAGTTGCCAAGAGGGCCATCACATATTTACAAATTAAGAGGGCCATCAAATTTACTTTTACAGCTGTCGAGATGGCTATTATAAATTAAAATATCGATAGGGCAATCATATATATCTTTACAATTTCCAAGAGGGTTGTCATACATTCAAGCACCTAAAGGGCTATCATATTTACTATTTCAAGTGCAGATAGGTCCATCATATATTTAAACATTGAGGGCACCATCACATTTACTTTTACATTCACCAAGAGGGCCATCATACATCCATATAGCAAGAGGACCATCATATTTACTTTTACAGTCGCCAAAAGGGCCATCATACTTTCAAATGCCAAGAGGGCTATCACATTTACTTTTCAAGTTGCCGAGAGGGTCATCATATTTATTTTTCCAATCATTGAGAGGGCCATCATACATTTAAATGCTGAAAAGGCCATTATATTTATTTTTAGAGTTGCCAATAGGGTCATCATACATTCAAATGCTGAGAGGGCCATTACACATTCAAACACTAAGAAGGCTATGATATTTACTTTTAAGTCATTGAGAGGGTCATCATATATGTAAATTCCAGTAGGGCCATCATATTTATTTTACAATCGCTAAAAGATCCATCATAGTTTCAAAATAGCTTGTCAAAAGTCATGCCATTGAATTGATCCTGAGAATAGTTAAAATCCTTAGAGAGTGATGCCTTGTGTGGTAAGGTTTTTGCTTGATTCTTGTGTATGCATATCGTTTATAACTTGCCTCGAATGTGATTCAAGGAGATATCCTATATGTAGCTAAGCTTGGAAAATGACCATAGGCCCTTTTGGATAGTCAATTCACCAAAAACAAGCCCTTCCTTTAACATCGATCCTAGTTAACTAATTTTTTAGCTTTAAGCCTTTCTCTTGAAAATCACATTACTAGACCTAAATCCTTCTTGAATCCTCTAATTTGGCATTTGTTTCTCCCTAATTGCTAGTGATGAAAGAAAAATAGGGGCTTGAAGCCCAAGATTTGGGGAAGGACGAGAAAATGAAATGAGATGTTGGCAAAATTCTATGTTTTGGCGTGTGCACAAATGGGAAAAGAGGAATGAGCTTTAAAGTGAGGTAGCACCAATTGCTTAATATGAAAACAAAATGGCTGGTTGAAAAACCTTTGATCAAAATTAGAAAGAAAAGAATTGAGTGGTTCTATCTCTTGTATAATGGAGGGTTGATGTAGAAATATAATGTGCTAAAATGTTGGCTCTTTTGGGAAAATTTGGATGGTGAAAAGGAAGAGATAAGGTGGAAGTTGACTCGCAATGTGTGAGTGAGATGTTTGAATTGTGTCACAAAGCCATTAGGGAAGTTCTAGTCACTTGAACTAAATGTTGTCATACGTTTACCCTGAGCCTACTTTATGACTCGCAAGTCCTTAGTGATTCCAAGTTTGGCGACTCTATATTAGTAGCGAGATATATGAAGGGCATACTATGGTTCGATATGTGTACACTTGAATTCCTTTGAGAGAGTGAGCATCTTTGCATCATCTTAAAATCCCTATCTTTGTGAATTGTATGAATGTGAGTGGGAGTTTCTCTGATGGTGTGTAGCATTGCACCTTGGAGTGAATATTTAAATTTTCTTATCAATTGGGAGACATGAATGCGACAAGTTGTGTAGTGAACTTCCAGGGAAACTTTGAATGTAGATTATCAATGACATGAGTTGTTTGTTGGTCTTGATTTGAATGAAAATGCCCCATTTTTGAGTTAAAAGAAAGATAATGATATTTGTCGAGTTCTTTTGGGGGTACCAATTGAAATTTGCACTTATTTGAGTCTTATTAAGTTTTGAGTCTGTGTGTTATTTTGGGGTTGTCTTGAGTCATAATGGTCTTGTGTGCAACCCTCATGATGTGATATGCTTAATTAAATTCACTTTTAAGTGAATACTTTGCTTGAGGACAAGTAATAGTTCAAGTTTGGGGGTTTGATGAGTTGGTAAATTACCAACTCATTTGGCTCTTAAGCATGAGTTGTTGCTTTGTTTTCACATAATTTAGAAAGGTTTTACGCCTTTTCTCTTCTTTGTGCAAGCATTCAATGGAAACAAAGATAATGGAGGATTTGAACGTAAAATAATTTTCTTTGGATATGCTTTTGCATCTGCGAAATAAGAAAAGATTGCCTTGGACATGATTTTCATCTGCTTGCCATAGAATTGCATCTGCGTTACAGATAACACTGCCTTGGACATGTTTCTCATATGCTGGAGTAGATTTGCATCTGCAAAACACATATGCAAACAATGAAAGCATTTAGGGAGACTGTTTTGGACATGCTTTACATATGCTTTAGCAGATTTGCATCTGCGAATCCTAGATATAAAGTAAGTGATTTGCGTCCTGGTTCAAGGGTAAAAATGTCCAAAAAGGCACCCACATACCTAGAAGCTTCCAAGGGAATTTTTGGATAGCTGTGAATAAAATTAAGAGAGATTTTATCCCTATTTGTACATACATGCATTATGTCATATTGAATATTATAGAAAGAAGTTCTTAGAGATAGAAACTAGAGTACAATTACTTCTTCTTCTTAAAGTTCCATTTGGCAAGAACTCCATTGTTGCAAATTTTGAACCTAAGTTTAGTAAATAATATGATGAAATTAGAGGAATTCCTTATGGGTAAAATTTCTCGTTATCTATTCATGAGTAGCTAAATTATTAGCTTGAGGTGTGTGCATGATAGATATTTAAACTTGTCTGGTGTTGATAATTTTAAAATTCAAATAATAAGCATGGATAAATTATTTTGTCAGAGTTTTAATTGAACGACTAATGGTTGCAAACATTGATTTAGTTTTCCTATCTTGCTTTTTCTTGAGAGAGAGTAGTGAGATGTGGATGAGGATTCAATAATGAGGAACTTGGGCTTGAGCTAGAGATTGTCAAGACCCATGCTCATACTCCAAAGTGGGAGATGGTGTGCTTCGATATCAGGGTCGCTTGTGTGTCCTGGATGTTGATGATTTGAGAAGTCATATGTTGCATGAGGCTCATAGTTCTAGATATTCGATACATCCAGGTGCCACAAAGATGTACCGTGACCTACGGGAAGTCTATTGGTGGAATGGCATGAAGAAGGACATTGCAGAATTTGTAGCTAAGAGCCCAAATTGTCAACAAGTGAAGGTTGAGAACCAAATACTAAAAGGTGTGCTTCAAGACATCAGTAGCCCTAATTGTAACTAGGAGGAGATTGTTATAGAATTCATCACAGGGTTGCCAAGCACTCGTCGACAATATGAATCCATTTGGGTGGTGGTGCACAGGTTGACCAAAGCCGCTCATTTTCTACCTAACAAAACTACTGATTCAGTGGAGGATTATGCCAAAATATACATTTGAGAGCTAGTTCAGTTGCATGGAGTGTCCTTGTCTATCATATCAGATAGAGGTACTTAGTTTACCTCTCAGTTTTGGAGATCGTTTCAAAAAGGACTTCGTACTCTGGTCAAGCTTAGCACAACATTTCACCCATAAACAGATGGTCAGGTTGAGCGGACTATTCAGACTGTTGAGGATATGTTGAGAGCCAATGTTATTGATTTCAAGGGTAGTTGGGATGATCATTTGCCTCTCATTGAGTTTGCATACAATAACAGCTACCATTCCAGCATTCAAATGGCTTCGTTTGAGGCTCTCTATGGGCGGAGATGTAGATCGCCTATTTGTTGGTTTGAAGTCGGTGAGGCACATTAATAGGTCCAAATTCAGTCCATGAGGCTATAGAGATGGTTTAGCTTATAAGGGTCAGGTTGAAAATAGCCAAAGTCGTCAAAAGTCCTATATAGATATGAGGAGGAGGAAACTTGAGTTGGAAATTGATGATTGGGTGTTTATGAAGATGTCTCCCATGAAGGGAGTGATGAGGTTTAGAAAGAAAGGAAAACTCAGTCCCTGCTATGTTGGCCCATACCATATTGTGAGAGGAGTGGACAAGGTGGCCTATAAGTTAGAGTTACCCTCAGAGTTAGCTTCAGTTCATCCCATCTTCCATGTATTACTCCTAAAAAAGTGTTTGGGTGATCCAACTCTAGTTGTTCCGATGGAGAGTGTGGGTGTGAAAGACATCCTTAGCTATGAGGAGATTCCGGTGGAGATATTAGATCGTCAAGTTTAGAAGCTAAGGAATAAGGAAGTAGCTTCATTCAAGGTTTTATGGAGGAATCAGCATGTTGAGGGAGCTACATGGGAAGCCGAAGCAGATATGATGGCTAGATACCCACATATGTTCCCTTCTAGCCCAGTTTTAGTTTGAGGTATCAGTTTTTGCCCTAATACTCTATTCAGTTTCATGTTTCAATCATGCGCCCTAGTTTCTTTCATGTAAAATGTATGTGTGTATGATTCATGAATACAGTTCAGCCATGTAGTTCAGTTCGGAGGTAGTCATTCCATTAGTTTTCAGCTTATACGATCTGTATTTAATATGATGATTGCATTTCTCTGCTTTTCTGTCTGTTTTCCAACATTTGAGGATGAATGTTTCCATTAGAGAGATATTGTAATGCCCTGAAAATTCTAAGATCAGACGTGAGAGTTTAAATAGAGAAAATAAGATTTTCTACACCAGGTCACATAACGAGTCGTCTTGTGACCTGTGGGTAGACCACGAGTCGTGAAGTGACTCGTGCTAAGGTGCTAGTGTTAAGCTGGAAATTTTTGAGTTTTAGGTGACCACGGATATGACCACGAGTCGTGGTCATCACCATGACTCAATGATTTAGTCGTGGCCAAGGATGGGGTGAAGGAAGAGGACTTTTGGCAGTGAAGACCACGAGTGGTGACCATGACTTGTGGCCACTAGTAACTACTCGTGTAGTTCCCCAAGATGAGCACTAGGTGAAATGTTGGTTGTGTTCAAGACGGAAGGTGACCATGACTCGTGGTCACCAGTGATGAGCCGTTAGGTCCCTCGTGGGGAAATTTTGAGGAAACTTGGCCAGTGTACATAATGATAGGAGGTAACGACTTGTGCCCAGTGGTGATGTTTCGTCTAGTCCCTCGTTGGTACTGGCAGTCAGCGTTTCTCTGTGAATTTAGTAAGGGCTTTTCCATAATTCCTATGATCCTAAGGCCTAAACTATGTCGTTTTAATCTATGAATAGTGAGTTTTAAGAGGGGTAAGTTAATTCTAGGCTATTCTTATTTATGCATGTAAGTGTAAAGGTCTAGAGAGGTGATCAAGCTCAATTTCCTTCAGGTTTTCATCAATTCTTTCTTGGGAAATTAGAGGAATTTATAGAATCACATTCTTTCAGGTATATAGGGTTATAAATGGGTGAATTTGTTCAAACCCATGCCCAATCCCTCTCTAATTCATGAAAATCTATAAGTTGATCCTATGTGGTTTTAACCCAATTCATGAATTCTCTAAGTAAATGTCATGGGTATGATCTAAGTATGTTTCAATTGATGAATTATGATTAATGGGAAAGTTTTAGTATGTTTTCAATTACAAAATCATGTCTACAAGTTTTATAACTTATGATGCCCATGCGTTAAAGGTTATAAAAGATGATATCTATGATGTATGTTCAAGTTTGATGAAATATCTATGAGAAAAACATGTTTCCAAGTTATCCATGTTTATGATCATGTTTTCCAGTGAATCAAGTTTTTTTCAAGCATGTTTAAGTATTGGGAAGGCCCATATGTTCAAGTGTGGTTTATGATTTCAAGTCAATTAGCTTACCACATAGTGTTGGAGTCAAGACTCCCAATTATGTTTAGCTTATGGTATGGTTTGAGCCAAGGCTCCTCATGTATGATTTCAGATTTTATATGTATAGGATTATCCAGTTTCATTACTAGACGATGGTCAGCTTCATTGAAAAACGATGGAGAGAAAATGCATGTTTTGGGAGTAGTGTGTAGAACCGAGTAGGCTAAGGGTCAGCCGACCCTATGCCTCATAACTACGCGCCAACGTAGGTATGATAAGATTATTTGGGACCTACATTGTGAGCTTTCCCCTGCCCCAAGGGGCATTCAGCTTGATATTTATATCATGGTAGCGTCCTTAGCCCTGCCAAGGCTTTGGATTGCTCTGCCCACTTGAGTGTGATAGACGGGATCACGTAAGCTCTATCGTTGTACTGTCGGTTATATGACGAGTCTCCCATTGTTCCTCAAGTTTGTCAAGAACTGAACATAGGTCGAGATTGAGACACGGGACAAGGAGCCCCGCGAGACTCCAAGTCGACCCATGGAATGAACATACATCTAACTCAATCAATTAAAGAGGAAGACTTAACATAACAACATAGCGAAAGTCTAATCATAACATAACATCGGAACCGAAACTCACTTCATACACGAAAAGTTGAATACTACATACCTGAAAGCCTCTAACATATCCAATGGGTTGATGGGACAACACCCCCAACTAACCTGACAAGTCTAAAAACTGAAAATACAAAGATAACTACTAATGAATGGTCCTCGAGAGATGAGGACTCACCACTGAAGCTGGATGCTAACTCTGGAAGCTGACTAATGATGGAGTTGGGTCTGAAGATCGGAGTTTGTATCATAAAACAATTCTGCATAGAGTATGCAGTTAGTACGTGGAATGTGCCGAGTATGCAAGGTAAGTAAAACCACTTAATTAAGTAAAATCATTTAAAACATGCATTATATAAAACACAATCAAGATAAGAATATGAGAGCAGGGCTTGCATGCTATTTTCTGAAATTATGATTTGACCATAACTGAATCGAATGACCCAAAGCGAAAATATGATAATCATAAATAAAACTATAAATTGGGTCAAACCTGCTTTAGAAAATATATATATCATGAATGATAAGCATGCATAACTGAAATCATGAGGAACAATGGGAGACTCATCATATAACTGACATGACCATGATAGAACTTACGTGGTCCCGACTATCACACTCAAGTGGGAAAAGCCGTCCAAAGCCTTTCTAGGGCTAAGGGTGCTACCATGATATCAATATCAAGCTGAAGGCCCCCTTGGGGCAGGGGAATGCACACAAAGGAGGTCCCAAATAATCTGAAAATATCTACGTTGGCTCATAGTTTTGAGGCATAGGTTTGACCGACCCTTAGCCTACTCGGTGCTAGACACTACTCCCAAAAACATGTATATTCTCTCCATCGTTTTTCATTGAAGCTGACTATCATGTAGTAACGAAGATGGATAATCATATACATATAAAATCTGAAATCATACGTGAGGAGCCTTGGCTCAAACCATACCACAAGCTGAACATAATTGGGAGTCTTGACTCCAAAACCATGTGGCAAGTTAATTAACTTGAAATCATGAATCATACATGAAAATATGGGCTTTCCCAATACTTAAACATGATTGAAAAGACTTGATTCACTTGAAAAAATGATCATAGACATGGTAACTTGAAAACATGATTTTCATCATGAATATCTCATCATACTTGAATATATATCGTAAATCTAAACTTTCATAAACTTCTCATGGATGGACATTATAATTCATAAAACTTGAAAACATGATTTATAATAGATAAAATTGTAAAACTTTCCCCCGAATCATAATTCAATAATAGAAACATACTTAGATATACTCATGTAGAAAATTAGGAAATTCGTGCATTGGGTTAAAACCCCATAGGATAGACATATAGATTTTCATGAATTAGAGAGGGATTGGGCATGGGTACGAAAAAATTAACCCTTTATAACCCTACATACCTGAGACGATCTAATTCTACAACTTCTCTGATTGCCCAAGGAAGAATTGATGAAAAACTTGAATGAAATTGAGATTGATCAACTCTCTAGACCTTTACTCTTGCATGCATGAATAAGAATAGCCTAGAATGAACTTACCCCTCTTAAAAGTCAATATTAATAGCTTAGAAAGACGTAGTTTAGGCCTTAGGACTATAGAAAATACGGAAAAGCGCTTACTAAATTCATAGAGAAAAGCTAACTACCAGTCCCCATGAGGGACTGGATGAGTTGTTACCAAGGACCACGACTTGTGGTCTCCAGTGACGAGCCATTAGGTCCCTCGTAGGGATCCTTTGAGGAAACTTGGCCAGTCTACATAACTACAGGAGGTAACGACTCGTGCCTAGTGGTGACGATTCGTCTAGTCCCTAGTTTGGACTAGCAGTCAGCTTTTCTCCGTGAATTTATAAGGGACTTTCCGTAATTCCTATGATCCAAAGGCCTAAACTACGTCTTTTTAAGCTATTAATAGTGAGTTTTAAGAGGGGTAAGTTCATTTTAGGCTATTCTTATTCCTGCATGCAAGAGTAGAGGTATAGAGAGGTGATCAAGCTCAATTTCCTTAGAGTTTCATTAATTCTTTCTCAAGAAATCAGAGGAATTTATAGAATCAGATTCTCTTAGGTATGTCGGGTTATGAATGGGTAAATATTTTTGCACCCATTCCCAATCCCCCTCTAATTCATGATAACTATATGTTGATCCTATAAGATTTTAATCCAATGCAAGAATTCTCTAAGTAAATATTATGGGTAAGATCTAAGTATGTTTCAATTGATGAATTATGATTCATGGGAAAGTTTTACTATGTTTTCAATTACAAAATCATGTTGAAAAGTTTTATAAATTATGATTCCCATGCATGAAAGTTTATGAAAGTTGAGATCTATGATGTATGTTAAAGTAATATGATATATCTATGAGAAAAGCATGTTTTTAAGTTACCCATATCTATGATCATGTTTTCAAGTTAATCAAGTATTTTCAAGCATGTTTAAGTATTGGGAAAACCCATATATTCAAGTATGGTTTATGATTTAAGTCAATTGTCTTACCACATGGTTTTGGAGTCAAGACTCCCAATTATGTTCGGCTTGTAGTATGGTTTGAGCCAAGGCTCCTCATGTATGATTTTATATTTTATATGTATATGATTATCCGGCTTCCTCACTAGATGATAGTCAACTTTGTTGAAAAATGATGGAGAGAATATGCATGTTTTTTAGAGTAGTGTCTAGCACTGAGTAGGATAAGGGTTAGTCAACCCTAGTCCTTAGAACTACATGCCAATGTATGTATTATTATATTATTTGGGACATTCATTGTGAGCTTTCCCCTGGCGCAAGGGGCCTTCAGCTTGATATCGATATCATGGTAGCGTCCTTAGCCCTTACAAGGTTTTGGACGGCTCTGGCCACTTAAGTGTGATAGTCGGGACCACGTAAGCTCTATCGTGGTAATGTCGGTTATATGACAAGCCTCCCATTGTTCCTTATTATTTTAGTTATGCATGTTTATAATTCATGATATATATATATATGTTCTAAAGCAGGTTTGACCCAATGTATAGTTACTTATGATTATCAGATTTCTGCTTTGGGTCATTCGATTCAGTTATGATGTTCAGATCATGATTTCAGAAAATAACATGCAAGCCCTACTATCAGATTCTTATCTTGATTATGTTTTATATTATGCGTGTTTTAAATGATTTTACTTAATGAAGCGGTTTTATTTATCTTGCATACTCGGTATATTCCACGTACTGACCGCATACTCTATGTTGTATCATTTTATGATACAGGCTCCGATCTTCAGACCCTACTGTGCTATTAGTTAGCTTTCGGAGTTAGAATCCAACTTTAGTGGTGTGTCCTCATCTCCCAAGGACCATTCTTTAGTAGTTATATTTCTAATTTCAGTTTTCAGACTTGTCATGACTCGAATATAGTTCATGAATCATAAGAGACATGTGGGCATTGCCCATAATTTCAATCATACTTGAAATACTTAAATTTATAGGAAACATGATCATAACAACATGAGTAATTGAAAACATGCTTAAAATTCAAAAGTTCATATCATGCTTGAGAAATCACCATAACCATGAATTTCACTAAAACCCCCATGATTTGGGAACATGTTCTTTTAGGGATTATCAAATATTTAAAAAAATAAGTGAAAACAGCCCAATAATTCGAAACCCATAATTTTAGACATACTACAACATGCTCATATCGATTTTTGAGGAAATATACATTTGGGCTATGACCCATAGATATTTGGTAATTTTAAACATCGTATTAGGGAGAAATTGGGCATGGGTAGGAATTAAACCACCCATTCAAAACACTTCATACCTGGAACATCTTGATTCTTAACTCCCTTGAAAAGCCCTAGAGGAAACTTGGAGAATTTAAAGAAGAATACTTTAATCCCTTTCCTCTTTTCTCTCTACTCTTACATTCATCAAATGAGGTTTATCATGAATGATTTCCCCTTAAAAGACCCTATCCCGACCTCGAAATGACATAGTTTAGGTCTTAGGAGTGTAGAAAATTATGAGAAAGCCCTTACTAATTCACAGGAAATAACCGCCAGGTGACCCTAACGGGTGACCTGACGACTCGTTAGGACGGGCAATGACTGTCGGGTCGCCCGTCAAGTACACTGGATACCAGGTCGACTAGGCTCATATCAGGTGCCTCAATGACTCATCACAAGTGACCACGAGTTGTGGTCACCTTCCGTCAAGTACACTGCCTCATCTTTAATTAAATCCTCAACCTTACCCCACGGTGGACCTGACGACTCGTGGTAGCTGACCATGAGTCCTTCCCACGCCTGTGGGGACCTCAACTCCTCAGCTCAGTCCAAACTTCCCATGAGCCACCTGACGACTTGTGGGGTCTCCTCACGAGTTGTCCAACGACTCGTCCTGCGCTGCTGCAACATTTTCCAAAATTTTCCCCATTTGACTTCCATATCTGATCCTTGGGTTCCCGGGGTATAACAATATCTCCCTCTTGGGAAAATTCTTCCTCAAAAGTTAGAAACATGTAGAAACTTAGGAACAAACAATCACCATATGCAAATACTGATCATTTAAGCTAAAAATTGACGGA
This sequence comes from Datura wrightii, assembly GCA_035772735.1. NCBI lineage: Eukaryota > Viridiplantae > Streptophyta > Magnoliopsida > Solanales > Solanaceae > Datura > Datura wrightii. The sequence goes on from JASDFA010000016.1 coordinate 134,139,355, forward strand.
ACGACTATCCCCAAAAAGAACTACATAGCTGGACTGAATTCCAACATCACATACATATATAATATCATAAAACAAACTTGCACACATGAACAGAACATGAAAAAATGAATGGAGGTTTAGGGCAAAAACTGATACCTCAAACTGAAACTGAGCCAGTAGGGAACAAATGGGGGTATTTAGCCATCATATCCTCTTTGGCTACCCACATAGCTCCCTCCACATGCTGATTTCTCCATAACACCTTTACCAAAGCCACTTCCTTGTTCCTCAGACTCCGAACCTGAAAATCCAAGATTGCAACAGGAATTTCCTCATAACTGAGGCTATCTTTCACACCAACACTTTCCACCTGAACAATAAAGGATGGATCTTCCAAGCACTTTTTCAAGTGCGATACGTGAAATATGAGATAAACCGATGCTAACTATGAAGGTAACTCTAAGTCATAGGCTACTTTACCCACTCACCTCACAAGCCGGTATGGACCAATATAGCGGGGGCTAAGTTTTCCTTTCTTTCTGAATCTCATTACTCTCTTCATGTGAGATACCTTCAATAACATCCAATCATCGATCTCGAACTCATGCTCTCTTCTCCTTACATCCGCATAAGACTTTTGGTGAATTTGAGCCATTTTCAGCCTTTCTCTTATCAACTGACCTTTCTCCATAGCCTCGTGGACTAAATCTGGACCCACTAACGAAGCCTCACCAGCGTCAAACCAACCAATGGACGATCTACACCTTCATCCGTAAAGAGCCTCAAATGGTGCCATTTGGATGCTAGAGTGATAGCTTTTGTTGTAGGCAAATTCAATAAGATGTAAATGTTCATCCCAACTACCCTTGAAATCAATAACGCAAGATCTCAACATGTCCTCAAGAGTTTGGATAGTCTGCTCCACCTGGCCATCTATTTTTCGGATGAAATGTCGTGCTAAGCTTGACTTGGGTACAAAGTCCTTTTTGAAAAGATCTCCAGAACTGAAAGATGAACTGAGTACCTCTATCCAGTATGATGCACAAGGGCACTCCATGCAATATAACCAACTCTCAGATGTATAATTTGGCATAATCTCCCACTGAATTGGTAGTTTTGACCGGTAGAAAATGAGCAGCCTTAGTTAACATGTCCACCACAACCCAAATGGAGTCGTACTGCCTATGAGTGTGGGGTAAAACTGTTATGAAGTCCATGTTTATTTCTTCCCACTTCCACGTAGGAATGTTGATATCCTGTAGTACACCACCTGGTCTCTGATGCTCAACTTTCACTTATTGGCAATTCGGACACTTGGCTACAAATTCTGCAATATCTCTATTCATGCCATTCTACCATTAGATTTCCTGCAAGGCATGATACATCTTGGTGGAACTTGAATGGATAGAATATCTTGATCCATGAGCCTCATGCAACATTCGGGTCCTCAAATCACCCACGTTCGGAATACATAAGCGACCCTGCTACTGAAGTACATTATCTCCCCCTTTGGAGAAGACTTCTACCTTCTGATTTGAACAACTTCCTTCAACTTTACCAATGTTGGATCTTCATCTTGCTTAGCCTTCACCTCCGTAACCAAGGATGACTCTGACCTGTTCTAAACAACTACACCCCCATCGATCGAGCCAACTAACCTAACTCCTAACCGTGCATGTTGATGTACCTCCTTCACCAGCGAAAGAAGGGAACATTTCCTAAAACAATTAGTAGCGTTTTCATCATAAGTGTGGCACGCTTCACACCCATGAAAAAGACTCTACCTAACGCGGCTTTCAAAATCCCTATGACACATCTAAACCTATTTCTCTGATACCAAGTTTGTCACGATCCAAGAGTACATCCGAATCGTAGACATGGGATCAAGAGCCCCGAGGGACCCCAAGTCAACCCATTGCATGAGCATATAACTAATCCATTCAAAGAAGGCAGAAGAATTAGCTTAATAGTCATGAACTAAATAAAACCGTGACATGAGATGTAAAGAAACAACAGTACATGATCCAAGTGTAAATAGTTGAATACTACAATTATGTCTGAAAGCCTCTAATCATAATAGACAGCTTGAAAGGACAAGAATCCAACTAATCCCAGCATTCTAAAAACTAAAAGAAAGACAGAAATCCGAACAAGAATCCCTCAAATCATGAGGACTCACCACAGAGGACTGAGAGCATAACTGAGAGCAAGCTAAGAGCGATGTCGAACCTATGAACTGGATCCTGTATTATAAAATGATACAACATTGAAAATATACAGGTCAGTACTTGGAATGTACTGAGTATACAAGGTATACAAGACAATACTTAAAACATAAAAGTTATAGTAGTGGGAAATCATGATCATAAAGACTAAAATATAAGAATATCGTAAGGCTCAAGATTTCCAAAATATTGGTAAACCTGTCATAGTCGTCACATGAGAGAAAAAAATTTCATTAAACATAACTTGATCCAAAAGAACATAATCATACATGCATTAAAACAATGAGGAACAGCGGGAGATTTCTATAATTGACATACCCCATATGAGTACACATGGAGCCCGACCTGCAAGCCTAGTCAGGAGGCCGTTCATACTTTGCCAAGGGTGTGAACCATGAAAGGAGTGATATTACTCGTGAAGGCCCCATAGGGAAAAAGGGACAGTCACTGAGGAGGTCCCAAACATAACCTACGGTGGCACGTAGTTGTTAGATTCGAATCGTAACCTAGGCCCCGAACCTACTCGGTGTTAAGTACTACTCCTAAAACATGCAACTTGCTCATAGAAATTCATACATGACATGCATAGCTAGTTAAATCGAGATAATCATAACATGCTTGAGAATTCATAATACTAGCCATGGAATTGGGCCCGTGGATCGGCCGAAATCATAGTTCATAAATCATAAACGACATGTGGTCATTGCCCATAATTTCAATCATACTTGAAATGGTTAAATTTATTGGAAACATGATCATAATAACATGAGTAATTGAAAACATGCTTAAAATTCAAAAGTTTATATCATGCTTGAGAAATCACCATAACCATGAATTTCACTAAAATCCCCATGATTTGGGTACACGAGCTTTTAGGGATTAAATAATTAAATATTGAATATAATATGTGAAAATAGCCTAATAATTCGAAATCCATGATTTTAGACATACTACAACATGCTCATATCGATTTTTGAGGAAACATACATTTGGGTTATGGCCCATAGAGATTTTGTAATTTTAAACATAGGATTAGGGAGAAATTGGGCATGGGTAGGGATTAAACCACCCATTCAAAACCCCACATACATAGAACTTCTTGATTCTTAACTCTCTTGAAAAGCCCTAGAGGAAACTTGGAGAATTTGAAGAAGAACACTTGAATCCCTTTCCTCTTTCCTCTCTACTCTTAAATGCATCAAATGAGGTTTATCATAAATGATTTCCCCTTAGAAGACCCTGTCCCGACCTCGAGAAGACGTAGTTTAGGTATTAGGAGAGTGGGAAATGACGAGAAGGCCCTTACTAATTTGCAGGATATAACTGCTAGGTGACCCTAACGGGTGACCTACCGATTCGTCAGAATGGGCAACGACTCATAGGGTCGCCCGTCAAGTACACTGCCTCATGAGTCAACTGGGCTTGTAAGGGGTGACTCAATGACTCGTCACAAGTGACCACGAGTTGTGGTCACCTTTCGTCAAGTACACTGCCTCATCCTTAATTAAATCCTCAACCTTACCCCACGGTGGACCTGACGACTCGTGGTAGCTGACTATAAGTCATTCCCACAATCGTGGGGACCTCAACTCCACAGCTTAGTCCAACCTTCCCACGAGCCACCTGACGACTCATGGGGTCTCCTCACAAGTCGTCCAACGACTCATCCTTCACTGCTGCAACATTTTCCAGATTATTCCCCGTTTGACTCTCGGGTCTAATCCTTGGGTTCTCGGGGTATAACAATATCTCTTGCTTGGGAACATTCACCCTTGAATATTAGAAACATGCAGAATCTCAGGAACCCCCAATCACCATATGCAAATACTGATCATTTAAGACGAAAACTGACGGAATGACTACCCCCAAAAAGAACTACATAGCTAGACTGAATTTCGAAATCACATACTTATATCATATCATAAAACAAACTTGCACGCATGAATGAAACATGAAAAAATGAATAGAGGTTTAGGCAAAAACTGATACCTCAAACTGAAACTGAGCCGGTAGGGAACAAATGAGGATATTTAGCCATCATATCTGCTTCGGCTTCCCACATAGCTCCCTCCACATGATGATTTCTCCATAACACCTTTACCAAAGCCACTTCCTTGTTCCTCAACCTCCGAACTTGATGATCCAAGATTGCAACAGGAATTTCCTCATGACTGAGGCTATCTTTCACATGAACACTTTCCACCGAAATAACTAAGGTTGGATCTCCCAAGCACTTTTTCAAGAGCAATACGTGAAATACGGGATGAACTAAAGCTAACTCTAAAGGTAACTCTAACTCATAGGCTAGTTTACCCACTAGTCTCTCAATTTGTTATGGACCAATATAGAGGGGGATGAGTTTTCGTATCTTTTCAAATCTCATTACTCCTTTCATGGGAGATACCATAAAAAAAACCAAATCATTGATCTCGAACTCAAGCTCTCTTCTCCTCACATCCGCAAAAGACTTTTGGAGACTTTGACCCATTTTCAACCTTTCTCTTATCAACTGAACTTTCTCCATAGACTTATGGACTAAATCTGGACCCACTAACAAAGCCTTGCTAACCTCAAACAAACCAATGGGAGATCTACACCTTTGCCCGTAAAGAGCCTCAAACGGTGCCATTTGGATGCTAGAGTGATAGCTTTAGTTGTAGGAAAACTCAATAAGAGGTAAATGCTCATCCCAACTACCCTTGAAATCAATAACGCAAGATCTCAACATGTCCTGAAGAGTTTGGATAGTCCGCTCTGCCTGGCCATCTATTCGCGGATAAAATGTCGTGCTAAGCATGACCGAGGTACCAAGTCCCTTTGGAAAAGATCTCCAGAACTGAGAGATGAACTGAGTACCTCTATCCAGTATGATGGACAAGGGCACTCCATGCAATATAACCAACTCTCAGATGTATAATTTGGCACAATCTTCCACTAAATCGGTACTTTTGACCGGTAGAAAATGAGCAGCCTTAGTTAAACTTTCCACCACAACCCAAATGGAGTTGTACTACCTAAGAGTGTGGGGTGAACCTGTTATGAAGTCCATGTTGATTTCTTCCCACTTCCATGTAGGAATGCTGATATCCTGAAGTACACCTCTCGGTCTCTGATGCTCAAATTTCACTTGTTGGCAATTCGGACACTTGGCTACAAATTCTGAAATATCCCTCTTCATGCCATTCCACTAGTAGTATATTTCCCGCAAGGCATGATACATCTTGGTGGCACCTTGATGGATAGAATATCTGGATCCGTGAGCCTTAAGCAACATCCAGCTCCTCAACTCATCCACGTTCGGAACACATAAGCGACCCTGGTACCGAAGTACACCATCTTCCCCTTTGGACAAAACTTCTACCCTCTGATTTTGAACAACTTCCTTCAACTTTACCAATGTTGGATCTTCATCTTTCTTAGCCTTCACCTTCGTTACCAAGGATGACTCTGACCTGTTCTGAACAACTACACCCCCATCGATCGAGCCAACTAACCTAACTCCCAACCGTGCATGTTGATGTACCTCCTTCACCAGCTCCTTCCTGTCTTCACTCACGTGCGACACACTCTCCATAGAGAATCTACTAAGGGCATTCGCTACCACGTTGGCCTTACCCGGGTGGTAAAGGACATTCATGTCATAGTCCTTAAGTAGCTCCAACCACCTCTATTGCCGAAGATTGAGAACCTTCTGTGTGAACATATTGTAAGCTCTTGTTGTCCATGAATACATCTACGTGAACTCCATACAAGTAGTGTCACCATATCTTCAAAGAAAATACCACCGCGGCCAACTCAAGATCATGGGTCAGGTAATTCTTCTCATGAATTTTCTGCTGTCTAGAAGCATATGCTATGACTTTCTTGAGCTGCATCAATACATATCCCAGTTTGACTCTCAAAGAATCGCGGTATACCACAAAGCCATCGGTGCCCTCCGGTAAGGTTAGCATCGGTGCTGAAGTGAGTCGGGCCTTCAATTCCTAAAAGCTCTCCTCACAAGCCTCCAACCATTGGAACTTCACCTTTTTCTGAGTCAATCTAGTCAATGGGGATGCAATGGATGAGAAACCTTCTATGAACCTCTGATAGTTACCCGTTAATCCCAAAAAGCTCCTGATTTTTGAAGGGTTTACTGGTCTAGGCCAGTTCTTCACTGCCTCTATTTTCTGGGAGTCCACCCTTATACCTTTGCTTGACACTACATGTCTAGAGAATGCAACGAAACTCCGCCAGAACTCATATTTGTTGAACTTGGCGTATAGCTGGTTATCCTTTAGGGTCTTGAGTGCTACCCTTAGGTGTGCGGCATGGTCCTCCTCATTCCTGGAGTATATTAATATGTCATCAATGAACACGATCACGAACATATCCAGATATGCCTTGAATACCCTGTTCATCAGGTCCATAAAAGCTGCAGGGGTATTGGTTAATCCAAAATACATGACAATGAATTCATAATTGCCATATCGAGTCCTGAAAGCAGTCTTCGAGATGTCGCTCTCCCGAACCCTGAGCTGGTAATACCCAGACCTAAGGTCTATCATGGAGAAACATTTTGTACCCTAATGCTGATAAAATAGGTCATCAATCTTGGGTAAAGGGTATCTATTCTTGACGGTGACCTTGTTCAACTTCCTATAGTCAATACACATCCAAAGCGAACCATCTTTCTTCTGGACGAACAATACTGGGCCACCCTATGGAGACTTACTCGTTTTGATGAAATCCTTATCTAGCCAATCCTTCAACGGCTCCTTTAACTTTTTTAGCTCAGTCAGGGCCATTCGGTAAGGAGGAATCGATATGGGCTGTATGTCGGGTAAAATATTGATCTCAAAATCAATCTCCCTCTTAGGAGGAACACTTGGTAGGACATCTGGAAATACCTTGGGATACTCACATACCGCGGGGACTGACTGAATGGTCGAGGTCTCAGACATGGCATCCTTAACCCTAACCAAATGGTAAATATAACCCTTAGCAATCATTTTTCAGGCCTTGTGATAGGAGATAAAGCAGCCTACCAGTCTTGATGAACTACCCCTCCATTCTAAAACTGGTTTACTTGAAAACCGAAACTCCACCACTCGGGTTCTACAGTTAATAGAAGCATAAACAATCAATCCATGCCCAAAATAATGTCCAAATCAGTCATAGCCGATTCTACTAAGTTGCAGAGGTGACCTTATGCAATACTGTAGTATGACAACCTCTATACACCTGCCTCGCTACGACTAAATCACTAACCGGAGTAGATACAGAAAATGGTTCTGACAAAATTTCAGGACTGACTCCAAAGTTACTAGCAATGTAAGGTGTCATAAAAGACAGTGAATCTCTCGGATCTAACAAAGCTTGCAACATGCCCGTAACTACATTGGGAGAAGTCTCCTTCTCCTGTCGAGATCCAAGTGCATAAAACCAGTTCTGGCGCTGACCACCAACATGACCAGTCGGAGCTCCATTCTAAGTAGGATGTACCACTAGAGATGCTGAACTAGCCATTGGAGTGCGGGCTCCACCACCTCCTTACCTGGCTGCGGAGAAATTCCTGAGCTTGAATCCAGGTTTTCCACACCCGAAACAAGCATCCGAGCCCACCAAACACCTCCCTAGGTGGTTCTTGCCACAACTATCAGAAGATGGGAATGTGCTCTCTATGCGGATACTACTCTGACCCCTTGAACCTAAGGCCCTTCTCCTCTTATCATCTCGAGTCCTAGATGGGGTCTCGACTGAAGATGGTGCTGGTGTAATAGACCTGTGCTGGGACTGCTGGTGAGGCCCTCCTCTTGTCCTCTGCTGGGAGAACTTGTAGCTAACAATTCTGGCCCTCTCGGACTCTCTTTGCCTCATATGAGCTGCCTCCATCTACTGGGCATAGAGGACTACCGTGGGTAGTCCATATCCTGATGAAGCATGGTTGTTTTGCAGTCCTTGTCCAGTTACTCGGCTACTACCTGCACGAATCGCTTACTCGCACCCTCTGGTCCATCACAAACTCCGATGCATACTTTGAAAGGTGAGTGAACTCAAGTGAATATTCTAACACTGTCATCTTTCCCTGTTTGAGGTTAACAAACTTAGCTACTTTCAAGTCCCTCATCTCCTGAGGGAAGAACCTCTCGAGAAAGGCCATGTGGAAGTAATCCTAGCTTATAGGACCCGCTCCAACTGCCCTGCTATCCTTCCATTGCTTGTACCAAATATAAATGACCTCTTTTAGCTGATAAGAGGAAAAATCAACACAATCCTCATTTGTCACCCCATGGCCTTAGTGACCTTATAGATTCCTTCAATGAACTCGTGTGGATCCTCGTCCACCTTCGATCCCGTGAACTCGAGAGGGTTCATCCTAAAGAAGTCTCTAAACCAAGCGGCCGTTGCATTGCCATTCTGTTTGACATGCGCAACAACCTACTGGTTTATCTGAGCGATCAAGGCCTGCACCAACATCTAAATAGCCGCTCGAAACTCAACGTGGGCAGCTGGCTCTGGTGGCTGGGGCTCCTAGGCAGGTGAGGCTTGCTGACGCCCATGATCATTTCCAACTTCGTGGCCTTCATCATTTCTGTTCCTCCTTCCGTTTAATCTTCTTGGAGCCATAATTTTCTGCAATCGTGAATAGCACGAATTAGAAGGATGGAGAGACTTTTCATCACACAACACGGATCATGAAAGAACGGAACATTTCCTAAAACACTTAGTAGACTATTCATCATAAGTGTGGCTCGCTTCAAACCCATAAAAAAGACTCTACCGAACACAGCTTTCAGACTCCCTAGGACACATCTAAACCTATTGATTTGATACCAAGTTTGTCACAACTCGAGAGTACACTAGAATCGTAGACATGGAACAAAGAGCCTCGAGGACCCCAAGTCAACCCATGGCATGAGAATATAACTAAAATATTCACAGAAGGCGGAAGAATTAGCTTAATAGTCATAAACTAAATAAAACCGTGACATGAGAAGTAAGAAACAAAAGTACATGATCCAAGTGTAAATAGCTAAATACTACAATTAGGTCTGAAAGCCTTTAATCATAATAGACGGGTTGAAGGGACAAGACCCCAACTAACCCCAACATTTTGAACAATAAAAGACAGACATAAATCCGAACATGAAGCCCCTAAATCATAAGGACTCACCACTGAGGACTGAGAGCAGAACTGAGAGCAAGGTAAGACTGATGCAGAACTTGCGAACCGGATCCTATATCATAAAATGATACAACATAGAAAATATGTGATTCAGTACTTGGAATATACTGAGTATGCGACGTATGCAAGACAATACTTAAAACATAAAATTTATAGGAGCGGGGACATCATGATCAGAAAGACTGAAATCATAAGTATATCATAAGGCTCAAGATTTCCAAAATATTCATAAACCTGTCATAGTCGTAAAATGAGAGAAAAAAGTTTCATAAAACATAACTTGAGCCAAAAGAAGATAATCATACATGCATTAAAACAATGAGGAACAGTGTGATATTTCTATAACGACATACCCCATACGAGCTGACATGGAGCCCGACTTGTAAGCCTAGTCGGGAGGCCGTTCATATTTTTCCAAGGGTATGAACCATGAAAGGTGTGATATCACTTGTGAAGGCCCCATAGAGCAAAAGGGACAGTCACTGAGGAGGTCCCAAACATAATATACAGTGGCACGTAGTTCTGAGTGATCTTGGGCAGATTTATATGCCCAAGTGATACTCAAACGTATCATTTTAGCCTTGTTTGTTGTGCAATTGTATACATTTTCATGTAATTGGTAATAAAATGTGAATTTATACTAACCAACATGATTAGCATTGTTTTAATTGGCAATTTCCAGTGAAGCCTCGCGACAGCTCCGTGGCACGGAGGCAAGCCTCCGTGTTGCATGTCGTGCCACGTTGAGGCTATATTCCCAGACCCTGGATTTCCAGTGAGGGTCCGCGTCCATGCCGTGTCACGGAGGCAGTGCTCCGCGTTGGCCTCCTTGACACGTTGCTTGTTATTCCGGGAAAAATTCCCAATAGTATAAATAGAACACTTAGGCTTATTTTTAATGAATTCAGACTTGGTGGAGCAAGGACGTGGGTTAGAGGCAGTTGAGGGACGAAAAAGCTAAGGGATTTTCTCTCTTCCTTTCTTCTTTCAATCAATTGTATGTATGATTAACACTTGTTTTAGGATGATTAATCCACAAATGAGTGGCTAATTCTCTTCCTTGCTGAGGTTGTGAACAATGGTGATGAATTTTGATTATTGAATTGTATGGTTTTTCATCTTCTTCTTCTATGTTGTTCTATTAATTCTTGTTTCTACTGCATTAGTGTGTGGCCGACATTAATGTACATCTAAAAAGTCCAATTTCACTCGAGAGAGCAAGAAATTGGAAAGTTGTGAATTAATAGGGTATTGTTCTTAGCTTGATTTGGGAAAATTGGGTTTTGATGTGCTTTCCTGATAGAAATATACTTGAAAGTCGTATTAGTCAATTTAGGAACCGGAATTGTATTGCTAGGTCATAAATTGCATTTGATCACAGAAATGTAGACGAATGGTTTATGATTCTAAAGTGAGATTAAATACGAGAGTTTTAATCTCTAGGCTAATGTTCTTGGCTAGCAACAGGAAGAGAAGAATAACCAAATTATGATTATAATTAAGTTCATTACTTGTTCTTAACCTTGGCATGCTCATATCCATAGTTTCAATTCACAGTAAATATTTGTTAATAGTTTTAGTATATAATTTATAAACAAAAATTATTTAACTTTTGGTTACATTGTTGTCAGCATAATTAGAGGTAAGCTAGAATATAGTATACTTAAGCAATTTTACTTATCCAGAGTCTCCTTGGTTCGATACTTGGCTTACTTAGCCACTTTATTACTTAGTTTACCACGTGCACTTGCGTTTCGGTTTTAACCTATAACACCTACCGAACCAGCCGAACAAGTTTTTGGCGCCGTTGCCGGGGAGACTAGGCAATTGGTGAAATTGTGTTAAGTGTAAATTTACTATATTTTTGTTTTATTTTCTTAAGTGTTGACAACTTGGTCTTAGCCTGTATTTTGCAGACTTGATTTCTGTGAACACTGGCAAAGGACAAGGAGCTGGTGGAATCTTATACAGAGCCTGAACGTGAATTTCATAGTAAACGCAGAGAAGCTCTACAAAAGAAGTTGCAGTTGCTCAGACAGTCTATTATGGAGCAACAAAATTCACCGGTTGTGAGGGCAGTGTTAGTGCCCGATGAAGCAGCATCAAGGCCGGTTCGCGAGGTGGCAATCCCACATGCCAACAATGTACATTCAAGTATCCGCAAACCAGAGCCTGGAGGGAGATCTGAATTAAAGCAGAACATGGTGCAACTATTGCACACAAGCGGGCAATTTACAGGTCTACCTCATGAAGACCCACAACAACATCTCCAGAATTTTTTGGAGATAAGTAACACTTATATACCCGCTGGAGTGTCACCTGATTATGTTCGGCTCACCCTATTTCCATTTTCCTTACTTGGTGAAGCCAAGAGGTGGTTAAAAGTTGAACCACCAAATTCTATATCAACGTGGGATGATCTTGCACGGAAGTTTTTGATAAGATTTTTTCCCTCTGGTAAAACAGCCAGACTTAGAAGTCAAATTCTAAGTTTCAAACAGAGGGAAGGAGAAAATTTATATCAAGCCTGGGAAAGATTTAAATCCATGTTGCAGGACTGTCCTCATCATCATCAGTCCAATGAGGTGTTGGTACACACATTTATTAAGGGTTTGGAACCCCATACTAAAATTTTGTTAGACTCAGCAGCTGGAGGGCAAGCGCTGGAAAAGACTTATGAGGAGCTGTACACTTTGCTCAACCGGATTTCACAGGGCAATCCAGAATGGAATGCTGATTCATCTCGAGGTGGAGCAAGGAAAGCAGCAGGAGTGCTTGAAGTGGATGGATTTACAGCTATCGCTGCACAGATAGCTGCCTTGCAGAATCAGTTAAACAACCATTTCAGCAATATGAACTTGAACCAGCCTTCAGCTTCAGTCAATGCCATCCAGCAAATGTGGTGTGAAGTGTGTGGTAGCAGTGAGCATTCAGCTGAGTGTTGTGGAGCAAACCCAGATTCGGTTAACTTTGTGGGCAATGCACAAAGGAATCAGCAGCAGTTTGGTAGCGGCTACAACTCAAATTGGAGGAACCATCCAAATTTTTCGTGGGGTAGCAACAACCAACAAGGCCAAAGTTCAGGTCAGGGTATGCAGAGGAATCAAGGAGGGCAACAGAACTACCAATCTCAATTCAGAAATCACAATGCCCCTCCTCCACCACCATCACCTACCATTGAGGAGATGTTCAAGACCATGATCGCTAATCAGGCGCAATTGCAGGCTGACTATGTTAAATTGGCAGCCGAAGTGAAAAACAATCAATTAGCAACCAAGGCTCTTGAGTATCAATTTGGGAAATTTGCTAGTGCCCAAAACACAAGGCCCAGAGGAGGACTGCCTAGCGACACGGATACTAATCCGAAGCAGGTAAATGCAGTGACCACGAGGAGTGGTTTGCAGTTGAAGGAGGTGGAACCGGAAAGACCGCCTCAAAAGTCAGGAGCAGTAGAAGTTGAGGAGGAACAAAGTTCTGATAGGGGGAAGACCAAAGAAGCGGAATCAGAAAGACCTCCACCCCCGTTCCCTAAACGACTCAAGAAACACAAGGAGGAGGCGTGTTTCAAGAAATTTATGGAGGTGCTTAAATAGGTACATGTTAATTTACCTCTTGTTGATGTCTTGCAGGGAGTGCCAAAATATGCCAAATATATTAAAGACATCGTGGCCAACAAAAGTCCTTTGACTGAGTATGCCACGGTAGCTTTGACAGAGGAATGTGATCACGGGCAAAAATATATGCCCGAGATACGCTTTATGACTTAAATTAGTCTTGTTTATCTAAGATTATGGTATACATTTTCATGTAATTTTAGATGAAGTAAAGATATGTGCTAACCGACATGATTAGCCTTTGTTTTGTAGGTTTTGATGACTTTCGAGCAACTAATCCATGAGTTGGTGAAGTAGAGGCTTGGAAACGGAATTAACAAGCGAACGTCGGCGAAGAGGAAGCACAAAACAGCCCACCGGCGCGTCGACAACGTGCCACGGCAGGCAGGCCGCTCACAACAGCCCACCTGCGCGTTGGCAACGTGCCACGACAGGTGGCCTCCGCGACCAAGGGCTGCCAACGCGCTGCCCAGGCAGCGTGACACGCTGCCAACGCGGCAGCGTGCTGCCCGGGCCAGTTTCGGGTGATTTTCCAGAGGGCTTCCGCGTCTGTAAAGTGTCACGGAGGCCGTGCTCCGCGATGCACTCCGTGACACGTTGCTTGTTATTCCGGGAAAGAATCCTACTACTATAAATAGCACACTTAGGTTTATTTTTCAGAGTGCAGACTTGGTGGAGCAAGGACGTGGGTTAGAAGCAGTTGAGGGACGAAAAAGCTAAGGGATTTCTTCTCTTCCTTTCTTCTTTCAATCAATTGTATGTATGATTTACACTTGTTTTAGGATGATTAATCCACAAATGAGTGGCTAATTCTCTTCCTTGCTGAGGTTTTGAATAATGGTGATGAGTTTTGATTGTTAATTATATGGTTTTCTTCTTCTTCTTCCATGTTGTTCTATTAATTCTTGTTCTTACTGCATTAGTGTGTGGCCGATACTAATGTACATCTAAAAAGTCCAATTTCACTCGAGAGAGCAAGAAATTGGAAAGTTGTGAATTAATAGGGTATTGTTCTTAACTTGATTTGGGAAAATTGGGTTTTGATGTGCTTTCCTGATAGAAATATACTTGAAAGCCGCATTAGTCAATTTAGGAACCGGAATTGTAGTGCTAGGTCATAAATTGCATTTGATCACAGAAATGTAGACGAATGGTTTATGATTCTAAAGTGAAATTAAATACGAGAGTTTTAATTTCTAGGCTAATGTTCTTGGCTAGCAACATGAAGAGAAGATTAACCAAATTTTGATTATCGTCAAATTCATTACTTGTTCTTAACCTTGGCATGCTCATATCCATAGTTTAAATTCACAGTAAATAATTGTTAATAGTTTTAGTATATATATTTCCTAAACAAAAACTTATTTAACTGTTGGTTACGCTGTTGTTAGCATACTTAGAAGTAAGATAAGAATATAGTGTACTTAGGCAATTTTACTTATCCTGAGTCTCCTTGGATCGATAGTTGGCTTACTTAGCCACTTTATTACTTGTTTGACCACGTGCACTTGCGTGTCGGTTTTACACCTATAGCAAACACTGCCGAACAAGTTTTTGGCGCCGTTGCCGGGGAGACTTGGCAATTGGTGAATTTGTTTTAAGTATTAATTTACTATATTTTTTTTCTTAAGTGTTGACAACTTGGTTTTAGTGTTTGTTTCAATTCTTTTTCATTTTATTTTTCTCTTTTTTGGATACCCTTATTGACATGACATCGTGGAATATAAAGGGTTTCAATGGTGGATACTCATATTTTAGTGAAACTTGTCTGAATTGTGGAGGACACCACTTGTGGCAACAATGTAACACGTGTAATATATGTGGTGGTCAAGATGGCCATTGGGATGGCTGTTCGAATGCATATTCCCCTCCCCCAAGCCCCTACTATGATCCTTCTGTTGTTTTTCCTGAATATAGGCATGCTGAAAATGAGGACTTGGGATGCCAAGCTCGAATAGAAGACATGATGAAACAACTCTTGGAGCAATCAGAAGCAATGAAGGAGGCGATGGCAGTATTGAGAATTCAGCAAGAAGAGAATGCAGAGGCTCTAGAAAGAATGAGCATCAAATTCACGGAGATGATCGCTGAAGCTGAAGCTTGTGATAAATTGCAGGTAACAACTTTTGCCGATATTCAAGAGGAAATACAAGAGGACGACAAGGGTGAATTTTTGGATGAAGCCCAACAATTAGAATCTCTTGAGTGTCCCCGTGACGGGCTCACACTTATAGAAAATCCATTCATGGAAGACGAGATAGAGTATCCCCCATTTGACATCAATGAAGAGATAGATGTCGATGCTGAGAAGGAGTATACAAGTAAGGAGGTCAAGCAAAATGCAGTTTCAGAGTTGAGGTGTATTGGACCACACTCTACGCATTTTTCGACATTAAATTTGGTTGACAACATAGAAAGAGAGTCTTCCAAGCTTATAGAGAAATGTCTAGAGGAGGACCAAGCACCATATATTTTGAAATTTGCCAACGCGGAGAGACAAAATGACTTCGCTTACTTGAGGGCTAATAAAGTAAAAAGGCAACATCTACTGTTTGGTCCTTACAATTTTTCAACACCACCCCTGAAGCATAAGAGGAAATTAGAGAAGAAATTAGGGGTGAGATTCATATCTTCAAGGTGGAGGAAAAAGTGGTGAAACTGGATATGTCGTGCCGCGACGTAAAATTAGGCGCTGCTTGGGAGGCAACCCAAGGGTACCACAGGTACCATTTTAATTTCTTGCAATTGAGTTAATTTTTGTTTATTTTCATCTTGTGTTGTTTTGGTGGAAAGTTAAGCGCAGATGGAGGGGAAATCTGAGTACCCGTGGAGGAGGAAGCTAACAAGCATGGAAGAGAAAAAGTGTGGGGTTGAACACCCACTTGTGCAAAGTTGAAGAAAGGCATGTTGCTAGCTAGGCCTAAAGGCCTCAGGGAGTATTTCTCACACTTTTTAAATTTTAATTTGATGCTATGAGGACATAGCATGATTTAAGTGTGGGGTGAGGGAAATTTCAAGGGAAATTTCAAAATTTTTTGTTGTGCTTAACGATTTTTGGTGAATGTAATGCTTGTGAGAAATTTGAAAATTTTGAAATTTTTTTTTTGTGAATTAAGCATGACTTCATCACCCGTTGGTTTTTCTTTTCGGTTCTTTTCCGACGGGGGGTATTTGAACCGAAGAATAAAAAAAATTTCCTTGTCTGTATATAATGTTTTTAGTCATAGTTAGAGACTGTTTCCAACGATGGATGGATGACGACCGTCTTGAGGAAAATTAGTCAGTAGGTTGGTTTTTGAACCCGTAGCTAATTGATGGCTTGATATTCGTGTTATGTGCTATAAATGATTGTAAGATGCAAGGATGTTTAGTGTTGAAGCATGCAAGTGTATAACTCTGTGTGAGACACTTAGGCTCTTGAATTTGACTCAATATGACGGAAGCTTAATTCTAAATTCTTGTGATTAGCTGAGTAAGAGTCTGCTGAATGTGTCTTGATTTGAGCATGTGCCATGAGTGCAAGGTTTTTGAGTATTTTGTGCTATTGTGGATGTCTAGAACTTGCCTGGTGTGTATATAAAACGAAATGAAGGATGTGAATTGTAGGAGATGATTTAGGCATTTCTTTGAATGAACCAAACTTTTATCCCTCATTATACCTACCTTGAAAAATTAATCCTAGTTAACCCCATTGAGCCTTGGCCTATTCTTTGACAGCTGCAACATAAGCTTAATCCTTTTTCTTTCATTAGCCTTGAAATTGAACCAAAACTCCGAAGCGCTTAAAGGAAAAATCCGAAAGGGCAAAGAAGTGAGAAGAATGAAAAAGAAGGAAAAATAGCAAGTTGTAAATAGTTGAGAAAAGGAAAAAGGTGCATTGGTTGGTTATTAGTAGGGAGTAAGAAAAGAAATGAATGAAACATATTGCTTAAGTACTCCTTACTAATAAGCTAAAAGTGTCGAAAGAAATGGGGGACACAAGAGGAAAAAGAAAACTAAAAGGAGAAAAAGGTGAAGTAAGGGAAGGGAAGTTGGTAATGAAGGCGTGATGTATTAAAAGCGCTTAGGAAAGATAGTCACTATTACTGATCATAATAGTACCTACCCGCACCTGAGTTACATTACAACCTAAAAAGTCCTACTTGATCTTACATTCACACATCCTTAAATTAGTGGAATAAAACACTAAGGGCAAGCTTATGGGTCATTACATAATGCATGTGAATTCTTTGTGAGAGTGAGCGTAATTCTATTCATATACCCACACATGTTGTGATATAAAAATTGTTTTTGCGTGTGAAATTGGGTAACTCTCTTTCCGTGAGGGGCACATGTTGAATGAAGGATATAATTCATGGGGGATTTCTTAATCAGTTGATTTGCATGAGTTTGCGAAAATTGAGAGTCGATTCTTGATGATAAGAAGTCTTAACATAGTGATACTTCATTTCAATGATCAAATCAGGCATGCTCTATTTTTAGCTTGTATCTTACGTAATCATTATAGCCGTAACTTGAATTCTCTTGCTAAATTAGTTATGTGGGAGTCTCCATATGCATGATATGTAAAAGGTTGTTCGAGGACGAACAAGGCTTTAAGTGTGGGGTTGTGATCACGGGCAAAAATATATGCCCGAGATACGCTTTATGACTTAAATTAGTCTTGTTTATCTAAGATTATGGTATACATTTTCATGTAATTTTAGATGAAGTAAAGATATGTGCTAACCGACATGATTAGCCTTTGTTTTGTAGGTTTTGATGACTTTCGAGCAACTAATCCATGAGTTGGTGAAGTAGAGGCTTGGAAACGGAATTAACAAGCGAACGTCGGCGAAGAGGAAGCACAAAACAGCCCACCGGCGCGTCGACAACGTGCCACGGCAGGCAGGCCGCTCACAACAGCCCACCTGCGCATTGGCAACGTGCCACGGCAGGTGGCCTCCGCGACCAAGGGCTGCCAACGCACTGCCCAGGCAGCGTGACACGCTGCCAACGCGGCAGCGTGCTGCCCGGGCCAGTTTCGGGTGATTTTCCAGAGGGCTTCCGCGTCCGTAGCGTGTCACGGAGGTCGTGCTCCGCGATGCACTCCGTGACACGTTGCTTGTTATTCCGGGAAAGAATCCTACTACTATAAATAGCACACTTAGGTTTATTTTTCAGAGTGCAGACTTGGTGGAGCAAGGACGTGGGTTAGAAGCAGTTGAGGGACGAAAAAGCTAAGGGATTTCTTCTCTTCCTTTCTTCTTTCAATCAATTGTATGTATGATTTACACTTGTTTTAGGATGATTAATCCACAAATGAGTGGCTAATTCTCTTCCTTGCTGAGGTTTTGAATAATGGTGATGAGTTTTGATTGTTAATTATATGGTTTTCTTCTTCTTCTTCCATGTTGTTCTATTAATTCTTGTTCTTACTGCATTAGTGTGTGGCCGATACTAATGTACATCTAAAAAGTCCAATTTCACTCGAGAGAGCAAGAAATTGGAAAGTTGTGAATTAATAGGGTATTGTTCTTAACTTGATTTGGGAAAATTGGGTTTTGATGTGCTTTCCTGATAGAAATATACTTGAAAGCCGTATTAGTCAATTTAGGAACCGGAATTGTAGTGCTAGGTCATAAATTGCATTTGATCACAGAAATGTAGACGAATGGTTTATGATTCTAAAGTGAAATTAAATACGAGAGTTTTAATTTCTAGGCTAATGTTCTTGGCTAGCAACATGAAGAGAAGATTAACCAAATTTTGATTATCGTCAAATTCATTACTTGTTCTTAACCTTGGCATGCTCATATCCATAGTTTAAATTCACAGTAAATAATTGTTAATAGTTTTAGTATATATATATTTCCTAAACAAAAACTTATTTAACTGTTGGTTACGCTGTTGTTAGCATACTTAGAAGTAAGATAAGAATATAGTGTACTTAGGCAATTTTACTTATCCTGAGTCTCCTTGGATCGATACTTGGCTTACTTAGCCACTTTATTACTTGTTTGACCATGTGCACTTGCGTGTCGGTTTTACACCTATAGCAAACACTGCCGAACAGAATGCACTTCCCGAATCCAATATAGACTGCCCACGAAGCTGAAAGACCCTGGAAGTTTTACTATCCAGCTTACTATTGGGCAGAGTTTCCGAGCTCGTGGATTGTGTGACTTGGGGGCGAGCATAAATCTGATGCCATCTTCGGTATTCAGAAAGTTAGGTCTGGGTAGTCCTAGACCTACAACCGTAATCTTGCAGCTAGCAGACAGATCCTTAGCTAGGCCTGATGGCATTGTTGAGGATGTGCTTGTGCAAGTGGGCTCCCTCATTTTTTCGGTCGATTTTATTGTTCTGGATTTTGAACCAGACGCTGAAGTCCCATTTATTTTGGGACGACCCTTCTTGGCAACCGGAAAAGCATTAATCGACGTGGCTGCGGGTCAACTTACAATGCGAGCACATGACAAGGTAGAAGTGTTCGATGTGTACAAAGCACCCAAGCTCCCGATTGTAAATGAGGAACTCTCGGTGATCAATGTGATTGATCATGGGAATACTAAACAAATGAATGATTCCCGGGAGTTGATAGGAAGACCACCAGACAAAGGTGAGCACTACTGGGGGGAGGACAATGATCGTGAAAAATCGTCCATCACCCTAGTGGATAATTGAGCATAAAGGACGTCGAGCCGCGACGGTAAACCAGGCGCTACACGGGAGGCAACTCATGAAAAATATTTTTTTTTCTTTTGTTTAGTAATGTGTAAATAGTTTTGATTTTAATTTTTCTTTTTCTTGATTTAGTACAAATTTTTCGTTTTAGTTAGTATTTTTCATTTTAGTTAGGAAAATCTATTAATCTAACCAATTTTGTTTAGTAAGGTGATTTTCAGGTCAGCCGGAGAAAAATGTGCATGGACTCGGGAAGTAAAAGGCAAGGTATGAAAAAATGAATAAAATGAAGAGACAGTGCACTGGGGCGATGGCTCCGTGTCACGGAGGAAGGGCTCCGCGTTACCCTCCGTGACACGTTGAGGTTAAATCTGGATTTTTTAAAAATTCCAGAGGACCATCGCGTTAGCTCCGTGTCACGGAGGAGGGGATCCGCGTTACCCTCCGTGACACGTTGCCCTATATTTTGTGACGGGTCACACCGGGTTGCCGGATGACCCGCGTATTTCTTTCATTTTAAACCCCGAATTTTTGCCCTTTTTCCCCATTTCCTCTCTTCTCCGCGACCAAACACCTAAGTTCCCTCTCCCAACCAACGTGCCATGCTACTAAGCAAACAATTTGTCAAGTTTCTTCGGTTATTCAATGTAAAGGTATGTTTTCCTCGTTTCTCTCAAGTTTTTGGCGATTTTAGTCGAATTTGAGCATGGGAGGTGAGATAAATCACCCTAATTAGCAATTTAGCATGAAATTGAATTATTCTTTGATTGATAAATGTTCGGAATGTTGTAATTAGCGTTTGAACTTGTCGATTGCGTGAATGATTCGAATTTGATTGTAAAATTGATTTCTAGGGCTGGGGTTGTTAAAATCGAATTGGGTAACTTGGTAGATTGGTGAATTATATGTCGGGGTGTGTTTGTGAATTGAGATAAGTCGTTGTAGATATTGTTTGAAGGTAATAGACGACGAATTCTCTGTTTTTGGGAAAATGTAAAAATGGTTCAAATTGGTTTGGTTATTAGGATTCGTATGTATATAGAATTTTTGTCGTTGTTTTTGTTTGTTGTAGTAGTTGCTAAGTGCGATGGTTGAATTGCTAGCGATGGTAGGATTGGGATTAGCTGTATGAAGTCTGAGTAGTACGCTAAAAGTTATACTGTCGAAATTTTTTTTTGTGAACGCACTAAGCATAAATTTCATAGTTGTTTGTGTTTGGGTTGTAAATAAAGTAATCCTTGCCGTAGTATCGTAAAAGTAGCTAAGGACTAAGTGTGGGGTAAACTTAGTTTAACCCGACCTTAGCCGAAGTTAACATGTATTTAGCTTGACATTGTGCTTGTTTATTTATGTTGAAAGGTACAATGGCGAGTAGGCAGGATAAGGGTAAAGGTGCTTCTACTTCAGGCACCGGGAGAAAACGCATGAGATTAGGCACAGCAGTCCCAGCTGCACCAGCTGTTCAGCGCGGCCAACGCCGCCAATATGGAACGAGGTGGGTAACCGATGAAGGGAAGAAGTGGTACGCTAAACATAAGGAGAATAAGTACTTCCCTGAGGAGCATATTGCACGGGAACCACTAGCACAGGAGTTCCCCGTATTGTGCAGAGAATCGAGGCAGCTGGGCTTAGCTTCATATTTCAGGAGCCTAAGGAGTGCAACCTACATTTAGTCCGGGAGTTCTATGCAAATTGGAACCCGGCCATCAGAAGCCACACAATAAAAATAAGAGGGCAGATTGTCACTCTGGAACCCCAGAAATTAAATGCCATCATTGGAGCGCGGGACACAGACGCCTACGTTCTCTGCCAGCTGAATATCACCCCATCATACACCGATATCAGACGCACTTTGTGTGGGGCTCGATCCACAGCCCGATGGAGCAGACATAAGGAGAGGGGTTACCACCAGACTCTGCCGTATTCTCAAATGAACAGGGAGGTAAGAATTTGGCTGAAAATAGTTTGTTCGTGCCTGATCCCGGGGGTGCACATGACTGATGTGACCCGGGATCGAGTGTGCCTGGTGTATGCCCTGATGAAAGGGCTAGAGATTAATGTTGGTGCGGCTATCATATCCACCATGAAGAGAGCCCGACTACACCAGGGCCACAGGTATGGGTTCGGCGTACTCATCACCACCTTTCTCCGGGGCCTCGACGTCGAGGAAGAGGCTTTGGACTACATCCCGCAGTTGGAGCGGAGGGCCCTTGATGTGACAAAAACTAAGGCCCCCGACACCACACACGGGCCAGTGCTGACACTGGGCGAGCGACATGCTCGTGACGATTAGTACATGGCACGAATGTTTGGTATGCAGATGCTTCAGCTTCAGATTGGTGGGAGACCAGCCACGGAGGATGAGTTATGGCAGTTGGAGCTGGATTACCCATTTGGCGAGAATGCCAGAGCTTTGTGTCGAGTGGGGCCAGCCTTCATTGAGCTCACTGACAATGATGTCCCCACAGACGAGGAGACACGTCGGGAGGACTCCGATGTGGAGTCCGATGACGACGACGGAGGTGACTCGGACATGGGAGATGAGGCAGCAGCACCGGATGAAGAAGTCGAATATTTCGACTGATCAGGGAGTTCCACCACCCGAAAATTTTGTGATTTTAATTTTTGTGAACACTGGGGACAGTGTTCGATTTAAGTGTGGGGTGGGAAGTAGCTAGGTGCTGGGACCTGGGCTAATCTGCTATATGTTCTTCCTTTGTTTTGCATGTATGTTTATGTTTCCCTGTGGTTGTGAACTGATTTGTATTTGTATCTGTACATATTTTTGTGGTAATTGATGTGTGTTGTGAAAGTTTGTGGTTGCCAGTGTAAATATTTTGTAAATTTTGTAACTATTTTTTTTTCTATCGAAATGATCGATAATTTTAAAAATTTTGCGAAAATATTTTGTACATATTAAAATATTTTGTAAATATTTTTCCATCGAAATGATCGATGTTTTGCAAAAAAATTTCAATTTTTATTTTTGGGTTTCTCGGAGTTTGTTTTCAGTTCTTTTACCGAGAATAGTCCCATTGAACCGATGTCATAGTTAGGGACCGTTCCCTATGATGGATGGATGACGACCGTCTTAAGGGAAATGTAGTCGGTAGGAGTAGTGATTTTAATTTGTTTTCAGTTTTTTTTCTTTGGTGGATTGCATCACTGAACCTGTAGTTACTATATGGTTGTGAAATTTTGGTTGCGTGTTGTAACTGATATTCAAAATGTAAAACTGATTCGTTTGAAAGCATGCAATTTTGTAAATATGTTTGAGTTACCTAGGCTGTAGAATTCGATTCGGTGTGATTGAGGCTTAATTTTTGAATTCATGTAATTGGCTAATTAAAGAGTCTGTGAATGCATCTTGAATCGAGCATGTGCTTGAAGTGTGAAGTAAGGTATTGTTATTCCATGCTATTGTGAAGTGTCTAGAACTTGCCTGGTGTGTGTACAAAACGAAATGAAGGAAGTGTAATGTTGAAAAGGATGTAGGCATTTCTTTGTTTTAACCGAGAGTTTCTATATTTTTTTCTTGTCATACTCTACCTTTCTATGTGACTGTATACCCTAGTCAGCCCGTTGAGCCTTTAGCCGATTATTTCTTTCTTTTGTCCAAAATTGTATAAACTAAGCTTTATTCCTTCTTTTCATTAGCCGTAAAGTCTATACAAAACTCTTAAGCGCTTAAGAAAAGAAAAATTTTCCCGAAGTGTCAAAGAGTGAGAAGAGTGGAAAGAAAAGAAAAGCAGAGTGAGGAAAGAAAAGAAGAGGTTGAAGAGGCACTTGTTATAATGAAATGATAATGAAGGTGCATGAAAACCCTTTGTTGTTGTGTCAAGTGTGTTTGATGAAATGGGCCATACGAAAGTAAACAAGCATGAATGGGATGAGAGGAAAAAGAAAAGAGAGAAACAATGTTCATTTAGGGGAATGTGTTGAAAAGGCGCTTAAGGATGCTAGTGACTATTATTGGCTAATCCAATATATACTAGTTCCATAGCTTTCATTACAACCCATTAAAGTCCTACTTGATCTTACATTGCATTTCTTTATATTAGTGGAGTAATACACTAAGGGCAAGCCTATGGGTCATGACATGATGCATGTGAATTCTTTTGGGAGAGAGAGTGAAATTAATTTCTACATGCCCCTACTTGAATGTTTGTGTGTTGCATGAACATAAAGGGGAAGATTCTCTTGAGTTGTGAGGGCACATGCTTGATGAAAGATTGATTTTCGTGTCGGATATCTTGATTAGCTGATTTGCATGAGTTTGCCGATATCGAGAGTCGATTCTTGAAGTCTAGGAAGTCTTGATATATTAAAGGTCATTGCATTGTTAAGACCATGCATGTTTTCTTGATGATTTATAATATTGAATGATCGGTATGACCGTAGCATAAATTGTCGCACCATAGTGGCAAACGTTGGGATGTAATTTGCATGAATTGTGTATTTGTTGTTCGAGGATGAACAAGGATTTAAGTATGGGGTAAGTGATCTTGGGCAGATTTATATGCCCAAGTGATACTCAAACGTATCATTTTCGCCTTGTTTGTTGTGCAATGTGTATACATTTTCATGTAATTGATAATAAAATGTGAATTTATACTAACCAACATGATTAGCATTGTTTTGTAGGTAAAACATGATTTTGAGGAGCTAAAATGCATCTTGGAACAATATCAGAGTTGGACTTGGATGCGAGCACGGAAAAGACATTGGAATGCACAATGTAAAGGGGATCCGCGATGGAGCCGTGCCACGCTACCATCGCGGAGGCACACTGCCTGGAGGGTGATTTAATTGGCAATTTCCAGTGAAGCCTCGCGACAGCTCCGTGGCACGGAGGCAAGCCTCCGTGTTGCATGTCGTGCCACGTTGAGGCTATATTCCCGGACCCTGGATTTCCAGTGAGGGTCCGCATCCACGCCGTGTCAAGGAGGCAGTGCTCCGCGTTGGCCTCCTTGACACGTTGCTTGTTATTCCGGGAAAAATTCCCAATAGTATAAATAGAACACTTAGGCTTATTTTTAATGAATTCAGACTTGGTGGAGCAAGGACGTGGGTTAGAGGCAGTTGAGGGACGAAAAAGCTAAGGGATTTTCTCTCTTCCTTTCTTCTTTCAATCAATTGTATGTATGATTAACACTTGTTTTAGGATGATTAATCCACAAATGAGTGGCTAATTCTCTTCCTTGCTGAGGTTGTGAACAATGGTGATGAATTTTGATTATTGAATTGTATGGTTTTTCATCTTCTTCTTCTATGTTGTTCTATTAATTCTTGTTTCTACTGCATTAGTGTGTGGCCGACATTAATGTACATCTAAAAAGTCCAATTTCACTCGAGAGAGCAAGAAATTGGAAAGTTGTGAATTAATAGGGAATTGTTCTTAGCTTGATTTGGGAAAATTGGGTTTTGATGTGCTTTCCTGATAGAAATATACTTGAAAGCCGTATTAGTCAATTTAGGAACCAGAATTGTATTGCTAGGTCATAAATTGCATTTGATCACAGAAATGTAGACGAATGGTTTATGATTCTAAAGTGAGATTAAATACGAGAGTTTTAATCTCTAGGCTAATGTTCTTGGCTAGCAACAGGAAGAGAAGAATAACCAAATTATGATTATAATTAAGTTCATTACTTGTTCTTGACCTTGGCATGTGTTCGGTCTATTCGGTTGGTATTATATAGTATAAACCGACACGCAAGTGCACGTGGTCATACAAGTAATAAAGTGGCTAAGTAAGCCAAGTATCGATCCAAGGAGGCTCAGGGTATGTAAAATTTGCCTAAGTATACTATATTCTTATCTTACTTCTAACTATGCTAACAACAACGTAACCAACAGTTAATTGAGTTTTTGTTTATAAAATATATACTAAAACTATTAACAATTATTTACCGTGAATTTAAACTATGGATAAGAGCATGCCAAGGTTAAGAACAAGTAATGAATTCGATTGTAATAATAATTCGGGTAATCTCTTCTTCATGTTGCTAGCCAAGAACTTTAGCCTAGAAATTAAAACTCTCGTATTTAATTTCACTTAAGAATCATAAACCATTCATCTACATTTCTGTGATCAAATGCAATTTACGACCTAGCAATACAATTTCGGTTCCTAAATTGACTAATACGGCTTTCAAGTATATTTCTATCAGGAAAGCACATCAAAACCCAATTTTCCCAAATCAAGTTAAGAACAATACCCTATTAATTCACAACTTTCCAATTTCTTGCTCTCTCGAGTGAAATTGGACTTTTTAGATGTACATTAATGTCGGCCAAGCACTAATGCAGTAAGAACAAGAATTAATAGAACAACATGAAAGAAGTAGAAGAAAACCATATCATTTACAATCAAAATTCACTACACATGTTCAAAACCTTAGCAAGGAAGAGAATTAGCCACTCATTTGTGGATTGATCATCCTAAAACAAGTGTAAATCATACATACAATTGATTGAAAGAAGAAAGGAAGAGAAGAAATCCCTTAGCTTTTTCGTCCCTCAACTGCTGCTAACCCACGTCCTTGCTCCACCACGTCTGAACTAATTAAAATAAACCTAAGTGTGCTATTTATACTAGAGGGAAATTTTTCCCGGAATAACAAGCAACGTGTCACGGAGGTCAACGCGGAGCACTGCCTCCGTGACACGGCGTGGACGCGGACCTTCACTGGAAATCCAGGGTCCGGTAAATTAGCCTCAACGTGGCACGGAGGCCAACACGGAGGCCTATCTCCGTGCCACGGAGCTGTCGCGAGGCCTCACTGGAATTTGCCATTTAATTTCCTCTCCAGGCAGTGTGCCTCCGCGATGGTAGCGTCGCACGGCTCCATCGCGGAGCCCCTATAATTTGTGCATTCCAATGTCTTTTCCACGCTCGTATCCAAGTCCAACTCCGATATAGTTCCAACATGCATTTTACCTCCTAAAAATCATATTTTCCTGCAAAACAAATGCTAATCATATTGGTTAGTATAAATTCACATTTTATTACCAATTACATGAGAATATATACATATTGCACACAAACAAGGCTAAAATAATACGTTTGAGTATCACTTGGGCATATAAATCTGCCCAAGATCACTTACCCCACACTTAAATCCTTGTTCGTCCTCGAACAACACATACACAACTCATGCAAATTACATCCCAACCTTCGTCACTATGGTGCGACCATTTACGCTACGGTCATACCGATTATTTAATTTTTGCAAATCATCACGAAAACATGCTTGGTCTTACAATACAATGACCTTTAATACATCAAGACTTCCTGGACTTTAAGAATTGATTCTTGATATCGGCAAACTCATGCAAATCAGCTAATCAAGAAATCCGACACGAAATTAATCTTTCATCAAGCATGTGCCCTCACAACTCAAGAGAATCTTCCCCTTTTTGTTCATGCAACACACAAACATGCAAGTAGGGGTATATAAAAATTAATTTCACTCTCTCTCCCAAAAGAATTCACATGCATCATGTCATGACCCATAGGCTTGCCCTTAGTGCATTACTCCACTAATATAAAGAAATGCAATGTAGGATCAAGTAGGACTTTAATGGGTTGTAACGGGGCTATGGATCTAGTATATATATTAAATTAGCCAATAATAGTCGCTAGCATCCTTAAGAGCCTTTTCAACACATTCCCATCGACTCATGGACATTGTTCCTCTCTTTTCTCTTTTTCTCCCATTCATGTTGGTTTACTTTCGTACTGCCCATTTCATTAAACACACTTGGCACAAAACAAAGGGTTTTCATGTACCCTCAATATCATTTAATTATAACAAGTGCCTCTTCAATATCATCTTTTCTTTCCTCACTTTGCTTTTCTTTTTCTTTTTACACTTTTCACTCTTTAACACTTTGGGAAACATGTTCTTTTCTTTGTAAGCGCTTAAGAGTTTTGTATAGACTTTTACAGCTAATGAAAAGAAGAAATAAATCTTGGTTTATATAATTTTGGACAAAAGAAAGAAAGAAATCAGCTAAAGGCTTAACGGGCTGACTAGGGTATACAACATATAAAAAGGTAGAGTTTGACAAGAAAAAAATGGAAACTATCGGTTAAAACAAAGAAATGCCTACATCCTTTCCAACACTACACCTCCTTCATTTCGTTTTGTATACACACCAGGCAAGTTCTAGACAATTCACAATGGCATGGAATAACAATACCTCACTTCACACTTCATGCACATGCTCGAATCAAGATGCATTCACAGACTCTCTAATTAGCCAATCACATGAATTCAAAATTAAGCCTCAATCATACTGAATCAAATTCTACAGCCTAGGTAACTCAACATATTTGCAAAATTGCATGCTTTCAAATGAATCATTTTCACATTTTGAACATCAGTTACACACGCAACGAAATTTTTGCAACCATAAAGCAACTACAGTTCATTGATGCAATCCACTAAAGAAAAATTAAAAACAAATTAAAATCCTACTCCTACCGACTACATTTCCGTTAAGACGGTCGTCATCCATCCATCATAGGGAACAGTCACTAACTATGACATCGGTTCAATGGGACTATTCTCGGTAAAAGAACCGAAAACAAACTCCGAGAAACCCAAAAAAAATAAAAACCGAAAATTTTTGCAACACATCGATCATTTCGATAGAAAGAAAATATTTACAAGTGCAAAATATTTTCGCGAAAATTTTGAAAAATATCGATCATTTCGATAAGAAAGAAATATTTACAAACTATTTACACTGGCAACCATAACTTTTCATAACACACGTCATTAACCACACAAACAAATATATACACATACACACAAATCAGTTCACCACAGGGAAAACACAAACATACATACAAACCAAGGAAAAAGCATATAGCATATTAGAGCCTAAGTCCCAGCACCTAGCTACTCCCCACCCCACACTTAAATCGAACACTGTCCCCAGTGTTCACAAAAATTACAAAACAAAATTTCGGGTGGTGGAACTCCCTGATCAGTCGAAATATTCGACTTCTTCATCTGGTGCTGCTGCCTCGTCCCCCATGTCTGAGTCAGCTCCATCATCGTCATCGGACTCCACATCGGAGTCCTCCAGACGTGTCTCCTCATCAGTAGGGACATCGTCATTAGTCGGCTCCACGAAGGCTGGTCCCACTCGACATAAGGCTTTGGCATTCTCGCCAAATGGGTAATCCAGCTCCAGCTGCCATAATTCTTCCTCGGTGGCTGGTCTCCCACCAATCCGTAGCTAAAGCATCTGCATGCCGAACATACGTGCCATGTACTGATCGTCACGAGCATGTCGCTCGCCCAAAGTCAGCACTGGCCCGTGTGTGGTGTCGGGGGCCTTAGTTTTTGTCACATCGAGGGCCCTCCGCTCCAACTGCGGAATGTAATCTAAGGCTTCTTCCTCGACTTCGAGGCCTCGAAGGAAGGTGGTGATGAGTCCACCAAACCCGTATCTGTGGCCCTGGTGTAGTCTGGCTCTCTTCATGGCGGATATAATTACCGCCCCAACATTAATCTCAAGCCCTTTCATAAGGGCATACACCAAGCAGACACGGTCCCGGGTCGCATCCGTCATATGAACTCCCGGGATCAAGCACGAACATACAATTTTCAGCCATATTCTGGCCTCCCTATTCATCTGCGAATAAGGCAGAGTCTGGTGGTAACCCCTCTCCTTATGTCTACTCCATCAGGCTGTGGATCGAGCCCCACACAACGTACGTCTGATGTCGGCGTACGGTGGGGTGATGTTTAGCTGGCAGAGAACGTGAGCATCTGTGTCCCGCGCTCCAACGATGGCATTGAACTGCTGGGGTTCCAGAGTAACAATCTGCCCTCTGATTTTTATTGTGTGGCTTCTGATGGCCGGGTTCCAATTTGCGTAGAACTCTCGGACCAAATGAAGGTTGCACTCCTTGGGCTCCTGAAAGATAAAGTTGAGCCCAGCTGCTTCAATCCTTTGCACAATACGGGGGAACTCCTGTGTTAGTGGTTCCCATGCAATATATTCCTCCGGGAAGTACTTGCTCTCCTTATGCTTAGCATACCATTTCTTTCCTTCCTCGACTACCCACCTTGTTCCGTATTGGCGGCGTTGGCCGCGCAGAACAGCTGGTGCAGCTGGGACTGCGGTGCCCAATCTCATTCTTTTCCTGCCGGTGCCTGAGGTAGAAGCACCCTTGCCCTTATCCTGTCTGCTAGCCATTGTACCGGTCAATATAAATTAACAAGCACAATGTTAAGCTATAAAGATGTTAACTTAGGCTAAGGTCAGGTTACACAACATTTACCCCACACTTAGGCCTTAGCTACTTTTACAAAACTACGGCAAGGATAACTCTATTTACACCAAAGACAACAAGTATACACTTTATGCTTAGTGCGTTTACAAAAAAAAATTTCGACAGCATAATAGTTAGCGTACTACTCAGACTTCATACAGCTAATCCCAATCCTACTATCGCTAACAGTTCAACCATCGCACAAGCAATAAAAACAAAAACTAAAAACAACGACAAAAACATTCTATATACAAATGAATCCAATTAATCAAACCAATTTACACAATTTTCACATTTTCCCAAAAATTCGAGACTTCGTCGTCTTTTAACATTCCTACAATATTTACAACGACTTATCTCAATTTACAAACACACCCCGGCATCTAATGTATCGAATTATCAAGTCACCCAAGTCAAATTCAACAACCCATGCCCTAGAATACAATGCTACAATCAAATTCGAATTATTTATGTAATCTATAAGTTCAAACGCTAATTACAACAATCCGAACATATATCAATCACAAATAACTCAACATCATGTTAAATTTCTACTTGGGGTGATATATCTCACCTCACATGCCCAAATTCGACTAAAATCGCCAAAAATTTGAGAGAAACGAGGAAAACATACCTTTGAGTTGAAGAACCGAAGAAACTTGACGTATTCCTTGCCTAATAGCGTGGCACGTTGGTTGGGGAGGGGGATTTGGGTGTTTTGGTCACGGAGAGTAGAAGAAATGGGGAAAAATTGGGCAAAATCGGGGTTAATTTAAAGAAAAACACGCGGGTCACCCGGCAACCCGGTGTGACCCGGCACTGAATAAAGGGCAACGTGTCACGGAGGGTAACGCGGAGCCCCTCCTCCGTGACACGGAGCCAACGCCCCAGTGCACTGTTTCTTCAATAAAAATTATTTTCATACCTTGCCTTATTTTTCCTGCTTCCATGCATATTTTTCTCCGTTAGACCTGAAAATCACCTCACTAAACGAAATTGGTTAGATTAATAGATTTCCCTAACTAAAACGAAAAATATTAACTAAAACAAGAATCTAAACCTAATCAAGAAAAGAAAAATAAAAAAATAAAAAATTATTTACACTAAGAAAAAAAAGAAAGAAAATATTTTTCACGGGTTGCCTCCCGTGCAGCGCCTGGTTTACCGTCGCGGCTCGATGTACCAAGTTTCACCACTTTTTCCTCCACCTTGAGGATATGAATCTCACCCCTAATTTCTTTTCTAATTTCCTCTTATGCTCCTGGGGTGGTGGTGAAAAATTGTAAGGGCCAAGCAGTAGATGCTTTCTTTTGAACTTATTGGCCCTTGAGTAAGTGAAGTCATTTTGTTGCTTCGAGTTAGCAAATTTCAGAATATACGGGGCTTGGTCCTCCTCTAGACATTTCTCTATAATCTTGGAAGACTCTATTTCTGTGTTGTCAACCAAACGTAATGTCGAAAAATGCTTCGAGTGTGGTCCAATCAACCTCAACTCTGAAATTGCATTGTGCTTGACTTCCTTACTTGTGTACACCTTTTCAACATCGACATCTATTTCTCCATTAAGGTCAAATGGGAGATATATTTTCTTTTCTTCCATGAATGGATTTTCTATAGGTATGAGCCGATCACGGGGACACTCAAGAGATTCTAATTGCTGGGCTTCATCCAAAAATTCACCCTTGTATTTCTCTTGTAGTTCCTCTTGAATATCGGCTAAAACTGTCACCTGCAAATTATTACAAACTTCAGCCTCAGCACACATCTCCGTGAGTTTGACGCTCATCCTGCTTACAGCCTCTGCATTCTCCTTTTGCTGAAGTATCAATTCTGCCACCGACTCCTTCATTGCTTCTGATTGCTCCAGGAGTTGTTTCATCATGTCCTCTATTTGAACTTGGCGTCCCAAGTCCTCATTTTCAACATGCCTATATTCAGCAAAAACAACAAAAGGATCATAGTAGGGGCTTGGGGGAGGGGAATATGCCTTTGGACAATCACCCCAATGGCCATATTGACACCCACATATATTGCACGTGTTACAGTTTTGCCACAAGTGGGGTCCTCCGCAATTCATGCAAGATTCGCCGAAATATGCGTATCCACCATTTATATTGCAAGATGTCATGTCGATGAGGGTATCCGAAAGAGAGAAAAATTAAAATGAACACAGACTTTAAACAAATACTAAGACCAAGTTGTCAACACTTAAGAAAATAAAACAAAAATACAGTAAATTTACACTTAACACAATTTCACCAATTGCCTAGTCTCCCCGGCAACGGCGCCAAAAACTTGTTCGGTCTGTTCGGTTGGTATTATATATTATAAACCGACACGCAAGTGCACGTGGTCAAACAAGTAATAAAGTGGCTAAGTAAGCCAAGTATCGATCCAAGGAGGCTCAGGGTATGTAAAATTTGCCTAAGTATACTATATTCTTATCTTACTTCTAACTATGCTAACAACAACGTAACCAACAGTTAATTGAGTTTTTGTTTATAAAATATATACTAAAACTATTAACAATTATTTACATTGAATTTAAACTATGGATAAGAGCATGCCAAGGTTAAGAACAAGTAATGAATTCGATTGTAATAATAATTCGGTTAATCTCTTCTTCATGTTGCTAGCCAAGAACTTTAGCCTAGAAATTAAAACTCTCGTATTTAATTTCACTTAAGAATCATAAACCATTCGTCTACATTTCTGTGATCAAATGCAATTTATGACCTAGCAATACAATTTCGGTTCCTAAATTGACTAATACGGCTTTCAAGTATATTTCTATCAGGAAAGCACATCAAAACCCAATTTTCCCAAATCAAGTTAAGAACAATACCCTATTAATTCACAACTTTCCAATTTCTTGCTCTCTCGAGTGAAATTGGACTTTTTAGATGTACATTAATGTCGGCCAAGCACTAATGCAGTAAGAACAAGAATTAATAGAACAACATGAAAGAAGTAGAAGAAAACCATATCATTTACAATCAAAATTCACTACACATGTACAAAACCTTAGCAAGGAAGAGAATTAGCCACTCATTTGTGGATTGATCATCCTAAAACAAGTGTAAATCATACATACAATTGATTGAAAGAAGAAAGGAAGAGAAGAAATCCCTTAGCTTTTTCATCCCTCAACTGCGTCTAACCCACGTCCTTGCTCCACCACGTCTAAACTAATTAAAATAAACCTAAGTGTGCTATTTATACTAGAGGGAAATTTTTCCCGGAATAACAAGCAACGTGTCACGGAGGTCAACGCGGAGCACTGCCTCCGTGACACGGCGTGGACGCGGACCTTCACTGGAAATCCAGGGTCCGGTAAATTAGCCTCAACGTGGCACGGAGGCCAACGCGGAGGCCTATCTCCGTGCCACGGAGCTGTCGCGAGGCCTCACTGGAATTTGCCATTTAATTTCCTCTCAAGGCAGTGTGCCTCCGCGATGGTAGCGTGGCACGGCTCCATCGCGGAGCCCCTATAATTTGTGCATTCCAATGTCTTTTCCATGCTCGTATCCAAGTCCAACTCCGATATAGTTCCAACATGCATTTTAGCTCCTAAAAATCATATTTTCCTGCAAAACAAATGCTAATCATGTTGGTTAGTATAAATTCACATTTTATTACCAATTACATGAGAATATATACATATTGCACACAAACAAGGCTAAAATAATACGTTTGAGTATCACTTGGGCATATATATCTGCCCAAGATCAGCATGCTCATATCCATAGTTTCAATTCACAGTAAATATTTGTTAATAGTTTTAGTATATAATTTATAAACAAAAATTATTTAACTTTTGGTTACGTTGTTGTCAGCATAATTAGAGGTAAGCTAGAGTATAGTATACTTAAGCAATTTTACTTATCCAGAGTCTCCTTGGTTCGATACTTGGCTTACTTAGCCACTTTATTACTTGTTTGACCACGTGCACTTGCGTGTCGGTTTTAACCTATAACACCTACCGAACCAGCCGAACAAGGTTCGAGGTGTAACCTAGGCCCCGAACCTACTTGGTGTTAAGTACTACTTCCAAAATATGCAATGTGCTCATAGAAATTCATACATGACATGCATGGCTAGTTAAATCGTGATAATCATAACATGCTTGAGAATTCATAATACTAGCCATGGAATTGGGACCGTGGATCGGCCGAAATCATAGTTCATAAATCACAAGCGACATGTGGGCATTTCCCATAATTTCAATCATACTTGAAATGCTTAAATGTATAAGAAACATGATCATAATTACATGAGTAATTGAAAACTTGCTTAAAATTAAAAAGTTCATATCATGCTTTAGAAATCACCATAATAATGAATTGCACTAAAAACCGTATGATTTGGGCACATGTTCTTGTAGGTATTAAATCATCAAATATTGAATAAAAAAAGTGAAAAAAGTCCAATAACTCAAAACCTGTGATTTTATGCACCCTACAACATGCTTATATCTATTTTTGAGGAAACATACATTTGGGTTATGACCCATAGAGATTTGGTAATTTTAAACATAGGATTAGGGAGAAATTGGGCATAGGTAGGGATTAAACTACCCATTCAAAACCTGACATACTTGGAACTTCTTGATTCTTAACTCCCTTGAAAAGCCCTAGATGGAAACTTGGAGAATTTGAAGAAAAACACTTGAATCCCTTTCCTTTTCCTCTATTCTATTACATGCATCAAATGAGGTTTATCATGAATGATTTCCCCTTAAAATATGCCAAGTTTGTCACGACCCGAGACTACACCTGAATCATAGACACGGGACCAGGAGCCCCGAGGGACCCCAAGTCAACCCATGGCATGAGCATATAACTAAACCATTTACAAAAGTCGGAAGAATTAGCTTAATAGTCATGACCTAACTAAAACCGTGACATGAGATGTAAGAAAACAACAGTACATGATCCAAGCGTAAATAGCTGAATACTACAATTATGTTTGAAAGCCTCTAATCATAATAGACGGGTTGAAAGGACAAGAACCCAACTAACCCCAACATTTTAAAAACTAAAAGAAAGAGAGAAATCCGAACTTAATCCCTAAAATCATGAGGACTCACCACTGAGAACTGAGAGCAGAACTGAGAGAAAGCTAAGAGCGATGCTGAACCTATGAACCGGATCCTGTATCATAAAATGATACAACGTAGAAAATATGCGATTCAGTACTTGGAATGTACTGAGTATGCGATGTATGCAAGACAATACTTAAAACATAAAATTTATAGGAGTGGGACATCATGATCATAAAGACTGAAATCTTAAGTATGTCGTAAGGCTCAAGATTTTCAAAATATTAGTAAACCTGTCATAGTCGTAACATGAGAGAAAAAATTTCATAAAACATAACTTGAGCCAAAAGAACATAATCATACATGCATTAAAACAATGTGGAAAAGTGTGATATTTCTATAACGATATACCCCATATGAGCACACATGTAGCCCGACCTGTAAGCCTTGTCGGGAGGCCGTTCATACTTTTCCAAGGGTATGAACCATGAAAGGCGTGATATCACTCGTGAAGGCCCCGTAGGGCAAAAGGGACAGTTACTGAGGAGGTCCCAAACATAACCTACAGTGGCACGTAGTACTGAGATTCGAGGCGTAACCTAGGCCCCAAACCTACTTGGTGTTAAGTACTACTCCTAAAACATGCAACGTGCTCATAGAAATTCATACATGACATGCATGGCTAGTTAAATCGTGATAATCATAACATGCTTTAGAATTCATAATACTAGCCATGGAATTGGGCCCGTGGATCGGCCAAAATGATAGTTCATAAATCATAAGCGACATATGGGAATTTCCCATAATTTAAATCATACTTGAAATGCTTATATTTATAGGAAACATGATCATAATAACATGAGTAATTGAAAACTTGCTTAAAATTCAAAAGTTCATATGATGCTTTAGAAATAACCATAACAATGAATTGCTTTAAAAACCGTATGATTTGGGCACATCTACTTGTAGGTATTAAATCATCAAATATTGAATAAAAGAAGTGAAAAAAGTCCAATAATTTGAAACCCCTGACTTTATGCATACTACAACATGCTTATATCGATTTTTGAGGAAACATACATTTGGGCTATGACCCATAGAGATTTGGTAATTTTAAACATAGGATTAGGGAGAAATTGGGAATGGGTAGGGATTAAACTACCCATTCAAAGCCCGACATACCTGGAACTTCTTGATTCATAACTCCCTTGAAAAGCCCTACAAGTCCCAACCTGTGGCTCGCAAATTCCTATACCGGTCCATGGAGTTCTGTCACCCATTATTTCCTTATTTTGTTCAACCTTGTGCATCGAGGACAATGCATTATTGTTGTTGGGGGTGAAGTCTGAGTAACCCACTTGTTAATGATGCATGATTTGGCCCTGTGATAAATTGAGTGACGTCATTATTCCTAAGGGAAAATTTTCATTGCTTGCTATTTAGCATCGTGTTGTATATAGTAGTTAGTGAATAATGTCCAAGGGTTTTCTTTATACCACGGTTGTTTTCCAAGGTGAAAATTTATTTTTCGTTGTTTTTATGTCAAACCGGGTGCCATTTCCCTATGATAGATTTAGAGGCGAATTTCTTAAGGGAAAATGCCAAGTTTATCTTATCCATTTAAGTCCTTATTGCACTCATTTTGGGCGGTACCACCAAATTTGTTTTACTTCACATAAGAAATGTGATTTTGAGATAAAAGGGGAAAATGAATTTGAAAAAGAGCAATCTCTTTTCATGATATATACATTCTTTGTTTGGCTTGTTGATTAACTAAAAGAATGTGCAAAACTCGAAATGGCTTGTCAAAAGTCATGCCTTTGTGTTGATCTTGAGAATAGTTAAACTCCATGGAGAGTAATGCCTTGTGTGGTAAGGTTTTTACTTGATTCTCATGTATGCATATTGTCTAGAACTTACCCTAAATGTGGTTCAAGTTGAAATCCTAGATGTAGCTAAGCTTGGAAAAGGACCTTAGGCCCTTTTTTGGCTAGTCACTTCACTGAAAACAAGTCCTTTCTTTAACATCGATCCTAGTCAACAAAATTTTTTAGTCATAAGCCTTTTTCTTGAAAATCACACTATAAGCCTTAAATCCTTTTTGAATCCTCTACTTTGGCACCCTTTCCACCCTAATTGCTAGTGATGTGTCATGACCCGATCATAGGCTCAGATC
The DNA here is from genome assembly GCA_035772735.1 of Datura wrightii. Taxonomy (NCBI): domain Eukaryota; kingdom Viridiplantae; phylum Streptophyta; class Magnoliopsida; order Solanales; family Solanaceae; genus Datura; species Datura wrightii. The sequence continues at coordinate 134,176,521 of JASDFA010000016.1, forward strand.
GAGACAGGGGACAAGAAATCCCGAGAGGCTTCAAGTCGACCAATGGCATGAACATGACATCTAAACTCAATATAATAATGTGGAAGTCTGACATATATAAAATAGCAGATGTCTGAAAATCTGGTAACATTGCATATTTGAATACATCACAGCGATCTGAAACTAAAAACATACTATGTTTGATAAGCCTCTATATACAGACGAGTTGATGGGAAAAGACCCCAACTAACTCACAAAAACTGAAACTGAACATACTGAACACGAGCAAAATAAAAAGGTCCTCGAAGGAAGAGGATTCACCAACTCTGGCTGAGAGATGCTAACTCTGAGGATGTGGCTAACGGCAGAACTAAACCTGAATATCTGAGCCTGTATCATGAAATGATACAACATAGAGTATGCGGTCAATACGTGGAATGTACCGAGAATGAAAGGTAAGTAAAACTACTAAGTAAGTAAAATCAGAGATCATGCATATCATAAAACATTTCATTATAAGAGTCTGAGAGTAGGAATTTCATGCTATTATCTGAAAACATGATTTAAACTTAATTGAATATTAGAACTGAATCGAATGGCCCAAAGCTAAAACTAATTATTCATAAGTAAAATTGAACATTGGGTCAAACCTTCTAAAAACATAATATCATGTCTGATGAACATGCATAACTGAAATCATGAGGAACAATGGGAGACTCATTATATAACCAACATTACCACGATAAAGCTTACGTGGTCCTGACTATTATACTCAAGTGGGCAGATCTGTCCAAAGCCTTGCCAGGGCTAAGGGCACTACCACGATATCGATATCTAGCTGAAGGCCCCGTGGGGGCAGGGGAATCTCACAAGGGAGGTCTGAAATAATCTGATCATACCTACATTGGCATGTAGTTATAAGGCACAGGGTTGACTAACCCTTAGCCTACTCAGTTCTAGACACTACTCCCAAAAACATGCATATGCTCTCCATCATTTTTCAACAAAGTTGAACCATCATGCGGTGATGAAGCTAAATCATAAATATACATGCATAAATTTTAAAACCTAACATGAGGAGCCTTGGCTCCAACCATACCACAAGATAAAAAGAGCTGGAATCTAGTCTCCAAAATCTATGTGGTAAGCTAATAACATGAACTTGAGATAAATCATGACACATTCTTGATCATATGGGCTTGCCCAAACTTAAACATACTTGAAATGGACTGTGATACTTAAAAACATGAATATCGACATAGGTAATTTGAAATCATACTTTCAGCATACACATCTCATCATGCTTGAGAACATATGACATAATCTCGACCTTTCATGAACTTTCATAATCGGGCATCATAATTTGTAAAACTTTGAGAACATGAATTTTTATTTAAAACATTATAAAACATGTCCATGAATCATAATTCAACATTAGAAACATGAATAGATTATACCTATGATAGATACTTAGGGAATTCACAAGTTGGGTTAAAACTCCATTGATTCATCAACTAGAATTTTCATGAATTTGAGAAGGAATTGGGTGTTGAGTGGATGGATACACCCGTTCATAACACTACATACCTAGATACTTCTGATTTCACAACCCTCTTGAATGCCCAAAATAATTAGGAGAAGACTTGATGAGTTTCTAGGCTTGATCACCCTTAGGAACTTCTAGACTTGTATGCATGGATTAGGATAGGTTAATAATGAACTAAACCCTCTTAAAACACACCTATATGGGCTTAAAATGACGTAGTTTAGGTCTTAGTAGCTTAGAAATTACGAAAAAGACCTTACTAAATTCGCAGGGAAAAGCATACTGCCAGTCCTAACGAGTGATTGGACGAATGTCCCCCATGACCATAACTCGTGGCCTGCTCTCGTTGCCAACACTAGAAACTATTCCTTTGCTAGTCAACACGAGGGACACCACGACTTGTGGTGTACCTAACAACTCGTGGTGATTAATCGTTGGGATTTAGTCAAACATTTAAACATCCAAGTCAAAATCCTTAGCATGGTCAACCTAATAACTCGTTGGCCCTGACCACGAGTCGTGGCTTGTCTCATGGCCATCCCCCAGATCACCATTCATAGCCAACTTCCCTCAACTCCATGAGTCACTTAATGACTCGTGGTGTACCTCACAAATCACTGAACGACTCGTCCTTTGACCTGGTGCAAATATTCCCGTTTTCTCTATTTCAACCCTCGGGTTTGATTTTAGGGCTTTTGGGGTTTTACAATATCTTCCCCTTGGAAATATTCATCCTTGAATGTGGATGAACATACTGAAAAGCTGAGAATTGCAATTGTTACACAAAATACTAAATGTTTAAAGTAGAAAACTGACAGAGTGACTGACTCTGGATAGAAATACACGACTGAACTGAACTCATGAATCATACATACATGCATAGACATGAAAGAAACTGGGAAACATAAACTTAACATGAAACTGAATGGAGTACTAGGAAGAAAACTGATACCTCAAGCTAAAACTGAGTCGGGAAGGAACAGATGTGGGTATTTTGACATCATTATTGATTGAGTTAAATATATGATCAAGCCATGCGTAGACTTGGAGTCTATCGGGGCTCCTTATCCCGTGTATCAATTAGGGCCTATGTTCAGGTCGTGACAGAAAGGCTCCAAGTTGACCTATGGCATGAACATGACATCTAAACTCAACATATTAATGCGGAAGTCTGACATATATAAAATAACGAAAGTTTATTGATCCCAAAAAAAGACTGTAGGTACAGCTAGGCCGTGAACATCGGATATCTGAATACATCACAGTGATCTGAAACTAAAAAAATACTATGTCTTATAAGCCTCTACATATGGATGAGTTGAAGGGACAAGATCCCAACTAACTCACTAAAACTAAAATGAAACATACTGAGCACGAGCTGAATAAAAGGTCCTAGAAGGATGAGGACTCACCATCTCTGGCTGAGAGATGCTAACTCTGAGGAATTGGCTAACGGTGGGACTGAACCTGAATATCCGAGCCTGTATCATGAAATGATACAGCATAGAGGATCGGTCAGTACGTGGAATGTATTGAGTATGTAAGGTAAGAAAAACTTCCAAGTAAAATCAGAGATCATGCATATCATAAAACATTTCATCATAAGAGTATGAGAGTAGGAGTTACATGTTATTATCTCATAACATGATCTAAACATAACTGAATTGAATGAACCAAAGATGAAACTGATTATTCATAAGTAAAATTGAACATTGGGTCAAACCTGATGAAAACACAATATCATGATTGATGAACATGCAGAACTGAAAATGAAGAACAATGGGAGACTCGTGATATAACCGAAATTACCACGATAGAGCTTACGTGGTCCTGGCTATTACACTCAAGTGAACAGAGTCGTCCAAAGCCTTGCCAGGGCTAAAGGTTCTACCATGATATCGATATCAAGCTGAACGCCCCTTGTGACAGGGGAAACTCACAAGAAAGATCCCAAATAATCTGATCATACCTATGTTGGCATGTAGTTCTGATGTACAGGGTTGACTGACCCTTAGCCTACTCGGTGCTAGACACAACTCCCAAAAACATGCATATGCTCTCTATCATTTTTCAACGAAGCTGAACCATCATCTAATGATAAAGCTGAATCATAACAATACATGCTTAAATTTGAAAATCTAACATGAGGAGCCTTGGCTCCAACCATACCATAATCTAAAAAAGTGGGAGTCTAGACACCAAAATCCATGTGGTAAGCTAACAACATGAACTTGAGATAAATCATTAAATATACTTGATCATATGGGCTTGCCCAAATTTAAACATACTTGAAATAGACTTTGATAGTCAAAAACTTGACTATAGAAATGGGTATTCGAAATCATACTTTCATCATATACATCTCATCACGCTTGAAAACATATGTCATAATCTCAACCTTTCATGAACTTTCATAATTGGGCATTATAATTTGTAAAACTTTGAAAAAATGAATTGTAATTGAAAACATTATAAAACATGCCCATGAATCAAAATTCAACATTAGAAACATGAAAAGATTATACCCATGATAGATACTTAGAGAATTCACAAGTTGGGTTAAAACCCCATAGATTCATCAACTAGAATTTTCATGAACTATAGAAGTAATTGGGCATGGGAGTGGATGGATACACCCATTCATAACCCTACATACCTGGATACTTCTGATTTTAAAACCCTCTTGAATGCCCAAAGGAATTTGGAGAAGACTTGATGAGTTTCTAGACTTTATCACCCTTAGGAACTTCAAGGCTTGCATGCATGGAGAGGGATGGTTTAAGAATGAGTTAAACCCTCTTAAAACACACCTATCTGGGCTTAAAACGATGTAGTTTATTTCTTAGGAGCTTAGGAATTACGGAATAGCCCTTACTAAATTTGCAAGAAAAACCATACAACCAGTCCTGATGAGGGACTAGACGACTCGTTCCCCTTGACCATGAGTCGTGTCCTGCTCACATTGCCAAAACTGGAAACTATGACTCTACGGATCACCACGAGCGACACCACGATTCATAGTGATTAATCATTGGGAGCACAGTCAAACATTTCAACATCCAAGTCAAACTCTTGACCACAGCCAACCTATCAACTCATTGGCCCTGACCACGAGTCGTGGCTTGTCTCATGGTCAACCCCCAAATCACCATTCATATCCAACATCCCTCCACTCCAAGATTCACTTAATGACTCGTGGTGTACCTCACGGGTCACTGGATGACTCATAATGTGACCTGGTGCAGAAATTCCTATTTTCTCCGCTTAAACCCTCGAGTCTAATCTTAGGGCTTTTGGGGTATTTCATGATGAAAGAAAAGTGGTGGATTGAAGCCCAATTTTTGGAGAAGGATGAGAAATAAAAGGATATGTAGGCAAAGGCCTAAATTTAGGGGTGAGCACAAATGGGAAAAGAGGAATGAGCTTCAAACTGAGGTAGCAACAGTTATTTAATGTGAAAAAAATGGCTAGTTGAAAAACCTTTGATCAAAAGAAGAAAGAAAAGAATTATGTGGTGCTATCTTTTGTATAATGGAGGCTTGATGTACAAATATAAATTGCTAAAAGGGTGGATCTTTTGAGAAAATTTTGATGGTGAAAAGGGAAAGATAAGATGGAAGTTGACTCGCAATCTATGAGAGAGATATTTGAATGGTGTCACAAAAGGCATTAAGGAGGTTCTAGTCACTTGAACTAAATGATGTTCAAGATTGGTGACTCTACATCAGTGTCGAGTTACATGAAGGGCAATCCTATGGTTCGATGTGTATACACTTGAATGGCTTTGAGAGAGTGAACATCTTTGCATCATCTTAAAATCCCTATATTTGGGAATTCTATGAGTGTTAGTGGAATTTTCTCTTATGGTTGATAACGCTGAAATCACACCCCTGTAAAAATATGATGCAGATGTTGTCAATAAAGAACCGAACAAAGGTTGGGGTCGATCACACAGGGAATATGGTCAGGATGTAGAATAATGCTAGTAGTTACGCTTTTAGTTCGATGATTTCCTAAAAGGGGGTTTTAAAGAATGAAACATGTAACAGTATTGAAGATTGAAGTTGTCATCAAGTTGATGCAATTAACTAGGGAAGTGTTCCCTATGGATTCATAACTACTTCAGGCTTTGCACTGGTGATCTATCCCAATATTTAACTTGTAGAACTAATAACATAGGTTCACCAAAATGACTGTTTCGCCCTGATTAGATGACTATACTCAATTACCAGATTAGGTCTCTTAAGTGGTCTTACTTTAACCATTATCAATTTATTCCAAATTAAATATCCTGCGACTGCAATTCAAGTTATACAATGAACCATAGAGTTCAAGACTTTGTTGTTCTTCTCTTTTTCTAATCTCTACCACTCTAGGTTCAAGAAGATAGAGAATCCGGGCAAGTCCTAGTGTTGCACCGTTAAGAGATGTTTAAGAGAAAGAGGACAATACAAACATGCGTATTGTTTAAAAATCACTATATGTAAACCCTAGTTTGTTAATTCACCATGGTTCCCACAACCCTAGTTGTGGAGGTTTTAGCCCATGATTATAAGAAAAGAATTAGCACATTGAAGAAAACACAATTAGGAACTCACAATGAAAATTGAAATAAAACCCACTTTGTTATAGCAATATGCAACTAAGAACAATTCAAGAACAATGGAAATTAATTCCAAAAATACTCGAAAACTCAAGATGAATATCTAATAAGTTGAACTCTCCTCCAAGAAAGTCATCCTCTATCTAAAATAACCTAGAAAAGTATTTATACAAATAATTAGAAACCTTTCCTGAATTAGCAGGGAAAACTAATTAACTGTCGCAGTCTTCTCCTATGACTTGTATGATCGAGTCATAGCCTCATTTGTAAAATACCTGGCAGCTGTGAATTTTGTTAACTGTTAGGAGTTGGTATGACTCGTACAATGCTCCCATGAGTCGTACATTCCTGTTGTGGTTTGAACTTGTGATATCTGGCATCCTCTGAATATTTCCACGAGTGTCTTGGTATGGCGCGCACCTTGCTCATACGACTTGTTGTTATCTTTCGTACCATGGGATTTGCCTTTCAATGATCTTTCTGAACTTCACCACGGCTCCTTGGTACGGGTCGTAGGTAGTTATCACGGATTGTAGTTTCTACCCATACCAGGACACTAATCAAAGTGAATCCTTCTAAAGTTTTCCACAAGTACTCTGGTACGACTCATACCAGGATGGTACGACTTGTACCATGAGTCGTAACTTGCCAGTAGCTTGAGCAATCATTTTGAATTTTATCGCGACTCACAGTACAACTCGTACCACCAAGGTACGACTCGTACTGAAGTTTGTACTTGGGTCAATTTGTGCACTCTTTTTTCTTCTTTCACAGCTTTCAAGTCCAACACCTTATTTCCCTGAAAACAAAGCAAAAGTGCATCAAATCCATATAAACACACCTAAGACTCTGCATATTTTCTTTGTTTTAAGCATTGAAAGTGATGTAAACCCACAACACATCAACACCATCAACTTAAGACTTTTGTATGTGCTCAAGCAAATAAAACAAGACTATAAAATGACGCTTAACTACAAAATAAAACAGAAGACCTACAACCAACACAACAAAATTTGCATGTACAACCATTGTCAGATTTTGACCCCTCTTTATTCAAATCAAGTTAGCTATGCACACATGCAACTACAACTCATGACATACAGGGATCAAGACATGGAATCTAACTATTAGTAGAGAACTGAGTTATCACTAATGCTACTCACATAGACAATTGGCCGAATGCAATATAAATCATGTACCCTCACAGCAAATGAAGTCACGAAAATGCACAGATATATATATATATAAATGAAACTTGGGACTAATCAAATAGGACTCTCACTATCACAAAGAAGTTCCAAATACTGCACGTTAGATAACATAGGCTTGTCTTTATTTTCTCTACTATGGCTTTTTAGAAAATTAGGTTAGGATCACTATATGAATTTTCTTTGCTTGTAAGTAGGTTTCGAGCTGGGTATGGGAGATTTGGATATTAGTGACTAACCCTTCTTGGAACTACACACTTGTGGCTTCACTTTTCCCATTTTTACCCCTTTTATATTTTTTAGCTTTTTATCCTCCCTTTTCACCATTCAACTATCATTCCTGGGTGTGGTGTATTTTTCTCATCTTTTTCTCATCTTTTTCTTTTATTTTCTTTTCTTTTGACATTTCAGCTCTTTTTTCTATTTTTTTCTTTTTTCTTTCTTTTGACATTTCACACCACACCCCACTTTTCTTTGAATTTTTCTTTCTTTTTCACCCCCAACCTGTCTACGCACCCATACTATAGCCACCCTCAAATTAGATATTTTACCTGAGTTGAGGTTCATAATGCCCAAGGAGGGACTAGGACCAAACAGGTACATAAACACGGGAAAGGTGAATGGGTAATCAAAGAAAAAATTGTTGACTAAGGCTCAAACATAGGATCAAGTGGTTCATTTTATTTGGTAGGGCAATTTAAGCCAAAGTGGGCTAAAAAATGGCCTATGATCCTTTCCTAATCAACTATCCTACAACCTATGTAAAGACTAACCGGGCAAGTTCTAGATCCTCTATGCAGTGTTGAACTTGGTAAGAATCCTCATTCACACATGGTACATGTTTGGATTTATTCTACATATCGGTTCATGCACAACTAAGCCCAATTACACATGCTAATCTACTAAATGCCATAAAAAGATCCACGAAAATCATGCTTTGCAATTTACATACACAACTAACACCAAATTTTTTTAAAAAGGGTCATTTTTCAACAACTTCAAAAACAAATGCATTTATTGCCTGTAAAGTACTCCTAAGCTAGTTTTAGTTCAAAAAACACAAAATCATAAACATGTTGATTCTACTAGATAACATGTTTGAGGAAAAGAAACACGACAACAAAAACCCTCGGATGAAGTCCAAAAATAAAAAATAATCAAAAACAAGTAAACCCCTCCTTTAAAATGATGTTTTTCCCCAAAGCATAAAAATGTAAGAACTAGCAGAAAGGCATACCTATGGTGCTCTAGGCGCTCCTGTCATCTTGTGGAAGCAGGTATGAAGGCACACTCTCCTCCGCTGCAGTGCCGCCAACGCACTTAGTGGTATGTGACACGAGGCAGTGATCACCCCTCAATAGTGGTAGTTGCCGCAGCTACCTCATAATCTACTCTAGATGAATATGGCTTACCTGAAGGTTCCTTGAAAAATGCAAGCTCTCTTGGGGTAGTGGTGGAGCTCCCCACTCCTCTAGATCTTTCCTACAGCTCTAACATGTGCTCGTCATGAGACTGTAGGATCTCCACTATCACCCGTTTGCTCTCTCTTCTCACCCTTTTCATTCTCTTCTTCGAGGGCTCTTCATCAACAACCTCTGAGGCCCTCTTCTTCCCCTTATCTCCACCAGCTACTCTCGAGGCCTAATCTTCCTCAAGATCAAGCTCCTCATCGAGCTCGACATCCAAATCAAGAATTATGGGGGATGCTAGAATGGTTGGATATCTAGATGATAACTCAATGAATTGGCTCCATAGAATCCCCTACTCACCTCTTAGGCTTCTCAGCTAAGCGCTCATTGAAACGGAGCTCAAAATTGTCCAACCCGCTATGTAATCCTCTAGCAGCTTCCTTTATCTCCGGTTTCACCCAAGGCTTGGCGTTCTCCATCATGAGGTTGACCTTTTTGTCGGTCAAAGACAATCTCTTGGCCATCTTCTAGAGAAACTCCTAGGGAACGAAGATGTCACGACTCGAGCTAGGACCTCAAATCGAGACACAGGACATAGAACCACGAATGGCTCCAAGTCGACCCATAACATGAACATAATAACTAAAGAACATACATTTAGAGGAATCCAATAAACGAAACATGAATAAGTAGAAGTCTAAATAACGTAACAACATAACACTGAGTCAATACTCGACAAAGCTGATAGGCTACATAATGCCTAATAAGCATCTACTACTATCTGATGAGCTGATAGGATAACATCCCCAACTAGCTCGCTAATGTCTAAAAATAGAAATAACATAATAAAGTACTAAGTTTAAGGTCCCAAAAAAATGGGGATTCATCACAACGAGAACTGAACTGGACTGAGGGGAAGCTGAGCTAACAGTAGAACTGAGTCTGATCGCTCAGACCTGTATCATGAAAAGATACATCATAGAGTATGCAGTTAGTACTTGGAATGTACCTAGAGTGCAAGGTAAGTAAAAACATGTTGAGTAAGTACAAACTGAAAGCATGAATGTAAGAATAAATCATCAGGTCACAAGAGTATGGACTGCATGCTAAAATCTGAAACAGGTATTGTCATAAGCTAAATATCGTATTTGTATAGAATGACCCAAAGCTAAAAATAAAAACCATATGACTTGTCATAGCTGAAATCATAAGTGAAAGCTCGTAAACTGATCATTGGGTCAAACCTTCTGTAAAACATAAGGTCATAAGTATTAAACATGAATAACTGAAATCATGAGGAACAATAGGAGACTCTTCATAACCGACAACTACCATGTATAAGCACATGATGATCCCACGTCTTTCCCACATGGAGGAGAGCCATCCTAAGCCTTGCCAAAGAAAAGGATAAATATGTGATATCACAGCGTGCCCTTGGGCGTGGGAAACACTCTATTGAGAGGTTCCGAAATATATCCCTATGTTGGCGAGTAGCTTATGAGACCAAAAAATCTTGGAACGCTTATCTTACTTCGTGCCAGATACTACTCTAAAAACATGTATAATGCTCAAATAATTATATTCTCAAACATAGCTTGAATCTTAGCATTGGGAGTCTTGACACCAATGTATGTAAATCATAACTGATCTTGTTGGCCTTGGCTAAATCATGAAATATACTTGACTTGTGTGGGCTTGTCGAAATCTTAAAATCATGCATACTTGAAATAGACTTCATAAGGAAAATCATGGATTCATACATGAGTTTGTAAACATTCATTCATACTAGATATCTCATTATACTTGAAATCATGATTTTATAATTAAAATAGGTATAAACTTTGCCCATGAATCTTAAAACATACTTTGAAACATAAAAGAAATTGACCCATAAATAAATCATAGAGAATTTCATAAAATTGGGTTAAACCCCATAAGATAATAAATTTGAATTAAGACTTGAAGTCATGAACTTGAGGAGAAATTTGGGCATGAGAGTGAAAGGAAATTCTCATTCATAGACTTACATACTTGGATAAACTGAATCTCAACCTAACTTTGAAAGCCCAAGATATTTGGGGAAAAACTTGAGGAATTGCTAACTTGATCTTCAAAGGGGAACTTCTAAACTTGCATGCATGGGAGTTGAGCGAATTAGAATAGGTTAAACACCCTTAATACACTTCTTTCAAAGCTTAAAACAATGCAGTTTAGAGGTTTAGAGATTAGGAATTACAAAAATGCCCTTACTAATTTCGCTGGAAAAACCTCACTTCCAGAAGTAATGACTCACATCATGATTAGTAGCTCAAAACCACGACTCATGGTTGCCTGTCGTTGTTGCTACTATTCGCAGCCAATATCCTGAAGTTCCCAGGGGCCAAGAAATGCCTCGTACCTTCCAACAACCAGTCATTGGATCCATCCGTTGTCACTGCTTCCAACTCCCCTGCCCCTTCCTATGAGTGTAAGCCACAACTCGTTGTCGCCATAACGAGTCGTACCATGATCCATACCTTCCAACCCTGACACTACTGAAAGAACCAACTACTCGCTACCACGACCCATTGCATGGACGTAAGAGCCATACCTTAACTCATTATTACTGGACTTTCTTCAGTAGATTCTGACCACGATTGATCCAATTACTCATTACTTCTTACCACGCCTCGTACAATGAGTCATCCGGAGTCATTTTTCCAAAGTTTTCTATTGATCATATTGTAAATTCTAATTATTGTCTTAGGGTCTTTTATGGTATTAAAATATCTTCCCCTTGGAAAAATTCATCCTTGAATGTGGGTTAAGCATATTGAAAATCTGGGGAAAGAACTGTAATTCCAAATCTGAACAACTGAAGCTGAAGTCTGATAGAGTGTCTGACTCCAAACTGAAGTGCATAACTGGAGTGAATTCATGATTCATATCTACATTCTAAAACACGAAAGGAATTGATAGGCTTAAATTGTACATCATACTGAATAGCGTAATAAGGAGAAAACTGGTACCTCATGCTAAAACTAAGTCGGAAGGGAAAAGGTATGGGTATCTAGCCATCATATCTTCTTCGGCTTCCCACATATCTCCCTTAACAAGCTAATCCTCCATAAAACCTTCACTGAAGCTACTTCCTTATTTCTCAACTTCGAACCTAACAATCAAGGATCTCTACTAGAACCTCATCATAGGTAAGGCTATCCTTCACACGTATGCTCTCCTTCGGAACAACCAAGGTCGGGTCAGGAATGCACTTCTTCAATAGAGTTACATGAAAAACTAGGTGTACCAAAGCTAACTCCACCGGTAGCTCCAATTCATAAGCCAACTTGCCAACTCGCCTCAGAATTCTATAAGACCAACATATTAGGGACTAAGCTTTCCTTTGTTCCTGAACCTCATCACTTCCTTCATGGGAGACACCTTCATAAATACTCAATCATCAATCTCGAACTCAATCTCTCACCGCCTAACATCCTTATATGACTTCTGACGAGTATGAGCTGTTTTTAGCCCCTCCCTAATAAGCTAAACTTTCTCCATGGCCTCGTGAATGGAATCTGGCCCTACCAACATAGTTTCACCTACCTCGAACCATCCAATAGGTGATCTACATCTCCACCAATAAAGAGCCTCAAACAGAGCCATCTGAATACTGGAGTGGTTATATGTTATTGTAAGCAAACTTGATGAGAGGTAAATGATCATCCCAACTACCCTTAAAGTCAATCACACATGCTCTTAACATATCCTCGAGATTCTGAATGGTCCGTTCGGCCTACTATCTGTCTGTGGGTGCAAATCGGTGCTATGCTTGACCTGAGTACCAAGTGCCTTTTGAAACGACCTCTAGAACTGCGAGATGAACTGAGTACCTCTGTTTGAGATTATGGACAAAGGAGAAACCGAACTAACTCTCGAATGTATAACCTACCATAGTCCTCAGCTGAATCGATAGTTTTGACTGATAGGAGATCTTGGGCATAATTGCATGCCCAAGTGATACTTTAATACTTCATTTCTACTTGTTTATCCACTTTTATGTGTGCATTCTCATGTGATTTGTATGTAAATGTGAATTTATACTAACCAACATGATTAGTGTTGTTTTGCAGTCTAGAAGGAATTTTTGGAAGCTAATCTACAAGTTGGTGAAGTGTGGAAATGGACTCAAAAGCAAGAAGCGGAAGTCGACAAGGAAATTGGCAAAGTTTGGTGCTCCGCAATGGAGGCCGTGTCACGCTATCATCGCGGAAGCAGTCTACCTAGAAGTAATTTTTATCTTGATTTCCAGTGAAGGTGCGCATTACCTCCGTGGCACGGAGCTCAGGCTCAGTGATACACTCCGTGCCACGCTGAAGATAATTATCCGGAATCCCAAGTTCTAGTGGAGGTGTGTGATGGCACCATGGCACAGAGCTGATGCTCCGCGATACACTCTGTGCCACGTTGCTAGTTATTCCAGGAAAAATTTCTCACTTGTATAAATAGCACACTTAGGTTTTATTTTAAAGTATCTTACATTTTGAGCAAGAACGTGGATAGCCGGCAGTTGAGAAGAAGAATTCCTAGGGTTAATTCTCTTCCTTTTCCTCTTTAATTTCAATTGCTTGTATGATTTCTACTTATTTGAAGATGTTTAATCCGCAAATGAGTGGCTAATTCACCTCTTGCTGAGGTTGAGGATAATTGCAGAAGAATGTAATTAATGATTATTTTAGTTTTATCGTCTCTATAACAGTTGTTCTACCAATTCCTATTTTTACTACGTTAATGTTTGGCCAATGTTAATGTATATTCTAGAATTTCAATTTCAATTCCGAAAGGGAGACTAATTGGATAGATGTGAATTGGTGGAATATGTTCTTTCCTTGGTTGAGAAATTAAGGGAAGATTTATGTTCAGAATAACAATATATCTGTAATGTCATATTTGGTCATTTATGGAATTTGTTATGTATAGCTAGAACATGGGTTTTTGCATCACATAAATGTGTAATGTAAGTCTCGTGATTCTTTAATTATTGTGGGGTCGAAAGATCCAATTCATGGGTTATTAATTCCTGACCAACAACCGAAGAGAAGATTGACTGATTTTAGTTAAGAAATTACATTCCTGCATGTTTGCCTTAACCTCAGCTTGTTCATTGCTATTGTTCAGACTTTAACTTACAATATTCACTTAGGTTCACATTAACTATTAATCTTGACTCAAAAGCATTATTTTTATTGGTTGTATACTTGCATAACGAAATCGTTTACTACCAATTAGGAAAATTACTGCCATATTACAGTCCCTGTGGGATCGATACTTGGCTTGAAATGAAGCCACTTTACTACTTGTACGACCATGTGCACTTGCGTGTAGTTGGGATCGAACAAGTTTTTGGCGCCGTTGCCGGTGACTGGCAATTGGTTATTTAATTCTCTTAGTGTTAGTTTACAAGTTTGATATAAGTGTTGACGACTTGATCTTATCCTTTCTGTTGTAGGTAATCTGAATTTTTTCTCTGAATGCTGGCAAGAGATAAGGAGTTGGTGGATTCATTTATAGAGCCAGAGAGACAATTTCATCGAAAAAGAAGGGAAGCTCTAGAGAAGAAGCTGCAATTATTAAGGCAGGCAATTCTGGAGTAGCAACTGAATCCACCAATAGTAAGGGCAATTTTAGTGCCCGAAGAGATGGCAGCAAGACCAGTCCGCAAAGTGGCAATCCCACACGCAAATAATGTAACATCCAGCATTCGCAGACCAGAGCCAGGAGAGAGATTCGAACTCAAACAGTTTATGAAGCAGTTATTGCACACCAGTTGGCAATTTACAGGACTCCCTCATGAAGATCTAAAACAAAATGTCCAAAACTTTTTGGAGATAAGTGACACCTATATCCCTGCTAGAGTATCATCCGAATATGTGAGGCTTACATTATTCCCGTTCTCACTGTTGGGGGAAGCAAAGAGGTGGTTGAAAATTGAACCACAAAATTCTATCACTACTTGGGATGACCTCGCAAGGAAGTTTTTGATACGATTCTTTCCATCAGGGAAGACAGCCAGACTTAGAAGTCAGATTCTAAGTTTCAAATATAGAGAGGGTGAGAATTTGTATCGGGCTTGGGAGAGGTTAAAGTCAATGCTAAGGGATTGTCCTCATCATCACCAGTCTAATGATGTGTTGGTGCATACGTTCATTGAGAGGTTGGAACCGCATACAAGGATTTTGTTAGATTCAGCAGCCGGTGGGCAGGCATTGGAGAAGACCTACGACGAGCTTTACACTTTATTAAATTGTATTTCGCAGGGAAATCTAGAATGGAATGCAGATTCAACTCGAGGAGCAAAGAAAGCGGCAGGGTCTTTGAGGTGGATGGTTTTACAGCTATCACTGCAAAGATAGCTGCTTTGCAAAATCAACTTAACACCCATTTCAGCAGTATGAGCTTGAGCCAGGCACAAGCCTCAGTCAATGCAGTTCATCAGGTATGGTGTGAAGTCTGTGGAAGTAGTGAACAGTCAACTGAGTGTTATGGTGCCAACCCAGATTCAGTGAATTTTGTTGGAAACGCCCAGAGGAGCAGTAATCAGCAGTACGTCAACAATTACATCCCAAATTGGAGGAATCATCTAAATTTTTCATGGGGGAGTAATAGTCATTAGGGACACAGTTCAAATCAGGGCGTGCAGAGAAACCATGGGGGGCATCAAAATTTTCAGCCATAATATAGAGGAAACAATGCACCTCCTCCACCAAGCAACATCGAGGGTATGTTCAAAACCATAATAGCTACCCAAGCACAGATGCAGGCTGATTATGTAAAATTAGTTGCTGACATGAAAAATCAGCAATTAGCTACAAAGGCATTGGAGTATCAGTTTGGACAGTTAGCTGGAGCTCAAAACACCAGACCAAGGGGAGGATTACCAAGCGATACAGACCCAAATCCTAAGAAGGTCAATGCAGTTACTACTAGGAGTGGAGCTCAACTTAAGGAGGTGGAACCAGAAAGGCCACCTCAATAATATGGAGCGGCAAAAAAGGATGAAGGACGTGATGATGTGAGGGGGAAGGAAAAGGCAGCCGAGATAGAAAGACCACCGCCCCCGTTTCCTTAGAGATTAAAAAAGCACAAGGAGGAAGCTTGCTTCAAGAAATTCATGGAAGTGTTGAAATAGGTACATACTAATTTACCTTTAGTTGATGTTTTGCAGGGAGTGCCGAAATATGCCAAGTACATCAAGGACATTGTAGCAAACAAAAGCAGATTGACGGAGTATGCTACAGTGGTGTGTCCGGTGCTTTGGTATATGGGTAAAAACCGACACGCAAGTGCACGTGGTCAAACAAGTAATAAAGTGGCTAAGTAAGCCAAGTATCGAACCAAGGAGACTCTGGATAAGTAAAATTGCTTAACTATACTATATTCTAGCTTTACTTCTAATTATGCTGACAACAACGTAACCAAAAGTTAAATAATTTTGTTTATATACTATATACTAAACTATTAACAATTATCTACTGTGAATTGAAACTATGGGTATGAGCATGCCAAGGTTAAGAACAAGTAATGAACTTGATTATAATCATAATTCGGTTATTCTTCTCTTCATGTTGCTAGCCAAGAACATTAGCCTAGAGATTAAAACTCTCGTATTTAATCTCACTTTAGAATCATAAACCATTCGTCTACATTTCTGTGATCAAATGCAATTTATGACCTAGCAATACAATTCCGGTTCCTAAATTGACTAATACGGCTTTCAATATATTTCTATCAGGAAATCACATCAAAACCCAATTTTCCCAAATCAAGTTAAGAACAATACCCTATTAATTCACAACTTTCCAATTTCTTGCTCTCTCGAGTGAAATTGGACTTTTTAAATGTACATTAATGTCGGCCACACACTAATGCAGTAAGAACAAGAATTAATAGAACAACATGGAAGAAGAAGATAAAAAACCGTATAATTAACAATCAAAATTCATCACCATTGTTCATAACCTCAGCAAGGAAGAGAATTAGCCACTCATTTGTGGATTAATCATCCTAAAACAAGTGTTAATCATACAAACAATTGATTGAAAGAAGAAAGAAAGTGAGAAAAACCCTTAGCTTTTTCGTCCCTCAACTGCCTCTAACCCACGTCCTTGCTCCACCAAGTCTGCCTTAATTAAAAATAAGCCTAAGTGTTCTATTTATACTATTGGGAATTTTTCCCGGAATAACAAGAAACGTGTCATGGAGGCCAACGCGGAGCACTGCCTCCGTGACACAGCGTGGACGCGGACCCTCACTGGAAATCCAGGGTCCGGGAATATAGCCTCAACGTGGCACGGAGGCCAACGCGGAGGCTTATCTCCGTGCCATGGAGCTGTCGCGAGGCTTCACTAGAAATTGCCAATTAAATCACCCTCCAGGCAGTGTGCCTCCGCGATGGTAGCGTGGCATGGCTCCATCGCAGAGCCCCTTTACATTGCGCATTCCAATGTCTTTTCCATGCTCGCATCCAAGTCCAACTCCGATATTGTCCCAACATGCATTTTAGCTCCTAAAAATCATATTTTACCTGCAAAACAATGCTAATCATGTTGGTTAGTATAAATTCACATTTTATTACCAATTACATGAAAATGTATACACATTGCATAACAAACAAGGCGAAAATGATACGTTTGAGTATCACTTGGGCATATAAATCTGCCCAAGATCATGGCGCTTACTGAGGAGTGCACCTCCCGAATACAGAATAGATTGCTGACAAAGCTCAAGGATCCTGGGAGCTTCACTATTCACATTACAATTGGGCAGTCTATTCAAGCTCGCAGATTGTGTGATTTGGGAGCAAGCATAAACTTGATGTCAACATCAGTGTTTAAGAAGTTGGGGCTAGGCAGCCCTAGACCCACTACTGTGATCTTGCAGCTAGCTGACTGTTCATTGGCCAGACCTGATGGTATTATGAAGGATGTGCTAGTGCAAGTGGGCTCCCTCATTTTTCCGGTGGATTTTATAATTCTGGATTTTGAGCCAGATGCGGAAGTCCCATTTATTTTGGAATGTCCCTTCTTGGCAACCGGGCGAACCTTAATCGATATGGCTGCTGGGCAGCTAACTGTGCAAGCGCATGACAAAGTAGAGGTTTTTGATGTGTACAAGGCCATGAAGCTACCGTTCATTTATGAGGAGCTATAAGCAATCAGTGTTTTAAATCAGGAATCGACCCTTCAGATTGTTGACTCACAGGACCCATTGGAGAGAGCCTTGGTGGGCTATGATCATTTTGGGGACAGTGCTACATATGAGATGGTGCAGACTTTGAATGAGCCAAATTGGTTCTTCGGGAAGCAGGACTTTGAACCGTTGAAGAGGTCCTTGGAACCCTCGCCAAGGCCATCAATTGAGGAGGCACCAAAGTTGGAGTTAAATACATTGCCTCCACATCTGCAGTATGTATTTTTGGGTGAAGATGAAACATTGCCAGTCCTCATTTCAGCAGAACTGATAGATGCACAAGTGAAAGATGCATTGGTGGTCCTTAAGAGGTGAAAGAGAGCAATGGGTTGGCAGATGTCGGACATCAAGGGGATTAGTCCAGCTTTCTGCACGCACAGGATATTTATGGAAGAAGGATCCAAGCTAACCGTGCAACATCAGCGGAGGTTGAATCCGGTGATGAAAAACGTAATTAGAAAGGAAGTGATCAAGTGGCTTGATGCAGGTGTGGTATATCCTATCTCAGATAGTGAATGGGTTAGCCCAGTTCAGTGCGTTCCGAAGAAAGGAGGGATGACCGTGGTCACCAATGAAAAGAATCAGCTAATTCCCCCACGCACAATCATGGCCTGACCAATTTGCATGGATTACAGGAAGCTCATTGAGGCCACGAGGAAAGATCATTATCCTATTCCATTCATTGATTAGATTTTGGACAAGTTGGCAGGTCAGGAATATTATTGTTTTCTGGATGGGTCTCCCAGCTATAATCAAATAGCCATAGCACCGGATGATCTGGAGAAGACCACTTTTACATGTCCTTATGGGACATATGCTTTCAGGCGAATGCCATTTGGTCTATGCAATGCACCAGCCACATTCCATCGATGCATGATGGGGATTTTCCATGATATGGTGGATGATTTTGGTGAGGTATTTAAGGATGACTGTTTTGTTTTAGGTAATTCGTTTGCTATGTGCCTGCAGAATCTTGACAAGGTGTTAGCTCGATGTGAAGACTCAAACCTGGTGCTCAACTGGGAAAAGTGCCACTTTTTAGTCAAGGAGGGTATCGTTCTTTTCCATAAGGTTTCATGCAGAGGGTTAGAAGTGAATCGTGCAAAGATTGAGGTAATTGAAAAGCTACCACCACCAGTGTTAGTGAAGGGTGTTCGCAACTTACTAGGACATGTTGGGTTTTACAAACGGTTCATCAAGAACTTCTAAAAAATTTCTAGACCGATATGTCGGTTGCTAGAAAAAGAGGTGAAGTTCGAACTTGACAAGGATTTTGTAGAAGCATTCGAGGAGCTAAAAAAGAAGTTGGTGGAAGCGCCTATTCTCATTTCTCCTGATTCGGAACATCCTTTTGTGTTGATGTGTGATGCAAGTGACGTGGCTGTAGGAGCTGTATTGGGGCAGCTTAGGAATAAAATTTTTTATTCCATTTATTATGCAGGCAAAAAACTCGACGCTGCCCAAGTCAATTATACAGTCACGGTGAAGGAGATGCTGGCTTTAGTGTTTGCATTTCACAAGTTCAGATCCTATCTAGTGGGGTCAAAAGTGGTGGTATATACTGATCATGCAGCAATTCGGTATTTGTTTGGCAAGAAGGATGTGAAGCCCAGGCTAATCAAGTGGATATTATTACTGCAAGAGTTTGATCTAGAGATCTGAGACAGAAAGGGAAGCGTTAATCAGGTTGCAGATCACCTATTGCGACTGGAGAGCCGTTCGCATGTAAAGGAAGGTGAAAGCATCAGAGAAGAGTTCCCCGATGAACAACTCTTGGAAATAAACGAAGCTGAAATCCCTTGGTATGCTGACAATTTGAACTTGTTTGTAAGTGGAGTATACCCACCTGAGTCAACGGCTCAGCAAAGGAAGAAGTTGAGGCATGATTCCCGGTACTACATATGGGATGAGCCGTATTTGTTTAAGCAAGGACCGGATCTAGTGATGAGGCGATGCATTCGAGAAAGTCAGAATGCAGAAGTGCTGAGGAGTTTTCATTCATTGTTGTATGGAGGTCATCATGTAGGAGAGCCACGGTGCTGCAGTCAGGTTTCTTTTGGCCCACACTGTTCAGAGACGCTATAGCTTATGCCAGAATGTGTGATAGATGTTAAAAAACAGGAACAATCGGCAGGAGACAGGAGATGCCATTGCACCAGATATTAGAAGTTGAGGTTTTTGATGTATGGGGGATAGACTTTATGGGCCCGTTTCCACCGTCATTTGGTAATCGTTACATCTTGGTAGCAGTGGACTACGTGTCTATGCGGGTTGAGGCAGTATCTTCTCCCAGGAACGACAATAAAGTGGTGACGAAATTTGTGAAGAAGCAGATTTTCATCAGGTTTGGTATGCTCCGAGCTATTATCAGTGATGGAGGGGCACATTTTGTGAATGCAGGTTTCAGAAACTTGCTAACTAAGTATGGGGTGTGGCACAAAGTGGAGACAACGTATCATCCCCAATCTAGCGGGCAAGTAGAGGTATCAAATAGGGAGAGTAAGCAAATTCTTCAGAAAATAGTGAATGCGCAACGAATTGATTGGGCAAGCAAACTTGATGATGCGTTTTGGGCTTACAGAACTGCATACAAGACACCCATTGGGACTTCTTCGTACAGATTGGTTTATGGGAAGGAATGTCACCTACCTGTGGAGTTGGAACATCGAGCTTTTTGGGCCATAAGAAAGCTAAACATGGATCTTGAGCTAGCGGGAAAGAAGAGGTTGATGTAGCTGAGTGTTCGGTGCTTTGGTTGGGGTTAAAAACTGACACGCAAGTGCACGTGGTCAAACAAGTAGTAAGTGGCTTAAGTAAGCCAAGTATCGATCCAATGAGACTCTGGATAAGTGAAAATTGCTTAAGTATACTATATTCTATCTCACTTCTAAATATGCTGACAACAACGTAACCAACAGTTGAATAATTTGTTTTATAATTTCTATACTAAAACTACTAACAATTATCTACTTTGAATTTAAACTATGGATATGAGCATGCCAAGGTTAAGAACATGTAATGAACTGATTATCATCATACATTGGTTAATCTTCTCTTCCAGTTGCTAGCCAAGAACATGAGCCTAGAGATTAAAACTTTCGTATTTAATCTCACTTAAGAATCATAAACCATCTGTCCACATTTCTGTGATCAAATGCAATTCATGACCTAGCAATACAATTCCGGTTCCTAAATTGACTAATACGACTTTCAATTATATTTCTATTAGGAAGGCACATCAAAACTCTATTTTCCCAAATCAAGTTAAGAACAATACCCCATTACTTCACAACTTTGCAATTTCGTGCTCTCTCGAGTGAAATCAGACTTTTTAGATGTACATTAATGTCGGCCACACACCAATGCAGTAGAAACAAGAATTAATAGAACAACATGGAAGAAGAAGATAAAAAACCATATAATTCATTAATCAAACTTCATCACAAATGTTCATAACCTCAGCAAGGAAGGGAATTAGCCACTCATTTGTGGATTAATCATCCTAAAACAAGTGTTAATCATACAAACAATTGAGTGAAAGAAGGAAGAAGGAGAGAAAAAAACCCTGAACTTTTCGTCCCTCAACTACCTGTAACCCACGTCCTTGCTCCACCAAGTCTGAATTTCAAAAAATAAGCCTAAGTGTTCTATTTATACTAATGGGCATTTTTCCCGGAATAACAAGCAACGTGTCACGGAGGCCAACGCGGAGCACTGCCTCCGTGACACGGCGTGGACGCGGACCCTCACTGGAAATCTGGGGTCCGGGAATAAAGCCTCAACGTGGCACGGCATGCAACGCGGAGGCTTGCCTCCGTGCCACGGAGCTGTCGCGAGGCTCCACTGGAAATTGACAATTAAATCACCCTCCAGGCAGTGTGCCTCCGCGATGGTAGCGTGGCACGGCTCCATCGCGGAGCCTCTTTACATTATGCAGTCTAATGTCTTTTTCGTGCTCGCATCCAAGTCCAACTCCGATATTGTTCCAACATGCATTTTAGCTCCTCAAAATCATGTTTTACCTACAAAACAATGCTAATCATGTTGGTTAGTATAAATTCACATTTTATTACCAATTACATGAAAATGTATACACATTGCTTACTAAACAAGGCAAAAATGATACGTTTGAGTATCACTTGGGCATATAAATCTGCCCAAGATCACTTACCCCACACTTAAATCCTTGTTCGTCCTCGAACAACACATACACAACTCATGCAAATTACATCCCAACCTTTGCCACTATGGTGCGATAATTTACGCTACGGTCATACCGATCATTCAATATTGTTAATCATCAAGAAAACATGCATGGTCTTAACAATGCAATGACCTTTAATACATCAAGACTTCCTAGACTTTAAGAATCGACTCTCGATATCGGCAAACTCATGCAAATCAGCTAATCAAGATATCCGACACGAAAATCAATCTTTCATCAAGCATGTGCCCTCACAACTCAAGAGAATCTTCCCCTTTTTGTTCATGTGACACACAAACATTCAAGTAGGGGCATGTAAAAATTAATTTCACTCTCTCTCCCAAAAGAATTCACATGCATCATGTCATGACGCATAGGCTTGCCCTTAGTTTATTACTCCACTAATATAAAGAAATGCAATGTAAGATCAAGTAGGACTTTAATGGGTTGTAATGGAAGCTATGGAACTAGTATATATTGGATTAGCCAATAATAGTCACTAGCATCCTTAAGCGCCTTTTCAACACATTCCCATCAACTCATGGACATTGTTTCTCTCTTTTCTTTTCTCATCATCCCACTCATGATGGTTTACTTTCGTATGGCCCATTTTATCCAACACACTTGACACGATACAAAGGGTTTTCATGTACCCTCAATATCATGTAATTATGACAAGTGCACCTTCCACCTTTTCTTTTCTTTCTCACTCTGCTTTTCTTTTTCTTTTCACCATTCTCACTCTTTGACACTTTGGGAAAAAATTTTCTGTTCTTCTTAAGCGCTTAAGAGTTTTGTATAGACTTTACGACTAATGAAAAGAAAGAATAAAGCTCAGTTTATACATTTTTGGACAAAAGAAAGAAATAATCGGCTAAAGGCTCAACGGGCTGACTAGGGTGTACAATCACATAAAAAGGTAGAGTATGACAAGAAAAAAATAGAAACTCTTGGTTCAGACAAAGAAATGCCTACATCCTTTCCAACACTACACCTCCTTCATTTCGTTTTGTACACACACCAGGCAAGTTCTAGACACTTCACAATATCATGGACTAACAATACCTCACTTCACACTTCATGCACATGCTAGATTCAAGATGCATTCACACTCTTTAATTAGCCAATTACATGAATTCAAAAATTAAGCCTCAATCACACTGAATCAAATTCTACAGCCTAGATATCTCAACATATTTACAAAATCTGCATGCTTTCAAACGAATCACTTTTACATTTTGAATATCAGTTACAACACGCAACCAAAATTTCACAACCATATAGTAACTACAAGTTCTGTGATGCAATCCACCAAGGAAAAAAAACTGAAAACAAATTAAAATCACTACTCCTACCAACTACATTTCCCTTAAGACGGTCGTCATCCATCCATCATAGGGAACGGTCACTAACTATGACATCGGTTCAATGGGACTATTCTCGGTAAAAGAACCGAAAACAAACTCCGAGAAACCCAAAAATAAAAATTTCAAAATTTTACAAAACATCGATCATTTCGATGGAACAAATATTTACAAAAGATTTTAATATGTACAAAATATTTTCGCAAAATTTTAAAACTATCGATCGTTTCGATAGAGAAAAAAACATAAGAAAATATTTACAAAAATTTTTACAGACTTAGCTGGCAAACCACAACATTTCACAACACACATCATCAATTACCACAAATATATACAGATACAAACCAGTTTGCACTTCACAAACACAGGGAAACATAAACATACAAAACAAAACAAAACAGAGGAAAAACATACAGTAAACCAGCCCAGCCCCCAGCACCTAACTACTCCCCACCCCACACTTAAATCGAACACTGTCCCCAGTGTTCACAAAAATTAAAATCACAAAATTTTGGGTGGTGGAACTCCCTGATCAGTCGAAATATTCGACTTCTTCATCCGGTGCTGCTGCCTCATCGCCCATGTCCGAGTTACCTCCATCGTCGTCCTCGGACTCCAGATCGGAGTCCTCCCGACGTGTCTCCTCGTCCGGGGGACATCATCGTCAGTGGGCTCTACAAAGGCTGGCCCCACTCGGCATAAAGCCCTGGCGTTTTCGCCAAATGGGTAATCCAGCTCCAGCTTCCATAACTCCTCCTCTGTGGCTGGTCTCCCACCTATCCGAAGCTGAAGCATTTGCATACCAAACATCCGTGCCATGTACTGGTCTTCACGAGCATGTCGCTCGCCAAGTGTCAGCACTGGCCCGTGTGTGGTGTCGGGGGCCTTAGTTTTGGTCACATCAAGGGCCCTCCGCTCCAACTGCGGGATGTAGTCCAAAGCCTCTTCCTCGAAGTCGAGGCCCCGGAGGAAGGTGGTGATAAGTACTCCGAACCTATACATGTGGCCCTGGTGTAATCGGGCTCTCTTCATGGCGGATATGATGACCGCCCCAACATTAATCTCTAGCCCTTTCATCAGGGCATACACCAGGCAGACACGGTCCCGGGTCACATCAGTCATGTGCACCCCCAGGATCAGGCACGAACAGACTATCTTCAGCCAAATTCTTGCCTCCCTGTTCATTTGAGAATACGGCAGAGTCTGGTGGTAACCCCTGTCCTTATGTCTGCTCCATCTGGCTGTGGATCGAGCCCCACACAAAGTGTGTCTAATATCGGCATATGGTGGGGTGATATTCAGCTGGCGGAGAACGCGAGCGTCTGTGTCCCGCGCTCCAATGATGGCATTTAATTGCTGGGGTTCCAGAGTGACAATTTGCCCTCTGATCTTTATTGTGTGGCTTCTGATTGCCGGGTTCCAGTTTGCATAAAACTCCCAGACAAAATGTAGGTTGCACTCCTTGGGCTCCTGAAATATGAAGCTGAGCCCAGCTGCCTCGATCCTCTGCACTATACGGGGGAACTCCTGTGCTAGTGGTTCCCGCGCAATATGCTCCTCAGGGAAGTATTTATTTTCCTTGTGTTTAGCGTACCACTTCTTCCCTTCATCGGTTACCCACCTCATTCCGTATTGGCGGCGTTGGCCGCGCGGAACTGCTGGTGCAGCTGGGACTGCAGTGCCCAGTCTAAGTCGTTTTCTCCCGGTGCCTGAAGTAGATGCACCTTTACCCTTACCCTGCCTACTTGCCATTGTACCTGTCAACATAAATAAACAAGCGCAATGTCAAGCTAAATGCATGTTAACTTCGGCTAAGGTCGGGTTAAGCTAAGTTTACCCCACACTTAGTCCTTAGCTACGGTTATGATACTACGGCAAGGATCACTTTATTTACACCAAAAACAAACAACTATACAATTTATGCTTAGTGCGTTCGCAAAAAAATTCGATAGTATAACTTTTAGCGTACTACTCAGACTTCATACATCTAATCCCAATCCTACCATCGCTAGCAATTCAACCATCGCACTTAGCAACGAAAACAATCAAACAAAAACAACAACAAAATTTCTATATACATATGAACCTATGTAACCAACCAATTCGAACAATTTTCACATTTTCCCAAAAACCAGAGAATTCGTCATCTATTACATTCACACAATATTTACAATGACTTATCTCAATTCACAAGCACACCGCGACATATAATTCACCAATTTACCAAGTGACCCAATTCGATTTCAAAAACCCAAGCCCTAGAATTGAATTTCACAATCAAATTCGAATCATTCACGCAATCAACAAGTTCAAACGCTCATTACAACATTCCGAACATTTATCAATCAAGGAATAACTCAATTTCATGCTACATTTCTACTTAGGGTGATATATCTAACTTCCCATGCTCATTTTCGACTAAAATCGACAAAAACTTGAGAGAGAAGAGGAATACATACCTTTAAGTTGTATAATCGAAGAAACTCGGTAGTTTCTTTGCTTAATACCGTGGCACGTTGGTTGGGGTGGGAAATTTGGGTGTTTGGTCGCGGAGAAGTGAGAAAATTAGGGAAAAGGGAATAATATTGGGGTTTAAAATGAAGGGAAACACGCGGGTCACCCGGCAACCCGGTGTGACCCGTCACAAAATATAGGGCAACGTGTCACAGAGGGTAACGCGGAGCCCCTCCTCCGTGACACGGAGCCATCGCGATGGCTCACTGGAATTTTTAAAAAATCCAAATTAACCTTCAACGTGTCATGGAGGGTAACGCGGAGCCCCTCCTCCGTGACACGGATCCATCGCCCCAGCTCACTGTCTCTTCATTTTATTCATTTTTTCATACCTTGCCTTTTCCTTCCCGATTCCATGCATATTTTTCTCCGTTTGACATGAAAATCACCTTACTAAACAAAATTGGTTAGATTAATAGATTTCCCTAACTAAAATGAAAAATACTAACTAAAACGAAAAAATTTGTACCAAATCAAGAAAAGGAAAAATAAAATAAAATCTATTTACACTTTACAAAACAAAAGAAAAAAATATTTTTCACGGGTTGCCTCCCGTGTAGCGCCTGGTTTACCGTCGTGGCTCGACGTCCTTTATGCTCAATTGTCCACTAGGGTGATGGACAATTTCTCACGATCATTTTCCTCCCCCCAGTAGTGCTCACCCTTATCTGGTGGTCTTCCTATCAACTCTCGGGAATCATCCATTTGTTTAGCATTCCCATGATCAATTACATTGATCACCGAGAGTTCTTCATTCACCATCGGGAGCTTGGGTGCTTTGTACACATCGAACACTTCTACCTTGTCATGTGCTCGCATTGTAAGTTGACCCGCAGCTACGTCAATTAATGCTTTCCCGGTTGCCAAAAAGGGTCGTCCCAAAATAAATGGGACTTCAGCGTCTGGTTGAAAATCCAGAACAATAAAATCAACCGGAAAAATGAGGGAGCCCACTTGCACAAGCACATCCTCAACAATGCCATCCGGCCTAGCTAAGGATCTGTCTGCTAACTGCAAGATTACGGTTGTAGGTCTAGGACTCCCTAGACCCAACTTTCTGAATACCGAAGATGGCATCAAATTTTTGCTCGCCCCCAAATCACACAATCCACGAGCTTGGATACTCTTCCCAATAGTAAGTTGGATAGTAAAACATCCAGGGTCTTTCAGCTTCGTGGGCAGTCTATTTTGGATTCGGGAAGTGCATTCCTCCATCAAAGCTATCGTGGCATACTCAGTCAAACGACTTTTGTTGGCCACGATGTCTTTAATATATTTGGCATATTTTGGCACTCCCTGCAAGACATCAATAAGAGGTAAGTTAACATGCACCTGTTTAAGCACCTCCATAAATTTCTTGAAATACGCCTCCTCCTTGTGTTTCTTGAGTCGTTGAGGGAATGGGGGTGGAGGCCTTTCTGATTCAGCTTCTTTGGTCTTCCCCCTATCCGAAGTTTTTTCTCCCTCAACATCTGCTGCTCCTGACTTTTGAGGTGGTCTTTCCGGTTCCACCTCCTTCAGCTGCAAACCACTCCTTGTGGTCACTGCATTTAACTTCTTCGGATTAGGATCCGTGTCGCTAGGCAGTCCTCCTATGGGCCTTGTGTTTTGGGCACTAGCAAATTGCCCAAATTGATACTCAAGAGCCTTGGTCGCTAACTGATTATTTTTCACTTCGGCTGCAAATTTAACATAGTCAGCTTGCAATTGTGCCTGATTAGCGATCATGGTCTTGAACATCTCCTTAATGCTCGGTGATGGTGGTGGAGGAGGGGCATTGTGATTTTTGAATTGACATTGGTAGTTCTGTTGCCCTCCTTGATTTCTCTGCATACCCTGACCCGAACTTTGGCCTTGTTGGTTGTTGCTACCCCATGAAAAATTTGGATGGTTCCTCCAATTTGAGTTGTAGCCACTACCAAACTGCTGCTGATTTCTTTGTGCATTGCCCACAAAGTTAACAGAATCAGGATTTGCTCCACAGCACTCAGCTGAGTGCTCACTGCTTCCACACACTTTCCACCACATTTGCTGGACCGCATTGACTGAAGCTGAAGGCTGGTTCAAATTCATGTTGCTGAAGTGGTTGTTCAATTGATTCTGCAAGGCAGCTATCTGTGCAGCGATAGCTGTAAATCCATCTACTTCAAGCACTCCTGCTGCTTTCCTTACTCCACCTCGAGATGAATCCGCATTCCATTCTGGATTGACCTGTGAAATCCGGTTGAGCAAAGTGTAAAGCTCCTCATAAGTCTTTTCCAGTGCTTGCCCTCCAGCTGCTGAGTCTAGCAAAATTTTAGTATGGGGTTCCAAACCCTCAATAAATGTGTGTACCAACACCTCATTGGACTGAGGATGATGAGGAGAGTCCCGCAACATGGATTTAAATCTCTCCCAGGCTTGATACAAATTTTCTCCCTCCCTCTGTTTGAAACTTAGAATTTGACTTCTAAGTCTGGCTGTTTTACCAGAGGGAAAAAATCATATCAAGAACTTCCGTGCTAGATCATCCCACGTTGATATAGAATTTGGTGGTTCAGCTTTTAACCACCTCTTGGCTTCACCAAGTAAGGAAAACAGAAATAGTATGAGCCGAACATAATCAGGTGACACTCCAGTGGGTATATAAGTGTCACTTATCTCTAAAAAATTCTGGAGATGTTGTTGTGGGTCTTCATGAGGGAGACCAGTAAATTGCCCGCTTGTGTGCAATAGTTGCACCATGTTCTGTTTGAGTTCAAATCTCCCTCCAGGCTCTGGTTTGCGGATACTTGAATGTACATTTTTGGCATGTGGGATTGCCACCTCGCGAACCGGCCTTGCTGCTGCTTCTTCGGGCACTAACACTGCCCTCACAACCGGTGGATTTTGTTGCTCCATAATAGACTGTCTGAGCAACTGCAGCTTCTTTTGTAGAGCTTCTCTGCGTTTACTATGAAATTCACGTTCAGGCTCTGTATAAGATTCCACCAACTCTTTGTCTCTTTCCAGTGTTCACAGAAATCAAGTCTGCAAAATACAGGCTAAGACCAAGTTGTCAACACTTAAGAAAATAAAACAAAAATACAGTAAATTTACACTTAACACAATTTCACCAATTGCCTAGTCTCCCCGACAATGGCGCCAAAAACTTGTTCGGTGCTTTGGTTGGGGTTAAAAACTGACACGCAAGTGCACGTGGTCAAACAAGTAGTAAGTGGCTTAAGTAAGCCAAGTATCGATCCAAGGAGACTCTGGATAAGTGAAAATTGCTTAAGTAAACTATATTCTATCTCACTTCTAAATATGCTGACAACAACATAACCAACAGTTGAATAATTTGTTTTATAATTTCTATACTAAAGCTACTAACAAATATCTACTTTGAATTTAAACTATGGATATGAGCATGCCAAGGTTAAGAACATGTAATGAACTTATTATCATCATACATTGGTTAATCTTCTCTTCCAGTTGCTAGCCAAGAACATGAGCCTAGAGATTAAAACTCTCGTATTTAATCTCACTTAAGAATCATAAACCATCCGTCTACATTTCTGTGATCAAATGCAATTCATGACCTAGCAATACAATTCCGGTTCCTAAATTGACTAATACGACTTTCAAGTATATTTCTATCAGGAAAGCACATCAAAACTCAATTTTCCCAATTCAAGTTAAGAACAATACCCTATTAATTCATAACTTTCCAATTTCGTGCTCTCTCGAGTGAAATCAGACTTTTTAGATGTACATTAATGTCGGCCACACACCAATGTAGTAGAAACAAGAATTAATAGAACAACATGGAAGAAGAAGATAAAAAACCATATAATTCAATAATCAAACTTCATCACAAATGTTCATAACCTCAGCAAGGAAGGGAATTAGCCACTCATTTGTGGATTAATCATCCTAAAACAAGTGTTAATCATACAAACAATTGAGTGAAAGAAGGAAGAAGGAGAGAAAAAAACCCTGAACTTTTCATCCCTCAACTGCCTGTAACCCACGTCCTTGCTCCACCAAGTCTGAATTTCGAAAAATAAGCCTAAGTGTTCTATTTATACTAATAGGAATTTTTCCCGGAATAATAAGCAACGTGTCACCGAGGCCAACGCGGAGCACTGCCTCCGTGACACAGTGTGGACGCGGACCCTCACTGGAAATCTGGGGTACGGGAATAAAGCCTCAACGTGGCACGGCATGCAACGCGGAGGCTTGCCTCCGTGCCACGGAGCTGTCGCGAGGCTCCACTGGAAATTAACAATTAAATCACCCTCCAGGCAGTGTGCCTCCGCGATGGTAGCGTGGCACGGCTCCATCGCGGAGCCTCTTTACATTATGCAGTCCAATGTCTTTTTCGTGCTTGCATCCAAGTCCAAATTCGATATTGTTCCAACATGCATTTTAGCTCCTCAAAATCATGTTTTACCTACAAAACAATGCTAATCATGTTGGTTAGTATAAATTCACATTTTATTACCAATTACATGAAAATGTATACACATTGCACACTAAACAAGGCGAAAATGATACGTTTGAGTATCACTTGGGCATATAAATCTGCCCAAGATCACTGAGTGAGTTAGACGAGCTTCGATGGCACGCCTATGAAAGTGCTAAATGCTACAGGAGAAAACTAAATGATGGCACGACAGGCATATGGTGCATCGGATCTTTGAGCCAGGGCAAAAAGTGTTGTTGTTCAAATCGAGGTTGAAACTCTTCCCAGGGAAGTTGCGGTCCAAGTGGTCAGGGCCATTTGAAGTTGTGAGAATGACCCCACACGGGGCAGTTGAATTGTGGCAAGAGGATAAAAGTGCCACATTTTTGGTGAACGGACAGAGATGTAAGCACTAGTGGGGTGAAGACATTATTCGAGAGAAGATGTCTATCACTTTAGTAGATGAGTAAGGATGAAAAGCATCGAGCCGCGAGGGTAAACCAGGCGCTGCACGGGAGGCAACCCGTGAATGTAATGTAATAGAGTAATTAGGATAATTTTAAAAAAAAGATAAAATGGCTGGCAATAGTTGAGAGCCAACCCATGATTTCTAACAAATTATCGTCGTTGGATGATTTTCAGGTGAAATAGATGGCCAAAATACAAAAGTGCAAAGGAAAAATCAAGGTAAGAAAATAAAACTTGGGGAAAATTCCAGAGAGCCCTCGCGTTGGGTCCGTGTCACGGAGGTGGACCTCCACGTTACCCTCCGTGGCACGTTGATGTTCATTCTGTAATTCTAACAAATTCCAATGAGCCTCCACGATGGCTCCGTGTCACGGAGCCTGTCCTCTGCGATGGCCTCCGTGACACGTTGAGGCTAAATTCGCGTCAGGTCACCTCGGGTCATCGGGTGGACCCACGCGAAATCACCCTTTTTAACCCCAAATTTTAATTTTTCCCCATTTTCTCAAATCCTCTGCGACCAACACCTCAAAACCCCTTCTCCCTGAACGTGCCACGGCCCTAGCTAGAAAATTTCTTCGATTCTTCTTAGAATTCATCAAGTAAAGGTATGTTCTCGAATTGTTTCTCATTATTGCTGAATATTTTTATTCTTGAACATTTTTTTTAGATGAAATTCTGCCCTAAGTGATTAATAAGTGTTGTAATCAATTGAGTTATGGATGAATGAGGTTTATATGATCGTTGTGATTAGATTAACTCAATAATTACATGATTTGTTAACAATCTTACAATGTTGATAACTAGGGTTGAGAATTTAAATAGGAAGAAGAAGAAATGGGTAAAAAATGGAGATATTTTGGGTTGTGCATGTTGTTTGAATTGAAACATATCGTGATTGAAGTGGATTATGTTATGGTAGAAGATGGATTTTAGGGGAATGAAAGTAGGGAATTCTCATAGGTTGTTGTGCGCAAATTGCAAAGTGCTCATGATTATATAAATGAATCGATGGATGAACTTTCATAATACATTGTATGAAGTCTGAGTAGTACAATGAAATTGTTCCATCGACTGGTATGAATGCACTGAACATTTTGGGGAATAAGAGATGAAAATAGGTGGTTGTTCTTGTCAATTTGTATTGGTTACCGCTAACGACTAAGTGTGGGGTGATCAAATTATGCCCAGCCTTAATCGTGGCCAACTATGCCTTGAATAACATTTGAACTATATGTTTTTGAATGCACAGGACAAATGTCTGGAAGGCAGGATAAAGGCAACGGTGCATCCACATCTGGCGCCAGCAGAAAAAGAGTAAGAATTGGGGCAGCAGTACCAACAGCACCATCTGTTCCTCGAGGGCAACGCAGACAATATGGAACAAGATGGGTGACAGATGAGGGAAAAAATGGTATTCCAAACACAAGGAAATCAAGTATTTCTCGGAGGTACAGATAGCACGGGAACCACTAGCACAGAAATTCCCAAGGATCCTACATAGGATTGACGCTACTGGGTTAAACTTCAGTTTTGAAGAACCCAAAGAGTGCAATCTCCATCTTATTCGGGAATTCTATGCCAACTGGAACCCGACTTTGCGCAGCCACACCATTAAGATCAGAGGGCAGGTGGTTACTTTTGAACCACACCATTTAAATGCAATCCTGGGGGCGCGGGACACAGACGCTCATGTCCTCCGCCAGATGAACATCACTCCACCTTACACAGATATCAGACGCACTTTATGAGGAGCTCGATCGACAGCCAGGTGGAGTTGTCACAAGGAAAGTGGATACCACCAGACATTGCCATTTTCCCAAATGATCAGATAAGCTCGGATATGGTTAAAGATAGTTTGTTCTTGTCTGATCTCGGGGGTGCACATGACTGATGTCACCCGGGATAGAGTTTGTTTGGTTTATGCACTGATGAAAGGGCTGAAAATTAATGTTGGAGCAGTGATCATCTCCACCATGAAGAGAGCCAGACTGCATTAGGGGCATCGGTATGGGTTCAGTGGTCTTCTCACCACTTTCCTCAGGGGCCACGGTATTGAAGAAGAGGCCCTGGACTATATTCCTCAGATTGACCGGCGTGCTTTGGATGTCACTAAAACCAAAGCACCTGATACTACATATGGGCCTGTGCTTACACTAGCCGAGCGACATGCTCGGGATGATCAATACATAGCCTGAATGTATGGGATGCAGATGTTGCAATTGCTCATTGGTGGAAGGCCTGCTACGGAGGATGAATTGTGGCAGCTCGACATGGATTATCCATTCAATGAGCATGCCCAAGCTTTATGCACAATTGGGCCTGTATTTGTAGAACCAGTTGATGACGACATCCCTACTAATGAGGAAACACGCCGGGAGGACTCAGACATTGAGTCGGAGGAAGATGGTGGGGACGATTCTGACCTTGGTGATGAGGCACTGGCACCTGATGAAGAGATTGACTATTTTGATTAATCAGGTAGTTACACCACCAAAACTTTGTTTTGAATTTCATCTATGTGAAGACTGGGGAAAGTGTTCCGATTAAGTGTGGGGTGGGAGTAGTTAGGTACTAGTGTAGAAAGGCTGTTTGTGTTTGTGTTTTTGTGGATGTGCTATTTATGACTCTGTGACTCTGTGTTTCATGTTATGTCACTAATGAATTTGTGGTAGCTGGTGATGTAACAAATAGTAAGCTGCTGCTTGTGATGTCTAAATTTTTTATTATATATAATTTTTTTCTATCGATTTTTTTGTTTGGGTTTCTCGGTTTTTGTTTTCGATTCTTTTCCCGAGAATAGTCCCCTTGAACCGATGTCGTAGATAGCGACTGTTCCCTATGATGGATGAATGACGACCATCTTAAGGGAAATTTAGTCGATACGTTTAGATTTTTTTCTTTCATTTGTTTTCCAAACGTGTAGCTAATTAATGGTTTGACATTCTTGTTATGTGCTACACATGATTGTAAGATGCAAGTGTGATTCGTACGGAAGCATGCAAATGTGTTAAACATGTTGAGATACCTAGTCCCTAGAATTCGATTCGGTGTGATCAAGGTTTAATTAGTGAATTCTTGTAATTAACTGAATGAAGAGTTTGTGAATATATCTTAAGTTGAGCATGTGCAGTGAGTGTGAGTTTTCGAATATTCCATGCTATTGTGGAGTATCTAGAACTTTCCTGGTATGTATATTAAACAAAATGAAGGATGTGGATTGTAGGAAAGGATGTAGGCATTTCTTTGAATGAACAAAAATTTTCTCCCTTATCGTACCCACCTTGAATGTTAAATCCTAGTTCGCCCCATTGAGCCTTTAGCCTATTCTTTGATAGATACAAACCTAGCTTAATCCCTTTTTTTCATTAGCCGTGAATTTGATCCAAAACTCCTAAGCGCTTAAGAAAAAAACAATTTTCTCCTAGAGTGAAGGAGTGAGAAGCTTGAAACGGAAGGGAAAGTGGAAGTTGTGAAAGTTAAAGAAAGGTCAAAGGTGCACTTATTTGGAATGGATTAGTACAGAGTAAGAAAATCAATGAATGAAAAATGTTTCTTAAATACTCTTTGCTAGTAAGTCGAGTGTGCCTAAAGAAATGGGAACAAAAACAAAGGAAAATTCAAGAGTGATAGGATTGAGGAACAAGCAATGTCCGTAATGAATGTGGGATGTGTTCGGTGTTCTGCTCAGGTTGGTATTATATATTATAAACCGACACGCAAGTGCACGTGGTCAAACATGTAATAAAGTGGCTAAGTAGCCAAGTATCGATCCAAGGAGGCTCAAGATACGTAAAATTGCCTAGTTTACTATATTCCTATTTCACTTCTAATTATGCTAACAACAATGTAACCAAGAGTTACTTGAGTTTTTGTTTCTAAACTATATATACTACAATTAATAACAACTATTTACTTGTGAATTTAGACAATGGATACGAACATGCCAAGGTTAAGAACAAGTAATGAACTTGATAATCATGATAATTTGGTTAATCTCTTCTTCATGTTGCTAGCCAAGAACATTAGCCTAGAAATTAAAACTCTCGTATTTAATTTCACTTTAGAATCATAAACCATCCGTCTACATTTCTGTGATCAAATGCAATTTATGACCTAGCACTACAATTCCGGTTCCTAAATTGACTAATACGGCTTTCAAGTATATTTCTATCAGGAAAGCACATCAAAACCCAATTTTCCCAAATCAAGTTAAGAAAAATACCCTATTAATTCACAACTTTCCAATTTCTTGCTCTTTTGAGTGAAATTGGACTTTTTAGATGTACATTAATGTTGGCCAATCACTAATGCAGTAAGAACAAGAATTAATAGAACAACATTAAAGAAGAAGAAGAAAACCATATCAATTATAATCAAAATTCATTACACATGTTCAAAACCTCAGCAAGGAAGAGAATTAGCCACTCAGTTGTGGATTGATCATCCTAAAATGAGTGTAAATCATACGTACAATTGATAGAAAGAAGAAAGGAAGAGAAGAAATCCCTTAGCTTTTTCGTTCTGCAATTGCTACTAACCCACGTTCCTGCTCTCCACTTCTGAACTCAGTCTAAAAACTAAAAACTAATTAAAATAAACCTAAGTGTGCTATTTATACTAGTGGGAAATTTTTCCCGGAATAACAAGCAACGTGTCACGGAGGCCAACGCGGAGCACTGCCTCCGTGACACGGCGTGGACGCGGACCTTCACTAGAATTTCCAGGGTCCGGTAAATTAATCTCAACGTGGCACGGAGGCCAACGCGGAGGCCTCTCTCCGTGCCACGGAGCTGATTCGAAGGCACACTGGAATTTGCCATTTTAATTCATGTTCAGGCAGTGTGCTACTGTGATGGTAGCGTGGCACGGCTCCATCGCGGAGCCTCTATAAAATGTGCATTCCAAGGTCTTTTCCACGCTCGCATCCAAGTCCAACTCCGACATAATTCCAACATGCATTTTAGCTCCTAAAAATCACATTTACCTGCAAAACAAATGCTAATCATGTTGGTTAGTATAAATTCGCATTTTATTACTAATTACATGATATTATATACACATTGCACAACAAACAAGGTAAAAATGATACGTTTGAGTATCACTTGGGCATATAAATCTGCCCAAGATCACTTACCCCACACTTAAATCCTTGTTCGTCCTCAAACAACACATACACAAATCATGCAAATTACATCCCAACCTTCGTCACTGTGGTGCAACAATTTACGCTACGGTCATACCGATTATTCAATTTTTGCAAATCATCAAGAAAACATGCTTGGTCGTACAATACAATGACCTTTAATACATCAAGGCTTCCTAGACTTTAAGAATTGATTCTTGATATCGGCAAACTCATGCAAATCAGCTAATCAAGAAATCCGACACGAAAATCAATCTTTCATCAAGCATGTGCCCTCACAACTCGAGAGAAACTTCCCCTTTATGTTCATGCAGCACACAAACATGCAAGTAGGGGCATATAAAAATTAATTTCACTCTCTCTCCCAAAAGAATTCACATGCATCATGTCATGACCCATAGGCTTGCCCTTAGTGTATTACTCCACTAATATAAACAAATGCAATATAGGATCACGTAGGACTTTAATGGGTTGTAACGGGGCTATGGATCTAGTATATATATATTGGATTAGCCAATAATAGTCGCTAGCATCCTTAAGCACCTTTTCAACTCATTCCCATCGACTCATGGACATTGTTCCTCTCTTTTCTCTTTTTCTCCCATTCATGCTGGTTTACTTTCATACAGCCCATTTCATCAGACACACTTGACACAAAACAAAGGGTTTTCATGTACCCTCACTATCATTTAATTACAACAAGTGCCTCTTCAACATCATCTTTTCTTTCTTCACTTTGCTTTTCTTTCTCTTTTCACTCTTTTCACTCTTTGGGAAACATTTTCTTTTCTTTGTAAGCGCTGAAGAGCTTCTTATAGACTTTAAGGCTAATGAAAAGAAGGAATAAAGCTTAGTTCATACAATTTTGGACAAAAGAAAGAAATCGGCTAAAGGCTCAACGGGCTGACTAGGGTATACAACATATAAAAAGGTAGAATTTGACAAGAAGAAAAAAAATGGAAACTATCGGTTAAAACAAAGAAATGCCTACATCCTTTCCAACACTACACCTCCTTCATTTCGTTTTGTATACACACCAGGCAAGTTCTAGACAATTCACAATGACATGGAATAGCAAAACCTCACTTCACACTTCATGCACATGCTCGAATCAAGATGCATTCACAGACTCTTTAATTAGTCAATTACATGAATTCAAGATTAAGCCTCAATCATATTGAACCAAATTCTATAGCCTAGGTAACTCAACGTATTTACAGAATTGCATGCTTTCAAACGAATCACTTTCACATTTTGAACATCAATTACAACACGCAACGACATTTTAGCAACCATAAGCAACTACAGTTCATTGATGCAATCCACCAAAGAAAAACTAAAAAAATATAAAAATCCTACTCCTACCGACTACATTTCCCTTAAGACGGTTGTCATCCATCCATCATAGGGAACGGTCACTAACTATGACATCGGTTCAATGGGACTATTCTCGGTAAAAGAACCGAAAACAAACTCCGAGAAACCCAAAAAAATAAAAATCGAAAAATTTTGCAACACATCGATCATTTCGATAGAAAGAAATTATTTACAAGTGCAAAATATTTTCGCAAAAATTTTTTAAAATATCGATCATGTCGATAGAGAAAAAAAATTATTACAAAATATTTACACTAGCAACCATAACTTTCAAAACACACATGATTAACCACACAACAAATATATACACATACATCGCAAATCAGTTCGCCACAGGGAAAGCACAAACATACATAAACATCAAGGAAAAACATACGGCAAATTAGAGCCTTGACCCAGCACCTAGCTACTCCCCACCCCACACTTAAATCGAACACTGTCCCCAGTGTTCACAATAATACAAAGCACAAAATTTTGGGTGGTGGAACTCCCTGCTCAGTCGAAATATTCGACTTCTTCATCCGGTGCTGCGACCTCGTCGCCCATATCTGAATCAGCTCCATCGTCGTCATCGGACTCCACATCGGAGTCCTCATGACGTGTCTCCTCATCAGTAGGGACATCATCATCTGTCGGCTCCACAAAGGCTGGCCCTACCCGACATAAGGCTCTGGCGTTCACGCCAAAGGGTTAGTCCAGCTCCAGCTGCCATTATTCTTCCTTGGTGGCTGGTCTCCCACCAATCCGTAGCTGTAGCATCTACATGCCGAACATACGGGCCATGTACTAATCGTCACGAGCATGTCGCTCGCCCAAAGTCAATACAGGTCCGTGTGTAGTGTCGGGGGCCTTAGTCTTTGTCACGTCGAGGGCCCTCCGCTCCAACTACGGAATATAATCCAAGGCTTCTTCCTCAATGTCGAGGCCTCGTAGGAAGGTGGTGATGAGTCCGCCAAACCCGTATCTGTAGCCCTGGTGCAGTCTGGCTCTCTTCATGGCGGATATTATGACCGCCCCCACATTAATCTCAAGCGCTTTCATAAGGGCATACACCAAGCAGACACGGTCCCGGGTCACATCTGTCATATGGACTCCCGGGATCAAACACGAACATACAATCTTCAGCCAGATTCTGGCCTCCCTGTTCATCTGCGAATAAGGCAGAGTCTGGTGGTACCCCCTCTCCTTATGTCTACTCCATCGGGCTGTGGATCGAGCCCCACACAACGTACGTCTGATGTCGGCGTACGGTGGGGTGATGTTTAGCTGGCGGAGAAGGTGGGCGTCTGTGTCCCGCGCTCCAACGATGGCATTCAGCTGCTGGGGTTTCAGAGTGACAATCTGCCCTCTGATTTTTATAGTGTGGCTTCTGATTGCCGGGTTCCAGTTTGCATAAAATTCCCAGACCAAGTGAAGGTTGCACTCCTTGGGCTCCTGAAAGATAAAGCTGAGCCCAGCTGCTTCAATTCTCTGTACAATGCGAGGGAACTCCTGTGCAAGTGGTTCCCGAGCAATATGTTCCTCGGGGAAGTACTTGTTTTCTTTATGCTTTGCGTACCATTTCTTCCCTTCATCGGTGACCCATCGTGTTCCGTATTGGCGGCGTTGGCCGCGCGAAACAGCGGGTGCAGCTGGGACTGCGGTGCCCAGTCTCATCCTTTTCCTACCTGTGCCTGAGGTAGAAGCACCCTTGCCTTTATCTTGTCTGCTAGCCATTGTACCTGTCAATTTATACAAACAAGCACAACGTTAAGCTAAAAACTTGTTAACTTTGGCTAAGGTCGGGTTACACAATATTTACCCCACACTTAGGCCTTAGCTACTTCTACAAAATTACGACAAAGATAACTCTAATTACACTACTGACAACACTCTACACGTCATGCTTAGTGCGTTCACAACAAAATTTCGACAGCATAACGGTTAGCGTACTACTCAGACTTCATACAGCTAATCCCAATCCTACTATCGCTAACAATTCACACATCGCACTTCGCAAAAAAAAACAACAACAAAATAAAAACAACAATAAAAACATTCTATATACAAACGAATCCAAACAATCTAACCAATTCACACATTTTATGCATTTTCCCCCAAAAATTCGAGAATTCGTCGTCTTTTAACATTTATACAATATTTACCACGACTTCTCTCAAATAATAAACACACCCCGGCATCGATTTCATCAAATTATCAATTTCCCAAGGCAAATTCAACAACCCATGCCCTAGAATACAATTCTATAATCAAATTCGAATTATTTACGCAGTCGATAAGTTCAAACGCTAAATACAACAATCCAAACATGTATCACGCACAAATAATCCAACATTCGTGTTTAATTTCTACCTAGGGTGATATATCTCACCTCACATGCCCAAATTTGACAAAAATCGCCAAAAAATTGAGATAGACGATGAAAACATACCTTTGAATTGAAGAACCGAAGAAAATTGATGTTTTTCCTTGCCTTGGAACGTGGCACGGTGCTTGGGGAGGGGGAAATGGGTGTTTGGTCGCGGAGGGAAGAGGGAAATGGGGAAAAATGGGCGAAATCGGGGGTTTATTTAAAGAAAACACGCGGGTCACCCGGCAACCCGGTGTGACCCGGCACTGAATAAGGGGCAACGTGTCACGGAGGGTAACGCGGAGCCCCTCCTCCGTGACACGGAGCCAACGCGTTGGCTTACAAGATTTTTGAAAAATCCGGATTTTGCCTTCAACGTGTCACGGAGGGTAACGCGGTTCCTTACCTCCGTGACACGGCGCCAACGCGCCAGTGCACTGTTTCTTCAATTAATTTGATTTTTCATACCTTGCCTCATTTTCTCGATTCCATGTATATTTCCTCCGTTATACCTGAAAATCACCTCACTAAACAAAAATTGGTTAAATTAATAGATTTCCCTAACTAAAATAAAAAAATACTAACTAAAATGAAAATCTAAACCTAATCAAGAAAAGAAAAAGAAAAAGAAAAATTGGAAATAAACAAATAAAAACAAAAATAAAGATAAAAACTAACTACACTGTGTAAAAGAAAAAAATAAAATATTTTTCTCACGGGTTGCCTCCCGTGCAGCGCCTGGTTTACCGTCGCGGCTCGACGTCCTTTACGCTCACTTGTCTACTAGGGAGATGGACGATTTGTCCCGATCATGGTCATCCCCCCAGTGGTTCTCAACCTTATCCGGTGGCCTTCCTAGTAACTCTCAGGAATCACTCATTCCATTAGCATTCCCATGATCAATCACGTTGATCACTGAGAGTTCCTTATAAACAGTCGGGAGCTTAAGTACCTTGTACACATCGAACACTTCGACCTTGTCATGTGCTCGCATCGTGAGTTGACCCGCAGCTACATCAATTAATGCTTTTTCGGTTGCCAAAAAGGGTCGTCCCAAAATAAATGGGACTTCAGCATCTGGTTCAAAGTCCAGAACAATGAAATCGACCGGAAAAATGAGGGAGCCTACTTGCACTAACACATCCTCAACAATGCCATCCGGCTTAGCTAAGGACATGTCTGCTAGCTGCAAGATTACCGTTGTAGGTCTAGGACTCCCTAGACCTAACTTTCTGAATACCGAAGATGGCATCAAATTTATGCTTGCCCCCAAGTCGCATAATCCACGCGCTCGGATACTTTGCCCAATAGTAAGCTGGATAGTAAAACTTCCAGGGTCTTTCAGTTTTGTGGGCAACCTATTCTGAATACGGGAAGTGCATTCCTCCGTTAAAGCTACCATGGCATACTCAGTCAAATGACTTTTGTTAGCCACGATGTCTTTAATATATTTCGTATATTTTGGCACTCCCTGCAAGACATCAACAAGAGGTAAGTTAACATGTACCTGTTTAAGTACCTCCATGAATTTCTGGAAACACGCCTCCTCCTTGTGTTTCTTAAGTCGTTGAGGGAACGGGGGTGGAGGCCTTTCTGGTTCAGCTTCTTTAGTCTTCCCCTTATCTGAAATTTGCTCTCCCTCAACATCTGCTGCTCCTGACTTTTGAGGCGGTCTTTCCGGTTCCACCTCCTTTAACTGTAAACCACTCCTCGTGGTCACTGCATTTACCTGCTTTGGATTAGGATCCGTGTCGCTAGGTAGTCCTCCTCTGGGTCTAGTATTTTGGGCACTAGCAAATTGCCCAAACTGATATTCAAGAGCCTTGGTCGCCAACTGATTGTTCTTCACTTCGGCTGCCAATTTAACATAGTCAGCCTGCAATTGTGCCTGATTAGCGATCATGGTTTTGAACATCTCCTCAATAGTCGGTGATGGTGGTGGAGGAGGGGCATTGTGATTTCTGAATTGAGCTTGATAATTTTGTTGCCCTCCTTGGTTTCTGTGCATTCCCTGCCCTGAACTTTGGCCTTCTTGATTGTTGCTACCCCACGAAAAATTCGGATGGTTCCTCCAATTTGGGTTGTAGCCACTACCAAACTGCTGTTGATTTCTCTGTGCATTGCCCACAAAGTTAACAGAATCAAGATTTGCACCACAGCATTCAGCAGAATGCTCACTACTACCACACACTTCACACCACATCTGTTGAACTGCGTTGACTGAAGCTGAAGGCTGGTTCAAATTTATATTGCTGAAGTGAGTGTTTAACTGATTTTGCAAAGCAGCTATCTGTGCAGCGATAGCTGTGAATCCATCCACTTCAAGCACTCCCGCTGCTTTCCTTGCTCCACCTCTTGAAGAATCTGCATTCCATTCTGGATTGCCTTGTGAAATTCGGTTGAGCAAAGTGTACAGCTCCTCATAGGTCTTTTCCAGCGCTTGCCCTCCAGCTGCTGAATCTAACAGAATTTTAGTGTGGGGTTCCAAACCCTCAATAAATGTGTGTACCAACACCTCATTGGACTGATGGTGATAAGGACAGTCCCGCAACATGGATTTAAATCTTTCCCAGGCTTGATATAGATTTTCTCCTTCCCTCTGTTTAAAACTTAGAATTTGACTTCTAAGTCTGGCTGTTTTACCAGAAGGGAAAAATCTGATCAAAAACTTCCGTGCAAGATCATCCCACGTTGATATAGAATTGGGTGGTTCAGCTTTTAACCACCTCTTGGCTTCACCAAGTAAGGAAAATGGAAATAAGGTAAGCCGAACATAATCAGGTGACACTCCAGTGGGTATATAAGTGTCACTTATCTCCAAAAAGTTTTGGAGATGTTGTTTTGGATCTTCATGAGGGAGTCCGGTAAATTGCCCGCTTGTGTGCAAAAGTTGCACCATATTCTGCTTTAATTCAAACCTCCCTCCAGGTTCTGGTTTGCGGATGCTAGAATGTACATTGTTAGCGTGTGGGATTGCCACCTCGCGAACCGGCCTTGCTGCTGCTTCATCGGGCACTAAAACTGCCCTCACAACTGGTGGATTTTGTTGCTCCATCATAGACTGTTTAAGCAACTGCAGCTTCTTTCGTAGAGCTTCTCTACGTTGACTATGAAATTCCCGTTCAGGCTCTAAGTAAGATTCCACCAGCTCTTTGTCCCTTGTCAGTGTTCACAAAAACAAAATCTGCAAAATACAGGCTAAGACCAAGTTGTTAACACTTAAGAAAATAAAAATACAAATACAGTAAATTTACACTAAACACAATTTTACAACTCGCCTAGCCTCCCCGGCAACGGCGCCAAAAACTTGTTCGGTGTTCTACTCAGGTTGGTATTATATATTATAAACCGACACGCAAGTGCACGTGGTCAAACAAGTAATAAAGTGGCTAAGTAGCCAAGTATCGATCCAAGGAGGCTCAAGATACGTAAAATTGCCTAGTTTACTATATTCCTATTTCATTTCTAATTATGCTAACAACAATGTAACCAAGAGTTACTTGAGTTTTTGTTTCTAAACTATATATACTACAATTAATAACAACTATTTACTTGTGAGTTTAGACAATGGATACGAACATGCCAAGGTTAAGAACAAGTAATGAACTTGATAATCATGATAATTTGGTTAATCTCTTCTTCATGTTGCTAGCCAAGAACATTAGCCTAGAAATTAAAACTCTCGTATTTAATTTCACTTTAGAATCATAAACCATCCGTCTACATTTCTGTGATCAAATGCAATTTATGACCTAGCACTACAATTCCGGTTCCTAAATTGACTAATACGGCTTTCAAGTATATTTCTATCAGGAAAGCACATCAAAACCTAATTTTCCCAAATCAAGTTAAGAACAATACCCTATTAATTCACAACTTTCC
The DNA here is from genome assembly GCA_035772735.1 of Datura wrightii. Taxonomy (NCBI): domain Eukaryota; kingdom Viridiplantae; phylum Streptophyta; class Magnoliopsida; order Solanales; family Solanaceae; genus Datura; species Datura wrightii. The sequence continues at coordinate 134,220,222 of JASDFA010000016.1, forward strand.
AATATCTTGCTCTTTCGAGTGAAATTGGACTTTTTAGATGTACATTAATGTTGGCCAATCACTAATACAGTAAGAACAAGAATTAATAGAACAACATTAAAGAAGAAGAAGAAAACCATATCAATTATAATCAAAATTCATTGCACATGTTCAAAACCTCAGCAACGAAGAGAATTAGCCACTCATTTGTGGATTGATCATCCTAAAATGAGTGTAAATCATACGTACAACTGATAGAAAGAAGAAAGGAAGAGAAGAAATCCCTTAGCTTTTTCATTCTGCAACTGCTACTAACCCACGTTCCTGCTCTCCACTTCTGAACTCAGTCTAAAAACTAAAAACTAATTAAAATAAACCTAAGTGTGCTATTTATACTAGTGGGAAATTTTTCCCGGAATAACAAGAAACGTGTCACGGAGGCCAACGCGGAGCACTGCCTCCGTGACACGGCGTGGACGCGGACCTTCACTGGAATTTCCAGGGTCTGGTAAATTAATCTCAACATGGCACGGAGGCCAACGCGGAGGCCTCTCTCCGTGCCACGGAGCTGACGCGAAGGCACACTGGAATTTGCCATTTTAATTCATGTTCAGGCAGTGTGCTACCGCGATGGTAGCGTGGCATGGCTCCATCGCGGATCCTCTATAAAATGTGCATTCCAAGGTCTTTTCCACGCTCGCATCCAAGTCCAACTCCGACATAATTCCAACATGCATTTTAGCTCCTAAAAATCACATTTACCTGCAAAACAAATGCTAATCATGTTGGTTAGTATAAATTCGCATTTTATTACTAATTACATGATATTATATACACATTGCACAACAAACAAGGTAAAAATGATACGTTTGAGTATCACTTGGGCATATAAATCTGCCCAAGATCAGGATGTATTTACAGTTCCTTAGCTTTCATTACAACCCATTAAGTCCTATGTGATCTTACGTCATGCATCCTCAAATTAGTGGAGTAAAATGCTAAGGGAAAGCTTATGGTTCACGACATGATGCATGTGAATTCTTTGGGAGAGCGAGTGTAATCTTATTCACATACCCCTACATATAGTGCTTTGGAAATTGTATGAGTGAACATGGGGTAACTTTCTTGTGTTGTGAGGGCACATGCTTAATGAGAGATAACATTCTTGTCAGATGTCTTGATCGGTTGATTTGCACGAGTTTTCCAAGATCGATAGTCGATTCTTGAGGTTAGGAGGTCTTAATGTGGTGTATTTCATTTAATTGATGAAACCGTGCATGCTCTCTTGATGATTTGCTATCTTAAATAATCCTTATAGCCGTAGCTTGAATGGTCTTGCCAAATTAGCTACGCGTGGGTTTCAATTGTATGAGATTTAAAACGATTTTTCGAGGACGAACAAGGTTTTAAGTGTGGGTAGGTGATCTTGGGCACAATTGCATGCCCAAGTGATACTTTAATACTTCATTTCTACTCGTTTATCCACTTTTATGTCATTCTCATGTGATTTGTATATAAATATGGATTTATACTAACTAACATGATTAGTGTTGTTTTGCAGTCTAGAAGGAATTTTTGGAAGCTAATCTACAAGTTGGTGAAGTGTGGAAATGGACTCAGAAGCAAGATGCGGAAGTTGACAAGGAAATTGGCCAAGTTTGGTGCTCCGCGATGGAGGCCTTGTCACACTACCATCGCGGAAGCAGTCTCCGTGTCCAGTGAAGGTGCACATTACCTCCATGGCACGGAGCTGAGGCTCCGCGATACACTCCGTGCCGCGCTGAAGAAAATTATTCGGAACCACAAGTTCCAGTGGAGGTGCGCGATGGCACCATGGCACGGAGCTGATGCTTTGCGATACACTTCGTGCCACGTTTCTAGTTATTCCAGGAAAAATTTCTCACTTGTATAAATAGCACACTTAGGTTTTATTTTAAAGTATCTTACATTTTGAGCAAGAACGTGGATAGCGGGCAGTTGAGAAGAAGAACTCCTAGGGTTAATTCTCTTCCTTTTCCTCTTTAATTTCAATTGCTTGTATGATTTCTACTTATTTGAAGATGTTTAATCCGCAAATGAGTGGCTAATTCACCTCTTTGTGAGGTTGAGGATAATTGCAGAAGAATGTAATCAATGATTATTTCATTTTTTATCGTCTCTATAATGGTTGTTCTACCAATTCTTGTTTTTACTACGTTAATGTTTGGCCAATGTTAATGTATATTCTAGAATTTCAATTTTGATTCCGAAAGGGAGACTAATTGGATAGATGTGAATTTGTGGAATATGTTCTTTCCTTGGTTGAGAAATTAAGGGAAGATTTATGTTCAGAATAGAAATATATCTGTAATGTCATATTTGGTCATTTATGAAATTTGTTATGTATAGCTAGAACATGGGGTTTTTGCATCATAGAAATCTGTAATGTAAGTCTCGTGATTCTTTAATTGGTGTGGGGTCGAAAGATCCAATCCATGGGTTATTAATACCTGACCAACAACCGAAGAGAAGATTGACTGATTTTAGTTAAGAAATTACATCCCTGCATGTTTGCCTTAACCTCAGCTTGTTCATTGCTATTGTTCAGACTTTAACTTACAATATTCACTTAGGTTCACATTAACTATTAATCTTGACTCAAAAGCATTATTTTTCTTGATTGTCTACTTGCATAACAAAATCGTTTACTACCAATTAGGAAAATTACTGCAATATTACAGTCCCTTTGGGATCGATACTTGGCTTGAAATAAAGCCACTTTACTACTTGTACGACCACGTGCACTTGCGTGTAGTTGGGACGAATAGTAGGAAATGTGCTACCTTGGTCAATCTGTCTACAACCACCCATATAGAGTCATATAATTGGCGTGTACGAGGAAACCCTATAATGAAGTCCATTTTGATCTCTTCCCACTTCCAAGTAGGAATACTAACGTCTTGTAGCATACATCCAGGTCTCTGATGCTCAACTTTCACTTGTTGATAATTCGGACACTTAGCCACAAACTCCGCTATATCCTTCTTTATTCCATTCCACCAATAGACTTTCCATACATCATGGTACATCATGGTGGATCCTGAGTAAATGGAATACTAAGAGCCATGAGCCTTACACAACATCTGTTCTCTAAAGTCATCAACATCCAGAATACATAAACGACCCTAATAATGAAGTACACTATCTCCCCCTCTAGAGAAGACCTCCATCTACTGATTTTGGACAACTTCCTTTAGCTTTACAAAGATAGGATCCTCATCTTGCCTAGCCTTGACCTTGGTTACTAATGAAGATTCTGACCCATTTTGAACAATGACACCACCACATATCGAGTTAACAAGGAAAACATCTAAACAAGCAAGCCGATGCACATCCTCCACCAAATCCTTCCTTCCCTCCTCAAAGTGAGACACACTCTCCATGGAAAGCCTACTAATAGCATCCGCCACTACATTGGCCTTGCCTAGTTGATAAAGGACACACATGTTATAGTCTTTGAGAAGCTCTAGCCACCTTCTTTATCGCAAGTTCAGGTCCTTTCGAGTGAACACATACTGAAGGATTTTATGACCTGTGAACACATCCACACGCACCCCATACAAGTAGTGTCTCCAAATCATCAATGAGAATACCACCATTTCCAACTCTAGGCATGTGTTGGGTAATTCTTCTCATGAATCTTAAGTTGTCTAGAGGCATAGGCAATGACCTTACCATGCTGCATCAACACACAACCAAGACCAACCCTAGAGGCATCATAATACACAACGAATCCATCCATGCCCTTTGGTAGAGTCAATATTGAGGCTGAAGTGAGTTGAGTCTTTAACTCCTGAAAACTCTTCTCACAGGCATCCGACCACTAAAATTTGACCTTCTTTTGGGTCAACTTAGTCAATGGTGCTGCAGTGGATGAAAATCCTTCAAAAAACCTCCTGTAGTAGCCAGCTAAACCAAGAAGCTCCTGATATCCGAAAGACTAACTAGTCTAGGCTAATTCTTTAATGCCTCTATCTTTTGAGAGTCCACCTGTACACCCTCACTAGACACTACATGACCCAATAGTGCTACTGAGTCCTACCAAAACTCACACTTGCTGAATTTAGTAAACAGCTGGCGATCCTTGAGAGTCTGTAGCACAGTCCTCAAATGAGCGGCATGCTCCTCCTCGCTTCGAGAGTATATGAGAATATCATCTATAAAGACAATCATGAACATATCCAAATACCATTTGAATACCTTATTCATCAAGTCCATGAAAGTTGTTATAGCACTTGTTAGTCTGAAGGACATAACTAAAAACTCATAGTGACCACACCGGGTCTTGAAGGCTGTCATCGGAATGTCACTCCCTAACTTTGAGCTAATGATAGCTGGATCTGAGATCTATCTTTGAGAAGCACTTAGAACCCTGAAGTTGGTCAATCAAGTCATCAATCTTATGGAGGGGAATTTGTTCTTCATCGTGACCTTGTTCAATTATCGATAATCAATGAACATTCTAAGGAAACCATCCTTCTTTCGAATAAAGAGAAATGGTGAATCCCACGAGGATTTACTAGGCCTGATGAAACCTTTATCTAGGAGATCTTTCAGCTGCTTTTTCAACTCATTTAGCTTGGCTGGAGCCATTGTGTAAGGAGGAATGGACATAGGTTGTGTATTAGGGAGACGGTCGATATCATAGTCAATCTTTTGCTCGGGAGGGATTTCTAGTAGATCATCGCGAAACACCTTGGGATACTCACACACTATAGGAACTAACTAAAGAGTTGAGGTCTCGGATGTAGCATCCTTAACCTAAACTAGATGGTGCATATAGCCTTTAGAAATCATCTTTCTGGCCTTAAGATAAGAAAAAAAAGCTACCTATAGGCAAAATCGAACTACCTTTCCATTCTAGAACTGGCTCATCTGGAAATCGGAACAATACTGTACGGGTTCTAATATTTACTGAGGCATAACATGCAAGCAACCAATCCATACTGAAAATAACATCAAAATCAGTCATTTCTAACTCTACTAGATTAAATAAGGTGAGTTTCTGAAGGACTGTGATAGGATGATTCCTGCATACCCGTCGAGTTATAATTGAGTTAGCGACTAGAGTAGAGACTGAGAAGGGTTCTGATAGCGTTGCGGGACTGACTACGAAACTAATAGTATCATAGGGAGTCATAAAAGATAAGGTAGCCCCTAGATCTAGTAATGCATACACAAAGATGAAATGCTTGTAATGTACCAATGATCACATTTGGAGAGACCTCCTACTCCTAAAGAGATGAGAGGGCATGAAATCTGTTCCGATGTTGACCACCACCTACACTACGCACCTGCTGAGCTGAGCGTGCTGGTGGAGCTGCTGTACTAGTGGTTGTGTCATGGAATCTACTAGGGCCCTGTTTGTCTAAAGAGTAGGCTCTGAGTAGATTTCTAGGCTTCCCACACCCTAAACGCGCATTTGAACCTACTAATCACTCTCTGGGGTGCCTCTTACCACAGTTGTGGCAAACTGGAATTCTAGGCTCTAGTGACATGCTCCATTGACCTTAAGAGCCTAATTCTCTAACCTACTAATCACACCTAGATCTGGATGGGACACTGGCTGATGATGGCACTGGGGCGAATGACCTCTAGTGCGACTTCTGACTGTGTCCTCCACCAGACCTCTATTGAAACTGGCCATAACACCATATCCGGGCCTTCTAGGCCTCTCTCTACTTCCCCCTCATCTTATCCGCCTCTATCTGCTGGGCGTATATGACGAATCGTTAGAATACTAGATCACTCTTAAGCATAGTGGTCCTGCACTTCTTGACAAGTGAGTCAGATACTCTGCTAACAAACTTGTTCATTCGATCCCTTTGATCTGCAACTATCTACAGTGCATACTTAGATAGCCGGGTAAACTCCAAGGCATACACTTGGATAGTCCTGTGGTACTGGTTCAAGTTGACGAACTTTGCTGCCTTCACGTTCCTCAACTCTCTAGGTAAGAACCTATCCAAGAAGGTAGTCACAAACTCATCCTAACTCAGGGGAACTGCTCCCACAGCTCTACCATCTATGCACTGGTAGTACCATACGTTAGCAACCCCCTTTACCTGGTAGGAGGCTAGGTCTGTACCCTTCTCTTCGATCATCCAAATAATCTAGGTGATCTCCTGCACCTCTTGGATAAAATAATGAGGGTCCTCATCCACCTTCGACCCTAGAAACTCAGGTGGGTTCATATTAAGGAAGTGTCAGACTCTAGTTGCCATTGTGTTCCCATTTTAAGGAACAGGAGCCACTGCCCTCTGATTAACATGAGCGGTCATAGCCTATGCCAACATATAAAATTCCGGTCTAAACTCGGCATGAGTGACCTGCTCGAGTATTGGATCTGCTTGTGCTGCGGGGCTTGCTGATGCTCACCTCCATTACTAATGTCATGAACATTTCTGTTGCCATTCCTTCTTCTATTCATTCGGCGTGGAGGCATGTTTCTAAAATGCATATAGCACGAGTTAGAAGGATAGAGAGATACTTCATCGCATGACATAGATCATAAAAGAAGGGAAATTTCTTAATATTCCTTGTAGCCTCTTCCCCTTATGTGTGGCGCGCTTCACACCTATAGAAGAGACTCTACTTAATGCGGCTTTTAGACATCCTAGGATACTCTAAACCTTTTCTCTGATACCAAGTTTATCATGACCCTAAATGGGACCCTAAATTGAGACACGGGACCTAGAACCATGAATGGATCAAGTTGACCCATTGCATGAACATAATAACTAAAGAACGTACATTTAGCGGAATATGATAAATGAAACATGAATAAGAGAAAGCCTGAATAATATAACAACATAACATAGAGTCAATACTCGACAAAGCTGATAGTCTACATAATGTCTTATAAGCCTCTACTACTGTCTGATGAGCTAATGGGACAGCATCCCCAACTAGCTCGCTAAAGTCTAAAAACTAAAATAACATAATCAAGTACTAAGAGGAAGGTCCAAAGATAATGAGGACTCACCACAGTGGGAACTGAACTAGACTGAGGGGAAGCTGAGCTAACAGTGGAACTGAGTCTGACCGCTCGGACCTATATCATGAAACAATACAGCATAGAGTATGCGGTCATTACATGGAATGTATTGAGTATGCAAGGTAAGTAAAAACATGTTGAGTAAGTATAAACTGAAATAATGCATATAAACATAAATTATAAGGTCACAAGATTCCGGACTACATATAGAAATCTGAAATAGGTATAGTCATAAGCTGAATATCTTAGCAGTATAGAATGACCCAAAGCTAAAAATAGAAATCATATGACTTGTCATAGCTGAAATCATAAGTGAAAGCTCATAAACTGATCATTGGGTCAAACATGCTATAAAACGTAAGGTCATAGTAATAAACATGAATAACTGAAATCATGAGGAACAATAGGAGACTCTTCATAACTGACAACTACCATGTATAAGCACATGATGATCCCACATCTTGCCCACATAGAGGAGAGCCATCCTAAGCCTTGCCATAGCAAAGGATAAATATGTGATCTCACAGTGTGCCCTTGGGTGTGGCAAACATTCTCTTGAGAGGTTCCAGAATATATCCATACGTTGGCGAGTAGCTTATGAGACCGGAAAATCTTTGAACGCTTATCCTACTCGGTGCCAGATACTACTCTCAAAATATGTATAATGCTCATATAATTATATTCTCATACATAGCTTGAATCGGAACATTGGGAGACTTGACTCCAAAGTATATAAATCATAATTGATCTTGTTAGAACTTGGATAAATCATGAAACATACTTGACTTGTGTGGGCTTGCCAAATCTTAAAATCATGCATACTTGAAATATACTTCATAAGGAAAATCATGGATTTATACATGGGTAATTTGTAAAAATTCATGCATACTAGATATCTCATCATACTTGAAATCATGAATCATAAACTTGACTTTTCATAAGACTTGCATAATAGGACATGATATTCTAAAACTTTAATTCATGAATTTATTATAAAAAAAGGTATAAAATCTATTCATGAATCTTAAAATATACTTTGAAATATGAAGGAAATTGATCCATAAACTAATCATAGAGAATTTCATAAAATAGGGTTGGAACCCCATAGGATCATAAACTTGAATTAAGACTTGAATTCATGAACTTTAGGAGAAATTTAGGCATGAGAGTGAAAGGACACTCTTATTCATAGCCCTACATACCTGGGCAAACTGAATCTTAACTTAACTTTCCCAAGAGATTTGGGGAAGAAGCTGAGGAATTTCTAAACTTGCATGCATGGGAGTTGAATGAACTAGAATAGGTTAAAATCCTTTAATACACCTCTTTCAGAGCTTAAAATAATGTAGTTTAGTGCTTAGGAGTTTAGAAATTACAAAAATTCCCTTACTAATTTCGCTGGAAAAACCTTAAAGCCAGAAGTAACGACTCACAACACAAGTCATACTTCGACACGCGTCGTGGTTGCCTCTCATTTTCGATACTGTTCTCTCTCAACATATTAAAGTTACCATAAGCTAAACAACGACTCGTACCTTCTAACGATAGGTCGTCAGACCCATCCATTGTCACTGCTTCCAGTTCCCCTTCCCCCTTCCTACGAGTGCAACCCACGACTCATTGTTACCCACAACGAGTCGTACCACGATCCATACCTTCCAACCCGGACACTCCTGAACCAACCAATGACTACCTACCATGACCCATTTCATGGACCGATGAGTCATACCTTGATTCATTGTTACTGAACTTTCTTCAGTAGATGCTGACCATGATTTATCCTACAACTCGTTACTTCTCACCACGACTCATATAATGAGTCATCCTGATTCATTTTTCCAAACATTTCTACTAATCGCATTTCAAATCCCAAGACTAGTCTTATAGACTTTTGGGGTATTACACAAGACATAGCCAGCTGGGACCTGGCTAGGAATACCCAATGAAGGTACGGAGGAAGTACTCGTAGCTGCCTCTGTGTGGCCGACTATTGTAGAAAACATCTCTCTCTGCTCCTATGAAGTAGGGGCATCTATCTACTCTCCCCCTACTAGTTGTGGTGGTGGAACTACTACTAGTAGTCTAGCCCGACTCACTAGGTTCATCTCATCAGAAATTAACCCTATATCTGGTAGTTTTATGTCCCCCAATCTCAACATAAATCTCCCTTGTCACCCATACCCCAACATCTCTACAGAATTTTTGAATGAGACTAGGGAATAGGATAGTGGTGTTTAAACACAAAACACAATCTCGAATCTCCTCCTTTATCATTTGTGGGATGTTGATGTTGTATCTAGAGATGATACAAGCCACCAATGTTGCTCTGTCTGCACCAAGGGTATTGTCATTCATTGTCGGCGCTGACCTATTTCAGCGAGGCTTTGGTGACCTACTAACCACTGGTCACCGACTCTACCTCCTCCTTTTCCTCAAGTTTTACCCTTGCTATCCATCTCAATTGACTCTATTCTCCTCGTAAACCAGCTGCTTTACCCTTTTCAGGGTATCTACTCGGTAGTTGAACTTAGTTGTGGCATCTGGAGCTCTGAACTGTGGCCCATACAACATCCATGCAATGGTCCTCTTGTCGGTATCAATTGCTCGTCCCTCAAATATGACACTGTCAAGCCTGGGCTGCTTCTTCAATTTCTTCCTAGCCTTTGCTTTCTGCTCCATTGTCACCAAGTAGTTGTCATAGAACTCCCTAACTAATCCAACACTATAGCTGTGAGAGGTCCGAGAAATCCACTCAAACTCATAGAAGTTGAAAATCCGCTTTATCTCCTCAAACTCATTTAGTGCATTGGTCATGATCTGCAGTTCCTCCTGAATACACCACCTGGGATGCTGCTCGTAGGTAAGAGGGAGACCTTGCTCATACATTTCCTGTGCACTGGGTACATGTCACCTCATAGTCCTACTCTCTGAAGGTGGGGTCTGATCATCCTCATCATCAGTGGCTTCTTTCTCAGACCTCGACTCATCCGTACTATCTCTAGACTGGGCCTCCTCAGACCCTTCCCTCAATAGTCTAGCCACTATCAGACACTTGAGCCTAATCACCTACGCCCTCCTCAGACTGGAGAGAATTTGTCGAAGCGATGGATGTAACTTCTGCCTAAGCCTTGGCCTGTGCCTTAGTGGTTCATGGCTCATCAGTATCAGTGGTATCAATTTTGATATTCTTCCATTAAACCACTAGGGGTATTGTTTGCCTATTCAGAGTCTGAGGGCTCATCTCTCAATGCCCTTCGTGTAGAAATTTTAGCACGGGCTCCTTTAACTTGGGCATTCTTGGTTTCTCTCTTCTTTGTTGGCATGGTACCTATGGAGAAACATGTTAGTATATATTCTCTGAGAAATAGAAAGCAAGAATATTATTCTCAGTATTTTACCATGAGTCATTAGTACGAGTCATACCAAGGTTGTATGATTCGTACTAAGACTCATAGTAATATTTGGCACTGTCATGACTCAATTATACGACTCGTACCATATTGGTATGATTCGTACTACTGGTCATTGGAAGGATTCCAGCAATTTATGACTTTCAATATTTTTGTACGACTCAAGCTACGGATCTTAGTGGGATTCTATGAGTCATACTAAGGGTCATACTTTTGCTTTTGAACTTGACCCTTGTCTGATCTTTGTACGACCACCAGGTATGGATCATAGTGGGATACTACTGATCGTACTAGGTCCGTACCATGAGATTCCAGATTAAGTGACTTGGGACAGTCCCAATGAGCCATCCCATGAGTCATAGTATGAAATCACGAGTCGTTGGAAGTATTGTGAAGCTTGTCCTCACCATATGCATATTCAGTTGTGTTGGTAACCATGTTTTTAGATGGGTACTTAGCTATGCAAACATCATCAATTTCATATACCCAGTTAACCCCAACCGTGCTTCACATCCCATAACTAATCATCTATAAAAAAGTTTTGTGTTTGAGCATTTATTTTGATTCCTAAACCCATTTATAATTATGCATATTTAGGCCCTAATAACATTATCTTCCTCAATTACAACAGTTGAGGAACCACAGTTCACTTTTGTCCATCTCTTAGCAAGGAGTTTTAAAAGACAACATGATCACTTACTTGAGATTTCAAGTTCTTGCACCATTTCTTGTTTGCTTCAGTTTTTGGGTTAGGAATTCAAGTGGCTTGTGTAAATTTATTTGCACAAATTTGAGCTCTACAACTTTGTGCTTGAGTTACGGGTGATGAATATAGAGTGGAGGTGATCGTGGGTCGTGATTTGTGTTTTTGTGGGAATGTAAGTCTGAAAATGAGGGAATTAAATAGGTTAGGGTAGATTTTTAAAATCCAGGTTGAGTTGGGTCAATTATTTAATTTTTCTTGTCATGACTCATATCATGAGTAGTAGGTCATACCCACGGCTCGTCCCCTGGACTCATAGCAAGAAACTGAGGAAACTTACCTTGGGACTTACGAGCGCATTGTATGAGTCATACCATGCAGCTATGATTCATATTATGACTCGTAAGTCAAAATTTATGCATTTCCATACTTAGCATAGTTCATACTTATAGTGGGTACTACAACTCATACAATAGAGGTATGGTTTGTAGTGACCAACTGTAACATGAACTCATGCACCTGGACCAATCTCTACTTCTCACCACGAAGAGTACCATGAGTTGTACAAGTGTCCTACGATTCGTACTAGGTCTTGTAGTATATTCCCGTGTTGCAAGTTTTCTCCCATCAGATTTTCTTTCACCTGCACACTTTACATACATAAGTCAAAATACTTGGGTTTCCTGCCAAGAAGCACCTGATTTAACATCGCGGGATGATGCAAGTCTCTTGACTACTCAGAATTTGTCAAGTAACTTGGAATCATCCTCAATTGCTGATACAACTCTAAACTTATTAGGCTGCTTCATTGACCTAGAGACATTGAAGGTGACCTCCTCCTTATTCAGCCTAAACTTCAATTGGCCTGCCTCAACATCTACCAATGCTCTCCCAGCGGCAAAGAATAGTCACCCCAAGATAATGGGGACCTCAAAATCCACTTCACAATCTAGGATCACTAAATCAGCTAGGAAGATAAATCTGTCCACCTTGACTAAAACATCAAAAAGCATCCTCTCTGGCTTCGTAACTATGCGGTCTGCCATCAATAGCCACATCGTAGTCAGTGTGGGAGCTCCCAAGCTCAGCTGTTTGAACACAACTAATGGCATCAAGTTGATGATAGCACCTAGGCCACACAATTCCTTTGCAAAATCAAAATCACCAATTTTGCACGGGATGGTGAAGGCACCTAGATCTTTCTTTTTCTGCGCGAGGACCCATGAGGCTATGGAACTGCAATGATATGAGTACCCACCTGCTCATATCTCATGAACCTCTTTCTAGTAACCAGGTGCTTCATAAACTCGATATACTCGGGCATCTTCTCACATGCCTCGACTAATAGGATGTTCACAGACAACTATTTTAGCATTGACAAGAACTTCTGGAACTTCCCATCTTCCGCCTTCTTCTTCATCCTCTGAGGAAATGGTAGTGGTAGTCAAAGGATCAGTCTGTAAATTTGAGTTGCCCTTTTTTCCTTCCCTTCATCAGCCTTAGACCCCTTTGCATCACCGAGAACCTTAATCAACTCAACATCACCTGTAATGTCTTGATAAACAATCTCATCTTCCTCATTTAGCTCAATCTCATTTTGTCTCTTCATCTCAATTACAACCAGTAGGGGAGGTTCAATGGTTGTCTTTCCACTCCACGTCATCATAGATATATAGTGACTATCATTTTTTAGATTTTGGACTGTGTTGCTAGGAAGCGTTCCCTTTTATCTCTTATTTAGGGATGTAGACATCTGACCAAGCTACTGCTCACTTTGGTTAATTGCTATAGCGTGGGATTAAACCTTTTGGCCCCTGCCAGATATATCACCTCGTAATATCCTTCAACTGATCATCAGTTGATTTAGCCCCTTTTTGTAGCTTAGCCACCATGTTCTCCAATTGTCAAAGGTCCAACATCACCTTTACGAGCATTTATAGGAACATACAAACCTTTGCGATCGTTGAGGTAGCCATCATTCTTTCTCCACTCTTCTCGCTGACAACCTCTACTCCTATCCTTATACCCATTCATGTTGTAGTTTTCTCTATACTGGTTCTGACCTTGGTTTTCAAAACCTTGGTGCCAAGTGTCCTTTCTAGTCCCTTGGGTGTTGGCCCAAAAACCCCCACCTGGTTGTCCAAGAAGTTTGCCTCCTCCTTGGAATCTAACTGCTCAAACCCCTACTCCTAACCCTAAGCTCCAACTGCATTCATCTTCTTAGCTCCAGAGCCTATAATATGCTTCATGAGCAGGTCTAGAGATGTCCTCATATGAGTTAGCTCCTGATCACGTTCCTCCTCTTTTCTGTGTTGGTCCGCAGTCATTCCTATGGCATATGTTCCTACTGCCGTCTCAGCTTTCCTACTGTGCCAAGCCCCTGTACGCTTTGGTCACTTAGTCAAGTATGATAGTTGCTTGCTCCCACGAGTGACTCATCTGTACTTCTCCTTCCACCGTATCTACTACAACTTTGGTGTTGTTGTTTAAAGACCTACAAGAAATTTCAAAGAAACTATCATCGGGAATTTTATGGTTCGGGCACTTAGCCAACTTCTTCTTAAATCTCAACCAAGTCTCATATAGTGCCTTAGTCTTCAACTTCAAAAATTATAGATGTCATCCTTTAGTTGTAGCATACCAATGAAGTTCATCAGGTGCAGATTAGCATCGTAAGCTGTGTGACCACTAAACACCCCTTTATGTTAAGCAACTGGATCATGGTGCTAGTGATATCAAGCTTTGCCTAGCAGGCAAAGGTGGATGTACAATGGCTCCTATTGTCCCGGACTCATCTATATCTAGGTCATCATCATCATAAAACTGAGGAGCATATATTTGGCCTCTGTTGCCCCTTCCATGGAGGCCAACACTTACTACCTCATCGCGAGTATCCTCGGCTTCCTAAAATGCTCCTTTCGGAGCTAACTCAGCATTTACACTTTCAGTTCGATTAGTTCCTAAAGGGGGTTTTAAATAATGAAAGGCGTAACATTATTGAAGATTGAAGTTGTTACCAAGTTGATGCAATTAACTAGGGCAGTGTTCCCCATGGATTCATAAGTACTTCAGGTTTTCCACTTGTATCTATCCCGATATTTAGCTTATAGAACTGATAACATAGGTTCATCCATATGACTAGTTCACCCCTATTGGATAACTACTCAATCACCGGATTAGGTCTCTTGAGTGATCTCACTTAAACCGTTTTTTTCAAATTAAGTATCCTACGACCGCAGCTCAAGTTATACAATGAACCATAAAGTTCAAGGCTTTGTTTTTCTTCTCTTTTTCTAATCTCTACCTCTCTATATTCAAGAAAAAAGAGAATTTGGGAAAGTCCTAATGTTGCGCTCCATTAAGAGACGTTTAATATGAAGAGAAGACAATACAAGCATGCGTATTGGTTTAGAATCACTATATGAAAACCCTAATTTATTAATTCACCATGGTTCCCATAACCCTAGTTGTGGATGTTTTAGCCTGTCATGATTGAAACAAAAGAATTGTCATTCATTGAAGATAACATAATTAAGAACATAATGAAAATTGAAGTAAAACCAACTTGGTTAATGCAGTATTCAACTAAGAACAATTCATGACAATGAAAATTAATTCCAAGAATATTCAAAAATTCAAGATGAATCTCTAATAAGTCGAACTCTCCTCCAAGAAAGTCGTCCTCTAACTAAAATAACATAGAAAAATATTTATAAAAATAATTAGAAACCATTCCTAAATTAATAGGGAAAACTGATTAACTACCATTGCCTTCTCCTACGACTCTTAACTTGATCATACGATTCGTAGCTTCAATCGTACAATGCCTGACAACTCTAAGTTTGCTTAAGTGTTGGGAGTTGGTATGACTCGTATAATGTTCCTAAGAGTCATACATTCTTGTCATGGTTTGAACCTGTGATATTTGGCATCCTCAGAATATTTCCACAAATGTCTTGGCATGACTCCTACCTTGGTCATACGACTCGTGGTTACTTTTTATACAATGGGATCTGCCTTTCAACAATCTTTCTGAACTTCAACATGGCTACTTGGTACGGGTCATAGGTAGTAACCACATATCGTATTTGCTACCCATACAAGGAGACAAATCAAAGTGCATCCTTCTGAAGTTTACCACGACTACTTTAGTACGACTTGTACCAGGATGGTACAGCTTATACCAAGAGTTGTAACTGGCCATACCTTGAGCAATCATTCTGTCACAACTCGAACATAGGTCCAAATCGAGACACGAGACAAGAAACCCTAAGAGGCTCCAAGTCGACCCATGTCATGAACATACATCTAACTCAACATAGATAAGCGGAAGATCATCATAGATAACATAGCAGAAGTGTAAACAACATTAACATCTGAATACATACATGAACCCAATGTTGAATACACACTATGTCTAAAAAGCCTCTAAACTGATGAGTTGATGGGAAAAAAACCCTCAACTAAGTCTCCATAATCTAAAAACTGAAAATATGACTTACACCTGATAAGAAGGGTCCTCGCAAGATGAGGACTCACCAACTAAGGCTGAAGAAAGCTAACTCTGGGAATCTGACAATTGGTGGGATTGAGCCTCGATATTAGAGCCTGTATCATAAAATGATACAACATAGAGTATGCGGTCAGTACATGGACTGTACCATTAATATTGAAATATATATATCTATATCTATATGTATATATATATATATAAACCTACAGCGACACGTAGTTCTGAGTCACCGCTGTAGTCCTTTGGACACTGGGCTACTCGGTGCTAGACACTGCTCCCAAAAACATGCATATTAGGCTCGTATAATGACCATAACATCATTCATAAAGTTAATGTCCAAATAAATAACAACATCATAGATACCTATTTGAAATACATGTTTAGCCATGAACAAGGGCCCGTGAATTGGCCAAGAGTCATTAATCCATAAATCATGAAATCCATGCATACTTGTAAAGATGTATAAACTTGATATTTCATAAATCCATGATAAGTACTTGAGAGAAATCGAATCATAAAGCATAAATCATAATTGGGCTAGTTGAGATCAAGATCATAATGAAATCATAGCTTGACTTTTCATAAACATTTATAATTGGGAATAATTGAATTTGAAAATCAATTCTATAAACTTATATTTAAAATAGATACAAAATCTTCTCATAGATCATAAAACAACTCTCGAAACATGCTTGGATCGTACCCATGATTGATACTTAGAGTTTTCACATATTGTGTAAAAACCCCATAGATTCATCAATTCGAATTTTCATGAATTGAGAGGGAATTGGACATGGCTGTGGACTATTGCACCTATTCATAACTTTACATATCTAAATACACCTGATTCCATAAATTCTTTGATTGCCAAAGGACTAATTGAGGAAAATTTTAATGAACTAGGCTTGATCACCTCTTTAGACCTCTAAACTTGCATGCATGAATGTGAAAGAGCCTAGAATGAACTTACCCCTCTTAAAACTCACAATTTAGAGCTTAAAATGACGTAGTTTAGGCCTTAGGTACATAGGAATTACGGAAAAGCCCTTAATAAATTCACAGGGAAAAACAGACTGCCTGTCCCAAAGAGGGACTAGATGGGTTGTTACTAGTGACAATGATTCGTGGTCACCAGTTGTCATGAAAACTGCCCATCTTCCTCAAAAGGGTCCCCATGAGGGACATAACGATCCATTTCCGATGACCACAAATCGTGGTCACCTCACGTTGCTTTCGCTGCCTAAAATGCTTGATCCCCAAATCTCACTTGTCCATAGATGACTTAGTAGGTCGTGGTGCTGACCACAACTCGTGCTCATGTTCGTGGTCACCCCAAAGTTAAGATTCCAAACCATAGTCAATCTTCAACACACAATTCACTCCACGAGACGTGGCCTACCCCAAGGGTCACAAGATGAGCTGATGCAGAAAATTCAGTTTTCTCCATTTCAACTCCCGGGTCTAATCTTAGGGCTTTCGGGGTATAACAATATCTCCCCCTTGGGAACATTTGTCCTCGAATGTTTAAAATCATACAAAAAAGAAGATAAATGCAATCATAATACTCAATTACTGAACATACATGTTGAAAACTAATGGAGTCACTGACTCCGATTTGAACTACATGACTGAACTGAATTCCCAAACCACACCTACATCCATTTACATGAAAGAAACTGAGGTACATGAGCTTAACATGAAACTAAATAGATTATTAAGGAACAAACTAGTACCTCAAGTTGAAATTGAGTTGGAAGGGAATAGATGTGGGTATCTAGCCATCATATTTGCTTCGGCTTCCCACATAGCTCCCTCAACATGTTGATTCCTCCATAAAACTTTGACAGAGGCTAATTCTTTGTTCCTTAACTTATGAACCTAATGATCTAGTATCTCCACTGGGACCTCCTCATAACTAAGGTTGTCTTTGACACCGAAACTATCCATCGGAACAACTAGAACTGGATCACCCAAACACTTCTTTAAGACCGATACATGGAAAACTGGATGGACTGAAGCTAGTTCTGAGGGCAAATCAAATTCATATGCTGCCTTGCCAACCATTTTCACAATCCAGTGCAGACCAACATAACGGGGGATGAGTTTTCCTTTCTTTCCGAACCTCATCACTTCCTTCATGGGAGATACCTTCAAAAACACCCAATCATTGACTTCAAACTCAAGTTCTCTCCTCCTCAAATCTGCATAGGACTTTTGGTGACTCTGAGATGTTTTTAACCTGTCCCTTATAAGCTAAACTTTCTCTAATCCTATTATCACAGCTTCACCTACTTTAAATAAACCAATAGGTGATCTACATCTCCGCCCATAGAGAGCCTCAAACGGAACCATCTCAATGGTGGAATGGTAGTTGTTGTTATATGTAAACTCAATGAGAAGCAAATGGTCAGCCCAACTACCCTTGAAGTCAATCACACATGCTCTCAACATATCCTTAAGAGTCTGAATAGTCTGCTCCACCTAACCATCTATTTATAGGTGAAATGTTGTACTGAGCTTGACCTGAGTACCAAGTCCCTTTTGAAATGATCTCCAAGACTCGAAGGTAAATTGAGCACCTCTATCAGATATGATTGACAAGGGCAGTCCATGCAACCGAACTAGCTCCCGAATGTATAATTTCGCATAGTCCTCCACTGAATCAGTAGTTTTGACCAGTAAAAAGTGAGTTGCTTTGGTGAATCTGTCCACAACAACCCAAATGGAGTCATATTGTTGACGAGTGCGAGGCAACCCTGTGATGAAGTCCATATTGATCTCCTCCCACTTCCAAGTAGGATTACTGATGTCTTGTAACACATCTCCCGGTCTTTGATGCTCCACTTTCACCTATTGATAATTTAGACACTTAACCACAAATTCTGCAATGTCCTTCTTCATGCCATCCACAAATAGACTTCCCACAAGTCACAGTACATCCTGATGGCACCTGGATGTATGGAATATCTAGAACCATGAGCCTCGTGCAACATCCGATCTCTCAAATCACCAATATTCGGAACACACAGACGGCCCTAATATTGAAGCACACCATCTCTCCTTTTGGAGAAGACCTCCACCTTCTAATTTAAAATGGCTTCATTCAACTTCACTAAGACAGTATCCTCGTCTTGTCTCACTTTTACATCAGTCACCAGGGATGATTATGATCCGTTCTAAACAATAACACCACTATCCATTGATTCAACAAGATGAACTCCTATAACTCATGTGAAGAATTTCGAAAGTCTCAGAAAATAAACCCCCGAGTTGTCAACTCTGATGCTTAAAATATACTAAACACACAAAATGTTCAATTCCACCCGAAGCTCATCCGGAATCCTCCAAGTGACAACCAATTATGAAATTTAATTGTGAAACTCATCACGGATCAGTTGGAATCATCAAATTACCGATATATGGTGATTTTGATTGAAAGTTGACCGTGGTTACACTTAGCCTCCCCAAAGCTCATAAATTCCACCAACGGTTCTAATCACTCTCGAATCACCTCGGGACCTATACTAAGTATCAAACTAAGTCATAAATCACCTTCCAGAACTAAGAAAGCTCTCAGGATCAAAATTCGAGCTCATTAACCTGAAATGTTTACTGTGGTCAAACCCCTTAAACTTCAAACCTTCTAAAAATTGAAAATCTCACCCAAACTTCTTTGGATCATCTCAAGGATGGTGTCATCCACCTCCCCAAGTCATAAATAATAAAATAAAGCTATGGAAAGGTTCAACCTAAGGAAATGGATCAACAGTCATAAATGATCATGCGGGGTGTTATACTTTCGGCTTGGCTAATAATTGCTCTTCCCAGACTTCTACCTGCCCGACACCTATGGTAGGGATAGGGAGTTACCCTAAACGTACTTCTTTTAACCATCATTTCCACCATGGGCAACATCCATAGGGTTTAGAGTAAGGAAATCATGAGCACGAATCATTCAAGAAATCTAAGATGGGAATATACTTGATATAGCATGATCTTATGAGCAGATAGGGAAAATTTTAAGGACTGAGTTCATAGAGATGAGCATGCTAAGAGACATGAGTTCATATACATAATGAGGGTAATGACATGAAGCTCAATTTTATGGAGTCAGGGAGTAATATTAGGATCAGTGACTGACGGGGTTACCTATCATCCTAGGGTTCTTAGCATAAGCATGAGTTGAGCATAACATCGAGCGAGACATAAGGGAAAAAACTAAATGAGAATGGGATGACTACCCCTAGATACTATTTCTAGAACTTCCTTACAAGAAAACTTAAGAATTGACTTGGCCATTCACTTACCATCTTCAAGAGCAGCCTCATAGTAGAATGTAAAAAAGGAGTTTTTACACTTTACTCTGTGGCTCCTAGGCCTAACAACGTGCGAGGATAAACCTGAAAGGCTCATGACATACCTGTGACTATATTTGGAGTTGGACACCACCTGTACTAGGTAACCTGCCTTACTGAGATGGGCGAGCTGCTAATCTAATAACTGGGGCACGAGCTCCACCGTCATCTGGTCTAGCTGATAAACAATCCCTTAGTCTTTGCTCGGGCTTACCGCACCCAAAACAAGCATCCCTGCCAATCAAACATTTCCCCCGATGGTTCCTACCACACCTTTGGCAAGCTAGCCAACTAGACGGAGCTGTTGAAGGGGTGGCCAAGGCACGACCTCTCCGGCCGTCTCACTTGGCTGAAGGGCAATCTCTGTGTTTATGACCAGGCTGGCCACAATAGAAGAAAACATCTAAACCCACCAAGCACCTTTCTAGGTGGTTCTTTCCATAGTTCCCACAAACTAGATAAGTAATCTTCCTCACTCGGGGCTTGTGTCCATGAACCTGAGCTAAAGAACTCTACTGGGGTTGAGAGTGACTCCCACTACTTGACCCTTGCTGGGAACTCTCAAGGTTTTTTGTCCAAGGCCTTTTGTGCCTCCTTTCTTCCCCCTTAAGCTCTCTACCCATATTCGAATCACCAAACTTACATGGGCTTCTCCTCATGATTTTTTGAACCCTAGTAGTTCTCGCCTCCCCGGTAGGATCACTGATGCGATAGTCGGCTAGTTAGGCTGGGTTATCATGACCCGTATCAACACTTGGACAACAACCCCGAGCTCTGCTTCCGTAACTTGCCCGAACATGGGGTCCATTAGATTTGGTAGGGCTGGCTTTTTGTTTTGAGACATGTTTCTGCACATGCGCATAGCATGAGTTAGAGGAATGGAGAGAGTTGAACTCATACACAAGGTAGAATCATGAAAGAAGGGAACATTTCCTAAACGTCCTTCATCATAAGTGTGGTGCACTTGCCACCCATAAGAAAGACACTACTTAATGTGGCTTTCGGACACCTTAGGAGACTTCAAAACCTAATGCTATGATACCAAGTTCTTATAACGACCATAGCCCAACACTGTGAAGTATTGTCTGCTTTTGGGCCTCAGCCAGCACGGTTTTATCCCCTTGGATTTTTAACCCAAAAAGTGCCTCACAGTATTAAGTCCAATCCCTTACTATATAGCCCAAGACTCTACCTCTCTTTTATGATATGGGATTTGCCAAGTGAGCTAGGCATTATGTATAGCCGTCCCTGTACTCACCCCGCGTAGGAACTCAGCGTCCTCGTTGAGATTTGCCTCACAATCGCACTAGTCAAGAGTCTGCTTTGATACATTCTGAAGTTTAATATGACTCACAGACAGCTCGTACCACCAAGGTATGGCTCATAGTGAAGTCTGTATTTGGCCCAATTTGTGCACTCTTTTTCCTTCATTTATAGCTTTAAACTCCAACACATTATTTCCCTGAAAACAAAATAAAAGTGCATACCTAAGACCATGCATATTTTCTTAGTTTTAAGCCCATAACACATCAGTGGTGAGTGGCATTGCACGTTGGCGTGAATATTTAAATTGTGTTATCAATTCAGAGGCAAGAATATGACAACTTGTGTAGTAAACTTCTAGGCAAACTTTGAATGTAGATTATCAATGGTTTGAGATGTTTATTGATCTTAATTTGAATGAAAATGCCCCTATTTTGAATTTAACGAAATACAATGATATTTGCTGGGTGCTTTTTGGGGTACCAATTGAAATCTATGAACTTGTTTGAGTCTTTTTAATTTTTAAGTTTGTGTGTGATTTTGGGGTTGTCTTGAGTCATAATGGTTTTGTGTGCAGTCCTCATCATGTGATACGCTTAAGTAAATTTCACTTGTGAGTGAATGTTTTTCTTGAGGACACACAATAGTTCAAGTTTGGGGGCTTAATGAGTTGGTAATTTACTAGCTCATTTGGCTCTTAAGCATGAGTTATTGCTTTGTTTTCACACAATTTAAAAAGGTTTTACGCCTTTTTGTCTTCTATGTGCAGACATTCGATGGAAACAAAGATAATGGAGGATTTGAATTTAAAGCAATCTGCTTTGGACATGCTTTTGCGTATGCTATAACAGATTTGCATATGCTTTTCGTAGATGCCACATAGACAACACTGCCATAGACACGCTTTTCATCTATTGTAGCAGATTTGTATCTACAAATCGCAGATGCCAACACATACAACATTTAGGAAGACTAATTTGGACATGTTTTACATCTGGAGTAGTAGATTTACATCTGCGAAACCTAGACGTGAAGAAAATGACACACGTCCCTGTTCAAGGGTAAAAATGTTAAAAAAGGCACCCACGTACCTAGAAGCTTCCAATGGCATTTTTGGATAGCTGTGGATAAAATTTAGATAGGTTTTAACCCAATTTGTACATACACACATTATGTAATATTGAATATTATAGAGAGAAGTTCATAGAGATAGAAAGCAGGTACAATTACTTCTTCTTCTTCAAGTTCCATTGGGCAAGAACTTGATTGTTGTGGATTTTGAGCTTAATTTTAGAACTTAATATTATGAAGTTGGAGGAATTCCTTGTGGGTATAATTTTATTTTTCTTATTCATGAGTAGCTAAATTATTAGCTGGGGGTGTATGCATGATGGGTGTTTAAACTTGATTGGGTATTGATAATTTCTTCTTAAATTCAATTAATAAGCATGGATGTATTGTTTCCTTAGAGTTTTAATTGAAAAATTAATGGTTGCAAACATTGATTTAGTTTTCTTATCTTGCTTTTGCTTGAGTGAGAAAAGTGAGGTAAGGGTACGGATTCAATAGTGAGAAATTGGGTGTGTGATGCTTGGGCTTGAGCTAGAGATAGTCAAGACCCATATTCATACTCTATAAAAGGGTTAAGGCTAGAGACAGCTTAATTCTCCCTCAAGCCTTGTGGATTGATTCATTAATTGGCTTTGGGGTTTGAGAAAACCCAAAGTAAACACATCCTCTTGGTTGAGAAACACATAGTGTGGCCTTATCCGCTCCTATCAATGCTATAATTGAGTTTAAGCTATTTTAATCAACCCTAATCTAGTGCCACTCTATCAGTTGCACATCCATAGTTCCCTCTCATTCTTTGCAACAAGTGAATTTCCCATACTTATTTTACAATTTGAATTTGATGCTTGCTTTTTTTCCCCGCAATGTTTATATTATTCTATTTCAACATAAAGCTTTCTAGTTTGAGTTGATTTACAACTTTTGGATCATTTATTCTCAATCACTGTGGGATTTGACCCTGACACACTCGTGTTGGGAATTTGTTTTTTTACAGCGAGCGCAGCCACCTACTTTAAAAGGGAGAGTTGTATTGAGAGTTATCACCGAGAGGGCCATCATGTATTCAAATACCAAGAGGGTAATCATATATTTAGTTGCTGAGAGGGACGTCATATATTTAAATGTCGAGAGGGCCACCATATTTACTTTTTCCAATTGCCAAGAAGGCCATCATATTTACATTTCCAGTTGCCAAGAGAGTTATCATACATTCAAACACTGAGAGGGCCATAATATTTTCTTACCTAGATTTGAGAAGGCTATCCTTCATCATTATTTATTTACAAACATCGAATACCAGAGGTGGACTATGTTAATCATATATATTTATAATATCGAATACCAAAAAAGGACAACATTCATCATATTTATTTACAATGTCAAATACTAGACCTGGAAGAAGTTCATCATATTTTTTTACAAACATAGAATATTGTAGGAGAATGACGTTCATTATATTTATTTATAATATCGATTACTAGAGGAGGACGACATTCATCATAGTCATTTACAACGTCGATCACCGTAGAAGGCCGACATTAATCACATTCATTTACAGTATGGAGTACCAGTGGAGGGTAACATTCATTACATTTATTTACAGTGTTGAATACCAATGTAGGCCGACATTTATCACATGCATTTATAACATTAAATATCGATGGAGGCCGATATTCACCATTATTTATTTATGATATTCGCTAGAAGAGTGACATCAGCTGCCAAAAAGTATAGATCTAAGGAACATCAAATAGTACTAATGTTATGACCTGAACCTAGGCCCAGATCGAGACATGAGACAAGGAGCCCCAAGAGACTCCAAGTAGACCCATGGCATGAACATACATCTAATTTAATCAGTAAAAGCAGAATATTTTTCGTACTAAACATAGAGGAAGTCTGAACATAACATAACCTCAAAACTAGAATTTACATCATACATGACAAGTTGCTTACTACGCAATGTATAAAAGCCTCTAACCTATCCGATGGGTTGATGGGAAAACACCCTAAACTAACCTGACAAGTTTGGAACTGAAAGACGTAATAGAACTAATAAGATAGGGCCCTCGCAAAATGAGGACTCACCAATAGAGACTGGATGCTAGTTTGAAACTGGCTAGTGATGGGGTTGAGACTAAAGATCAGAGCCTATATCATAAAATGATACAGTATAGAGTATACGATCAGTATGTAGAATGTACCGAGTATGCAGGATAAGTAAAAGGAATAGTTAAAAACACATAAGAGTTCATGAGAATAGGACAATATGATCATAACGTAAATATCATAATGTAAACATGAGGCTCAAGGTTTTTAAAACATTCGTAAATCATGCATAATCATAATCATAAGAGAAAAGCTCTATTAAACATGACTTGAGACAAAATGCATAAACATAACCATGCATAAATCATGAGGAAAAATGGAAGACTCATCATAACCGACATCATCATGGTAGATCCTTACATGATACCCCAACTATCTCACTCAAATGGGCAGAGTCGTCCCAAGATTGCCAGGCAAGGGATATGCAGTATGTGATATCACGAAGAGGGGATCCGTTAATAGTGGAATACATATAAATAAAACTATGGTTGCATGTAGTTCTAATACACCGACGTAGTCCTTTGAACGCCGGACTACGCGATGCTAGACACTGCTCCCAAAAATATGCACATTAGGCTCGTATAGTAATCATAAAATTATTCATAAAGTTCATGGCCAAATAAATATTAACATCCTTGATCACCATTTAAAATACATGATTAGCCATGAACAAGGGCCCATGAATTGTCCAAGATTCATAAATCTATCAATCATGAAATCCATGCATACTTGTAAAACATGTATAAACTTGATATTTTATAAATCCATGATAAGTACTTAAGAGAAATCAAATAATAAAGAATAAATCATAATTGGGCTAGTATACCTATAAAAAAGAAATGCACGATAGCTTTTGAAGAAATTGTCAAGAGAAAGTCTTAGCCCTTAAAATGAGTTGTGAAGAGAGATCGAAGATGAAGATTTTCTGATGACTTTTCATAAACATACATAATTGGGAATAGTTTTGGAGAAATTCAATTCCATAAGTTAATAATTAAAATTGTTATAAAATCTACGCATGATTCATAAAGCATGAATTTATACATGAGTGGGATTTACCCATGGATAGATCTTACGGATTTCTTAAGAATTGGGATAAAACCCCATAGAATTATCAATAGAATTTCATGAATTAGAGAAGAGTTGGGCATGGGTGTGAACAATTTCTACCATTAGTAACCCTACATGCCTGAGATAATATGATTGTACAACTTCTCTAATTGCTCCTGGTAGAATTGAGAAGAACTTAGAAGAAATTAAGCTTGATCACCTCTCTTGACTTCTAAACTTGCATGCATAAATAGGAATAGCTCAGAATTAACTTACCCCTCTTAAGACTCACTATTCATATCTTAAAATAACGTAGTTTAGGCCATAGGATCATAGGAATTACGGAAGAACCCTTACTAAATTCGAAGGGAAAAATAGTCTGCCAGTCCCAACGAGGGACTGGAGGAGTTGTCGTCACAGAGCACGACTCGTGGTCTGCTCCCGTTGCCTCCACTGGAAAATTCACCTAGATTTTCACCACAAGGCACATGATGATTCATTACTGGTGATCACAACTCGTGGTCACCTCCCATTGTCCTCACTGCTGAAAACCAACTGGGGACACCACGGGCGACACCAGGACTAGTGGTGTCCCAGACTAGTCGTCGTGAGGACCCGTTAAGTGCACTGCCTAACATCTCTTATTGTTTTGCCCTTCCTTAACAACGAGTGACCTAACGGATTATGTGATTGACCACAATTCATGGTCGCCCTAAACATGAAAATTCCAAATTAAGTCAAACACCTCACCATGAGTCACTTGACGACTCATGGTCATCCTGATAGGTAACAAGACGACTCGTTCTGTGACATGGTGTAGAAAATTCTTTTTTCTCCGTTTCATCTCCTGGATCTGATCTTAGGTCTTTTGGGGTATAACAATATCTCCCCCATGGGAACACTCATCCTCGAATATTGAAAATCATACAGAAAAATAGAGAAATGCAATCATCATACTCAAATACTGATCATATAAGCTAAAACCTGATGAAATGACTGACTCCGATTTGAACTACATGACTGAACTGAATTCATGAATCATATACTTGGAACTGTGATCCTGGTGCAACATCTGATCTCTCAAATCACCAATATTCAAAATGCACAGACGACCCTGACATCGAAGAACACCATCTCCCCTTTTGGAGAAGACCTCTACCTTTTGATTCTAAACGGCTTCCTTCAGTTTTACCAAAATAGGGTCCTCGTCCTATCTAGCTTTTACATCAGTCACCAAGGATGATTCTGATCCATTTGGAACAATAACATCGCCATCAGTCGAGTCAACCAAACAAACTCCCAACCGTGCAACTCGATTCACATCCTTCACCAGCTCCTTCCTCCCCTCATCTGAATGGGACACACTCTCCATGGAGAGCCTACTAAGTGCGTCTTCTACTACATTATCCTTACCCAGGTGGTATAGGACACTCATATCATAATCCTTGAGTAGCTCCAACCACCTCCTTTGGTGCAGATTTAGATCCTTTTGGGTAAACACAAATTGTAGGCTTTTGTGGTCTGTAAACACATCAACATGGACCCTATACAAGTAGTGTCTCCAAATCTTCAAGGCAAATACTACCACCGCCAATTCGAGATCACGAGTTAGGTAATTCTTTTCATGAACTTTCAGTTTTCCAGAAGCATATGCTATAACCTTGCCATGTTGCATCAACACACAACCAAGGCCAATCCTTGAAGCATCACAATACACCACAAACCCATCGATACCCTCAGGTAGGGTCAACACTGGTGCTAAGGTGAGTCGAGTCTTCAACTCTAGGAAACTCTTCTCACAAGCCTCTAACCATTGGAACTTCACTTTCTTTTGGGTCAGTTTGGTCAATGGCGCTTCAATAGATTAAAACCCCTCAACAAATCTCTGATAATAACCAGCTAAGCCTAAGAAGCTCTTGATATCTGAAGGATTCACCAGTCTAGGCCAATTCTTCACCGCTTCTATCCTTTGAGAGTCCACCTTTATACCCTCAGTTGACACCACATGGCCCAAAAATGCCACTGCTTTCAACCAAAACTCGCACTTGTTGAGTTTAGCATATAATTTGTGATCCTTGAGAGCCCGTAGCACCATCCTCAAATGAGTGACATGCTCCTCCTTGCTCCGAGAGCATATCAAGATATCATTGATAAACACAATTATGAACATATCTAAGAATGTCTTCAACACCCTGTTCATTAAATCCATAAAAGCTGTAGGAGAATTCATTAGTACAAAATAAATAACTATAAATTCATATGACCATACCGAGTTTGAAGGCTATCTTCGGGATGTCACTCTCCCGAACATGAGCTGATGGTATCCGGATCTGAGATCTATCTTCAAAAAGCACTTAGCATCCTAAAGCTGGTCAAAAAAATCACCAATCCTGGGAAGAGGATACCTATCCTTGATGGTAAACTTGTTCAATTGTCGATAATCAATACATATACGAAGAGAACCATCTTTCTTGGGGACAAAGAGAACTGGTGAACCCTAAGGGGATTTGCTCGGTCTCATGAATCCCTTACCTAAAAGATCTTCCAATTGCTCCTTCAACTCCTTTAGCTCAGCTGGAGCCATTATATAAGGAAGAATAGATATAAGTTGCGTATCAGGAAGAAGGTCAATACAAAATTGATCTCGCGCTCGGGAGGGATTCCTGGTAAATCATATGGGAACACTTCTAGATACTCACATACTACTGGGACTGACTGGATAGTCGGGGTCTCGGACGTAGCATCCTTAACCCTAACTAGATGGTACACATAACCCTTAGAGATCATCTTCTTGGCCTTAAGGTAGGAAATGAAATGACCTACAGGCATATCTAAACTACACTTCCACTCTAGAACTGGCTCACCCAGAAATCTGAACTCTACTGCTTACGTTCTACAATTAACTGTGGTGTAGCATGCAAACTACCAATCCATGCTGAGAATAACAATGCATATACATCAAGATGGAATACTCATAACATACCGGTAACCACATCTGGTGAAATCTCCTGCTCCCGACGAGAGGCAAGGGCATAAAACCTGTTCTGGCGCTGGTTGCCACCTCCGCTGGTGGCTACACCCTGTTGGGCTAGCGTGATGGTGCTGCTGTTGATCTGGTAGTTTGAGCGCGTCCAATACCATTATCATGTCTATCCAAGGGACCCACTCGCTGCATGTGGCCAGATCTACCGCACACATAACAGATGTCCGATCCAAACAAGCACTCTCATATATGAACCTTACCACACTTCCTACAGGCAGAAAAGGTGTGGTCTATCTGCATGCTCCTCTGGTCCCTCGAACCTAAGGTCCTAATCCTCTAGTCACCTTCAGGTCTGGATGGGACACTAACTAATGATGGTGATGGAGCTAATGACCTATGATGCGACTGTTGGCAATGTCTGCCTCCTGATCTCTACTGAGACAACCCATAACTGTCTGTCCTGGCCCTCTTGCCTCTCTCTCTCTCAGATGCACCACCTCCATTTGCTGGGCATGCAAAACTATCTGGGGTAAGTCAATATCCCGATGAAGCATGGAAATTCTACAATCCTTGTCTAGGTACTCTGCCACTCCATGTACAAATCTGCTTGCCTGAGCCCTCTAATCAATCACTAGCTCTGGTGCATACCTGGAGAAATGGGTGAACTCCAAAGCATACTCTTGGACTACCATATTACCTTGCTTTAGGTTCACAAACTCTGCTGCTTTAATCTGCCTCATCTTACAAGGGAAAAACTGATCCAGAAATGCAATATGAAACTCCTCCAAACCGACGGCACCTGCTCCTACCGCCCTACTATCCTTCCACTATTTGAACCAAATGTGTGCCACCCCCTTTAACTGATATGAGGCCAAATCAGCACACTCCTCCCTAGTCACCCCCATAATTTGGGTGATCTTAAAAATCTCCTCAATGAACTCATGTGGATCCTCATCCACCTTCAATCCAAGAAACTTGGAAGGGTTCATCCTCAGAAAGTCTCTAACCCTCGCTGCCACTGCATTCCCTTTTTGAGGGATATGTGCCACTGCCTATTGATTGACCTGGGCAGTCAGGGCCTGGGCTAACATCTGGATGGCTGCACTAAACTCTACATGGGCAACAGGCTCGGGTATGTGCTCTGCATGGATTGGTGGGGCCTGTTGGTGCTCATCCCCATTATAACCCTGGTGGCCATTTCCGTTTCCATTTTTTCTACCCGTTGATCTCTGGAGAGGCATGATTCTGTAAATGGATATATCACGAGTTAGAATAATAGAGAGATATTTCACCACACGACATAGATCATGAAAGACGGGAACATTTCCTAAACGTCTCATAGTCTCCTTGTCATAAGTGTGGCACGCTTCACACCCATGAAAAAGACTCTACTTTATGCTGCTTTTAGACACCCTAGGACACTTCAAAACCTATTCGTCTAATACCAAGTTTGCTAAAATCTGAACATAGGCTCGGATCGAGACACGGGACAAGGAGCCCCGAAAGACTCCAAGTCAACCCATAGTATGAACACATATCTAACTTAATCAGTAAAAAGCGGAAGATTTATAATACTAAACATAGCAGCTGACTAAACATAACATAACGTCAGAACTAGAATTTACATCATACATGACAAGCTGATTACTATGCAAAGTCTGAAAGCCTCTAACCTATATGATGGGTTGATTGGATAACACCCCCAACTAACACCACAAGTTTAGAACTGAAAAACATAATACAACTGATAAGATAGGGCCCTCGCAAGATGAGGAATCACCAATAGAGACTGGATGACAACTCCAGAACTGGCTAGTGACGGGGCTAAGTCTGAAGATAGAGCTTGTATGGTAAAATGATACAGCCTAGAGTATGCAGTCAGTACGTGGAATAAGCAAGGTAAGTAAAATGGACAGTTAAAAACACACAAGAGTACATGATAGTAGGATAACATGATCATAACGTAAATATCATAATATGAACATGAGGCTCAAGGTTTTCAAAACTTTCATAAATCATTCATAATCATAATCATAAGAGAAAAGCTTTATTAAATATGACTTGAGTCAAAGTTCATAAACATAACCATGCATAAATCATGAGGAACAATGGAAGGACTCGTCATAATCGACATCATCATGGTAGAGTCTTACATGATGCCCTAACTATCTCACTAAAGTGGGCAGAGTTATCCCAAGCTTGCTAGGCAAGGGACATGCAGTATGTGATATCACGAAGAGGGGATACGTTAATAATGGAATATATATAAATAAACCTATGGTGGCACATATTTCTTAGACACTAGCATAGTCCGTTGAATGTCGGGCTACTCAATGCTAGACATTGCTCCCAAAAACTTGCACATTAGGCTTGTATAGTAACAGTGAAATTATTCATGAAGTTCATGGCCAAATAAATATTAACATCCTTGATCCCCATTTAAAACACATTATTAGCCATGAGCAAGGGCCCATGGCCAAGATTCATAAATCCATCAATCATGAAATCCATGCATACTTGTAAAACATGTATAAACTTGACATTTCATAAATCCATGATAAGTATTTGAGAGAAACCAAATCATAAAGAATAAATCATAGTTGTGCTAGTTAAGATTAAGATCTGAGATCATATCTTGAATTTTCATAAACATTCATAATATGGCATAGATTTGAAGAAATTTAAATCCATAAGTTTATAACTAAAATAGTTATTAAATCTACCCATGATTCATAAAGGATGAATTTATACATGAGAGAGATTAACCCATAGATATATTGTAAGGATTTCATAAGCATTGGGATAAAACACCATAAAATTATCAATAGAATTTCATAAATTAGAGAAGAGTTGGGCATGGGTGAGAATAATTTCACACATTCATAATCCTACATACATGAGAGAATCTGATTCTATAACTTCTCTAATTGCCCAAGATAGAATTGAGAAGAACTTGGAAGAAATTAAGCATGATCACCTCTCTTGACTTCTAAACTTGCATGCATAAATAGGAATAACTTAGAATGAACTTATCCCTCTTAAGACTCACTATTCATAGCTTAAAACAACATATTTTATGCCTTAGGATCATAGAAATTACAAAGAAACCCTTAGTAAATTCAAAGGGAAAAACAGTTTTCCAGTCACAACGAGGGACTGGACGAGTAGTCGTCACAGGGCATGATTCATGGTCTGTGTCTGTCGCCTCCACTAGAAAATTCACCAATTGTCACCATGAGGCCCATGAAGATTCACTACTGGTAACCACGACTTTTGGTCACTTCCCATCGTCCTCGAAAACCAAATAGGGGTTACCACGGGTGACACCACGACTCATGGTGTTCCCGACGACTCATGGTGAGGACCCGTTAAGTGCACTTCCCAACTTCTCTTCTTCCTTCGCCCACCTTGACCACGAATGACCTTACGGATTGTGTGATTGACCATGACTCATGGTCACACTCGTGGTCACCCCGAACTTGAAAATTCCAACTTAAGTCAAACACCTCACCATGAGTCACTTAATGACTTGTGGTCATCCTGACGCGTCACATGACGACTCGTTCTGTGATCTGGTGCAGAAAATTCTATTTTCTCCATTTCATCTTCCGGGTCTGATCTTAGGGCTTTAAAGGTATAACAACAAATTATGCATATATATTAAACATTATCTTCTAGGAGGATCTAGATGCATGCGGAGCAAAGTGGAATTCTTTCTCAGTAGCGAACTGGAACATATTGCATAAGAGGAATATCAAACTTTTTGGTCGAGAGTTGTGGATTGATTCTCACCATGATGAAAGTACACCCTTATAATAGGCATGTGGATTATTCTTTTTTATTTAATAATTTTCAAGTTTAGCATCTGGTGAAATTTTCGAATCAACACTGGGGAAACTTCGCTTCTTTCCTCAAATTCAGGTGATGATGCACCTATATCATTAGAAGTTATGTCCATGCAAGATCCTACTTTTGAGTGTGAAGTGTTCCGTATTAATAATTAAGAGATTGCAGGCTTCTTCTCCATGCTCAATTTATTTCATCATTCTTCTGAAGCTACAAAGATTACCTTAACATAAGAGATACCTCTTCAACTAATCGAGTCGAACTATAGGTAGCTGAGTCCTAATTTTGGTGACATGTAGGTGAATTCAATAATAAAATCTCAATTGTATTCTAAAAATTCTCTACTCTTCCTATCCCCAAGCTCCCCCAATCTCTCAATAATTCGACACTGAAAAAGTTGTTGAAAATTCTAAAATCGTGCATGAATCTAGCGTATCTTGACTACAAGTGTCTTGAATTCTCATGCAACCTATGATATTTAAAAAACCCACTACTGAGGTATGACAATAAATCCTCATAACTCATGTTATTCTTTTTGTAAAAAATAAATTGGTGGTCGGACAAAATTGGGCTCGACAATTTTCTTTGTCCAGGCCATCTTGCATCCGTCATAGCCAAAGAAAGAGGTAGTTCTTGATACTTAAATTTTTTCCTTTCACCTGTCGATTAATTTTTCAATTTTCTCAATTTTTAGACAAACGAAAATATTCATTTTGCAGAGTTAAATGATTTTGTTAAAACATTTTCAGTTTTATTTTACCATTTTATTTGGCAAAATACTCTAATATACATTATATATTTTTATGAATATAAATTATATATTATTTTTAGAATAATTATTAGTCTAAAAATTAAATCATGTTGCAAAATCTTTAATTATGTACGTAATCAACATCTTTCAATTTAGGGTCATTTATGTTTTAGTTATTATACTTAGTCTATATTCATAAACATATATTTATTTTATTTAGTTAAAAAAGTTTAATTTATTAATTGATAATTAATTCATCTTACTCTTATCTCAAAACAATAACATTTTTGTATTTTAACTTGCCTACGATTTGAAAAAAGTAAGTTAGCTTTACTTACTTTAGACTATAAGTTTGGTCCATCAATCAGCCTCATTCCACATAATTTTGAACCATTTGTAGAACTCATAACCAGCGAGGCCCAACCTCTTCTCCCCATACACAGCCCAATACACTTATATCCCATATCTCCCCTCTTGTTTAGAAAACCAATACTACAAGTCTAATCGAACCTTCAACAACAACCTAAACCTAATCGCTATAGGAGTGCCACTTGTCTCCCTCTTCTTTCTTTCTTGCTCATCAACCACTTTTATACCTTCCAGACCACTTGCTCATTTTCGACTAAGAGGCATTAACGGAAGCTCTGTCTCTCAAGTGACCAAGGACTTACAATATTTTAGTGAAATCAATTCTACATCAGAGAAATAGTTTTCTATTTAAGATCAATATATTAATGGAAGGTTGTCCATATCTATCTCCCTCTAACCAAGCTCGAAACATAACTTTCCCTCTTCTTCTTCTCTCTCTCTTTTTCTCCCTTCTGATATTGATACACACATAGACCATTAGTGGTCTTCGTCCTATTTGAGGAAGAGTTTGAATCTGAATTTGAAATCCTGAACCCTAGAACTCCTAGTGTTCTACATAAAAACCCATCCCTCCATTAAAGGACAGTGTTTCGAGCGATGAAAAATCAAAGTGATTAGATCTTCTTTTATATTCCACCAAGGAAAAACAACCGAAAAAGGGGTGATAAAAGTAATAACAAGCATCTGGGTAGAATGGGAACACTACTAAAATCTTAGAGAAAAAAGTGTCTTGTTTTTCTTTTTGAGAGAAAACTTTTTTACGTCTAAGTTGATTTTATTATCTTCTTATCTGAGGTTGTTACTGGTCGAAGACTGAAACAAAGACAATATAGATCGATCTTCAATTTGCCTCAATTCATTGCCCACTAGAAGGTAATCTTCGCTCCTCTTTATTTACTTAGTTAGTTATTTCTTTTGTTTGTTATTCCATTTTTTTCTATATTTTCTTTGTTGGTTGGTACTAATATAAAAGCATATTAACATGATCCAAATGATGTTATTGTCTCCCTATTTAGCTTAAAATCTCGGTGAATTGATTCTAGCTGCTAGTGGAGTATAAGGCAG
Organism: Datura wrightii; assembly: GCA_035772735.1. NCBI lineage: Eukaryota > Viridiplantae > Streptophyta > Magnoliopsida > Solanales > Solanaceae > Datura > Datura wrightii. The sequence goes on from JASDFA010000016.1 coordinate 134,254,725, forward strand.
AAAGGACATTCTCTTGAATCTAATGGGATAAGGGATGAACGTAGTATGGTGTTCATCACTTTATGCCCATTATTCCGCCTAAAAAAGGCTCACAATTTCCTCCTTATAACTTACCATTTAAATGTTCTTAATATGAATGTTATATCTCCACTTTTATTTCTGGCTTGATGTTATTCTTTCTGCATCCCCTGTCTCCTCAAATATTTTGAAGAAGCTTATGAGATCTTACATTTTTAGCACAATATAGTGCTTTTGTTTTCATCTTGAGAAGAAAGGATTAACTTGTTGAAGCATGAGAAGAATAAAAGCCTTAGTTCCTTATCAGATATGTCAGAGAGCTTTATAGTTGTTTATTATCTTTCTAAAATTGAATCCAATTAGAAAATGCCGTCCTCCATCTTTTATTTGTATTCTCTTATGCAAAATATTTACGAGTTCACGATGTCACGGTTCACTTGCTACTTGAGATTTCTTTTCCTATTTAACCTTATTTTAATCTCACTTCAAATAAGTAGTTTGTCCTAAGTAATTCTCTTTCACTAGTAATCTTGATGATAACATGATGATGTATAACCTGCTATGTATTATTTACATCCCGGTAATTTTGTACTTAGAAATAAAACTATGAAAATAATCTATTAGCATGGCCAATCATGAGTTGATAAAGTCACTTCATTTTCCTTCTAAAATATCAACATGAGGTCTAGATAATTTATCTTTATTTGGTTTCTCTTTTTTTCTTTGAACAACTCTGATTTTATTTACTCATTGACATCAAATGTCTACCTAAATCTCAATTTAAGAATGACATCCTTGTCCAAATTTTTTATCAAAATTTTCCTTTGGTAAAGTAAAAAATAAATTTTGAGTCCTGATGAATTCATGTATTTACTTACTTTAAAATTTTTGTAAAGACATCCTAATTCAATGCCTCACTACAAGTTCTCTCTAAAGTGGTTTCAAAATTCTAAGATCATATGGATCCCCAACACAACAATGAGATAATTTGCTTAGTTGGTTATATTTTTGAAGAATCTTGCATTTGCAGGAGTCTATTTGATGAATTACTTTATTTTGCCAAAGATAGATTGGTAAATTTCAATTATAGTTCGAATTGGTTCTCAATCTAAACAAGAATGAACTTTTCTTCAATTTTCTGTTTGAGTTGGAGCCCGTTCTCCTTTATTTTTTCAAGAAAATAATTGTATTGGTTTATTCCACCTCAAGTTTGCAATGTGATCTATGATTTAATTATTGAATTCTACCTACGTGGAACTAAGATTTCTTCTAATTTCTTTTTTATTGATACATATGAACACTATATGAGCCCATGCGGACTTGAATCCCATTATATTTCTAGGTTGGGCCAATGGCGCAACATATCATTATCTTCCAAGTCATCCCATTATATTGCAATAGATGAATAGAACAAGTGGCAAATCATGTTGCGAATCAATATTGGCAACATCGTAGAAAATAAAATTGAGCCAAGAAAGCTCATTTTAATTTTTTTTTTAAAATTTTGACTTTATATTTATTTCTTTTTTCTGATTCTATCTCTTTTACTTAATTTAGATAAATCCCAAAGCATAGGAATATTTCAGAGTTATTAATCTAGTGTTCCCTTTTTTCCTTTTGACATACGTCATGGTAATATTTAAAGTATCTATGAATTCATAAAATAATAGACAGAGCATAACAAACGCTACAACCATTACTCAAGTTATTAAAACTGAATCTATTGGACAAACTTTCAAAAATCTATGCATATAAGATGTCACCGCTACCTTAAATAGTATAGCTAAATATTTTATAGGAGAATTTTAACTTTTTCAAGATAAAAGTTTAGAAATAATATCTAATTTGTCCTGCCCAAAGTTAGATGATTTTAGATTGTATAAGGATATTTTCGTCAACAAGGTTATGGCTAGAGAAGACTGTAGTCATAAGTGTTGGAAGAAAAATTTATAAGTGGTTTACCAACATTATTGCCAAAAAGGTTCGGATAAAATTAAGAGATAGATTTGATGGAAAACTTTTTATAGTCAGTTAATCTATAGTGACCTCATAAGTTTTATAAATGTCACGAGACTTGAATTATATAAATATATGAAGCTTAAAAATCAACTTAAAAATGATAATAAAATATCTAAGTGGGAAATAGGAAGCTTTTGTCAAGACTTTGGATATATCAACTTGTCTACCCCTTCAAAAGAAGCATCCAAGAAAATAAAAACAGGATGCAAACACTATAAAAAATAAATCTGAAAAAAACCATATTACAGGAAAAAATTTAAAAGGCCTAAATGAGAAACCCACAAAGGTGGCTTTAAATGTTACAAAAGAAGCCGAAGAACAAAAAAATTTCGCCGGAACTTCGAACTGTTCATGACGGATTTCCACCAGTTTCCGGCCAGATTCAAGAGCAGCTGACGACTGGGGTTTGTTCCCAATCACCTAGCGCCCATCTTGACAAATTTTCAGGGGATTTGGACGAGCAGAACTCCGGGGAAAAGGACTGCCAGTCCGGCAGTGCAGTTCCGGCAAAACTGGCAGCGACAGAACATCAGCAGGTGCAGCGCCGTCTAGAGACACACCTGCACAACCAATTAACATCCCTCCACAGCCAGCCAAACACATTGAATTATAATTCGAACCCACGGCATCCCTGTTCTATTTCAGGCGACGGCGGCGCAACAGTGAACGAACAGCAAACAGAATTGTTTGCTTGCGAAAATCTGGGTGTTCAACCCAAAAACAACAATTCACAGCATCTTCCAATTTACAGGGGGCAGGTACTGCTGAATCGAAGCTCACGGGCTATTCCAAACTGGCCGGAAAATTTTGGAGATGTCATGGAACTAGAATTCCAAAACAGCCAGTCCAAATCGATGCAAAATGGGGTGAAGAATGCTTCAACAAATATACCCATTTCAGGTAAGTTCTCTTCCTTATTGAATTTTAATTCATTGGGTGAGAAAATAGGGCTGCCGGAAGTTGCTGTCGTTCGGGTGAATGAAAAAATCGAAAAACAATATCAAAATACCTATATCCCTATCAATAATACCTTAGAACAAACTATTCTATCAGAAAATCCCCAGGTTTGGTCGAATGAGCAAAATGATATTATTATGGGTGAAGATTCGGCTGGCACAAAAAATATTATGGCTGGGAAAATTCTGGCAGACACTCATAACCCATCTCAAGCTAATTTCAATTCTAACAGTCATATCAATGCCCCCAACCAGAAAATTAATTTTTCAAACACCACAAAATCAACTCCCCAAAACAACAAATTCAACAATGTTAAAAAAAATGGAAATCTGTCCACTAACACTGCTGCAAACAGTGAACGTGCACCTGAGGAACCCAAAAAAATTCCCCCATCTGTTGAAGGTCGGAAAAATCATAATCCCAATCCAAATACGTTTAAAAATCATTATCCAAAGATTTCGTCCAACTTTGATAATCATCAACCTCCACCAACAAAAGAAAACCAGTTTTTTCCCAAGGATAAGAACACCAACAACCCCACTCAACCACCTAGTAATAACAATAAATCCAATACCGAGCAAGAACCACCACCACCTACTGTTGTCCAATCGCTTGCTACCATTCTTAGAACTAATCAGGCCAAGAGTTATGTCCCTATCAAATTTACTCCACCACATATTACTACCAAACAAGGATTTCCGGCTGTTATTTTTAAAAAAGAGGACTTTATGATCAAGCTGGCTGATAGGTGTAAATTCACCTTGATTGGTAAATTTGCTAGCACCATGCCAAAGATGGATCTTATTCGAAAAAGTTTTATCCTCCAAACACACCTAACAGGAGGGGTCAAAATAGCTCATTTCAACTCAAGGCACATTTATATTGATTTAGATAATGAAAATGACTATATAACTGTGTGGACCAAACAGAAGATGTATATTGAGGGCAAACTTATGAGATTGCAAACATGGACCCCTACCTTTACACCAGAGGAAGATACTTCGATTGTTCCTGTATGGGTCACCCTCCCTGAACTCCCTTGGCACTGTTATTACTTAGAGTTTCTCACTGCTCTCCTATCTCCAATTGGTAAAGCATTGTACTTGGATACTGCCTCTGTCCAGAAGACTAGAGGAAGTGTAGCTAAAGTGAGAATTCAAATTGACCTAACCAAGGATAGACCTCACCATTTATGGTTGGGGTATGATGAAGATGATATCACAAAAGGAAAATGGCAAGCTATCGAATATGAAGATGTACCAGATTATTGTTCTTTCTGTAAGCATCAGGGTCACCTGGTTAACGACTGTTCTATAAAGAAAGATGATGAAGAAGTTAAGAAAAGAAGGGACGCAGATGTGGAGATTCATAAGAACATCAAGCAGGCAAATTTAGAGAAAAAAGAATCCAATCTATATAACGCTGGCTACAAGGAAGATCAACCGCAAGCTCAAAGGAAAACACCTGGTACCAAGCAGGGAGAGCAAACAGTGGAGGAGATTAAAAGTAAAAATCCAGAAGATCAATGGCAAACACAGAAGAGAAAGAATTTCAAAGGAAATTCTCACAATCAAAAACTTCAGGAAAGTAGCAAACAAGTTTACAGACCTATTCAGACAAACTCATCTGGTATGTCTCTTAACTCTCTCCCAAATTGTAATGTTGAGCATGGAGTCCATGTTCAACAACCCCCTCCCCATAACCATAATGAACAGGAGCAGATCAACAGCAAGGGGACTCCAAATGATAACAAGGCTGAAGAAGCCAATAAGCAAACTCTCCAGCAAAATGGAAATAAGGCCAAAAATTCAGGTATTGACTCAATGCTCCCAAAACCCAAAATTCCCAATAGTCTTAAAGCAGGCATCAACACAGAACAAGGAAGTGGAATGAAGACCACAGGTATTGACTCAATGCTCCCCTCCCCCATGGCTCCCCCCAAAGATAATGATGTTATTGTTATCCATGATTCTGTAGTTGATGGAGGTATGGAAGGTTTGGAGGAGAAACCCACTAACATGCAGGAAGGGATATCCAAAGGGGGGTGTTTGTCTCATGTTTTGCATGAGAACCAATACACAGACCTTAGGAACGACTCTAGAGCTCCTGCTACCTCTGTTCTTGCTCGCGGTATGGATTCAGATCAGAATATGGGGCTGCAACAGACTAATCTCCAAAAGAATATGACTGAGGAAGGAAATTTAGAGGAGAGTTCTAACCAGGAGCAGTCTTCTAATTCAAAATCCAAAAACAAGGCAAGTAAAAAGAGAAGGGATGCTATTAAAAAGAAGTTGGAAATTCTGAAAGGAACTTATGAAGGAAGTCCTTTTATGATTGAACAGAGCAGTAATGCCCCTAATTCTCGAAGTCATGAAAATCAGCACAAATCCCCAGAATCCCAAAAATCCAAAAATCAGTCCCAACAATCCAAATGTTTACGGCAGGAAGAAGGAAATAAGGAGGAAGTTGGTACAAACTTTAGTTTAGCCAATGAACAAGATGTCACAAATGTCTCCCCACTTCAAGCTTACGTAAGCCCTCCTAGGGAATGCGTCCTCAACTCCATTCCACCAATGCTTGAGGACTTAGATGACGAATATAGGGTCATACATTCTGAAGATGAGTTTGACCAAGATTCCCAATCCATAGGGGACCAAGATGCTGAGAATGAGGAGGAAGAAGAAATCAGTCAACTCTTGACTAGAACAGTCGGTCCCGGTACTGAATCGGAACAACCAAATGAAATCCAGCAGGCGTCGGTCAAACGAGATTTATCCCCAAGGAAACACCAGGATAAAGCTCATTATACTAAAGGCGCTGCCGCTGGAACATCTGTCATAACAAACAGACCCATAACCAGATCCCAAAGTCAAAGTTCTCAATGATTAGTACAATCATATGGAATGCTAGAGGTATCCATACCAAAGGTGCTATGGAGAGAATTAAAAATCTCTCCAAGCTGCACAAGTTATCCATGATCACAATTTTGGAACCGTTCACGGATAACTCTCATATCAACAATTGTAGAATGTACCTCAACATGAAGGAGGCAGCCTGTAACCCTAATGGAAAAATTTGGATCTTTTGGACTCAAGATGTTACTTGCACAGTCTTAGAATCCGATGACCAGCAGGTTACTTGTGAAATCAAGCATGAGGAACATCCTACCACATTCTTGACTACCTTTATTTATGCCAAGTGTAGAAACCATCTCAGAAGACCTCTTTGGGACAAACTGATGAGTTATGCGGACACTAAGTTGCCTTGGTGCACGGTGGGTGATTTTAATGTCATCACTGATCCTGAAGAGAAAATGGGAGGTTTACCATACAACATGAATAAAAGTTTCGACTTCATTAGTGTCATTGAAGCCTGTGGCCTTACGGACTTGGGCTTTCATGGACCTAATTTTACTTGGTGCAACCAAAGAGAAGCGGAAGCTAGAATCTGGAAGAGGCTGGATAGAGCTATGGTAAATGATAACTGGTTAGAGTCCATGCCTCACACCGCGGTTACACACCTTCCTTCGGTGGGTTCTGATCATTGTCCTTTGTTGATGAAGCTTACCGTAAGACAGGAGAACATCACCAAGTACTTCAAATTTTTGAACTGTTGGGTGGATAGTCAATCATTCCTACCTACTGTCGAAAACTGTTGGGGTGGAGAAATAAAGGGTAGCCCTATGTGGGTCTTTCACATGAAAATGAAGAGACTCGCTTCCACTCTTAGCAGTTGGTCAAAATCCGAATTTGGTGACATTTATGCTATTGTGAAGGAGTTTGAAGAGAAAGTCAGGATGGCGGAGGAACAGATATTGACTGAAAACACAGAGGAGAATAGAGCTAATTTACATGGACTGAACGCTGAATACATCAGGTACATGAAATTAGAAGAATCTATTCTCAAACAAAATTCACAACTGCATTGGTTCAAAGAGGGTGATGCGAACACGAGTTACTTCCATGCTCTGATGAGGGGTAGACGGAGACGGTTATTCATCCATAATATTCAAGATGACAGTGGAGTTGAATTTCAAGGTGACCAAGCTATAGCCAAAGCAGCATGTGAATATTTCCAGAACATATTCACAGGCAATGACAGGGCTATTAATGAGGAAGTCCTTGATTGTATTCCTAGGATGATTACCGAGGAACAAAACAACAGTCTACAAGCTATGCCAACCATTGATGAGTTGAGACATGTGATTTTCTCCATGAGTCCTCACTCGGCTGCCGGACCAGATGGAATGAATGGAAGATTCTTCCAAGCTTGTTGGGACATCATTAAAGTGGACCTCCTGGCAGTTGTTCAGGCATTCTTTTGTGGTCAAACTATGCCCAAATACTTTTCCCACGCTTGTTTGATTCTGCTCCCAAAAGTAGACCATCCTAATAAGTTGTCGGAATTCAGACCTATTAGTCTAAGCAACTTCACCAACAAGATTATCTCCAAACTCATTTGCCTAAGGTTAGCTCCCATTCTACCAAATCTCATTTTGGATAACCAGTCTGGGTTCGTAAAAGGCAGAAGCATCTCGGAGAACATTATGCTTGCTCAGGAGATTATTCACAACATCAAAAGGCCTAAAGAGGGGGACAATGTAGTCATCAAATTGGATATGACCAAGGCTTATGATAGGGTCTCCTGGTCATATATCTGTTTGGTGATGCGAAGGATGGGCTTCGGTGAGAGCATCATTGACATGGTTTGGAGAATCATGGCTAACAATTGGTACTCTGTCATAGTCAATGGTGTGAGACATGGATTCTTTCACTCCACTAGGGGCTTGAAACAAGGTGACCCTCTATCCCCGGCCCTTTTCATCATTGGAGCGGAGGTGTTTTCTCGGATGATGAATCATCTTCTCCAGCATCATTTATACCAGGGGTTTCACATGGAGAAAAAGGGACCGCAGATAAACCATCTCAGCTTTGCCGATGATGTTATCATCTTTTCCTCAGTGACTATTTCTACCTTGCAGCTGATTATGAATGTTCTTTCTACATATGAAAGTGTCTCCGATCAGCTCATCAACAAGGAAAAGAGTCACTTCATGGTCCCCGCCCACACACCTCAGGATATTATTAGCAGAATCAAGACCATCACAGGTTTCACTCAAAAAGACAGCCCCATCACATACCTTGGTTGCCCCCTATACGTAGGAAGGCAAAGAATCATTTATTTTTCAGGCATGGTGGCTAAGGCTGTAGCTAGAATCAGAGGGTGGCAAGCTAGGATGCTTAGTTTCGGAGGAAGGGCGACGCTTGTGAAATTTGTCTTGCAATCTCTGTCTATTCACACTCTGTCGGCTATCTCACCTCCGAAAACCACCCTCAGACAGATCAAATCACTCACAGCAAACTTCTTCTGGGGATGGGAAGCTGAGAGGACGAAATACCATTGGGCCTCTTGGGAAAATCTTTGCTACCCTTACGAGGAAGGGGGCATAGGCTTCAGGCAGCTGCCAGATGTTTGTCTTGCTTTGCAGTATAAACAGTGGTGGAGCTTTAGAACCAAGAACTCTCTATGGGCAAAATTCCTCAAAGCTAAGTACTGCCAAAGGGCTAATCCAGTGAGTAAAAAGTGGGATACTGGCCAAACTTTAGTCTGGAAGCATATGATGGGAAATAAGCTTGAGGCAGAAAAACATATTCAATGGGTCCTCCGTTCGGGATCATGTTATTTCTGGTGGGATGACTGGTTGGGAATTGGACCTCTTGCCTACCATAAAAACCCGATACCGAGGCTCAACAACATGACGGTCTCCCAGTTCATGGACAATGGACGATGGAATGAGGATATGGTGACTCGTCATGCTCCGCCTCACTTAGTTCACCAAATTCTCAACACACAAGTTCAGTTTCAACAGGGTGTTCCCGACCAACCTGTGTGGAAACTAAATACCCATGGGAACTTTACTTGTACCTCGGCTTGGGACTTAGTCAGAAGGAAAAGGAACAGAACGCTGACTAATACTTCCACTTGGCAAAAAAGTATACCATTTAAGGTGTCTTTTCTTCTCTGGAGAGCTTTAAGAGCAAAATTACCTACGAATGAGAAAATTGTTACCTTTGGGGGTGTACCAGCGGAATGTACTTGTTGCTACAGACCTGGTCTGGACAACATAGAGCACATTTTCGTAACAGGCCACTTTGCTAAATATATCTGGAAGTATTTTTCTGACCCGCTGGGAATTAATCAGGGAGCTACGTCGTTGAGAAGCCTGCTTATGACCTGGTGGACGTCCAAACATAACAGTGAGGTTCACAAACTCATCCTTCAGGCTACGCCCATATTTGTCTGCTGGAACCTTTGGAAGAACAGATGCGCTAGCAAATATGGCAGCAAGAAGTCAAATTCAAGTAGGGTCAAATACTCTATCTGCAGGGACATTTGGAGCATGCTAGTCACCACCTTTCCTTATATCACGTGGCCGTCTAAATGGTCAGATTTGAGTAATTTGGTGGAGAAATGTCAGCATGAAGTTAAGGTGATTAGAGTTCAATGGATCAAACCGATTCATCCTCTAGTCAAGCTTAACACAGACGGCAGCGCTCTCGATAACCCGGGAAGAATAGGAGCAGGTGGTATTCTTAGGGACCACAAAGGGAATTTGATATTTGCTTTTGCTTCCCCTTTAGGTACAGGTACTAACAACCAGGCGGAAATCCAAGCAGCGGTTTATGGGCTTCGTTGGTGCATTTTACAGGGTTATACTAAAGTCATATTGGAGGTAGATTCATACCTGCTCTTACAATGGCTCACCAACTCCATCGAACCTCAGTGGAATATCAAAAAATACATAGAGGAACTGCAGAACCTCACATCCGGGTTGGAGTACTTTCAAAGTAAGCATACATATAGAGAAGGAAACTTCACGGCAGATGCTCTTTCGAAGTATAGTCACGACCTGGACACTCCCCACCATTTTCACAGCGTGCAGGACATGCCGAGAGAAGCGAGAGGCCACTACAAATTAGACAAAATTGGCATGGCAAACTTCAGAAGAAGAAAGTTGAAGAGAATCAAGAAACCACCATGAGTTCTTAGCTTTTTTATGACTTTCTTTTCTTACTATGTAAGGGGAGAGTCTCCCTCATTTATTGCTTTCCTAGAACTTATGTATTGGAGAGGAGTCCTCTCCGTTAGGTGCATAGTTTCCAGGATTTCATTTCGGTAACGGGGATGGGTTGGCTGTTCTTAGTAGGATGGCCGACCTATGAACCACCATTAAATCGGAGGTAAGGTTTATGTCCCCCTCCATGTATTTAAAAAAAAAAAAAAAAAAAAAAAAATGTTACAAAAGAAATACTAATAAGTGTTGAAACTGTGAAAAATTAGGCTAGAAAGCTAGAAATTGTCGAGTCCTTAATAAAAGAAAGACAAGATCAATATATTAGAACTTGAGCGAAAAATCAAAATAAATTGTATTTTGTTCTTGACGAAAATGAGAATAGTTCTTCCTCTGAAGAAAGTTTCAGTGAAGAAGACCAGTTTAATGTTGCATACACTTTTGACATTAGTGACTCAACTAATAATTGTGGATACACGGAAGCAATCTGCGACTGTGATAGCCACTGATAAATGTCATTACCAATAATAACAAGGAGGTATTATTTGATATGATTGATCATATTGAAGATAAAGATCTTAAAAGAAAATATTAATAGAATTAAAAAGTATAGTTCTTAATCAACATCAAGATAAAGAAACTATTGAGCCCTTTAATTTGAAAAACGTACTAAAAAAATTTTAAGAATGAAATTCTAATACAACACTAAAAGATATTCAAACTGAATTATTACGTTAAAAATGAGGTCAAGGAAGTTAAGTAAATAATTAATAAGTTAGAAACAAAAGAACTTGCTAATAAACTATTAAATGAACTAAAGGCTATGCAAGGATCTGAATTATATCAATTCAAACCTGGAGAAACATAAAAATTAGAAAAGGATGAAAAAGTTGAGTCTCTAGAAAGAATTTTTAGAAACTAAATCAGGAGTAAAAACTATTGCAATAATCAAATCCAATAGCAGGCATATATCTATCACACTAGTTATAAATAAAAATTAAACCTCATGAAATTGCATTATTAGATACAGGCACAAACCAAAACTGCATTATTGAAGGAATAATCCCTACTAAGTACCTTGAGAAAAGCACAACACTGATATTCTTTGCGACAGGAAAAAGACTCAAATAAATTAGAAACTCCATAAGGTACACATATGCAATAATGAAATTTTCTATATTAATAATTTTGTAATTACTAAAGGCATAAAAGAGGAAATTATATTGTGCACCACCTTCATAACCCAAATGAAACCACATGTCGCTAATTTAGATGACATCCACATCACTGCTTTAGGAAAGGAGATTATTTTTCTCTACCTAAGTAACTTGCCAAAAGAAGAAAGTGATTTATAAAAGAGAAAACTATCTTGAGAATAAATCTACTTTATCAATAAATAAACTATTTAAAAAATGAAATTAACCTTACACAAATTGAATCCTCCTTATAACTATTAAAATTATAAAAAAAGATTATAATTTTAATACCTCTTAATCCATGGTTACTATCAATAAGTCTATTAAGACTATTAAATTATTAGCAACTGAAGACATTAACAGATTTAGAAAAAATATAAGTTTCTTCATATAAAACTTGTCCAAGTAGCAGTTACAATTGTATCGATTAGGCTTAGACATACCTATATGTCTTTTATTCAGAGACAATAGGCTATTGGACTTTGATGATTCACTGTTAGCAGTATTATAAAGTAATCTAGGTAATGGCCTGGTATATTTTAATTGCTATCCAAATTATTCTATAGATATAAATTATCAAAATGCTATGGATACCCTAATATTAAATCTTAAAACAAAAAATATAAATAGTAAAGCAAATACTAGATAAATAGGCATAATATATATAGTATATTATAGGCTAATGAAAACTACCCTAGCTCCCAAAGCAAGAATAGTAAGTAACAAAAGAATTATCATGCTTATGGAAGCCAATCATAATTTCAATTATATTTTTATCCCAAAAATGGTAAAATGGGATGATGCATTGTTAGAAGACAATTGACATTTTGACTCCATAGCAGAACAAGAAATTGAAGAAGAATATTCAAATATTGAGAAGATAATACAATTTCCAGATGCATCTATAGAATTTAAATTTCTAAACCCAATCGTTTAGTCATGCTTCTTCAAGTAAAAAAATATCTTTTTCAAGACCTTCATTTTCAAAATCCAAGAAGAAAAAGAACTAACTCTTGAAGACATAGAGAAAAAATTAAAAGGGGTAAACTTTTCTAAAACAATTCCTGAGATTGAATATGAACCTAGAATTACCAAAGGAACAAGTCCTACTACTAATGGGATGCTAGGAGTAAGAGACTCTTTATGCATGTTAAGATCAGATGAGGAGTTTAAACCTGACTTTGAATATTTAGATAAACTCTAGTTGGATCAAGAAAATAACATAAAAGGCAATGGTATATAGAAAATATTCATTAAATGAAAGGTTATCCTTTAGAAAAAGTTCATGCACTAATATGAATGAATGAGATGTAATGTCGAGTTCTTTAAATGGTTCGAGTATACAGAAAAATTAAATGATAAAAAAGAATCGTTAAGTAAGATCGTTAATAAATGGCATATCAAAATTAAGGTGGTTGAATCTATAACTCCCCCATTGGTAGAATCGTTATCGCTACACTATTTACAATTGATATAGTGATACCCAAGGTGATCTTATGAATAAAGATATAAATAGATTAATTCAACAAAATAATTATACTAATCAACCATTATATGTAGTCTCTAATCAAATTGTTAAGGCTGATAATAAATTAACTTTTAATAATAAACCAAGATCTTCTAATAAAAAATAGAAACCCATAAAATATTCAAACTACCAAAATTTTCCAAAGATAAATTTCCCAAATTCCAAGAAAAGTTTGCAATCACAGATGATCTATAGAAAAATTTACTGGAAAATTAAAAGCTGAATTAAAATTAAAGGATGAAGTAATATCAAAAGATGATAAGGTCATAAGAACAACATCCGAAAAATCTGTAATGGCATTAACAAGTTAAGTTGTAAATATTTCATCAAAAAGAACTATTATAATAAACCCTCATTCCTAGGTATGCAGCGTGAAGAAAATGAATTTCTATCTCATACATCTCACTCTAATTAAATTGATGAAATGATGGACCTGCAGAACATAAAATATACAACAAGTTACATGAAATGGTAATGGCCATTACAACATATATAATGAAAAACTACACGGATAAACAAGATGCCACTTTAATCATATCTGCTGTAATGGCCAATCCTATTTCATATACCTTGTTGTATATTTAATATTCTTCAAGTCCATCAATATTATATTCAGCAATTTCAATTCTAGAGTGTGAAGTATGATTTGAAGGAAAATGCTATTTTTTGGTTTTTAAGCTAAAACATCTTATCTTTCACTAATTTAGGCTACGATGGGAGTGTTCTAATGTTTTTACTAAGTTTTGGTTTAGAAACGAGTTGCATTATCTGTAAGATCAGTCGAAGGCAAGACTGATCCAGTTATACTTTAATTTTCTATCTGCATTTGAGGTGAGATGATGTGTTGCTCGAGGTTATTTTCCGGGTTTTATTTTTACAATATCAAAGGTTATATGTACAAGTGGCCCGAGATTATTATCGGGTTCACTACTTTCTACATTTTGTTACGATGTTCGACATTAAAGGTCCGGATGGCCCGAGGTTGTTTTTCAGGTTCACTACTTTCTGCATTGGCAACATATTACATTGCATCATCCCATACTGCACTGCATTGCTCTTATATACTTGTATATATAATTGTATGCTTGTACTACTACTAGTTTCACTTTAACTTTTATCTGTTATGGTTTCTAGGTTGGTTTCCAAAAGATAATTCCTTTCATGTCTTTTATATTTTATACTATCTTCTGAGCTCAGTAAGCCTATGATGCCTACTCAATACCCTGAGTTTTTGTACTCATACTACACTTCTGCATTTTTTTTGAGGCAACACTCCATACGAATCACCCTGATGTGTCATGGGTTTACAGTACTTTCAACACTGAAAACTAACAAAAGATGCTAATCCTAGGTATGTTTATATGGATATGAGGTGTTTTTGTTCAGTGTTGCTGGGAGATAAGATTGAAAAAGTCAAAAAGGTAGAATGAGCAAAAGCTAGCAAGTTTGAAATATGAGGTAGGTAATGAGTCATCAACAATGGCAATGACTCATCTTGTGAACCATTATGTGAAGAGGTCCTAAAATCAAAGAATGGACTTTTAGAAGTACTAGGAAAGGATGGACTAGACGATTCATTATGACTAACAATGTAATACCCCGAAAGCCCTAAGATCAGACCCGAGGGTTGAAACAGAGAAAATAGGAATTTTTGCACAAGGTCATAGGACGAGTCCTCCAGTGACCCATGAAATACCCAATGTGTCATACCCTGCTAAGTCAAAGATCAGACCCCGGAGTTGAAACGGGAAAAACTGGAAATGGGTGCTTCGGCTACAGGACGAGTCGTTGGACGACTCGTGAGGAGACCCCATAAGTCGCCAGGTGCCTTGTTGCGATTCCTAGAGGAAATAAAGGTTAGAGGTCCCCACGGGCATGAGAACAGCTCGTTGTCAGCCACCACAAGTCGTCGAGTTAGCCGTAGGGTAAGGTGGAGAAATAAACAGAAGAATCGACCAGTGTACCTAACGGAAGGTGATCACGAGTCGTGGTCCCATGGAACGAGTCATTAAGTCACCCATTACGAGCCCTAAGAGATCTGTTATCCAGTGTACTTGACGGACGACTCGATGAGTCATTGCCTCTCTTGAAGAATCATTAGGTCCCTTGTTAGGACCCTGGTAGTTACTTTCAGCGATATTAGTAAGGGCTTTTCCGTAATTCCTAAATCCTAGAGGACTATTCTACATCATTTAAGGCTCATTTTATAGGGTTTTAAGAGGGGAAAACCTATTCTAAGCTAGTTCATTTCACGCATGCAAACTTGAGATCTTGAAGGGAGGATTGGAGCAAGTTTTGAAGGTTTCCATTGGAATCTCATTTTGGGGGATTGGAGAAGTGTTTAAATCATCTCTCCCAGGTATGTAAAGATATGAATGGGTGTATCCTTCCACACCCATGGCCAATTTCTATCAAATTATGATAAATCACCTATGATCAAGTCTGGGGTTTTCACCCAATTGCATAATTCTTCAATCTATATACATGGACATGATTAGATTCTATTTATATTGATAAATTGTGAAGCTTGGGCAGATTTTATATTGTTTTCAATACAAATCATATTTTCTAAGTTATGAATTTAAATGCCCATGGATGAAAAGTTCATAAAAGAGGTGAATGATGATGAATGTATGATGATGATGAGATTTGATGATTGAAGACATGTTTCTAAAGCTACACATGATTCTGAGGTTTTTCTCAAAATGAATTGAGTAGATCCAAGTATGATAAAGCCTTAGGAAATACCTACATGTTTATTTAAAATGATAATTTTCCCGAAATAAGCTTACCACATTGTTTGGAGTGAAATCTTCCAAATTTCATAATTTCTAGCTTGTGGTATGTTGAGTTAAATATTCCTACCTATATCTTACTGCATGATTTGGAGTAGATGCTCCTACTTATAGTTGAGCTTGTGGTATGTTTCAAAATAAAGCTTCTCATATGCATAAATTCATAATTGAGATGTATGTCATTATTGAGCTTAGTCGAAGGACAATGTTGAGCTTCATTCTTACATGATGTCGAGTCTATGCATGATTTCATTAATGAGCTTTGTCACTAGACAATGTTGAGCTTCATTTCATACGATGTTGAGCTACGCATTATTTCATTTTGAGCTTCATCAATAAACGATGTTGAGCTTCATTATATACATTGTAGAGCATTGTATGTTTTTGGGAGAAAAGTCTAGCACTGAGCGGGTTAAAGTTCGATCACCCTATGCCTTAGAACTACACGCCAACGTAGGTTGAATACTATATGGCTTGGGACCTCCCTAGTGAGCTTCCCCCTACCCGAATGTGCCTTCAGCTTGATATTGATATCATGGTAGCATCCTTAGCCCTGGCAAGGTCTTGAACGACTCTGCCCACTTGAGAGTGATAGTCGGGACCACTTAAGCTCTATCACGGTATGTCGGTTAAGTGATGAGTCTCCCACTGTCTATATCATTCAGATTTGCATATTCATTACTCATGATGATTACTTTACGCATTCTTGTTCTAAAAGCAAGGTTTTACTCATTGTTCAGCTTTTCAATATAAATGTTAAGTTTCAGCTTTGATTATTTTGATCTGTCACGATGTTATAAAGCTATGCGTGGTCATGTTACAATAAAATTGCGATTTTGGAATGAATGCATATATCCCTTTTTCCTATAATTGAAAGCTTATGATATGTTATGAAATGTTTTAAATGATTTGCTTAAGCGGTTTTATTTACCTTGCATACTCGGTACATTCCACGTACTGACCGCGTACTTTCTATGTTGTATTGTTTCATGATACAAGACCCCGCTCGCAGTTTCATCCCCGTCTTAGTTAGCTTTCTAGAGTTCTTATCTACTCAAGGTCGGTGAGTCCTCATCTTTCGGTGAGTTCACCCGTTTATCTATATATGCCCCTGAGTTGGTGCCTGACTAGCTGGAGCGGGTGAGCAGATTTGTGCATTGTATTGTAGTATATTTTTACAAGGACTGTAGGACAGCTATGCTCCACCAGGAAAATGACTTCTATGGCATAGTTTTGTAGTGCTTAATAGATGGAGGCAGCACACTCAAGGGAATGGGTGGCCAAGAGAGCCCGGATTGAGGACCACAGATTCTCTAAGCAGAGGTACGACAGTGGGCATCGACAACAGACCCACCAGAGATTGTCAGCCCCTGCATCATCAGCCGTGAGTGTGCCATCTAGGCCCTGACACGATCAGAGGGGGAGAGCGTCAAGCTCGAGGGGTCATAGCAGCAGACCTACATATTCCATCATTCCAGCTTGCCGTAGATATGGCCGAGGGTACATGGGCCAGTGCTTAGCAGGATCAAGAGCTTGTTTTGGATGTGGGCAGCCTGGACATATGCTCAGAGATTGCTGGCTGTGAGGCAGGATCAGGTTGGGGGCAAAGGCCTAGCTTCTAGTTCAGCAGCTCCGCCCCCATGCACAACACATCAGGGGGCATCTACTAGCACAACTGGCTAGCAGCATCAGAACAGATTCTATGCCTTAGCCACTCGCCAAGAGTAGGAGGCTTCAACAGATGTAGTGTCCATTGCCCTGGAAGGTTATGGATGGCTCTTCCCACTTGAGTGTGATAGTTGGGACCACTCAAGCTCTATCGTAGTATGTCTGTTAAGTGACGAGTCTCCCTCTTTCCGTATCATTTGGATTGCATATTCACTATTCATGATGATTAGTTATGCATGCATGTACAAGAAATAAGGTTTGACACATGGTTTCTCTTTTGATATAAATGTCATGTTTCAGCTTGACTCATTTGAGCCAGTCATGATGTTCTAAAGCGATGCATGATCATGTATAATCTGAGTATAATTTAATAATGAATGCATGTAATTTTATTCTTATCCTTAAAAGCTTATAATATATATATTACTTGATTAAATGGATTTATATTACCTCGTGGTTTTACTTAACTTGCATACTCGGTACATTCCACGTACTAACCGCATACCTTCTATTATGTATCGTTTCATGATACAGGGTCCGAATCTCAGGCTCGTCCTCATCCTTAGTTCATCTTAGCTTACGCTATTAGCTCATTGGTGAGTCCTCATGTTCCGAGGGCTGTTTGACAGACTTTTATGTTATCTTGAGTTTCAGTACTGTTCATGGTAGTTGGGGATGTTGTCCTATCAATCCATCCTATCTAGTAGAGGCTTTCAGACTAGTATGTAGTACTCAGCTCTTGTATACGTCTAGTATTTCTTGATGTTATGCACTGGTTACGTTTTTGCTATGTTTTATGTTTAAGGTCCTGCTTGTTTAATTGAGAATAGTTGTATGCATGTGCCATGGGTCGACTTGGGGTCTCTCGGGGTCCCTTGTCCCGTATCTATGATCCGAGCCTCTGTTTGGGTCAAGACAATAAGCCTGAGAACCAGAACCTATATCATAAAATGCTATAGCATAGAAAGTACATGGTCAGTACGTGGAATGTACTTAGTATGCAAGGTAAGTAAAACTGGCATTTAAAACATATATGAAATTCATAAATTATCATAAGAGTAGGACATCATGCTCATATCGTAAATCATAAAACATATCATATGGCACAAGATTTTCAAAACGTTCGTAACATAACATAATCATAATCATAATAGAAGAGGTTTACTTAACATGACTTGAGCCAACATACGTAATCATAACATGCATAAATCATGAGGAACAGTGGGAGATTCTCTTAACCGACATACGCCATAAGAGTACATGAAGCCCGACTTGTAACCCTAGTGTCACGACCCAAGCGTAGACCCGAAGCATAGACACGGGACAAAGGACCACGAGAGACCCCATGTCAACCCATGGCATAAGCATTCACTAACTCATTCAATAAACGTGAAGAAAACATAATTAAAACTCAATGGAAGTCTGACTTAACATAACAACAAAGTGAACATCTAAAGCTGAATACATGTCTAAGTCTGATAAGCCTCTAATCTGGACGGGTTGATGGCACAACGCCCCCAAGTAGCTCAACAATACTGAAACTGAAAATACAACCAAGATAACTGAAAGTCTAGTCCTCGAAATATGACGACTCACCAACTAAACAGGTACTGACTCTGATAAGCGACTATGAACGGGGTATGACCTAAGAACCGAATCCTGCATCATGTAATGATGCAGCATAGAAAGTATGCGGTCAGTACGTGGAATGTACCGAGTATGCATGGTAAGTAAAACCACTTAATAAATAAATCATTAAACATTCCATGACATATCATAAGCTTTTAAGTGAAAATAGGACACTACATGCAATCATTCTGAAATCTTACTCTTATCACAACTTGACTATGCATAGCGTTAGAACATCATGATTGACTCGAATGACTCAAGGCTGAAACATAACATTTATATTAAAAGTTGAACAATGAGTCAAACCTTGATTTATGAACACACATGCATAAGTAATCATCATCAGTAATGAATATGCAAATCTGAATAATAAAGACGGTGGGAGACTCGTCACTTAACCGACATACAACGATAGAGCTTATGTGGTCCCAACTATCACACTCAAGTGGGTAGAGTCGTTTATGACCTTGCCAGGGCGATGGACACTACCGTGATATCGACATCAAGCTGAATGGTCAATCGGGCCGGGGATACATCACAAGGGAGGTCCCAATAATATAATAGTATCCACGTACATTGGCGCGTAGTTCTGGGGCATAGGGTAATCTACCCTTAACCCGCTCAGTGCTAGACTCTTCTCCCAAAACATGCAATGCTCTACATCGTATGAATATGAAGCTCAACATCATCTAGTGACGAAGCTCAACATGAAATCATGAATAAACTCACCATTGTATGAAAGGAAGCTCAACATTGTCTATTGACAAAGCTCATTATGAAATCATGCTTACACTAGACATCATATAAATATGAAGCTCAACAATGTCGTTTCGACAGAGCTTAGAATGAAATCATGCGTAGACTCAACATCATGTGAAATGAAGCCTAATATTGTCCTTGAAAAAGATCGACAATAATATGCATATCAATCAAGGATTTAGCATATAGAAGGCTTTTACTTTTAAACATACCACAAGCTAGAATTCATAATAAGAGTTAAAGGAAAATTTCATCTCAACCATGTGGTAAGCTTATGTCGAGGAAAATCACTATTTGAAAACATCATATGGGCATCACCCAAAGCTCTACCATACTTGGGTCTATTTAATCTTCTTTGAAAACATCATCAAAATCATGGGTAAGGTTGGGGACATGCTTTTCATCATCTATTCCATCATCATCACATTCTTCCACAATCATTTCTATTATGACCTATTCACACATAAGCATTTTAGATTCATTTTTTTTTGAAAAATTATTTTGTAAAAGAAATTAAGTTAGAATCCGCCCAAGGTTGGTAAACCATCAATATCAACCTAATCTAATCATACAAATGAATAGAGATGTAAGAATCATGCAATTGAATGAAACTCCATACTTGATCATTACAAACCAATCACAAATTGATAGGGAATGGGCATGGGTGTGGAAGGAAGCACCCACTCATAGCCTTACATACCTTGGATTGAAGAATTCTAACTCTTTCTAATTGCCCAGCTGAGATTTTCCTCTGAAAACCTTGAGAATTCACCTTGCTTCTTCTCCTCAAACCCCAAACCTTGCATGCATGAGAGTAATGGCCTAAGATAGGTTTTTCTCTGCTAGAAACCCTCTATTACAAGCTTAAAACGACGTATATAGGCCCTTAGAACATAGGAATTATGAAAAGACCCTTACTAAATCCGTAGAAAAACACTACTAGGTGACCCTAACGGATGACCTGACGATTTGTCAGGATGGGCAATGACTCGCCGAGTCGCCCATCGAGTACACTAGTCAACTGATCTGCTGGGGCTCGTAACAGGGAAGATAATGACTCGTGCCTCGAGACCACAACTCGTGTTCACCTTCCTTCAAGTACACTGCCTTAATTCCCAATAAAAATCCACATGCTTGCTTACGACTCTCCTCACGAGTCGTTGGGACAGGCCACGATTCGTGGGGTCCCATCCGTTAAGTACATTGGATAAATCCTCCTTTGAAATTCAAACACCATCCCACGATTGACATGACGACTCGTGGTGGCTGACCATGAGTCGTTGATTCACTCATGGGGATCTCGATCCCTTGATCACTCCAGGCCTTCCCACGAGTCCTTTGACGACTAGTGGGGTCTCCTCACGAGTCGTTCAGTGACTCGTTCTGCAACTGCTGCATCATTTTTCATTTTTTTTAAATTCAATTAAGGGTCAGATTGTTGAATTATCGAGGTATAACAATATCTCTCCCTTGGGAACATTCGTCCTCGAATGTTAGGAACAAGCAGGAAACAGAACCAAGTAATTACCATACTCCAGTACTGATTATTTTAATCGAAATTTCACGAAATGACTACCTCTGAAGACAACCAACATAGCTGAACTAAATTCAGGCATCACATACATTTATCATAACATAATCCAAACTTGCGCACATGAACTGAACATAGAAACTGATTAGAGAATTAGGGCAAAAACTGATACCTTATGTCGGAATTGAGCTGGTAGAGAACAAATGTGGATATCTAGCCATCATGTCTGCTTCGGCCTCCTACGTAGCTCCCTCAACCTGCTGATTCCTCCATAAAACCTTAATTGAAGCTACCTCTTTGTTCCTCAGCATTCGAACTTGTCGATCAAAAATTTTAACCAGAATTTTTTCATAACTGAGGTTGTCTTTTACACCAACGCTGTCTACTGGAACCACCAAGGCTGGATCACCCAAGCACTTCTTCAAAAGCGATACATGGAGCACGGGATGAACTAAAGCCAATTCTGAAGGCAAGTCCAGCTCATACGCCATCTTACCAACTCTTCTCACAACCCGATTGGGGCCAACATAGTGGGGACTGAGTTTACCCTTCTTTACGAACCGCATGATTCCCTTCATGGGAGATACCTTTAGATACACCCAGTCGTCCACACCGAACTCCAAATCTCTTCTCCTTACATCAACATACGATTTCTGACTATTATTCATGGTTTTCAACCGGTCCCTTATCAGCTGAACCTTCACCATCGCCTCATGAACCAAATTAGGTCCTATCATGGCTGCCTTACCAACCTCAAACCAACCAATGGGCGATCTACAACTTCGCCCATATAGGGCCTCGAATGGTGCCATCTAGATACTAGAGTGTTAACTGTTATTATAAGCAAACTTGATCAAGGGCAAATGATCATCCCAACTACCTTTAAAATCCATAAAACATGCCCTGAACTTTTCCTCGAGGGTTTAAATGGTCAGTTCTGCTTAGCCCTCCGTCTGAGGATGAAAAGCTGTGCTTAGCTTAACCTGAGTCTCAAGCCCCTTTTGAAATGAATGCCAAAATTTAAAAGTAAACTTAGTACCTCGATCCGAAATAATAGACAAGGGCACTCCATGAAGCCGAACCAACTCCCGAATATACAGCTTAGCATAATCATCCACTGAATCCATCGTCTTAACCGGTAGGAAGTGTGCAGCCTTGGTCAACCTATCTACCACCACCAAAATGGAGTCGCATTGTCGGCGAGTACAAGGTAGGCCTGTAATGAAGTCCATATTGATTTCTTTCCACTTCCAAGTGGGAATGGTAATATCCTGAAGTATGCCTCTCGACCTCTGATGCTCGACTTTCACATGCTGGCAGTTTGCGCATTTTTCTACAAACTCCACGATATCTCTCTTCATACCGTCCACCTAATAAATTTCTCTCAAGTCCCGATACATTTTCATGGATCCTGGATGAATAGAATACCTTGTAACATATGCCTCATGTAATATACGAACTCTCAAATCGTCGACATCTGGAACACATAGTTGAACTTTGTATCGTAGCACACCATCTCCCCCTTGGGAGAAAACCTCCACCTTCTGACTCTACACCGCCTCCTTCAGCTTCTTCAAATTTAGATCCTCATCTTGCGTGGATTTAACATCAACCAAGAATGATTCTGACCCATTATGCACAACTACACCGCCATCGGTCGCGTCGATCAATCTAACTCCCAACCTTGCAAGTCGGTAAACATCTTTCACCAATTCCTTCTTCCCCTCATACACATGGGACACACTCTTAATTGAGAGCCTACTAAGCGCATCCACAACCACATTAGCCTTTCCCGGGTGGTAATAGACATTATGTCATATTCCTTAAGTAACTCCAACCACCTCCTTTGTTGATGATTGAGATCTTTCTGTGTGAACACATGTTGCAAGCTCTTGTGGTCCATAAATACATCCACATGGACCCCATACAAGTAATGCTGCCATATCTTCAATGCAAACACCACCGCGGCCAATTCAAGATCATGGGTAGGGTAATTCTTCTCATGCACCTTCAGCTGTCAAGAGGCATAAGCTATCACCCTCCCACGTTGCATCAACACACATGCATGTTCAACTCTGGATGCATCACAATAGACCATGAAACCATCATTACCCTCGGGTAGGGTCAACACCGATGCTGAAGTAAGTCGAGCCTTCAACTTTTGGAAGCTTTTCTCACAAGACTCCGTCCACTAAAACTTCACCTTCTTCTGCGTCAACTTAGTCAAAGGCTCTACAATGGATGAGAAACCCTTAACAAACCTCTGATAGTAGACAGATAAGCCCAAGAAACTCTGAATATCCGAAGGATTCACCGGTTTAGGCCAATTCTTCACCGCCTCAATTTTCTGCGGGTCCACTTTTATGCCTTTGCTAGACACCACATGGCCCATGAATGCCACGGAGTCCAACCAAAACTCACACTTGATGAACTTTGCATAAAATTGGCAGTCCTTGAGGGTTTGAAATAGTACTCTCAAGTGAGCGGCATGCTCCTCCTCGCTCCGAGATTATATCAAAATGTTATCAATGAACACGATCACGAACGTGTCCAAATATGGCTTGAACACCCTATTCATCAAGTACATAAAAGCTGCAGGAGCATTCGTTGGTCCAAAATACATAACTACAAACTCGTAATGACCATATCATGTTTTGAATGCCATCTTTGAGATATCACTCTCCCAGACGCTGACCTGATGATACCCAGATCTGAGATCTATCTTCGAGAAACACTTGGCATCCTGAAGTTGATCGAACAAATCATCGATCCTGGGTAAGGGATACCTGTTCTTGATAGTGACTTTGTTCAACTGTCAATAATCAATGCACATACGAAGGGAACCATCTTTCTTCCAAACAAATAATACTGGTGCGCCCCATGGAGACTAGCTCAGTCTAATGAAGCCCTTAACTAGCAAATTATTTAACTGATCCTTCAACTCTTTTAGCTCAGCTGGAGCCATCCTATAGGGAGTAATAGATATGCGCTGCATATCAAGAAGGAGGTCAATACTGAAGTCAATCTCCTGCTCGGGAGGAATACCTGGCAAATCATCAGGGAAGACCTCTGGATACTCACGTACTACTGGTATGGACTGGATAGTAGGGATTTCAGACTCCACATCCTTAACCCTAACTAGATGGTACAAACAACTCTTAGAAATTATATTCCTGGCCTTAAGGTAGGAAATAAATTGACCTACAGGCACAATTGAACTACCCTTCCATTCTAAGACAGCGTCACCTAGAAATCTAAACTCTACTGATCGTGTCCTACAATTAACTGATGCATAGCATGCAAATAGCCAATCCATGTCGAGAATAACATCAAAATAGGTCATGGATAACTCTATCAAGTCTACAGAGGTGACCTTATGAAGAACTGATACTGGGCAATCTCTATACACTCGTCCAGCTATAACTGAGTCACCTACTAGAGTAGTAACTGAGAAGGGCTCTGATAAGACATCAGGACTGACTCCGAAGCTACCGGCTATATATGGTTCACAAAAGATAGGATAGCCCCCGGGTCTAACAATACATATGCATCAAAGTGAAAGACTCTCAACATACCGGTGACCACATATGGTGAGGCCTCCTGCTCCTAACGAGTGGCTAAGGCAAAGAATCTTTTCTGGCGCTGCCCGCCAGCTGTGTTAGCAGACGCCCCCTGATGTGCTATGCATGGGGGTGGGGCTGCTGAACTCGAAGCTGGACCTCGGCCCCCAACCTGATCCTGTCTCGCAGTGGGATAATCTCTGAGCATATTTCCGGGCTGCCCACATCCAAAACAAGCTCCTGACCCTGCCAAACACTA
This sequence comes from Datura wrightii, assembly GCA_035772735.1. Taxonomy (NCBI): domain Eukaryota; kingdom Viridiplantae; phylum Streptophyta; class Magnoliopsida; order Solanales; family Solanaceae; genus Datura; species Datura wrightii. The sequence continues at coordinate 134,279,716 of JASDFA010000016.1, forward strand.
TCCTGTGTGCCCTCGGCCACACCTGCGACAAGCTGGAGTGCTAGATTCTGCGGGCCTACTGCTCTAACCCCTCGAGCCTAGCGCTCGCCCTCTCTAATCATATTTTGTCCTAGATGGCGCACTAAGTGCTGAAGATGATGGGCATGATGAGGTCTGGTGGGTCTGCTGTCGATGCCCACCACCGAACCTTTGTTGTGAGAACCTTTGGCCATCAGTCCTGGCCCTTTTGGCCTCCCTGTCCCTCGAATGTGCCGCCTCCATCTGCGGAGCATAGAACACTATGCGAGGAAAGTCCATGTCTTGGTGGAGCATAGCTATCCTATAGTCCTTGTCCAAATAACCTGCTATACCATGCACAAATCTTCTCACCCACGCCCTCTGGTCGGCCACTAACTAAGGAGCATACTTCGATAGGCGGTTGAACTCAAGGGAATACTCTAGTACTGTCATCCTCCCTGGCTTCAGATTCACAGATTCTGCTGCTTTCAACTTCCTCATTTCTCGAGGGAAGAACCAATTGATGTATGCAACCTAAAACCCCTCCCATGTGACTGGACCTGTTCCAGCGACCCTGCCGTCCTTCCACAGGCGGAACCAAATATGTGCAACCCCTTTCAACTAGTAGGAGGATAACTCTGCGCACTCAACACTGCTCACCCCTATAACTTGGGTGATCTTGACAATCTCATCAATGAAATCGTGTGGGTCCTCATCTACCTTGGACCCAAGAAACTCCGGCGGTTTCATCCTCATGAAGTCCCTGACTCGAGCCGCTGCCGCATTGCTATTTTGCGAAACATGCACAACGGCCCGCTGATTGACATGAGCGGTCAAGGCCTGCGCTAGCATTTGAATGGAAGGTCGGAACTCAGCGTGAGCAGACGGCTTCAGTGCTTGAGGCTCCTAAACTGGTGGGGCTGGCTTATGCTCATGACTGTTTCCATCCTCGTGGCCCTCACCCCCTCTGTTCCTCCTTCCATTCATCCTTCGAGGAGCCATGATTGTGCAATCACAGATAGCACGAATTAGAAGGACAAAAAGGTTTTTCATCGCATGACATAAATCATGAAAGAAAGGGAACATTTCCTAAAACGTCTAGTAGCCTCTTCATCATAAGTGTGACGCGTTTCACACCCATGAAAAAGGCTCTACTTAACGCGGCTTTCAGACTCCCTAGGACACTTCAAATCTATGGCTCTGATACAAAGTTTGTCACAACCCGAGCATAGACCCGGATCATAGACACGAGATAAGGGACCCCGATAGACCCCAAGTCAACCCATGGAATAGGAATTAACTAACTCATATAATAAACGTGAAGAAAACATGATTCTAAACTCAATGAGAGTCTAACTTAACATAACAATAGAATGAACATCTGAAGCTGAATACATGTCTATGTTTGATAAGCCTCTAATATGGATGAGTTGATCGGACAACGCCCCCAACTAGCTCAACAATAATGAAACTGAAAATACAACCAAGATAACTAAAAGTCTAGTCCTCGAAAGATGAGGACTCACAAACCAAACAGGTACTGACTCTGATAAGCGACTACGAATGGGGCTAGAACTAACAATCGGATCCTGCATCATAAAATGATGTAACATAGAAAGTATGCGGTCAACACGTGGAATGTACCAAGTATGTAAAGTAAGTAAAACTGCTTAAGTAAATAAATCATTTTAAACATTCCATGACATATCATAATCTTTTAAGTGAAAATAGGAGACTACATGCAATCATTCTGAAATCGTACTTTTATCATAAAATGACCATGCATAGCTTTAGAACATCATGATTGACTTGAATGACTCAAAGCTGAAACATAACATTTATCTTAAAAGATGAAAAATGAGTCAAACCTTGCTTTATTAACAAACATGCATAAGTAATCGTCATCAGTAATAAATATGCAAATTTGAATGATAAAGACAGTGGGAGACTTGTCACTTAACTTACATACCACGATAGAGTTTATGTGGTCCCAACTTATCACACTCAAGTGGGTAGAGCCGTCTTGACCTTGCCAGGGCGATGGATGATACCATGATATCGATATCATGCTGAAGGGCCAATCGAACCAGGGATAGCTCACAAGGGAGGTCCTGATAATAAAATAATATCAACCTACATTGGCGTGTAGTTCTGGGGAATAGGGTAATCGACCCTTAACCCCCTCGGTGCTAGACTCTTCTCCCAAAACGTGAAATGCTCTACATCTTGCGAATACGAAGCTCAACATCATCTAGTGACGAAGCTTAACATGAAATCATGCATAAACACAACATCATATGAAACGAAGCTCAGCATTGTCTATTGACAAAGCTCGTTATGAAATCATGCATACACTAGACATCATATAAATATGAAGCTCAACAATGTTGTTTCGACAAAGCTTAGAATGAAATCATGCTTAGACTCAACATCATGTGAAATGAAGCTTAACATTTTCCTTGACAAAGCTCGACAATAATATGCATATCAATCAAGGATTTATGCATACAGAAGGCTTTACATTGAAACATACCACAAGCTAGAATTCATAATAAGAGTTAAAGGAAAAGATTTCATCTCAACCATGTGGTAAGCTCATGTCGGGGAAAATCACTATTTGAAAACATCATATGGACATCACCCAAAGCTCTACCATACTTGGGTCTATTTAATCTTCTTTGATGAAATCATCAAAATTATGGGTAAGGTTGGGGACATGCTTTTCATCATCTATTCCATCATCATCACATTCTTCCACAATCACTTCTATTACGAACTATCCACACATAGGCTTTTTAGATTCAATTTTTTTAAAAATAATTTTGTGAAAGAAATTATGTTAAAATCCGCCCAAGCTTGGTAAACCATCAATATCAACTCTATCTAATCATACCCATGAATAGAGATGTAAGAATCACGCAATTGAATGAAACCCCATACTTGATCATTACAAAAAAATCATAAATTGATAGGGAATGGACATGGGTGTAGAAGGAAGCACTCACTCATAGCCTTACATACCTGGGATTGAAGAATTCTAACTCTTCATAATTGCCCAGCTAATATTCCCCTTTGAAAACCTTGAGAATCACCTTGCTTCTTCTCTTCAAACCCCAACCTTGCATGGATGAGAGTAATGGCCTAGATAGGTTTTTCTCTTCTAAAATCCCTCTATTACGAGTATAAAATGACGTAGTATAGGCACTTAGAACATAGGAATTAAGAAAAGACCCTTACTAAATTCGCAGGAAAACACTGCCAGGTGACCCGAACAAGTGACTGGACAATTCGTCAGGAAGGGAAACGACTCGTCGAGTCGCCCGTCGTGTACACTAGTCAACTGATCTACTGGGGCTCGTAACGGGGAAGATAACGACTCGTGCATCGAGACCTCAACTCGTGGTCACCTTCCGTCAAGTACACTGCCTTAATTCCCAATAAAAATCCATGTGCTTGCTCACGACTCTCCTCACGAGTCGTTGGGACTGGCCATGGCTCGTGGAGTCCCATCCATTAAGTAAACTCGATAAATACTCCTTTGAAATTCCAGCTCCACCACACGATTGATATGACAACTCGTCGTGGCTGACCATGAGTCGGTTATTCACTCGTGGATATCTCGATCACTTGATCACTCCAGGCCTTCCCACGAGTCACCTAACGACTCGTGGGGTATCCTGACGAGTCGTTCAGTGACTTGTTCTACAACTGCTGCAATATTTTCCAGTTTCTCTCCAATTCACTTAGGGGTCCAATTCTTGAATTCTTGGGGTATAACACCTAGTTCTGGAGGGTGTTTGTACCTTGCCAAGGGTTGGAACAATGAAGGGTGTGATCACACATTAAAAGGGCCATTTGGGCTAGGGACAAACATGATAGGGTCCCAACATACCTACGGTGGCACATAGTTCATGAGATCCGGGGCTTAGTTTGAGCCCCGAACCTACTCGGTGTACAATACTACTCTCAAAACATATATAACGCTCATAATAATAAATACATGAGTTCATGGGATAGTTAAATCATGATAATTGTAAACATGCTTGAACATACATAAACTAGCCATGAGTTGAGGCCCGTGGGTCGGCCAAAAATATAATTCATGATTGATAAAATTAATACATACTTGTAGATTATAAATGTAGTTTGAAATTCATAAGGTCATAGTAGATAACATAATAAATTCATAAATAATTTAATGATTCATGCTGGGCTTATCAAAACACCAATGGATCAATGGATCATAAATCGATTCATCATGGGGCATGTATAATCAAGCTTAATTATTTTGAAATTCAAAATCAATAATATTATAATCAATTTAAATCCCAAAAGATGATCACAATCAGTAGATAATGATAGGATTTCATAATCACAAGATCCATAATTAAATCATTTAATTTTATACAAATAAATTACAAAACACCATGAGTTTTTGATAATTTATAAGAAAAATAATAAAGTTGGAGCATGGGTATGGAAGGAACCACCCATTGATGACCTTACATACCTGGAAAAACTGATTCTTAATCTCCCTTGACAACCCAAGATGAAATTTAGAGAATTTGGAGAAGAACACTTTGAATCACTTTCTAGACTCCTCTCTATACTCTTGCATGCATGAATGTGGTTTAACATGAGCTAACCCCCCTTAAAAGATCCCATTTAGATCTTAAAACAACATAGTTTAGGCCTTAGAAACTTAGAAATTATGAAAACACCCTCATTGAAATGCAGGAAAAACACTGCCAGAGCCCCTAATGAGGGACCTCACGATCGTTGCCAAGGGGCATGACTCATGGCTAGGACCCGTGAAGTCCATTTTCCAAAACACTCAGGGGGACCCCATGAGGGACCCCAAGAATCGTGTTGGGTGACCACGACCCGTGACCCCTACTGCCCCAAAACCTTGACTAACCCTCCAATGCAGACTGCGAGTGACCTCATGAGTCGTGAGGTCTGACCATGACTTGTGGTCAGGCCCGTGACCTCCTCAATATGAGCTTTCCCAGCTTGCTGACCACGAGTCACATCATGACTCCTAGTCACTCCTCAAGACCCACCTCACGAGTCATCCTGCAACCTGATCCAAATTTCCAGTTTTTTTCTCTATTTTGACTTCCGGTTCTGATCCTTGGGTTCCCGGGGTATAACATCGAGCTTTCTCAAAGGACAATGTTAAGCTTCATTCTTACATGATTTCGAGTCTATGCATGATTTCATTAATGAACTTTGTCACTAGACAATGTTGAGCTTCGTTTCATAAGATGTGGAGTTATGCATGATTTAATCTTGAGCTACGTCAATACACGATGTTGAGCTTCGTTATATACGATATAGAGCATTTCATATTTTTTGGAGAAAAGTCTAGCACTGTGCGGGTTAAGGGTCAATCACCCTACGCCCCAGAACTACGCACCAACGTAAGTTGAATATTATAAGACTTGGAACCTCCCTAGTGAGCTTCCCCCTGTCCGAATGGGCCTTCAGCTTGATATCGATATCATGGTAGTGTCCTTAGTCCAGGAAAGGTTTTGGATGGCTCTGCCCACTTGAGTGTGATAATGGGGACCACGTAAGCTTTATCGTGGTATGCCGGTTAAGTGATGAGCATCCCACTGTCTATATCATTCAGATTTTCATATTCATTAATCATGATGATTACTTTACGCATGCATGTTCTAAAAGCAAGTTTTGACTCATCGTTTAGCTTTTCAATATAAATGTTATGTTTCAGCTTTGAGTCATTCCAGTCAGTCATGATGTTATAAATCTATGTGTGGTCATGTTATGATAAAACTGCCATTTCAGAATGAATGCATGTAGCCCTTTTTCCTATACTTGAAAGCTTATGATATGTTATGAAATGGTTTAAGTGATTCACTTTACTTAACTAGTTTTATTTACATTGCATACTCGGTACATTCCACGTACTGACCGAATACTTTCTATGTTGTATCGATTCATGATACAGGACCCTACTCACAGCTTCACCCTCGATCTTAGTCAGCTTTCTAGAGTTCTTATCTTCTCAGGGTCAGTGAGTCCTAATTTTTTGAGGAATAGACTTTCAATTTCTTTTACGTATTTCAGTTTCAGTATTGTTGATTTAGTTGGGGTCTTGTCCCATCAAGTAGTCCAAATTAGAGGCTTTCAGACTTATGTATGAGTGGCTTCGGATGTTATTTTTATGTGATGTTGAATTAAACTTCCACTAAGATTGTATCCATGATTTCTTTAGTATGTTTAATGAGTTAGTTATATGCTTATGTTATGGGTCGAATTAGGGTCTCTTGGGTCCCTTGTCCCGTGTCTACGATCTGGGCCTCCGTTTGGGTCACGAGACCACGAGTCGTCACGTGACTCGTGAGGTGGATGGAAGTTGGCTAAGATTTTGTGGTTTGGGTGTTGAACAAGAGACAAGCCATGATTTGTTGTTAGGGCAATGAGTCATTAGGTTGGTCATGGTCAAGAAGCCAACATGAATGATTGGATGATTAGCAGTGGTCCCACCGACTAGTCACCATGAGTCGTCAAGTAAACCACGAGTCGTGGTATCCCTCATGGTGACTGGCAGAGTGAAGGTTTCTAGTGATGGCAATGAGAAGCAGGAAACGAGTCATAGTTATAGGCTATGAATCGTCTAGTCCCTTATTGGGACTGGCAATGTAATTTTCCTGCATATTTATTAAGGGATTTTCTGTAATTCCTAAGCTCCTAAGACCAAAACTACGTCGTTTTAAGCTTAGATAGGTTTGTTTTGAGAGGGTTAAACTCATTCTAAACCTATCCCTCTTCATGCAAGCAAGCCTTGAAGTTCTTAAGGGTGATCAAGCCTAGAATTCATCAAGTTTTTCCCCAATTCCTTTGGGCATACATGAAGGGCGTGAAATTAGAAGTACCCTGGTATGTAGGGTTATGAATAGGAGTATTCATCCACTCCCTTGCCCAACTCCTTCTCAAATTCATGCACAATTCTAAGTTGATGAATCTACGGGGTTTTAACCCAACTTGTGAACTCTCTAAGTATCTATCATGTGTATACTCTATTCATGTTTCTAATGTTTAATTCAGATTCATGGGCATGTTTTATATTGTTTTCAATTACATTTCATATTTTCAAAGTCTTGCAATTACAATGCCCGATTATGAAAGTTCATGAAAGGTTGAGATTATGATCTATGTTTTCAAGTATGATGAGATATATATGATGAAAGTATTATTTCAAATTACCCATGTTTACATCAATGATTTTTATTATCTAAAGTATATATAAGTTTGGGCTAGCCCATATAATCAACTATGTTCATGATTTACTTAAATTTCATGTTATTAGCTTACCATATGGTTTTGGAGTCTAGACTCCCACTTTCAGCTTATGGTATGGTTTGAGCCAAGGCTCCTCAAGTTATATTTTCAGATTATGCATGTATTATTATGATTCAGCTTCGTCCCAAGACAATGGTTCAGATATTTTTAAAAACGTGGAGAGCATATGCATGTTTTTGGGAGTAGTGTCTAGCACTGAGTAGGCAAACGATTCATTCAACCCTTTGCCTCAGAACTACGTGCCCACGTAGGTATGTTCAAATTATTTGCGACCTCCCTTCTGAGCTTTCCTTAACCCCAAGGGGCCTTCATCTTGATATCGATATCATGTAAGCGCCCTTAGCCCTGACAATGCTTTGGAAAAATCTGCCCACTTGAGTGTAATAGTTGGGACCACATAAGCTCTATCGTGGTAGTGTCAGATATATGATGAGTCTCCTATTGCTCCTCATGATTTCACTTATGCATGTTAATTAATCATGATATTATTTTCTAATTAGGTTTGACACAATGTTTAGTTTTACATATGAAAAATCAGTTTCAGCTTTGGTCATTCGATTCAGTTATGATATTTAGTTATGTTTAAGTCATGTTTTCAGATATCAGTAAGCAAGTCGTACTGTCAGAATCTTACGATGAAATATTTTATGATATGCATGATTTCTGACTTTTACTTACTTAGCAGTTTTATTTACTTTGTATACTCATTACATTCCATGTACTAACTGCATACTCTATGCTGTATCATTTCATGATATAGGCTCGGACATTCAAGTTCAGCCCCGTTGATAGCCAGATCCTCAAATTTAGCATCTCCCAAACAGAATTGGTGAGTCCTTATCCTTCGAGGGCCCCCTTTTATCAATTGTATTCAGTATTTTCAATTTCAGTCTTTAGTGAGTTAGTGGGGTCTTGTCCCATCAACTCATCAGTATATAGAGGCTTTTCAGACATAGCATGTATTCGGCTTCAGATCAGTGTTATGTACTCAGATATTCGATCTTATAATATTTTCAGGCTTCTACTGTCTTATATGTTAGATTTATGCATTCATGATGTTAAGCTTTTGATGTCATGTTCATGCCATAGGTCGACTTGGAGCCTCACAAGGTACTTTGTCTCGTGTCCCGAACCGGACCTATATTAGGTTCATGACAAACTTGGTATCAGAGAATTAAGTTTTGAAGTGTCCTAGGTTTTCTGAAAGCCGCGTTAAGTAGAGACTTTTTCATGGGTGTGAAGCGCGCCACACTTATGACGAAGAGACTACGAGAAATTTTAGAAAAACTTCCCTTCTTTAATGATCTATGTTGTGCGATGAAATGTCTCTCTATCCTTCTAACTTGTGATATACACGTTTGTAGAATCATACCTCCTCGATGAGTTAATGGATGATGGAATGCAAATGGAAATGGCCATGAGAATGGCAACGGAGATGGGCACTAGTAGGCCCCTGCAACCCCGAGGATCATGTGCCCGAGCAGGTAGGGTAGCTGGAGCGGGCCCTATTGGTTGGGATGAGTTCCATACCGCATTTTCGATCAGTTCTTTCCCTGAGAGACGAGGGAGATCAAAGAAGCTGAATTTATGAACTTGAGGTAGAACAACATGATGGTCTAGAAGTATGACTTAGAGTTCACCCGCCTATTAAAATATGCACCTGAGATGGTGGCAGATTAGAGGACTCGAGTGAGCCAGTTCGTGCATGGGATAGCAGACTATTTGATCAAGGATTCTTGGGCCATGATGCTTCATCAGGACATTGACTTCCCATGAATAGTTCTGTACGCCCAGCTGATAGAGGTTGTACAGGCGAGTGAGTGGGAGAGAGAGGCCAAGAGGGCAAGGACTGATAGCTTTGCATTCTCCCAGCAGAGACCTGGTGGTGGACACCATTAGTAGTCCTACCAAAGATCATCAGCCCTAGTGCCGTGAGCAGTGCGTGTTCCTTCCAGATCAAGGCGCGACCAGAGGGAACGAACAACAGGCTCTCGAGGTCAGGGGAGCAGATCTGTGGAGCCCACTATTCCAGCTTGTGACAGGGGTGGACGGAGGCACACTAGTAAGTGCTTAGCAGGTACAAGTGCTTATTTTAGGTGTGGGAAGCTCAAACATATGCTTAGAGATTGTCCAATAGCTAGACAGGGCTATGGTAGAGGCTGAGACCTAGCTACTAGTTCAGCAACCCTACCAGCATGCTCAGTTCAGCAGGGAGCCTCCACTAGTGCAGGTGGTGGTCAGCGTCAGAACAGATTTTATGCCCTCATATCTCATTAAGTACAGGAGGCCTCTCCAGATGTAGTCACTAGTATGTTACAAGTATTCCACCTTGATGTATATACTTTGTTAGATCCAGGGGTTACTTTATCTTTTTTCACACCCTATATTGCTAGTAGTTTAAGATTCAGTCCCGAAATCCTATCAGAACCCTTCTCAATCTCTACTCCAGTCAGTGATTTAGCTATAGCTCGATGGGTATATAGAAATTGCCTGATCACAGTCCTTCAGAAAGTCACTTCAGCAAATTTAGTAGAGCTAGGCATGACAGATTTTGATGCTATCTTTGGCATGGATTGGTTACATACATGTTATGCCTCAGTAAATTGTAGAACCCATGCGGTAGAGTTTCGATTTCCGGGTGAGCCAGTCCTAGTGTGGAAGGGTAGTTCAGCTATGCCTATAGGTCATTTCATTTCTTACCTTAATGCCAGAAAGATTATCTCTAAGGATTGTGTGTACCATCTAATTAGGGTTAAGGATGCTACATCTGAGGCCATAACTATCCAGTCAGTTCCCGTAGTGTGTGAATATCCAGAAGTGTTTCTAGATGATTTATCGGGAATTCCTCCCAAGTGGGAGATCCATTTTGGTATTGACCTTCTTCCTAATATGCAACCTATATCAATTCCTCCTTTCAGAATGACTCTAACTAAGCTAAAGGAGTTGAAGGAGCAGTTGAAGGAACTTTTAAATAAGGGTTTCATCAGACCAAACAAATCCCCATAGGATGCACCAGTTCTCTTTCTCCGAAAGAAAGACGGTTCTCTTCGGATGTGCATTGACTATCGACAGTTGAAAAAGGTCACTGTTAAGAATAGGTATCCCCTCCCTAGAATTGATGACTTGTTTGACCAGCTTCAAGGTTCCAAGTTTCTCAAAGGTACACCTTAGATCTTGGTGTCATTAGCTCTGGGTTAGGTAGAGTGACATCCTGAAGGCAGCCTCCAGGACTCGGTATAGTCACTATGAGTTTGTAGTTATGTATTTTGGACTAACGAATGCTCCTTCAGCTTGTATGGATTTGATAACCAAGGTGTTCAAGCCATATTTGGACATGTTCGTGATTGTGTTCATAGGTGACATTCTCATATTCTCTTAAAACAAAGAGGAGCATGCTGCTCATTTGAGAGTTGTGCTACAGACTCTTAAGGATCGCCAGCTATATGCTAATTTCAACAAGTGTGAGGTTTGGTTAAATTCCGTAGCATTTTTTGGTCATGTGGTGTCAACTTAGGGTGTATAGATGGACTCTGAAAAGATAGAAGCTGTGAAGAATTGGCCGAGACAGGTTGTCACGACCCGAGAGTACAACCGGATCATAGACACGGGACGAGGAACCCCGAGAGGCTCCAAGTCGATCCAGATCATAATCATCGCATACACTTAACATAAGAAACGTCAAACATCATGAACAAGTGGAAGAATTGACTAGGAACTGATATAAATCAAAACTACATCTTAATAACATTTAAATACAACGATGATCCTGTCTAACAAGTCTAAAAGCCTTCTAATAACTGATGAGTTTCTAGGACAAGCCCCTAGCTAACTCCAAGGGTCTGAAAACTAAAACAAGTTAAAATGAGAATATAAACCACGTCCTCGGAAGATGAGGACTCACCGCTAGCAGCTGGAAGACAAGGAAAAACGTATCTAGTCACGCGACTGGACCTGGAGATTTGAATCTATAACATAAAACGATATAGCACAAGAGGCGTGCGGTCAGTACTTGGAATGTACTAGTATGGAGGAATGTAAACAAATATCTCATAATCATCAATATACAAATAGGGAGTACTGTAAATTACCGGATTAGTAACATAACCGAAAAGAGATATAACAATCTCTATGATATCCACATATTCATGATAATCATAATTACATGATAAGGACATGCATTTTCATAAGTTCAACTCGAGCATAAAAGTATTGATCTTATGACACAGGAATGCAAAGTCATGACTGATATATAACGGGTCCCCGACTGTCCATGGAAACATTCTCACTTGCGAAAATCCCTAACCATCGAAGGAAGGGAAAACTTTGATATAAGAAGTCACTGACTAACTAGGGATGTACGAAATACTCTTGCTAACGAGGACTCCCAACTGACTAGGGAAATAATCTTGCTAATATGAGAAATCCCAACCGACTAGAGAAATACTCTTACTAACGAGAAATCCCGACTGACTAGGGAAATACTCTTGCTAATGAGAAATCCCGACTGACTAGGGAAACACTCTTGCTAACAAGAAATCCCGAACCACTAGGTAAATACTCTTGCTAACGAGAAATCCCAACTGACTAATGCTAATCCGAATCGCAATGACTAATCAGAGACAAAAGGATAGTTTCTGATTTTCATCATACAACATTTTTATCAATAGGGTGGGGCTACTTTCTAATAACATCAACCGAATAGTTGCAACATCATTCTCATGCATTATCATCATTATGCGCCTCATCATGGATTCCAATTTATATCTATCTCAGGCATCTCTTGCTAAGGAGTATTCTACAGGGTCAAACTATGTATATACTGTCATGACATTCCGAACTCCAATTTCATCTCATTCACATGTAATACGAGATCATGCATTGTTTATAAATACAACTCATATTCTATCAAGATATATGACTTCGCTTATTTAGGTCTACAACATTCCACACACTTGTCACAATCACTTCTTTGTAAACTCTTTAGCCATGGGAGTTTTAGATTCCAAGATTTTTATAAAGATAATTTTAATAAGGAAAACATTATAGAATCCTCCCGGACTTCGTAGTTCAACAATGGAGGTAAAATCTTCTTATGCCAAATTAATTAAATCTAACACAGGGTAAGGACACCTAACTTATTTCAATTACTCAAGCCCATAAGTTCTACTCAATCCCGTATGATCATCAATATCATACACAAGTCATTAGAGTTAATTATGCAATATTTTCACAGTTCCATCATGTTCATGAGTTTCTACGATAATCATGAAAGGAATGTACAATTCCCAATCAATACTAGCATCAATTTAGGGAGAACCTACTACATGCATATATACTCACCTAATCTTCACAATTTCGTCATATTCATGCATGACTATGACAATCAAGTGAACAATAAGCAGAAACCATTTATTACTCAAGTCAATTCATGAAGAACATGCTACCATCATACAATCCTGACATGTAATCCATAATCCAAGGCGACCCATTAATTAATATTCCAATTCATTCCATAATTGAAGTAAATATTAGAATTTCAGAAAAGGATGAGGAAGAAATTACCCATTAGTCAAAACCTTGGATCATGATATTTTAAATAATTTAAATTGGGTTCTTATTGAAAACATTTTGGGGCACAAGGATGACAAGATATCCTTGTTGAAGTCCCACATACTCGGTAGAAGAAAATCCCGCTTGATTATCTTCCTTGGAGCTCGAAGAACACCTTGGTGAAACCCCCAGGATATTTATGAAGAGAGGAGGAAGAAATAGATTGAGAGAATGAGGGTTTAGGCTTAGGAGTTTGTCTTGGTGACTCAACAAATGGTTGTTTCAGTATTCAGAATGGATCAGAATCCTCCTTGTTGACCGAAGTCAAGGCTAGGCAAGACGAGGATCCTACCTTGGTAAAGTTGAAGGAAGCTATATAGAATTAGAAGGTGGAGGTCTTCTCCCAAGGGGCAGATGGTATGCTTCGATATTAGGGTCTTCTGTGTGTTCCAACTGTTGATGATTTGATAGATCATATGTTGTACAAGGATCATGATTCCAGATATTCTATACATCCAGGTGCCACCAAGATGTACCATGACCTATGGGAAGTCTATTGGTGGAATGGCATGAAGAAGGACATAGTAGAGTTTGTGACAAAGTGCCCGAATTATAAATAGGTGAAAGTTGAGCATCAAAGATCTAGAGGTGTGCTTCAATATGTTAGTATCCCTACTTGGAAGTGGGAGGAAATCAATATGGATTTCATTACAGAGTTGCCTTGTACTCCTTGACAGTATGACTCTATTTGGGTGGTTGTAGATAGGTTGACTAAAGCAGCCTATTTTCTACAAGTCAAAACTACCAATTCAGTGGAGGATTATGCTAAGTTATATATTCGTGAGCTAGTTTGGCTGAATGGAGTTGTAATACCCCGGGAAGGCCTAAGAATAAACCTGGGAGTTAAAATTGAAAAGTGCAGAAAACCTGGCAAAACATCACAGAACGGACCATAGAGTGACTCATGGTAACAAACCACGAGTTGTTGTATGCCGTCATTGGTTAGGGAAAAGATGGTGTCAATGGAGACCACGGGAGATGTGATGACTCTTTATGGGAAACACGAGTCATCATTTGCAGTCGTAGGAAGGGGATAGGCTGTTCAGATGACTTTCAAATGGACATCCCAATGAGCCATTAGAATTGACCATGAGTCGTTGGTTGTGGTTGTGGTTTGGGTTTTAGTTGTTCTAGTGGACTCTACTGGGGATAAAAACGGTCCATTGTTTGTTGTGATGGGTCATGGTGTGACCTGTTAGGAGATGTGATGCCAAGGTTCAGGGGGTTAACCACAGGCGATGTGACGAGTCATTGGTTGAAGGTATAGGTCGTCCCGACTGTCCATTGTTTGGGTTCCGAGAATTGGCTACCAACAGTGGTTTCAACAAGGGATGTGACGGGTCGTCGTTGGTTCCAACGACCCATTAGTCCCACCCGTGGGATCGATCTGGACAGTTTTTTGGGTAGGTTCATTAAGGGTATTTTTGACTTTTTCATGATACGAGGACCTAAACTACATGGTTTTGGCTTGGGAAAAGCTGGGTTTTAAGAGGATGACCTATTCTAAACTCCCATTCATGCATGCAAGACTTTGAGAGGGGATTCAAGGGGAGATTTCAAGCTTTTCACCTCAATTCCTTCAATTTCATTATTGGGCTTTTAAGGAGGGTTAGGAGTTGATAATTCCAGGTATGTAAGGTCTTCAATGGGTGGATTCTTCCACACCCATGCTCCTACTAAATGATTTTACTTATAAATTATCAAAAAAACTCATAAGGGTTTTGTATTGGGTTTGTATAAAATTAATGATTTAAGTACGGGTTTTGTGATTTTAAAATCTTATATTAATCTACTGATTTTGATCATATGTGAGATTTAAATTGAGTATAATATTGTTGATTTTGAATTTCTAAACAATTAAGCTTGATTATGCATGGCCCATGATGAATCGAATTATGATCCATTGATCCATCGATGTTTTTGATAAGCCCAGCATGAATTATTAATTTATTTATGAATTTATTATTTTATCTATTCTGAACTTATGAATTTCAAGCTATATGCATGATCTACAAGTATGTATGAATTTTATCAATCATCAATTATGTTTTTGGCCGACCCACGGGCCTCAAGTCATGGCTAGCTCTTATACGTTCAAGCACGTTTATGATTATCATGATTTAACTAGCCCACGAACTCATGTATATATTATTATGAGCACTACATATGTTGGGAGTAGTTTCAAACATCGAGTAGGTTCGGGGTCCATGTTAAGCCCCGGATCTCATGAACTACATGCCACCGTAGGTATGTTGGGACCCTTTCATGTTTGTCCCTGGCCCAAGTGGCCCTTTTCATTTGTGATCACGCCCTTCATGGTTCCTACCCTTGGCAAGGTACGAACACCCTCCCAACTAGGGTTACAGTCGGGCTTCATGTGTGCTCATATTATGTCGGTTAAGAGAATCCTCACTTTTTCTCATGATTTACGCATGTTTATGATTATGAATGTTGTCTCAAGTTATTTTAAGTAATGCTCTCTTATAATGATTATGATTATGTTTACGTTACAAATATTTCGAAAACCTTGAGCCTTATGTCCTATTACAATAATTATGTTATGACCATGTTGTCCTATTCCTATGATCACTTATGAGTTTTATAAATGTTTTAAATGTCCGTTTTAATTACCTTGCATACTCAGTACATTCAACGTACTGACCGCATACTTTCTATTATGTATCATTTCATGATACAAGACCCGGCACTCAGGCTCACCCTCCTCAGTAGCTCCTCAGAGTTCTCTATAACCTTATTTGGTGAGTCCTCATGTTTTGAGGGCCATATATTCAGACTCTATTGTTTCTCTTTTAGTTTCAGTATGGTAGGGTTAGTTGGGGTGTTATCCCATCAACCCATCTTTCATGATTAGAGGCTCTTCAGACTATAAGTTATATATAATCTTCATGTATGGATCATGTATATTAATTTCTCCATTATTATGACATGTTTACGTTTTCTTATGTTAAGTCTTCCGCCTATGTAAATGAATTAGATGTATGCTCATGCCATGGGTCGACTTGGGATCTTTTGGGACTCCTCGTCCCGTGTCTATGACTCGGGTGTACTTTTGGGTCGTGACAAACTTGGTATAAGAGCCATAGGTTTATGTGTCCTAGGATGTCTGAAAGTCGTGTTAAGTAGAGTCTTTTTCATGGGTGTGAAGCGTGCCACACTTATGACGAAGAGGATACTAAACATTTAGGAATGTTCCCTTCTTTCATGATCTATGTCGTGATATGAAACGTCCTTTACTCCTCTAATTCATGCTATTCATGTTTGTAGAATCATGCCTCCACGCCGAGTAAATGCCAGGAGGAACGGTAACGGTGATGATCATGAGGGTGCATAAGATGGGGAGCACCTGCCAGCTCCACCCGTTCATGAGGGGCACGTACCAGAGCTAGCCGCCCACGCTGAGTTTAAGGTGGTGATCCAGATGTAGGCACATACCATGACAACTCAGGTCCAAAATCAAACTGTGGCCCATTATTCGCAAAATGGAAATGCAGAAGCTGCTAGGGTAAGGGATTCTCTGAGGATGAGCCCTCCAGAGTTCACAAGGTCGAAGGTAGATGAGGACCCACAAGACTTTATTGAGGAAATTCTTAAGATCACCCAGGTTATGGGGGTGAATGATGGGGAATGTGTCGATTTAACCTCCTATCAGCTCAAGGGGGTAGCACATATATGGTTCAAGCAATGGAGAGGTGTTAGAGTAGTGGGTGTAGGCTCGATAAGTTGGGATGAGTTCCATACCACATTCATGGATCGGTTCTTCCGTCGGAAAATGAGGGAGCTGATCTTGGGCAGATTTATATGCCCAAGTGATACTCAAACGTATTATTTTCGCCTTGTTTGTGTGCAATATGTATATATTCTCATGTAATTGGTAATAAAATGTGAATTTATACTAACCAACATGATTAGCATTTGTTTTGCAGGTAAATATGATTTTTAGGAGCAAAAATGCATGTTGGAAAAATATCGGAGTTGGACTTGGATGCGAGCATGGAGACGACATTGGAATGTGCAGAATATAAGGGCTCCGCGATGGCGCCGTGCCACGCTACCATCGCGGAGGCACACTGCTTGGAGAGGGAATTAATTGACAAATTCCAGTGAAGCCTCGCGACAGCTCCGTGGCACGGAGATAGGCCTCCGCGTTGGACTCCGTGCCACGTTGAGGCTAATTTACCGGACCCTGGATTTCCAGTGAAGGACCGCGTCCACGCCGTGTCACGGAGGCAGTGCTCCGCGTTGACCTCCGTGACACGTTGCTTGTTATTCCGGGAAAAATTTTCCTCTAGTATAAATAGCACACTTAGGTTTATTTTAATTAGTTCAGTTGGAGTTCAGACTTAGTGGAGCTAGGACGTGGGTTAGCAGCAGTTGAGGGACGAAAAAGCTAAGAGATTTCTTCTCTTCCTTTCTTCTTTCAATCAATTGTATGTATGATTTACACTTGTTTTAGGATGATCAATCCACAAATGAGTGGCTAATTCTCTTCCTTGCTAAGGTTTTGAACATGTGTAGTGAATTTTGATTGTAAATGATATGGTTTTCTTCTTCTTCTTTCATGTTGTTCTATTAATTCTTGTTCTTACTGCATTAGTGCTTGGCCGACATTAATGTACATCTAAAAAGTCCAATTTCACTCGAGAGAGCAAGAAATTGGAAAGTTGTGAATTAATAGGGTATTGTTCTTAACTTGATTTGGGAAAATTGGGTTTTGATGTGCTTTCCTGATAGAAATAAACTTGAAAGCCGTATTAGTCAATTTAGGAACCGGAATTGTATTGCTAGGTCGTAAAATGCATTTGATCACAGAAATGTAGACGGATGGTTTATGATTCTTAAGTGAAATTAAATACGAGAGTTTTAATTTCTAGGCTACTGTTCTTGGCTAGCAACATGAGGAAGAGATTAACCGGATTATTATTACAATCGAAATCATTACTTGTTCTTAACCTTGGCATGCTCATATCCATAGTTTAAATTCACGGTAAATAATTGTTAATAGTTTTAGTATATATTTTATAAACAAAAACTCAATTAACTGTTGGTTACGTTGTTGTTAGCATAGTTAGAAGTAAGATAAGAATATAGTATACTTAGGCAAATTTTACATACCCTGAGCTTCCTTGGATCGATACTTGGCTTACTTAGCCACTTTATTACTTGTTTGACCACGTGCACTTGCGTGTCGGTTTATAATATATAATACCAATCGAAATAGCATCGAACAAGTTTTTGGCGCCGTTGCCGGGGAGGCTAGGCAAATTTGTGAAATTGTGTTTAGTGTAAATCTACTGTATTTTTATTTTTATTTTTATTTTCTTAAGTGTTAACAACTTGGTCTTAGCCTGTATTTTGCAGATTTTGTTTCTGTGAACACTGGCAAGGGACAAGGAGCTGGTGGAATCTTACTTAGAGTCTGAACGTGAATTTCATAGTCAACGTAGAGAAGCTCTACAAAAGAAGCTGCAGTTGTTCCGACAATCTATTATGGAGCAACAAAATCCACCAGTTGTGAGGGCAGTGTTAGTGCCCGATGAAGCAGCAGCAAGGCCAGTTCACAAGGTGGCAATCCCACACGCTAACAATGTACATTCTAGCATCCGCAAACCAGAGCCTGGAGGGAGGTTTGAATTAAAGCAGAATATGGTGCAACTCTTGCACACAAGCGGGCAATTTACCGGCCTCCCTCATGAAGATCCACAACAACATCTCCAAAACTTTTTGGAGATAAGTGACACTTATATACCCGCTGGAGTGTCACCTGATTATGTTCGGCTCACCTTATTTCCATTTTCCTTACTTGGTGAAGCCAAGAGGTGGTTAAAAGCTAAACCACCCAATTCTATATCAATGTGGGATGATCTTGCACGGATGTTTTTGATTAGATTTTTCCCTTCTGGTAAAACAGCCAGACTTAGAAGTCAAATTCTAAGTTTTAAACAGAGGGAGGGAGAAAATCTATATCAAGCCTGGGAAAGATTTAAATCCATGTTGCGGGACTGTCCTCATCATCATCAGTCCAATGAGGTGTTGGTACACACATTTATTGAGGGTTTGGAACCCCACACTAAAATTCTGTTAGATTCAGCAGCTGGAGGGCAAGGCAATCCAGAATGGAATGCAGATTCATCTCGAGGTGGAGCAAGGAAAGCAGCGGGAGTGCTTGAAGTGGATGGATTTACAGCTATCGCTGCACAGATAGCTACCTTGCAAAATCAGTTAAACTATCACTTCAGCAATATGAACTTGAACCAGCCTTCAGCTTCGGTCAATGCAGTCCAGCAGATGTGGTGTGAAGTGTGTGGTAGTAGTGAGCATTCAGCTGAATGCTGTGGTGCAAATCCAGATTCTGTTAACTTTGTGGGCAATGCACAGAGAAATCAGCAGCAGTTTGGTAGTGGCTACAACTCAAATTGGAGGAACCATCCGAATTTTTCGTGGGGTAGCAACAACCAACAAGGCCAAAGTTCTGGTCAGGGTATGAAGAGAAATCAAGGAGGGCAACAAAACTATCAAGCTCAATTCAGAAATCACAATGCCCCTCCTCCACCACCATCACCGACCATTGAGGAGATGTTCAAGACCATGATCGCTAATCAGGCACAATTGCAGGCTGACTATGTTAAATTGGCAGCCGAAGTGAAGAACAATTAGTTGGCGACCAAGGCTCTTGAATATCAGTTTGGGCAATTTGCTAGTGCCCAAAATACAAGACCCAGAGGAGGACTACCTAGCGACACGGATCCTAATCCGAAGCAGGTAAATGCGGTGACCACGAGGAGTGGCTTACAATTGAAGGAGGTGGAACCGGAAAGACCGCCTCAAAAGTCAGGAGCAGCAGATGTTGAGGAGGAACAAAGTTCTGATAGGGGGAAGACTAAAGAAGCAGAATCAGAAAGGCCTCCACCCCCGTTCCCTCAACGACTTAAGAAACACAAGGAGGAGGCGTGTTTCAAGAAATTTATGGAGGTGCTTAAACAGGTACATGTTAACTTACCTCTTGTTGATGTCTTGCAGGGAGTGCCAAAGTATGCAAAATATATTAAAGACATCGTGGCTAACAAAAGTCGTTTGACTGAGTATGCCACGGTGGCTTTAACGGAGGAATGCACTTCCCGGATTCAGAATAGACTGCCCACGAAACTGAAAGACCCTGGAAGTTTTACTATCCAGCTGACTATTGGGCAAAGTATCCGAGCTCGTGGATTATGCGACTTGGGGGCAAGTATAAATCTGATGCCATCTTCGGTGTTCAGAAAGTTAGGTCTAGGGAGTCCTAGACCTACCACAGTAATCTTGCAGCTAGCGGACAGGTCCTTAGCTAAACCGGATGGTATTGTTGAGGATGTGTTAGTGCAAGTGGGCTCCCTCATTTTTCCGGTCGATTTTATTGTTCTGGACTTTGAACCAGATGCTGAAGTCCCATTTATTTTGGGACGTCCCTTTTTGGCAACCGGAAAAGCATTAATTAATGTAGCTGCGGGTCAACTTACAATGCGGGCACATGACAAGATAGAAGTATTTGACGTGTACAAAGCACCCAAGCTCCCGATTGTAAATGAGGAACTCTCGGTGATCAATGTGATTGGTCATGGGAATGCTGATATAATGAATGATTCCTGAGAGTTAACAAGAAGGCCACCAGATGAGGTTGAGCACTACTGGGGGGAGGACAAGGATCGTGAAAAATCGTCCCTCACCCTAGTAGATAATTGAGCATAATGGACGTCGAGCCGCGACGGTAAACCAGGCGCTGCACGGGAGGCAACCCGTGAAAAGAAAAATATTCTATTTTTCTTCTTTTAGTATAGTGTACATAATTTGTATTTTTTATTTTTCATTTTTCATTTTTCTTGATTTCGTACAAAGTTTTCGTTTTAGTTAGTATTTTTTCATGGTAGTTAGGAAAATCTATTAATCTAACCAATTTCGTTTAGTGAAGTGATTTTCAGGTCAACCGGAGAAAAATATGCATGGAAGCGGGAAAAATAAGGCAAGGTATGAAAATATTTTTTATTGAAGAAACAGTGCACTGGGGCGTTGGCTCCGTGTCACGGAGGAGTGGCTCCGCGTTACCCTCCGTGACACGTTGAAGGCAAAATCAGATTTTTAAAAATTTCCAGAGAGCCAACGCGTTGGCTCCGTGTCACGGAGGAGGGGCTCCGCGTTACCCTCCGTGACACGTTGCCCTTTATTCAGTGCCGGGTCACACCGGGTTGCTGGGTGACCCGCGTGTTTTTCTTTAATTTAACCCCGATTTTGCCCCATTTTTCCCCATTTCTCTCCTCCTCCGCGACCAAAACACCCAATTCCCCCTCCCCAACCAACGTGCCACGCTAATAGGCAAGGAAAACATCAAATTTCTTCGGTTCTTCAACTAAAAGGTATGTTTTCATCGTTTCTCTCAAGTTTTTGGCGATTTTAGTCGAATTTGAGCATGTGAGGTGAAATATATCACCCCAAGTAGCAATTAAACATGATGTTGAATTATTTTGTGATTGATTATGTTCGGATTGTTGTAATTAGCGTTTGAACTCGTCGATTATGTGAATAATTCAAATTTGATTGTAGAATTGTATTCTAGGGCTTGGGTTGTTGAATTTGACTTGGGAAACTTGATAATTTGATGAATTCGATGCCGGGGTGTGGTTGTAAATTGAGATAAGTCGAGGTAAATATTGTGTGAATGTTGTGGGAAGACGAATTCTCGAATTGTTGGGGAAAATGCGAAAATTGTGTAAATTAGTTTGATTAATTGGATTCGTTTGTATATAGAATGTTTTTATCGTTGTTTTTAGTTTTTGTTTTTATTGCTTGTGCGATGGTTGAATTGTTAGCGATAGTAGGATTGGGATTAGCTGTATGAAGTCTGAGTAGTACGCTAAGCGTTATGCTGTCGAAATTTTCGTGAACGCACTAAGCAATATGTTGTATAGTTGTTTGTGTTTGGGGTTGTAAATAGAGTAATCCTTGCCGAAGTATTGTAAATATAGTTAAGGACTAAGTGTGGGGTAAACTTAGTTTAACCCGACCTTAGCCTAAGTTAACTTGTATTTAGCTTAACGTTGTGCTGTTTATGTATATTGACAGGTACAATGGCAAGTCGACAGGACAAGGGCAAGGGTGCTTCTACCTCAGGCACCGGACGGAAAATATTGAGGTTGGGCACTGCAGTCCCAGCTGCACTAGCTGTTCCGCACGGCCAACGCTGCCAATACGGAACAAGATGGGTAACCGATGAAGGGAAGAAGTGGTACGCGAAACACAAAGAAAACAAGTACTTCCCCGAGGAACATATTGCACGGGAACCACTTGCACAGGAGTTCCCATGTATTGTGCAGAGAATTGAGGCAGCTGGGCTCAGCTTTATCTTTCAGGAGCCCAAGGAGTGCAACCTTCATTTGGTCCGAGAGTTCTACGCAAATTGGAACCCGGCCATCAGAAGCCACACAATAAAAATCAGAGGGCAGATTGTCACTCTGGAACCCCACTAATTTAATGCCATCGTTGGAGCACGGTACACAAATGCCCACGTTCTCCGCCAGCTAAACATCACCCCACCGTACGCCGACATCAGACGTACGTTTTGTGGGGCTCGATCCACAGCCCGATGGAGTAGACATAAGGAGAGGGGTTACCACCAAACTCTGCCTTATTCGCAGATGAACAGGGAGGCCAGAATATGGCTGAAGATTGTATGTTCGTGCTTGATACCGGGAGTTCACATGACGGATGTGACCCGGGACCGTGTCTGCTTGGTGTATGCCCTTATGAAAGGGCTTGAGATTAATGTTGGGGCGGTAATTATATTGCCATGAAGAGAGCCAGACTGCACCAGGGCCACAGATACGGGTTTGGCGGACTCATCACCACCTTCCTCCGAGGCCTCGACATTGAGGAAGAGGCTTTGGACTATATTCCGCAGTTGGAGCGGAGGGCCCTTGACGTGACAAAAACTAAGGCCCCCGACACCACACACGGGCCAGTGCTGACTTTGGGCGAGCGACATGCTCATGACGATCAGTACATGGCACGTATGTTCGGCATGCAGATGCTTCAGCTACGGATTGGTGGGAGACCAGCCACCGAGGAAGAATTATGGCAGCTGGAGCTGGATTACCCATTTGGCGAGAATGCTAGAGCCTTATGCCGAGTGGGACCAGCCTTCGTGGAGCCGACGGATGACGATGTCCCTACTGATGAGGAGACACGTCGTGAGGACTCCGATGTGGAGTCCGATTACGACGATGGAGCTGACTCAGATATGGGCGACGAGGCAGCAGCACCAGATGAAGAAGTCGAATATTTCGACTAATCAGGGAGTTCCACCACCCGAAATTTTGTTTTGTAATTTTTGTGAACACTGGGGACAATGTTCGATTTAAGTGTGGGGTGGGGAGTAGCTAGGTGCTGGGACTTGGGCTCTAATTTGCTGTATGTTTTTCCTTGGTTTGTATGTATGTTTGTGCTTTCCCTGTTATGAACTGATTTGTGGTCTATGTGTATATATTTGTTTGTGTGGTTAATGATGTGTGGTATAAAAAGTTATGGTTGCCAGTGTAAATATTTTGTAAATATTTTTTTATTTTTTTCTATCGAGATGATCGATATTTTTCAAAATTTTCGAGAATATTTTGCACTTGTAAATATTTTCTTTCTATCGAAATGATCGATGTGTTGCAAAATTTTCGGTTTTTAATTTTTTTTTTGGGTTTCTCGGAGTTTATTTTCGGTTCTTTTACCGAGAATAGTCCCATTGAACCGATGTCATAGTTAGTGACCGTTCCCTATGATGGATGGATGACGACCGTCTTAAAGGAAATGTAGTCGGTAGGAGTAGGATTTTAATTTGTTTTTAATTTTTCTTTGGTGGATTGCATCAATGAACTGTAGTTGCTTTATGGTTGCAAAAATTTCGTTGCGTGTTGTAAATGATGTTCAAAATGTGAAAATGATTCGTTTGAAAGCATGCAATTTTGTAAATATGTTGAGTTACCTAGGCTGTAGAATTTGATTCAGTATGATTGAGGCTTAATCTTGAATTCATGTGATTGGCTAATTAGAGAGTCTGTGAATGCATCTTGATTCGAGCATGTGCATGAAGTGTGAAGTGAGGTTTTGGTATTCCATGCCATTGTGAATTGTCTAGAACTTGCCTGGTGTGTATACAAAACGAAATGAAGGAAGTGTAGTGTTGGAAAGGATGTAGGCATTTCTTTGTTTTAACCGATAGTTTCCATTTTTTTCTTGTCAAATTCTACCTTTTTATATGTTGTATACCCTAGTCAGCCCGTTGAGCCTTTAGCCGATTTCTTTCTTTCTTTTGTCCAAAATTATATAAACTAAGCTTTATTCCTTCTTTTCATTAGCCTTAAAGTCTATACGAAGCTCTTAAGCGCTTACAAAGAAAAGAAAATGTTTCCCAAAGTGTCAAAGAGTGAAAAGAGTGAAAAGAAAAAAAAAAGCAGAGTGAGGAAAGAAAAGATGATGTTGAAGAGGCACTTATTGTAATTAAATGATAGTGAGGGTACATGAAAGACCTTTGTTTTGTGTCAAGTGTGTTTGATGAAATGGGCAGTACGAAAGTAAACCAGCATGAATGGGAGAAAAAGAGAAAAGAGAGGAACAATGTCCATGAGTCGATGGGAATGTGTTGAAAAGGCGCTTAAGGATGCTAGCGACTAGTATTGGCTAATCCAATATATATACTAGATCCATAGCCCCGTTACAACCCATTAAAGTCCTACGTGATCCTATATTGCATTTCTTTATATTAGTGGAGTAATACACTAAGGGCAAGCCTA
Source organism: Datura wrightii (assembly GCA_035772735.1). Classification (NCBI taxonomy): domain Eukaryota; kingdom Viridiplantae; phylum Streptophyta; class Magnoliopsida; order Solanales; family Solanaceae; genus Datura; species Datura wrightii. The sequence goes on from JASDFA010000016.1 coordinate 134,304,477, forward strand.
TGGGTCATGACATGATGCATGTGAATTCCTTTGGGAGAGTGAGTGAAATTAATTTTTATATGCCCCTACTTGAATGTTTGTGTGTTGCATGAACAAAAAGTGGAAGATTCTCTTGAGTTGTGAGGGCACATGCTTGATGAAAGATTGATTTTCGTGTCGGATTTCTTGATTAGCTGATTTGCAGGAGTTTGCCGATATCAAGAATCAATTCTTAAAGTCTAGGAAGTCTTGATGTATTAAAGGTCATTGTATTGTAAGACCAAGCATGTTTTCGTGATGATTTGCAAAAAATTGAATAATCGGTATGACCGTAGCGTAAATTGTCGCACCATAGTGACGAAGGTTGGGATGTAATTTGCATGAGTAGTGTATGTGTTGTTCGAGGACGAACAAGGATTTAAGTGTGGGGTAAGTGATCTTGGGCAGATTTATATGCCCAAGTGATACTCAAACGTATTATTTTCGCCTTGTTTGTGTGCAATATGTATATATTCTCATGTAATTGGTAATAAAATGTGAATTTATACTAACCAACATGATTAGCATTTGTTTTGCAGGTAAATATGATTTTTAGGAGCAAAAATGCATGTTGGAAAAATATCGGAGTTGGACTTGGATGCGAGCATGGAGACGACATTGGAATGTGCAGAATATAAGGGCTCCGCGATGGCGCCGTGCCACGCTACCATCGCGGAGGCACACTGCCTGGAGAGGGACTTAATTGACAAATTCCACTGAAGCCTCGCAACAGCTCCGTGGCACAGAGATAGGCCTCCGCGTTGGCCTCCGTGCCACGTTGAGGCTAATTTACCGGACCCTGGATTTCCAGTGAAGGTCCGCGTCCACGCCGTGTCACGGAGGCAGTGCTCCGCGTTGACCTCCGTGACACGTTGCTTGTTATTCCGGGAAAAATTTCCCTCTAGTATAAATAGCACACTTAGGTTTATTTTAATTAGTTCAGTTGGAGTTCAGACTTGGTGGAGCTAGGACGTGGGTTAGCAGCAGTTGAGGGACGAAAAAGCTAAGAGATTTCTTCTCTTCCTTTCTTCTTTCAATCAATTGTATGTATGATTTACACTTGTTTTAGGATGATCAATCCATAAATGAGTGGCTAATTCTCTTCCTTGCTAAGGTTTTGAACATGTGTAGTGAATTTTGATTGTAAATGATATGGTTTTCTTCTTCTTCTTTCATGTTATTCTATTAATTCTTGTTCTTACTGCATTAGTGCTTGGCCGACATTAATGTACATCTAAAAAGTCCAATTTCACTCGAGAGAGCAAGAAATTGGAAAGTTGTGAATTAATAGGGTATTGTTCTTAACTTGATTTGGGAAAATTGGGTTTTGATGTGCTTTCCTAATAGAAATATACTTGAAAGTCGTATTAGTCAATTTAGGAACCGGAATTGTATTGCTAGGTCGTAAATTGCATTTGATCACAGAAATGTAGACGGATGGTTTATGATTCTTAAGTGCAATTAAATACGAGAGTTTTAATTTCTAGGCTACTGTTCTTGGCTAGCAACATGAGGAAGAGATTAACCGGATTATTATTACAATCGAAATCATTACTTGTTCTTAACCTTGGCATGCTCATATCCATAGTTTAAATTCACGGTAAATAATTGTTAATAGTTTTAGTATATATTTTATAAACAAAAACTCAATTAACTGTTGGTTACGTTGTTGTTAGCATAGTTAGAAGTAAGATAAGAATATAGTATACTTAGGCAAACTTTACATACCCTGAGCCTCCTTGGATCGATACTTGGCTTACTTAGCCACTTTATTACTTGTTTGACCACGTGCACTTGCGTTTCGGTTTATAATATATAATACCAATCGAAATAGCACCGAACAGGAGCTCAAGGTGGTAGAGTTTGTGAATTTAAGGTAGGGCAACATGTCAGTCAAGGAGTATGCGTCGAGATTCACTCGCCTATCTAAATATGCTCTGGAGTTGGTGGTGGATCAGCGGGCTCGGGTGAGCCGCTTTGTGCATGGAATAGCAGATTACTTGGATAAGGATTGTCGGATCGCCATGCTACATCGGGACATCGACTTTCCCCATATTGTGTTGCATGCCCAGCAGATTGAGTCGGTCTATAGGAGGCAGAGAGAGGCCAAGAGGGCCAGGACCGACAACTTTGGGGTTTCTCAGACTAGGTCAGGAGGTGGATAACGATAGCAGTATCAGCACACGATCGCTTCTCCAGCTCCATCATCAGCTAGCATGCCGTCCAGGTTCAGGGGAGACCAGAGAAGCAGGGCGCTAGGCTTGAAGGATCATGGTAGCATGCAGGTGGGCTGCACTTTGCAAGATGTAGCGAAAATCATACTGAGAGGTGCCTGTTTGGTGCGGATGATTGTTTCAGGTGTGGAAAGCCCGAGCACAGGATCAAAGATTGCCATGCAACCACTTCTACTGCTCTAGCTGCACGACCCCCTGAGTAAAGTTCCTCCACTTACTCGGTAGGTGGGCAGAGTCGGAACAGGTTTTATATTCTAATGCCTTTCCAGGAGCAGGAGGCTTCGCTAGATGTGGTTACAGGTAGTTGCAAGTCTTCCGTATCGATGCTTATTCTTTGTTAGATCCAGGAGCTACCTTATCTTTTGTGACCCTTACATTGCTAGTAGTTTCGGGGTTAGTCCTGAAATTCTGTCCGAACCATTCTCCGTGTCTACTCCAGTTGGAGAGTCAGTTGTAGCTAGGCGGTGTATAGAGGTTGCCCCATTATGGTGTTTCATAAGGTTACCTCTGTGGACTTAGTATAATTGGCCATGACTTATTTCAACATCATTTTGGGTATGGATTGGTTGGTTGCATGTTATGCTTCGATTAATTGTAGGACCCAAGGTGTGGAATTTTGATTTCCAGGGGAGATAGTTTTTGAATGGAAGGGTAATTAAGCTGTACCAACCGATCGGTTTATTTCCTATATTAAGGCCCAGAGGATGATCTCTAAGGATTGCGTGTACCACCTAATTAGGGTTAAGGATGTGGAGTCTGAGGCCCCGACTATTCAGTCAGTTCCATAGGTGTGCGAATATTCGGACATGTTCCTTGATAATTTGCCAAGTGTTCCTCCAGAGAGGGAGATTGATTTCGGTATTGATCTATTGCCCGATACACAGCCTATATCTATTTCTCCTTATAGGATGGCTCTAGCCGAGCTAAAAGAGTTAAAGGAACAATTGAAGGACTTGTTGGATAAGGGTTTCATTAGACCAAGCAAATCTCCATGGGGTGCACCGGTTCTATTGATTATCAACAACTTAATAAGGTCACCGTCAAGAACAGGTACCTTTTTCCTAGGATTGATGATTTATTTGACCAACTCCAGGGTGCCAGGTGTTTCTCGAAGATAGAACTTCCCATCTTCCTCCTTCTTCTTCATCCTCTGAGGGAATGGTGGTGGTGATCCAGGGATGGCTCAGAAATCTGAGTTGCCCTTTTTTCCTTCCCTTCATCATCCTTATACCCCTTTCCATCACCTGGAGCCTTAATCAACTCAACATCACTTGTAATGTCTTGTTAACCAATCTCATCTTCCTCATTAAGCTCTATCTCCTTCTGTCTCTCCATCTCAAGTACAGCTGGTACAGGAGGGTTAATGGTGGTCTTTCCACTCTTAGTCATCACAATCATACAGTGACTATCATTTTTATAATTTTTTACTGTGTTTGTAGGAAGTGTTCCTTTCTTCCTCTGATTTAGGGATGATTTGACTAAGTTGCTGCTCAATATGCTTTATTGTTATAGCGTGGGATTTAGCATTTTGGCCCACGCTAGATATATCAACCCAAATCAGCAACTCATCAGTTGATTAAGACCTATTTAGAAGCTCAGCCATCATGTTCTCTAACATCAAGGGTCCAGCATCACCCTCATGAGCCCTGGGAGGAACATGTACACCAGCGCGGTCATTGCGGTAGCCATCTTTCTTTCTCCACTATCATTCTCGTTCACGACCTCGGCTCCTATTCCTGTACCCATGCTTGTTGTAGTTGTCTCTATACTAGTTTGGACCTTGGTTTTTGAAACCTTGGTGACAAGTGCCCTGTCTAGACCCTTGGGCTTTGGTCCAAACACTCGCCACCTGGATGTTCAAAGAGTTTGCCTACTCCTCATAATCAGATTGTTTAAACCCCTGGTCCTGACCTTGAGCTTCCACTGCATTCACCTTTTCAGCTCCAGAGCCCATAATATGGTTCCTGTGTAGGATTAGAGATGTCTCATGTGAGGCAATTCCTAATCACGTTCCTTCTTTTTTCTACGTTGGTCCCACTCGTCCCTACGGAATCTGTACCTGTAGCAGTATAAGATTTCCTGGTGTGCCAGGCCCTTTTGGTCTTGGTCACTCAATCATGGATGACAGTTGCTTGCTCCCACGAGTGAATCATGAATGCTCTTCCTACCACCGTATTTTCCCTGGCCTTGGTGCTGTTGTTCAATGACCTATAAAAAACTTTCAACAAACTATCATTGGGAATTTTATGATTCAGGCACTTAGTTAGCTTCTTCTTAAATCTCAACCAAGTCTTAGGTAGTGCCTCTGTTGTCAACTGCAGGAAATTATAGATCTCATCATTTAGCTGCACCATCCTAGAAGGTGGGAAGAACCTTTCTAAGAAGGCTTTTTTTAGCTCCCTCCAATTGGTAATGGAGTCGTTTGGCAACTCTGCTAACCATAACGCGGCCTCTCCAGAAGGAGAGACTGGAAGAGTCTCAATCGTATGGCATCCTGGCTTACACCTGGTAACCTGTATGCCTTGCATATACCAATGAAGTTCATCAAGTGCATATTAGCATTATTAGCTGCGTGACCACTAAACACCCCTTCATGTTAAGCAACTAGATCATGGTTCTAGTGATATCAAACTTTGCCTAGCAAACAATGGCTCTTGTTGACACGACCTCAGCAACATTCCGGTCATCATCATCATAAAACTGAGGAGCATATATTTGGCCTTTGTTACCCCTTCCATGGAGGGCAGCATTTACTACCTCATCACGAGCATCCTCGGCTTCCTGAAGCACTGCCTACTGAGCTAACTCAGCTAGAAAAGCTTCTTTCGCTGATCGTGCCTCTCTTTGCTTAGGGTTTTCTATAATGTTCGCTCTAGCTCAAGATCAAGTGGAATCAGAGGGTTTCCTCTTCGTCTAGTAATTGGAATTCACCAGTTGGCAATCTATGGGTGTCAAAAATATAACAAAACATAAATGAGAAAATAACGAATAAAAGTTAAACACAACAATTACTCTAATCCTAAGTCGTATTCACCGGCAGCCGCACCACTTTTGATAATGCTTAAATCACATCCCTGAAAAAGTATGATGCAGACGTTGTCAATAATGAATCCAACAAAGGTTGGGGTCAATCCCATAGGGAATATGGTGAAGTTATAGAATAATGCTAGTATTTAGACTTTTAGTTCGATTAACTCCTAATGGGGGTTTTTTATGGAAGTAAATACGTAACAGTATTGAAGATTTAAGTTGTTATAAAGTTGATACAATTAACTAGGGAACTACTCCCCATGGATTCTTAACTACTTCGGGTTTTTGCACTCGTGATCTATCCCAATACTTAACTTGTAGAACTAATAATATAAGTTTATCCAACCAATTGGTTCGTCCTATTGGATGACAATACTATATCACCGAATTAGGTCTCTTGAGTGATTTCACTTTAAGAGTTATCCATTTGTTCCAAATTAACTATCCTGCGACCATAGCTTATATTATACAATGAATCATAGAATTCAAGGCTTTGTTGTTCTTCTCTTTTCCTAGTCTCTACCTCTCTAGGTTCAAGAAATCTAGAGAATTCAGGCAAGTCCTAACATTGCTCTCCATCAAGAAAAGTTTATGATTAAAGAGAAGATAATACAAGCATGCATACTGATTTAGAATCACTATATGAAAATCGTAGTTTGTTAATTCACCATGGTTCCCACAACCCTAATTGTAGAGCTTTTAGCCTCTCATGATTGTATGAAGAGAATTAGAATTCATTAAAGAAAACATAATTAAGAACTTACAATGAAGATTGAACTAAAACCCACTTGGTTATTGCAATATTCAAGTTAGAACAAATCAAGAACAATGAAAATTAATTCACAGAATATTTGCAAACTCGAGAAGAAACTCCAAAAATATTCGAACTCTTCTCAATGAAAGTCATCCTCCAATGTCTACTAACAAAAATAACCTAGAAAAGTATTTAAACAAATAATTATAAAGCTTTCATAAATTAACAGGGAAAACTAGTTAACTACTGCTGCCTTCTCCTACGACTCGTAACTTGATCATACAAGTCGTAGCTTCACTCGTACAATTCCTAGAAGCTCTAAATTTGGATAAGTTCTTGAAGCTGGTAGGATTCATTGCTCCTACGAGTCGTACATTCCTCTCATGGCCTAAACCTGAGATATCTGACTTCCTCTGAGTATTTCCATGAATGTCTTGGTATGACTCGTACCTTGCTCTGACAACTCGTGGTTGCCTTTTTTTCCATGAGATCTTCCTTTCAACAATCTTTTTAAACTTCACCACGACTCCTTGGTACGGGTCATAGGTAGTTATCACGGATCATAGTTGTTAACCGTATCAGGAGACAAATCCAAGTACAGCCTTCTGAAGTTTTCCATGACTCATAGTATGGCTCGTACCAGGATAATACGACTCATACCAAGAGTTTTAACTGGCTAGTACCTTGTAAATATCTTCTGAAGTTTATCACGACTTACAATATAACTCGTACCACCAAGGTATGGACCGTATTGAAGTCTGTACTTGGTCCAATAATTGCACTCTTTTTCCTTCTTTGACAACTTTCAACTCCAACACCTTATTTCCCTAAAAACAAAGTAAAAGTGCATCATATCCGTATAAACACACCTAAAACCATGTATATTTTCTCAGTTTTAAGCATCCAAAATGCTGTAAACCCACAATACATCACCCCCTAAGAAATAAGTAAACTAATAGTAATAGTAAATGTGTTAACCAAGGTCCTCACAATATTCCTCATTGGATTTGACCCCAACTCTTGTTGGGATCTATATTTGAACATCGATCACTTTATATCTCATCTACAGGTGTAATTTGGGTGACATCAAATTTTGACGTCGTTGCTGGGAAATACAACTTAGGATTTATTTAATTGTGTTTTCTTTGCTGTTGGCCCTTTTTTGTTTTAATTTTCTTTATTGTTTTTTTTCTTTCTAGGTCTTAGGTTCGTGTGTTCCTAGTAGTCGGACAAAGGAAAGCCCTTGGTTCTAATTGATCACGAACTTGAACGAACTCTAAGAAATAGAAGGAAAATGTCTAACGTCTGCGGTTAAGAGACAGTGGAAGAAGCAATAGCCAAAATGTTGGCTAAAGAATAGGCTCATGCATGAGAATGTGAGGCAGCTACACTTTCTTAAGAGCAATATCAAGTTGCATATATTGAGTGAGCTAGACGAACAGAAGTCTAGACCAGCAGAGAAATCTCTACTTTGATGAAGATGATGATGCTGATATTGATGAGGTCGGTGCAATGGGTCTTATTGTTCCTCCCCTTTTGCTTGCTGGGGTGAAGTTTTATATTACTAGCGAAATATCCAATTGCTCAATATGAAGGGGATATTCGCTGGTCATGCTACTGACGATACACATACTCACTTGACTAATTTTGTGGGTATTTGCAAGAAATACAAACGACCGGGGGTGAACCAGTATACAATTCGTCAGAGGTTATTTCCCTTTTCATTAGGCAGTGATGAAATGCTCTGGTTGGCTAAGTTGCCAAGTGATTCTATTACTCTCTGAGGGAACTCAAAAGGGCTTTCCTAGAGAGATTCTTTCTTCCTTCTTGAGCACTGCAGCTGAAGGATGAGATATACAACTTCAGATAGTAGATTTCTGAAGCACCCCATGGCACTTGGTGTGGTTCAACAAAAAGTTGAAACAAGTGCCCAACCACAGGATACTAGAGGATACATTATTGGAGATCTTCTATAGTTCTCTAAATGCTATTACAAAAGCAGTGGCCCATACTATTTCTATAGGGACATTCATGAGTCACACTTATGCTGAGGCTTTTGAGGTACTTAACCGCGCATGGCACAAAAAAAAGGCAAAGCTTCTTGCCAGTACTTATGCAGTAGGCATGTCTGTGGAGCAATGAAGGAAAGATAAAGAGAGGGATTATGATATTACTGAGATTGAGATCACGATAGGGATCCTTGCCTAGCATATTATGGTAGTTGGGGCTGAAAAGTTAAATGAATTTAGTTCTCAAGGTAAATCCCCAAGGAATGATAGAGGAGAGTCAGAGTCTGAGGAAGAAGTAAATTATTTGAATGATCAAGGGGCACGTTTCCGCACTAATGCGTAATGGTCTAATTAAGACTCTAGGCACCAAGGTCAAGGGATCCAAGGTCCGAGCTATTATAGAGACAACAAGTACAATTGGGGCCAGTACAGGGATAGAAGTAAAGGTAGAGATAATGGTGATTGGAAAAAGCATGATGGGTACAATGATGATAGAAGTGGTCTATATGTTCCTCCAGGAAATAGCGAATCAAATTTTAGTGGGTCTAGGGTGGAAGACATGTCAGCCAAAGTCATGAAGCAGATGGAGGCAACTGATAGCCATGCTAAAGTCTTGAGACAAAGGGAGGTGACTAATAGCCATTTTAAGGAGCTTCGCACAAATATTTCCTGGATGAACCAAAAGGTGGAGTCGCATGCCATTTCTATTAAGAAGATTGTGCAGAAGCTTGTCCAGTTGTCTGTTTCTATGAACCAGAGTAACAAGGGCACATTTCCTAGTAACATAGTGTAGAACCCGAAAAATGATAGTCATTGTATGGATGCTACTACTAGAAGTAGAAAGGCAATAGTTGATCCTCCTATGCTGATTGTTTGATGAGACAGTTGAGCTTGAGCTGATTAATATTGATAAGGCGTTAGATTCTGAGGATCAGATCATGGTTGATGATTTAGCTGAAAAGAAAACTCATAGTATTAAAATGGAGAGTGTCTGAAAAAGAGAAGAAGAAAGAGGTCTCTCAAAATTTGACTCCCATCCCTAGACCTTCTCCACCTTTCCCATAGAGTTTGAAGAAGATGGCTGAAGAATGGAAGTATCATAAATTTATTTTGATGTTGAAACAGTTATCTGTGAACATCCTATTAGTTGAGGAACTTGAGCAGATGCCTAGCTATGCTAAATTTATGAAGGGTCTTGTCACTAAGAAGAGGACCGTGAGCTTTGAGCTTGTAGATAATTTGCACCATTTTAGTGCAATAACATCTCGGTCTCTTGTGCAGAAAAAACAGGACCCTGAAGAATTCACCATACCATGCACTATTACAGCTTTCAATTTTGCCAAGGCTCTATGTGATCTACGGGCCAGTATTAGTCTTATGCCATTAGCAGTGTTCAGATACTTGAGCATGGGATCCCCCAAACCGACAACAATGTGACTTTTGATGGCAGATAATATAGTGAAATATCAGGTAAGGGTTCTTTATGATGTTCTAGTGATGGTTGAGTCCTTTATATTTATGACCAATTTTGTTATTCTTGAATGTGAGGTGGATTTTGAGTTTTCTATTATCCTAGGGAGATCATACCTTGCCACCGCATGCTCCTAGGGACATGGAGACCAGACAACTGAAGTTTAGGTTGACTAATAAAGAAGTAACTTTTAATGTGTGATGGTCAATGAAGCATCCAAATGATACACGGATTGTCTCAATGACCGATATTATAGAGGTTGAGCTTCAAATGATGCCTATTGATGTGAGGTTGGGTATTAAGGACTTAGCAACAGTGCTGATAAATATAGATGCTGATGAGATAAATGGGGGTGATGAGATAGTTAATGCACTTGCTGCTATGGGTTCATACACTTATGCTCCAAAATAGATTGATCTTTATTTGAAGAATCGTGTAACCCCACCAACAAAGCCATCTATTGAGGATCCTCTAGTCTTAGAGCTGAAGGCGCTCCCATCGCATTTATGATATCTATTTTTGGGGGCTGAAAACACATTACCAGTCATTGTAGTAACAAGCTTGGTGGAATGGCAAGTGGAGGGTTTGGTTTCCGTTTTGAAAAGATACCAGAAGGCCATTGAAGGGTCTATAGAGGATATTACTAGGATCCCACTAGGTATTTGCACACATAAGATCCATATTGATCCAAACTATATTTCGGGTATTGAGCATCAGCGTAGGTTGAATCCACCTTTGCAAAAGGTGGTTAAGAAGGAGATTATTAAGTGATTGTATGTAGGCATGGTTTACCCTATTGCGGATAATGGGTGAGCCCAAATCAGTGTGTGCCAAAGAAGGATGGAATCATTATGGTTCCAAATGCTAATAATGAAGTCATTCCACTAAGTCTAGTCACGGGTTGTAGAGTATGCATGGGCTATCAAAAGTTAAATCATTGGACGAGAAAGATCACTTCCCGATGCCATTTATGGATCAGATGCTAGAACGACTTGCAGGCAGGGAGTGGTATTACTTTCATAATGGTTATCGAGGTACAATATAAACTCCCTCACTCCCAAAGACTAAGAGAAAACCACCTTCACCTGCCCCTATGGGATGTTCGAATTCAACAGGATGCCACTCGGGTTATGTAATGTGCTGGCACTTTTCAGCACTGCATGATGTCTATATTCTCTAGAGCACACCATCAAAATTTTTATGGATGACTTTTTGGTGGTGGGTGACTCTTTTGATGATTGATTGTCTCATTTGAATAAGGTGCTGCAGAGGTGTTAACAGACCAACTTGGCAGTTAATTGGGAAAAGTGCCATTTTGTGGTCAAAGAAGGTATTGTGCTTAGCCATAAAATTTTTGGGTAAGGACATTGAGGTGGACTGAGCAAAGATCAATGTAATAGTTAGTTTGCCACCTTCGATTTCTGTAAAGGGTGTTTTGAGCTTTTTCGTTCATGTGGGATTCTACAAAGATTCATCAAGGACTTCTAAGAGATTTCATATCCCTTATGCATGCTACTTGAGAAAGAGGTGAAGTTTGTATTTGATGAGGCATTCATGGAGGCTTTTGAGTGCTTGAAGGAGAGATTGACTACTTCTCCTATCATAGTTGCACGTGACTGTTCCTTACCATTTGAGATGATGTGCGATGCTAGAGTAGTGGACCTAGGTGATATTTTGGGCCAAAAGGTTGAGAAGATCTTTCATCCCATTTATTATTCTTGCAAGGCACTTAATGCAACTCAAAAAATTACATCGTGCCTAAGTAAGAGTCGTTGGCTGTGGTGTTTTCTTTGGAGAAGTTTTGGGCTTACTTGGTTGGAACTAAAGTGATAGTTCATACAGACCATACAGCTCTGCAATACCTGATGGAAAAGATTGATACCAAACCACGGTTCATTAGATGGGTACTATTCTATAAGAACTTGAGTTTGCGGTTAAGGACCGGAAGGGGACCGAAAATTAGGTGGCGTTTTCTGATATTGGAGTCAGATGCAACACTTAGAGGTGAGCTGGATATAGATGATGCATTCCCTAATGAGCAGGCTTTGGTTGCATCACAGGAGCTCATTTCATGGTTTGCAGACTTTGCTAATTATCTAGTGAATGATGTGGTACCTGAAGATTTATCATTTCATCTAAGAAAGAAGTTCATGTATGATGTGCAAAAGCTTTTCTGGGATGAGCCATACTTATTCCGCAGGTGTGTGCATGAGGTTGAGATCTTGAGCATATTTTTGTCACTCATGTCCTATTGGGGGTCATCATAGTGGGATCCACAATGCCCACAAAATTTGTCAATGTGGGTACTATTAGCCAACTATTCACCAAGATGAACACGATTTCGCAAAGGCATGTGATGCATGTCAAAGGCAAGGAGGTATAACACTGACATGGCTAGGCAGCAAGCTAAAATAGAAAAGAAGCAGGCAAATGCAAAGTTCTAATGGAGCAGGTGAAGCCTGGGGTGATGAAGGAGCTTGAGGTCTTATCTCGGATGTGGCATGGATGGTTGGATATGTTTGAGAGGCGGATGGACGAGCGTCGCACACAGATATAGGTGCAGAGTTGACGCTGTCATGTGCCAAGGTCGATGCCCTTAGAGCAGAGCTGAGAGAGTTATTAGGATTGTAGATCACTGTTATACCACAACCGGTGATTCCAGTTGTTGAAGAAGAGAGTGAGGAAGAGCTACCTCTAGTTTTCGACTTTATCATCGAGCAGCCTGTGGCAGAGGAAAAAGGCAAGAAGCCTCAGAATGAGGTGGGTGAGGTTGATGGTGGTGATTTTCTGTGTGAGTAGAAGAGAGAGAGGCGTTATATGGAGGAAGTGATGAAGTTGTCCAAAGATGAGGCCCGAGAGATAGCAGTGAATATTGTTAGAGCTCGTGGAGAGGGTACGAGCTCTGTTGGTTCAGAGAGTATGTTGGTCACTACTGATGCCACGGGAGAGGAGGCTGGGGGTGCATCTTCACCTCCCACTAATTAGACCATGAAATCTAGGACATCCAAGCTATGTTCCTTATCCCCTTGCTTTACTATTTCAATGGATCGATGGAGAAGCATGTCTTTTTCATAGGGGTGGGGTAGTACCTGGACTTTGGTTTTCGCTAAACATAACCTGAGGGTTTTTCATGCCGGACTTTAGTTTCCTCTAGTTTTTTATCTAGTAGAATGACATGTTTAGGATATGTGTTGTATTTTTGATTTACATATGGTTAGAAGAAAAATAGAAGGACTTAGGGTAGATAAGGAAATGGTTAGCATGTGATATGTTGTTAAAGCTTTAAATGATACCTATCCTAAATTTATTTTGTTTTTGTGTGTTGTGTGGTTAGTGTTAATATCATGACCTTTGTGGATCTTTGTATGGAATTATGATGAGTTGGAAATTTGCCAACTCATTAGATTCCTAAGCATGAGTTTTTGCTGAGTTTTCGAGTGGTTTATTTGGATATTATGCTCTTTCTCTTTGATTCTCTGTAGGTACTTCACATGAGTAGATAAAGCATTAAATCGATCAAAGCACATGAAGTTTGAAATCAAATTTGATGAGTTAGCATATTAAGGAGAGGAGAAAAAGATAATGAAGATTTGAGCTCAAGAAGAGGTGTAAGTACATGCTTTGAATCAGCTAAACATGGATTCGGAATAGCAAAAAGCAGGAAAAAGACTGAAGTTGTTGTCCAGGCCAGTGATCCAACTGGAGGTTGGAGGTTTGGCAGTGGCTAAATGCCGGTGGTCACTTCCCCTTGTCCATTTTGTTGCGGCGGACAGCCGGCACTCCGCGGATTTACACTGGCTAAATGTCGATTCTTCACAGTTGAGGCCATCTAATGAAGGATTAAAAGGTCTAGCAAGATCTCCAAAGCATCTAAAAACCTCAAGGTCATTTTTGGAAAGTTGTACACAAGGAAGTACATATATTTACATAACTTTCATCGTACACCATTCGTTCATTCAACAATTCATTCATCTGGACTTCCTCTTTTTCATAAATTTTTTGGTAGTATCTTTTCACCATAAAATTTTAGAGTTAGATAGTACTTTTCTTCGTTTTCTTTAACCCATTTTTGGGGAATTCCACCATTGTTGTAATACCTTGTGAAGCAAATTTGTGAAGTTAATATGTTGAATGTGAGGGGAATCCTCTTATTATCTTCTCTCTATCTTTAAATATGCTTGACTAATTTGCCAGCTAGAGGTATATTCATGGTGGGTTTATTAATTAGACTGAGCTTTGACAAATTTTCTTGTATTCCTATTGAAATTGTAGATCTATTAACTTCTCCCAAGTTATAATTGCTAAAATTGGTGGTTTGCAAAAATGAATTATGCTTTACTTTATTTGCTTTTGCTTGAGAAAGAAAGGTGAGAATTGGGTGAGAAGATAATAGTGAGAAATTGGAGTGTTTGTGTGTGCGATTAATCTAGAGATAGTTAAAACCCACATTTTCACTCCATTAAAGGTCAAGGCTAGAAATAGCTAGTCCTTCCTAAAGCTTGTGTTGTTGAATACTAGAATTGGCTTTGCGGTTTGGAAGAATAAAAGGTATAAGCATTCTTATGGTTGGAAAAAAAGAGAATGTGAATTATCCACTGCTATCTATGCTAATTATGAGTCTAAGGAATTGAAGAAATTTTTGATTTAGTTGTGATTTCATCTATAGAATTACCCCAATTAGTCTTAGTTTAGAATTAGATAGTTATTTCCCTTTAATTCCCCCCCACCCTCCAATTTTAATTTTCAAATGTTGACCAACTATGTACTCTAGTTTGAATTAGTTTATAACTCTTGCATTATCGACTCAATTCTCTGTGAGATTCGACCCAGACATCCGTCGGAAATATTTGGTTTGATACAACAACTGTTTACTGATAACTTCCAAACTGCACTCCTCTTTTAGAGAAAAAGTGTAAACGGTCATTGTATCAAAACAAATATCCCTTCGGATGTCAGGGTTGAATCCATAGAGAGTTGAGTCAATAATTCAAAGGTTATAAACTAATTCAAACTAGAACGCATAAATGTTCCACATGTGAATTTGGGGAAAATTAAAGGGAAATAACTATCCAGTTCTAAATTGAGACTAATTGGGGGGGAATTCAAACTGAAGCAACCACAAGTGAGAGGCTAGGGGCATTTTATGGATGAGATCACAACTAAATCGGGAATTTCTTTAATGCCTTAGGCTCAAAATTACCATAGAAAGCAGTGGATAATTCAAATTCTCTAGTTTTTAAGCCATAAGATGTTTATGCCTTGGATTCTTTCAAACTGTTACACCCCAGAAAATTTTTGAAAATTATTTGATGTTCGTATGCTACATTAAGGGAAGTACGGGTTGTAAATTGATCGTAGATGACAAGGGAAATGTGTACGAATGGAAAAAAAAGAGTATGTAAAATTTATAAATTAGGGTCAACTTTAAATGACCATATCTCCCAATATATAATGAATTAGAAGCCCCACGACCTATCAAATTAAAGTTCTTTGAGTCTACTTTTCACAACATCAAATGACTCATCAATTGGAGTTCGGAATAAAAATTTAGAGGTATTTTACGGTAGCACTATTAGGCAGTGACATGGCCACCGCCCTAAAAACGGCCACCGCCCAAACACCTTTATATTTTATGTTTTTGGTTATGAAATCATGTTCAGATTTTCCAGGTTTGAGGTGCTTGCTTACCCTATGAAATCCTCTCTCTTTTACAGTATCAATACCTTAGAAACCAAGAGGAAATCCCTCAAGAAAGCACCATCAAAACTCAAGCAAAAGTTGATGGAAGTGAAGGCAACATTGTGGTGAAGTTGTTGCCTTGTAGCTTCGTTTTGGCAGTGTTGTTGCTGCGTGTTTGGGAATATTTTGAGCTAATGTTATACTCCATCTTAGTAGGAATTGTTCATAAGAAATAGTAAGTCACTTCCCTCTTTTGAAATCTCTAATAAGTGTATGAATTTTTGAAGGAAAACTAGAAGAAAATTATGGTTTATATGTTGACTTGTTGTAGTTGTTGTGCTGTTATTTTGCTGCGTTTTGGGCAGCAAGATTTATGCATTATTGGGAAGTGATTTGGAGGAAAATACTCCTATTATATCCAACAATATTCTCATGCCAAGGGTAAGTGTTTCAAATTTCTTAACTTGCCTAAAAATCCTAGCTAAACCTAGAAGTTGCAGGTTATGTTGGGCTGCCCTTGTTGGTATGTTGTTGAAATTCTGCTCGTTTTTTGAAGGTTGGAATATCTGTGTTTTTATGAGAATATACTCTATATTTATGGGAGTTTTTCATGAGAAAAGTGAGGTAATTTCCTACCTCTATTTTCCCCCAAAGTTGTAGAAAAAAGTTGAAATAAGAAACGCTAAGTGTTGCCTTATTTGTTTGTGTTGTGACTGCCTATTCATGCAACATTTTGGCTGGATAAATTGGCTTGAAAAAGCCTTGTCACTTGGTGATAAACTCAAGTAATTTAAGGGGCTAAATTTCTGGTTGTTGAAAGAAAGAAACGACATAAGAAAGCTCACCGGAAAAAAAAGGTATGTAAGACGTTCTTTTTCTCTTGATTTTCAAGCGCGAATTCATGCCACGGATTAATCTGGCATTCCCCTGTACTTGAGATTCTCTAGTATCATATTATGTTTCCTCCAAATTTTTATAATTACTTGGTATTAAGGTGTGTGTTTTCTAAAGAGTTGGAACGCATGAATGTGAAGCAGAGAGGGCAATTGCCCTCTATTATGGTCATAGTTGTAAATTTAGTCTGAAGTCCCCTCGGCGTTGGGACTGTGAGCTAGTCCTTTACAATATGTTATGTATTTGTGGTGACAAAGTTGTTTCACATTATGGTAGCTAAGAAATTTGGTAAGCATGGAAAGACGACGACGAGCAGACAAACCTAATAATTGAAATCGGGTTTTAACTCAATAAGGGCTAATGATGGTAACGAAATGGAATTTCCTTATGACAGTTACCTACCCTCTCATATTAATGTTTTAAGGTACCTAGGTCCATGAGATGATTCCCCGATCCCTCTTCCTTAAGCAAAGAGACTAATTAAGGCGTTTCTTAATTAACCAATACGTTAAACTTGGAAAATAGGGCCCGAATGGATAAACTATTGATATTTCTACGGAACAATCATTATTGGCAGGTTATGAAAAATATCTTGATATTAACAGGTTATACGAAAATCATGATATATATATATATATATGCGTTTATTTACGTTCAAATTACACGCTAAAGCAGTAAGGATTACCTTTCGAAAGTTGCTATATGTTTATTAGAGCTCTTGAGTTATCTAGACCTCCTGAGAATTGCTTAAGGCTTTAAGTAGACACGTCGTATGTTCTTTGAAAGTTGTAGATGTGTAAGGAAATCAACCTAAGAGTAAAGGTCGAGGCTCTGGTAGCAATGGATAGGGAATAGTAAATTTTAAGGTAAAATGTGAGTTATATGCGCTCTGTCCATAGTTGATTTAACCCTTGAGAGATTTCAAACATGAAGAAGACGATGTTTAAGAGATAAGGTTGGAAATTAGGTAAAAAGGTAAGTGCGTATAAGAAATTCTTGAATAATGAACACGAGAGTAAATAATTAAGTAGTGAACTACGAATCTTGGTTGGAAAAGAAATTATGATGAATACGAAAAGTAAAGCCAAAGGTTGTTTTTAGATGATAAGAGTTACGATATTTAATGAGTTAGGAAAATAGCCAACAAGATTTACCTGTTCTAATGACATTTAGCAAAAAGTATTATAAATAAAGTTGGTTATGTTCAGTTGTGTTAAGCTAATGGAAGGCTAGTAAAATGTTAACTTCTTAAAAAATTATTAGAATTGAATATTTTAAGATAGTGATTCAATTTAAGAAGACGTTCTTCGTCGTCCTTTTTAAACAATTATTTTTTATTATTTGTTCTATGAGTTGGAGTAACTTTCTCAAGTTTTAAAGGAATTTTTTTATTGGAAACTTCTAAACTCTTTATAATGCTTCCAAGCTTTTCTAAGCTCCACATATATTGGAATGTTTCACATGAGCTTTTCCTACACTGTCTGAAGCACGATTATAAGTCTTTATTTATCTTAAGGCAGCCCCTAGACAGTTGCCTAGAATTTGTTTATTAAAGAGCTCCAGGTTTGAGATACACAAGTTATGTCTTCCTATTCATATGTTAACTCGAGATCTGATATGATGTGCAATTATGAGGTATGCTCACAATTCTTTATATGAAAGTATGAAGGTCAAACGAGTAAAGCACGAAATGAATGCTAAGATTGTTAATAGAAAATGTTAGGTTAAGTGATTCCTCTCTGCTCCTCGTGTTGGAATTGCTAAGAGATGTTTAAAATGATGAATGTGAGTCTACACATTTCTTTATGATATTCCAGTTCTAGGAACTTCCCTAGAATTCATTCACAGCATATGTATGTATTTAAACGGTAAATGAAAGACCTATATGTGTATGGAATAATTGTAGTATTAGGGGTCGTGGTAAGATCCTACACATGTTATAGTTACTGATCAACATATTTTATGGTTTCCAGTATTCAGGTAATTTGTATGAGCTCTGTCAGCTCCATTTATGATGGTGATTAAGATTTATTTTTATTTTACCCCGGTGTGGTACACCGGCTAGAGATCTTTTTATTTACCATAGTGTGGTACATCGGCTGGAGATATTTTTATTTTACCCTGGTGTGGTACATCGGCTGGAGATATTTTTATTTTACCCTAGTGTGGTACACCGGCTGGAGATCTTTTTATTTTAACCCGGTGTGGAACATCGGCCGGAGATACTTTTATTTTATCTCGGTGTGGTACACCGACTGGACGAATTTTATATATGGATTTACGGTTGGCTGCTAGCTGACATTATAGTTATAGTTTCTTTATTGTGCATTTCTTAATTGCCTTTTCGTCTCATTATAGAGTTATTATAAGGTTTCAGTTTCCAGGATTCCAGGTTGTTACCATTCCTTATTCTTGGTACAGTTATCTTGAGTACAATTATGTTATAATAAGTTGTTATCAGTTGCAGGTTGCAGAGTTCCAGGTCATATTTATCCTCTATATGTTTATGTGCTAAGCCAGTTATTGCATGATTGTTATCTCATGGTTACAGTTTCAACCTTACATACAAGTACATTTCAGTTGTACTGACGTCCCCTTGCTTGGGGACATGCATTCGTGCCGCAGGTGCAGGTAGAGGTCAGGATGGCTAGTTGTGTAGCAGTTCGTGAAATCAACAGATGGTTGGTATGCTCCTTTCTTCCAGGAGCTAGGGCTTAGTTATTTATGCTTGAGTTTTGAGATGCAGGTATGGGTAGGTCGGAGCCCTGTTCCGACCATCAGTCAGTTTACTCTTTACAGACTTTGTGGACTTACTGTGTATAGTGTTATTAAGTTTGTGCCTCGTCGGCTTATTGTTGCTTGGTTTAGCACACTAATTGCCTTGGTTGCATTTCAATTGTTTACCCCATATTGTTGAGACCTTATGGGTCCAGTTTATTCTTCAGTTGATTGTGAAAGGTGTCCTGGATGGTCTAAGTGTTACAGTTACAGATGTCATATAGCCGGCTTCTCGATCAATCATGAATCGAGTTCCAGTTGCGCCCTACCCCAGTTTTGGGGCATGACAAACTTTGTATTAGAGCGAAGTCGTATCCTAGGGAGTCCACGAGCCCTGTCTAGTAGAGTGTTTATTATGAGTATGTTGTGCACCATGCTTATAAGTAGGAGGCTATAGGGCATTTAGGGGTTGTTTCACTTTGTTCATTAATAGATCGAGCTATAGAGCAAAGATGTAAGGGCTGTTGATGTCTAAATCGTGCTTATGTTTTAGAATTCACCTGAAGTAAGGCAGATGGCTATGAGATTCTTGAAAGGGTCCCAGTCGCCCCTCCTGTCGATCTGAGAAATAGATTATATGCTCGAAGTGAGTTTTGTTTTTCTCCCCGTGTTATAGTTCCTCTAGTTCTAGTTAGAGCTACTGTGAGAAAGGATTCAACCCCTTATGTTGTCCCAGTTTTAGTAGAGCCAGGAGGAGGTAGAGTTTTTTTCCTCCAGCACCTTCAGCTATATCAAAGGGATGAGATTTTGAGGAAGTATTTCAGATGTTAACCCAAATAGTGATGTTTCAAGAATTAACTGCTAAAATTAATGGCAGGTTCTAGGGAAATACTTTTGAGAGCTTTAGTGCCTGTGGATTTTGAGCCTAAATCCCCTCGCCTTTACGAATTAGTTCTTACCACGGGACCTTTAACGAGTTCGAGTTAGTATATTTTGTACCTAAAGCACGGCGACATGAGTATTCACGAATATAGTCTCAGGTTTAATTCTTTCGCCAATATGCTTCAGATAGGGTGCGAAATATGAGGGGGTATATCAATTGTATTAGGTTTGATAGAGGATCTGATTCACCGTCTTCAACTACCGACATAAAACTAGAATAGAGTGGGGGATACCAGGTCAACAGGATTATTTAAGGCTCCTTGTAGTGTTTCAAGGCACTAGGTGGCCAGCCATTTAGTTTCTCTTGAAGACTTAGTCCCTTTTTGTTTTCCTAGATCATGCTATAGGTTCAGTTATCAGGATAGCCAATAATGGGTCGTAGTAAAAGCAAAGGTAAAAGAATAGCTTAAGATTTAACATTGATCTTGCATCTTAAGTAGTGAATGGAAAGTGGTATTGGAGTTAATTATATGTCGTGATAGTGTATAAATTTGCTTATGGTTAGAAAATTGCATAGATTATGTAGTGTTAAGGCACGTCTGCCTTATGTTAGGTAAGCAGAATGAATTAAATAAATATAGTTTGATATGAAGCAACAACTGGAAAGGATATGTTTATGAATATATGGAATGTATGTTTATGATGGAAGACAAGGATGAGTTAAAGGTGTTATGACATTCGAGGAAGAATGTTTCTAAGGGGGGTAGGATGTTACACCCCAGAAAATTTTTGCAAAATTATTTGATGTTCGTATGCTATGTTAAGGGAAGTACGGGTTGTATATTGATCGTAGATGACAAGGGAAATGTGTACGAATGGAAAAATAAAGAGTATGTAAAGTTTATAAATTAGGGTCAACTTTAAATGACGATATCTCCCAATATATAATGAATTAGAAGTCCCACAACCTATCAAATTAAAGTTCTTTGAGTCTAGTTTTCACAAAATCAAACGGCTCGTCAATCGGAGTTCAAAAAAAAAAGTTATAGGTGTTTTATGGTAGCACTATCGGGAAGTGACATGGCCACCGCTCTAAAAACGGCCACCTCCGAAACACCTTTATATTTTAAGTTTTTGGTTATGAAATCATTTTCACATTTTCCAGGTTTGAGGTGCTTGCTTACCCTCTGAAATCCTCTCTATTTTCCAGTAGCAAAGCCTTTGAAACCAAGAGGAAATCCCTCAAGGAAACACTATCAAAACTCAAGCAAAAGTTGATGGAAGTGAAGGCAACATTGTGGTGAAGTTGTTGCTTCCTTGTAGCTTCATTTTGGCAGTGTTGTTGCTCCGTGTTTGGGACTATTTTGATCTAATATTATACTCCATCTTAGTAGGAATTGTTCATAAGAAATAGTAAGTCACTTTCCTCTTTTGAAATCTCTAATAAGTGTATGAATTTTTGAAGGAAAACTAGAAGAAAGTTATGGTTTGTATGTTGACTTGTTGTAGTTGTTGTGCTGCGTTTTGGGCAGCAAGATTTCTGCATTATTGTGAAGTAATTTGGAGGAAAATACTCCTATTATATCCAACAATATTATCATGACAAGGGTAAGTATTTCTAATTGCTTAACTTGCCTAAAACTCCTAGATAAAGCTAGAAGTTGGAGGTTATGTTGGGCTGCCGTTGTTGGCATGTTTTTGTTGAAATGCTGCTCGTTTTTGAAGGTTGGAAAAGCTGTGTTTTTCTGAGAATATACTCTATAATTATGGAAGTTTTTCATGAGAAAAGTGATGTAATTTCCAACCTCTATTTTCCCCCAAAGTTGTAGAAACAACTCGAAATAAGAAATTCTAAGTGTTGCCTTATTTGTTTGTGTTGTGACTGCCTATTGATGTAACATTTTGGCTGGATAAATTGGCTTGAAACAGCCTTGTCACTTGGTGATAAACTCAAGTAATTTAAGGGGCTAAAGTGATGGTTGGTGAAAGAAAGAAACGTCATAAGAAAGCTCGCCAGAAAAAAAAGGTATATAAGGCGTTCTTTGTCTCTTGATTTTCAAGCACGAATTCATGCCGAGGATTAATCTGGCATTCCCCTGTACTTCAGCTTCTGTAGTATCATATTATGGTTCCTCCCAATTTTTTAGAATTACTTGCTATTAAGGTGTGTATTTGCTAAAGAGTTGGAACACATGAATGTGAAGTAGAGAGGGCAATTGCCTTCAATTATGGTCATAGTTGTAAATTGAGTCTGAAGTCCCCTCGGCGTGGGCACTATGAGCTGGTACTTTACATTATGTTATGTATTTGTGGTGCCAAAGTTGTTTAACATTATGTTTGCTAATAATTTGGTAAGCATGGCAAGACGACGACGAGCAGACAAACCTAATAATTGAAATCGAGTTTTAACTCAATAAGGGCTAACGAGGGTAACAAAATGGAATTTCCTTATGACATTTACCTACCCTCTCATATTAATGTTTTGAGGTACCTAGGGCCATGAGATGATTCCCCGATCCCTCTTCCTTAAGCTAAGCGACTAATTAATGCGTTTCTTTATTAACCAATACGTTAAACTTGGAAAATAGGGCCCGAATGGATAAACTATTGATATTTCTATGGAACCATCTTTATTGGCAGGTTATGCACAATATCTTGATATTAAAAGGTTATACGAAAATCATGATATATATGTATATATAAATATATGCGTTTATGCTTACGTTCAAATTACACGCTAAAGCAGTAAGGATTACCTTTACAAAGTCGCTATATGTTTATTAGAGCTCTTGAGTTATCTAGACCTCCTAAAAATTGCTTAAGGCTTTAAGTAGACACGTTGTCTGTTCTTTGAAAGTTGTAGATGTGTAAGGAAATCAACCTAAGAGTAAAGGTTGAGGCTCTGGTAGCAATGGATAAGGAAGAGTAAATATTAGTCCTTTTAGGGTAAAATTTGAGTTATATGCCCTCTGTCCATAGTTGATTTCAAGAACCTTTGAGAGATGTCAAATATGAACGAGACGATATTTAAGAGATAAGGTTGGAAATTAGGTATAAAGGTAAGTGCGTATAAGAAATTCTTGAATAATGGACACGAGAGTAAATAATTATGTAGGGAATTACAAATCCTGGTTGGAAAAGAATTAATGATGAATACGAAAAGTAAAGCCAAAGGTTGTTTTTAGATGATAAGTGTTACGATTTGTAATGAGTTAGGCAAATAGCCAACAAGATTTACCCTGTTCTAATGACATTTAGCAAAAAGGATTATAAATAAAGTTGGTTATGTTCAGTTGTGTTAAGCTAATGGAAGGCTAGTAAAGTATTAACTTCTTAAGAAATGATTAGAATTGAATATTTTAAGATAGTGACTCAAGTTAAGGAGAAGCTCTTCGTCGTCCTTTTTAAACAATTATTTTTGATTATTTGTTCTATTAGTTGGAGTTACTTTCTCAAGTTTTAAAGGATTTTTTTTCTTGGAAGCTTCTAAATTCTTTATAATGTTGCTAATCTTTTCTAAGCTCCACATATATTGCAATGTTTCACATGAGCATTTTCTACGCTATCTGAAGCAGGACTATAAGTCTTTATTTATCTTAAGGCAACCCCTAGATAGTTTCCTAGAATATGTATATTAGAGAGCTCCAGGTTTGAGATACACAAGTTATGTCTTCCTGTTCATATGTTACCTCGAGATGTGATATGATGTGCAATGAAGGAAGTATGCTCACAATTCTTGATATGAAAGTATGAAAGTCAAATGAGGAAAGCACAGAATGAATGCTAAGATTGTTAATAGAAAATGTTAGGTTAAGTGATTCCTCTCTACTCCTCATTAGAATTGCTAAGACATGTTTAAAATCATGAATGTGAGTCTACACATGTCTTTATGATATTCCAGTTCTAGGAACTTCCCCAGAATTCATTCACAACATATGTATGTATTTAAATGCTAAAAGAAAGACGTATGTGTGTATGGAATAATTGTAGTATTAGGGGTCGTTATAAGATCATACACATGTTATAGTTACTGATCAACATACTTTATGGTTTCCAGTATTCAGATAATTTGTATGATCTCCGTCAGCTCCATTTATGATGGTGATTAAGATTTATTTTTATTTTACCCCGGTGTGGTACACCGGCTGAAGATATTTTTATTTTACCCCGGTGTGGTACATCGACTGGAGATATTTTTATTTTACCCCGGTGTGGTACATCGGCTGGAGATATTTTTATTTTACCCCGATGTGGTACATCGGCTGGAGATATTTTTATTTTACCCCGGTGTGGTATATCGGCTGGAGATATTTTTATTTCACCCCAGTGTGGTTCACCAGCTAGACGAATTTTATATATGGATTTACGGTTGACTGGTCACTGGCATTACAGTTATAGTTTCTTTTTTGTGTATTTCGTAATTGCATTTTCATTTCATTATAGAGTTACTATCAGGTTTCAGTTTCCAGTTTTCCAGGTTGTATCCATTTCTTATTCCTGGTTCAGTTATCTTGAGTTCAGTTATGTTGTAGCAAGTTGTTATCAATTACAGGTTGTAGAGTTCTAGGTTATATTTATCCTCTATATGTTTATGTGCTAATCCAGTTATTACAGGATTGTGATCTCATGGTTACAGTTTTAACCTTACATACCAATACATTTCACTCGTACTGACGTCCCCTTGCTTAGGGACCTGCATTCGTGCTGCAGGTGCAGGAATAGGTCAGGATGGCCAGTTGAGTAGCAGTTCATGAGATCAACAGATGGTTGGTATGCTCCTTTCTTCCTAGAGCTAAGAGTTAGTTATTTATGCTTGAGTTTTGAGATGCAGGTATGGGTAGGTCGGAGCGCTGTTCTGACCATCAGTCAGTTTACTCTTTAATGACTTTGTGGAGTTAGTGTGTACAGTGTTATTCAGTTTGTGTCCTCGTCGGCTTATTGTTGCTTCGTTTAGCACACTAATTGCCTTGGTTGCATTTCGATTGTTTACCCCGTATTGTTGAGACCTTATGGGTCCTGTTTATTCTTCAGTTGATTGTGACAGGTGGCCTACCCCAGTTGTGCTAGTTGTGCCCTACCCTAGTTTTGGGGCGTGACACAAACTCCAAAGCCAAATCAAGTTATCAACCACAAAAGCCTTGAGGAAGGACTAGCTATTTCTAGCCTTGACCTTTAATGGAATAAAAATGTGGCTTTTAACTATTTCTAGCTTAATCCCACACACTAACACTCCAATTCCTCACTATTACATTCTCACCCAATTCTCACCTCTCTCTTTCAAGCAAAAGCAAGAAAAGTAAAACACAATTAATGTTTGCAACCATTAATTTTAGCAATTTTTACTTGGGAGAAGATAATAGATCTCCAATTTCAATAAGAATCCAAGAGCTATTTATCAAAATCTAATCAAATTAACAAACCCACCATGAATATACCTCTAGCTAGAAAATTAGTAAAGCATACTTAAAGGTAGAGAGAAGATACCAAGAGGATTCCCCTC
Source organism: Datura wrightii (assembly GCA_035772735.1). Classification (NCBI taxonomy): domain Eukaryota; kingdom Viridiplantae; phylum Streptophyta; class Magnoliopsida; order Solanales; family Solanaceae; genus Datura; species Datura wrightii. The sequence goes on from JASDFA010000016.1 coordinate 134,329,666, forward strand.
ACATTCATAACATTAGCTTCACAAATTTGCGTCACAAGGTCTTACAACAGTGGTGGAATTCCCCCAATTTGGGTTAAAGAAAAAGAAGAAGAAAAGTACTATCTAACTCTACAAATCTACGGAGAAAAGATTCTACTCAAAATTCTATGAAGAAGATGAAGTCTAGATGATTCAATTGTTGAAATGAATGAGAGGTGTACAATGAAAGCTCTCTAAATAGCTGTATTTTCTTGCGTACAACTTCCCCTAAATTCCATTGAAGATTCTAGATGATTTGGAGACCTTTTTGGACCTTTTTACCTTTCATTAGACGGCCTCTCCGGTGGCTAACGACGTTTAGCCGGTGGCAATCCGTGGAGCACAAAAATTTAGCCAGTTTAAAACAGTGTCCTAGAAGGGGGGGAACGGGCAGTTCATGGGCGTTTAGCCGGTGCAATCCGTGAAGGGTCGATTGTTTTGCCATTCTGTATAGTAGCTTTGGCGTTTCGCCCTTCCAAATCCGCGTTTAGAAAATTCAAAGCATGTCTTTGCACCTATGTTTGAGCTCAAATCTTCCCTTATCTTTGGATCCTCTCCCTCATATGTTAACTCATCAAATTTCTTCTCAAATTCCATGTGTTTTGCTCGATTTCATGCTTTCTTTACTCACGTAAGGTTCCTACAAAGAATTCAAGAGAAAGGGCATAAAATCCAGATAAATGACTCAAAAACTAAGCAAAAACTCATGATTAGGAGCCTAATGAGTTGGTAAATTTCCAACTCATCAAGCCCCCAAACTTGAATCATTGCTTGTCCTCAAATAATGCAATGCTTTACAGTTGAGCAAGTGAACAACATGCTATACATGAGTTTTTGTATCAAAGGCCAATCAAGATATTCTTTCCCAAGATGACCTTGCTAAAGCTTAGGGCACTATGGTAGTTGTACACAAAATTATCAATCTGCAAAACAACCCCAAACATTACACACCAACACTAGAAAAAAAAAAGAGGAAAGACTCAGACCATGTCTCACAAGCTTCAATAGGTAACCACAATCATTAAACATATCTTGCATGCATTCATTTCATTCAAACAAGGGGCATAGTTCCTCAAAACAAGTTCAAAGAGCATCTCAAGTCATTAACAATTTACATTCAAAGCTTGCCTTAAAGTTTGCTACCCGCTTGCCTTAATCATATCTCTCTTTGAAAACAATTTTAAGCATGTACTCCAAGGAAATGATGCCCCTCACAAGAAAATAGAATTTCACACACATTTTTCTTTTAGCATTTCACAGAACGGGATTATAAGATAAGACAAATGTGCTCCCTCTCACAAAGAAATTCAAGTGCATCCAAAAGTACCCTAGGCTTGCCCTTCATGCATATTTCCACTAATGTAGTGTTTCTACACTCAAAATCAATTAGGACATATGGATTATAATGAAGTCTAGGGGTGAGGGTAGGATAACTGTGTACCTTTTGGTGACTAAAGCCTCCCTAATGCCTTTACAAACACTTGTAATATCCCATCATCTTATTGAGATCACTCAACCTTATTTCTTCTTGATCATAATCTCCATCATTTGTGTATCACAAGCCACCCTTATAACACCGATGAATTTCACATTTAGCCCTATATATGCAAGAGATAGCACCTTTTAACTATTCTTTCTCTTTTGATGATTTGAGGTCTTTAAACCCATCGATTCATTCATTTCATCACGATTATGGTGCTACCTCACATTGATGCTCTCATTTCCCCCCCTTCTCTTGCAAACCCCCAAACTTAGGCTTTTACGTCATCTCACATTCATTTCCTTATCGCTCGCTATTTCATGGGCTTCAAGCCCTATTTTTTCATTATTTTATCACTAGCAATTAGGGAGGATGGGTTTGAAAGAGAAGGATTAAAATTGGTTATTAGGCTTGTAATGTGGTTTCCAAAGAAAGGGTCCAAGGCCCAAAAGTTGGCCATCAAAGATTAATGTTCAAGGAGGTAATTTGGGTGAAGTGACTAACAAAAGAGGGCCTAAGATCATATTCTAAGTGCAACCATATCTATCATTTCTCCTTGAACCACACTTAGGGCATGTTCTAGACAATCGTCCATACACAAGAATTATGCCAAAAACCTGACCACACAAGGCATTACAATCCAAGGAGTTTCACACACTTCCTTTGTCACATTAAGAGGATGACTTTGAACGAGCTAGTTATGAATCAACAAGCCAAGTAAGGAATATATAATTCATGATAAGAGCATGCTCATTTTCACATTTAAATAACCCTCTTTTCTTTTCAAAATTCATGTATAATGCTATAAAATAAATGTTGGTGGTACCTCATCAAACAAGTGCACAAAAGACTCTACAAGAATCTAGACTTGAGATTTTCCCTTAATAAAGTCGCCTCTCAATCTATCATCGGGAAATGTAAAGCCGATTCGACAACAAAAGAAAAGAAAAAGAAATCACTTCTTGGGAAAGAACTATAGTATAAAGAAAATAATACTATCTAACAAGGCGATACTACTAGCAAGTAATGACTATTTGCCTTTAAGAATGATGTCACCCAATCTATCATAGGGCTATATCATGCATCACTTAATGAGTGGGTTACTCAGACTTCACCCCCTAACACAAATAAAGAATTGTCCTTGATGCGCATGGTAGAACAAAGTAAGGAAGGAATAGGTGAAAGAACTCCTTGGGCCTTTTTGTTATAACCGGCATTCGACTGGCATTTCTTGCCTTTGAACTGGCATTTTGTTGGTTTGACGTTGATGTGCCACTACTTAAGAAATTTTTCTTCCAGGATTCTATTTGATATCTGCATTTCATGCATTTGAACTTATGCTTCGCTGGTTTAGCGTCGGTTTCTCACTATAAATTTGGCTTCTATCACCTTTAGCACATTCCATACCTATTTAACCCTTGCACAAAAAAAGACATCACAACATCAAGTAAAACAAAATAAAAGTAAAAAGTAAAAGCACTTGGGTTGCCACCCAAGAAGCGCCTTAGTTCACGTAATGGCTCGATGACTTCAACTTCACCACTTTTCTCTCCACATTGAGCTTTTGAATCGTCCCCCTAGTTTCTTGTCCATTCTTTACTTTGCTTGAGGGGTGGCGGTGTAAGTATGAAGGGACCAATCAATGGATGTTGCATCTTGTATTTCTTTGCCCTTAGAGGAGGGATGTGCTTTGACTTTGCTGGCATGCTTCTTGCTTAAACATACTCCATTTCAAGTGCACTAGCGTCCTTGAGTGTGATTTGTTGGATGTCATTTGGAGACTGTCGTGTCACTTCTTCAAGTTTGGGATCTTGCATTTTTACAATGTTAGTTGGTTGGCAGACCTCTATGACTTCTTAATACTCACCTTGACTCCTTCTTCATCATCATTTTGAGCTTCCTTCCATGAGTCAAGTTGAGCTATGGCCCATTGTTCACTTCTTCTTATTTTGCTCCACAATGTTTCCTCCGCTTCTTCTTTTAGAGATTTACCACTTTTTTCTTGCGGATTTGATGGTTCCATGGGCATGGCGGGTTGGTATTCTTTTCCGCATTAGGATCTTGCTCCAAAAAGGCTTAGAGCATGGCATCCATGAGCCCACATGTATTCCTCCTTCCCTTACTTTCCAAGGCTCATGCCTATCAAGCTTAGGAGCACAACTTCTATCATAGCCACTATAGCGAGAAGTGAACCCATTTGTGCATCCTCCCAATGTCTACCATGACGACCACATAATATACATCTATACCCATCATAGAAAGGAGAAGGTTCATTCATCTCCCTTGTAGGGGCATAATTGCAAACTTGAGTATGGTCCTCCACAATAGGGACATGGGTCATCATAATAAGGGTTTCCACCAACAAATCTCCTTTCATTCCATGATGCCATCATTCAAGTACAAACAAAAACAAAAACAAAAATAAAAGCAAAATAAAATGGAAAATAAAAATGCAAAACTAGTTCAAATCAATAAATAACTAATGGCTTATCAAAACTCAATTCCCCGGCAATGGAGCCATTTTTGATAATGTCCAAACTACACTCCTCTTTAAGAGAAAAAGTGTAAATGGTCGTTATATCAAAACAAATATCCCGACGGATGTCGGGGTCAAATTCCACAGAGAATTGAGTCGATAATTCAAAAGTTATAAACTAATTCAAAACTAGAACGCATAATCGTTCCACATGTTAAAAGTAAATTTGGGGGGAAATTAAAGGAAATAACTTTCTAGTTCTAAAAAAGGACTAATTGGGGGAAATTCCAATTGAAGCAACTACAAGTGAGAGGCTAAGGGCATTCTATAGATGAGATCACAACCAAATCGGGAATTTCTTTAATGCCTTAGGATCAAACTTATCATAGATAGTAGTGTATAATTCATATTCTCTTGTTTTTCAATCATAAGAATGTTGCCCTGGATTCTTTCAAACTCTAAAGCCAAATCAAGTTATCAACCACAAAATCTTAACGAAGGACTAGCTCTTTCTGGCCTTGACCTATAATGGAGTGAAAAATTGGGTTTTAACTATTTCTAGCTTAATCCCACACACAAACACTCCAATTCCTCACTATTACCTTCTCACCCAATTTTCACCTCTCTCTATCAAGCAAAAGCAAGAAAAGTAAAGCACAACTAATGTTTGCAACCATCAATTTTAGCAAATTTAACTTGAAAGAAGATAATAGATCTCCAATTTCAATAAGAATCCAAGAGCAATTTATAAAAATCAAATCAAATTAACAAACCCACCATGAATATACCTCTATCTAGCAAATTAGTAAAGCATACTTAAAAGAAGAGAGAAGATACCAAGAGGATTCCCCTCACATTCATAACATTAGCTTCACAAATTTGCTTCACAAGATATAAAAACAATGGTGGAATTCCCCCAATTTGGGTTAAAGAAAAAAGAAGAATAAAAGTACTATCTAACTCTACAAATCTATTGAGAAAAGATTCTACTCAAAATTCTATGAAGAAGATGAAGTCTACATGATTCAATTGTTGAAATGAATGAGTGGTGTACAATAAAAGCTCTCTAAATATCTTTACTTTCTTGTGTACAACTTCCCCTAAATTCCCTTGAAGATTCTAGATGCTTTGGAGACCTTTTTGAACCCTATTACCCATTATTAGATGGCCTCTCTGGTAGGGAACCGACATTTCGCCGGTGGCAATACGCGGAGCACCAAACTTTAGCTGGTTGAAAACAGTGTCTTGGTAGGGGGAACAGACGATTCATGGATGTTTGGCCGGTGCATTCTATGAAGGGCTGGTTGTTTAGCCATTCTGGGCAGTAGCTTCGGCATTTTGCCCTTCCAAATCCGTGTTTGGCCGATTCAAAGCATGTCTTTGCACCTCTTTTTGAGCTCAAATCTTTCCTTACCTTTGGCTCCTCTCCCTCATATGCTAAGTCATAAAATGTCTTCTCAAATTCCATTTGTTTTTCTCGATTTCATGCTTTCTTTACTCACAAGAGGTACCTACAAAGAATTAAAGAGAAAGGGCATAAAATCCACATAATTAACTCAAAAAATCATGATTAGAAGCCTAATGAGTTGGTCAATTTCAAACTCATCATTTATGCTATTTCATAATGAAGAGTGTATTTTGGATATTATCACATTGATGTTGTGAATGTGATAGCCATTATTTAACTGTGCATGAACTAGCAAGTGGTAGTAATAGTGTTGTCCTATGCATTGTGAGTGTGAGATGATTACTTAGTTCAACATTCATGTTTTCAATCTAGAACATTCCTGATTAGTCATACCAAGGTTGTAAGATAGTTGGATAGGAAATGATCATTGTCCGTTGTTCAAATTAGTCCATTTTAGCCTAAATGACCTCCTAAATGGAAATAAATATCCCTTGATCCTGATTTTGAGCCCTACATGAATATTTTTGTTGTTTAGCCATTTCACCTTCCCTTCTTAATTAAGATGAACCTATTTTGGTCCTAGTGCCTCCTTGGACACTGTGTGCCTCAACTCAGGCAAATTGCCAAAGTTAGAGGGTTGCTAGTATAGGGGTGACTAAGAAATGTTGGTGGTGAAATAGTTGACTCTTGAAAACAAAGGCAGGTGCGGTGTGCATAGTAAATTTTAAAGAAATCTCTTCGATTAAATGAAGAAAATAATTGAATGAAAAGAAGAAAACCGCACCTGTACTTGTAAAACAATGAAGAAAATAGGGAAAAAGGGAGAAAAGTGAAAAGAGGTCAAAGTGGAGCCAAATGTAGTGTAGTGTCAAGGAGGGTCAAATCACTATTTTCATATGTTCCATACCCATTCTCGAGCCTACATTACAAGCCTTTAAAATTCCCATAGTGATCCTAATTCAACTATCCGATCAGCCAAGGTATAGAAAATAAGGGAAAGCCTATGGTTTTTATGTGTGCACTGTATGAACTTCTTTGTGAGAGTGAGTGTACTCGACGCAGTCCCTGTTTGGAATTGTATTCTTACACCCTGGAAAATATTTGGTGATTATTTGATGTTTGTATTCTTTGTTAAGGGATGTACAGACTGTGTATTGGTCATAGGGGGAGGAGGGAAGCATATACGAATGGAAAAGCGAAAAGTCTATTAAGTTCAAAAATAAGGGTAAACTTTAAAATATCATATCTCCCAATATATAACGATTTAGGAGTCCTACAACCATTCAAATTAAAGCTCTTTGATTGTCTAGTTTTCATAATATCATTCCACACATCAATCAGTGTCCGAAATAAAAAGTTATAGGTATTTTCTGATGGCATGGTCGAGCAGTTACATGGCCACCGCCCTAAAGAGAGCCCTCAGCCCTAAGTATGTAAAGACCCAATATTTGGCGTATATTTCATTACACAACTTTTATTGATTTAAGCCGCCTAATTACACTTCAGATTTCTCTCTATATTTCCAGAAACTTCTAAGGACAATTGAAGGGGAAACGCCAAGGTAAAACTCCAACCATACACAAGACTAGCAAGAGTTATTTTCCAAAAGTGCAAGGTGAACTAGGGACTGTTTTTGGAGCTTGTTTTGGAAATGTTTTGGAGAGAAGCTGCTTCATTTTAAAGGCTTCCTATATATCCATAATTGAATAAGGATTGACTCCAAAAAGGAAGGTTAGAATTTTACCCTATTTAAGACCCTCAAATTGTAAGCAAGAGAGCTGGAATTGGGCACCTAAGTGAGCTGCCGATTGGACTATTTTGAGATTAGTTATTTATCGTTTTTCTAAAGGTATTTTGGCAGTTTATTTTGCTGGAAATATACCTCATATTGAGGGGAAGGACTACAAAAGAAGTTAGCTAAGTTTTCCCTCTTATTTTTCCCCTCAAAAGCAAATGGAAACAAGTAGAGAAAATGGATAAATGTTGTTAATGTTGCCTTGTGTGTTGTTGTTGTGGCTTTTGTTTGTGTGACGTTTTGGCTGGATATCATGGCTTGAAATAACCTTTTAATTTGGTTATAAACTCCACTAATTTATAGGGATAATGATAATACCCCGGAAGTGCCCAAGTCTATACCCAGGATTTGAAAATGAAAAGTAGCAGAAATCTGGAAAATGTTCTCAGAACGAGTCATGGTATGGATCATTGTTGCCACCAATGACCCATTGGAGGTGTCCATGGTGAGGTATTTCAGGTTCGTAGTTTGGAGTTACAGGTCTAGGAGCAACCCATTGTTCGATGTGACGAGTCGTTGGAGGTGGCCGTGATGAGATTGGTCCTCAAGGAGGAAGCGATGTGTCATGGAACGAACCGTTGCAGGTAACAATGGGCCATCATTAGTAGTAGTTTAAGGGGATCCCAGGTTAAGGAAGTACTGACAATGACTGGCAACAACGATTCATTTGAGCTAGCATCCACCCGTCCTGTCTGGTCGTGGTGAGGGATTAGAGACCCGAATTCAGGGAGTAGCAACGAAAGGTAACAACGGACCGTAGGAGATCACAATGGATCGTACTGATGTGCGTTGTCACTGGAAGTTCAATTTTTCCAGGATTTTCATTAAGGGTATTTTAATCATTCCTAAGCTCTAGGGTCCTAAACTCCGTCGTTTAAGGCTCAAAATGAAGTGTTTTATAAAGGGTAAATATATTCTAGGTTCATTCACTTTTATGCATGCAAGATTGAGGGATTAGAAGGTGATGAAGCTTAGGTTCTCTACAAGTTCTTCCTTAATTCTTTTTGGGCTATCAAGGAATTGGTGTAATCAGATCCTATCAGGTGTGTAAGGTTATGAATGGGTGAATCCATTCACACTTATGCCCAATCCCTCTCTAAATCATTAAAACTCATATTTTTATTTTATGGGGTTTTAATGCATGAAATTCCTAATTTTCTACATGGGTATGATTTAACTATGTTCCTATTATTGAATTATGATTTATGGGCAAGTTTTACATTATTTTCAATTATAATCATATTTTCAAGCTTTATAAACTAAATTGCCCATTCATGAGAAGTGCATGAAAGTTGAGATTTATGATGAATGTTTAAGTATGATGAGATATTATTAATGAAAAGCATGTTTTCAAGTTTCCCATGTTTATGATCATGTTTTCAAGTGAGTTATGTAATATAAAGCATGATTTAAAATGTTGAGCAATGCTCATATGTTTAAGTATGATTTATGATTTCACGAATTAAGCTTACCACATGGTTTTGGATTTAATACTCCCAATTTTGTTTAGCTTGTGGTATGGTTTGAGCTAAAGCTCCTCATATATAGTTTCAAATACGATAATTATTTGATTATTCAGCTTCATCACTAGACGATGGTCAACTTTGTTGCAAATTGATGATCATCTTCGTTGAAAAACGACGGAGAGAGTATGCAAGTTTTTAGAGGTAGTATCCAACACTGAGTAGGCTATGAGTCGATCAACCCTATGGCTCAGAACTACACGCCAATGTAGGTTTACATATTATATATCTACTTTGGGACCTCCCTTGTGAGCTATCCCCTGCCCTGATTGGGTCTTGAGATTGATATTGATATCATGGTTTCGTCCCTCGCCCTGTCAAGGCTTTGGACGGCTCAACCCACTTGAGTCTGATAGTTTGGACCACGTAAGCTCTATCATTGTATGTCGGTTATATGACGAGTCTCCCATTGTTCCTCACGATTTCAGTTATGCATGTTTTTCATTCATGATATATATATGTTTTAGAGCAGGCTTGAACAAACTTTTGGTTTTACTTATGATTATTAGATTTGAGCTTTGGGTCATTTAATTCATTTATGATGTTCAGTTATGTTCAGATTATTGTTTCAGAAAATAGCATGCAAGCCCTACTCTCATATTCTTGATTACATTATGTTTTATATGACACATGTTTTAAAGGATTTCATTTACCTTGCATACTCGGTATATTTCACGTACTAATCGCAAACTCTATGTTGTATCATTTTATGATACAGGTACTGATCTTCAGACTCAGCCCCATCACTAGCTAGCTTTTAGAGTTAGCATCTAGTCGCTATTAGTGAGTCCTCATTTCCCGAGGACCATTTGTTATCATATATCTTTGTATTTTTAGTTTTCAGAGTTTTCAGGTTAGTTGGGGGTGTTGTCCTATCAACCTATCAGTTATGTAGAGGCTTTCAAACTATATGTAGTAATCAACTCGTCATGTATTATGTGGATTCCAATTTCGATGTTATGTTATGCTTAGACTTCCTCTATGTTATTATGTAAACTATTCCGCTTTGTTTGATTGAGTTAGACGTATGTTCATGTCATGGGTCAATTTGGGGTCTGTCGGAGCTCCTTGTCATGTGTCTGAATTCGGGCCTACGTTTGGGTGATGACAATAATTGCTTATAGTTGAAATAAAGAAACAACTAAAGAAAGCTCGTCGAAACAAGGTATGTTAAGGCGTCCTATCCTCATTGTTCAAGAATGAATACATACTGCCGAAAGAGCCAATGTTCTTGTATCTTCACACTCATATTGAAGGAAGTATATTCTTCCCAATGGGCCGAAATTGCATTATATTGTGTTTGAACTGTTAAACATGTTTGGAACAAGTATATGTGAGATGAAATATATGTTACTTCCAATTATTTTGTAGTTATAAATCAAGTCTGAAGTCCCCTTATAATGGGCATCGTGAGCTTATCCTTTACTGTACGTTAATATATGTTAATATGTTTAAATGTCTGGTTGATAATTGAAATTGGTGAAAGAGCCAACAATACGATGGGTAAACAATTTGAAACTAACTAAAGATTTTGCAAGCTATTAATGAGAAATGAGTTTATTGAATTAGAATTGCCTTGTTGTGGTTGTCCTTTATCTTATCTGTATGTTATGCAACATTCTAGGCTAAGGGGAGATTTCATAATCCCTTTCCCTTAAGCCGAACAAGCTAGCGAGTCTCCGAGCTCTAATGCCCCTTTGAACATGATCAATAAATCTTGTTGAAACTCTTAGATCATCTATAGGTCTTTATAATTTATACAAATTTTGAATACATGCATTTAAGTACTATTTTCTAGCTTTACATGTTATACGTGCTCACTTGTAGTTATGCATTACGGAGGAGGCCTATGCACGACAGAAATTTAGTATTCATTATTTATATGTTATACGTGTTAAATTGACCCTGTATAAGCCTTATTGGATACATTTATGATTATGATTAATATTGATTGATTTTACCCAGGTGTGTTACACCAACTGGAGGTATTCTTATTTTACACCGGTGTGGTACACTGGCTGGACAGATTTTACCCCAATGTGGTAGACCGGTTGGAGGCATTTTTATTTTGACCCCGGTGTGGTACACCGACTGGACAAATTTTATATGGATTCTATAGTCTGCTAGCCGCCGGCATTTCAATTAAATTTTTATTGTGCATTACTCGATTGCATTTACATTTTAATATTGAGTTATTGTTAGGTTTCGGTTTCCAGGATTATGGGTTGTTACTATTCCTTGTTTCTGGCTTAGTTATCAGTGTTATCTTATATGTTTATAATTTTCAGCCTTACATACAAGTACATTTCGTTTGTAGTGACATCCCTTCGTCTGGGGACCCCTCTTGCAATACTTCTCAGGTACAGGCCGAGGCTCAGATATCGTCAAACACAGTAGTAGACAAATTTTAGCAAAATAGTGGTATGCTCCTCTATTCTAGGAGCCATGTACTACTTTTGATTATTTTGGTTTTTTTGTGTAGCATGGGTAGGTCGAGGCCATGTCACGTGCATTTCAGTTTGTGTACTCCATAGAGGCTAATGTAGACTAGTTTGTATAGCTGTTTTGGTTATGTAGTCATGTCGGTTTTCCATTGCTTTGTTTAGCCTTATTGTAGCCTTGTTGGATTTCCAAGTTGCTTATTCGTTATTGTCGAGACCTTAAGGGTCCAATATTTATCTTGGTTGGTTGTTACAAGTGGATTGGTTAGCCTTAGTATTACTATTATAGACGTTATATAGACGACTTCTTGATCAATCATGAACCGAGTAACCCAGTTTTGGGGCGTGATGGACTTGGTATCAAAGCTAGGTCATGTCCTACGGAGTCCACAAAGCCTTGTCTAGTAGAGTCATGCTTATGGTATGTTGTGAAATCATACTTATATTCAAGAGGCAATGTGACATCTAGGAATCATTTCACTTCTTTTTTCTAATAGTTCTTGGTATAGAGCAACATCATAAGTACTGTGATATATAAATCATGTTATTATTTTCGGGTATGCTTGTGACGGGAACGATGACTACGAGGTTTATTAGGTCAGTCGTAGGAGAGGGTACTAGTGGCCCTCCAGTGGATTAGGGAGACAGGTTAGAGGCTCAAAGTGAGTCTCCTACCCCAGGTATTGCAGTTCCTCCAACTCTAGTTAGAGCAGTGGAAAATAGAAGATAACGCTCAAATTACACAATTCTTTATGAAGAACCATAAACGTTCAATTATCAAAACAAATATCTTGACGGATGTCGAGATCGAATCGCATAGAGACTAACAAGTGATATACGCAAGTGTTGTTTGGAAATTTTAAATTAGTTCGCACTACTCCAAAGAAACAAATAAATAAATATGTTGGGGTAAATTTGATTTTAACAAAATGATATAGATTCTAGCTAAGCTAATTAGAATAGCAAAATAACCAAAGTTGTAGACAACTATGAGAGAGACTAGAGGTGTGGTGTAGATGATGCACTAATTAAACAAGGTTGTTCTAGATCATCTCATCATTGCAAATTGTTTAAATAACTTTGGATAGGGGGCATTCTATGTTTTTCACCCTCATGAATGCCCTTTCTAGAGTTCTTTCGAACCACTAGACACACTTAAATAAGCCCAATAAAGTTTGGATTAATAGCTTTACTTTCTCTACCTATTAGCTATTAATTAGGGGTGTGAATATGGGTTTTGGCTATATCTAGCCCAATTGCAAATCATCACATCCATTTCCCTCATCAAATTCTCTCCCAATACTCAACTCTTCTTTTTGAAGCACAAATCAAGTAAGAAAAGTAGACCCACATTTGCAACTACATATTATCAATTATAAATTGGAGAGAACTTAACTGATTTACACTAATTAAGAAATATTGAGATGAATCTAGCAATACCTAATCTAATGAAGCACTCATCACCACACACCTCTATTGAGATTTAGCTACTCATGGTTAAGAAACTAAAGAGCATATTCAATAATAAACTCATTGATTTCATTATTAAGTGTAGCAAAATCAAATTCAAAAATATGTCTTCAACAATGGTGGTACCTTGCTAAGGAAGAAGATGACGAAAAGAAAAACAATATTCAACAATTTCCACCAATAGAATTCTAGTTTCTTCAAGAAAGGAATGTTTAAAAAGCTAAAGTTAAGATCTAATATGTATAGAGTACTTTCTTATAGAATATATATAAATATAGGGAAACCAATACCCTCTTTTTTAGTGTTGCATGCAATTGTCCCTGCTCAGGCGTTTTGGCACTTGCAAGAGTACCGACGGTTCACCGGTTAAATTTCGCATACTGCCTGTCTATCATCTCCATCTCCTTCAGTAATTTCCAGTACCATTCGACGGTACCTTCTGTGATTCTCCCGCCTCCAATTGCTCTATGTCAGTTTCTTTTCTCCTTGATCCAGCAAGTTCAGGCGCCTGTAGGCAAGTTAACCGGAGATTTACCGGTTGACATCTGAGACCGCTGGTTGCTTTTGTTTCTCAAATCAGTGGTCATTTGTGTTTGGTCAACGTTTTGTCGGTGTTCTCCGGTGGAGCGCCAGTTTTCACTTGATTTCCTTCTTTTTACTCCACTTCTTGCTCTTTTTATTCAAATCAGATATCTGCATATAAAAAGGCAAAAAGGGCATAAAATTCATCTAAATGACTTGAAAACTAAGCTAAATCTTATACTTAAGAGACTAATGAGTTGGTAAATTACCAACTCACCAAACTTGAACCATTACTTGTCTTCAAGTAATGTTGTCCTTATCAGTTGAGCAACACGCTAATCCAAATGACTTTATACATCAATGACCACTTAATTCATGACAATCCCAAAAATGCTCACTAACTCATAGAAAAAGAGAAGCAAATTCCCCCCCCCCCCCCCCAAAAAAATGAAAATGGAAAAATTTCAAGAGCCACCAAAATTCAAAAAACATGATTCACAAGAGCTTTCATTTTGAAAAATGAGGGCATAGATTATACATGAAGTACACATAACATCTCAATCAATAATCATTACATATTCAAAGTTTTCCTTAGAGCTTGCACTTCTCATGCCTTATGCACACCTTTACCTTAACACAATCGTTCTCAAAAGAAATGATGCCACTCACAGAAGAGAGAATCCCTATTCTTTATCATGAAATCAATGCATACACATAAGGGATTGTAGAAAGAGATGATCACACTCACTCTCCCAAAATAAATCTTCATGCACACGAGCCGACCCATAGGCTTTCCCTTTGTGTAATTCGCAATTAATGTAGAGAAACTGCACTTAAAATCAGTTAGGACTTGTGGGCCATAATGAAGGCTAGGGATAAGGGTAGGATACATGTTTGGCTTTAGTGAATAATGCATCCCTAATGCTTTTTCAAATGCATGTAGTATCCCAAAATCTTGTTTAGATCACTCCATCTTATTTCTCATTGTTCATCATCTTCATCTTTTGTGTAACACGAGCCACCCTTATAACATCTATGAATTTCACATGTAGTGATAACTAGGAAAGAGATAGTACCTATTAACTATTCTTCCTCTTTTTATGATTCGAAATTTGTCACTTCATTGATTAAATTATATCAACACAATTTTGGTGGTACCTCAATTTCCACATACTCTTGCTAACACCTAAATTAGGCTTTTGCCTCATTTTACATTCATTCCCTTCTTGCTACCTATTTCTTGGGCTTCAAGCCCCATTTTTCATTGTTTCATCACTATAAATTTGGGAGGATGGGTGCCAAAGAGAACGATTAAAACTTGGTCATTAGGCTTGTAATGTGTTTTCAAAGAAAGGGTCCAAGGCTCAAACATTGGCTATCAACTGTTAATGTTCAAGGTGGTCATTTTGAGTGAAGTGACTTGACAAAAGAGAGCCTAAGACCATGTTCTAGGTGCAGCTACATCTTCGATTTCACCGGGAGTCACACTTAGGGAAAGTTCTAGAAAAGAAACCGTGCATGAGATTCACAAAAACCCTTACCAAACAAGGCATCACACCTAAAGAGTTCACAAAAGTCATTATTGATGTCGCCCAAATTACACCTCGAAATTGAGATATAAGCGGTCCATTGTCAAATATAGAACCCAACAAAGGTTGAGGTCGATCCTCACAAGGATTATGGTAAGAACATAATTTAATGCGAATAACTATTACTATTGATTTACTTATTTCCAAAGGGGGAAAAATATAGAATAATAAACAAAGTAAAATAACTGAATGCTAAAATCAAATTTGGCTTTTATTCAATTAACGATTTGACTAGGATTGTGTTCCCTAAGATTTCATAACCACAAGGCTTATACACTAGTGATCTATTCTGATGTTCAACATGAAATATTGGTAAGTTAAGTTCACCTTGGTTGGTCCCCAATCAAGATGATTTTCACCACGCAACTTGGTCCGTACACGGGTGTACTTTAGTTGACCCTTACCCTTAATATGAGATTAGCTATCCCTGGATGATTTCAAGCTATTAGATGAGGGTTGATAGCCTAAAATATCTGTTGTTAATCCCTTTTCCCATTCTTTACCTCCTTGGTCCGGTAGGTAAGAATAAGGCAAGTCCTAACATTTGCAACCGTCAAGAATCAATCAAAACAAAAGGGAAAAATAATACATGCATAAAACCCCATTCAAGAATCACTAAGTGTTTTTACCTATGCGCATTAATTCATCTTGGTTCCCACAAACCTAGTTTATAGGTTAACTACTCATTTTTGTATGATCACAACCATAAATTATTGAATAAATCATAATCACAACTTACAAATTATCGTAGAATAAAAATAATGTAAATTGATAAAACTCCAATGTTGCTTTCGTTTCTTGAATAGAGAACAATTGTATGAAAATCCTCTCAAAAATCGTTATCTAGTTGTCAAGAAATTCTTCTCAAAAATCGCCTAAAAATCCTTCCAGAATCGTTTACTAAAATTAAACCTAAATTGGATATTTGTAATTCTAAGAAATCCTTTTCCTAAATAAAATTGGAAACCAGGTCGGCAGTGGCAACGGGCTAGGTGACGGGTCGTTTGGCCTTCTGACGATTCATTCCTTGCTTACATTAGTTGGCCTCAGCATCGCACCCAGTTGTGGCAATGGGTCACCTAATGACTCGTCATGCCTGAGCACGAGTCGTTAGGTCCCTCATGGGCTGACTCCTTCAAACCTATAGTGTACTTCACGGATGGTTCCAGTGGCCTGCCAACAAGTCGTTTCTTCTCATGATGACTCGTGATATCTGTCATCAACTTCATTAGCCACTTTGTTGAAATTTTCTCTTTGATTTCCAATGATTGACTTCATGACTCGTTACCAGCTATATCGAGTCATTCCTCCAACTCATCAAGTGCACTTTTTTGTATCTTCCAACCTCTATCTTTTGCACACACCTTAAGAACTGGGTCGTGCCTCCTACCAATGACTCATTAAGGGTCTGGCAGTCACCTTTCCGTTATTTTTAGCATTAGTTTGACCAAATTCACTTCCAAACCTGTTTTCCTACAAATAAAGCACAAAACACATAATACCCATATAAACATACCTGGAATGTGCATAATTTCTTGGTTTTAAGTATCGAAAGTGTCGTAAAATCATGGCACATCAACATCCTCAACTTAGAACTTTTGCATATCCTCAAGCAAAACCAAAATAAAATAAAAACAAACTAAACTTCTTCGATGCTTCAATCGGAAGAACTCTAGGAAACTTACAGCAGTCACGTCATATCTAAATCAAATTTTCTAACCCCTCCCTTATCTTATCTACTCAAAACACTATGCATATGCAAAATTTCCAACCATAACATAGAAGAATCAAAACATGGCAAAATACTATCACCTGCAACCACGTACATAAATCTATAACACTGCCCCAGAAATTTTGCAGATGATTTTGTTGACCAAATACTCTCACCTCAAATAAGTCCCGTACTCACACATATGTATATGATTATGTCAATAAATTCCTCATGGGACTAGGTAAGATTCACTCACTATCACAAAGAAATTCGAACTGCGTGCATACAATACCATAGGCTTGCCTTTACTTTCAATATCTTGATTTTCAAACAAGTAGCTAGGATCACTATGGGACTTTCTAAGCTTGTAATGTAGGCTCGGGCATGGGAACGGTACATATGGAGTTAGTAGCTCAACCCTCCTTGGCAGTACGCCTCTTGACTACACTTTTCACCTTTTTTCCTATTTTCTCCCTTTTCCCCTTTTTCTGCCTTTTATTTTCTTTTCTTTAGCAACTACAAATGAGGTTTCTTTTTATTCAACACTCATTGATGTCACAAATTATTTTTCTTTTCTTTTCTTGCTTTTTGACGACATTTTTTTTATTTTTCTTTTCATCATGCATAATGCACCCGCTCTTATCCTTTTTAATTACCCAACTTCCTTTCCACCCTACTTTTCTTAATCACCCCTATAATAGCCACCCTCAACTTAGGTGATTTTCCTAAGTTGAGGTTCACAATGTCCAAGGAGGGACCACGGCCAAAAAGGGTTCATTCATAATAAAATCGGGCAGGTGAATTGGTGTAAACGAAAAGAAAGGTCAATTTAAGCTCAAACATTTAGATGAAGGGATTTTTATTAACTTTTGGTAGGTCTTTTAGCCTAAAGTGGACTTATAAATCAAAAATGGCCTATGATCCTTTCCTAGTTTCCTATCCTCTATCTCAGTACAATTGACCAGGAAAGTTCTAGATTGACACACACAACCGAATTCAACTATTAAACCTCACTTCACACATAGCACAGGTCAACATCATTGCTTCTACCAATCTCTAGTTAAGGTACAGCCATACAATGACAAACAAGTTAACAGTTTCAATGCCATGCAAAGATTTACAAAGGTCATACATGTCAACTTTCACATACACATATGCAAAATTTTTGGAGGGATATCAAATTATCAATAACAGTTATTTTCAACAATTTCATGTCTTGACTGCTTTCATTTTTCCTACTTTCTTCCAACTGACAAAAGAAACAAAAAATAAAATCCTAAACATGCCGGTTCTACTAGATATGAATGACCCGAGGGAAAAGATATCTGGTAAGAAAAACCCTTGAGTTATGTTCAGCAAAAAAAAATGCACAGGTATCCCTCCCCACCCCCTTCAAGAAAGCATGCGTCGTCCTCGACACATACATATACAAAACAAAAACTAAGGAAATTGGGAACATAACTGTGTGACCTAGGTGTAAGCTACATGGTCGGTGGAGGGTGAGATATGCCTCCAATGTCATCTCCAAATTTACCGGCTTGAACTGGTGCATTCTCAGATCCTACAGAGCTCGTGCCTTCTCCATGAACTCTCACTGCTTTAGTCTGGGCTCTCTTTCGAGCCTCCTTTCTTTATTCATGCAGCACTCTCTCCATCTCACTTCGCTCCCGTTTTTGCTGACGGAGTAGAGAAGCATCATCATCAATTCTTGCCTCCTCATGCGGCCTCTTCCCCTTTTTCATGTGCCACCGGCTCCTCCGTGATGAAATCAAAAATAGGTGGAAATTCATCTTCAAACTCATCATATATCATGGGGAGTACCGGTGGAGGTACTGCGACTTTCTATTGTGCGGCCATGTCCCGCACCTTGGATCGTAGCACTCCGAGCTCTGAGTACCATCGGGATAACTCCGACCCCTATAACTGTGCAAGGCGCTCATCCATCCTCCTCTCTAAAGCATCCAGTCGCCCATGCACTAAATTGGACAGTGTCTCCAACTCCTTTGACACCCACGGCTTAACCTGTTCCATGAAGACTTTGACTTGTAGAGCCATATGTGCTTGCTGCTTCTCGGCCTTAGCTAGCCCCTACCCATATCAACCAAAAATTCTTGTGAGACCATGACTAGGCGTGCTGTGGTGGATTGTCGAGGCACAATCGGTGGTCTCGGGGCTGGTACAGTAGATGAAGACTCAGGAACATCGGCAGGTCTGGGGGTATCCGCTGCATCTGTAGTCTCAGCCTGGCTACCTGTCTCTCTGCCCTCCATAGGCTCAGTTGCAAACTAAGTGAACTGTGCTGCATCAGTCTACATCCCCCTGCCAAATTCCTCTTCTAATATTGTCACTCCCACAGATGCAGCTGCTTGAGTTCTCTCCCTCTATATCGGGTTTGTATCATCTCGAATCAACCCTATATCGGTAATATTCTTGACCACCATTTTCTAGTCCATTGATGGCAATACCGGTACCTTTGACTCCTAACAGAGTCTATCAATAAAACATGGAAATGGAATGGTAGTGCCGTCATTGATTGCCCGCTCTCGAATCTCTTCTGAAATACTAGCTACCAAAGCTGCTCTGTCAGGTGAAAGTATGTTATCATTGCTAGTTGGTACCAGCCTATGCCGCACCAGTGACCACCAAAACTTTGCCTGAAAATTCAATGTGGCCTTCTTTTATCTGTGACTCTATACCATTCAGCCATTCTACCAGTGGACCTCGTGTAGCAATAATCCTTGACAACCAAGTGTAATTCTGAATGCGCACTTGGCTATTTAATTTTTTTGTTTTGACATTCTTTAGTTAAGAGAGCCTGTGATCTAATTCTGCTATGTTCAATGGAGCCTGATAATTCAGCCCGAACAACATTCTCGTGATCGTCCGCTCAGAAATGTAAATTGGAGTCTCTCTCCTAGAACCTGAGTCAATGCGGGCCTCTTCTTCCAATCCTGGCCCCCTAATGCCAACCGCTGCAAGGTGGCTGCATATTCTACATATAACTCTCGAATCAAATATGGGTTGTAGCTGCCTGAAGACTCGGTCAACAACCGGAACTTGTATTTATCAAACACTGCCTGTAGCTCTGGAAAATCTTTAAGCCCTGTGGTTACCAACCTTGGCTCCTCATATATTCTCCTGTTTGGATTGCCTTTTTCATTGGGAGCAATATCTCGATTGTATATATCCTGCATGCCATGGACACACCATCTCGGTACATTTCTCAGCTGCTCATTTGATGTGCTCGAGGTCTCCGTCAGCTAATTATCAGAATCCCCTCGCTAGGCATGCGATTCATCAAATCTTTCAGTTTTTTGCCCAGCCGTGGGAGCCTCAGGAACAATTGCAACAGTAGCCCTAACACCCTCATTAGTGTGACTAGGCGGATCTCTTGCATGTGGAGTGGGAGTATCAACCAGGGCTGTCGGATTTGCACTTTGTTGAGCCCTAGCCCTGGTAGATCTTCTCACTAGTTGCTCCTCCGCTACTTCATATTCCTCCTCAGAGCCACTCAACTCTTCATAGGATGATGGATCATCACGTAGTCTACGGTATAAGGGTTGACTGCGCTCAGGTGCTTGCTTCTTTGTTAGACCCTTCTTTGGTGTACCTCTGGGAGCCATTGTACTTGTGGAAATAATGTTAGTGTACAAGATGAGATGAAACAAAAATTATTTTTGGGCTGGTGCCTAGTGGTCCTGACGGGTGACTAAATAAGTTGTTGCCACTAACAACGACTCGTGAGGTCACTCGTCATCTCAGACTAGCCTTTCTTCAAGTTGGTCAAGTGTACTTCACGACTAGTCCTGACGAGTCGTTACCAAAGGCAATGAGTCGTTAGGTCAGTCATTAGGTACACTGCCTCATTAGTTTAATTTTCCCACTCAAGAAGAGCTACATAACGAGTCGTGATGTGGCTCGTGATCAAGAGTGTTTATCTTCCTCCTCTTTCCAGTATCAATCCCACAAACATAAAACTCAATCTAAAAGTAACCCAAGTGAATATACGATCGAAAATCATTATTTAACTCTTCCTAGGGTTTATTTACATCATGAGGCACATATAAACACCAAATTAATCGAACTAAATTCATGCTCATTCACACATGGGTCTTCAAAATTTCTTGATTAGTTGTAGTGATATTCCAAATTTAAATAGGAAAAGAGTACTCACAATATTCTTGATTGGAGATTGAGTGTGCAATCAGTTGTGTGCTTGAGTGACTGGGCGTGCAATGGTGAAAAACTTGTCGATGATTTTGGAGTGAAGAAGATGAAGTATAGAAGAGGGGAATTTGAAGTTTTGTTTCTTTGGAGTATGTATATGGAAAGGGGTGATGTTAATTTTAATTTAAAATTTTTGCAATTTTAGTCGTGCGTAGGGTTAGGTAACTTACCTGAGACCTGACGAGTCAAGTAACGAGTTGTGGTGTCACCAACGAGTCATTGCCTTAGTCGTGGTCCTTAGACTTATGTAGCTTCCCGACGGGTCACTTAACGACTCATTTGGTCTCCCAAAGATTCATTGAGTGAGCCATTATCACCCTTATTCTTTTAATTTATTTTTAGATCTAGTGTACCTGACAGGGGATCCAACAATTCGTTCCTTGGAGAAATGACTCGTGAAGTCACCCGTTGCTCCCCTACAGATCTCTTCACGACTTGACTGAACTCATTCTATTATTTTTCTGCACCAGAACTAAAGTTCTAGTTTTAGGTTCCAACTTTAGATTTTACATCTTATTCACCTGCACCCATCAACAAATGTTAACACTAACTTCTTCTTACGTTTGCAACTTGGGTTGCCTCCCAAAAAGCGCTTGATTTTACGTCGCAACACGACGTGGGTGTTTTGGCTACTCTAACTTCACCAAAACACCTCCATGGTTTGCCTCCCATGCAGCGCCTGATTTAACATCAGGGCACGATGCAAGTCTCTTGACTACTCAGAATTCGTCAATTGACTCTTCTCCATCATCCAATGATGAAATTATGCTTAATTCTTTAGGCTGTTTCATGGTTCCGCTAATGTTGAAGGTGACCTCTTCTTTGTTCAACCTGAATTTCAACTGACCTGCCTTCACATCTACTAGCGCCTTACCTGTTGCAAGGAATGGTCACCCCAAAATGATGGGGACCTCATAATCGAATTCGCAGTCCAAAATCACGAAGTCTGCAGGGAATATAAATTTGTCCACCTTGACAAGTACGTCAAACAAAATCCCCACCGGCCTTTTAACCATTCTATCAGCCATCAGTATCTGCATCGAAGTCGGTGTGTGGGCTCCCAAACATAAATTTTTAAACATTGCTAGCGGCATCAGATTTATGCTAGCTCCCAAGTCACAAAGTGCCCTTTCAAACTCAACATCCCCAATGGTGCAAGGTATAGTAAACGCACCTGGGTCTTCCTTTTTCTATGCTAGGACCCATTTAGTGATGGCACCACAATGGTGCAAATTATCTGCAGGTTTCAAATTTACCGTCCTTTTTCTGGTGATGAGGTCCTTCATGAATTTAGCATATTAGGGCATTTTCTCAAGTGCCTCAACCAATGGGAAGTTCACTGACAACTGCTTGAGCATAGAGATAAACTTTTGATATTTCCCACATTCAACTTTCTTCTTCAAGAACTGGGGATAAAGAGGAGGAGATCTAGGGATTGTTCTGAGTTTTGTTGTGCCTCTTTCTCCTTCCCATGGGCATCTCCTTGCTCCTTTGCACTACTCGGAGCAGTTTGCCCATCTGAGTCTCCAACCAAAGCTGGGTTTTCAAAGTCTACTACACCATCATCATTTATTAATACGGGCTTGTCTGACTCCTTAACTACAATTGGCCTCGGGGGATCAACTATGGCCTTTCCACTCCTAGTAGTGACCGCCATGCAGTGACTGTCATTTTTCGGATTTTGCACAGTATTGCTGGGAAGTGTAGCTTTTTGCCTCTAATTGATTGCAATAGACATCTGAATCATCTGCTGCTCAATCTGCCTGATTGCCACGATATGAGACTCCACTTTTTGATTTAAACCAAAAATATCAGCCCGGAGCTCCTTAAACCAGTTGTCTGTTGTCTCCATCTACCTGAGCACTTTGGATAGAATATCTTCAAACCTTGAACCACTGGACTCTAGCTCACGATTTTCGATAGAACATACAGAACGCCTCTACCATTTTTGAACTCTTCGCGCATCTTCCAGTCCCCATTGTCTCAGTATTGGCCGTAGTTGTAATTATTATATTTGTAGAAGTTCCGCCCTTGGTTCGATTGACCTTAAAGCCAAGAGTCTTTGTTAGAACCTTGGGTATTGGTCCGAAAACCCTTCCTCTGATCATTCAAATAGTTGACCTCTTCTTTAAACTCAGACTCGCAACCATCATTTCTCGGGGCCTTGCCCTGAGAACCTAAATCATTCACCTTTTCTACTCCAAGTCCCATCAGGTGTTTGGCAAGAAACCCCATGGTAGTCTTTTGCTCTGCTATATCCTAATCATTCTCTTCATCTCTTCTCCTTTGTTCAGCAGATATACCAACCGCATAAGAACTAGGTGGAACCTCCGACTCTATAGTTTGCCAAGAACGGTTGGTTTTGGTGATCCTGTCTAGCAGCTTCGAAGCCTCTGCATAGGTGTGACTCGTAAAAGTTCCTCCGGAGATGGTACTAGCTACCGCCTTAGTGTTGGCATTCAGAGACCTATAAAAGATCTCCAATAATGCATCCGAAATTATGTTATTTGGCACCTTTTTGAGCTTTTTGTTGAAACGCAACCAGGTCTCATGGAGTGCCTCAGAATTTAGCTGTCTGAAGTTATAAATCTCATCATTCAATTGCAATTCTTTGGATGGAGGGAAAAACCTTTCAAGAAAAGCTCTCTTAAGCTCTCCCCAAGTAGTGATGGAATCATTCGGCAACTCAGGTAGCCACATCATTGCCTCACTCCCTAGAGAGAATGGAAATAACCTTAGTCTGATAGCATTGTGGCTCACCCCCGATTGCTTGTTTTCCTTACATATTCCTACAAAATTTGTCAGGTGACCATGGGAATCATGAGATGCGTGACCCGCAAATATTCCCTTCATATTAAGAAGTTGGATCATCACACTGGTAATGTCAAACTTTTCCCCAGTAGGCAAAGGAGGAGGGACTATAGCTCTAGTGGCACTAGCTTTATCTATATCCACATCATCTTCATAATAAAAATATCGGTGTGGCTAGTGTTCTTGAACTCTGGGTCATCTAGCTTGTTCGGCTTCTGCAGCTAAACGCTGCTCTTGAGCAACTCTTGCCAACTCACGATCTCTAGCCTGATGTTGCTCCTCAACCAACATTCTTGTTGTGGCCTGGTCCATGGTTTCTTGCTCTTGTATGTTGGCCATTCTTCTCAGGTTTCTTAACGTTAGCTCAAGTTCGTGATCAGTTGGAACCAGGGGATTTCCCTAGCTTCTAATATCGGGCATGCACAAACCTAAAACCTGTTAAGCAACCAAAACAAAAAGAAAAAAAAAGAAATAAGAACAAATAGAAAATTTAACACAATTAACAAAAGCCTTAGCTGTATTCCCCGGCAACGACTCCAAAATT
This sequence comes from Datura wrightii, assembly GCA_035772735.1. NCBI lineage: Eukaryota > Viridiplantae > Streptophyta > Magnoliopsida > Solanales > Solanaceae > Datura > Datura wrightii. The sequence continues at coordinate 134,353,681 of JASDFA010000016.1, forward strand.
TGATGTCGCACAAATTACACCTTGCAATTGAGATATAAGCGGTCGATTGTCAAATATTGAACCTAATAAAGGTTGAGGTCGATCTCGCAAGGAATATGGTAAGAACGTAAGTTAATGCGAATAACTATTACTATTGATTTACTTATTTCCAAAGGGGGAAAAATATAGAATAACAAACAAAGTAAAATTACTGAATGTTGAAACCAAATTTGGTTTGTATTCAAATTAACAATTTGACTAGGATCGTTTTCCCCAAGATTTCATAAACACAAGGCTTATACACTAGTGATCTATTTCGGTGTTCAACATGAAATATTGGTGTGTTAAGTTCACCTAAATGGTTGGTCCCCAATCTAGATAATTTTCACCACGCAACTTGGTCTGTATACAGGTGTACTTTAGTTAACCCTTACCCTTAATATCAGATTAGCTATCCCCAGAAAAGTTCAAGCTATTAGATGAGGGTTGATAGCCTCAAATCTCTATTGTTAATCCCTTTTCCCATTCTTTACCTCCTTGGTGCAGTAAGTAAGAATAATACAAGTCCTAACGTTTGCAACCGTCAAGAATTAATCAAAACGAAGGGAAAAATAATACATGCATAAAACCCCATTCAAGAATCACTAAGTGTTTTTACCTATGTGCGTGAATTCATCTTGGTTCCCACAAACCTAGTTTATGGGTTTAGCTACTCATGTTTATGTGATCACAACCATAAATTATTGAATAAATTATAAATGCAATTTACAAATTATCGTAGAATAAAAACCACGTATATTGAGTAAAACTCCAATGTTGCTTTCGTGTCTTGAATCAAGAACAGTTGTACGAAAATCCTCTCAAAAATCATTCTCTAATTTTCAAGAAATTCATCTCAAAAATCGCCTAAAAATCCTTCCAGAATCGTCTACTAAAAATAAACCTAAATTGGGTATTTATAATTCTAAGAAATCCTTTTCCTAAATAAAACTGGAATCCAGGTCGGTAGTGGCAATGGGCTAGGTGATGGGTTGTTTGGCCTACTGATGAGTCGCTCCTTGCTTACGTTAGTGGTCCTCAACATCGCACCCAGTTGTTGCAACGGGTCACCTAACGAATCGTCATGCCTAACCACGAGTCGTTAGGCCCCTCGTGGACTTACTCCTTCAAACCTCCACTGTACTTCACGGATGCTTCCAGTGGCCTGCCAATGAGTCGTTTCTTCTTGTCACAACTCATTATGTCTGTCATCAACTTCACTGGCCACTTTGTTGAAATTTTCTCTTCGATTCCCAATGATTGACCTCACGACTCGTTACTAGCTGTAACGCGTCATTCCTCAAACTCGTCAAGTGCACTGTTTTTTATCTTCCAACCTCTATCTTTTGCCCACGCCTTAGCAACGGGTCGTGCCTCCTACCAATGACTCGTTAAGTGCCTGGCAATCACTTTTCAATTATTTTTAGCATTAATTTGACCAAATAAATTTCCAAACCTGTTTTCCTGCATATTAAGCACAAAACACATCATACCCATATAAACATACCTTGAATGTGCATAATTTCTTGGTTTGAAGCGTCAAAAGTGCTGTAAAATCACAACACATCAATTATCAACACAAGATCTTCATTCAAGACATTAGAACATGAAAATTAATAAGCCTAACGAAGAATCTATATTGTATGACAAAGAGTGCTACATTCTCATTACAAATGCCCATTCTTCCTTACCCATTATCATGCCACATTTCAAAAAAAAGTTGGTGGTACATCTCAAAACAACTCCACAAAAGACTCAAGAATGACATGGACTTTCCCCTGAAGAGTGTTTCCTCACAATCTATCATTGGGAAGTGCTGACCCGGTTTGATAACAAAAAGAAAAGAAAATTATAAATGCTCCTTGGGAAAGAACCGTGGTATGAAGAAAACCCTTGGAGTTTGATTACTATTCTACTTTTTACACAGGCAAACAAAAGACTTAGGTCATAATATAATATTTAACAATTCAAGGAAAGGACCTAATTATAATCACTAGCACATTATCATCCAACAACTCATCCATTTCATTAATTAGGATTTTACCAACCCAACTAGGCCGACAAGGGCAATCATCAATAATACTAAAAATGAGCCCGACAAAGGCTCACAACTCTTCATCGAAAAAATAAATACAAAAGCCTGACAAAGGCTACATCAAATCATCACCAAATAAAATACAATTGACCCCCCCCCCTCCCCCCAAAAAAAAGTAGTCATCCCATCCCCAACTAAAAGATTACATTATCCCCAATGTATGAATGCAAAATAAAGGGGCGAGAGACTCCCTGAGTGGGTCACTCCTCATCATCCACGCCGTAATCGCACCTGCTCCTATCTCACCCTCCTAGCCTGCATCACTTGGATCTTCGGTGTCATCTCCCAAGCCCTCAAACAAGTCATCCATGGGGCCTCGAACTATAGAAGGGGTAGCCATTGCAACATCCAGAGCACATAGGTCAGGCACCTCCACGGATGTATGACTTTTCCACTCCCTCACTTCAGTCCAGAGAGAGGTGCCAGCCCCCTCCACTACATCCACCCATTTGCAAAGTTTTGTAAGACTATAATACATAAACTTCAGCTTCCTTTTTACTATTTGAGCAATGAGTGAAGGGAGGCTCCTAGCCAACTTTTGAAGTTGGCTCTCATGAGAGTTGGACATTTCCACAAGATTGTGGAGACCACTCATTTGGGAGAATGTTGGAAGGGGTGATGCTCCCCAAAGAGGTATGTCACCGGAGTCTTGGCCCGAAGTTCATGGTTGGGCATGTTCAAATCTAGGGCCTCTGGAGACTGGTCATAACCATGGGATAGAGAACCCTCTGGTAGCCCAAAAGCCTGCATCTATTTCCGCTTGACTGTGGGTGCCTCAACATCACTTTTCGATCTAATGTAATGACGCCAGAAGCAGGAACAGAGGTCTCATCCAGAAAAAATGGTACTCCTTCTTACAAGCACAGTTGCAAAATGAGCACAACATATGGCGTTGTGTTGTTGTCTTATTGAGCTTTCCTCTTTATATGCTGAGCTACAATCTCCCAAAAGTTAATGGGGTCTACTGACATTATACAGGCTATAAGAATAGCTGTCTCCATGCTGACCTGCTGTTCATTTATAGAAATGATGATGCAGCCACAATTTGGCCTCAAATTTCAAATCATGGTGAGAAATTTTACCACTCATAGTTGTCGAAAGAGGTGTGTTAGTAGCAATGATAGGGGCTATCCAAGTGAATTGGTTCTTAATGTTAGCAATCATGGCCATGTACTCTTCGCCAGTGTCAATCTCGTCCTCTCAGAATATATAGTTGATGGCTAATGGAGTGATGTCTACCTCCACCCCTCGCACCTTAACAAAAGGCAGGCAGGGGAATTCATTGAACTTTTCTCTGTGGATCGTACTTTCCTTCCTGTGCTGGAGCTTGGATAATAGTCTGGGAGAGGATTGGCGAAAATGTGCCATTGTCTGTCCATGAAATAAGAGGTGATGTTAGGGAGGTCACCGCGGAGCCCTACCAAGTCAAACCTTTTTTCTACTATGATTGAGAGACCCTTGAAGATGGTATAGTGCCCCTTCATGTAAGGCACACAGAACATGATATCCTTCCTAGAGTTGGCGGGCACTGTAGAGGCCTTTTCTTTTCCCTTTCCTTTTGTTGAAGAAGAAGCTGGGTCTTTGCCCTTACTGATGTTCCTGGATGAAGTCATTTTTTGCAGACACAATGTTAAGAATGAAAAGGAAACAACAAACAAATACTCTAAATTTTAAAGAAGAAACAAAGTTGAAGAATTAAAATTCAAAGCACCGCCAGCACTGAAAAAACATCACCGAGCTGCAGAAAGGTATCCGCTGACTGCCATTGAAACACCAGTGAGAAATAGAAAACTAGGGGAGTAGATATTTAATAGGCGACAGAGCAGCAACCTAAGAACTGCCGATGTAACGCGGGATCAAGGCAGTGGCTTGAAGCCAATACTAGCCTGGACTAGTGTTACATCGGTGTTTCACTAGAGCCGACCAGTGAAGCACCGATAGTCATCATCCCCAATGCATCACCCTAAACTCCATTTTCACAATATTTCAATCACTCACACACAACATATCAAATTAGTACCTCTACACATAAACAAATTTAAAATGATTTACCCTTAAGAATGGCGTCAACCAATCTATTATAGTGCAAAGTATGTCTTTTAATCCCTTTTTAGGTTACTCAGACTTCACCCTATTCAACTCTACATATGAATAACAAATTCCTCCACACCCGATTCAGCAAGAAACTTCCATCATCCCACTAATATCATATAACACAAGGATAGTATCAATCACGAAAGCATTGGGGAGAATGGGAGTAAAATGAAGGGGAATATATTTCATCACATCATCAATAAGCAACCATATTACCATTGATTAGAAACTAAAGAATTGAGGGTACATTACCACTTTTATGAGAATGTTTGGCAGATATTAGTTGTAGAATCTTGCTAATTCTCAACAGTGGCAAATGCTTGAGACTTGTTTAGTAGAGAGGAAGATTGTAAGTGTAGTCAGAATTTAGGTAGAGAGAGTGGGGGATTTCATAGTTGAGAAAATGAGAATGTGGTTGGTTGAGTGGAAGGTGGATGATTAATGGTGTGCTAATTGTATGGGAAGTGAAAGAGAGGGAGTTGTGGGAATATGAAAAGGTGGGTGCTAGGAAAATAAAAAGGAGTGTGGGAAAATGTTGAAAAGAGGAAAAAGGGAAGTCTAAGGGGTTTTTTGGCAGAGTAGGACGGCTACCACCAGATTTTGGGTCAGGTAGGGCCAACATTTGGTTTATCTTTTAAAAGAAAACCCATACCTTTATAAGATATACACCGACGATCGCTGGTTGGATTTGGCAGTTTGCTGCCTTACCATCTTAAGCTTGATTTTATGCCCAGTTCACTATCTTATAATCAATGATTGACGGCGGTTCGCGGAATAGGTTTAGCATTCTGCCGGTGGATCACCTCTTAGGTGCCCACTGCTCAAGTATTAGGGCTTGCACTGGCGACAAAGTGGTGGTACGCGACTTTACATCAGTGTTCTGCAGGTTCATTTGCCGATCCCTCAGTTATGTCCCCAGGTTTTTTCTTGCCTGCTCCAAGTTTTGGCGGTCCGCGCATCTAGCTCCGCAATTCGCCGATCCAGTGCGTTGCTTCCCTGTTTTTGTGCTTCCTCTCCTTGCATCTTACCTAATTAGTCCTACAGAACCAAAAATAACAATTGCATTAGACTATTAAAAAAAAGACACTTGGGTTTCCTCCCTAGAACCACTTTAGTTAACGTTGCGGCACGACATATTTCTTATTTAGCATTCTCTCTTCGAAGGAGCATCGTCGGACTCAGCCTCCTCCATATCAATTCCTCTATACTCACTCTCCTAATGAAACACTCCAATTACTTTGCATTAATCGGAAGGTTCAACAGATGGGCACACCTTGAAGGTAACCTCTTTGCTTCCAACCTGGAACTTGAGCTCTCTTAGATCCACATCTACACAAGCTCTACATGATGTGAGCAATGGTCTCCCTAGAATGATTGGTGCTTCTAAATCCATTTCACAATCAAGAACCACAAAATCAACTGGTTGAATAAATTTATCCACCCTCACCAGTATATCCTCTAATACACCCATAAGTCTCTTTATGGAGTGATCAGCCATTAACAACCTTATTGATGTGGGTTTGGTGTTCCCAAGCCCCAATTTCTTGAAGATGATAAGGGGCATCAGATTTATACTTGTGCCAAGATCGCAGTGGGCTTTCTTAAACACACATATCCTGATAGTGCAAGGAATCATGAAGGCTCGTGGATCTTCCCTCTTTGGTGCAAGATTACTCATATCATCGCACTATAGTGATGTGTTGTCTCTCCGTTGCCCACATCTACCACCTTCTTCTTTTTCAGCAGCTCCATCATGAACTTGGCATCCGGTCATTTGAGGTAGGCCATCCACCAATGGTATATTAATGGATAATTTACTGAACATGTCAATAAATTTACTGAACTAACCATCCTTCCTTTTCTTGGCTAATCGATGTGGATAAGGTGGTGGAGCTCTTGGTTCTTGTTCTTTATTTTTTGAGGTTTTCATGCCTGCCTTTTCTTCATCAACATTTAAGGGAACTTCATTAGCCTTTGTCTCACCTTCTTCTATTGCATTTTCACAATCACTCGGTGCTTTTGGCACCATATTAGATTCCTTTTCATCATTTGTTTTAGGATCAATAACCTCTTTAGGCTTAACACCTACATCTCCAACCATTTTACCACTCCTCCTAACGATGGCCATGCATTGACTATTTTTCTTCGAGTTTGGCATTATATCATTTGGGAGTGTTCCTTTCATTCAGGGGTTCATTTGAGAGGACGAGTGATTCATTTGAGCTTCATAATGCTTAATAGAGGTTGAATGAGAACTCATAGTTTGGGAAAGGTTAGACACCTTCCCTTTCAATTCTGACCCCGTTGTCGGTTAATTCCACTTTCCTAGGACTCTAGCTAACATCTCTTCAATTTTTGAGTTACCTGAATCACTCAAACCTGGCTGATTTTGGGAGTTCTCAGCTTTAGGAGGGGGAACATATGGGTTTGAACTTCCATGATAACGTTCCCCTTCTCGATTTTTCTCTCTAGTGCCCTATCTTTCATTTCTACCAGGCTATCCTTATTCATCATGGTTTCTCTAATATTGGTTCTCTTCCCGTGGGCACCAAGGTACTTGGTTAGTCCCTTGAAATTTGGGTCAAGAACACCCCATCTGATTTGCTATGTATTGGCACTCCTCATCATATCTCGGTGGTGATGATTCTCCTTAAAACTGCAATGAACCCTATATACGTACAACATTCACAACTTTAGGTCCTGCCCCCACCACATGTTTTGTCATTAGTTCTAGCTACGTCATCATTTTAGCAAGATTCTCATCTCGCTCTTCATCTCTTTTTCGCAACTCAGCTGCCAACACACTAGAACAAATATCATGTGTCTAAACAGTGGTCTCTTTTGTATGCCATGCCTGATTCATCTTTTTCATTCTGTCCAAAAGAGCCTTATCTAACCCATATGTCTAATCCATGATTGATCCTCCGACTAAATTATTGGCAATAGATTTGTTAATAAACTCTGGAGCTTTGTAAAAACTTTGAAGGAGCACTCCATCAGGGAAACCATGGTTGGAGCAAAGGGAAACCTTCTTCTTTAACCGTAATCATGCTTCATGCAATGGTTTCCTTGGCTCTTTCCTAATGTTCGTGATATCATCCCTCAGCTGCAACATTTTTGATGGAGGGAAGAAATGATCCAAAAAGTCTTCAGTCAATTCTTGCCACGATGTCATACAACTAGGAGGGAGTTCCTCCAACAACATAGTCGCCTCTCCCGTTAGAGAGAACAGAAAGAGTCTTAACCTAATAGACTCTTTACTTATATTTATTATGTTGAAGGGCTGGCATATCTCTAAGAAATTTTCCAACTTGTGATTTGCGTCCTCACTCGATTTTCCCCCAAAGAGCCCTTTCATCTGTATCAAGTGTAGCACTGTACTTGTGACATGGAGGACGACATTCTCTACCATGGGTGGTAGGAGAATGGCTCCTGCAATTTCAGGCTTCATCGGGTTATCTTCTACGTGCTCTATATTACCCTCAACTGAGCTATCCTCTGCTTGTGAGTGATGACTCATATGACTTTACCCTAATAATCAAAGCATGATCAACGTCAACAATTAAGATGCAAGACTAATTAAAATTAACAATCAACACAAGAATATCAAGCGCTAGTCCCTGACAACAGTGCCACTTTTGATAACGCTTAAATTACACTCTTCTTTATGAAGAAGCATAAATGGTCGTTGTAACAAAATAAATATCTCGATGGATTTCGGGGTCGAATCCCACAGAGACTAACAAGGGATATTTGCAAGTGTTGTTTGGAAAATTTAAATTAGTTCTCACCACTCTAAAGAAATAAAGTAGTAAATATGTTGGGGTAAACATGATGTTAACAAAATGGTATAAATTCTAGCTCAGCTAATTAGAATAGCAAAATAACCAAAGCCGCAGACAATTATGAGAGAGACTAGAGTTGTGGTGTAGATGATGCACTAATTAAAACATGTTGTGCTAGATCATCTCATCATTGCAACTTTTGTAAATAACATTGGACAATTGGGCATTCAATGTTTATCTCCCTCGTGAATGCCTCTTTCTAGATTTCTTTTGAACAACTAGACACAATTGAATCAACCCAATCAAGTTTGAATTAATAGTTGCACTATCTCTTTCTATTAGTTATTAATTAGGAGTGTGAATATGGGTTTTGGCTATGTCTAGCCCAACTCCACAACATCACATCCATTTCCCCCATCAAATTCTCTCCCAATACTCAACTCTTCTTTTTCAAGTAGAAATCAAGTAAGAAAAGTAGATCCACAATTGCAACTATAGATCATCAATTATAAATTGGAGAGAACATAACATATTTACACTAATTAAGTAATATTTAGATGAATCTAGCAATATCCAATCTAATTAAGCACTCATCACCACACACCTCTAGTTGATGATTTAGCTACCATGGTTAAGAAACCCAAGAGCATATTCAATAATAAACTCATTGATTTCATTAATTAGAGTAGCAAAATCAAATTTAAAAATATGTATGCAACAATGGTGGTACCTTGCTAAGGAAGAAGATGAAGAAAAAAACAATATTCAACAATTTCTACCAATAGTATTCTACTTTCTTCCTCAGCAAAAGGAATGTTTAGAAATCTAAAGTTAACATCTAATATGTACAGAGTAATTCCTTCTAGAATATATATGGCAACCAATCCCCTCTTTTTTAGTTTTGGACTCAATTTCCCCTTCCCAGGTGTATCGAAAGTATTAGAGATTCACCGGTTACATTCCGCGAACCGACTTTTGTCATCTCCTGCTCCTTCAGTGATTTCCAATACCATCCGGTAGAACCTTCGGCGATTCGCATGCCTGTAACATCGCTACACCAGTTTCTTTCCTCCTTGATCTAGAAAGTTTATGTGCCTATAGGTGTGTTAACTAGCGAATCGCCGGTTGACATCTGTGACCGTCGATTGCTGTAGTTCCTCAAAGCACTGGTCATCTACATTTGGTCGATGCTCTCTAGTGGAGCACCTGGTCTTCACCTGATTTACTTCTTTTTACTCCACTTCTTGCTCTTTTACTTCAAATTAGATATCTGCACATAAAAATCCAAAAAGGGCATAAAATTCATCTAAATGACTTGAAAACTAAGCTAAAGCTCATTCTTAAGAGCCTAATGATTTGGTAAATTACCAACTCATCAATAGACCTCCAGCTCCTTTCGGACCAACAGTACCTGAGGCTTGTAGAGTGGCAGACCCTTCCGTGCCTATGCTATCTCCGGTTATTCTAGAGGGATGGGGTCTTTAGCGAGCTGTTCAGCTAATGGCTCGTATAGCTGTAGGTCAAGAGTGGCAATTAGAGGCGATTGAGAGACACAGAAGCTAGGCAACTGAGAGTTCTAGGGCCTGCAAGTTCTTGAGTTTAATCCCTCCCATATTCACCAGATTAGACCTGAGTGACGATCCTCAAGACTTTATTGATTAGACATAGGTTAGGTCTCATGAGCGATACCAATTCAATTGTTATCAATTTATTCCAAATTAACTATCCTACTATTGCAGCTTATGCAACAACTCATAAAGATCAAGACTTTGTTGTAATTCTCTTTTGCCAATGTCAACTTCTCTAGCTTCAAGCAAGTAAAGAATTCATGCAAGTCTTAGCATTGCACTTCGATAAGAAACAGTAATGATGAAGATATACAATACAAGTGTTTAGCATTTGTTTCGACTCACTTAGTGTAACCCTAGTTCGTTAATCCACCATGGTTCCCACAACCCTAGTTGTGGAGTTTCTAGCCTCTCATGATTGTAAGATTTTTTATTAGTATTCATAGACAAAAACATAACTGAATACTTACAATGATGATTGATAGATAACCTTCTTTGAATATTGCAAGAGTTGATGTTCAATAGTCCAAGAACTAAGAAGAAATTCAAAGAAAGAAATCTCCAAGACTTGAATTAAAATTTAAAACAACTTGTCTCTCTAATTGCATCTAATCACTTCTTTTCTCTTCTAATCGCCTCTCCTTGCAAAAAGTAACCTAAAAAGTATGTAAACAAATAATAGGAACCTTCTCCTAAGTAATCAGAGAAACTACGAAAAACTATTGCTGCCTTCACCTATGACCCGTAATAGCATTGTATGGGTCGTGCCTTAACTCGTACATTGGCTGGCTTCTATAGAATCTAGCTATGTTTTGAGACATGGTATGACTTGTACCAAGAACATGTGAGTCATACAATCTTCACATAGATTTATCTTGCAATTGCTGGCATCTTTTGTTAACTTGCATGGATGGCACGGTATGACTCATACCTTCATTCCATTATTAGTGAATCTTTCTCATACCTTAAGTTCTATAAGTCTTCTATTCTTCAAATATATTCCGCAGTTCCTTGGTACCGATATTAGGTTGGTCTCATGACTCGTGATTACACCCGTACCAGGATACTTAGCCTGTGTAATTTATCTTGGAAGTTTCCGTGACTGCCATTGTACGGCTGGTACCATGAGCTATAACTTGTCTTTGCTTCACAATTTGCTCTTGGAAGTCTCCACAATTCTCAATACGGCTCATACCAGGATGGTATGGCTCGTAATAAGCTCCTTACTAAGCCACTTTTCTACATTTTCTCCATCTTTTGCACAATTCAGCTCTAACATCTATTTTTTCTTAAAGCAAGGTAAAAGTACCTCATATCTATAAAAACACACCTAGGTCCATGCTATTTTCCTAGTTTTAAGCACTGAACGTACTGTAAATTTACAGCAGATCAACACGCTCAACATAAGACTTTTGCATGTCCTCATGAAATGAAAACAAAAAGAAAAAACGACGCTTAACTATAACACCCCGAAAGTCCCTAAGATCAAGCCCGAGGATTCAAGAGAAGAAATCAGGAAAATATAGCCTGGGCAATAGGATGAGTTGTCCAGTAACCCCGAGGAGGATTTCACGAGTTGTTAAGTGACTCGTGATGTGAAGGAAGGATTGGCAGCAATCCGTGGTTTAAGGGTGACCACGGGAGGCAGCCATGAATTGTGAAGTGACTTCACAACTCATGGAGTTGGTCATGGTTAGGAAAACGGTTGACAATTTTATGTTTGGGCAGTGTACTTCACGATTTGGTCACCACAAGTCATTAGGTACACCAGGAGTTGTGGTGACTGGCATTGTGTAATTTTTCTGCGTTTTAGTAAAGGTGTTTTCATAATTACTAAGCCCCTATGTCCTAAACTATTAGGAGGGTTTTAAGAGTACTTAACCTATCCTAAGCCCTTCAATTCTAGGCATGTAAGATTAAGGAGTTCATTAGAGATCAAGATTGAGGATTCCTTAGGTTCTTCCCTAATGTAGGTGTGTTCAGATTCTTTGGGATCTCCCTTGTGAGCTCTCCCTACCGTGAGGAGCCTTCAACTTGAAATCGATATCATGTTAGCACCATTAGCCCTATCAAGGCTCTGGACGGCTCTTCCTACTTGAGTGTAATAGGTAGGACCACATAAGCTCTATTGTGGTAATGTCGGTTATATGATGAGTCTCCCATTGTTTCTCATGATTTTAGTTATGCATGTTCATCAGTCATGATATTATGTTTTCAGTAGGTTTAACCCAATGTTTAGATTTACTTGTGATTATCAGTTTCAACTTTGGGTTATTCCATTCAATTATGGTACTTAGTTATTTTTAAATCATGTTTTCAGAAAATAGAATGTAAGCCTTACTCTCAAAATCTTATGATGAGATATTTTATGATATGCATGATTTCAATTTTACTTACATAGCGGCTTTACCTTTCTTGCATACTCGGTACATTCCAAGTACCTGATCTTGGGCAGAATTATATGCCCAAGTGATACTCAAATGCTTCATTTTGTCTTGTTTATCCATCGATATTTGTACATTCTCATGTGATTTGTAGTTAAAAGGTGAATTTATACTAACCAACATGATTAGTGTTGTTTTGTAGGAAAAATGTAATTTTAGGAAGCTAAGATGCATGTTAGGAGAAATCGGGAACGGACTCAGAAAAGAGCAGTAGAAAGGCCAAGGAAATGCAACAAATTAAGGGGCTCCGCGATGGAGCTGTGTCGTGCTGCCATTGCGGAGGCATTCTGCCTCAGATGATTAAAATAGGACAAGTTCCAGTGAAGGTTCGCGTTGGAGCCGTGGCACGTTGGCCAAGCCCCGCGTTGCACACTGTGGCACGTTGGTCATAATTACCTGGAGGACTGAATTCCAGTGAGGGTCCGCGTTTGTGGCGTGTCACGGAGGCAGTGCTCCACGATGCACTCCGTGACACATTGCTGGTTATTCCGGGAAAATTTCCCACTAGTATAAATAGCACACTTAGGTTTATTTTTAATTATTCTAACTTAGTTGAGCAAGAACGTGGGTTACAGGCAGTTGAGGGGACGAAAATCTTAGGGTTCTTCTCTATCTCTTCCTCCTTTATTTCAATTGTTTGTATGATTTACACTCATTTAATGATGTTTAATCCACAAATGAGTGGCTAAACTCACTTCTTGCTGAGGTTAAGAACATTTGTAGTGGAATGTAATTATTGATCATCTTGGTTTTTCATCTTTCCTTCTATGGTTGTTCTATTAATTCTTGTTCTTAATGCATTAATGTTTGGACAATATTAATGTATATCTAAAAGATCCGGTTTGCGCTCGAAAGAGAAAGAAATTTGAAAGTTGTGAATTTGTAAGATATGATCTCTTCTTGGTTTGGGAAAATTGAGAATTGATTTACCTTCAGAATAGAAATATATCTGAAAGTCGTATTAGTCAATTAAGGAATCGGTTTCATATGGCTAGAACATGAATTTCTTCTTATCACAGAAATGTAGGTGGAAGGTTCATGATTCTTAAGTTGGGTTAAATACGAGAGTTTTAATCCATAGGCAATAATTCTTGACTAGCAACCGAAGGAAAGATTAACCGATTTGTATCAATAAATTGCTTCCCTGCATGTTCGTTTTAGCCTCAGCATGCTCATTACTATATTTCAAACTCAAATTGTACATTTGTTTTAGATTAGTATAAATTAGGAAACAAACTCCCAAAATCTTCTTGAAATTGTTGTCTACATTATTAGAGCTAGTGTTTATTAACACTTAATTAGCTGATGTAGTGCCAAAAGAGAAAAGAAATGAGGTGCAGCCGAAGTTAGTTAGACAAGGACCATCCACTGACAAGAAAGAAATGAGGTGCGGCAATAATGAACACTCAGCTGAGTGTTGTGGTGTGAATCCTGATTTAGTGAACTTTGTTGGTAATGCACAGAGAAATAATCACCAACAGTATGGAAACAACTACAACTCTAATTGGAGGAGTCACTAGAATTTCTCTTGGGGTAGTAACAACCATCAAGGGCAGAGTTCGAGTCAAGGGGCGCAGAGAAATCAAGGAGGGCAACAGAACTATCAGTCGCAATACAAAAGCAACAATGCACCTCCTCCACCACCATCACCTAGCATTGAGGAAATGTTCAAAACGATGATAACTAACTAAGCTCAATTGCAGGCTGACTATGTGAAATTGGCAGCCGATGTAAAGAACAATCAGTTAGCTACAAAGGCATTGGAGTACCAGTTTGGGCAACTAGATGGAGCTCAGAACACCAGCCGAGAGGAGGACTTCTGAGTGACACTGACCCCAACCCCAAGCAAGTGAATGCAGTGACAAGAAGGAGTGGTTTACAACTCAAAGAGGTGGAACCAGAAAGACCACCGTAGTAGTTGGGAGTAGTGCAGAATGAGAGGGAACACAATGATGATAGGGGGAAGGAGAAGGAAGCTGAACCAGAAAGACCACCACCCCCGTTCCCTCAAAGATTAAAGAAACACAAGGAGGAAGCGTGTTTCAAAAAGTTCATTGAGGTGCTTAAACAGGTACACATTAATGTTTTGCAGGGAGTGCCAAAGTACGCAAAATATATCAAGGACATCATGGCGAACAAAAGCAGGTTGACGGAGTACGCTACGGTGGCGCTTACGGAGGAGTGCACTTCCCGGATACAAAATAGGTTGCCCACAAAGCTCAAAGACCCTAGAAGCTTTACAATTCAACTTACAATTGGGCAGAGTATCCGAGCTCGTGGATTGTGTGATTTGGGAGCGAGCATTAACTTGATGACGACATCGATATTTAAGAAGTTAGGGCTAGGCAGTGCTAGACCAACGACAGTGATCGTGCAACTAGCAGATCATTCTTTGGCCAGACCAGATGGCATTGTGGAGGACGTGCTGGTGCAAGTGGGCTCCCTTATCTTCCCCGTAGACTTCGTTGTGCTGGATTTTGAGCCGGATGGGAAGTCCTATTTATTTTGGGACATCCTTTCTTGGCGACTTGGAAAGTGCTGATTGATGTAGCTGCAGGGCAGCTAACCATGCGGGCACACGACAAGGTGGAGGTATTTGATGTATTTAAGGCCATGAAGCTTCCGGCCATACATGAGAAGCTTTCAGTAATCAGTGTGCTTGATCAAGCAGAAATTCGTCAGATTGTTGAATCTCAAGACCCATTGGAAAGAGTGTTGATGAACTCCGATCATTTCGGAGATAGAGATGCTTATGAGGTGGTGCAAATGCTGAATGAGCCACAAAGGCATCCCAGGAAGTAGGAATTTCAGTCTCTAATGAGGTCTCTGGAACTATTGCCGAAACCATCTATTGAGGAAGCACCAAAGCTGGAATTGAAAGAATTGCCTCCCCATTTAAAATATGTCTTTTTAGGAGAAGATGATACTTTTCCAGTCACCATCTTCGCAGAATTGATGGAGGCACAGGAAAAGGAAGCATTGGGTGTCCTCAGAAGAAGGAAGAAAGCAATGGGCTGGCAAATGTCAGATATTCAGGGTATCAATCCAGCTTTTTGCACACACAGAATTTTCATGGAGACAGGAGCAAAGCCAACTGTTCATCCTCAGTGAAGGTTAAATTCGACAATGAAGGATGTGGTTAGGAAAGAAATAATTAAGGGGCTTGATGCAGGTGTGGTCTATCCTATCTCGGATAGCGAATGGGTCAGCCCCATTCAGTGCGTTCCAAAGAAAGGAGGGATGACCGTGGTCACCAATGAAAAAAATGAGCTGATCCCTACACGAACCGTCACAGGTTGGCGGATTTGCATGGAATATAGAAAGCTTAATGAAGCCACAAGGAAAGATCACTATCCTATCCCGTTCATTGATCAGATATTGGACAGGTTGGATGGACAAGAATATTATTGTTTCCTTGATGGGTACTCTGGCTATAACCAAATAGACATAGCACCGGAGGATCAGGAGAAGACTACTTTCACATGTCCTTATGGGACATATGCTTTTAAGCGGATGCCATTTGGGTTATGTAATGCACCCCCCACATTCCAGAGATGCATGATAGCTATCTTCCACGACATAGTGGAGGATTTCGTCGAGGTATTTATGGATGATTTTTCTGTTTTCGTTAATTCGTTTACTACTTGTTTGCAGAATCTTGATAGGATGCTAGCTCGCTGCGAAGAATCCAACCTTGTACTCAACTGGGAGAAATGCCATTTCTTAGTCAAGGAGGGTATTGTCCTTGGCCATAAAGTGTCTTGCAAGGGGTTTGAGGTCGATCGTGCTAAGATCGAAGTTATTGAGAAGCTACCACCACCTGTGTCGGTGAAGGGTGTTCGTAGTTTTCTCGGGCATGTAGGGTTCTATAGACGGTTCATCAAAAACTTCTCCAAAATTTCTAGACCATTATGCAGATTGCTAGAAAAAGAGGTGAAGTTCGATTTGGATGATGAGTGTGTCAAAGCATTCGAGTAGTTGAAGCAGAAATTGATAGAACACCTATCCTTATTTCTCCAAATTGGGAACAACCATTTGAACGGATGTGTGATGCAAGCGATGTGGCTGTGGGAGCTGTACTGGGGCAGCGGAGAAATAGAATCTTTCATTCTATTCATTATGCAAGCAAAACACTGAACACTGCCCAAAGTAATTATACAGTCGCAGAGAAAGAGATGCTAGCATTGGTGTTTGTGTTTGATAACTTCAGGTCCTATTTGGTGGGTTCGAGAGTAGTGGTGTATACCGATCATGCAGTGATTCGGTATCTGTTAAACAAGAAGGATGCAAAGCCCAGGCTGATCAGATGGATCCTGTTGTTGCAAGAGTTTGACCTAGAAATTAAGGACAGAAAGGGGAGCGAGAATTAGGTGGCAGATCACCTATCGCGATTGGAAAGCCGGTCGCATGTGAAGGAAGGTGATAACATCAAAGAGGAGTTCCCGGATGAGCAGCTCTTGGCAATAGGGGAAGCTGAGGTTCCCTGGTATGTAGACATAGTGAACTTGCTAGTGAGTGGAGTCTATCCACCGGAGGCTACGGCATAGCAGAGAAACAAATTGAGGCATGATTGCCGGTATTCTATTTGGGATGAACCATACTTGTTTAAACAGGGACCGGATCAGGTTATGAGAAGATGCATCCCGGAGAGCCTGATTGCAGAGGTTTTGAGGAGTTGTCACTCTTCATTGTATGGAGGGCACCACGGAGGCGAGCGGACAGCGCACAAGGTTCTACAGTCAGGTTTTTTTTGGCCTACACTGTTCAGAGACTCTATTGCATACGTCAAAATGTGCGATAGATGTCAGCAGACAGGCACAATTGGTAGGAGGCAATAGATGCCGCTGCAGAATGTACTAGAAGTGGAGACCTTTGATGTATGGGGCATAGATTTCATGGGCCCATTCCCACTGTCATTTGGTAATCATTACATCTTGGTGGCCGTTGATTATGTATCAAAGTGGATTGAAGCAATAGCTTGCCCCAGGAATGAAAACAAGATGGTAACAAAATTTATGAAAAAACACATTCTCACCAGGTTCGGGACACCCCAAGCCATTATTAGTGATGGAGGGGCTCATTTTGTCAATTCAAGTTTCAAGAAGCTACTAGAAAAGTATGGGGTGCGCCACAAGGTGGCAACAGCATATCATCCCCAAACTAGTGGGCAAGTGGAGGTGTCGAATAGAGAGGTGAAGCAGATTCTCCAGAAAACAGTGAATGCACAACATAGTGATTGGTCAAGAAAACTCGATGATGCGTTGTGGGCTTACAAAACTGCTTAGAAGACACCGATTGGAACTTCTCCATACCGATTGGTCTATGGTAAAGCGTGTCATCGGCTAGTGGAGCTAGAGCACCGAGCTTTCTAGGCCGTGAGGAAATTGAATATGGACTTAGAGCTAGTGGGCAAGAAGAGGCTGATGCAACTCAGTGAACTTGTGGAGTTTCGTTGGCATGCTTATGAGAGTGCCAAGTACTACAAAGAAAAAACAAAGAGGTGGCACGACAAGCATGTGGTGCATTGTATTTTCGAGCCAGGGCAGAAAATGTTGCTCTTTAATTCAAGATTGAAGTTGTTTCCAAGGATGCTGTGGTCCAAATGGTCAGGGCCGTTTGAGGTAGTGAGAATGACCCCGCGCGGGGCAGTAGAGTTGTGGCAAGAAGATCGAAGTGCCACATTCTTAGTCAATGGGCAGCGATGTAAGCATTACTGGGGTGAGGACAGTAGTCGAGAGAAGACGTCCGTCACCCTAGAGGATGACTAAGCTTCAATGACGTCGAGCCGCGACGGTAAACCAGGCGCTGCACGGGAGGCAACCCATGAAATTGTTGTAATACTTGCATAGAATTAGTAGAAAATAAAGAAAAAAAAGAAAAAAAAAAGAAAAGAGAAAAATAGAAAAATAAAAATAAAAACAAAAATTGTGTTTTATGTTGAAACCATTGAATTCTAACCAATTTCTTGTGGTGAGATGAATTTCAGGTTGAATGGAGGGTAAAAATGCAAAGCATCACAAAACAAAAATCGAGGTGAGAAAAATAATAAAAAGTGGCAAAAGAGTGAGCTTGCACGATGGCTCCGTGTCACGGAGGAGGGCCTCCGCGTTACCCTCTGTGACACATTGAGGTGTAATTCTGGAATTTTCAAAATCCAGAACACCTCCGCGTTGGCTCTGTGTCACAGAAGGGGTGCTCCGCATTACCCTTCGTGACACGTTGAGGTGTTAATCGCGACGGGTCACACCGGATCGCCGGGTGACCCACGCGAAAATCCTCCTTTTAAACCCCAATTTCCCTAATTTTTCCCTCATTTCTCATCCCCTCCGCGACAAACACCCAAAATTCCCCCCTTCCCCAACGTGACACAGAACTAGGCACAAGTTTTCTTCAACTTTTCTTCGATTTCATCGAATTAAAGGTATGTTCTTTAACTTCATCTAAATTCTTGACCAATTTCTTAGATTTTGAGCATGTGATGTGAGTAAACCTTGTCCTAATTGTAAATTGAGCTTGAATTCAATTAAGTTATTGTTGATTGATGTCGTAGTATCATTTTGATTGTATGAACTCGATAAATACATGCTTGATCAAATTTTGGTGAAATATGTAGCTAGGGTTAGAATTTGATTGTGAAGAAACTAAATGTGATCGAAAATGTGAAAATTATGGGTTGGGAATGTTGGGTAAGGTGAATTGTGTTGTGCTTGATGTGAATATGCTAAACAAAATGATGGGCTTTCGGGAGAATGAAATTGTTGAATTGCATAGAAATTGGTGGATTTCATAGGTTGTGTTGAGAGAAGTTTTTGCTAAGTGCTATGTGATGAAATGGTATCGATGGTGATATTTTGATTAGCTGTAAGAAGTTTGAGTAGTACGTAGAATTTATTCCATTGAATTCTCTGAATGCACGAGGCATGTTGTTGTTTTTTTTGTAAATTGGAAAGTGAGAATTGTCTTGCCGTAATGTCGTAATTGTGGCTAAGGACTAAGTGTTGGGTGCCCTAGCTTAACCCAACCTTAGTCGAAGCTAATTTTTATTTGAATAACATTGGGACTGTCTATTTGATTTGACAGGAACAATGGCAAGCAGGCAAGACAAAGGAAAGGGCGCATCTACATCAGGCGCCGGGAGGAAAAGAATTAGACTGGGAAAAACAGTCCTAGTAGCACTAGCGGTTCCACGCAGCCAACGCCATCAATACGGAACCCGATGGGTGACGGACGAAGGGAAGAAGTGGTACGCAAAGCACAAGGAAAACAAATACTTCCCCGAGGAGCACATTGCAAGAGAGCCGTTGGCACAGGAATTCCCCAGAATCGTACATAGGATTGACGCTACCGGGCTGAACTTCATCTTTGAAGAGCCCAAGGAGTGCAATCTCCACCTGATTTGGGAGTTCTACGCCAACTGGAACCCGACACTCCGCAGTCACACCGTCAAGATAAGGGGGCAGGTAGTCACTTTTGAGCCCCATCACCTTAATGCCATTTTAGAGGCGCGGGACACAGACGCCCATGTACTCCCGCAGCTAAACATCACTCCACGATATGCGTATATCAGACGCACTCTATGTGGAGCCCGTTATACAGCTCGGTGGAGCAGGCATAAGGAGAGTGGCTACCATCAGACGCTGGCCTACTCTCAAATGAACAGGGAAGCTAGAATTTGGCTTAAGATCGTGTGTTCCTGCCTGATCTCGGGGGTGCACATAACAGATGTCACCTGCGATCGTGTGTGCTTAGTCTACACCCTGATGAAAGGGATGGAAATTAATGTTGGGGCGGTGATTATCTCCGCCATGAAGAGAGCCCGTTTGCATCAACGGAATAGGTATGGGTTTGGTGGCTTATTGACCACGTTCCTGAGGGGCTTGGATATTGAGGAAGAGGACCTGGACTATATTCCGCAGATGGATAGGCGTGCCTTGGACGTCACCAAAACTAAGGCACCCGACACCACTCACGGGCCAGTTCTCACATTAGCCAAGCGACATGCTCGGGATGATCAATATATGGCCTACATGTTCGGAAAGCAGATGCTGCAGTTGAGAATAGGCGGGAGGCCAGCAACAGAAGATGAGCTGTGGCAGCTCGAGCTAGATTACCCCTTTGGCGAAAATGCCAGGGCTCTATGCCGAGTGGGGCCAGCTTTTGTGGAGCCCATTGATGATGATGTCCCCATAGATGAGGAGACACACCGCGATGACTCAGATGTTGAGTCAGATGAGGATTGCGGGGGCGATTCAGATATGGGGGACGAGGCAACAACACCTGACGAAGAAGTTGAATACTTCGATTGATCAGGGAGTTTCACCACCTACTCTTATGCTATGCTGAATTTTGTGAACACTGGGGACAGTGTTCGATTTAAGTGTGGGGTGAGAGTAGTTAGGGGCTGGTTGTTTTGTTGTTGTTTATGTTCATGTTTTGTTGTGATGCCTGTGAAAAAATTGTGACCCTGTGATTTTGGTGTTTATGTTTTGTATTGTAATCTGGTGTTGTAATTAATATGAATCTGTTGTGTGTTGTATGGAGTTGTTGTTAAATGGTTGTGTAAATATTTTTTTGTTTTATCAAAATTATCGATATTTTTAAAAATTTTCGTTGAAATATTTTTATGATTGGGTTTCTCGGCGTTTGTTTTTGGTGCTTTTACCGAGAATAGTCTCATTGAACCGAAATCGTAAATAGTGACCGTTCTCTATGATGGATGGATGACGACCGTCTTAAGGGAAATGTAGTCGATAGGAGTAGATTTTTCGTTCTTTTTATTTTTTTTTCTTTTGTTTGTTTGTATCCCAAACGTATCGTTACTTTATGGTTCAGAATTCTTGTTGCATGTTGTACATGATATTTAGAATGCAAAGGTGATTCGTATGAAAGCATGCAACTTTGTAAACATGTTGAGATACCTAGACCATACAGTTCGATTCGGTGTGATTGAGGCTTAATGTTTGAATTCTTGTAATTAGCTGATTGAATAGTCTGTGAATATGTCTTGAGTTGAGCATGTGCAATGAGTGTGTGGTGAGGTTTCGATTCTTCCATGCTATTATGAAGTGTCTAGAACTTGCTTGGTGTGTGTGAGAAATGAAATGAAGGATGTGTAGTGTAGGAAAGGATGTAGGCATTTCTTTGATTTAACCGAAAGTTTTCCATTATCGTACCTACCCTGAATGTACGTCCTAGTTAGCCCATTGAGCCTTTAGCCTATTTTTTTTCTTTGGTCGAAAAGGTACAAACCGAGCTTAACCCCTTCTTTTCATTATCTGTGAATTTGATCCAAAACTCTTAAGCGCTCAAGAAAAATAATTTTCCCACAGTGTCAAGGAGTGAAAAGTGTGAAAAAGAAAGGAAAAGCAGAAGTGGTGAACGTAAAGAAAAGGTCAAAGGTGCACTTGCCAAATTTAATAAAAGGAAGATGTATAACAAATCTTTGTTATTAAGTCGAGTGTGCTTAAACATTTGAGAATAAAAATAAAGAAAGACTTCAAGAATGGGAGGATGAAGGAAGAAACAATGCCCATAACGTTGGAGGGACGTATTGAAAAGCGCTTAAGGATGCTAGTTGCTATTATTGGTTAGCCCAATATTTACTAGTTCCTTATCTTACATTACAACCCGTTAAGTCCTACGTGATCTTACATCACTCGTCCTTATATTAGTGGAGTAATACACTAGAGGCATGCTTATGGGTCATGACATGATGCATGTGAATTCTTTGGGAGAGAGAGCAAAATCGTGTTCATATGCCCCTGGATATAATGTTTTTGAGATCATATGATTGAAAAGGGGGAAATTCTCTTGTGTTGTGAGGGCACATGCTTGACGAGAGACTGAATTTCGTGTCGGATGTCTTGATCAGCTGATTTGCATGAGTTTTCCGAGATCGAGAGTCGACTCTTGAGTCTAGGAGGTCTTAATGTGTTGAATGTCATTGTATTTATGAGACTATGCATGTTTTCTTGATGATTTGCTATGTTAAATAATCAGTATAACCGTAGCTTGAATTGTTGAGCCAAAGTAGCTATGATTGGGTGTCAATTGCATGAGATGTGAGATTATTGTTCGAGGATGAACAAGGTTTTAAGTGTGGGGTAAGTGATCTTGGGCAGAATTATATGCCCAAGTGATACTCAAATGCTTCATTTCATCTTGTTTATCCATCGATATTTGTACATTCTCATGTGATTTGTAGTTAAAAGGTGAATTTATACTAACCAACATGATTAGTGTTGTTTTACAGGAAAAATGTAATTTTAGGAAGCTAAGATGCATGTTGGGAGCAATAGGGAATGGAATCGGAAGCGAGCAGTAGAAAGGCCAAGGAAATGCAGCAAATTAAAGGGCTCCGCGATGGAGCCGTGTCACGCTGCCATCGCGGAGGCATTCTGCCCTGGATGATTAAAATAGGCCAAGTTCCAGTGAAGGTTCGCGTTGGATCCATGGCACGTTGGCCAAGCCCCGCATTGCACGCCATGGCATGTTGGGCATAATTACCTGGAGGACCAGATTCCATTGAGGGTCCATGTTTGTGGCGTGTCACGGAGGCAGTGCTCCACGATGCACTCCGTGACACGTTGCTTGTTATTCCGAGAAAAATTCCCACTAGTATAAATAGCACACTTAGATTTATTTTTAATTATTCTGACTTGATTGAGCAAGAGCGTGGGTTACAGGCAGTTGAGGGGACGAAAATCTTAGGGTTTTTCTCTATCTCTTCCTCCTTTATTTCAATTGTTTGTATGATTTACACTCATTTAATGATGTTTAATCCACAAATGAGTGGCTAAACTCACTTCTTGCTGAGGTTAAGAACATTTGTAGTGGAATGTAATTATTGATCATCTTGGTTTTTCATCTTTTCTTCTATGGCTGTTCTATTAATTCTTGTTCTTACTGCATTAATGTTTGGCCAATATTAATGTATATCTAAAAAATCCGGTTTGCGCTCGAAAGAGAAAGAAATTGGAAAGTTGTGAATTGGTAGGATATGATCTCTTCTTGGTTTGGGAAAACTGAGAATTGATTTACCTTCAGAATAGAAATATATATAAAAGTCGTATTAGTCAATTAAGGAATCGGTTTCATATGGCTAGAACATGAATTTCTTATTATCACAGAAATGTAGGTGGAAGGTTCATGATTCTTAAGTTGGGTTAAATACAAGAGTTTTAATCCATAGGGAATAATTCTTGACTAGCAACCGAAGGAAAGATTAACCGATTTGTATCAATAAATTACTTTCCTGCATGTTCGTTTTAGCCTCAACATGCTTATTACCATAGTTCAGACTCAATTTGTACATTTATTTTAGATTAGTATAAATTAGGAAACAAACTACCAAAATCTTCTTGAAACTGTTGTCTGCATTATTAGAGTTAGAGTTTTTGTCTTGCCGCTAGTTAGTTCCCAGAGTTTCCATATGTAGCTTTTTGGTGAGTCCTCATCCTCCAATGACCTATTTATATGTTTGTTATCAACATCTTTCTATTTCAATTTATTAGTGAGCTAGTTGGATCCTTGTCGCATCAGCTTGTCAGGATGTTAGAGGCTTGTCAGACATAGTATGTATTCAGTTTTGAATCAGTATTATGTATTCCGTTGTATCAGATGTCTTAAACATTCATACTTCTGTAGCATTAGATGTTAGATTTTTGCAATTATTTATGTTGAGCTTTAGTTGTCATATTCATGCCATGGGTAGACCTGGAGCCATTTATGGTTCTAGTTTCCGTGTCTCGGGCCTATGTTCGGGTCATGAAAAACTTGGTATCAGGGCATTAGGTTTTGAAGTGTCCTAGGGCGTCTAAAATCCGCGTTAAGAAGAGTCTCATACATGGGTGTGAAGCGCACCACAATTATGATGAAGAAGCTACGTAATGTTTTAGGAAATTTTCCTTTTTTCATGATTTATGTCGTGCGATGAAATGTCTCTCTATCCTTCTAACTCATTCTATACATGTTTGTAGAATCATTCCTCCTTGCTGAGTTAATGGACGAAGGAATGGGAAAAGAAATGGCCATGGGAATGGCAATGGAGATGGGCACCAGTAGGGTCCCCCATCCCCCGAGGATGATGTGCCCAATCAGGTTTCTCACTCTGAGTTTAAGGTAGCCATCCAGATGTTGGCACAGGCATTGACCGCCCAGGTCAACTAGCAGGCAGTGGCCCATTTTCCCTAGAATGGGAAACTTCCTCAAGATGAATCTCCCTGAGTTCCTTGGATCGAAGCTGGACGAGGATCCATACGAGTTTATTGATAAGATCTAGTAGATCACCTGGGGGTGAAGGGGGAGGAATGTGTGGATTTAGCCTCTTATCAGTTGAAAAGGGTTTCTCACATTTGGTTTAGGAAGTGGAAGAATGGCCGGGAGTCAGTGCAGGTCTCATTGGTTGGGATGAGTTTCTTATCGCATTCCTGGATCGGTTGTTTCCCTGAAAGATGAGGGAGATCAAGGTAGATGAGTTTGTGAACCTAAGGCAGAACAATATGATAGTCCAAGACTATGAATTGAAGTTCACCCGCTTGTCCAAATATGTACCCAAGATGGTCGTTGACCAGAGGACTCGAGTGAGAAGGTTCGTGCATGGGATAGCGGACTATTTGGTCAAAGATTTTTGGACAGCGATTCTTTATCAGGATATTGACTTCTCCCAGTTGGTCCTATACGCCTAGTAGATGGAAGTGGTACAGGTGAGTGAGAGAGAGAGAGAGGACAAGAATTCCAGAACTGACATTTTCGGGTTTTCCCAGCCGAGGTCTGGTGGTGGGCATCATCAACAGTCCCATAAGAGATTATCAGCCCCAACGCCGCCAGCACTAAGTGTACCATCCAGGTCCAGGTCTGATTAGATGGGAAAGACATCAAGCTCCTGAGGCTAGGGGAGTAGACCGATAGAGCCCAACATTCCTAGTTAGGTGTGGTAGGAGACACGGTGGTCAGTGCTTACTAGGTATGTGTGCTTGTTCGGGGTGTGGGAAGCCCGATATGCTCAGAAATTGTCCAGTAGCTAGACAAGGCCACGGTAGAAGCCGAGACCCTGCCACTAGTTCGGCAGCCTCACCAACACACTCAACTCAAAAGGATGCATCAACTAGTGCAGATGGTGGTCAGCGTCAGAACAGGTTTTATGCCCTCTAATCTAGTCAGGAGCAGGAGGTCTCCGCTGATGTAGTCACTTGTATGTTGTGAGTATTTCACCTTGATGTTTATACATTTTTAGATCCAGGGGCTACTTTATCTTTTTTGATGCCCTATATTTTTAGTAGTTTCAAAGTCAGTCTCCAAATCCTGTCTAAACTATTCTCAGTCTCTATTCCAGTCGGTGATTCAGTTATAGCTTGACGAGTATATAGAAATTGACCTGCCAGAGTCCTTCAAAAAGTCACCTCAGCAAATTTAGTAGAGTTAGCCATGATAGATTTTGATATTATCTTTGGTATGGATTGGCCACATTCATTTTACACCTCAGTAAACTGTAGAACTCGTGCGGTAGAGTTTTAGTGTCTAGGCGGAGCAATCCTAGAGTAGAAGGGTAGTTCAGCTGTGCCTTTAGGTCACTTCATTTTCTACCTTAAGTCCAGAAAGATAATCTCTAAGGGTTGTATGTACCATCTAGTTCGGTTTTAGAATGCTACGTCCGAGACCCTAACTATCCAGTCAGTCCCTATAGTGCGTGAGTATCTAGAAGTGTTTCCAGATGATCTAATAGGAATTCCTTCTGAGAGGGAGATCGACTTTGGTATAGACCTTCTACCCGATATGCAGCCTATATCTATTCCTCCATACCGAATAGCTCCAGCTGATCTAAAGGAGTTGAAGGAGCAGTTGAAGGATCTCTTAGACAATGGTTTCATCAGACCTAAAATCCCCGTGGGATGCACCAATTCTCTTTGTCCAAAAGAAGGATGGTTCTCTTCGGATGTGCATCGATTATCGGCATTTGAACAAGGTCACAATTAAGAACAGGTATCCCCTCCCCAATATTGATGATCTAATTCACTAGCTTCAGGGTGTTAAGTGTTTTACAAAGATAGACCTCAGATCTGAATATCATTAGCTTAGGGTTAGAGAGAGTGACATCCCGAAGACCGCTTTCAAGACTCGGTATGGTCACTATGAGTTTGTAGTTATGCCTTTTTGAGAACGTCCAAACTACACTCCTCGTAACGAGAGAGCGTACATGGTCGTTGCTCAAAACAAATATTCACGACAGAAGTCGAGGTCGAATCCCACAGAGACTAGTAAATGATTTGCACAAGCGTTGTTTCAGGAAATTTGAATTAACTCACACCAATTAAGATAAATAAAACAGTAAACTTTTGGGTGGAAAATGAAATTAACAATATTGTGGATTCTAAACCATCTTTCCAAAATAGAAAAATAACAAAAAATGATAGACAATAATGAGTGAAGACTAGGGGTGTGGTGTAGATAGGGTGCTAATCAAATAAGGATATGCTAGCTCATCAAAACATTGTAAATAATTGTAAATAACTTTGGACAAGATGGCTGATCTTGGGCATATTTACATGCCCAAATACTATTTTATACCCATGTTGTACCTTAATTTAAGAATAATCTCATGTATTTTGTGTAATTTGTGGCCATGGACTAACAAATATGATTAGCTATCTTTGTAGGTTGAAATTGCCAATGTATGGAGCTCAATGTGAATATAATGGTCCTAAAATTGAAGATAAATGTTAAGGGATGGATTATGGATGATGAAACAAGATAAAAGGGACATTTGGAGACAACTCTGTGCCACAGAGAAGCATTGGGGCGTTCAACAACGTGCCACGGAGCAAAGAATTAATTTATATAAGGAGGGGCTACCAAACAGTGAACCTCCGCATTTGCTCCATGACGCGGAGGAAAATCTCAGTGATAGCCTCTGTGCCACAGAGATGTTCCACCACAAGCAAAATTTTGCACTTTTTCAGCATAGTATAAATTGAACCCTTAGCTTCTAAAATCATTTATCATGAAATAACTTTGGGAAACCGTAAAGGAGCGAAGGGAGAAGTCAAGAACTCTACCTAGGGTTGATTATATTTCATTCTCCTTTAATTATTCTTGTAAGTACACTACTTTAAATATGTTTTTGAGTATTTGTACGAACATGAGTAGCTAAAACCCTTCCTCTAGGGTTGAGGCCACGTGATATGATTGTAATGCATGAATTTGTTTTGGTTTGAGTTTTTAGTTGTTGTTTTGTCTTACATTCTTCATTATGGTTGTTTTTATGCTTAATCACCATGAAAACATACATGTTAAGCAAGGTAAAAGCTTGAGAGAGTAACCCTAGTATAGAACAAGAGAATGTAGGGAGAAAGTTCTTATCTTACGATAGGATTCGCGGTTAGGATAGAAATTACACCTAATTTTCCTTGCTTGGTTGATAAAATGGGATGATAGCAAGACACCGGTTTAGAATTATCACATCACCACTGGTAGAAGTAGTTGTGAAGCTAAGTCCGGGTAAATGATTAGAGGTATAAAAGTCCATAATCAAGGGAACAAACTCTATAAACCACATCCATATAATTAAATTGCTCATGAATTAGGATGTCACATCTCCACTCAATGATGTAGGTGCGAGACTAGTGTGTCGTGTCTAGAGGCTCGAAAGACCATGGACATAGCATTTTAATTATGTGAGACAACAACTGAAGCTTTCCATACTCCAATCATTCAGAATTATAGCATTGCATGATTATTAGGCCTTAACTCTAGTTGCTTCTTATATTATTTCTCATGTATTTTGTGATCATCCCTAGACTTAATAATAATTTTCCGAAAACTTCTACATTCAACACTTGTGAAGGTTAATCATACGCTTCAACTTGAATATTCATTGAATTACTCCAGTCCCTGTGGGTTCGACATCCGACTCTAAAAAATGGTCACTGTATTACTTGTACGACCGCGTAGGCTTGCGAGTGCACTGGAGCATAACAAGTTTTTGGTGCCGCTGCTGGGGACTGGCGAAGTTTTGTAAATTTTTCTATTTTTGTGTGATTTTTAATTTCCTTAAGTGTTAAGAAACTTGGTTTAAGTCTGATATACTGTAGGTGACAGGTTGTCCTTGTAGAGCTTGCAAGGAATAGAGAGCTAGTGGAACCGTTGCTCGAACCTGAACATCAAATACATTTACGCAGGAGGGAAGCTATAGATCAAAAGCTAAAGAGACTTCAGGAGAGGTTACAACAACACCCACCAACAGGACAAGCAAAGTTGTTACCTGAAATCATGGCAGCCTGACTAGTTTGTGAAGTGGCTATCCCACTAGCGACAAATGTGACCTCTAGTATCCGCAAACCGGATCCTGGAGGGAACTTTGAATTGAAACAGAATATGGTGCAGCTGTTACATTCTAGTGCCTAGTTCATTGGGATGACTCATGAGGACCTACAGTAGCACTTAGAGAACTTCCTTGAGATTAGTGACATGTTCATCCCCACCGGAGTATCCACAGATTATGTACGACTTACCCTTTTCCCATTCTCATTGTTGCGAGAGGAAAAGAGGTGGTTGAAATCTGAGCCACAGAATTCCATAACTTCTTGGGATGATTTGGCAAAGAAGTTCCTCATCAGATTCTTTCCTTCAGGCAAGACTTCCAAACTGAGGAGTGAAATATTAAGCTTCAAGCAGAGGCCGGAGGAGAACTTGTATTTGGCTTGGGAGAGATTAAAGTCATTATTGAGAGACTGCCCCCATCATCAACTGTCCAATGAAGTGCTAGCCCATACCTTTGTGGAAAGTCTAGACCCACAGACAAAAATTTTAGTAGACTCTGCATCGGGTGGGCAAGCATTAGAGAAGACTTATGCTGAGTTGTACACTTTGTTGAACAGGATTGCTCAGGGAAATCCAGAGTGGCACATCGAGTCATCGAGAGGAGCAGAAATGAGTACAGCAGTGTTGATAGAGGCGGATGGTGTAATTTCCTTGGCTGCTCAGCTAGCATCATTTCAGCATCAGATGATGACTCAGTTCAATAAACTGAGTATGAACCAACAGTAGGGCATGTAAATGCAGTTTAGCACGCTCCTAGTTGGTGTGAAATCTGCGCCAATAATGGGCATAATGCAGGGTCCTGCGGGGCTAATCCTGAATCGGTCAATTTTGTTGGGAATGTGCAGAGAAACACTTAGAATTTTGGGAACAATTAAAACAAGTTTTTGGCGCCGTTGTCGGGGAGTGGTGTAATTGGTGAATTGCTTGTTTTGTGTTAGTGTCTATTTTTCTAAGTGTTGAAATTTTATTTATTAGTTTTAGATTTATTTTATTTTTGTTTTTAGTCTGACACCCTTCTTGACAGGACATCATGGAACACAAATGGGTTGAATGGTGGATACTCATATATTGGTGAGTCCTGTCTGAATTGTTGAGGACTCCACTTGTGGAAACACTGTCACACTTGCAGTATATGTGGTGGTCAAGATGGCCGTTGGGATGGTTGTCCAAATGCATATTCCCCTTCCCCAAGCCCCTATTATAATCCTTCTGTTGTTTTTAATGAGTATAGGAATGATGAAAAGGATGACTTGGAACACCAAGCTCAGATAGAAAACATGTTAAAACAGGTCCTTGAGCGGACAGAAGCAATGATGGAGCAGATGGAAGTATTGGGAGTTCAGACCAAGGAAATGGAGAGGCCTTAGAAGTGATAAGCAGCAAGTTCATGGATATGATAGCTAAGGCTGAAGCTTGCTTTGATTTTAATGTGACGGACTTATGCAATACTCAAAAGGGACTACAAGGAGAAGAAAAGGGTGAGTTCTTGGAAGAAGTTCAATAGGTAGAAGCTCCTGAGAGTCCCCATTATGGTCTCACAGATATGGCCAATCCATTCATGAAAGGATAGATCGAGTTCCAACCATTTCACATTCATGTGGAGTTAGATGTTTATGTGGAGAATGTGTACATAAGTAAGGAGGTCAAGCACAATGAAGTTTTAGCTTTGAGGTGTATTGTACCCCACTCGAAGCATTTCTCGATATTAAGTTTGGTTGACAACCTAGAAATAGAGTCTTCCAAGCTTGTAGAGAAAGGTCTAGAGGAGGAACAAGCCCCGTATAGTCTGAAATTTGCTGATTCCGAGAGACAAAATGACTTCACTTACATAAGGGCCAATAAGTTCCTTAGGCGACATCTACTAAGTGGTCCTTTCATTTTTTCACCACCACCCCTGGAGCATAAGAGGAAACTGGAGAAGAAATTAGGGGTGAGATTCATATCCTCAAAGTGGAGAAAAAAAGTGGTGAAACTTGATGCGTCGTGCCGCAACGTAAAATAAGGTTCTTCTTGGGAGGTACAATTTTAATTTATTGCATTTGTGTTGATTTTGTTTATTTTAATCTTGTTGTTGTTTTTGGTGGAGAGTTAAGCACAGACGGAGGGTAAGTTTGAGTACCCTTGGAGGAGTAAGCTAAGAAGCATGAAAGAGGGAAAGTGTGGGGTCGAATACCCACTTGTTCGAAAATGAAGAAAAACATGCTGTTAGCTAGGCCTAGAGGCCCTAGGGAGTATTTCTCACCCTTTTTGAATTTTAATTGGATGCTTTGAGGACAAGCATGATTCAAGTGTGGGGTGAGGGAAATTTCAAAAATTTTGTGCTTAATGATTTTGGCTGAATTTATGCTTGATAAGTATTAGTTGAGGGAGAATTTTTGATTTGAGCATGATTCACCCACCCGTTGGTTTTCTTTTCGGTTATTTTACAACGGGGGGTTTTCGAACCGAAGAATAAAATTTTTGTGTGTCTGTACATAGTTTTTTTTAGTCATAGTTAGGGACTATTCTCGACGATGGATGGATGATGACCATCTTGAGGGAAAATTAGATAATAGCTTTTGGTTTTTGAACCCAAAGTTAATGGATGGATTGATAGTCTTGTTAGGTGCTATACATGATTGTGAGATGCAAGTTCGGTTAGTGTTGAAGCATGTGAGAAGTTGTATAGCTCATTTTGAGACACCTAGCCTCTTGAATGTGACTCTATGTGCTTAAAGCTTAATTTTGAATTCTTGTGATTAGCTAAATTAAGAGTCTGCTAAATTTGTCTTGAATTGAGCATGTGCTCTGAGTGTAAGATTTTCGAATATTCCATGCTATTGTATAGTGTCTAGAACTTGCCTGGTGTGTACACAAAACAAAATGAAGGATGTTGATTGTAGGAGATGATTTAGGCATTTCTTTGAATGAGGCTAATTTTTTTCCATCGCTTTACCTACCTTGAATGTTTGATCCTAGTTAGCCCAATTGAGCCTTAAGCCTATTCTTTGATAGCTGCAACATAAGCTTAATCCTTTTCTTTCATTAGCCATGAATTTTATCCAAATTCCTAAGAGCTTATGTGGAATTGCAAAGAAGTTAAGGGAGAAGTTCGAATGAGAAGAAAAATAGTGGTTGTGGGAGTTAAAGAAAAGACTAGAGGTGCACTTTTTTTAAAAAAAATTGAACAAGAGTTAGTAAGGAGTAAAAGAAGAAAAGAGAAAAAAATAAGATTAAAGAAAATAATTGCTTAAATACTTTTTACTAGCAGTTTGAGTGTGCTTATTAAAATGGGGAAACAAAAGCGGAAAATGGGAGGAAAAAGAAAAAAGGTGAAGTAAGAAGATGGAAATTCCTAGGGAAAGTGTGATGTATTAAAAGCGCTTGGGGAAGATAGCCACTATTACTGGCCAGAATAGTACCTACCCGTCGTCCCTTAGCTTACATTACAACCAGATAATTCCTACTTGATCTTATGTTAAAACATTCCTAAATTAGTGGAGTAAAACACTAAAGACATGCTTATGGGTCAATAGATGACGCATGTGAATTCTTTGTG
This sequence comes from Datura wrightii, assembly GCA_035772735.1. Taxonomy (NCBI): domain Eukaryota; kingdom Viridiplantae; phylum Streptophyta; class Magnoliopsida; order Solanales; family Solanaceae; genus Datura; species Datura wrightii. Next base: position 134,385,540 of record JASDFA010000016.1, read on the forward strand.
AGAGTGAGTTGAATTCTTATTCATATACACATACATGTTATAATAGGAAAACATGCAAGTTAAAAATGGGTATCTCTCTTATTGTGAGGGCACATGTTTGAGAAAAGATAGAATTCACGTTAGAATTCTTTATTGGCTAATGTGCATGAGTTTTCTATGGTTGTAGAGTCGATTCTTGAGGCTAGGAGGTCTTAACTTGGTTGTATTGGATTTGAATTATGTTATATATTATATATATAACATGCTTTATTTGAACTTGTCATATAAATAAGTCATTGTAGCCTTAATTTGAGTCGTCTTGCGTCAATTGGTAATTTGTGAGTCTTCCTTATGCATGAGATGTAAAAGATTTGTTTGAGGACGAACAAGGCTTTAAGCGTGGGGTAGTGATCTTGGGCATATTTACATGCCCAAATACTATTTTATACCCATGTTTTACCCATGTTGTACCTTAATTTAAGAATAATTTCATGTCTTTTGTGTAATTTGTGGCCATGGACTAACAAATATGATTAGCTCTCTTTGTAGGTTGAAATTGCCAATGTATGGAGCTCAATGGGAAAATAATGGTCCTAATATTGAAGATAAATATTAAGGGATGGATTATGGATGATGAAACAAGCTAGAAGGGACATTTGGTGTCAACTCTCTGCCACGGAGAAGCATTGGGGCGTTCAACAATGTGCCACGGAGCAAAGAATTAATTTATATAAGAATGGTCTACCAAACAGTGAACCTCCGCGTTTGCTCTGTGGCATAGAGGAAAATCTCTGTGATAGCCTCCGTGCCACGGAGCTTTTCCACCACAGGCCAAATTTTGCATTTTTTCAGCATAGTATAAATTGAACCCTTAGCTTCTAAAATCATTTATCACGAAATAACTTTGGGAAACCGTAAAGGAGCGAAGGGAGAAGTCAAGAACTCTACCTAGGGTTGATTATATTTCATTCTCCTTTAATTATTCTTGTAAGTACACTACTTTAAATATGTTTTTGAGTATTTGTACGAACATGAGTAGTTAAAACCCTTCCTCTAGGGTTGAGGCCACGTGATATGATTATAATGCATGAATTTGTTTTGGTTTGAGTTTTTAGTTGTTGTTTTACCTTACATTCTTCATTATGGTTGTTTTTATGCTTAATCACCATGAAAACATACATGTTAAGCTAGGTAAAAGCTTGAGAGAGTAACCCTAGGATAGACCAAGAGAATGTAGGGAGCAAGTTCTTATCTTACGGTAGGATTCGTGGTTAGGATAGAAATTATACCTAATTTGCCTTGCTTGGTTGATAAAACGGGATGATAGCAAGACACCGACTTAGAATTATCAGATCACCACTTGTAGAAGTAGTTGTGAAGCTAAGTCCGGGTAAATAATTAGAGGTACAAAAGTCCATAATCAAGGGAACAAACTCCATAAAACACATCCATATAATTAAATTGCTCATGAATTAGGATGTCATATTCCTGCTAAACGATGTAGGTGTGAGACTAGTGTGTCGTGTTTAGAGGCTCGAAAGACCATGAACATAGCATTTTAATATGTGAGACAACAACTGAAGCTTTCCATACTCGAACCATTGAGAATTGTAGCATTGCATGATTATTAGGCCTTAACTCTAGTTGCTTCTTATATTATTTCTCATGTACTTTGTGATCAACCCTAGACATAATTATAATTTTTTGAAAACTTCTACATTCAACACTTGTCAAGGTTAATCATATGCTTGAACTTGAATATTCACTAAATTGGTCCAGTCCCTGTGGGTTCGACATCCGGCTCTTAAAAAGGGTCACTATATTACTTGTACGTCCACGTACGCTTGCGAGCCCTATATTTTTCAACCTCATGGATGTATTTTTTTTCGAGTCCTTTCGAATCTCAAGACACAATTCAATTAGCCCAATAGGCTTTGGGTTATTAGTTGAGTTATCTCTAGACATCAACTACTAATTAGGATTATGAATATGGGTTTTCGCTATTTATAGCGCAACTCCACACAATCACATCTAGTCCCCCTATCAAATTCTCTCCCAATACTTGAATTCTTGTTTTTCAAGATGAAATCAACAGATTTATGCTAATTAAGAAATATTGAGATAAATCTAGTAATATCCAATTTAATTAAGCACCCATCATCACACACCTCTACTTGATTATTTAGATACTTGTGATTAAGAAACTAAAGAGTATGTTCATTAATAAACTCAATGATTTCATTACTAACATCAAGAAAAATGAAACTCAAAATATGTACGAAACAATGGTTATACCTTTCTAAGGAAGAAGATGAAAAAAAGAAAAGCAATATTCAACAATCTCCTCAAAATAGGGTTCTTCTCTCTCTAAAGCAAAAGGGAAATTCAAAAATCTAAAATGTATGTACAGAGTACTTTCATCTAGACTATACACAAAAATAGGGCAACCAATCTCCTCTTTTTTTAATGTTAGACGTAATTGTCCCTATTAAGGCGTTTTGTCACTTGCGGGGGAATCGGTGGTTTGTCAGTTGCACTCCACGAACCGTCGTTGTTATCTTCTGCACTTCCAGTGATATTCTAGGAAAATTTGGTGACACCTTCGATGGTTCAACGGCTTCCATCCGTGATCCGTCGGTCACTTTACTCCTCGGTCCAGCAAGACACAACACCTGTAGGCAATTTAACCAGCGAGTCACCGATTGATGTCCACAACCACCAGTTGCATATTCTCCTCAAATAAGTGGTTATCTGCATTTGACTGGCATTTCACCAGTGTTCTCCGGTGGAGCATCGACTTTCACCTAATTTCATCATTTGTACTCTATTTCTTGCTCTATCTCTTCAACTCAGATACCTACCCATAAAAATGCAAAAGGGCATAAAATTCAACTAAATGACTTGAAAACTAAGCTAAAACTCATGCTTAAGAGCCTAATGAGTTTGTTAATTACCAACTCATCAACCCCCCTAACTTGAAAAATTGCTTGTACTCATAATGCAATTCTTACTAGTTCAAAAACATGCCACTCCATAAGAGTTTACACATCAATGACCACTTAATCAATGACAACCCAAAAATGCTCACCAACTCATAGAAAAAGAGAAGAAAATTCCCTAAAAAACAGAGAAAAATATATGGAAAATTTTCAAGAGACTGCCATAATTCAAAGGCATGATTCACAAATGCTTTCATTTTAGAAGACAAGGGCATATATTATCCAATGACATACACATAGAATCTCAATTCATAATCACTGCACATTCAAAGTTTGCCTTAGAGCTCACACTACTTATGCCTCAATCACATCTTTACCTTAATGAAAGTGTGTCCTCAAAAGGAATGATGCCACTCATCAAAGAGAGAATCCGTTTTCTTTATCATAATTTGATACACACACAAGGGACTATATAAGAAAAATGATCACACTCACTCTCCCAAAAGAAATATTCATGCACACAACTTGACCCATAGGCTTGTATTTTGTGTAATTCGCCACTAATGTAGAGAAAGTACACTCAAAATGAATTAGGACTTATGGGTCATAATGAATGCTATGGGTAATGGAAAACCAATTATTTGGCTCTAATGACTGGATCCTCTCTAATGCCTTTATATGACCAATTTAATCCTTCCCATCTAACGTTTTTATTGCTCCACCTTATTCCTCCTTTTTCAACTATTTCCCTCTTTTATTGTTCAAATATCTTCCTTGTAGCTCCTTTGGCTATCACATTAAACCTTGCCTAATCAAGAGGTAACACCATTTCACTTTTCTTTTCTCTTTTGCTACCTCAAGGTTCCTCATCTCATCATTTCAATCGTTTTTCTCATAATTTTGTTCTACCTTAGATTTATGTTTCTAATATATCCCTCTTTCTTGAAAAACCCCCAAACTTAGGCTTTTTTCCTCTTACTCACTAATTTTCTTATCTCTCCCTATGCCATTGGGTTTTCATCCCCCATTTTTATCATTCTCTCAGCACTAGCAATTAGGGAGGATGGGTGCCAAGAAGAGGGGATCAAAAAGGACATTGGCTTATAATACGGTTTCCAAAAATATACAGTTCAAAAGGTTCAACATTGGCGAGCAATGAAAGACATTTTTGGAGGTCATTTCGGATAGAGTGACTAGTCAAATGAAAGCATAAAATCATGTTCTAAGTACAGCTATATCTAGGATTTCTCCTTGAGTGACACTTAGGGCAACTTCTATAAAAGAAGCTATGTATGATATTCACAAAAATCCTTACCAAATAAGGCATCACAACCAAAGAGTCCACAAAAATCATTATCATCACAAGATTCTGATTCAAGACATTAAAGAATGCAAATTTATAAGCCAAACAAGGAATCTACAATGTATGACAAAAGAGTGCAACATTTCTCATTTTAAATTCCCATTTCTCATTTCTCATTTTCATGCCATATCTCAATTTGTTTGTGGTGGTACCTCTCAAAACAACTCCATAGAAGACTCAAGAAAGGCATTGCATTTTCCCATAAGAGAGTTGCCTCACAAACTATCCTCGGGAAGTGCCAACCCGGTTCGACAACAAAAAGAAAAGGAAAAGAAAAATGCTCCTTGGGAAACAACTATGGTATGAAGAAAACCCTTAGAGTTTGATTACTATTCTACTATTTACACAGGAGAATAAAAGATTTTGGGTCACAACGCAACATTTGATAACTCAAAGCAAGGACCCCTTTTTCAGCATTAACATCAAAAAATCATTCATTTCATTTATTCACAATTTTATCAACACAACTAGCATGGCAAGGGAAATCATCAACATAACTAGTTGTAGTTTCTCAAAGCGCTGGTCATCTAAGTATGGTCGGTGTTCTCTAGTGGAGTGCCTGATCTTCACCTGATTTACTTTTTTTTACTCCACTTCTTGCTCTTTTTCTTCAAAGTAGATATCTGCATATAAAAAGCCAAAAAAGGCATAAAATTCATATAAATGAATTGAAAACTAAGCTAAAGCTCATGCTTAAGATCCTAATGATTTGGTACATTACCAACTCATCAATAGACCTCCAGCTCCTTTCGCACCAGCAGTACCTGAGAGTGGTAGAGTGGCAGACCCTTCCGTGCCTGTGGTATCTCCGGTTATTCTAGAAAGATGGGGCCTTGAGCGAGCTGTACAGCTAATGGCTCGTATAGCTGTAGGTCAGGAGCGGCAATTAGAGGCGATAGAGAGATATAGAAGCTAGGCAATTGAGAGTTCTAGGGCCTGCGAGTTCTTGAGTTTATGCCCTCCCATATTCACCAGATCAGACCTGAGTGATGATCCTCAGGACATGATTTATCAGACGTAGTTTAGGTCTCATGAGTGATATCAATTCAAATGTTATCCATTTATTCCAAATTAACAATCCTACTATTGTAGCTAATGTTATATGACGACCTATAAAAATCAAGGCTTATTTGTAATTCTCTTTTGCTAATGTCAACTTCTCTAGCTTCAAGCAAGTGAAGAATTCATGCAAGTCTTAGCATTGCACTTCAATAAGAAACGTTAAATATGTAGAGAATACAATACAAATGTTTATCATTGTTTTCAACTCCCTTCGTGTAACCTTAGTTCGTTAATCCACCATGGTTCCCACAACCCTAGTTGTGGAGTTTCTAGCCTCTCATGGTTGTAAGATTTTTATTAGTATTCATAGACAAAAACATAATTGAATACTTACAATGATGATTGATAGATAACCTTCTTTGAATATTGCAAGAGTTGATGTTGAATAGTCAAAGAACTAAGAAGAAATTCAAAGAAAGAAATCTCCAAGTCTTGAATTAAAATTCACAACAACTTTTCTCTCTAATTGCATCTAATTACTTCTTTTCTCTTCTAATCGCCTCTCCTTGCAAAAAGTAACCTAAAAAGTATTTAAATAAATAATTGGAACCTTCTCCTAAGTAAACAGAGAATCTACGAAAAATTGTCGCTCCCTTCACCTACGACCAGTAATAGCATTCTATGGGTCGTGCCTTAACTCGTACATTGGCTGGCTTCTATAGAATCTGGCTATGTTTTGAGACATGGTATGAATTGTACCAAGAACCTATGTGTCGTGCAATCTTCGCATAGCTTTATCTTGCAATTGCTGGCATCTTTTGTTAACTTCCATGGATGGCACGATATGACTCATACCTTCATTCCATTTTTTGTAAATCTTTCTCGTACCTTGAGTTCTATAAGTCTTCTATTCTTCTAATATTTTCCACATTTCCTTGGTGGAGATATAAGGTAGGTCTCATGACTCGTGATTACCACCCTAACTAGGATACTTAGCCTGTGTAATTTGTCTTGGATGTTTCCGCGACTGCCATTGTACGGCTCGTACCATGAGCTATAACTTGCCTTTGCTTCACAATTTGCTCCTGGAACTTTCTACAATTCTCAATACGGCTCATACCAGGATGGTACATCTTGTAATAAGCTCCTTACTAAGCCACTTTTAAGCATTTTCTCCATCTTTTGCACAATTTAGCTCCAACATCTATTTTTCTTGAAAGCAAAGTAAAAGTACCTCATATCTATAAAAACTCACCTAGGTCCATGCTATTTTCCTAGTTTTAAGCATTGAAAGTGTTGTAAACTCACAGCAAATCAACACCCTCAACTTGAGACTTTTGCATGTCCTCAGGCAAAGAAAACAAAAACAAAAAATGATGCTTAACTATAACACCCTAAAAGTCCCTAAGATCAGGCCCGAGAATTCAAGTGAAGAAATTAGGAAAATATAGCCTGGAAAATAGGATGATTCATCCAGTGACCTGGAGGAGGACTTCACGAGTTGTTAAGTGACTCGTGAACTGAAGGAAGGATTGGCAGCAATTCGTGGTTTAATGGTGACCACGGGAGGCAGCCACGAATTGTGAAGTGACTTCACGACTCATGGAGTTGGTCATGGTCAGGACAATGGTTGACAATTTTATGTTTGGGCAGTGTACTTCACGATTTGGTCACCACAAGTCATTAGGTACACCACGAGTCGTGGTGACTGGCAATGTGTAATTTCTCTGCGTTGTAGTAAAGGTGTTTTCATAATTTCTAAGAACCTAGGTCCTAAACTACACCATTTTAAGCCCAGTTAGGAGGGTTTTAAGAGTACTTAACCTATCCTAAGCCCTTCTATTGTAGCATGTAAGATTAAGGAGTTCATTGGAGATCAAGCTTGAGGATTCCTTAGGTTCTTCCGCAATTCACATGGTTTTTCAACGGATATTGTGAAATCAAAATATTCAAGTATGTAGGGTAATGAATAGGAGCATTCCTTCACACTCATTCCCATATCCTCTTCTAAATTCATGAAATTCAAGGCTGATGATTTGATTGGGTTCTAACCCAATTTGTGAAAATTCTCTATGTATCTATCATGGGTCAATTCTATTTATGTTTATAATGTTATTTTATAATTCATGGGCATGTTTTATAATGATTTCACTTATAAATTTTGATATCCAAGTTCTAAAAAAATATGATGCCTAAATATATAAGTTCATGAGGAGTTAACATTATGATCCATGTTTTCAAGTATGATGAAATGTCTATGGTAAGAGTATGAATTCGAATTACCCATATTTATACCCATGATATTGTTTATCAAATCTATTTCGAAGCATGTTTAAGTTTGGCCAAGCCCATATGATCAAGTATGTTTCATGATTTACTTCAACTTCATGATTATAGCTTACAACATGACTTTTGGAGTCTAGACTCCTACATTTCAGCTTGTGGTATGGTTTGAGCCAAGGCTCCTCATGTTATGTTTTTAGATAATGCATGTACTATTATCATTCAGCTTAGTCGAAAGATGATGGTTCAGCTTCACTGAAAATTGATAGGGAGCATATGCATGTTTTGGGAGTAGCGTGTAGCATCGAGTATGCTAAGGTTTCAGTTAACCCTATGCCTCAAAACTACATGCCAACATAGGTATGTTAAAATTCATTGGGATCTACCTTGTGAGCATTCCCTGCCCCCGAGGGGCCTTCACCTTGATATTGATATCATAGTAGCGCCCCTAGCCTTGGCATGGCTTTGCACAACTCTGCCCACTTGAGTATAATAGTCAGGACCACGTAAGCTATATCGTGGTAGTGTCAGTTATATGATGAGTCTCCCATTGTTTCTCATGATTTCAGTTATGCATGTTCATCAGTCATGATATTACATTTTAAGTATCTTTTGGCCAATGTTCAGTTTTACTTATGAATATCAATTTCAGCTTTGGGTCACTCGATTCAGTTATGATACTAAGTATTTAGATCATGTTTTCAAATAATAACATGTAAGCTTTACTCTCAGAATCTTATGGTGAGATGTTTTATGATATGCATGATTTCAGTTTTACTTAGTGGTTTTACTATCTTGCATACTCAGTATATTCCAAGTACTAACCACATACACTATGCTGTATCATTTCATGATACAGGCTCGGATGTACAGGTTCAGTCCTGCCACTAGTCAGTTCTTAGAGTTTGCATATCCAGCTTGTTGGTGAGTCCTCATTCTCCGAGGACCTCTTTATCAGTTTGTCATCAACATTTTTTAGTTTTAGTTTATTAGTGACCTTGTTGGGGTCTTGTTCGATCAACTTGTCAGGATGTTAGAGGCTTGCCAAACATAGTATGTATTCACCTTTGGATCAATACTGTATATTCCATTGTATCAGATGTTTTAAATATTCAGATTTTTGCAATATCAAATGTTAGATTTCCATAATTATTTATGTTGAGTTTTAGTTTTCATGTTCATTTCATGGGTCGAATTGGAGCCATATATGGTTCTAGGTTTCGTGTCTTGGTCTGGGCCTATGTTCGAGTCATGACATTAATCAAAAAGTAAACCTAGAATACCTACAGCCAACACAGCAAAAATTGAACTGTGAACCATAATCAACTATTGACCCTTTTTCCATTTAAATAAACTATGCACACATTTAACCACAACCAATAACATACAGAGATCAACATATGGCAGCCAACTACCAGCAGAGAATTGAGCTATCACTAGTGCTATTCACATAGATAATTGGTAAAATACAACACAAATCAGGTACCCTACAGGAAATAAAGTCCCCAACACTCACGAATATATAACATGACGAACTTGGGACTCTCACTCTCCAAAAGAAGTTTCAAATACTATACATTGGATATCGTAGCCTTGTCCTTAGTTTCTGTACTTCGGCTCTTCGGACTGCTAAACCAGGATCATTGTAGGACTTTGTTCGGCTTGTTATGTAGGCTTCGGGATGGGTATGGTAAATATGAAATTTATTGAATAAATTCTCCTTGACACTACATACTCGTGGATCCACTTTACACTTTTTACCCATTTTTTCACTTTTTCAACTTTTTCCTCCCTTTTCTCCATTTTCATGCAATATATGGGTGTGGTGTGTTCTTCTCATTTTTTTTCTCTTTTTCCCTTTCTCTGGTATTTTCTTTTCACTTTCCTTTTTCAGCTATTTGATTATTTCTTTTCTTGTCACACCATACCTCATTTTAAACCCTTTTTTCTTTCTTCTCCTTCTTCACCTCCCCACAATATATGCACACCTTCTATAGCCACCTACAACTTAGGCATTTTTCTTAGGTTGACGTTCACAATATCCAAGGAGGGACTAGGGACAAAATCGGTTCATTAAAAATATAGGTAAAGTTAAAGGTTAATCAATGAAAAATGGTTAATATATGGCTCAAAATCGGGATAAAGGGATTAATAATCATTTGGTAGGGTCATTTTTCATCAATCAATAACAACCTATGATCGTCTCCTAACCAACTATCCTAAAGCCTATGCAATGACCAACCAGAAAAGTTTTAAATCCTTTATGCAGTATTGAACTAGGTATATAACCTCACTCACTCCTGGTACCGATTTGCAATTAATATACCTCTATAGTCATGCACGGCTAAACTACAACTACTCATGCTCATAATTTCAATTCCATACAAAGATCCACAAAAGTCATGCAATTGTAATTAAACTACACAACTAACTTAACAAATTTTCAACAGGGTCAATTTTTTCAAAAATATCAAACTAGTGCATTTATTGGATGTAGAGTAATTCTAAGCTACTTCTAATTAAACAAATACAACCTAAACTTGCTGTTTCTACTAGATAACATGCCCGAGGGAAACAAAAAACGGCAAGAAAAACCCTCGAACGAATCAAAATTCCCAATAAATACAAGTACACCCCCCTTTTTGAAAAATGTGCTTCATCCATGAAGCATAAAATATATAAGAAAAAGGGAAAGAACATACCTATGGCTGCTCATACTTCATCTTTCAAAGGTCTCCTTCCATGCAGTGCCTGATTTAACATCGCGGCATGACATAACTTCCTTGATCATTCAAACGTCATCAAGGTACACCAACTCAATTCCTATTATCTCTTAGGTGTCTCTCAGATAGAACTTTATCCTATGCTCATTAACCTTCACCTCTTACGATCTTTATTTTCAAGCTCCACTGCACCATACGGGGACACATTCACCAATCTATACCGTCCCATCCACCTAGATTTCAATTTGCCGAGATACAAATGGAGCCTTGAATTAAATAGTAAGACCAAATTGCGAGTGTTGAACTCCATTTTTGCAATCTTGAAGTCATGATACATCTTCATTCTTTCTTTATAAATGGCCGCACTCTTATAAGGTCGAAGCTAGAATTCATGTAACTCATTGAGTTGGTCTAGTCTCAACATGGATACTTCATTTTAATCTAAGTTCAGCTTTTTGAGATCCCATAATGCCTTATGCTCTAACTATACTTGTAGATGACATGAATTACCATAGAATAAATGATATAGAGATGAGCCGATGGGGGTCCTATAATCTGTTCGATATGCCCCCAACGCATCATCAAGCTTCCTAGACCAATCTGTCCAGTTGGTATTTACGTTTTGGCCATAATAGTCTTTATCTCCCTTTTAGACACTTCTACCTGCCCACTTGATTGATGATGGTAAGGTGTTGCTACCTTATGCTTCACACCATATTCTTTCAACAGAGTTCCAAATACGCGGTTACAAAAGTATGATCCACCGTCATTGATGATTGATCTGGGAGTGTGATGCACCGTCATTGATGATTGCTTTGGAAGTACTATACCTAGCATATATGTGTTTATGAAGAAATGCTATGACACTCCTTCCCTCATTGTTAGGAAGTGCAATAGCCTCCACACATTTGTAGACATAGTCCATAGACACCAAGAAGTATTTCATCCCATATGAGCTAACAAATGGGCCCATGAAGTCAATACCCAATACATCGAATAACTCTACTTCCAGGATAGGGGTCAATAGTAGCTCATGCTTATGAGTAATGCCACCTTGCATTTGGCACTAATCACATGACTTTGCATAATTGTAAGCATCTTGGGGTACTGAGGGACAATAATACCCACATTGCAAAATTTTGTGCGTGGTTCAGGTACCACTATTGTGAGCCCCCAACTGGAGACGAGTGGCAAGCCTCTAGAATGCTCAACATCCCTACCTCTAGCACACACCTCCGATTCAACCCATCTGCACAAATGCAGAATAAATATGGTTCATCCTAATAGTATCTCCAAGCATCAAACAAGAACTTCTTCCTTTTCTGGGGTGTAATATTTGTTGCAATCATATCGCTAACCAAATAGTTTGCATAGTCAGCGAACCAAGGGATCTAGTCATAAGATGCAGCCAATACCTGTTGATCTGGGAAAGTATGATGGATATCAATCTCATCTTTTTCTCTAGCCTCGATTCTAGTATGGACAAATGATTGACCACCAAATTTTCTGTTCCTTTCTTGTCTTTTACCTCAAATTCAAATTCACGGAGCAACAACACCCATCTGATCAACCTGGGTTTAGCATCCTTATTGGACATCAAATGCCTCAAGGAAGCATGGTCTTTATGGACAATCACCTTAGTTCCAAGAAAGTATTACCAAAAATTTTCAAATGCAAAGACCACTACTAGCAACTCTTGTTCAGTGACTGTGTAATTATTTTGAGCTGTATTAAATGTTTTACTGGCATAATAGATTGGTGGAAAATATTCACTCTCCGCTGGACCACGATATCACCAAGGGTCACCCCACTAGCATCGTACATTACCTCGAATAGGAGAGACCAATGTGGAGCTATAGTAATAGGTGCAGTGCTGAGTTTCTCCTTCAGGCATTAAAAATCCATCAGACATGCCTCATGAAATACAGACTTCACCTCCCACTTGAGTAGTTTGCACAATGGTTGTGCAATCTATCACGACCCTAAATAGGCCCATATCGAAATACGAAACCTAGAACCACAAATGGGTCCAAGTCGGTCCATGACATGAACATGATAATTAAAGATCAACATAATTAAAGTGAATAACTGAGTTCTGAAATAGCAGAAGTCTAAACATTATAACATCTGAATTATAGAATATAAAAACTCTAAATCCTAAGCCGAATAAAACACAACGTCTGAAAAGCCTCTAACATATTGACAAGTTGATTGGACAACACCCCAACTAGCTCACTACAAGTCTGAAACTGAAAGATGATAATAACAAAGTTAACTGAAGGTCCTCGAAGGATGAGGATTCACCAACTAAAGAACAGGACAAGCTTGGGAGACTGGCTAGCGGCAGGACAGAATTTGAGTGTCTGAGCCTGTATCATGAAATGATACAACATAGAGTATGTGGTCAGTACTTGGAATGTACCATGTATGAAAGATAGGTAAAGCAGGTTAAATAAGTAAAACTAAAAATAATGCATATCTTAAGTCATTTCACTATAAGATTTGGAGAGTAAGAACTACATGGTGATATCTTGAAAACATGATTAAACATAAGTTAAATTTCATGACTAAATCAAATGACCCAATGCTAAAGCTGATAGTCATAAGTTAAATTTCACATTGGGTTAAACCAGTAGAAAACATCATTTCATAACTTATAAACATGCATAACCGAAATCATAAGGAACAATGGGAGACTCGTCATATAACCGACACAATCACGATAGAGCCTACATGACTAAAGTGGGCAGAGCCGCCAAAAGCCTTGAAAGGGCTAATGACGCTACAATGAAATCGATATCAAGATGAAGGCCCTCTGGTGGGTAGGGAAACTCACAAGGGAGGTCCCAATGAATCTGAATAACCTATGTTGGCATGTAGTTCTGAGGCATGTCCCAACTTTTCATGAAACTTTCATAATTGAGCATCATATTTTTAAAACATTGAAATCATAAATTATAATCAAAATAATTATGAAACATGCACCTTAATATTTAAACATCATTAGAAACATGTAGAAAATTTACCCATGACTGAAATATAGAGAATTTCATAGATTGGGTTAGAACCCCATGGAACCTTGCACCTGAATTCATGAATTGGGAAGAGATTTGGGCATGAGAGTGAAGAGAAACTTCCATTCATAACCCTACATACCTGGGCAAATTTGATTTCACACCCTTCTTTGAATGCCTAAGAGTTTTGGGGAAGAGATAAGGGAATTCTCAAGCTTGATCTCTAATGGTGCACTCTAATCTTGCATGTATAGAATGGAATGACTTAGGATAGGTTAAGAAATCTTAAAACCCTCCTAACAGAGCTTAAAACGACATAGTTTAGGACTTAGGAGCTTAAGAATTATGAGAATACCCTTACTAAAACACAAAAAATTTGGACACTACTAGTCCTCACGAGTGACATCATGACTCGTGGTGTACTGGACGACTAGTGGGCTCAATCCATGAAGTCTTCTAGAAAAAATGCAGGTCTTCAACTCAAATCCTAGTCACGACCAACTTCACAATTCATGGAGTTACATCACGACTCATGGCTACCTTCTGTGGTCACCCGCTATCCACGAGTTCCCTACAATCAACCTTCACTTCACGAGTCACTTCATAACTCGTGAAGTCTCCTCATAGGTCACTGGATGACTCATCGTGTGACCTAGGCATTATTTTCTAACTTTCGCTTCTTTAACCATTGGGTCTTCTCTTAGGGACTTTCGAGATATTACAATATCTCCCCCTTGGGGACATTTTTCCCAAATGTTGATAAACATACTGAAAATTGGGGACTGGAACTGTCATCCCAAATATTGAACATCCTAAGCTGAAAACTGACGGACCGAATGACTCCATATTGAAATAAGTGACTGAACTGAATCCATGAATCACACATATAAGCACAAAGATGAAAGATTGGGAAACATGAAATAGATATGAAACTGAATAGTGTACTAGGGAGGAAACTTATAGCTCAAGCTGGAACTGAGCTGGGAGGGAAAAGATGTATGTAATTAGTCAACATATCTACTTTTTCTTTCCTTGTAGCTCCCTCATCATGTTGATTCCTCCACAAGACCTTTACTGAAGCTACCTCTTTGTTCCTCAGTCTCCGAACTTGACGATAAAGAATTTCAACTGGTATCTGCTTATAGCTATGGCTACCTTCACACCTATGCTCTCTACTGGAATAACCAAAGTCGGGTCACCAATACACTTCTTCAAGAGTGAAACATGGAAAACTTGATGTACTAAAGCCAACTCTGAGGGTAACTCCAACGCATAGGCCACCTTGCCAACATGCCTCACAATCTTGTATCGGCCAACATATCGAGGACTACGCTTCCCTTTCTTTCAAAACCTCATTACTCCCTTCACGGTGGACACTTTTAGAAACACCCAATCCCCGACTTCAAACTCAAGTTCTCTCCTTTTCACATTTGCATAGGACTTTTGACGACTATGAGCTATTTTCAGCCCTTCCCTTATGAGCTGGACTTTGTCCATAGCCTCATGAACTGATTATGGCCCAACCAACGTAGCTTCACCTACTTCAAACCAACCAATAGGCAATCTATATCTCCACCCATAAAGAGCCTCAAACGGAGCCGTCTAGATGGTGGAATGGTAGTTGTTGTTACATGCAAATTCGATAAGAGGTAAATGATCATCCCAACTACCCTTAAAGTCAATCACGCAGGCCCTTAATATGTCCTTGAGGGTCTGAATGGTCCGCTCGGCCTGACCATCCGTCTGCGAGTGAAAAGTTGTTCTAAGCCTGAGCTGAATACTTGGGAGGTAAACTGAGTACCTCTATCTGATATGATGGACAAGGGAACTCCATGCAACAGAACTAACTCCTAAATATACAATTTGGCATAATCCTCTGCTGAGTCCGTAGTTTAGACCGATAGAAAATGAGCTGTTTTAGTCAACCTGTTAACCAACACCCAAATGGAGTCATACTATCGACGAGTATGAGGAAACCCTGTAAGGAAGTCCATATTAATCTTTTCCCACTTCCATGTAGGGATACTAATGACTTGAAGCACACCTCCAAGTCTTTGATGCTCAACCTTCACTTGCTGACAATTCAGACACTTGGCCACAAACTCTTTAATACCCCTTTTCATGTCGTTCCACTAATAGACTTTTAGTAGGCAACTATACATCTTTGTGGTATTTGGATGTATAGAATATCAGGAACCATGAGCCTCATGCAATATTCGATCTCTCAAGACCCTAATATCGAAGCACACCATCTCCTCCCTGGGAGAAGACCTCTACCTTTTGATTCTGAACTACTTCCTTCAACTTTACCTCAGAACCTCATCTTGTCTAGACTTGACTTTAGTCACCAAAGAGGATTCTGAGCCATCCTGAACAACAATACCACCCTCCGTTGAATCAACAGGACGAACTCCTAATTGAGCAAGTGGGTGCACATCCTTCACCAACTCTTTCCTTCCATCTTCCATATGAGAAAAAATCTCCATGGATAGCCTACTAAGATCATTTGAAACCACGTTGGCCTTGCCCAGATGATTAAGCACACTGATGTCATAAACCTTGAGAAGCTCTAAACACCTCCATTGTTGCAAATTCAGGTCTTTATAGGTAAACACATATAATAGGCTCTTGTGGTCCGTGAACACATCTACATGCACACCATACAAGTAGTTTCTCCAAATCATCAATGCGAACACCACTATTGCCAATTCTAGGTAATGCGTTGGATAACTCTTCTCACGAGTCTTTAGTTGTCTAGAAGTATACGCAATAACCCTGCCATGCTGCATTAACATGCAACCAACTCCAACCCTAGAGGAATCACAATACACCATAAATCCATCTGTGCCCTCTAGTAGGGTTAATACTGGGGCTTAAGTGAGTCAAGTCTTTAATTCTTGAAAAATATTCTGACGTGGATCCGACCACTTAAATTTAAATTTCTTCTGGGTCAACATAGTCAACAGTGTGGCAATGGATGAAAATCCCTCAATAAAACTTTTGTAGTAACCAGCCAAACCTAAGAAACTCCTGATATCCGAAGGACTAACTGGTCTAGGCCGATTCTTCACCGCTCCTATCTTTTGAAAGTCCATCTGGACACCCTCACTTAATACCATATGACCAAAAAATTTAACTGAGTCCAACCAAAACTCACACTTGATGAATTTAGCAAGCAACTGGCAATCGTTGAGAATTTGTAGCACAATCCTGGAATGAGCGGCATGCTCTTCCTCGCTCCTAAAGTATATGAGAATTTCATCTTTGAATACAATCACAAACGTGTCTAAATAAGACTTGAACAACCTATTCATCAAATCGATAAAAGTTTCATGAGAATTCATTAGTCCTAAGGACATAACTACAAACTCATAGTGACTTTACAGAGTCTTGAAGGCTCTCTTTAGGATGTCACACTCCCTAATTATGAGTTGGTGATAACCAGACCTGAGATCTATCTTTGAGAAGCACTTAGCACCCTGAAGTTGGTCAAACAAATCATTAATCTTGGAAAGAGGATAATTGTTCTTGATGGTGACTTTGTTGAACTGTCAATAGTCAATGCACATCTGAAGAGAACCATCCTTCTTTTGGACAAAGAGAACTAGTGCACCCCACGGGGATTTGATGGGTCTGATGAAACCCATATCCAAGAGATCCTTCAACTTGTCTTTCAACACCTTTAGCTCAGCTGGAGCCATTCTATAAGGAGGGGTAGATATGGTTTTAATAGTAAGAAGAAGGTCAATAGCAAAGTTGATCTCTCGCTTGTGAGGGACTCTGGGTAGATCATATGGGAACACCTCCTAGTATTCACACACTACCAAAATTGATTGGAGAATCGGAGTCTCAGATGTAGCATCCTTAACCCAAACTAGATGGTACACACAACCCTTAGAGATCATCTTTCTAGCATTAATGTAGGAAATAAAGCAACCACAGGCACAGCTAAACTACGCTTCCACTCTAGGACTGCCCATCCAAAAATGGAAACTCTACCGCATGGGTTCAAAAATATATTGAGGCATAACATGCATGTACCAATCCATGCCAAAGATAACATCAATGTATGTCATGGTTAGCTCTACTAAATCTGCTGAGGTGATTTTCTTAAGGACTATAATAAGACAATTTTTGTATACTCTTTGAGCTATAACTGAGTCATCGAATGGAGTATATACTGAGAATGGCACTGATAGGATTTGAGGACTACCTCCAAAACTACTAGCAACATAGGGCATCACAAAAGAAAAAGGAACTCCTGGATACTAAGGCATATACATAAAGATTATACTCATAACATACTAGTGACTACATCTGGGGAGACGTCTTACTCCTGAAGAGATTCTAGAACATAAAACCTATTATAATGCTAACCATCACATGTACTAGTGGACACACCCTACTGAGATGAGCATGTTGGTGAAACTGCTGAACTGGTAGTTGGGTCTCGATCTCTACCATCGCCCTATCTAGTCGTTGGACAATCTTTGAGCATATGACTGGGCTTCCCACACCTGAAACATGCACCTATACCTGCTAAGCACTGACCAATGTGCCTTCTACCACACTTGTCACAACCTAAAACGCTATGCTCTATGGGCCTGCTCCCCTGACCACGAGAGCATGATGCTCATCTCCTCTGATCACTCTTAGAATAGAATGGCACACTTATTGCTAATAAGTGCTGGGGCTTTTGGTCTCTGGTAGGACTGCTGACAAATGTCCACCACCAGACCTCTACTGAGAGAACCTGAAATTGTTTGTCCTAGCCCTCTTGGCCTCTCTCCCCCTCTCCCTCATATGCACCGCCTCTACCTACTGGGCATACAAGACAAATTGAGAGAACTCAATATCCAAATGGAGCATAGTGGTCCTGCAATCCATAACCAAGTAGTCCGCCCATTCACAAACCTACTCACTCGAGTCCTTTGATCAGCCACTATCTCTTGTGCATATTTGGACAATCGGGTGAACTCCAAAGCATACTCTTGACTATCATGTTATTCTCTCTCAGATTCATGAACTCTGTTGCCTTGATTTTCCTAATCTCTCAGGGAAAGAATCGGTCCAAGAACGCGGTAAGAAACTCATCCCATCAAATGGAACTTGCTAAAACTCCCTGGCCATCCTTCCACTGCTTGTACCAAATATAAGCAACCCCTTTCAACTGATAAGAGGCTAGGTCTGCACACTTGTCCCCCGTCAATCCCATAACTAATGACATCCAAAATATATCCTTCATGCAAAGAATATACACGGTCGAAGTATCAAAACAAGTAACCCGAAGGGTGTCGGGGTCGAATCCCACAAGGACTAACGAATGATAGTTATAAGTGTCGATTGAGATTGTGAAATTAGCTTGCACCACGTAGAGTTAACATAAAAACAAATAAATTGGGGGGGGGGCGATTGTAATTAGTAGTGAATTGTATTTGGTAATTTAGTGGAATAAAATAGACAGATTAGCAAGGTTGTCAACAAGAGTGTGAAAGACTAGAGGTGTGGTGTAGATGATATACTAACTAGATCGGGACATTCTAGGTCATCTTATTGGTTCAATTCGTGTAAGTAATATCGAGAAGAGGGTAATTACAGCTTTTTAGCCTTATATCTACCTCTACTAGAGTTTTGTCAAACCTCTAGCAACGATTTAGCTCACTCCGATTAGATTTGGATTAGCAGCTACACTAATTTCTAGATATTAGCTACTAATGAGGAATGAGATTGCAATTTTTATCTATTTCTAGCCCAATTTTACAATCTCTCATCCATACCCACTATTAAATTCTCTTCCAATACTTAATTATTCTTTTACAAGCAAGAATCAAGCAATACTAAATAGACCCATATCATGATCAATGGATCTTCCTTTATAGATTGAAGAGAATCTAATAGATTTACACTTATTTAGGCAATATGAAGATTACTCTAGTAATACCCACACTAATTAAGTATCTATCGTCACACACCTCTAGTTGATGATTTAGCTACTCATGATTAAGAAATTCAAAAGCACTTTCATCAATAAACTCATTGTATTTAATAACAAGAGTAGTAAAATCAAATTCACAAATATAGTCTCCAACAATGGTTGTAACTTAGATTAAGAAGAAGAAGTAGAGAAGAGTACTTTTTTCAAGTTTATCAATCAAAAATCTCCTTTTCTCTGCTAAGAGAACGTTCTAAAGCTATGAAAGGAAACAATGACGTGATATGCTCTACTCTCTATATGTTCTAGTACACGGTACTTTATCTAGTATTTATATCCAGGAAAATAGGGCATCTTCTATCTCTTTTTCTATGTTGGATAATGTTACCCCTGAGCATCATTTTTCGATTGGCGGAGACACCGATGATTCATCGGTTCAAATTTGTGAACCGCCGGGGGTCTTATCTGAGCCATCACTCAACTCCAGTGAGCACCAGTGGTTCATCTGGCATTTAGCTGATCTCAATATTTGAACATCCAAATATTTGCTCTTTATTCCAGAAAAACGGGTGTCTTTCGATGAATGGACCGGTGAGTCGCTGTTGGCAACTCGCGGTTCTCCGGTGGCATTTTTCCTCAGAGCCAGTGATACTCAGCCTGGGCATTTCGCCAGTTTTCATTGGTGGACCTCTGATTTGTTCTCACTTCCTTCTTTTTGCTCTATTTTTTCTATTTTCTACACATTTAGGAATCTGCATAAAAAATATGAAAAAGGGGCATAAAATCCATATAATCAACTCAAAAACTAAGCAAAAACTCAAGCTAAGAGCATAATGAGTTGGTAAATTACCAACTCATCAAACCCCCAAACTTGAACCATTGCTTGTCCTCAAGTAATGCAATTCTCATTCATTGAAAAATATGCCACTTCTACACAAAATTAAACATCACCAATCACCTAAACTATGGCAACCCAAAAATTATGCTCACCAAGCTTACAGAAATGGAGAAGTAAATACCCCAAAAGACCAAAACAATGAAGATGTTTTAAATAGGCTACCACTTTAAACAAACAAGGTTCACGAAAGGATTCATTTAATAAAACAAGGGCATTATTCAATCATGAAATACACATAGCATCTCAAGTCATAATCAGTTCACCTTCAAAACTTGCCTTAGAGTTTACATTTCTCATGCCCTATTCACGCATTAATTTTGAATTCCTTTGTATCCTCAAAAAGGAATGATGCCACTCACCGAAATAACAATCCCTATTCTTTTGTCATGTAATAATTTGAATGCACAAGAGGGATTTTTTGGAAGAGACACTCACACTCGCTCTCCCAAAAGAAATTTTCATGCACACACTTGACCCATAGGCTTGCCCTCCATGTAATTCTCCACTAATGTAGACTAGCTGCACTTAGAATCATATAGGGCTTATGGGTTATGATGTAGGCTCGGGTTAAGGGTAGGATAAACATTTTGTTGTAGTGACTAGATCCTCCCAAACACTTTTTGTAAACATACCTCCCATCAACTTCTTCCACTCACTTCACTTTGGTTCACTTCTTTCATTATTTCTGACTCTAATTTGTTTAACAACCCTCATTACAACCCGTTTGTCTTTCATAACTAGCCTCATCACCTCAGGAAGCACTGGTTCACACAAATTGTTTTTCTCTTTTTGATTTATTCTTTTGTGCATTTTGACACAATGTGGTGCTACCTCGAACTAAAATTCTTATTTTCCCCTTTTTGCGCACCCCCAACCATAGGCTTTTGCCTAATTTCTCATTTTTTATCACACCCTTTTTCTTAGGCTTAAAACCTCATTTCATCACTAACTTGTCACTAGCATTTACGGAGAATGGGTGCCAAAGAGAGGTATTAAGAATGGTCTTAAGGCTTTTAATATGGTTGCCAAAGAAAGGGTCTGCGGCTTAACATTGGATGACAAGGATTAATGCTCAAGGAGGGTATATGGGTGAAGTGGCTAGACAAAGGAAAGCCTAAAATCTTGTTCTCAGTGCAACTAAATCTAGGATTTTGCCTTGAATAACATTTGAGGCAAGTGCTAGACAATAAGTCATGCATGAGACTCATAAAAAATTCCTTACTACACAAGGCATCACCCTTAAAGGGTCCACAGGAGTCATTCTCATCACTTGATTTCAATTTAAGACATCAAAGTAGGAAAACATCATAAGTCAAATAATGATTTTACAACGTATGATAGAGAATGCTCTGCTATTATATCAGTGTTTGCTCATGATCTTCATTTTTCGTGCCCTCATTTTAAATTTCCATTTCAACAAAAAAAATTTAGACGGTTCCTCTCAAAACAACTTCATAAGACACTCAAAACAACATGGCATTTTACCTTAAGAATGTCGCCACTTAATCTATCATTGGGAAATACTTACCCGGTTCGACAAAGAAAATAAAAAAAAAAGAAAGCTCCTCGGGAGTGAACCATGGTCTAAATAAAAGCCTAGGAGTTTTGGTTACTACGATACTATTTACAAAGGCGAAAAAGAAACAAGTCGTTGGGTCATTTCATGTAACATTTCACAATTCAACACAAAACCCCATTTCATCACTAACCATCAAACATCACTAGTGACATCATGAAACGTGGGCTAAATCCATGAAGTATTCTGGATCAATTGCAGGTCTTCAACTCAGCTCTTGGTCATGACCTACTTCATAAGTCGTGGAGTCATATCATGACTCGTGGCTACCTTCTGTGGTCACCACCGGATCATGAGTTCCCACCAATCAACCTTCACTTCACGAGTCACTTCATGACTCATGAAGTCTCCTCATGGGTAACTGGACAACTCGTCCTGTGACCTAGGCATTATTTTCCTGCTTTCTCTACTTAAACCCTCAGGTTTGATCTTATGGACTTTCAGGGTATTACATAATCTTTGGAAAGTCCTTGATGAACCTCCTATAAAATCCTACATTCCTTAAAAACCTTCTGACTCCCTTTACAAAAATAGGTGGTGGCAACCCAATTATTACTTCATATTTCGCCTTGTCTACCTCTATCCCTTTTCCAGATGTTTTGTGACCCAACACTATTCCTTCTTTGTCCATGAAGTGACATTTCTCCAAATTTAAGATCATATTAGTTTCTTCGAATCTGTTCAACACTTTTCCCAAATGCTTGAGGCAGGGTTCAATTCACCCACAACTGAATAGGTAGCCATAAATACCTCAGTGGTATCCTCTACTATATCTGAGAATATCGACATCATACAACAATGGAATGTGGATGGTGCATTACACAAATCCAAAAGGCATTCTCCTAAAAGATAATGTTCCATATGGGCAAGTGAAGGTGGTCTTCTCTTGGTCTTCCGAGGCTATAGAGCTCTGATTGTTCCCCAAATAACCATCAAGAAAATAGTACCAGCCTCTACCTGCTAACCTGTCAAGCATCTACTCTTTTAATGGCTTTAGAAAATGGACATTCTAGGTCAACTGGTTGAGCTTTCGATAATCCATGCATACACGCAAACCTGTGACTTTTTTTTCGGTATCAACTAATTTTTGGTACCCTGTACAACTATTATCCCACCTTTCCTTGGCACACATTGTACTGGACTTACCCACATGCTATCCGCAATAAGGTAAACTACACCAGCGTCTAGCCACTTGATAATTTCCTCCTTCACTACTTCTTGCATCGGTGGGTTTAGTCGTCTCTAATGCTCTATTCTTAGTATGAAATTCATCTCGAGTTGTATTTTTTAGGTGCATATTCCTAGAGGGATCCCAATGATATCAGCGATGGTCCATTCAATTGCCTTTTTATGCTTTTTCAATACTATGACCAAAGCTTCTACTTGCCAGTATGTCATATCGGTTGCAATAATTACTGGCAAAGTATTGTTTTCTCCCAAGAATACATATTTTAGGTGTGGAGGTAGTGCCTTACATTCCAGAGCTGGTGGTACCTCCATTGATAATTTTATTGGAGGAGTTACATAGTTCTTTAGGTTAGGGTCTAACTTCTTTGGTCCGAAGTTATACGAACCGATTCCTTCTAGAGCATTTACTAATTTTGTGTATCTCGGTACTCCATCTTCCTCATAATTCATCAACATGGCTGCTAGTGTATCAATATTCATTATCTCTCCAATGGACACTAGCAGCCTCTTGTCTTCCATTTGGGTGCTTACTGAGGTGGTTCTGTAGGTAAGGCGTCCTTGCTGTAACCTGAATGAGTCACAGAAGAAAAGGAAAACTTAAATGAGGAAATAACAACTAAAAGTGAAACACAAGAAATTAATCTATTCTTAAGCCGTATTCCCCCTGCAATGGTTCCACTTTTTGATAATGCTCAAACTCACACTCCTGACAAATAATAAAGTAGACATTGTCAATAAAGAACCCAACAAAGGTCAGGGTCGAACCCACAGGGAATCTGGTATGATATAGACTAACACAGGTATTTAAGCTTTTACGTATGTTATCTCCAAAAAGAGGGGTTTATGGAAAACAACTATAAAACAAGATTGGAAATTGGTTGTTGTTTATCGAGATTTTCAATTGACTGGGGTAAGTATTCCCCATTGGTTCATAACTACTTTGAGTTTACACTCATGATCATTCCTAATTCTTACTTATAGAACGAATAACTAGGGTTCATCCAAATGACGGATTGTCCTTATTGGATGGCTCTGCTCAATCACCGGATTAGATCGCATGAGCGATTTCAATTAATCCATTATCAATTTTTTCTAAATTAACTATCCTATGACTGCAACTCAATTTATATAATGACCCATAAAGATCGAGGCTTTGTTGTAATTCTCTTTTCCTAATTTCTACTTCTCTAGGTTAACACAAGTAAATAATTCGGGCAAGTGTTAACATTGCGCTTCATTAAGAAACATTAAAGATGAAGAGAATACAATACAAGTGTTTAGCATTGGTTTTGACACACATCGTGTAGCCCAAGTTCGTTAATCCACCATGGTTCCCAAAACCCTAGTTGTGGAGTTTCTAGCCTCTCATGACTTAAGATTTCTATTAGCATTAATGGACAAACACATAATTGAATATTTACAATGATGATTGAAAGAAAACCTACTTTTAATATTGCAGGAATTGATGTTGAATAATCCATGAACTATGAAGAAAATCAAAGAATGAAATCTCCAAGACTTGAATTAAAATCCACAACAACTTGTCTCCCTAATTGTGTCTAATCATTTCTTGTTTCTTCTAATGGCCTCTTCTTACTGAAAATAACCTAAAAAGTATTTATAAAAATAATTGGAACCTTCTCCCAAGTAAACAGGGAAACTAACAAAAATTGTCACCACCTTCAACTACGACCCGTAAAGCATTGTACAGGTCATACCTTGACATGTATGTTGGCTGGCTTCTACTAAATCTGGCTAAGTGTTCATACATGGTACGGCTTATACCAAGAACCTACGAGTCATGCAATCTTCCCATAGCATGATCTTGCAGTTGTTGGCATATTCTGTTAACTTCCACGGATGGCACGATACGACTCGTACCATCATTCCACGATCCGTGACTCCTTCTCTTACCTTGAGTTCTGCCAGTCTTCAATTCTACTGGTCTTTTCCTCACTTCCTTGGTACCGGTCTTAGGTAGGTCAAACAACTCGTGATTACCCCTTGTACTATAATACTTGACCTGTGCGATTTCTCCTTGAAGTTTCCACGATTGCCATGATACGGCTCATACCATGAGCCATAACTTTCCTACGCTTCATAATTTGCTCCTGGAACTTTCTAAAATTCTTAGTACGGCTCATAGAAGGATTTTACGGCTCGTACTGAGATCCATACTAAGCTACTTTTCTGCATTTTTCTCCATATTTTTCACAATTCAGCTACAACATCTATTTTCCCAAAAAATAAAGTAAAAGTACCTCATATCCATTAAATCAAACCTAATTCCATGTTACTTTTCCAGTTTTAAGCGTTGAATGTATTATAACCTCAAAGAAAATCAATACCCTTAACTTAAGACTTTTGCATGTCCTCAGCCAAAGAAAACAAAAACTAAAAATGATTCTTAATTGTAACACCCCGAAAGACCCTGAGATCAGGCCCGAGGGTTCAAGTGAAGAAATCACGAAAATGTATCCTGGGCCATATGAAAAGTTGTCCAATGACCCGTAGGAGGAATTCATGAGTTGTTAAGTGATTCATGAAGTGAAGGGAGGATTGGCAGTAATTCGTTTTTTGGGGTTGACCGTGGGAGGTAGCCACGAGTCATGAAGTGACTCCACGACACATGGAGTTGGTCGTAGTCAGGAGAATTGTTGGCAGTTTTAAGTTTGGGAAGTGTACTTCACGACTTGGTCACCATGAGTCGTTAGGTACACCACAAGTCGTGGTGTCCCTCGTGGTGACTAGCAATGTGTAATTTTCCTGCATTTTTGTAAGGGTGATCCTATAATTCCTAAGCCCCTAGGTTCTAAACTACGTTATTTTAAGGTTAGTTAGTAAGGTTTCAAGAGTACTTAACCTATCCTAAGCCCTTCCATTCCATGCATGAAAGATTGAGGAGTTCATTAGAGGTCAAGCTTGGGGATTCATTATGTTACTCCTCAATATACTTGGGTTTTCAAGGGATATTGTGAAATCAAAGTATTCAGGTATGTAGTGTTATGAATGGGAGTAATCTTTAACTCTCATGCCTATACCCTTTTCTAAATTCATGAAATTCATGGTTGATAATTCCATGGGGTTCTAACCCAATTTGTGAAAATTTTCTACATATCTATCATGGGTCAATTCTTTTCATGTTTATAACGTTGTTTTATAATTCATGGGAATGTTTTATATTGATTTCAATTACAAATTGTGATTTCCAAGTTCTAAAAAAATATGATGCCCAAATAAATATGCTTATGGAGAGTTGAGATTATGATCCATATGTTCAAGTATAATTAAATGTCTATGGTGGGAGTATGAATTCGAATTATCCATGTCTATATCCATGATTTTGTTTATCAAATCTATTTCAAAGCATGTTTAAATTTGGGCAAGCCCATATGATCAAGTACGTTTCATGATTTACTTCAATTTCATGATTATAGCATACCACATTGTTTTTGGAGTCTAGACTACCACCTTTCATCTTGTGGTATGGTTTGAGCCAAGGCTCCTCATGTTATGTTTTTAGATAATGCATGTACTATTATGATTCAGCTTCATTGGAAAATGATGGAGAGAATATGCATGTTTTTGGGAGTAATATCTAGCACCTAGTAGGCTAAGGGTTCAATTAACCTTGTGTCTCAGAACTATATGCCAATGTAGGTATTTTCAGATTCTTTGGGATCCCCCTTGAGAGCTCTCCCTATCACTGAGGGCCGTTAAGCTTGATATTGATATCATGGTAACGCCCTTAGCTCTGGCAAGGCTTTGGATGTCTCTTCCTACTTGAGTGTAATAGCCAACACCACATAAGCTCTATCATGGTAATGTCGGTTTTATGGTGAGTCTCCTATTGTTCCTCATGATTTCAGTTATGCATGTACATCAGTCATGATATTATGTTTTCAGTAGGTTTGGCCTAATGTTCACTTTTGCTTATGATTATTAGTTTCAGCGTTGGGTCATTCGATTCAGTTATGATTCTCTGTTATGTTTAAATCATGTTTTTAGATAATATATT
This sequence comes from Datura wrightii, assembly GCA_035772735.1. Lineage (NCBI taxonomy): Eukaryota > Viridiplantae > Streptophyta > Magnoliopsida > Solanales > Solanaceae > Datura > Datura wrightii. The sequence goes on from JASDFA010000016.1 coordinate 134,412,455, forward strand.
GTAAGCCTTACTCTCAAAATGTTATGATGAAATGTTTTATGATATGCATGATTTCAGTTTCACTTACTTAGAGGTTTTACCTTCGTTGCATGCTCGGTATATTCAAAGTACTGACATCATGCTCTATGTTGTATCATTTTATGATACAGGCTCAGACATTCAAGTTTAGTTCCTCCGCTAGTCAGTTCACAGAGTTTGCATGTCCAGCATGTTGGTGAGTCCTCATCCTACGAGGACCTCTTTGTCAGTTTTTTATTAGCTTCTTTAAGTTTTAGTTTATTAGTGAGCTAGTTTGGGTCTTGTCCCATCAGCTCGTCAGGATGTTATAGGCTTGTCAAACAAAGTATGTATTCAGCTTCGGATCAATATTGTGTATTTCTTTGTATTAGTTGTTTTAAATATTAAGGATTCTTCAATATCAGATGTTAGATTTCCGCAATTATTTATGTTTAGCTTTAGTTTTCATGTTCATGCCATGGGTCGACTTGGAGCCATTTATGGTTCTAGGTTATGTGTCTCAGTCAGGGTCTATGTTCTGGTCGTGAAAACTTTGTATCATAGCATTAGGTTTTGAAGTGTCCTAGGGTGTTTGAAAGCTATGTTAAGTAGAGTCTTTTTCATTGGTGTGAAATGCGCCACATCTATGACAAAGAAGCTACAAAATCGTGATTACCACCTGTACTAGGACACTTCGCCTATGCAATTTCTCTTTGAACTTTCCACGACTACCATGGTATGGCTCATACCATGAGTCGTAACTTGCCTTATTTTCACAATTTTCTCCGGGACCTTTCCACGATTTTTAGTATGGCTTGTACTGATATCCGTACTAAGCCATTTTTTTGCATTCTTCTCCATTTTTTTCACAATTATGCTCCAATATCGATTTTCCCTGAAAACAAAGTAAAATTACCTTGTATTCATATAAACGCACCTAAATCAATGCTATTTTCTCAGATTTAAGATACGAAAGTTCTGTAAACTTACAGCACATCAGGGTCTTGAAGGTGATGCGAACAACAATGACTGAGGTAGTAGAGTTAGAAGCCTTCAGACTACATGATGTGTCTATATTGTGGTATGAGGCTTGGGCTTGATCCAGAGGAATTGATGCACTGCCAGCTGAGTGGGAAGATTTTTTCGAGGCCTTTATCCACCACTATCTTCCCCAGGAGCTTCGACAAGCTCGAGCTGAGCAGTTTTTACACCTAAGGAAGGGCAATATAAGTTTGTGTGAGTATTTTCTTCGATTTAATTGTCTTTCCAGGTATGTTCCCCACATGGTTAAAATAATGAAGGATAGAGTTCATCAGTTTGTGTTAGGGCTTAGGCTTCATATAACTCAAGATTGTTTAGGGTATCTATTCATGAGAACATGGACATTTCACAACTTCAGGATTTCGCCTAGAGGGCGGAGGATTTGGTTCATCAATTATGTGTTACTCGGAGACATCAAGACCAAAGAAAGAGAGCCAGGACTATGGGTCGTTACAGAGGGCCGTAGAGTAACTCAGGGGCTCAGTAATCCAAGAAGTCAGTTAAGACTATAGGGAGTGCCTTACCTACATTTCACGGATAGAGGAGAGACCAGGGCCCAACTCCTTCTAACTCTCGATGGCAGGAGCGGCCGTGGTAGAGGAGACAACATTTTCACCTTGACCTTAGTGGGAGAGATCCCATTTGGATCAGTTTCATCAGGGGAAGAATGTATGCTATCATTATTGGTAGCCAGGAAACTTCATGTGGAATTGCTCAGATAAGGTTGAGGCAGATCAGACGTGACCAGAGAAATCAATAGTTGCTTCATTATCCTCAATTTGAGCTCCAAGACCTGATCCCAATTGGTAGTGGGCCATAGCAGAGGTAGAGGGAGAGAGGCTTCTAGTTCTAGTGTAGCCCAGAATTGATTTTATGATTTGGGCGGTCGGTAGGACCAGGAGTCCTCACTTGATGTTGTTACAGGTACTTTGATTATTTATTCTATATGTATTTCCTGATACTAGTTCTACAATCTCTTACGTTATAATATTGGCTGAGAGTCAATTTGAGACAGTCCCGAAATTATTTTTTATGCCTTTTGTTGTTTGTACGCCAATTGGTGAATCTGTGTTAGCTAGATAAGTTTACCGGAACCGTGTAGTATTGGTATGTGATAGATTTACCTTAGCTGATCTAGTTGAGTTTGAAATGGTTGATTTTGAGATCATTTTAGGTATGGATTGGTTGGCAGCATGTTATGCTAATGTTGATTATAGACCCAAGGTCGTTAGATTCCATTTTCCTGGCGATCCAAACAGGGAATGGCAAGGTAATGCTGCTACACCTAAAGGTAAATTCATTTCATACCTTAAGGTATAGAAGGTGATATCAAAAGGTTGTAATTTTCACTTAGTTTGGGAAAGAAACTTAGAATGAGGGTCTGCGACTCTCCAGTCAATTTTTGTGGTAAATGAGTTCCCCGAGGTCTTTCTAGAGGATTTGCCTAGAATTGCTCCTAAAAGGGTGTTTAGGCCTTTTATTGATGTATTTGTGATCGTCATAATTGATTATATTCTAAATTACTCACTATCAGAGGCCAAGCATGCAGATCATTTGAGAGTAGTATTGCAGACTCTCCAGGAGCACAAGTTATACGCTAAATTTTCTAAACATGATTTTTGGCTTAAATCTGCAGCTTTTCTTGGCCATGTCATTACAACTGAAGGTATAATGGTGGATGGATATAAAATAGAAGATGTGAAGAGCTGGCCTTGATCCTTGAATCCTATAGAGGTTCGTAGCTTTCAGGGTTACAAGGTTATTGCCCTTGATTTATGGAAGGTTTCTCTACTATCTTTGTTCCATTAACAAAGTTGACTCTTAAAGAAGCTAAGTTTAAGTGGATAGAAGAATGTGAGCAGAGTTTTTGGGAGTTGAAGGATAAGCTGACTTCAACCCCTGTCCTGACTCTTCCAGAGGATATCGAGGGTTATATGGTGTATTGTGATGCTTCTAGAGTTAGGCTAGGTTGTGTTCTGATGCAACATAGTAAGGTTATTGCTTATGCCTATAGACATTGACGAAGCATGAGAAAAATTATCCTACTTATGATCTTGAGTTTGTTGTAGTGGTATTTGCATTAAAAATTTGGCGCCACTACTTATACCCCATATGTTGATATCTTCACAGATCATAAGAGCCTCCAATACTTGTTTCAACAGAAAGAGTTGAATTTGAGGTAAAGAAGATGGTTAGAGCTAGTAAAATATTATGATGTGAATATCTTGTATTATCCAGACAAGGCAAATGATCTAGCTGATGTGCTAAGTCGCAAGTCTATTGGTAGCTTATGACAGTTAGGCTGACAGGATTGAAATGACAAAGACTCTACAACAGTTGGCAGACTTACATATTCGGTTACTATATACATGTTATGAGGGTGTTGTTGTCCAAACCACATCATAATCGTCCTTCGTTGCAGATGTTAAGCAATGACAATATGATGATGCAGAGTTAGTATTACTGAGAGATAGTATACCGTACCAAAAACAGAGTCTATTTGATTGACGACCCAACATAGTTCTTAAATGTGGGGGTCATCTATGTGTGCCTAATGTGGGTGAGCTACCAGAACAGATTATGAATGAAGCTCATTACTCTTGATATTCAGTACACCCAGGTGCAACAAAGATGTATGACCTAAGGCAGCTACACTGGTGGAACGGCATGAAAAAGGACATCATAGGCCTTGTGACTCAGTGTCCTAGTTGCTAGCAGGTGAAGGTTGAACACCAGACGCCTAGAGGTTTAATACAGGATATATAAATTCCAGCATGGAAATGGGAGGTCATTATTACAGATTTCATTACAGGATAGCCTCGAACGAGCAGGAAGCATGATCTTGTTTGGGTAATACTTGATATATTGACTAAATTAGCTCACTTCTTGGTAGTTAGGAGTACATATGCTGCATAGGAGTATGCTAAGCTTTATATACGGTAGATAGTTCGCCTACATGGCATCCCCTTATCCAATATTTTTGACAAAGTTGCTCAGTTCACAACAAACTTTTGGAAGTCTTTCCAAAAAGGCCTAAGAACTGACGTAAGCCTCAGTATCGCATTTCATCCTGAGACAAACAGACAGGCTGAACACACCATTCAAACGCTTAATGATATGTTTCGTGCTTGTGATCTAGATTTTGGCAAAAACTGGGATGATCATGTTTCCTTGATTGAGTTCACCTATAATAATAACTACCATTAGAGTACTCAGATGACCTCGTATAAGGCTTTATATGGGAAAAAGTACAGGTTGCCAGTGGGCTGGTTTGAACTCAGTGAGGCAGAGTTATTGCGGCCAGACTTAGTGCAGAAGGCGATTGACAAGGTGAAAATTATTAGAGATCAACTTTAGACGGCCTAGCGTAGGAAGAAGTCTTGTGTAGATCTATGTCGTTGAGCACTTGAGTTTGTTGTTAACGATCAAGTCTTTCTGAAAGTGTCTCCTATGAATGGTATCATGCAATTTAGCTTAAAGGGCAAGTTGAGCCCTAGATACATTGGGGTATACAGAGTTAACCGCAGAATAGGCGAAGTAGCCTATGAGTTGGAGTTTCTGCCAAAGCTAGCAGGAGTCCACCCAGTATTTCAGGTGTTGATGTTGCGGAAGTGTATAGGAGACCCAACCCGTGTTATAGCTATAAATGATAATCTAGATTTCTGAAGAGATAACCTACAGTAAGGTGCTAGTTGCTATTCCTGACCGACATGTCAGGAAACTTCGGACCAAAGAAGTCGCCTCGATTAAAGTATTATGGTGAAGTTATAACATTAATGAAGTCACTTGGGAGGTAGAGGAAAAAATAAAGAAGAAGTATCCTCAACTGTTTACGATATCGATGTGATATTGAGGTATGTATTTGATAACTAAGATATTGAGTATGTATTTTGAAGCATGTTAAGTGAAGTTAATTCTCGTTTGAGGATGAATGTTCCTAAGGGGGGAGGGTGTTACATTTCGAAAATTTTTTGGTGATTATTTGATGTGTGTATGCTGTGCTAAGGAAAGTACGGGTTGTATATTGATCGTAGGTAAGGAGGGAAACATGTATGAATGAAAAAACGAAAAGCGTGTCAAGTTCATAAGTAATGGTCAATTTTAAACGATCATATCTCCTAATCTATAACAAGTTAGGAGTTCTACCACCTATTAAATGAATTTGCGTCTAGTTTCTAGAATATCAAGCCACTCACCAATTGGTGTTTGGATTAAAAAGTTATAGGTATTTTACAATGGCACTGTCGAGCAATGATGTGGCTACCGCCCTAAAAAGAGCCCACCACCCTAAGTATAAAAAAACTCAATATTTGGCTTGTCTTTCATTACACAACTCTTTGAGATTTTATCTGTCTAATTACCTTAAAAATTCTCTCTATATTTCCAGCAACTACTTAGGAGAATTGAAGGGGAAACACCATGGTAAAACTCAAACCAAACAGAAGATTAGCAAGAGTTAGTTTCCAAATGTGCAAGGTGAACTAGGGACTGATTCTGGAGCTTGTTTTGGGAACGTTTTATAGAGAAGCTGCTGCGTTTTACACACTGGTTACTGGTTATGCTGCCTATAAATCCATCTTAGAATAAATATTGATTCCAAGAATGAAGGTAATAATTTTACCCTCTTTAAACCGCTCAAATTGTAAGAAAAGGCCTGGAATTGGGTAGCTAAGTGAGCTGCATATTGGACTATTTTGAGCTGAGTTTTTTAAGGATTTTTGCAGTTTCTTTGGCTGGAAATATACCTCATATTTAGGGGAAGGACTACACCTCTTATTTTCCCCCTCAAAAGCTAATGGAAAAAACTAGAGAAAATGGCTAAACATATACAATTTTAAGCTAACTAAAGATGTCGCAAGCTATTAAGGGTAAATGAGCTTATTGAATTAGAATTGCCTTGTTATGATTTTCCTTTATCTTATGTGTATGTTATGAAATATTCTAGGAGAAGGGGATATTTCATATCCATTTTCCTTATGTCGATCAACAAGCTAATGAGTCTCCGAGCTCTAATGCCCCTTTGAACACAATCTGTAAATCTTGTTGAAACTCTTAGGTCATCAACAGTTCCTTATGATTTAACCAAATTTGTAATACATGAATATAAGTGTTATTTTTTAGGTTTACATGTTATATATTCTCTCTTGCAGTTATGTGTTATGAAGGAGGCCTATGCACGCCATAGATTTAATATTCATCATTTGGATGTTATACGTGTTACATTAACCCTCCATAAACCTTATTTGCTCCATTTACAATTATGATTAGGATTTATTAATTTTGCCCTGGAGTGTTACACCGAATAGCGGTATTTTTATTTTACCCCAATATGGTACACCAGCTGGAGGCATTTTTGTTTTTATCCCAGTGTGGTACACCAGCTGGATGAATTTTATATGGATTTTATGGTTTTCTAGCCACCAACATTTTAGTTATAGTTTTTACTATGCATTACTAGGTTGCATTTACACTTCAATATTGAGTTATTGTCAGGTTTCGGTTTCTAGGAGTCTGTGTTGTTACTGTTCCTTATTTATGGCTCAGTTAACATTGTCTTCTTATATGATTATAATTTTCAGCCTTACATACTAGTATGTTGAAGGAGGAATCAGCATGTTGAAGGAGCTACGTGGGAGGCCAAAGCAGACATGATGGCTAGACCCACATTTGTTCTCTACCGGCTCAATTTCGACTTGAGGTATTAGTGTTTTCCCTAATTCTCCAATCAGTTCTCATGTATAGTTCATGTGCACAAGTTTGAATTATGTTATGATAAATGTATGTCATGCCTGAATTTAGTTCATCTATGTGGTTCTTTTTGGAGATAGTCATTCCGTGAATTTTTGTTAAAAGAATCAGCATTGGTATGATAAATTGTATGTTTCTATTTGTTGCTTATTTCCTACATTCGAGGACGAATGTTCCCAAGGGGTAGATATTGTAATACCTCGAAAGTTCTTAAGAGTAGACCCGGGAAGCTAAAAGGCCAAACTGTTGTAAGTTGGGAAAAAGGTTGCAGGACGACAGGTACCATGACCTGTGGTAAGTAACCACGGGCCATCATTGGTGGTCGTGGTTTCAGGTGTTTAGCTACCAGAGGGAAACAACGGTTGATTCAACGACCTGTGGTAAGTAACAACGAGTTGTCATTTGTTGTCGTGGTAGGAAGTGGACATAGCAGTAGGAAGGTACGACGGTCTGTCAACGACCTGTTTTGGGGAGCCGTGGTAAGGGAGCCCAGATCTCGGTAAGAAAGGACAGATAGTAACCACGACTCGTTGGAGCCCAAAACGACTCATCCTATTCATCCATGGTTTGATTCCAAGATATGACGAGGATAATGCATAGCATGGTTAGATACCACGGGTCGTGTTATCATCCAACGACCCATTGGTTCACCCATTGTTTGGCCCAGTGATCAATTTTCAGCGAATTCAGTAAGGGCATTTCTATCATTTCCTAGTCCTATGGTCCTATACTACATCGTTTAGGGCTCTTTTTGAAGGGTTTTAGTAGGGGAATACCTATTCTAAGTGCATACTTCCCATGCATGCAAGGTTGAAGGCTTGAAGGAGGTGGTTCAAGGCCAAATTCAAGGTTTTCTTTGGAATCTGATCTTGTGCAATTGAAAGATGATAGAATTCCTCATTTCCAGGTATGTAGGGTTTTAATGGGTGTCTTTCTTCCACACCCATGCCCAATTCCTATCAATTAGTGTTAAATTATGAATAATCAATTATGGGGTTTTGATTAATTGCATGATTTTTATATCTCTATTCACGGGTATGATTAGATTGAGTTGATATTGATGATTTATGAAGCTTGGGAGGATTCTAACTTGTTTCTCTTATAAAATTTGATTTTTCTAAAAATTGAATCTAAAACACCCATGGGTGAAGAGTTCATAAAAGGAGTGCTTTATGGTAAATGTGTGGTGGTGATGAAGTTGATGATGAAAAGCATGTTACTAAAACTGCCCATTATTTTGATGTTGTCTCCTAATTGAATCGATTGGATTCTAGAATGATAGAGCTTTGGGTAATACCCACATGTCGATTAAAGTGATGATTTTCCCAACATATGCTTACCACTTTGTTTAAAGAGGAATTTCCCAATTCTTATTATAAATTCTAGCTTGTGGTATTTCGAGTAAATGCTTCCACATGTAGCTTACCATATGATTTGGAGTAGATGCTCCCACCAATGATTGATCTTGTTGTATGTTTCGAAATAAAGCTTCTCATATGCATGAATTTATAATTGAGATGTACGACACCATTGAACTTTGTTGAAGGACAATGTTGAGCTTCATTTTCATATGATGTCCAGTCTGTGCATGATTTCATTAATAAGCTTTGTGAATAGACAATGTTGAGATTTGTTGCATACGATGTTGAGTCATGCATGGTTTGATGTTGAGCTTCGTCAATGGACGATGTTGAGCTTCATTATATAAGATGTAGAGCCTTGCATGTTTTGGGAGAAGAGTCTAGCACCGAGCAGGCTAAGGGTCGATAACCCTATGCCCCAGAACTGCGCGCCAACGTAGGTTGATTATATTATATTTAGGACCTCCATTGTGAGATATCCAAGGCCTTAATGGCCCATAAACTTGATATCGATATCATGGTAGCGTCCTTAGCCCTGACAAGGTTTTGGATGGCTCTGCCCGTTTGAGTGTAATAGTCAGCCATGTAAGCTCTATTGTGGCATGTCGGTTAAGTGACGAGTCTCCCATTGTCAATATGATTTCGATTTGCAAATTTACTACTCATGATCATTATGTATGCATGCATGTTCTAAAAGTAAGGTTTGACTCAACGTTCAGTTTTCTATAAATGTTGCATCTCAACTTTGAGTCATCCGAATTAGTTGATGTTATAAAGTTATGCATTATCACATCATGAAGGGATTATGATTTCGAAAGAATGCATGTGAGTTCTCTCAGTTTTCTAATAGCTTATGTTATGAAATGTTTTGTTTAGATGATTTTACTTATTATAGTGGTTTTACTTACCTTGCATACTCGGTACATTCAACGTACTGACAACATACTTCCTATGTTGTATCGTTTCATGATACAGGACCCGGCTCGCAGCTTTAGCCTCGATCTTAGTTAGCTTATTCAAAGTTGCACCTGTTCAAAGTTGGTGAGTCCTCATTCTCCGAGGACTAGACTTTCAGTTTCTTCTATATATTACAGTTTCAGCATTGTGGAGCTAGTTGGGGTCTTGTCCCATCAGCTCGTCCAGATTAGAGGCTTTTCATACTTAGTCATGTATTCAGTTTCGGATGTTTATTCTTATGTAATGTTCCTTTATACTTCCGCTGAGATTATATTTGCGTTTTCTTCAATTTTCAAATGAGTTAGTTGTATGCTTATGCTATGGGTCGACTTAGGGTCCCTCGGAGTCCATTGTCCCGTGTATACGATCCGGCCCTCCATTTGGGTTGTCACAATTTTCAATTAAAAATTCATGAATTAGGAGAGACTGGGCATGGGTGTGAATAAAAACACCCACTCATGACCCTACATACCTTGGGAATATCAAATTCTATCACTCCTTGAAAGCCCAAAGAAGGATTGAAGGAAAACTTGAACAACTCTTACTTGATCACCTCCTAAACCCCTTCAATATGCATGCATGGATATGAATGAGCCTAGGATAGGTTTTACTCTCGTAAAACACTGCATTTCAAGCGTTGAACGATGTAGTTAGGACCCTAGGACTTAGGAATGATGAAAAGGCCCTTAATGAATTCCCTGAAAATTCTGCACTCCCTGAGACCACAGACGATCCAACGAGTCGTTCCTTGATACCATGACCCGTGGTATCCGTTCGTTGCACCCATTGCCGAACTTCACATTCTCAGATCAATCCCATGAATCGACAGGACGAGCCGCCGCTTCAGAAAATGGTCTGTTATATTGTTTATTGTTTCCCTTTGATGTCCTATACCAAGCCTTCCCTCAAGCCACACCACGACTCGTTCTTCCTTCCAACGAGTCGTGGTTTCCTTTTGTTACGTCGACTGGAGTTTTTAATACTCCTTCCCGCAGTTGCTCAACATGACTCGTTATAGCTCATGATGGATAGTTCCATGAGCTGATACATCCTCTCAAGCTAAGGACCTGTCTCCTCATGACTTCAAAGGATGACTCCTGGTATCAAACAACGATCTGTTACATGACCCATTACGTGGAAAATTTCCTGATTCTACGAACTTCCATTTTAAAGTCTTAGGTCTAGTTCTAGGCACTTCAGGGGTACTACAATATCTCCCCTTTGGAAACATTCATCCTGGAATGTGAGAAAACATAGAGGAAATAGGGAAATGAATTCATCATACTCAAATACTGATCATATAAGCTGAAAACTGATGGAATGACTACCTACGAACTGAACTACATGGCTGATGATCTTGGGCAGATTTATATGCCCAACTGATACTCAAATGTATCATTTTCGCCTTGTTTATTGTGCAATGTGTATATATTCTCATGTAGTTGGTAATAAAATGCGAATTTATACTAACCAACATGATTAGCATTTGTTTTGTAGGAAAATATGATTTTTTAGGAGCTAAAATGCATGTTGGAACTATATCGGAGTTGGACTTGGATGCGAGCATGGAAAAGACATTGGAATGTACAAAGTATAGGGGCTCCGCGATGGAGCCGTGCCACGCTACCATCGCGGAGGCACACTGCCTGGAGAGGAAATTAAATGGCAAATTCCAGTGTGGCCTCGCGACAGCTCCGTGGCACGGAGATAGGCCTCCGCGTTGGCCTCCGTGCCACATTGAGGCTAATTTACCGGACCCTGGATTTCCAGTGAAGGTCCGCGTCCACGCCGTGTCATGGAGGCAGTGCTCCACGTTGGCCTCCGTGACACGTTGCTTGTTATTCCGGGAAAAATTTCCCACTAGTATAAATAGCAAACTTAGGTTTATTTTAATTAGTTCAGACTTGGTGGAGCAAGGACGTGGGTTAGAAGCAGTTGAGGGACGAAAAAGCTAAGGGCTTTCTTCTCTTCCTTTCTTCTTTCTATCAATTGTATGCATGATTTACACTTGTTTTAGGATGATCAATCCACAAATGAGTGGCTAATTCTCTTCCTTGCTAAGGTTTTGAACAATGGTGATGAATTTTGATTGTTAATGATATGGTTTACTTCTTCTTCTTTCATGTTGTTCTATTAATTCTTGTTTCTACTGCATTAGTGTGTGGCCGACATTAATGTACATCTAAAAAGTCCAATTTCACTCGAGAGAGCAAGAAATTGGAAAGTTGTGAATTAATAGTTCTTAATTGATTTGGGAAAATTGGGTTTTGATGTGCTTTCCTGATAGAAATATACTTGAAAGCCGTATTAGTCAGTTTAGGAACCGGAATTGTATTTCTAGGTCATAAATTGCATTTCATCACAGAAATGTAGACGGATGGTTTATGATTCTAAAGTGAAATTAAATACGAGAGTTTTAATTTCTAGGCTACTGTTCTTGGCTAGCAACATGAAGAAGAAATTAACCAAATTATTATTATAATCGAATTCATTACTTGTTCTTAACCTTGGCATGCTCATATCCATAGTTTAAATTCACAGTAAATAATTGTTAATAGTTTTAGTATATATAACTTTTATAACCAAAAACTCATTTAATTGTTGGTTACGCTGTTGTTAGCATAATTAGAGGTAAGATAAGAATATAGTGTACTTAGGCAATTTTACTTATCCTGAGTCTACTTGGATCGATACTTGGCTTACTTAGCCACTTTATTACTTGTTTGACCACGTGCACTTGCGTGTCGGTTTTTAACCCCTACCAAAGCACCGAACAAGTTTTTGGCGCCGTTGCCGGGGAGACTAGGCAATTGGTCAAATTGTGTTAAGTGTAAATTTACTGTATTTTTGTTTTATTTTCTTAAGTGTTAACAACTTGGTCTTAGCCTGTATTTTGCAGACTTGATTTCTGTGAACACTGGCAAGGGACAAAGAGCTGGTGGAATCTTACTTAGAGCCTGAACGTGAATTTCATAGTCAACGTAGAGAAGCTCTACAAAAGAAGCTGCACTTGCTCAGACAGTCCAATATGGAGCAACAAAATCCACCAGTTGTGAGGGCAGTATTAGTGCCCGATGAAGCAGCAGCAAGGCCGGTTCGCGAGGTGGCAATCCCACATGCCAACAATGTACATTCTAGTATCCGCAAACCAGAGCCTGGAGGGAGGTTTGAATTAAAGCAGAACATGGTGCAACTTTTTCACACAAGCGGGCAATTTACCGGTCTCCCTCATGAAGACCCACAACAACATCTCCAGAATTTTTTAGAGATAAGTGACACTTATATACCCGCTGGAGTGTCACCTGATTATGTTCGGCTCACCTTATTTCCGTTTTCCTTACTTGGTGAAGCCAAGAGGTGGTTAAAAGCTGAACCACCAAATTCTATATCAACGTGGGATGATCTTGCACGGAAGTTTTTGATTAGATTTTTCCCTTCCGGTAAAACAGCCAGACTTAGAAGTCAAATTCTAAGTTTTAAAAAAAGGGAGGGAGAAAATCTATATCAAGCCTGGGAAAGATTTAAATCCATGTTGCGGGACTGTCCTCATCATCATCAGTCCAATGAGGTGTTGGTACACACATTTATTGAGGGTTTGGAACCCCATACTAAAATTCTGTTAGACTCAGCAGCTGGAAGGCAAGCGCTGGAAAAGACCTATGAGGAGCTGTACACTTTGCTCAACCGAATTTCACAGGGCAATCCAGAATGGAATGCAGATTCATCAAGAGGTGGAGCAAGGAAAGTAGCGGGAGTGCTTGAAGTGGATGGATTTATAGCTATCGCTGAACAGATAGCTGCCTTGCAAAATCAGTTAAATAACCACTTCAGCAATATGAATTTGAACCAGCCTTCAGCTTCAGTCAATGCAGTCCAGCAGATGTGGTGTGAAGTGTGTGGTAGTAGTGAGCATTCAGCTGAGTGCTGTGGTGCAAATCCTGATTCTTTTAACTTTGTGGGCAATGCACAGAGAAATCAGCAGCAGTTTGGTAGTGGCTACAACTCAAATTGGAGGAACCATCCAAATTTTTCGTGGGGTAGCAACAACCAACAAGGCCAAGGTTATAGTCAGGGTATGCAGAGAAATCAAGGAGGGCAACAAAACTATCAAGCTCAATTCAGAAATCACAATGCCCCTCCTCCACCACCATCACCGACCATTGAGGAGATGTTCAAAACCATGATCGCTAATCAGGCACAATTACAGGCTGACTATGTTAAATTGGCAGCCGAAGTGAAGAACAATCAATTGGAGACCAAGGCTCTTGAATATCAGTTTGGGCAATTTGCTAGTGCCCAAAATACATGACCCAAAGGAGGACTACCTAGCGATACGGATCCTAATCCGAAGCAGGTGAATGCAGTGACCACGAGGAGTGGTTTACAATTGAAGGAGGTGGAACCGGAAAGACCGCCTCAAAAGTCAGGAGCAGCAGAAGTTGAGGAGGAACAAAGTTCTGATAGGGGGAAGACCAAAGAAGCAGAAGCAGATAGACCTCCACCCCCGTTCCCTCAACGACTCAAGAAACACAAGGAGGAGGCGTGTTTCAAGAAATTTATGGAGGTGCTTAAACAGGTACATGTTAATTTACCTCTTGTTGATGTCTTGCAGGGAGTGCCCAAATATGCAAAATATATTAAAGACATCGTGGCTAACAAAAGTCGCTTGACTGAGTATGCCACGGTAGCTTTGACGGAGGAATGCACTTCCCGGATTCAAAACAGACTGCCCACGAAACTGAAAGACCCTGGAAGTTTTACTATCCAGCTCACTATTGGGCAGAGTATCCGAGCTCGTGGATTATGCGACTTGGGGGCAAGCATAAATCTGATGCCATCTTCGGTATTCAGAAAGTTAGGTCTAGGGAGTCCTAGACCTACAACTATAATCTTGCAATTAGCAGACAGATCCTTAGCTAAGCCTGATGGCATTGTTGAGGATGTTCTAGTGCAAGTGGGCTCCCTCATTTTTCCGGTCGATTTTATTGTTCTGGATTTTGAACCAGATGCTGAAGTCCCATTTATTTTGGGACGGCCCTTTTTGGCAACCGGAAAAGCATTAATTGACGTAGCTGCGGGTCAACTTACAATGTGAGCACATGACAAGGTCGAAGTGTTCGATGTGTACAAAGCACCTAAGCTCCCGACAGTGAATGAAGAACTCTCGGTGATCAATGTAATTGATCATGGGAATGCAAATCAGATGAATGATTCCCGAGAGTTACTAGGAAGGCCACCTGATAAGGTTGAGAACTACTGGGGGGAGGACAACGATCGTGACAAATCGTCCATCACCCTAGTAGATAAATGAGCATAAAGGACGTCGAGCCGCGACGGTAAACCAGGCGTTGCACGGGAGGCAACCCATGAAAAATATTTTCTTTCTTTCTTTTTTTTAGTGTAAATAATTTTTATTTTTATTTTTCTTTTCTTTATTAGGTTTAGATTTTTCTTTTACTTAATATTTTTCATTTTAGTTAGGGAAATCTATTAATCTAACCAATTTTGTTTAGTGAGGTGATTTTCAGGTCTAACGGAGAAAAATATGCATGGAATTGGGAAGAATAAGGCAAGGTATAAAAAAATAATTTAATGGAAAAAAACAGTGCACTGGCACGTTGGCTCCGTGTCACGGAGGAAGGGCTTCGCGTTACCCTCCGTGACACGTTGAAGGCAAAATCCAGATTTTTAAAATTTCCAGTAAGCCAACGCGTTGGCTCCGTGTTATGGAGGAAGGGCTCCGCGTTACCCTCTGTGACACGTTGCCTTATAATTGGTGTCGGGTCACACCGGGTTGCCGGGTGACCCGCGTGTTTTTCTTTAAATTAACCCCGATTTTTGCCCCTTTCTCCCCATTTCTTCTCCTTTCCGCGACCAAACACCCAAATCCCCCTCCCCAACCAACGTGCCACGCTACTAGGAAAAGAAATCGTCAAGTTTCTTCGGTTCTTCAACTCAAAGGTATGTTTTCCTCGTTTTTCTCAAATTTTTGGCGATTTTAGTCGAATTTGGGCATGTGAGGTGAGATATATCACCCTAAGTAGAAATTTAACATGATGTTGAGTTATTTGTGATTGATATATGTTCGGATTGTTGTAATTAGCGTTTGAACTTGTCGATTACGTGAATAATCCGAATTTGATTGAAAAATTGCATTCTAGGGCTTGGGTTATTGAATTTGAATTGGGTTATTTGATAAGTTGATGATTAGATGCCGGGGTGTGGTTGTAAATTGAGACAAGTCGTGTAAATATTGTGTGAATGTTAAAAGACGACGAATTCTCGAGTTTTTGGGGAAAATGCAAAGATTGTGCGAATTGGTTGGATTATTTGGATTTGCATGTATATATAGAACTTTTGTCGTTGTTTTTATTTTTTTGTTTTTATTGCTTGTGCGATGGTTGAATTGTTAGCGATAGTAGACTTGGAATTAGCTGTATGAAGTCTGAGTAGTACGCTAAGCATTATGCTGTCGAAATTCTTTGTGAACGCACTAAGCATAAATTGTATAGTTGTTGTCTTTGGTATAAATAGAGTTATCCTTGCCGTAGTTTCGTAAAAGTAGCTAAGGACTAAGTGTGGGGTAAATATTGTGTAACCCGACCTTAGCCGAAGTTAACATGTATTTAGCTTAACGTTATGCTTGTTTGTGTATATTAACAGGTACAATGGCTAGTAGGCAGGATAAAGGCAAAGGTGCTTCTACTTCTGGCACTGGGAGGAAAAGAATGAGATTGGGCACCGCAGTCCCAGCTGCACCAGCTGTTCCGCGCGGCCAACGCCGCCAATACGGAACAAGATGGGTAACCGAGGAAGGAAAGAAATGGTATGCTAAGCATAAGGAAAGCAAATACTTCCCGGAGGAACATATTACACGGGAACCACTAGCACAGGAGTTGCCCCGTATTGTGCAGAGGATTGAAGCAGCTGGGCTCAGCTTTATATTCCAGGAGCCCAAGGAGTGCAACCTACATTTGGTCCGGGAGTTTTACGCAAATTGGAACCCGGCCATCAGAAGCCACACAATAAAAATCAGAGGGCAGATTGTCACTCTGGAACCCCAGCAATTTAATGCCATCGTTGGAGCGCGGGACATAGACGCCCACGTTCTCCGCACCCTAAACATCACCCTACCGTACGACGACATCAGACGTACGTTGTGTGGGGCTCGATCCACAGCCCGATGGAGCAGACATAAGGAGAGGGGTTACCACCAGACTCTGCCTTATTCGCAGATGAACAGGGAGGCCAGAATATGGCTGAAAATTGTATGTTCTTGCTTGATCCCGGGAGTTCACATGACGGATGTGACTCAGGACCGTGTCTGCTTGGTGTATGCCCTTATGAAAGGGCTAGAGATTAATGTTGGGGCGGTTATCATATCCGCCATGAAGAGAGCCAGACTACACCAGGGCCACAGATACGGGTTCGGTGGACTCATCACCACCTTCCTCCGAGGCCTCGATGTCGAGGAAGAGGCTTTGGATTACATCCCGCAGTTGGAGCGGAGGGCCCTCGATGTGACAAAAACTAAGGCCCCCGACACCACACACGGGCCAGTGCTGACTTTGGGCGAGCGACATGCTCGTGACGATCAGTACATGGCACGTATGTTTGGCATGCAGATGCTTCAGCTACGGATTGGTGGGAGACCAGCCACCGAGGAAGAGTTATGGCAGTTGGAGCTGGATTACCCATTTGGTGAGAATGCCAGAGCCTTATGCCGGGTGGGACTAGCCTTCGTTGAGCCTACTGATGACGATGTCCCTACTGACGAGGAGACACGTCGAGAGGACTCCGATGTGGAGTCCGATGACGACGATGGAGCTGACTCAGACATGGGCGACGAGGCAGCAGCACCAGATGAAGAAGTCGAATATTTCGACTGAGCAGGGAGTTCCACCACCCGAAATTTTGTGCTTTGTATTTTTTGTGAACACTGGGGACAGTGTTCGATTTAAGTGTGGGGTGGGGAGTAGCTAGGTGCTGGGACTTAGGCTCTAATCTGCTGTATGCTTTTTCCTTGGTTTGTATGTATGTTTGTGCTACCCTACTGTGAACTGATTTGTGTTGTATCCGTATATATTTTTGTGGTTACTGATGTGTGTTATGAAAAGTTGTGGTTGCCAAGGTAAATATTTTGTGAATGCTGTAAATATTTTGTAAATATTTCTGTATATCGAAATGATCGATATTTTTCAAAATTTTTGCGAAAATGTTTTGCACTTATCAAAATATTTTGTAAATATTTTTCTATCGACATGATCGATGTGTTGCAAAATTTTTTTCGGTTTTTAATTTTTTTGGGTTTCTCGGAGTTTGTTTTCGGTTCTTTTACCGAGAATAGTCCCATTGAACCGATGTCATAGTTAGTGACCGTTCCCTATGATGGATGGATGACGACCGTCTTAAGGGAAATGTAGTCGGTAGGAGTAGGATTTTTAATTTGTTTTCAGTTTTTCTTTGGTGGATTGCATCAATGAACCTGTAGTTGCTTTATGGTTGCAAAAATTTCGTTGCGTGTTGTAACTGATGTTCAAAATGTGAAAGTGATTCGTTCGAAAGCATGCAATTTTGTAAATATGTTGAGTTACCTAGGCTATAGAATTTGATTCGGTATGATTGAGGCTTAATTCTTGAATTCATGTAATTGGCTAATTCAAGAGTCTGTGAATACATCTTGATACGAGCATGTGCATGTGGTATAAAGTGAGGTATTGTTATTCCATGCTATTGTGAAGTGTCTAGAACTTGCCTGGTGTGTGTACAAAACGAAATGAAGGAGGTGTAGTGTTGGAAAGGATGTAGGCATTTCTTTGTTTTAACCGAGAGTTTCTATTTTTTTCTTGTCATACTCTACCTTTTTATGTGATTGTATACCCTAGTCAGCCCTTTGAGCCTTTAGCCAATTCTTTCTTTCTTTGTCCAAAATTGTATAAACTAAGCTTTATTCCTTCTTTTCATTAGCTGTAAAAGTCTATACAAAACTCTTAAGCGCTTACGAAGAAAAGAAAATTTTTCCCAAAGTGTCAAAGAGTGAGGAGTGAAATGGAAAAGAAAAGCAGAGTGAGGAAAGAAAAGATGAGGTTGAAGAGGCACTTGTTATAATGAAACGATGAGGAGGGTACATGAAAACCCTTTGTTTTGTGTCAAGTGTGTTTGATGAAATGGGCTGTACGAAAGTAAACCAGCATGAATGAGAGAAAAAGAGAAAAAAGAAGAAAAGTTATCCATGAGTCGATGGGAATGTGTTGAAAAGGCGCTTAAGGATGCTAGCGACTATTATTGGCTAATCCAATATATATACTAGTTCCATAGCCCCGTTACAACCCATTAAAGTCCTACATGATCCTACATTGCATTTCTTTATATTAGTGGAGTAACACACTAAGGGCAAGCCTATGGGTCATGACATGATGCATGTGAATTCTTTTGGGAGAGTGAGTGAAATTAATTTTTATATGCTCCTACTTGAATGTTTGCGTGTTGCATGAACATGAAAGGGGAAGATTCTCTTGAGTTGTGAGGGCACATGCTTGATGAAAGATTGATTTTCGTGTCGGATTTCTTGATTAGCTAATGTGCATGAGTTTGCCGATATCGAGAGTCGATTCTTAAGGTCTAGGAAGTCTTGATGTATGAAAGGTCATTTGCATTGTAAGACCATGCATGTTTTCTTGATGATTTGCAAAAATTGAATAATCGGTATGACCGTAGCATAAATTGTCGCACCATAGTGACAAAGGTTGCGATGTAATTTGCATGAGCTGTGTATGTGTTGTTCGAGGACGAACAAGGATTTAAGTGTGGGGTAAGTGATCTTAGGCAGATTTATATGCCCAAGTGATACTCAAATGTATCATTTTCGCCTTGTTTGTTGTGCAATGTGTATATATTCTCATGTAGTTGGTAATAAAATGCGAATTTATACTAACCAACATGATTAGCATTTGTTTTGCAGGAAAATATGATTTTTAGGAGCTAAAATGCATGTTGGAACTATATCGGAGTTGGACTTGGATGCGAGCGTGGAAAAGACATTGGAATGCACAAAGTATAGGGGCTCCGCGATGGAGCCGTGCCATGCTACCATCGCGGAGGCACACTGCCTGGAGAGGAAATTAAATGGGAAATTCCAGTGTGGCCTCGCGACAGCTCTGTGGCATGGAGATAGGCCTCCGCGTTGGCCTCCGTGCCACGTTGAGGCTAATTTACCGGACCCTGGATTTCCAGTGACGGTCCGCGTCCACGCCGTGTCACGGAGGCAGTACTCCGCGTTGGCCTCCGTGACACGTTGCTTGTTATTCCAGGAAAAATTTCCCACTAGTATAAATAGCACACTTAGGTTTATTTTAATTAGTTCAGACTTGGTGGAGCAAGGACGTGGGTTAGAAGCAGTTGAGGGACGAAAAAGCTAAGGGATTTCTTCTCTTCCTTTCTTCTTTCTATCAATTGTATGCATGATTTACACTTGTTTTAGGATGATCAATCCACCAATGAGTGGCTAATTCTCTTCCTTGCTATGGTTTTGAACAATGGTGATGAATTTTGATTGTTAATGATATGGTTTTCTTCTTCTTCTTTCATGTTGTTCTATTAATTCTTGTTTCTACTGCATTAGTGTGTGGCCGACATTAATGTACATCTAAAAAGTCCAATTTCACTCGAGAGAGCAAGAAATTGGAAAGTTGTGAATTAATAGGGTATTGTTCTGAACTTGATTTGGGAAAATTGGGTTTTGATGTGCTTTCCTGATAGAAATATACTTGAAAGCCGTATTAGTCAGTTTAGGAACCGGAATTGTATTGCTAGGTCATAAATTGCATTTGATCACAGAAATGTACACGGATGGTTTATGATTCTAAAGTGAAATTAAATACGAGAGTTTTAATTTCTAGGCTACTGTTCTTGGCTAGCAACATGAAGAAGAAATTAACCAAATTATTATTATAATCGAATTCATTACTTGTTCTTAACCTTGGCATGCTCATATCCATAGTTTAAATTCACAGTAAATAATTGTTAATAGTTTTAGTATATATATCTTTTATAACCAAAAACTCATTTAACTGTTGGTTACGCTGTTGTTAGCATAATTAGAGGTAAGATAAGAATATAGTGTACTTAGGCAATTTTACTTATCCTGAGTCTCCTTGGATCGATACTTGGCTTACTTAGCCACTTTATTACTTGTTTGACCACGTGCACTTGCGTGTCGGTTTTTAACCCCTACCAAAGCACCGAACAGCTGAACTAGATTCCCAAACCACACATACATTCATTTACATGAAAGAAACTGAGGTACATAAGCTGAACATGAAACTGAATAGATTATTAAGGAGGAAACTGACACCTAAACCAAAACTGAGCCATAAGAGAATAAATGCGGGTATTTAATTACCATATCTATTTTGGCTCCCTAGGTAGCTCTCTCAACATGCTGATTCCTTTATGAAACCTTAACTGAAGCTACTTCTTCTTCCTTAACCTTCGAACCTGACATCCAATATTTTCCATTGGAACCTTTTCATAACTAAGGCTATCTTTCACACAGACACTGTCCACCGGAATAACTAGAGACGGATCACCCAAACACTTTTTTAAGAGCGATACATAGAAACTAAACAGACTGAAGCTAATTCTGAGGGAAACTCAAACTCATATGCTACCTTACCAACCCACTGCACATTATGGTATGGTCCAACATAATGGGGACTACGTTTCCCTTTCTTTTTGACCCTTCCCACCCCCTTCATGGAAGACACCTTTAGAAATACCCAATCGTCGACTACAAACTCAAGTTCTCTCATTCTCATATCCATAGAGGACTTTTGGCGAATATGAACTATTTTCAACCCGTCTCTTATACACTAAACCTTCTCCATGATGTCATGGACTAAATCTGGACCTATCATCACAACTTCCTTGATTTTAAACCAACCAATAGGCGATCCACCTCCCTGCCCATAGAGAGCCTCAAACGGGGCCAGCTGAATGCTGGATTGATAGCTGTTGTTATACGAAAACTCAATGAGAGGAAAATGCTCATCCAAACTACCTTTGAAATCAATCACACATGCTCTCAACATGTCCTCGATAGTCTGAATCGTCCACTCTACCTGACCATTGGTTTGCAGATGAAATGTTGTATTGAGCTTGACTTGAATACCAAGTCCCTTTTGAAAAGACCTCCAAAACTGGGAAGTAAACTGAGTACCTCTATCTGATATGATGGACAAGGGCAACCCATGAAACCGAACTAGCTCTAAAATCATCAACACCTGGAGCACACCAACTACCTTGATATTGAAGCACACCATCACCCCCTTTGAAGACAACCTCTACCATCTGCTCCTGAATGACTTCCTTCAACTTCACCAAGCTAGGATCCTCGTCTTGTCTAGCTTTTACATCAGTCACCAAGGATGATTCTGATCCTTTCTGAATAAGAACACCACCATCCAACGAGTTAACAAGACAAACTTCTACAAATTATTCCAAGAATTTTGAAGTTCTGAACCTCCGATTTTTCCCTTTTTACGCTTAAGATCATGCCAAATACACATAACATTTAAATCCACCCAAAACTCATTCGGAATCCCCCGGTCCTAACCCAGTTATGAAATTTAATCATGAAACACATTCTGGACCTGTTGGGATCGTTGAATCACGATATAAGGTCATTTGGGTTGAAAGTTGACTGTGGTTAAATTTAGATTCCCCAAATCTCATAAATGCAACCAAAAGTTCAAATCACTCCCGAATCACCTCAAAATCAATGCAAACTACCCAAATAAATCACAAATCACCATCTGAAACCAACAGAGCTTTCAGAATCAAATTTGAGCTCGTTAACTTAAAATGATGACTTTGATCAAACCCCTTAAAGGTAAAACCCTCCAAGATCGAAAATCTCACCTGGTCTTCATTAGATCATCTCAGAAATGGTGTCATCCACCTCCACAAGTCACGAACAAAAAAATAAAGATATGGAAAGGTTTGATCTAGGAAAATAAATCTAAAACCACAAAATTACCATGTGGGTTGTTGCACTCCAAGGCTTGGCTAATAATTGCGCTTCCTAGATTTCTATATACCCGACACCTAAGGCATGGATAGGGAGTTAACTTGAAAGTACCCATTTGAACCATCATCTCCATCAAGGGGAACATCCATAGGGTTTAGATTAAGGGAATCATGAGCATGAATCGTTTAAGAAATCTAAGCTGGGCATACACCTGATATGGCATGATCTTATGAGCCTATAGGGCAAATCTTAGGGACTGTGTTCATAGAGTTAAGTGTGCTAAGTGACATGAGTTCACATACATTATGAGGGTCATGACGTGAAGTTGAATGGGTAACATTGGGATTGCTGACTAACGGGGCTACCTGTCATCTTAGGGTTCTGAACATAAGCATGAGTTGAGCGTTGCATCAAGTTAAACATAAGGGGAACATCTAAATGAGGGTGGGTTTACTACCCCCAACTACAATTCATAGAACTTCCTTACTAGAAGACTCAAGACTGGACTTGTCCCTTCACTTAACACTTCCCTAGCTTCCACAAAAAAAGTCTCATATTAAAATGCACAAAGGGATCTTGCACCTTACTTAGTAGTTCTCAGAACTAGCAATCATGGTAGGTTTGATAGGAAGGCTTAAAACATACCTGGGACTATAGCTAAGGCTAACTGCTACTTGCTCTAGGTAACCTGTCCTGCTGGGATAGGCGATTTGATGGAGTTGCTGACTTGGTCATTGGCACATCAGCCCTACCCTTGCCCTACTTGGCTGATAGGAAATTCCTACACATGTGCCCAACCTCCCCGCATCTGTAACAAATGTATGAACCTACCAAACATTGGACCATGGGTAATCTACCATATTTTAAGCATGGAAATTGGTAGATAGGACTTTTGGAGGGGTGTACGGGGCACGACCTCTCTGTCCATCTCGCTTGGCTGAAGGGAAATCTCTGTGTTTATGATTGAGTTGGCCACAATAGAACCAAACATTTGAATCCTCCAAGAATTTTCCTAAGTGGTTCTTTCCGTAGTGACTGCAAATTGGATAAGTAATCTCCCTCATCCTAGGCTTGTATTCCCGAACTTGAGCTAGACACTTCTAACGGGGTTGTGAGTGACTCCTACTACTCGACCCTTGCTGGGAACTCTCAAGGTTTTTGATCTTGAGCCTCTTGTTCCTCTTTTCTTCCCCCTTATGCTCTCCACCCATATTCGAATCACCAAACTTAGACGGGCTCCTCTTCGTAAGTTCTTGAACCTTAGTAGTTGCTGCCTCTCTGGTAGGGTTCACTGATATGATAGTCTGCGGGTTAGACTGGGTGATCATGGCCCATATCAACACTCTAAGGGCAGCCTCGAGTTCTGTATCCATAAATTATATAGGGCCCATTGGAGTTGGTGGGGATGACTTACTCCTATTGCTGTTATAAAAAGACATATTTCTGCACATGCGTATAGTATGAGTTAGAGGAATGGAGAAAGTCGAACTCATGGCACGAGATAGAGTCATGAAAGAAGGGAACATTTCCTAACCGTCTCATTGCCTCTTCATTATATGTGTGGCGCGCTTCACCCCTACAAAAAAGACTCTACTTAACGCGCCTTTCATACACCCTAGGAAACTTCAAACCTGTTGCTCTGATACCCCATTTGTCACGACCCGAATGTAGGCCAGATCGAGACAAAGGACAAGGAACCCTGAGGGACTCCGAG
Organism: Datura wrightii; assembly: GCA_035772735.1. Classification (NCBI taxonomy): domain Eukaryota; kingdom Viridiplantae; phylum Streptophyta; class Magnoliopsida; order Solanales; family Solanaceae; genus Datura; species Datura wrightii. The sequence continues at coordinate 134,436,300 of JASDFA010000016.1, forward strand.
TCTACCCATGGCATGAATATACATCTAATTTAATCAAATAAAGAGGAAGAAACAACATGATAATCTTAGAGGAAGCCTGAAACAGCAAAACAACAGACATACACATGAATCTAAAGCTGATTACATCATTTTGTCCGAAAAGCCTCTAAGTCTGATGAGTTGATGAGACAAGTCCCCAACTAACTTGCTAAAGACGAAAAGTCAAAGTACATAACGTAAACTGATAAGCATGGTCCTCGGAAGTTGAGGACTCGCCAACAGATGTGGGATGCTAACTCTAAAGGCTGGCTAGGGTCACGACTAAATTTGAGTACTGGAGCCTGTATCATGAAAAGATACAACATAGAGTATGCAGCCAGTACGTGGAATGTACTGAATATGCAACGTAATTAAAATAGACATTTAAAATACATCAAAGTGTGTAAGACTGGGACAACATGCTCATAACAGAAATATCATAATGTAACATAAGGTTTAAGGTTTTCAAAGCATTTGTAAATTAACCATATGTATAATCATAAGGGAAAAACTTTATTAAACACGAATTTAGCCAAAGTAGTATGAACATAACCATGCGTATATCATGAGGAACAATGCGAGATTTTCATAATCGATATACCACATATGAGCACACATGGAGCCCGACCTATAAATCCCTAGTCGGAAGAGTGTTCGTACCTTGCCAAGGGTAAAATCATGAAGGGGTGATATCACACATGAAAGGTCCATATGGGAATAAGGGGACAGTCTCTAGGGAGGTCCCCTCATGTCCTACGGTGGCACATAGTTCTGAGATTTAGAGCAAAACCTGGGCCCTGAACCTACTCGGTGTTAAATACTACTCCAAAAACATATATAGTTCTCATAGTATAATATTCATGATATTCATTGGCTAGTTAAATCATGATAATCATTGGAATGCCTGTAAATACGTGAACTAGCCATGAAGGTAAGGCCCGTGAGTTGCCCAAAATCACAAATCTTAAATTATGAGGTTCATGCATACTTGTAAATCATATATATGCTTATAAAATCATAGATTCATGATGGGCATTTGAGTAAATCTATATCATAAATCATAAATCATTATGGAAGAACATCAAAAATAAAGGTGAAAATCCGAACTCGATCCATCATAGAACATGCATTATTAGGAATAGCTTAATAGAAATTTAAATCAATAAATTTATAATTGAATTAGTCGTAAAATCTGATCATGATTCATAAAATATGGTGTAAAACATGAGAAGTAATAACCCATAGATAGATCGTTAAGATTTCATCAGATTTAGGATTATAACACCCCAAAAAATTTTTGGTGATTATTTGATGTTTGTATGCTAGGGTAAGGAAAGTACGAGCTGTATATTGATCTTATATGACAAGGGAAATATGTACGAACGGAAAACCAAAGAGTATGTAAAGTTCATAAGTAAGGGTCAACTTTAAAAGACCAATATATAATGAATTAGAAGCCCCACGACCTATAAAATTACAGGTCTTTGAGTCTAATTTTTAAAACATCAAACTGCTTGTGAATCGGAGTTTAGAGTAAGATATTATGGGCATTTTACCAAAGCACCCCGAGCGGTGACGCGGGCATGACGCCCTAGCGCCTCCATCACCCTATTTACTTAAAATATGATTTTTAACTTGTAGAAAACATTTTCATCTAAATCTAAATTGACCAGATTACTAAGGATTCAATTTCTCACTCAATTCCAGCAGCTAGGACATAGAAAATAAAGGAGGAAAATCAAGCAAAGTCCAAGCAAATCACAAGAAAAGTTGAGATTACTTTACCAAGTGTGCTAGGGTCTGCTTTGGAGCTCATTTTGGCAACATTTTGATAGAGTTTTCTGCCTTTAAAAATCTTTTTGGACTGCCTATATATCTTCTTTGAGTAGGTGCTGAAACCAATAGGAAAGGTGAGGATTTCTCCCCTTTTAAACCTCTCAAATTGCAAAGTGAAAATCTGGAAATTGGCAGCTAAGTGAGCTGCCGATGGACTGTTTGTGAGCTGAGTTTTGCTCATTTTCCTTAGGCTTTTTGGCTAGTTCTTTTTCTGGAATTATACTTCATTTTGAGGGGAAGAACAAGGTAACATTTCCTCTTTTTTCTCCCTCAAAAGTTAGTGAAAACTAGTTGAGAAAATGGCTAAATGTTGTTGATGTTGTCGTGTGTTGTTGTTGCTATTGTGACTGCCTTTGGTTAGTTATTTTGGGATGCATTTTGTGCTACCGATTAAGCTTGCTGTTTACCTATAAAACCACTAGATTAAGGAGGTAGAAGGCTGATCATTGAAATATAAAATCGGCTAGAGAAAAGTTCATTGGAGAAAGGTATGTAAGGCGCCCCCTCCATCGTTCTTTTAAGCACGATTCGTGCGTTGTGAATCGGATGATCCAACAACATCTTTAAAATCATTGAGGCAGTATGTTAAGCTTCATTTAAGCTTTAATGTTTCATGTTATATTGATTTTAAATGTTAAGATTATGCCTAGCCGAAGTGAGCCATCTAAAGTGTGACATTGTGTTGATTGTTTTGTAGTTGTGCATTGAGTTGGAGATCCCTCAGTGTAGGAATTGTTATTTGGTCCTTACTGTATGTTATTTATATATATAGGTGATAATAAAGGTGTTTAATGGTCTGGTTGCTAACTGAAATTGGCGAGAGAGCCAAGATGATGACGTGTAAATGATTTTAAGCCAAGTAAAGACATCGCAAGCTATTAAGGGTAAACGAGCTTACTGAATTAGGATTGTTGGTTGTCCTTTCTCTGATGTGTATTCTATGAAATTGTCCATGACAAGGGGATATTTCATAATCCCTTTCCCCTCAGACGAATGACAAGCTAGCGAGTATTCGAGCTCTAATGTCCTTCAAACACGATCTATAAATCTTGTTGAAACTCTTAGGTCATCCGCAGCTCCTTATGATTTAAACATGTTTTGAATACATGCCTTTAAGTACTATTTTCTTACATTACATGTTATATGTGCTAACTCGCAGTTATGTAGTATGAAGGAGGCCTATGCAGGCCACAAGTTTAGTCTTCGTCATTTCTATGCTGTACATATTAAGTTGGTCCAATATAATCCATATCGACTCCATTGATGATTTGTTTTTAATATTTATTGATTTTACCCCGGTGTGGTAAACCTGCTAGAGGTATTGTTATTTCACCTCGGTGTGGTACACCGGCAGGACAGATTTTACCCCTATGTGGTATACCGGCTGGAGGTATTTTTATTTTTACCCTAGTATGGTACACTGGTTGGACGAATTTTATATAGATTTTATGATCGGCTAGCTTCTGTCATTTCAGTTATAGTCTTTGTTGTGCATTAGATAATTGCATTTACACTTCAATAATGAGTTACTGTAAGGTTTCTATTTTCAGGATTCTAGGTTTTTACTATTCCTTATTTCTGGCCCAGTTATCATTTTTATCTTACATGTTTACAATTTTTAGCCTTACATACCAGTATATTTTATTTGTACTGCCTTCCTTTCATCTTGGGACCCTTCCTGCAATCATGCTACAGCTACAGACTGAAGCTCAGATCATCGGACGCAGTAGGAGCCAGAGTTTAGCAGAATAATGGTATGCTCCTCTATTCCAGGATCCATGTCCTAGTTTTGACTATTTTGAGTTTTATCTATAGCATAAGTAGGCTGGGGCCCTGTACCGTGCATTTCAGTTTGTTTACTCTATATAGGCTGATGTGGACTAGTTTGTATAGTACTGTTGGTTGTGTAGTCATGTTGGTTTTCCATGGCTCTACTTAGCTTTATTGTAGCCTTGTCGGCTTTCTAGGTTACATATTTATAATTGTCAAGGCATTATGGGTCCAGTATTTGTCTTGGGTGGTCGTGACAAATGGCTTGGTTAGCCTTAGTGTACATTTATAGATGCTATATAGCCAGCTTCTCGATCGATCATGAATCTAGTGCCATTTGCGCCCTACCACAGTTTTGGGGCGTGATAGACTTGGTATCAGAACGAAGTCACGTCCTAGGGAGTCCACAAAGCCTTGTCTAGTAGAGTCTTGCTTATGGGTATGTTGTGCACCATACTTATAATCAGGAGGCTACAAGACATTTAGGAATTGTTTCTCTTCTTCTACTAAATAGATCGTGCTATAGGTCGAGGTCATAAGTACTATGATATTTAAATTGTGTTATTGTTTCAGAGTATGCCCATGAAAAGGAAGATTACTAAGAGGTTGATTGGCACAACCGTTAGGGAGGGTACTAGTCGCCTTCTAGTGGATCAGGGAGACAAGTTAGAGGCTTAGTGTGAGTCTCCTGCCCCAGGTATTATAGTTCCTCTCGCACCAGTCAAAGAAATAGCAGATAGACCTCTAGCTCCACGTGCACCAGCAATACCTAAGGGTAGTAGAGTGGCTGACCCACCCGCGCCTGTGGTACCTCCTATTGTTCTGGATGAACATGGACTTGTGGGAGCTATTCAGCTGATGGCTCTTATAGTCGCAGGTCAAGAACGACGATTGGAGGCGATGGAGAGACATAGAGGCCAGGAAACTGAGAGAGTTCCAAGGCCCTCGAGTTCTTGATTAGACTTTCCTATATTCACCATATCAGAACCGAGCGAGGATCCTCAGGACTTTATTGATTAGACTTATAGGGTGTTACATATGATGCGAGCTACAGCAACTGAGGAAGTAGAGTTGGCGGCCTTCAAATTATGTGATGTGACTATATTGTGGTATGAGACTTGGGCTCATTCCAGAGGAGCCAATGCACCGCCAGCTAAGTGGGAAGACATCACCAAGGCCTTTATGCACCACTATCTACCCGAGAGCTTCGACAGGCTCGAGCTGAGCAATTTTTTCCCCTAGAGTAGGGAAGTATGAGTGTGCATGAGTATTGTCTTCGGTTTAATTCTCTTTCCAGGTATGCTCTGCACATGGTTAAGATAGTGGATGATAGAGTTCATCGGTTCCGGTTAAGGTTGGGGCTTCATATAACTCGAGATTGTTTGGGGTATCTACTCAGGAGCACATGGACATTTCACGAGTTTAGGATTTCACCCAGAGGGCAGAGGATTTGGTTGATCAATTATGGGATACTCGGAGACAACAAGAGCAATGAAAGAGAGCTAGGACTGTGGGTCCTTACAGCGGGCCGCAGGGTGACCCAGGGGATCAGTAATCTAGGAAGTCATCTAGGTCTATAGGGAGTGCCCCACCTCAGTTTCAAGGACAGAGAAGAGATCAAGGCCCATCTCAATCTAGCTCTCGATGACAGGAGCGGGCGGGGCAGAGGTGACCACCATTGCCGCCATGTCCTCAGTGTGGGAAATCTTATTCAGGTTAGTGTCATCAGGGGAAAAATGTATGCTATCATTGTGGGCAGCTAGGTCACTTTATGAGGGATTGTTCAGATAGGGTCGAGGCAGATTAGGCATGATCAATGATTGCTTCGTCATCCTCCGTTCGACCTCCCAAACCTGATCCTTAGCTTGTAGCAGGTAGTGGAAGAGGCATATGGAGAGAGGATTCAAGTTCTAAGGCAACCTAGAATCGATTTTATGCTTTGGGCGGTCGATAGGACCAGGAGGCCTCACCTAATGTTGTTATAGGTACTTTAATTATTTATTCTCGTGCAGTATATGTCTTACTTGATCCTGGTTCTACACTCTTTTATGTTACACCATTGGTTGAGTTAGTTTGAGACAGTCCCTGAGATATTGTCTATACCATTTGTTGTTTCTACGCCAATTGGCAAATCTGTGTTAGCTAGACGAGTTTACCGGAATTATGTAGTATTGGTATGTGATAGATCAACCTTAGCTGATCGAGTAGAGCATCAAATGGTTAATTTTGATGTCATTATGAGTATGGATTGGTTGGCGGCATGTTATGATAATGTTGATTGCAGAGCTAAGGGTGTTAGATTCCATTTTCCCCGCGAGCTAGTCCGGGAATGGCAAGGTAATGCCGCTATGCAAGTTTATTTCATAACTTAAGGCTCAGAAATTGATATGCAGAGGTTATATTTATCACTTGGTTCAAGTAAGAAACTTGGGATGTGAGCCTATGACTCTCCAGTCAATTCCTATTGTAAATGAGTTTCCCGAGGTCTTTCCAGAGGATTTGCTCGAAATTTCTCATGAAAGGGAGATAGATTTTTCTATTTATCTACTTCAGATACGCATCCTATATTGAATCCTCCTTAGAGAATGGATCCATTGGAGCTAAGGGAATTGAAGGAGCAGTTGAGAGATCTGCTCGAGAAGGGATTCATTCGACCTAGTGTATCACCTTGGGGGTGGATAGCATCGGCAATCTCAGCACAGGTCTATTGCTCCAGCACCATCATCGGCCAGTATGCCATCTAGATTTTGAGGGGATTGGAGGAGTAGGGATCCAAATTTGAGAGGCCAGGGTAGCAGGCAGATAGAGTGAACCTTCCCAGTTTGTGTGGGATTTCCCAAGAATCATCCTAGGAGGTGCCTAGTCAGCTCGGATGCTTGTTTCCGGTGTGGAAAACTCGGACACAGACTCAAGGATTTCCCTACAGCTAGATCAGGGATCGATAGAACCCGTGTGCCAGCAGCCAGTTCTGCCGCTCCAGAAGCATGCCCCCCTCATTAGGGTGCCTCGACCACTTCAGCCGGCGATTAGCTTCAAAACAGGTTCTATGCTTTAGCACCCTGTCAGGATCAGGAGGTCTCCCCAAATATGGTCACTGGTATGTAGCGAGTTTGTCATATTGATGTTTATGCTTTGCTAGATCCGGGAGCTACTTTGTCTTTTGTTACCCCTTACATTGTTAGTAGCTTTAGAGTTAGTCCCGAGGCTCAGTCAGAAATTCTGTTGGTGATTTGGTTGTAGCTAGGCGAGTGTATAGAGTGTGCCCGATCACTATATTGCATAAAGTCACCTCCGCAGACCTTGTGGAGTTAGCCACGACTGACTTTTATATTATTCTTGGCATGGATTGGTTGTATGTGTGTTATGCTTCTGTAAATTGTAGAACCCATGCGGTGGAATTTAATTTTTCGGGTGAATCAGTTTTGGACTGGAAGGGTACTTCGGCTGTACCAGCAGGTCGATTTATTTCCTATCTTAAGGCTAGAAAGATTATTTCCAAGGGTTGCATGTATCATTTAAAAATTTTGTTCTTAATGAATTCGGGTGAAATTAATGCTTTTTATGGTATTGTTTGACGAAAAAGTTTGAGTTGAGCATAAATCACCCATCTTTTGGTTTTTCTTTTCGGTTCTTTTCCGATGGGAGGCACTTTGAACCAATGAATAAAATTTTTCTTTGTCTGGATATAGCTGTTTTAGTAAAAGTTAGTGAATTTTCCCGACGATGGATGGATGACGACCGTCTTGAGGGAAAAATAGTCAATAGGTTTTTTCTTTTCAACCCTTAGCTGATTGGTGGCTTGATGTTCTTTTTATGTGCTATACATGATTTTGAGATGCAAGTGTTGTTAATTTTGAAGCATGCGTAACAATTGTATAACTCTATTTGAGACACCTAAGCTCTTGAATGTGACTCGATATGCTTAAGGTTGAATTTTGCATTTTTGTGATTAGCTGAGTTGAAGAAAAGACTAAAGGTGCACTTGTTTAAAAATGAATAAGAGTTTGTAGGAAGTAAAAGAAGAAAAGAGAGAAAAAGAAAATTGCTCAAGTACTCCTAACTAACAGCTTAAGTGTGCCTAATGAAATGGGAAACAAAAGAGGGAAATGGGAGTGAAAAGAATAAAGGTGAAGTAAGAGGATGGAAATTCTTAATGAAAGTGTGATGGATTCAAAGAGCTTACAGAAGATAGTCACTATTACTTTCCATGATAGTACCTACCTACCCCTTAGCTTACATTACAACCCACTAAGTCCTACTTGATCTTACAATCGAACATTCCTAAACTAGTGGAGTAAAACACCAAAGGCAAGCTTATGGGTCAATACATGTCGCGTGTGAATTCTATATGAGAGTGAGTTTATTTCTTATTCATACACCCATATATGTCATAATTTGAAAACTGATAAGTGTAAAAATGGGTAACTCTCTTGTTGTAACGGTAGATATTTGATTAAGGATAAAGTTCATGTCGGATTTCTTGGTGGGTAAATTTTCATCTACTTGTTGAATTTGAGAGACGATTCTTGAGGCTAGGAATTCTTAACGTAGATATATTTAATTTTAATGGTTATATCTTGCATGCTATATTTTTAACTTGCCATCTAAAAGTACCCGTGTAGCCTTAGCTTGAATTGTCTTGTTTCAATTTGCTATGTGTGAGTTCTTCATGTGCATAAGATGTCGTAGAGTTGTTTGAGGATGAACAATGCTATAAGTGTGGGGTAGTGATCTTGGGCATAATTACATGCCCAAATGCTATTTTATACCTTAGTTTAGCTGTGTTTGTCAATTTATATGATTACATTCTCATGTATTTATGATTAATTTCGCCCCGGAACTAACCATCATGATAAGTATTTGTTTTTTAGGTGGAAAATGCATAGGAGGGACTAAATAATGATGGTTGAAGTGATGGAATGAAATTCAGAATAGAGTTGCAAAAGAAGGCAAGTGGACATGCCAAGGTAATGCTGGTCGTGCCAGGCAGCATGCTACGCTGTGCGTGCGCCATGCCCAGCGCCGTGCCACATTCATGCCTTGTGTGTGGAGGCTTGCCATCCAGTAGCCCTGCATGATAGTACCATGCCACAGCGTGCACAAGGCGCGATGGCCTCCCTGCCACGCTGGGCGACGCACAATAGTGGAGCACAAGAGCTGCCGAGAAGTCCAAACTAGTAAGGCGTTGCCTCCATGTCATGGAGGCAAATTAGGGAGTTAGGGTCCATGAAACAGAGTCAGTTCATGGTCGGCCAAAAATTGTAAATTTCCACTAAGTATAAATAGAACACGTAGCTCCTAAAATCATTTTATCACGAAATATTTTGAGAACAACGGAGAGGAGCGAAGGGAGAAAGGAAGAACTCTACCTAGGGTTCATTATTTTTAATTCTATTTTAATCATTCTTGTAAGTACTTTACTTTAATAATTTTTTTATGTATTTGTATGAACATGAGTGGCTAAAACTCTTCCTCTAGGTTTGAGGCCACAAGGTATGATTGTAAATGCATGAATTCTTCGTTGGTTCGAGTTTTTAGTGTTGTTTCGTGTTACATTCTTTAATATTATTGGTTTTATGCTTGATGTCACGACCCGAGAGTACACCTAAATCGTACACACGGGACCAGGAGCCCCGAGGGACCCCAGGTCAACCTATCACATGAGTATATAACCAAACCATTGTCATAAGGTGGAAGAATTAGCTTAATAATGATGAACAAAAGGAACCGTGACATGAAACATAAGAACAACAATACATGATCCAAGCATAAACAGCTGAACACTACAAATAGGTCTGAAAGCCTCTAATCAAAATAGACGGGTTGAAGGGATAGGACCCAAAATAACCCCAACATTCTATAAACAAAAAGACAAACAAAATCCGAATATGAAGCCCCCGAATGATGAGGACTCACTAGTGAGAACTGACTGCAGAACTGAGAGCAAGCTAATAGCGATGCTGAACCTACAAACTGGATCCTGTATCATAAAATGATACAACATAGAAAATATGTGGGTCAGTACTTGGAATGTATTGAGTATGCGAGGTATGCAAGATAATAGTTAAAACATAAAAGTTATCGGAGTGGGGACGTCATTATTATAAAGACTAAAGTCATAAGTATATCGTAAGGTTCAAGATTTACAAAATATTCGTAAACCTGTCATAGTCATAATCATGAGATAAAACATTTTATAAAACATAACTTGAGCCAAAATAACGTAATCATACACGCATTAAAACAATGAGGGACAGTGGGAGATTTCTATAACCGACATACCCCATATGAGCTCATGGAGCTCGACCTGTAAGCCTAGTCGTGAGGCCATTCATGCTTTGCCAAGGGTATGAACCATGAAAGGCGTGATATCACTGGTGAAGGCGCCGTAGTACAAAAATGGACAGTCACTGATGAGGTCCCAAACATAACCTACGGTGGCACGTAGTTCTGATATTCGGGGCGTAACCTAGGCCCCGAACATACTTGGTGTTAAGTACTACTCCCAAAACATGCAACGTGCTCATAGAAATTAATACATGACATTCATGGCTAGTTAAGTTGTGATAATCATAACATGCTTGAGAATTCATAATACTAGCCATGGAACTAGGCCCATCCGTTAGATACACTGGACATCTCCTCTTCTATATTCCCACACCACCCCACAATTGACATTACGACTCGTGGTGGCTGACCACGAGTTATTCCCTCACTCGTGGGGATCTCAGTCCTTCATTTCCCCTAGGACTCCCCACGAGCCACCTAACGACTCATGGGGTCTTCTCACGAGTCATGCCACGACTCGTCCTATGCCTGCAACATCAATTTCACAATTTTCCTATTTCCACTCCCGGGTTTGATCCTTGACCTTTCGGGGGATAACAACATCTCCCTCTTGGGAACATTCGTCCTCAAATGTTAGAAACATGTATAAAACTCAGAAAAAACCAATCACCATATGCAAATATTGATCATTTAAGTTGAGAATCGACGGAATGACTACCCCAAAAAGAACTACATAGCTGGACTGAATTCAGACATCACATACATATATAATATCATAAAACAAACTTGTACGCATGAACGGAACAGGAAAAACTAATTAGAGGTTTAGGTCAAAAATTGATACCTCAAACTAAAACTGAGCCGGTAGGGAACAAATGGGGGTATTTAGCTTCGGCTTCCCATGTAGCTCCTTCAACATGTTGATTCCTCCATAACACCTTTATTGAAGCTACCTCATTGATTCTAATCCTCTGAACCTGACAATCCATGATCGCAACGGGAATTTCCTCATAATTGAGGCTATCTTTCACACTAACACATTCCACTGGAACCACTAAGGCTGGATCTCCCAAGCACTTTTTCACGAGCGATACATGAAATACGAGATGAACTGAAGCTAACTCTGAAGGTAATTCTAAATCATAGGCTATTTTACTCACTCATCTCACAATTCGGTATGGACCAATATAGAGGGGGATGAGTTTTCCTTTCTTTCTGAATCTCATTACTCCCTTCATAGGAGATACCTTCAAAAACACCCAATCATTGATCTCCAACTCAAGCTCTCATCTCCTTACATCCGCGTAAGACTTTTGGCGACTTTGAGCCGTTTTTAGCCTTTGTCATATCAACTGAACTTTCTCCATATCCTCTTGGACTAAATCTGTACCCCCACTAAGGAAGATTCACCGACCTCAAACCAACCAATGGGCGATCTACACCTTTGCCCATAAAGAGCCTCAAACGGTGCCATTTGGATGCTAGAGTGATAGATGTTGTTGTAGGCAAACTCAATATGTGTTAAATGCTCATCCCAACTACCTTTGAAATCAATAACACAAGCTCTCAGCATGTCCTCGAGAGTTTGGATAGTCTGCTCCGCCTGGCCATCTATTTTCGGATGAAATGTCGTGCTAAGCTTAACTTGGGTACCAAGTCCCTTTTGAAAAGATCTCCAAAACTGAGAGGTGAACTAAGTACCTCTATCTGATATGATGGACAAGGGCACTCCATGCAATCTAACCAACTCTCGGATGTATAACGAGGCATAATCTTCTGCTAAATCAGTGGTTTTGACTAGTAGAAAATGAGCAGCCTTGGTCAACTTGTCCACCACAACCCAAATGGAGTCGTACTACCTACGAGTGCGGGGTAAACCTGTTATGAAGTCCATGTTGATTTCCTCCCACATCCAAGTAGGAATGCTGATATCCTGAAGTACACCTCCTGGTCTCTACTGCTCAACTTTCACCTGTTGGCAATTCAGACACTTGGCTACAAATTCTTCAATATCCCTCTTCATGCCATTCCACTGGTAGATTTCCCGCAAGGCATGATACATCTTGGTGGCACCTAGATGGATTGAATACCTGGATCTGTGAACCTTATGCAACATCTGGCTTCTCAAATCACTCACGGTTGGAACACAAAAGCGACCCTGGTACTGAAGCACACCATCTGCCCCTTTGGAGAAGACTTATACCTTTTGATTTTGAACAGCTTCCTTCAACTTTACCAATGTTAGATATTCATCTTGCTTAGCCTTCACCTCCGTTACCAAGGACGACTCTGACCCATTCTGAACAACTACACCCCTATCAGTCGAGCCAACTAATCTTACTCCCAACTATGCAAGTCAATGTACCTCCTTCACAAGCTCCTTCTTGTCTTCACTCCCGTACGACAAACTCTCCATATAGAGTCTACTAAGGGAATCCGCCACCACATTTGCCTTACCCGGGTGGTAAAGGACACTCATGTCATAGTCCTTAAGTAGCTCCAACCACCTCCGTTGCCGAAGATTGAGATCCTTCTGTGTGAACAAATATTGTAAGATCTTGTGGTCTGTGAATACATCTACATGAACTCCATACAAGTAGTGTCGCCATATCTTCAAAGAAAATACAACCGCAGGCAACTCAAGATCATGGGTTGGGTAATTCCTCTCATGAATTTTCAACTGTCTTGAAGCATATGTTATGACTTTCCTGTGCTGCATTAATACATATCCCAATCCGACTCTAAAAGAATCGCAATATACAACAAAGCCATGGGTGCGCTCATCAACACCGGTGCTACAGTGAATCGGGCCTTCAATTCCTGAAAGCTCTTCTCACAAGCCTCCGACCATTGGAACTTTACCTTTTTCTGAGTTAATCTAGTCAATGGGGCTAAAATGGATGAGAAACCTTCTACGAACCTCCGATAGTAACCTGCTAAGCCCCAAAAGCTCCTGATCTCTGAAGGGTTTTCTGAAATTTCTACAATCAACACTTGTGAAGTTTAATTTAACGCTTGAACTTGATAATTTCCTGAGTTAGTCCAATCCCTGTGGGTTTGAAATTCGGCTCTAGAAAAGGGCCACTGTATTACTTGTACGACCGCATGCACTGGGGCGCAACAGAATCCTATTACAACCCATAACTCCATACTACAAACCATACCATCACTCGTACAATCAATCCCTTGATAACCCCAAGGACATACTATGACTCCTGACCACGGGTCGTATGCATATAACATTTCTCGTAGTGGGGACTCATGGTCTAGGGAACAAAAATCTCTGATCTGATCCATGGGTCTTCCTACAAGCCATACTACCAACCTACGACTCCTAGGTTGAGTCATATTGAAGAAATTTTCTAATTTTTCCTGCTGATCACATTTCAAATCTCGGGTCAAGTCTTAGGAACTTTCAAGGTATTACAATATCTCCCCCTTGGGAACATTTATCCTCGAATGTGGGTTAGACATATTGAAAAGCTAGGCAAAGAACTGAAGTTTCAAATACTGATCATCTGAAATTGAAAACTGACAGAGTAACTGACTCCAGACTGAAATACATGACTAACTGAATTCATAAAACATACATACGTGCTAAAACATGAACATAACTGAGAGGCATAAACTGGACATAACACTGAATAGAGTATTAAAGAGGAAACTAATACCTCATGCTGAAACTAAGCTAGAAGGGAAAAGATGCGGGTATCTAGCCATCATATCTGCTTCGACTTCCCATGTAGCTCCCTCAACAAGATGATTCCTCCACAAGACTTTCACTGAAGCTACTTCTTTTTTTCTCAACTTACGAACCTAACGATCAAGATCCCAGTGGGTACCTCCTCATAGGCAAGGCTATCATTCGCACCTATGCTCCTATCAGAACAACTAAAGCCATGTCACCAATATACTTCTTCAACAACGTTACATAGAAGACTGAATGCACCGAAGCTAACTCCGCTGGCAGCTAAAGTGGTAACTATCATTCTAAGTAAACTCAATGAGAGGTAAATGATCATCCCAACTACCCTTGAAGTCAATCCCACATGCCCTCAATATATCCTCAAGAGTCTGAATGGTCCACTCGGCTTGACCATATCTTTTTGGGCGAAAAGCCATGTTATGCTTGACCTAAGTATCAAGTCCCTTCTAAAACAATCTCTAAAACTAAGAGGCAAACTGAGTACCTCTATCTAAAATGATGGAAAAATGAATTTTGTGCAACCGAACCAACCATTGAATGTACAATATAGCATCATCCTTAGCTGAACGGGTAGTTTTTACTAGTAAGAAATGTGATGCCTTCGTCAATCTGTCTACCACAACCCAAATAGAGTCATACTGTCGATGTGTATGATGAAACCTTGTGATGAAGTCCATATTAATTTCTTCCCACTTCCAAGGGGGGGATTCTAATATCTTGTAGCATACTTCAAGGTATCTGATGCTCAACATTCACTCAATGACAATTGAAACACTTAGCGACAAACTCTGTGATGTCCTTTTTCATGTCATTCCACCCATAAACTTCCTGTAGGTCTCGGTACCTCTTGGTGGCACCTGGGTAGATAGAATATCCGAAACCATGAGCATCATGCAACATCTGCTCCCTCAATTCATCAACACCCAAAACACATAAACGACCCTAATAACGAAGTACACCATCTCCCCTTTGGGAGAAGAACTCAACCTTCTGATTCTGGACTGCTACCTTTAGCTTTACTAAGATGGGATCCTCATCTTTCCTAGCCTTAACTTCAGCCACAAAAGAAAATTTTAAACAACTTTGAACAATGACACCACCATCTATCGAGTCAACAAGGCAAATGTCACGCCTCAAAACTGGGGGGAGGGCGCGACTGGCTCCCCATACCTGACTGACTGGGAAGCTGGCTATATTATATCTGTAATTATAACACTTACGCCGTCCAAGCCACCTATCACAATCAATTGGAGCACAAACTGGACCCATAATGTCTCAACAATATAGGGTAAATAACTGAAATGCAAACAAAGATATTAGTATGCTAAACTAAACAACAAAAAGCCAACAAGGCCACAAACTGAATACCATTATACACACTAAGTCCACAAAGCCTCTAAAGTAAACTGACTGATGGTTGGAATAGCGCTCCGACCTACCTATAAGTGCATCTCAAAAATCTAACTGAAACAGAACTAGTCTTAGCTCCAGAAACAAAGGAGCATACCAATACATCCACAACTCTCACAAACTGCTACTGCAACTGGCAATCCCGACCTTTACCCGCACCTGCGGCATGAACGCAGGTCCCCAGGCGAAGGGATGTCAGTACGAATGAAATGCTTATGTTGTGTTGCAAATTCCGGATCTGGAACAATCCTTTCTTATTCTAAGATGCCAGTCTAAAAATCTGTACTTGTTTTGTACTGGTATGTAAGGCAGAAAACTGTAAACATGTAAGATCGCAATGATATATCGAGCCAGAAATAAGGAATTGTAACAACCTGGAATCCTGGAAACTGAAACCTGACAATGAGTCAATACTGAAGTGCAAATGCAACCAAGTAACGCACCAAAAAAACTATAATTGTAAAGCCAGCAACCAGCCAACCATAAATACATATATAAAATTCGACCAGCCCGTGTACTATACCAGGGAAAAATAAAAATATCTTCAGACGATGTATCACACCGGGGTAATATAAAAATATCTCTAGCCGATGTACCACACAGGGATAAAATAAAAATATCTCTAGCCGATGTACCATACTGGGGTAAAATAAAAATATCCCTAGCCGATGTACAACACCGGGGTAAAATAAAAATATCTCCAGCCGATGTACCACAACAAAGTAAAATAAAAATATCTCCAGCGATGTACCACAACAGGGTAAAATAAAAATATCTCCAGCGATGTACCACATCGGGGTAAAATAAATATATCTCCAGCTAATGTACCACGCCGGGGTAAAATAAAAAAAATTCTTAATCATAATCATAAATAGGGACGATATGGCTTATATTGAGTCAATTTAATGAGTCAATTTAACACATATGGCATATAAATGGCCAATGTTAAATTTGTGGTCGGAATAGGACTCTTTCGTAACACAGAAATGCAAGTAAGCACCCATATCATATAAAGCTAGAAAATATGCATAAATATCATGTAAAGCTGTCAAATTATACATAAACATGTCGACTCAGTTACTTGAAGGACCTTCAAGAGGTTTAGAAAACATAAGAACTTTTGTAGGCTAACAAATAATGTCCTACAAATAATCCTACCAATATAACATATTACTTGGATAGAAACACATAGAGCTCATTTCTACACAATTCTTTAACATATGGGAACTACAAATATATACTGCCTACCAGGTGGTTCCTTTAATGTATCGACAGCTATAAATTGGAATTTCATTGCAAAATTTATCATGTAGATAAGCATATATAGTTCTTAATTCATTTGACTTATTTGCTGGAAAACATGGAAATTATAACAAGGAACTTGGAGTTATTTGGCATATACATAGAGCTAAGAACTGAACTACAGACATACAACGTATGAGACTTCTATATAATGTATAACTCATATTTAGTTAATTGGGTGACCTCCAGGAGACTTCCTGGTATTCAAAGTTTTCAGCTTAATTGATCATTATCATAGCCTGCACTTATACTTAGACATTAGGAACATTTGTACATTTAGGAAATTCAACTGATAACTCAACAAGAGCTAAACATAAAGATACATGACTTTAATATAACTGAAAGAGTTCAAGTGTATATTTTAACATGAAAATCATATGCATTAAGACTTCTTACTAGAAAGACATATAAAGACTTGAGTTTTTAGACTCGTATACAACATGAGATACTTGACCAAGACATTAGCATAATTCTCGAAGTATGATCTCTCAAAAACTTCTTAGATCAGCTAGCACATTTCAACATAAATTAGAGACGTAAAGACATCACTTAAGGATCTGAGACTTGGAACTCTATAACTTAGGAACTCTTGAGTAACTCTCTATGTGATTCCTTTTAGGCAAATAAAGATATATAGCTGTAATTCGGGTTTTGCTGGATTGACTTACATAACTTTGCAATTATCTGCGGAGCTTAAGAAAGCTTACATAATCATAAGTGACTTAGAAGATACTAGGATTATCCTTTTTAGACATGTTAGAAAATTTCATCACTTAGAATAGATAACTTAACATAATCGTTTAGGGGTATAGAAAAGAGCTTCTCAACTTAAGTTACTATTTTTCAGACATTCAACTCTAATTATTTCATAGAAGGTTAACACTTTAGTGGTTATTAATCAACGTAATACTATTGAACATAAACAACATAATTTATAACTCTTTTGCTAAACGTGTTTAGAACAGGGTTAATCTTCCTAGTTGTTGCCTACCTCGTTCACCATCGTAACACATATTGTCAAATTTAAGAATTGTTAGCTCTACTTTCCTTATTCATCTTAAATACTTTGCTAAAAATTATTCACTCTACACTCAAGTCTTTACCCTCGTGTTCACTATTCCATCAATTCTTATACGCACTTACCTCATTGCCTAATTGACAACTTAGCCACGCTTTCCCCGTTAACATGTATCCACTTAGCTTATTCGCTACGTGCCGCTTACTTCGATGTAAAGAGGAAAAACATAAAATCTATTTTTTTTACCTTAAGGACTTTAAAACATTAACATATAGGAGGGATTAACAATATTTATTAAAACGTTATTTCAATGAGCTCGTTTACCCTCAATCGGCTTAGTGTCATATTCTTAGCTTAAGTTCAATTACATGTCGTCGTCTTAGTATTTCCTACCAATTTCACTAAGTGACCAGATCTTAACATATATTCAACATCACATATATAGTATACTGCAAAGGACCAGCTCACGGTGCCCACGTTAAGGGGACTTCAGACTCGATTTAGAACTACGGCAACAATCTTATAAAAATTACGCCTTTTGCTTCACATCTATTCGCTTCAACCATTCTTAACGATTCAAGCATTATGCAAAGTATTTCCAACCATTTGGAAAGGATCATACATGCCTCAATATGATTTTAAAAGCATAGGAATATTGATCCTTTCGATAACTTAGTTTCGTGCTTGAAAAACAAGGAAAAGGACGCCTTTAGATACCTTGGTACATCGACTCTAATTTTGGAGAAAATCTTCCTTTCAAGCTTACTCCTTAAGGCTCCTTCCAAGTCATATTTACAAACCCAACAAGTAGAAACTTCACTTCACCGAAGTTATGGAAAAATTGGGCAGCAACATGCCACAAAAGCACACAATGAAACAACAATAAAATACTAAAACATTCTCCAAGTTATAACCTCATAAACTTGAAGAAATCAAAAAGGGAATTACTTACCCTTTCGTGTTGATGTTATCAGCTAAAGTAGGAGTAAACTCCGACTCTTTCCTCTACCTAGAATCATCTAAAAACGCAGCAATACCACAATCAACCACAAGACAACAACAAGCCATGACTTTCTTCAAAGGTTCTCTTTTCAAAGCCCAAAAGAGAGAAGATTGAAGTTTCTTACCTGGGATATCTTTGCACCATGTTATAGGTCTTTGAATTCTCTGAATTCTGAAAAAACAATCAACTAAAATGGAGTAGAAATGATCTATCTAGCTCAATTTTACTTCATATAGGCGGGCTGGCCAAGGTATGGGTGGCGCCCGCCTGCGGTGCCCATGCGACATGCCCTCGCGCGCCTGCTGCCTGCCTGTCTTGGCGCCCGCGCGCATGGGCGCTTTTCCAGCCGGCAGTGCCATTTTCAAACAATCATAACTTTTTACTCCGAACTCTGATTGATGAGAGATTTTTTTCACTGTAAACTAGACTCAAACCTTTCATTTGATATTTTATAGGACCTCTGAATCATAAAATATTTGAATATACGTCAATTTAAAGTTGACCCTTAATTACAAACATCACATACTCTTCGCTTTTCGCTTTGCACATGTTTCCCTCCTCACCTACGGATAACATACAACCCATAATTTCCTCAATATGACATATAACCATAAAATAGTCATAAAAAGAAATTTGGGGGTGTAACATGCTCCCCCCCTAAAATCATTCATCCTCGAATTAGGGTTATACCTCGGTAGCCGTAACTTTAGCCATAACATCTTTAAATTTTCCTTGACTTGTGTCATAAATATACATTCCATTTTTTCGTAAGCACATCCTCTTTCTAGTGCCGCTTCTTATCAAACCGTACTTACTCAACTCCATCTGTTTGTCTGACGTATGATAGACATGCTTTAGTACCATAAAATAGGTAACTTTTCTAACCCTAAGCAAATTAATAAACTACCACGGGAGTTATGATTTACTCCAATACCTCCATTCCATTCATACCATTAGGAAATATCCCAGAAAAAAAGTGAAAATCACAACTTAAGCACTTAACATATAGAATCAGTGTCAAACTTGAAGTTGCTCTTTTACCTTTGCTTTTACCACGCCCTATCACTGCCTATCATGGAAACGGGGCTAAAAGAAATTGTAGTCTAATATAGGGAAAAAGTAGAGACAGAATCTCAAGGAGAAACTGAATGTCTGGCTGGTCGGGGTCTCCAAGCACTACGAGGGTCCTTAAATAGTCTTATCGACCTGGAATCCTTATTCTATTCCACTACCTTGTCATTACTTGGGAGACAGTGAATCAAATCGTCCGTCATTTTAGCAAATACCAGCATCCAAGCAATAGATATTTTTGTCAGGGTAGACATTCCTAAACACTCTCGGACCAAATGGGGTCCCAAACTTAATACAATCGAGATACTATATACCTCGTAATCCGTACCCTATCTGAAACTTATTAGGCTAAAGAATTAAACCTGAGACTATATTCGTGAATACTCATGCTTCCCTACTCTAGGTACAAATCCTTTTTAGCTTGAACCTATCGAAGCTCCCGTGGTAAGTACTTATTCGTCAAGGCTAGGGGATTTAGGTTCAAAATGGGTACTAGAGCTCTCAAAAGTTCCCCTGGACCCTACTATTAATTTTAACTATTTATTTCGAAATTTCACTACTCGGGCTAACATCTGAAATGCTTTCTTAAGAGCTCATCCCTTTGATATACCTGAAGGTACAGCAGGTGATGAAGGATCAATAACTCTACATTGTCTTAGCTCTACCGAATCTGAAACAATAGGAGGGGTTGAATTCCTTCCCATAGTAATTCTGACTGGAACTTTGAGGAACTATGGTACGAGGAATGGGAAACACTTTTCGAGCCTCTAATCTATTTTCGGATCGATAGGTCAGAGACTAGGAACTTTTCAAGCATCAGTGTCAATAAATCTCATAGCCATCTTCCTTACTCCGGTTGAATTCTAAAACATAAGCACGATTTAGATTTCAAAAGCCTTTACATCATTGCTCTATAGCACGATCTATTAATGAACAAAGTGAAACAACCCCTAAATGCCCTATAGCCTCCTGATTATAAGTATGGTGCACAACATACCTATAAGCAAGACTCTACTAGACACGACTTGTGGACTCCATAGGATACGACTTCGCTCTGATACCAAGTCCGTCACACCCCAAAACTGGGGAAATGGCATGACTAGCTCCCCATACCTGACTGACTGACAAGCCGGCTATATGATATCTATAACTGTAACACTTAGGCTGTCCGGGCCACCTGTCACAATAAACTGGAGCACAAACTGGACCCATAATGTCTAAAAAATATAGGGTATACAACTGAAATGCAAACAAAGCTATTAGTATGCTAAACTAAACAAAAAAAAAGCCAACAAGGCCACAAATTGAATACCATTGTACACACTAAGTCCACAAAGCCTCTAAAGAGTAAACTAACTGATGGTTGGAACAGGGCTCCGACCTACCCAAAATTACATCTCAAAACACTAACTAAAACAGAACCAGTCTTAGCTCCATAAACAAGGTGCATACCAACACATCCACAAATCTCATGAACTGCTATTGCAATTGGCAATCCCGACCTTTACCTGCACCTGCGGCACGAACTCAAGTCCCTAGGCGAAGGGACATCAGTAAGAATAAAATGTACTGGTATGTAAGGCAGAAAACTAAAAACATGTAAGATAGCAATCATAACTAAGTCAGAAATAAGGAATAGTAACAACCTGGAATCCTGGAAACTGAAACCTGACAATAAGTCGATATTGAGTGCAAATGCAACAAAGTAATGCACCAGAAAAACTATAATTGTAATGCTAACAATCAGCCAACAATAAATCCATATCTAAAATTTGACCAGCCGGTGTACCATACCAGGGAAAAATAAAAATATCTTCAGCTGATGTATCACCAGGGTAAAATAAAAATATCTCCAGCTGATGCACCACATCGGGATAAAATAGAAATATCTCTAGCCGATGTAACACACCGGGGTAAAATAAAAATATCTCCAGCTGATGTACCAAATCGGGATAAAATAAAAATATCTCCAGCCGATGTACCACACTGGGGTAAAATAAAAATATCTCCAACCGATGTACCATATCAGGGTAAAATAAAAATATCTCCAGCCGATGTACCACACCGGGGTAAAATAAAAAGAATTCTCAATCATAATCATAAATAGAGCTGATATGGCTTATATTGAGTCAATTTAACATGTATGGCATATAAATGGCCAATGTTAAATCTGTGGCCGGAATAAGCCTCTTTTGTAACCCATAAATGCATGGGAGCACCCATATCATGTAAAGCTCGAAAATATGCATATATATCATGTAAAGCTTTCAAATTATACATGAACATGTCGACTCAGTTACTTGAAGGACCTTCAAGAGGTTTAGACAATATAAGAACTTTTGTAGGGTTACAAATAATGTCATACAAATAATCCTCCCAATTTAGCATATTACTTGGATAGAAACACATAGAGCTCATTTCTACACAATTCCTTAACATATGGGAACTAAAAATATATACTGCCTACCAGGTGGTTCCTTTACCTGTATCGACAACTATAAATTGGAATTTCATTGCCAAATTTATCATGTATATAAGCATATATAGTTCTTAACTCATTTCACTTATTTGCAGGAAAATATTGAAATTATAAGGAGGAACTGGAGTTATTTGTCATATACATAAAGCTAAGAACTAAACTACAAACATACAACGTATGAGACTTCTATATAATGTATAACTCATATTTAGTTAACTGGGTGACCTCCAGGAGACTTCCTGGTATTCAATAATCTAAGCTTAACTGATCATTATCATTGTTCGGTGGTTTTAAATGCCTACACTCAAGTGCATGTGGTCGAACAAGTAGTAAAATGGCTAGAGTAGCCAAGTATCGATCCCACAGGGACTGGACCAAGGTAATAATCGAATCAAGTGTTAATACACTCTAACTAAAATAATACAGACAACAGTTTCAAGAAGATTTTGGGAGTTTGTTTCCTAATTTATACTAATCTAAAACAAATGTAAAAATTGAGTGTGAACTATAGTAATAAGCATGCTGAGGCGAAAACGAACATGTAGGGAAGCAATTTATTGATACAAATAGGTTAATCTTTCCTTCGGTTGCTAGTCAAGAATTATTGCCTATCGCGGCTCGACGTCATTGAAGCTTAGTCATCCTCTAGGGTGACAGACGTCTTCTCTCGACTACCATCCTCACCCCAGTCCTGCTTACACCGATGCCCATTAACTGCGACCGTGGCATTTCGATTTGCCACGATTCCAGTTTTAGGGGGTCCTTCACCAGTGGTTTTCCAACTGGCTCTCGCGAATCAACACTTTGAGCAATATTCTCTAGATCAAGCACGTTGACCACTGAGAGTTCCTCATACACGGCCGGAAGCTTCGTCGCCTTGTACACATCAAATACATCCACCTTGTCGTGTGCCCGCACGGTTAGCTGCCCTGCAGCTACATCAATCAACGCTTTCCCGGTCGCCAAGAAAAGACATCCCAAAATAAATGGGACTTCCGCATCCAGCTCAAAATCCAGCACAACGAAGTATACCGAGAAGATAAGGGAGCCAACTTGCACCAGCATGTCCTCCACAATGCAATCTGGTCTGGCCAAAGAACGATTCGCTAGTTTCAAGATCACTGTCATTGGTCTAGGACTGACTAGCCCCAATTTCTTGAATACCAATGTCGCCATCAAGTTAATGCTCGCTCCCAAATCGCATAATCCACGAGCTCGGATACTCTGCCCGATTGTCAGTTGAATTGTAAAGCTCCTAGGGGCTTTGAGCTTTGTGGGCAACCTATTTTTTATCCGGGAAGTGCACACCTCCGTAAGCGCCACCGCAGCATACTCCTTCAACCTGTTTTTGTTCGCCACGATGTCCTTGATATATTTTGCGTACTTCGGCAGTCCCTGCAAAACATCAACAAGAGGTAAATTAATGTGTACATGTTTAAGCACCTCCTTGAGCTTTTTGAAACACGCTTCCTCCTTGTGTTTCTTTAATCTTTAAGGGAATGGGGGTGGTGGTCTTTCTGGTTCAGCTTCCTTCTCCTTCCCCCTATCATCATTGTGTTCCCTCTTATTCTCCACTGCTCCAGACTGCTGCGGTGGTCTTTCTGGTTCCACCTCTTTGAGTTGTAAACCACTCCTTGTGGTCTCTACATTCACTTTCTTGGGCTTGGGTTTGGGGTCAGTGTAACTAAGAAGTCCTCCTCTCAGCCTGGTGTTTTGAGCTCCAGCTAGTTGCCCAAACTGGTACTCCAATGCCTTTGTAGCTAATTGATTGTTCTTTACATCAGCTGCTAATTTCACTTAGTCAGCTTGCAATTGAGCTTGGTTAGCTATCATCATTTTGAACACTTCCTCGATGCTGGGTGATGGTGGTGGAGGAGGTGCATTGTTTCTTCTGTATTATGACTGATAGTTCTGCTGCCCTCCTTGATTTCTCTACGCCCCCTAACTCGAACTCTGCCCTTGATGGCTGTTACTACCCCAAGAGAAATTTGGGTGACTCCTCCAATTAGAGTTGTAGTTGTTGGCATACTGTTGGTGATTGTTTCTCTGTGCATTACCAACAAAGTTCACTGAATCAGGATTCGCACCACAACACTCAACTGAGTTTTCATTACTGTAGCACACTTCACACCAAATCTGCTGCACTACATTCACTGGGGCTTGAGACTGATTCATGCTCATATTGCTGAAGTGGGTGTTGAGTTGATTCTGTAACGCAGCTATCTGTGCAGCGATAGCTGTAAAACCATCCACTTCCAAGACTCTTGCCGCTTTCCTTGTTCCTCCTCTAGAAGAGTCCGCATTCCACTCTGGATTTCCCTACGAAATACGGGTTAACAAAGTATACAGCTCCTCATATGTTTTTCCTAATGCTTGTCCCCCAGCTGCTGAGTCTAGCAAATTTTTCGTGTGGGGTTCCAAACCCTCTATGAAAGTATGCACCAGCACATCATTGGATTGGTGATGATGAGGACAATCCCGCAACATAGATTTGAATCTTTCCCAAGATTGACGCAGATTCTCCCCCTCTCTTTGTTTAAAACGTAGAATTTGACTTCTAAGTCTTGCTGTTTTACCGGATGGAAAGAACCGTATCAAGAATTTCTTTGCAACATCAACCCAAGTAGTGATGGAATTAGGTGGCTCAACTTTTAGCCACCTCTTTGCTTCTCCCAATAGTGAAAATGGGAACAATGTAAGACTGATGTAATCGGATGACACTCCAGCGGGGATGTAAGTGTCACTTATCTCCAAAAAGTTTTGGAGATGTTGTTGTAGATCCTCGTGAGGGAGACCTGTGAATTGCCCGCTGGTGTGCAGCAATTGCACCATATTCTGTTTAAGCTCGAACCTCCTTCCTGGCTCAGGTTTGCGAATGCTAGATGTAACGTTGTTAGCATGTGGGATTGCCACTTCGCGAACGGGCCTAGCTGCCATTTCCTCGGGCACTAACACTACCCTTACAATTGGTGGATTTTGTTGTTGCTCCAGGATTGTTTGTCCGAGCAACTCTAGAGCTTCTCTCCTTTGACGATGGAATTGTCTTTCCGGCTGTAAGTGTGAATCCACCAGCTCCATGTCTCTTGCCAGTGTTCAACAGAATTCAATATCTACAAAAGACAGGCTAAGACCAGGTTGTCAACACTAATAAGAAATCGTAAACTAACACTTTAGAAAACAATTTTACCAATTGCCAGTCCCCGACAACGGCACCAAAAACTTGTTCGCTGGTTTTAAATGCCTACATGCAAGTGCACGTGGTCAAACAAGTAGTAAAATGGCTAGAGTAGCCAAGTATCGATCCCAAAGGGACTGGACCAAGGTAATAATTGAATCAAGCGTTAATAAACTCTAACTCTAATAATCCAGACAACAGTTTCAAGAAGATTTTGGGAGTTGGTTTCCTAATTTATACTAATCTAAAACAAATGTACAAATTGAGTCTGAACTATAGTAATAAGCATGCTGAGGCTAAAATGAACATGCAGGGAAGCAATTTATTGATACAAATCCGTTAATCTTTCCTTCGGTTGCTAGTCAAGAATTATTGCCTATGGATTAAAACTCTCGTATTTAACCCAACTTAAGAATCATGAACCTTCCACCTACATTTCTGTGATAAGAAGAAATTCATGCTCTAGCCGTACGAAACCGATTCCTTATGAAGGTAAATCAATTCTCAATTTTTCCCAAACCAAGAAGAGATCATATCCTACCAATTCACAACTTTCCAATTTCTTTCTCTTTTGAGCGCAAACCGGATTTTTTAGATATACATTAATATTGGCCAAACATTAATGCAGTAAGAACAAGAATTAATAGAACAACCATAGAAGAAAAGATGAAAAATCAAGATGATCAATAATTACATTCCACTACAAATGTTCTTAACCTCAGCAAGAAGTGAGTTTAGCCACTCATTTGTGGATTCAACATCATTAAATGAGTGTAAATCATACAAACAATTGAAAGAAAAGAGAAAGAGTTAGAGAAGAACCCTATGATTTTCGTCTTCTCAACTGCCTGTAACCCACGTTCTTGCTCAACCCAATCAGAATAATTAAAAATAAACCTAAGTGTGCTATTTATACTAGTGGAAATTTTTTCCGGAATAACAAGCAACGTATCACGGAGTGCATCGCGGAGCACCGCCTCCGTCACATGCCACAAACGCGGACCCTCACTGGAATCCGGTCCTCCAGGTAATTATGCCCAACGTGCCATGGCGTGCAACGCGGGGCTTGGCCAACTTGCCACGGCTCAAACGTGAACCTTCACTGGAACTTGGCCTATTTTAATCATCCGGGGAAGAATGCCTCCGTGATGGCAGCGTGACACGTCTCCATCGCAGAGCCCCTTAATTTGCTGCATTTCCTTGGCCTTTCTACTGCTCGCTTCCGAGTCCATTCCCGATTTCTCCCAACATGCATCTTAGATTCCTAAAATTACATTTTTCCTACAAAACAACACTAATCATGTTGGTTAGTATAAATTCACCTTTTAACTACAAATCACATGAGAATGTACAAATATCGATGGATAAACAAGACGAAATAAAGAATTTGAGTATCACTTGGGCGTATAATTCTGCCCAAGATCAATCATAGCTTGCACTTATACTTACTAAGACATTAGGAACAATGGTACATGGGAGAATCTCTCCTCTGAATTTAGGAAATTCAACTGATAACTCAGCAAGAGCTAAACATAAAGATACATGACTTGAATATAACTGAAAGAGTTCAACAGTATGTTTTAACATGAAAATCATATAAATTAAGACTTCTTACTAGAAAGACATATAAAGACTTGAGTTTTTAGACCCGTATACAACATGAGATACTTGACCGAGACATTAGCTTAATTCTCGAAGTATGATCTCTCAAAAACTTCTTATATCAGCTAGCACATTTTAACATAAATTAGGGACATAAGACATAACTTAAGGTCTGAGACTTGGAGCTTTATAACTTAGGAACTCTTGAGTAACTCTCTAAATGATTCCTTATAGGCAAATAAAGATATATAGCCATAATTCGAGTGATGCTGGATTGACTTACATAACTTTGGAATTATCTGCGGAGCTTAAGAAAGCTTACATAATCATAAGCGACTTAGAAGATCCTAGGATTATCCTTTTCAGACATGGTAGAAAATTTCAATACTTAGAATAGATAACTTAACATAATCGTTTAGGGGTATAGCAGAGAGCTTATAAACTTAAGTTACTATTTAGCAGACGTTCAACTCTAATTATTTCGTAGAAGGTTAACACTTTAGTGGTTATTCATAAACATAACACATATTGAACATAAACAACTTAATTTATAACTCTTTTGCTAAACGTCTTTAGAATAGGGTTAATCTTCCTAGCTGTTGCCTACCTCATTCACCATCGTAACCCGTATCATCTAATTTAACAATATTTATCTCTACTTTCCTTATTCATCTTAAATTCTTTGCTAAAAATCATTCACTCTACACTCAAGTCTTTACCCTCGTGTTCACTATTCCATCAATTCTTATACGCACTTACCTCTTTGCCTAATTGACAACTTAGCCACGCTTTCCCCGTTAACATGTAACGAGTTAGCTTATTCGCTATGTGCCATTACTTAACTTTAAAGAGGAAAAGCATAAAATCTATTTTTTTACCTTAGGCACTTTAAAACATAAACGTATAGGAGGGATTAACAATATTTATTAAAACTTCATTTCAATGAGCTCGTTTACCCTCAATCGGCTTAGCGTCATCTTCTTAGCTTAAGTTCAATTACATATCATCGTCTTAGCATTTCCTACCAATTTCACTAAGTGACCAGATCTTAACATATATTCAACATCACATATACAATATACTGCAAAGGACCAGCTCACAGTGCCCACGTTAAGGGGACTTCAGACTCGATTTAGAACTACGACAACAATCATATAAAAATTACGCCTTTTGCTCCTCATTTATTCGCTTCAACCATTCTTAATGATTCAAGCTTTATGCCAAGTATTCCAACCATTTGTAAAGGATAATACATGCCTCCATATGATTTTAAAAACATAGGAATATTGATCCTTTTAATAACTTAGTTTCGTGCTTGAAAAACAAGGAAAAGGATGCCTTTACATACCTTGGCACGTCGACTCTAATTTTGGCAAAAATATTCCTTTCAAGATTACTCCATAAGGATCCTTCCAAGTCCAATTTACAAACCCAACAAGCAGCAACTTCACTTTGCCAAAGTTCTGAAAAAAATGGGCAGCAACATGCCACAAAATTACACAAAGAATCAACAACACAATACTACAACATTTTCAAAGTTATAATCCATAAACTTAGAGAAATCAAAAAGGGCATTACTTACCCTTTCTTGGAGATGTTATCAGCTAAAGTGGGAGTAAACTCCTACTCTTTCCTCTGCCGAGAATCATAAAAATGCAGTAATACCGCAATCAATCACAAGACTACAACAAGCCATGAATTTCTTCCAAGGTTTTCTTTTCAAAGCCCAAAAGAGAAAAGAGTGAAGTTCTTACCTAGGATATCTTTTCAACATGTTATATGGCTTTGAATTCTCTGAATTCTGAAAAAAAATTAACTAAAATGGAGTACAAATGAGATTTCTAGCTCAATTTTACTTCATTTTTGCGGTTTGGCCAAGGTCTGGGTGGCGCCCGCGTGCGGCGCCCATACGACATGCCTTTGTGTGTTTGCGCGCGCCTGCTGCCTGCCTATCTTGGCGCCCGCACGCATGGGTTCTTTTCCAGCCAACAGTGCTGTCTTCAAACGAGAATAACTTTTTATGCCGAACTCCGATTAACGAGCGTTTTTTTTCAATGTAAACTAGACTAAAGTACCTTTCATTTGATATATTATAGGACCTCTGAATCATTATATATTTGGAGATATTTCCATTTAAAGTTGACCCTTATTTATGAACTTCACATACTCTTCGCTTTTCCCTTTGCACATGTTTCCCTCCTCACGTACGGACAACATACGACCCATGATTCCCTTAATATGACATATAACCATCAAATAATCATAAAAAAATTTCAGGGTGCAATAGCAAACCCCTAACTATGCAAGCGGATGCATATCCTTCACCAACTCTTTTCTCCCATCCTTCGCATGAGATACATTCTCCATGGACAATGTGCTAAGGACATCCACCACTACATTGGCCTTATCTGAATGATAAAGGATGCTCATGTCATAGTCCTTGAGAAGTTCTAACCACCTTCTTTGTCGAATGTTCAGATCCTTTTAAGTGATAACATGTTGAAGGTCCTTGTGTTCCGTAAACAAATCCATATGGACCCCATAAAAGTAGTGTGTCCAAATCATCAATGCGAACACCATCACTACCAATGCTGGTTCATGCATTGGGTGATTCTTCTCATGTGTTTAAAGATATCTAAGGCATGCGATGACCTTATCATGCTACATAAACACACAACCAAGACCAACCCTCAAAGCATCACAATACACAACGAATTCATCCGTGCCCTCGGGTAAGGTCAATATTGGGGTTGAAGTGAGTCGAGTCTTTATCTCTTGAAAACTCTTCTCATAGGCATACAACACCGTAAATTTGACTTTCTTCGAGGTGAACTTAGTCAACGGTACTGCAATGGACAAAAGTCCTTCAACAAACCTCCTGTAATAGCGAGCTAAACCAAAGAAACTCCTGATATCTGCATGATTAATTTGTATAGGACAATTCTTCAATGCTCTATCTTTTGAGAGTCCACCTATACACCTTCACTAGACACCACATGACCCAAAAATGATACTGAGTCCAGCCAGAACTTGCACTTGCTAAACTTAGCAAACAACTGGCAATCTTTAAGAGTCAGTTGCACAATCCTCAAATGAGCAGCATGCTCCTCCTTTTTCTGAGAGTATATGATAATATCGTGTATGAAGACAACCATGAACATGTAATATCCCAAAATTTCCTAAGATCATATCAGATTGATGAAGTGCATAAAATGGAAAAATTTGCACAAGTCACAAAACGACTCATCAGGTAACTTCTAGGGTCACCCAATGAGTCGTGGAGTGTCTCGTGAAGGGGAGGCAAACCAGTGAGGAGTCGTGGTCAAGGGGTGACCACAGATGGAGCCGTGACTCATGGTGGCACTTCACGTCTCGTGAAGTGAGTCATGGTCAAGAATGTTGAGTTGCAGGTAGGTTTCTAGTAAAGGTCAGGAGTGAAGGCCATGAGTCGTGACTCTCCCAATGACTCATGTTGTCCCTCGTGAGGAATGACAGTATCATTTTTCCTACAAAATTAGAAAGGATTTTTTCATAATACCTAACCTCCGAAGACATAAACTACGTCGGTTTAAGCTAGGTTGAAAGGTTTATAAAAGGTTTAGCCTTTTATAAATCATTCTCTCCCGTGCATGCAAATTTGGAGGGTTCTATTGAAGGTCAAGTATAAGAATTCTCCAAGTTCTTCCCTAAATCTCTTGGACATTCAAGGAAGGGTGTAGAATCAGCTTACCCGGGTATATAGGGTCATGAATGAGAGTTTGCCTTCACTCTCATGCCCAAATTCCTTCTCAAGTTCATGAATTCAAGTGTACGATTCTATGGGATTTTAACCCAAGTTTATGAAATTATCTATAGTTAATTCATGGGTCAATTCCCTTTATGTTTCATGCTTTAAGATTCATGGGTAGGTTTTATACCTATTTTGATGAAAATTCATGATTTCAAGTTTTATGAACACGACTCCTACTTATGCAAGTTTCATGAAAAGTAAAATTTATGATCTATGCTTCCAAGTATGGTAAGATGTTTAGCATGAAAGAATGTTTATGATTTACCCATGAAAGTAACTATGATTTTACTTATGATGTCTATCACATGCAAGCACTATGTTAGGATTTGGGCAAGCCCACTCAAGTTAAGCATGATTTCATGATTTAGCCAAGGCTGATAAGGCCAGTTATCTTATGTTTTGCAGTCAATACTCTCCATATATTTAGATTTAAGTTATGTTTTGATATATGATTATATGAGCATTATATATATTTTAGAAGTAGTGTCTAGCATCGAGTAGGCTCGGGGTTCCAAAGTTTCCCAATATCATAAACTACGCGCCAAAGTAGGCATACTTTGGGGCCTCTCAAGAGAGCATTTCCCCGGCCAAGGGCACACCGTGATATCATATCTTACTTAATCCTTCACCCTGACAAGTCTCAGGATGGCCCTCCTCTACTTATGCAAGACGTGGGATCATCAAATGCTCATACATGGTGGTTGTCAGTTAAGACGAGTCTCCAATTGTTCCTTATAATTTTAGTAATCATATAGTAAAAGATATTAAATCATGTTTTCTGTAGGTTTGATCCAAGGATTAGTTTATGAGATCTTACTTATGATTTAAGAAATGGAAAGCCAAATGGACTTATTTCAGTTATGTCTATTCCTGTTCTCAGATATGAGCATGGAGCCTTTACTCTCAGAATCTTATGATGTTATGATTTATGATATGCTTGATTTCAGTTTTTACTTACTCAATATGTTTTACTTACCTTGCATACTCTGGACATTCCAAGTACTGACTGTATACTCTATGTTGTATCATTTAATGATACATGCTTAGATGCTCAGACTAAGTCCTGACGCTAGCCAGTCTGCAGAGATTATCTCAGACAGCTCCGTTGGCGAGACCTCATCATTCGAGGAACTTCAGATGTTGAGTGTTTTTATCTTCAGTTTCGGACTTCTAGTGGGCTAGTTGGGATATTGTACCATCAGCATGTCAGTATGTTTAAGGCTTTCAAACATAGAT
Source organism: Datura wrightii (assembly GCA_035772735.1). NCBI lineage: Eukaryota > Viridiplantae > Streptophyta > Magnoliopsida > Solanales > Solanaceae > Datura > Datura wrightii. Next base: position 134,468,004 of record JASDFA010000016.1, read on the forward strand.
TTGTATATTCATCTCTAATTCAGTGTTTTGATATTTTTGTTCGAGTGATATTTTATTATTCATACTTCCTCTATTTCAGAATTCTGTTTTCCTCTTTGCGTATACTGATCTTTAGTTATCATGTTCATTCCATGGGTAGACTTGGAGCCATTTATGGTTCTAGGTTTTGTGTCTAGATCCGAGCCTATTTTCGGGTCATGGCAAACATGGTATAAGAGCATTATGTTTTTAAGTGTCCTAGGGTGTCTAAAATGTGCGTTAATTAGAGTCTTTTTCATGGCTGTAAAGCGCGCTACACTTATGATGAAAAGTCAATGAAATGTTTTAGGAAATTTCTCTTCTTTCATGATCTATATCGTGCGATGAAGTATCTCTCTATCCTTCTAACCTGTCTTGTATGCGTTTTTAGAGTCATGCCTCAACGCTGAGTTAATGGAAGAAGGAACGAAAATGGAAATGGCCATGAGAATAGAAATGGAGATGGGCACCAGTAAGCCCCACCAGCCCCAGTAGGTCCATTGCCCGATAAGGTCATTCATGTTGCGTTTAGGGCAGATTTTTAGATATTGACCAAGTCTTTGACCACCAAGGTCAAGTAGCAAGCGGTGGCCTATGTCCCGCAGAATGGGAGCATAGAGGCCACTAGAGTTCGGGATTTCCTCAGGATAAATCATCCTAAATTCCTTGGGTCGAGAGTGGATGAGGACCTACATGAGCTTTTAGAGGAAATAAATAAGATCACCTAGATTATGTGGATGAAGAGAGAAGAGAGTGCGACCAAGGGCCCATATAAGAAAATTTGTGTATGGATTGTCCGACTCGCTGGTTAAGGAGTGTAGGATCGCAATACTGACTGGTGATTTAGACATCTCTCGGTTGTTCATATACGCCCAATAGATTAAGGTGTATTAGATGAAAGATAAGGAGAGAGAGGCCAAGAATGTCAGGACGAGTAGTGTTGGGTTCTTCCAGCAGAGGACCAGTCACAGGCATCATAAACAGTCTCATCAGGGACCATCAGTTCCAACGCCGTCGTAAGATAGTGTACCATTTAAATCTTAATGTGAATAGAGAGGAAGGACATCAGGCTCTAGTGGTCAGAGGAACAGGTTAGGAGAGCCTAGCATTCTAGTTTGCGTCAAGTGTGGTAGGAAGCACCCCGGAGAGTACTTAGAAGGTTCAGGGGAATTTTTTGGGTGCGGGAAGCACGACCACATACTTAGTGACTATCTAGCAACTACAACAGGCCATGGAGAGGTGACATAACTTCCAGTTCAGAAGATCCACCATCACGCTCAACTCAGCAGGGTGCATCTACTAGGGCAGGTGGTGGTTAGCATTAGAACAAGTTTTATGCCCTCTCATCTAATCAGGAGCACGAGGTCTCTCTAGATGTGGTCACTGGTATGTTACGAGTGTTCCATCATGATGTATATGCATTGTTATATCCAAGGGTTGCAATATATTTTATAATGCCTTATGTCGCTATTAGTTTAGTGGTCAGTCCCGAAATCCTATCAGAACCCTTCTAAAAATTTGCTCTAGTAAGTGACTCAATTATAGCTTGACGTGTATACAGGAATTTCCCAGTCATAGACCTTTAGAAAGTCACCTCAGCAGATCTAGTGGAGTTAGACGTGACTAACTTTGATGTTATCTTTGGTTTGGATTGTTTCATGCATGTTACGCCTTAGTAAATTATAGAACCCATGCAGTAGAGTTTTGATTTTCGTGTGAGCCAATCCTAGAATTGAAGGATAGATCAAATGTGCTTGTAGGTCGCTTTGTTTCCTACCATAAGGCCAGAAAGATGATTTGCAAGGGTTGTGTTTACCATCTAGTTCAGGTTAAGGATTCTACGCCTGAGACCCCAACTCTCTACTCAGTTCCTATAGTGTCTGAGTATCAAAAGGTTTTCCCAGATGATCTACTAGGAGTCCTCCCGATTGGGAGATTGAATTTGGTATTGACCTTCTTCTTGATACACAACCTATATCTATTTCCCCCTTATAGAATGGATCTAACTGAGGTAAAGGAGTTGAAAGAACAGTTGAAGGATCTCCCAAACAATGGTTTCATCAGACCTAGAAAATCCCCATGGGGTGCATTGGTTCCCTTTGCCCTAAAGAAGGATGGTTCTCTTTGTATGAGCATTGACTATCGGCAATTGAACAATGTTACAATCATGAACAAGTATCCCCTCCCCAGGATTGATGATTTGATTGACCAACTTCATGGTGCTAAGTGTTTCTCAAAGATAGACCTCAGATCCGGATATCATCAGCTCTAAGTTAGAGAGAGTGACATTTCGAAGATAACTTTCATGACTTAGTATGGTCACTATGAGTTTCCAGTTACATAGTTTGGACTAAAAAAATGCTCCCGCAGCTTTTATGGATTTAATGAATAGGGTGTTCAAGTCACATTTGGACATGTTCGTGATTGTCTTCATAGATGACATTCTCATATGCTCTTGGAGCGAGGAGGAGCATACCGCTCATTTGCGGATTTTGCTACTGACACTTAAGGATCGCCAGTTATTTTCTAAATTCAACAAGTATGATTTTTTATTTTAACTCTATAGAATTTTTGTTTTATGTGGTATCAAGTGAGGGTGTACAGGTGGACTTGCAAAAGGTAGAAGCTATAAAGAATTGGCTAGACGAGTTAGTCCTTCGGATATCAATAGTTTCTTGGGTTTAGCTGACTACTACAAGAGTTTTTTTGATGTATTTTATCCATTGTAGCTTCATTGACTAAGTTGACCTAGAAGAAAGTTAAATTTTAGTAGTCGGACGTTTGTGAGAAGAGTTTCTAGGAATTAAAACCTCAACACACTTCAACCCCAGTGTTGACTCTACCTGAGGATACAAATGGACTTCTTGTGTATTGTGATGCCGCTACGGTTGGTCCTAGTTGTGTGTTGATACAACACGGTAAGGTCATTGTGTACCAAGATAGTCTTGCTCGCTCCTTTCCTTAGATGCCTCTAGACAGCTTAAGACTCATGAGAAGAATTACCCGATATATGACCTAGAATTGGAAGCAATAGTGTTCGCATTGAATATTTCGAGACAATATTTGTATGGGGTCCATGTGGATGTGTTTACAGTCGAAAAGAGCCTAGAACATGTGATCACCCAGAAGGACCTGAACTTTCGACGAAAGAGATGGTTAGAGCTACTCAAGGACAATGACATGAGTGTCCTTTATCATCCGGGAAAGGCCAATATAGTGGTGGATGTCCTTAGCAGACTCTATATGGAGAGTGTTTCTCATGTGGAAGACGAAAGAAAGGAGCTGGTGAAGGATGTTCATTGGCTTGCACGATTAGGGGTTTGCCTTGTTAATTCGATGGATTGTGATGTCGTTATTCAAAATGGTTCATAATCTTCCTTGCTAAATGAGGTCAATGCTAAGAAAGACGAGGATCCTATTTTAGTAAAGTTGAAGGAAGAGGTTCAAAATAAGAAGGTAGAGGTCTTCTCCACTAGGGGGAGATGGTGTACTTTGATATCAGGGTCATTTGTGTGTTCTAGATGTCGATGACTTGAGGGAGTGAATGTTGCATGAGGGTCATGGTTCCCGATATTCTATACATCCAGGTGACACCAAGATGTAACGTGACCTTCAAAAAGTCTATTGTTTGAATGGCATGAAGAAGGACGTAGCATAATTTGTGTATAAGTGTCCAAATTATCAACAAGTGAAAGTTGAGCATCAAAGACCTTCAGGTATGCTACAAAACATCAACATCCCCACTTGGAAGTTGGAAGAGATCAATATGGATTTCATCAGACGGTTGCCTCATACACATTAATACTATGACTCTATTTGGGAGGTTGTAGACAGGTTGAGTAAAGCAGCCTATTTTCTACAAGTCAAAACTACAGATTCAACTGAGGATTGTGCTAGATTTTACATTCAAGAGTTAATTGAGTTTCATGGAGTTCCCTTGTCCATAATATAATAAAGAGGTACTTAGTTCACCTCGTAGTATTGCAAGTTATTTCAGAAGGGACTTGGTACTCAAGTCAAGCTTAGCACAAGTTTTCACCCGTAGACAGATGGTCAGGACGATCGGACCATTCAAACTCTTGAGGATATGTTGAGAGAATGAATTATTAACTTCAAAGGTATTTGGGATTATTATTTGACTCTTATTGAGTTTGCTATAACAACAGCTATCACTCCATCATTTAGATGACTTTGTTTGAGGCTCTTTATGGGTGGAGATGTATATCTCCTATTAGTTGGTTTGAGGTAGGTGAAGCTACGTTTATAGGGCCAGGTTCAGTTCATGAGGCTATGAAGAATTTTCAGTTTATAAAGGAAAGGCTGGAAACAGCTCATAATCATCAAAAGTCCTATGTAGATGTGAGGAGAAGAGATCTTGACTTTAAAGTTAATGATTGGGTGTCTCCGAAAGTGTCTCCCATGAAGGGAGTGATGAGATTCGGAATAATAGGGAAACTTAGTCCTCAATAGGTTTGCCCATACAAGATTGTGAAACGTGTTGGCAAGGTGGCCTATGTGTTCGAGTTGCCTGCATAATTAGCTTCAATACATCTAGTTTTCTATATATTTCTCCTGAAAAACTGCATTGGTGATCCTGCATTGGTTGTTTGGTGGAGAGCATTGGTGTGAAGGATAGCCTTAACTATGAAGAAGTTCTAATTGAGATCCTTGATCGTTAGGTTCAAATGTTGAGGAATAATAAAATAGTTTAAGTAAAGGTTCTTTGCAGAAATCAGCTTGTGTAGGGAGCAACATGGGAAGCTAAAGCAGATATGATGGGTAAATACCCATATCTTTTCCCTTCCTGCTCAGTTAGAACTTGAGGTACCAGTTTCCTCCTTAGTACCCTATATAGTATTATGTCTAGTTCATGTCTCCAAGATTCTTTTATGTCGGAGCATGTATATGTGATTCATGAATACAGTTCAGTTATGTATTTCAGTCTAGAGTCAGTCACTCCATCAGTTTTTAGCTTAAGATATTCAGTAATTGGGATGACAATTCCTTTCCCCAATTATTCAGTAAGTTTACCCATATTCGAGGACGAATGTTCTCAAGGGGTTGATATTGTAATAACCCAAAAGTTTCTAAGATCATATTCGAGTGTTGAAGTAGATAAAATAGTATAAATTTGCACAAGTCACTGAACAACTCATCAGGTGACTCATGGGGTCACCCAACGAATCATGGAGTGACTCATGAAGGGGAGGTAGGCCAGTGAGGAGTCATGGTCAGGGGATGACCTCTGATGGAGCCATGAGTCGTGGTGTAACTTCATGACTCATGAAATGGTTGGAGGTTCGTTTCCATTGAGGACCACGAGTCCTGACACTCCCAATGACTCATTATGTCCCTTGTGAGGACTGGTAGAGTCATTTTTCCTACGAAATTAGGAAGGGTCTTTCGTAATTCCTAAGCTCCTAAGCCCTAAACTACATTGTTTTAAGCTCATTTAGGAAGGTTTTAAGAAGGTTTAACCTTTTCTAAATCATTCTCTCCTTTTCTAAATCATTCTCTCCCTTGCATGCAACTTTAGAGGGTTCCATTGAAGATCAAGACTAAGAATTCTCCAAGTTCTTTCCCCAATCTCTTTGGATTTCAAGGAAGGGTGTAGAATCAACTTACTTTGGTAAGTAGGGTTATGAATAAGAGTTTCTCTTCACTCTCATTCCCAAATCCCTTCTCAATTTCATGAATTCAAGTGTATGATTTTATGGGGTTTTAATCCATGTTTATGAAATTCTCTATGTTTAATTCATGGGTGAATTCCCTTCATGTTTCAAAAGATGCTTTAAGATTCAAGGGTAGATTTTATACCTATTTTGATTACAATTCATGATTTCAAGTTTTGAGAACATGAAGCCCAATTATGCAAATTTCATAAAAGTCGAGTTTATGATCTATGATTCCTAGTATGGTAAGATGTTTAGCATGAAAGAATGTTTATGATTTGCCCATGAATGTAACTATAATTTTACTTATGACTTCTATCACATGCAAGCATGAGGTTATAATTTTTGCAAGCCCACTCATGTTAAGCATGATTTCATGATTTAGCTACGGCTAATAAGCGCAGTTATATCAAGTTTTGGAGTCAAGACTCCCCATATGTTAATATTTAAGTTATGTTTTGATATATGATTGTATGAGCATTATATATGTTTTGGGAGTAGTGTCTAGCATCGAGTAGGCTAGGAGTTCCAAGGTTCCCCGACATCATAAACTAGGCGCCAATGTAGGTATACTTTGGAACCTCTCAAGAGAGGGTTTCCCCAAAGCAAAGCCATACAGTGATATCACACCTTACTTAATCCATCGCCCTTGCAAGGCTTAGGATGACTCTCCTCCATGTGGGATAATTCATGCGCTCATACTTGGTGGTTGTTGGTTAAGACGACTCTCCTATTATTCCTCTTGATTTTAGTGATGCATATATTATAAGATATTATATCTTGTTTTCATCAGGTTTGATCCAAGGATTAGTTTATGAGCTTTTACCTATGATTTCATATATGGCAAGCCATATGCACTTATTTCAGTTATCTCTATTCCTGTTTTGTATATTAGCATGTAGCCTTTAGTCTCAAAATCTTATGATGTTATGATTTATGATATGCATAATTTCAGTTTTTACTTACTCGGCATGTTTTACTTAACTTGCATACCTAGTACATTTCAAGTACTGATTGCATACTCTATGTTGTATAGTTTCATGATACAGGGTTAGACGCTCAGACTCAGCTCTGTGCTAGCTGGTCTCCAGAGATTATCTCAGATAGCTCTGTTGGTGAGTCCTCATCCTTTGAGGATCTTTAGTTGTCGAGTGTTGTTATCTTCAGTTTCGGACTTCTAGTGGGCTAGTTGGGGTGTTGTACCATCAGCTCGTTAGTATGTTTGAGGCTTTCAAATATAGATTTGTATATTCAACTCTAATTCAGTGTTTTGATAATTTTGTTGGATTGATATTTTATTATTTAGACTTCCACTATTTCAGAATTCTATTTTCCTCTTTGCGTATATTGAGCTTTAGTTATCATGTTCATTCCATGGGTTAACATGGAGACATTTATGGTTCTAGGTTCCATGTCTAGATCTTCCTATGTTTGGGTCATGGCAAACTCAGTATTAGAGCATTAGATTTTGAAGCGTCCTAGGGTTTATGAAAGGTGCGTTAAGTAGAGTAGTCCTTTACATGGATATGAAGCGCGCTACACTTATGATGAAAGGCTATGAAATGTTTTAGGAAATTTCCCTTATTTCGTGATCTATGTCGTGCAATGAAGTATCTCTCTATCCTTCTAACCCGTGTTGTATGCATTTGCAGAGTCATGCCTCAACGCTGAGTTAATGGAAGATGGAATGGAAATTGAAATGGCCATGAGACTGGCTGTAGAGATAGGCACCAATAAGCCCCACCTGCCTAGTAGGTTTATTTCCCGAGTAGGTCTCTCATGCTAAGTTTAGGGAAGATTTTTAGATGCTGGCCCAGGCTTTAGCCACTCAGGTCAACAGCAGACGGTGGGCCATGTCCCACATAATGGGAGCATAGCGGCCGCTCGAGTTCGGGATTTCCTCTATTCGAGAGTGGATGAGGACCCACATGAGTTTTTGGAGGACACACAAAAGATTACCTAGATTATAGGGTGACGGGAGAAGAGAGTGCAGACTTAGCCTCTTATAAACTAAAGGGTGTTTCTTAGGTTCGGTACCGTCACTAGAGATACAGTAGAGTAGTGGGTGTAGTTCTCTTCAGCTGGAATAAGTTCATGACAGCATTCTTAGACAAATTCTTCTCTAGGGAGCTGAGAGAGACAAAGGCAGTGGAGTTTGTCAATTTGAAGAAAAATATATGATGGTTCAAGAGCACGCCTTGGAGTTTATCCTGCTATCCAAGTAGGCGCCGGAGATGGTGGCAAACTAGAGTGCCCTTATGAAAAAATTTGTGTATAGAGTGTCTGACTCGCTGGTCAAGGAGTGTTGGACGGTGATGCTGAACAGTAACTTAGACTTCTCTCGGTTGGTCATATACGCCCAACAGATAGAGGTGGATCAGATGAAGGATAAGGAGATAGAGGCAAGGAGGGATAAAACAAGTAGTGTTGGGTTTTTATAATAGAGGCCCAGTGGCGGGCATCGTTAGTAGTGTCATCAAGGACCATCAGCTCCAGCACCGTTGTCAGCTAGTGTACCATCTGGATCTCTGCAGCGAATAGAGGGGAAGGACATCAGACCCCAGAGGTTAGGAATGGGTCAAGAGAGACTAACATTCTAGTCTATGGGAAATGTTGTAAGAAGCACCCCGGAGAGTACTTAGAAGGTTCATGAGCATGTTTTGGGTGCGGGAAGCATAGCCACATGCTTATATACTATCTAGTGTATAGGAAAGGCCATGGTAGAGGCCGTGACACAACTTCCAGTTCAGCAGCTCCACCAGCACGCTCAACTCAGTTTGATGCATCTACTAGTGCAGGTGGTGGTCAACATCAGAATAGGTTTTATGCCCTCTCATCTCATCAGGAGCAATAGGTCTCTCTAGCTGTGGTCACTAGTATGTTATGAGTATTCCATCTTGATGTTTATGCATTGTTAGATCCAGGGGTTACATCTTCTTTTATGACACTCTATGTTGCTATTAGTTTCGGGGTTAGTCTCGAAATCCTATCAGAACTTTTCTCAATCTCCACTCTAGTCAGTGACTCAGTTATAGCTTGACGTGTATACATGAATTGCCCAGTCATAGTCCTTCAGAAAGTCACCTCAGCAGATCTAGTAGAGTTAGACATGACTGACTTTCTGTTATCTTTGGTATGGATTGGTTCCATGCATGTTATGCCTTAGTAAATGATAGAACCTGTGAGGTAGAGTTTTGAATTCCTAGTGTGCCAATCCTAGAATTGAAGGGTAGATCAGCTATTCTTGTAGGTCGCTTCGTTTCCTACCATAAGGCCAGAAAGATGATTTTCAAGGGTTGCGTTTACCATCTAGTTTGTGTTAAGGATGCTACGTCCGAGACCCCGACTCTCCAGTTAGTTCCTATAGTGTCTGAGTATCTCGAGGTTTTACCAGATGATCTAATAGGAGTCCCTCCCAATTGGGAGATTGACTTTTGTATTGATGTTCTTCCTAACAAACAACCTATACTTATTCCCCCTTATAGAGTGTCTCCAACTGAGGTAAAAGAGTCGAAAGAATAGTTGAAGGATCTCCCATTCAAGTGTTTCATCAGACCTAGCAAATCCCCATGGAGTGCACTAGTTCTCTATGCTCAAATGAAGGATGGTTCCTATTGTATATGCATTGACTATTTGCAATTGAACAAGGTTATAATCAAGAACAAGTATCCTCACCCAAATATTAATGATTTGATTGACCAAATTCAGGGTGCTAAGTGTTTCTCAAATATAGAACACAGTTCCTGATATCATCAACTCCAAATTAGAGAGAGTGACTTACCGAAGATAGCTTTCAGGAATCGAAATGGTTACTATGATTTTGTAGTTATGTGTTTTTGACTATAAAAATGCTCCTACAGCTTTTATGGATTTAATGAATAGGGTGTTCAAGCCATATTTTGACTTGTTCGTGATTGTCTTCGTAGAAGACATTCTCATATGCTCTTGGAGCATGGAGGAGCATGTCGCTCATTTGCGGATTCTGCTACAAACACTCAAGGATCGCTAGTTGTTTTCTAAATTAGCAAGTGTGAGCTTTTGCTTAACTCAATAGCTTTTTGGGCCGTGTTGTGTCAAGTGAGGGTGTACAGATACACTCCCAAAAGATAGAAGCTGTAAAGAATCGGCCTAGCACAGTCAGTTCTTCGGATATTAGGAGTTTCCTGGGTATGGCTAGCTACTACAGGAGGTTTGTTGAAGTATTTTCATCCATTGCGGCACCATTTCCTAAGTTGACCCAGAAGAAAGTTAAATTTCATTAGTCGGCGCTTTTGAGAAGAGTTTTTAGGAATTAAAGACTCGACTCACGTCAGCCCTAGTTTTGACCCTACCTGAAGGTACAGATGGATTTCTTATGTATTGCAATGTCTCTAGGGTTGGTCTTGGTTGTGTGTTGATGCTGCATAGCAAGGTCATTGTTCTTGCCTCTAGACAGCTTAAGACTCATGAAAAGAATTACCCGACGCATGACCTGGGATTGGCAGCGGTAGTGTTCGCATTGAAGATTTGGGGATACTATTTGTATGGGGTCCATGTGGATATGTTAACAAACCAAAAGAGCCTATAGTATGTGTTCACCCAGAAAGACCTGAACTTGCGACAAAAGAGATAGTTAGAGCTACTCAAGGACTATGATATGAGTGTCGTTTATCATCCGGGCAAGGCCAACATAGTATTGGATTCCCTTAGCAGACTTTCTATGGAGAGTGTTTTTCATGTGGAAGACAGAAGAAAGGAGCTTGTGAAGGATGTGCATCGGCTTGCACGATTAGGGGGTTCGCCTTGTTGATTTGACGGATGGTGGTGTCATTATTTATAATGGCTCATAATCTTCCTTAGTGACTGAGGTCAAGGCTAAACAAGACGAGGATCCTATTTTAGTAATGTTGAAGTAAGCGGTTCAGAATCATAAGGTAGACGTCTTCTCCTAAGGGGCAGATGGTGTACTTTGATAGCATGGTCATTTGTGTGTTCCAGATGTCGATGACTTGAGGGAGTAGATGTTGCATGAGGCACATAGTTCCCGATATTCTATACATCTAGATGCCACCAAGATGTATCGTAGGTAGAAGTCTATTGGTGGAATGGCATGAAGAAGGACATAACAGAATTTGTGGCTAAGTTTACGAACTATCAACAAGTGAAAGTTGAGCACCAAAGACCTGGAGGTGTGGTACAAGACATCAGTATCCCCACTTGGAAGTAGGAAGAGATCAATATGGATTTCATCAGAGGGTTGCTTCATACACATCAATAGTATGACTTTATTTGGGTGGTTGTAGACAGGTTGACTAAAGCAGCCCATTTTCTACAAGTCAAAACTACTGACTCAATAGAGGATTATGCTAGATTGTACATTCAGGAGTTAATTCAATTTCATAGAGTTCCCTTGTCAATCATATAATATAGAGGTACTCAATTCACCTTGCAGTTTTGCAGGTCATCTCAAAAGGCACTTGTTACTCAAGTCAAGCTTAGCACAGATTTTCACCTGCAGACAGATGGTCAGGCCGATCGGACCATTTAGACTCTTAAGGATATGTTGAGATCATGTAATATTGACTTTAAAGGTATTTTAGATGATTATTTGCCTCTTATTGAGTTTTCATATAACAACAACTATCACTCGAGCATTCAAATGGCTTTGTTTGAGGCTCTTTATGGGCGGAGATATAGATCTTCTATTGGTTGGTTCGAGGTAGGTGAGGCTACGTTGACAGGACCAGGTTCAGTTAATGAGGCTATATAGAAAGTTTAGCTTATAAGGGAAAGGCTGGAAACAACTTAGAGTCATCAAAATTCCTATGTATATATGAGGATGAAAGAACTTGAATTTGAAGTTTATTATTGGGTGTTTATAAATGTGTCTCCCATGAAGGGAGTGATGAGATTCAGAATGATTGGGAAGCTTAGTCCTGGATATGTTGGCCCGTAAAAGATTGTGAGATGTGTTGGCAAGGTGGCCTATGTGTTTGAGTTGCCAGTAGAGAGCATTGGTGTGAAGGATAGCCTTAACTATGAAGAAGTTCCACTTGAGATCGTTGATTGTCAGTTTCAGATGTTGAGGAACAAAAAAATTATCTTAAGTAAAGGTTCTTTCGAGAAATCAGCTTGTGTAGACAGCTACGTGGGAAGCGAAGTAGATATGATGGCTAAATACCCATATTTTTTCCCTTCCTACTGTGTTCTAGCTTGAGTTACCAGTTTCCTCCTTAGTCCCAATACAATTTTATATCTAGTACATGTCTCCTAGTTTCTTTCATGTGAGAGCATGTATGTGCAACTCATGGATTTAGTTCAATCATGTATTTCAGTCCAGATTCAATCACTGGATTAGTTATCAGCTTCAGATATTAAGTAATTGGGATGGCAGTTCCTTTCCCCAGTTATTTAGTATGGTTACCTATATTCGAGAACAAATGTTCCCAAGGGAGAGATATTGTAATACCCCAAAATTTTCTAAGTTCAGACTCGAGGGTTGAAGCGAAGAAAATGGTATAAATTTGCACAAGTTATAGAACGACTTATCAGGTGACTTGTGGGGTCACCCAACGAGTCATGGAGTGACTCGTGAAGGGGAGGTAGGCCAGTGAGGAGTCGTGGTTATGGGGTGACTATTGGATGGAACCATGAGTCGTGGTTTTACTTCATGACTCGTGAAGTGAGTCATGGTCAGGATGGTTGAGTTGGAGGTTGTTTTCCATTAAGAGCCATGGGTCATAACTCTCCTAATGACTACTCATTATGTCCCTTGTGAGGACTGGCAGAGTCATTTTTCTTGGGAAATTAGAAAGGGTGTTTTCGTACTTCCTAAGCTCCTAAGGCCTAAACCATATCATTTTAAGCTCAGTTAAGAAGGTTTTAAGAAGGTTTAACCTTTTCTAAATCATTCTCTCCCATGCATTAAGATTTAGAGGGTTCCATTGAAGATGAAATCGAAGAATTCTCCAAGTTCTTTTCCAAATCTCTTTGGATTTCAAGGAAGGGTGTAGAATCAGCTTACCCAGGTTTGTAGGGCCATGAATTAGAGTTTTCCTTCATTCTCATGCCCAAATCCCTTCTCAAGTTCATGCATTCAAGTGTATGATTCTATGGGGTTTTAACCCATGTTTTTGAAATTCTCTTCGTTTAATTCATGGGTCAATTCTCTTCATGTTTCAAATGATGAATTAGGATTCAAGGGTAGGTTTTATACCTATTTTGATTATAATTCATGATTTCAAGTTCTAAGAAGTTGATGCCCAATTATGCAAGTTTCATGAAAAGTCGAGTTTATGATCTATGCTTCCAAGTATGGTAAGATGTTTAGCATGAAAGAATGTTTATGATTTACCCATGAATGCAACTATGATTTTACATATGATGTCTATCACGTGCAAGCATGATGTTAAGATTTGGGCAAGCCCAATCGAGTTAAGCATGATTTCATGATTTAGCTAAGGCTAATAAGTCCTGTTATATCAAGTTTTGGAGTCAAGGCTCCCCATATGTTAAGATTTAAGTTATGTTTTGATATATGATTATGTCAGCATTATATATGTTTTGGGAGTAGTGTCTAGCATCGAGTAGGCCAGGAGTTCCAAGCTTCCCCAGCCTTATAAACTACAAACCAGTGTATGTACAATTTGGAGCCTCTCAAGAGAGTGTTTTCCCGTCGAAAGGGCACGCTGTGATACCACAACTTACTTAATCCTTCACCCTGGCAAGGCGTAGGATGGTCCTCTTCCATGTGGGATCATTCATGCGCTCATTCATGTGGTTTTCGATTAAGACGAGTCTCCCATTGTTTCTCATGATTTTAGTAACGCATATATTATAAAATTTTATATCATGTTTTCATTAGGTTTGAACCACGGATTAGTTTTTTGAGCTTTTACCTATGATTTTAGATATGGCAAGCCATATGCACTTATTTCAGTTCTGTCTATTCATGTTTCAGATATCAACATGCAGCCTTTACTCTAAGAATCTTATGATGTTATGATTTATTGTCACGACCCAAGAGTACACCCGAATCAGAGACACGGGATGAAGAGCCCCGAGGGACCCCAAATTAACCCATTGCATGAGCATATAACTAAATCATTCACATAAGGTGGAATAATTAACTTAATAGTCATGAATTAAACAAAACCGTGACATGAAATATAAGAAACAACAGTACATGATCCAAGCGTAAATAGATGAATACTACAATTAGGTATGAAAGCCTCTAATCATAATAGACGGGTTGAAGGGACATGACACCAACTAACCCCAACATTCTGAAAACTAAAAGACAGACAAAAATCCGAATATGAAGTCCTCGAATCATGAGGACTCACCACTGAGAGCTAAGAGCAGAACTTAGAGCAAGCTAGGAATGATGCTGAACCTGCGAACCAGATGCTGAAAATATGTGGGTCAGTACTTGGAAGGTACTGAGTATGTAAGGTATACAAAATCATACTTAAAAACATAAAAGTTATAGGAGTGGGGACATCATGATTATAAGACTAAAATTGTAAGGCTCAAGATTTCCAAAGTATTCGTAAACCTGTCGTACTCACAACAAGTGAGAAATCATTTCATAAAACGTGACTTGAGCCAAAAGAACATAATCAAACATGCATTAAAACCATGTGGAACAATGGGAGATTTGTACAACTTACATATCCCATATGAGCACACATGGAGCCCGACCCGTAACCCTAGGAGAGAGGTCATTCATACCTTTCCAAGGGTATGAATCATGAAAGGCATGATATCACTCCTTAAGGCCCCGTAGGGACTAGGGGACAGTCACTGACGAGGTCCCAAGTATAACCTAAGGTGGCACGTGGTTTTGAGATTCGGGGCGTAACCTAGGCCTCGAACCTACTCAGTGTTAAGTACTACTCCCAAAACATGCAACATGCTCATAGAAATTTCATACATGACATGCATGGCTAGTTAAATCGTGATAATCATAACATGCTTGAGAATTTGTAATACTACGCATGGAATTGGGCCTGTGAATCAGCCAAAATCGTAGTTCATAAATCATAACTGACATGTGGGCATTTCCCATAGTTTCAATCAAACATGAACTGGTTAAATTTATAGGAAACATGATCATAATAACATGAGTAGTTGATGACTTGAAGACATGCTTAAAATTTAAGAAAAATTCAAACTATGCGTTCAGAATCATCATGACCATGAACTTTACTAAAAATTTCCTCATAATTGGGCATCTCTACTTTTAAATGTTAGATCATGAAATATTGAATAAACAAGTGAAATTAGCCCACGTAAATTCGAAATTCATATGTTAGACATACTACAATTAGCTTATTCCAAGTTTTAAAGAATCATGCAATTTGATAAAAACCCATAAAGATTTGGTAACTTCAAACATAGATTTATGGAGAAATTTGGCATGGGTAGGGACTAAACTACCCATTCAAAACCCCACATAACTTGAATTACTTGCTTCTTAACTCCCTTAAAAAACCCTAGCTGGAAACTTGAAGAATTGAAGAAGAACCCTTTAATCTCCTCCTACTCCCTTTTGTAGTTCTTTCAAAATTCCAAATGAGACCTAGCATGAGTTTTTACTCCTTAA
Source organism: Datura wrightii (assembly GCA_035772735.1). Lineage (NCBI taxonomy): Eukaryota > Viridiplantae > Streptophyta > Magnoliopsida > Solanales > Solanaceae > Datura > Datura wrightii. The sequence goes on from JASDFA010000016.1 coordinate 134,483,280, forward strand.
AAGACCCTTTCCCGGCCTCAAGAAGACATGGTTTAGGGCCTAAAAGCATAGAAAAGTCGAATTTTCCCTTAATGAAATTTCCCTAATAAACAGATCTGGCCCCGACCATGACTCGTACCACAAAGTCACGACCTGTGGTCACCTCTCGTTGTCACCTCACCAATTTTCCATCTTCTGAATCTAGCCATGACTCGTTGCTAGTCCGTGCCCGCGAGTGAACTCAAGTGAATATTCTAGCACCATCATCTTTCCCTGTTTGAGATTAAAAAACTCGGCTGCTTTCAATTCCCTCATCTCCCGAGGGAAGAACCTGTCGAGAAAGGCCATGTGGAACTCATCCCAGATGATAGGGCCCGCTCCCGCTGCCCTGCTATCCTTCCATTGCTTGAACCAAAGATAAGCGATCTCCTTCAGCTGATAAGAGGCCAAGTCAACGAACTCCTCATTCGTCACCCCATCACCAGAGTGACCTTCAAGATCCCTTCAATGAACTCGTACGGATCCTCATCCACCTTTGCCCCTGTGAAGTCGGGAGGGTTCATCCTCAAAACTCCATAATTCAGGCATCCGTTGCATTTCCGTTCTGTGGAACATGCGCAACAGCCTGCTGGTTGACCTGAGCGGTCAAGGCCTATGCAAATATTTGAATATTCACCCGAAACTCGGCGTGGGCAGCTGGCTTTGGTGCCTAGGGCTCCTGAACAGGTGGGGCTTGCTGACGTCCATATATCATGGCCACGCTTGTGGCCTTTATCATTTTAGTTCCTCCTTCCGTTTATCCTTCTGGGAGCCATACTTTTCTGCAATCGCGAATAGCACGACTTAGAAGGATGGCGAGATTTTCACCACATGACATAAATCATGAAAGAAGGGAACATTTCCTAAAACGCTTAGTAGCCTCTTCGTCATAGGAATGGCGAGCTTCACACCAACGAAAGCATTGGTGATCCTACATTGGTTGTTCTGGTAGAGAGCATTGGTAGGAAGGATATCCTTAACTATGAAAAAGTTCCACTTGAGATCCTTGATCATCAGTTTCGAATGTTGAGGAACTAAAAAAATTGCTTAAGTAAAGGTCTTTGGAGAAATCAGCTTGTGTAGGGAGCTACGTGGGAAGCGAAGCAGATATGATGGATAAATACCCATATATTTTTCCTTCTTACTCAGTTCCAGCTTGAGTTACCAATTTCCTCCTTAGTCCCTATACAGTTTTATGTCTAGTTCATGTCTCCCAGTTTCTTTCGTGTGAGAGCATGTATGTGCGACTCATGAATTCAGTTCAGTCATGTATTTCAGTCTAAATTCAGCCACTGCATCAGTTGTCAGCTTCAGATATTCAATAATTGGGATGGCAGTTCCTTTTCCCAGTTATTTAGTATGTTTACCCATATTCAAAATCTAATGTTCCCAAGGGGGAGATATTGTAATACCCCAAAAGATTCTATGTTCAAACTCAAGGGTTGAAGCGGAGAAAACAAGATAAATTTGCACAAGTCACAGAACGGCTTTTCAGTTGACTCGTGGGGTCACCCAACGAGTCGTGGAGTGACTCGCGAAGTTGAGGTAGGCCAGTGAGGAGTCGTGGTTATGGGTTGAATATGGATGAAACCACGAGTTGTGGTGTAACTCCATGACTCGTGAAGTGACTCGTGGTCCGGATTGTTGAATTAGAGGTTTGTTTCCATTAAGGGCCACGAGTCTTGGCTCTCCTAATGACTATTGATATCCCTTGTGAGGACTGGTAGAATCATTTTTCCTATAAATTAGCAAGGGAGTTTTCGTACTTCCTAAGCTCCTAAACCCTAAACTACATGATTTTAAGCTCTGTTAGGAAGGTTTTAAGAAGGTTTAGCCTTTTATAAATCATTCACTCTCATGCATTCAAATTTAGAGGCTTCGATTGAAGCTCAAGTCTAAGAATTCTCCAAGTTCTTCTCAAAATCTCTTTGGCTTTCAAGGAAGGGTGTAGAATCAGCTTACCCAGGTTTTTAGGGTCATGAATGAGCATTTTCCTTCACTCTCATGCCCAAATCCCTTCTCAAGTTCATGCATTCAAGTTTATGATTCTATGGGATTTTGACCCATGTTTTTTAAATTCTCTTCGTTTAATTTATGGGTCAATTATCTTCATGTTTCAAATGATGCATTAGGATTCAAGGGTAGGTTTTATACCTATTTTGATTATAATTCATGATTTCAAGTTCTATGAACATGATGCCCAGTTATGCAAGTTTAATGAAAAGTAAAGTTTATGATCTATGCTTCCAAGTATGGTAAGATGTTTAGCATGAAATAATGTTTATTATTTACCCATGAATGCAACTATGATTTTATTTATGATGTCCATCACATGAAAGCATGATGTTAAGATTTGGGCAAGCCCACTCAATTTAAGCATGATTTCATGATTTAGCCAAGGCTAATAAGTCCATTTATATCAAGTTTTGGAGTCAAGACTCCCCATATGTTAAGATTTAAGTTATGTTTCGATATATGATTATGTGAGCATTATATATGTTTTGGGAGTAGTGTCTAGTATCGAGTAGGCTAGGAGTTCCAAGGTTCCCCAGCCTCGTAAACTACTTGTCAATGTAGGTATACTTTGGAGCCTCTCAAGAGAATGTTTCCCCGTCGAAAGGGCACGCTGTGATATCACACCTTACTTAGACCTTCATCTTGGCAAGGCTTAGGATGGCCCTCCTCCATGTGGGATCATTCATGCGCTCATTCATGTGGTTTTCGGTTAAGACGAGACTCCCATTGTTCCTCATGATTTTAGTAACGCATATATTATAAAATTTTATATCATGTGTTCATCAGGTTTTAACCAAGGATTAGTTTTATGAGTTTTTACCTATGATTTTAGATATGGAAAGCCATATGCACTTATTTCAGTTATGTCTATTCATGTTTCAGATATCAACATGCAGCCTTTACTCTAAGAATCTTATGATGATATGATTTATTTTCATGTCCCGAGAGTATACCCGAATCGTAGACACGGGACGAGGAGCCCCAAGGGACCCCAAGTACACCCATGGCATGAGCATATAACTAAACCATTCACATAAGGCGGAAGAATTAACTTAATAGTCATGAATTAAACAAAGTCGTTATGTGAAATATAAGAATCAACAGTACATGATCCAAGCATAAATAGCTTAATACTACAATTAGGTCTGAAAGCCTCTAATCATAATAGACGGGTTGAAGGGACAAGACCCTAACTGACCCGAACATTCTGAAAACTAAAAGATAGAAAATAATCCGAACATGAAGTCCTCGAATCATGAGGACTCACCACTGAAAGGTGAGAGTTATGCCCGTGCATGTAATTTCTTTGAGTTCATGTGATTAAAAAGGGGAACATTCTCTAGTGTTGGGAGGGCACATGCTCGACGAGAGATTGAATTTCATGTCGGACATCTTGATCAGCTGATTTGCATGAGTTTGCTAATATCGAGAGTCGATTCTTGAGTCTAGGAGGTCTTAATGTGTTGAAGGTCATTGTATTGATAATACTATGCATGTTTTCTTGATAATTTGCTATATTAAATAATTGGTATAACCATAGCTTGAATTGTCGAGCCAAAGTAGCCAGGATTGGGTGTTAATCGCATGAGGTGTAAGATTATTGTTCGGGGACAAACAAGGATTTAAGTTTGGGGTAAGTGATCTTGGGCAGATTTATATGCCCAAGTGATACTCAAATGTGTCATTTTGCCTTGTTTATCTATCAATGTTTGTCCATTCTCATGTGAATTGTAATAAAATGTGAATTTATACTAACCAACATGATTAGCGTGGTTTTGCAGGAAAAATATAATTTTACGAATCTAAGATGAAGGTTGGGAGAAATTGGGATTGGACTCGGAAGTTAGCAAGGAAAAAAGCACAAGGAAAGCACGAAGTAAAGGGGCTCCGCGATGGAGCCGTGTCACGCTGCCATCGTGGATGCATTCTGCCTGGATGCTGAAATTATGCCAAATTCCAGTGAAGGTGCGCGTTGGGGCCATGGCACGTTGGCCTAGCCCCACGTTGCACGTCGTGCCATATTGGGTATTAATACTTGGACGACCGAATTCCAGTGAGGGTCCGCGTTGGTGGCATGTCACGGAGGCAGTGCTTCGCGATGCACTACGTGACACGTTGCTTGTTATTGCAGGAAAAATTCCCACTAGTATAAATAGAACACTTAGGTTCATTTTTAATAATTCTGACTGGGTGGAGCAAGAAATTGGGTTACAGGCAGTTAAGGGTACGAAAATCTCAGGGTTTTTCTCTATCTCCTTCTTCTTTATTTCAATTGCTTGTATGATTAACACTCATTTAACAATGTTTAATCCACAAATGAGTGGCTAAATTCCCTTCTTGTTGAGGTTAAGAACATTTGTATTGAAATGTGATTATTGATAAATTGGTTGTTCATCTTTTCTTCTATGGTTGTTCTATTGATTCTTGCTCTTACTGCGTTAATGTGTGGCCAACATTAATGTATATCTAAAAAGTCCGGTTTCACTCGAGAGAGCAAGAAATTGGAGAGTTGTGAATTGATAGGATATGATCTTTTCTTAGTTTGGGAAAATTGAGGATTGATTTACCTTTAGGATAGAGATATACCTGAAAGTCGTATTAGTCAATTAAGGAATCGGTTTTGTATGACTAGAACATGAATTTCTTTTTATCACAGAGATGTAGGTGAAAGGTTCATGATTCTTAAGTTGGGTTAAATACGAGAGTTTTAATCCATAGGCAATTTGACTAGCAACCGAAGGAAAGATTAATCAAATTGTGTCGATAACTTATTTCTATACATGTTCATTTTAGCCTCAGCATGCTCATACTTATAGTTCAGACTCAAATTGTATATTCATTTTAGACTTAGTATAAAATTAGGAAACAAAATCTCAAAATCTTCTTCACACTGTTGTCTTCAGTTTAGAGTTAAAGTTTACTGACACTTGCTTAGATTGATACCTTGGTCCAGTCCCTGTGGAATCGATACTTGGCTTACTTGAGCCACTTTACTACTTGTTCGACCACGTGCACTTGCGTGTAGTTATACCAAACAGACCGAACATTCATCTTATCGGGACGACCTCTGATAGTCATTTTGTTGATTCCATTGACTCTAAGATACCCTTTCCACTTGGAAAACATATAGGGTTTGTATTCACGTCACTCCGAATGAATTCTGAGGGTCCTTTTAAAGTTTAAGCAGTGACTGGTGCTAGGCAACTCGCGGTAGCGATCCAGAGACCGCTGAATTGAAATATGTTAATATGGGTATTTTTAATCTTGTTTTGATGAGTAGATCAAGTTTGTGATTTCATGGCAGCGGTTTGACGCACTGCGGAAGGGGAAAGCTTTTGAGTGATGGTTTGTAGCTTGTCATTCGATCGTGAAGTTGGTTATGATATTCTTTCTTTAGATTTGTGACTTTGTAGCATATTTTTTTAAGTTTCATGATATTATGGTGATCATGCTCAATACAACTCTCCCTTTTGTAGGAGTTGGCATTTGTAGTTGTCAAAAAATAAATTTCCAACGGATATCGGGGTCGAATCCCTCACAAAGTTTGCATAGATCAATAAAGAGTCATAGAGTAAATCAATTCGGCATGCATCATTGTTAATATTTTAACAAGGGGAAAATTGGGGGAAAATAGTAAGCTATAGAATTCTAATTTCAATGTGAAAATAAGGCAAGTTAATTATTCCAAGAAATGAGAATGAACTAGGGATGAGCTTTCGATGGGGGCGTCAATTGGATTGGGGTTAATTAACTAGTCTCAAATATCAATTACAACATGAATAGCGATGGCAAAGGCTACACTTGGTCTTTCTCAACCACTTGAGTGAATTTTCCTTGAGTTTTCTCAAACCCTAAGGTCTATACTATCAATAAGCCACCAAAAACATGAGGAAAAGCTGAATTCTCTCTTGCTTCAGCCCTTGAAAGGGTGATGAAAAGGACTTTTGACAATCTCTAGCTCAACCCCACATATCCATGACCCAAATCCTCAAAAATTCTTCCTCACCCAGATCTTACTCCTCTCTTTAAAGCAAAAGCAAGATAAGAAAAGTAAATTAATATTTGAAACTAATAATTATAGCAACAAACTTAGAGGAAACACTAGATTGATGCTTTGTAATTAAATTTAAGACTAAATCAACAACACCCAATCTATTCTAAACCCAAATCATGCACACGCCCCTAGAAATTAAATTATCAACTCATAGAAGAAGTTAAAGAGAAGATACCTATGGGTGATTCACTAACATTCATCGTAATTGAATAGAAATTTAAGCTTACAAATTTGCAACAATGGTGGGTTTAGCTCAATAATATCAAGAAGAAAAGAAGAACAATGTACTTTTGTACTTCTCTTTACTTCTCTCTACAATACTTCTTAGCTAAGATGTAGAAGTTATGAGATGGATGATTACATTTAGGGTAATTCTGCATACTTTCTTTTTTGTACAACTTTCCTCAAATTCCTTTCGAAGCTTCCACATTGAATCTATGCTAGAGTTGGACAATTTTACCCAATCAGCGACCAAGCCACTAGCGCGGCACCTACATTTTTTAGGTGCCCATTTGCCAGTTGCATGTCTCGTATAGGTCTTGAGAAGATTTGCTGGACTCTGTCTGCGGTTGCACCTGCATTTTGATGCCTGCCTATGCTTCGCAGATTCCCTTTAGCTCATGACCACTGCTTTCTGTGTTGCACTTGTGATTCGCAGGTGCCAATGTGCAGAATGCAAGTTCTTGCTTCCAACAAACTCTCTCTTTGTTAAATTTCTTTTATTTTCTTTTCTTAATCTAATACCTACAAAATTAAATATAAAAGACATAAAACCTTCCTAATTGATGTGAAAATCATGCAAAGGCTTATGCTTAAGACCCTAATGAGTTGGTATATTATCAACTCATCAAACACCCAAACATGACTCATTATTTTTCCTCAAGTAAGGCTTTCTCTCGCAACTAAGAATTGAATTAAGCATTCGCATCACAGGAGCTGCACAAAGGACTTCTAAAGCTTAAGACAACCCCAAAAATATCACACCGACTCAATAAAAATAAAAGACTCAAAACCTATTGCACAAACTCAATTGGTAACTGCAAGCATTTTGCATATCTCATTTTCATTATTTCATTTCAAAACAGTGGATATTTTAAATCAAAGCACTCTCAATAAGCATCTCAAGTCATTGAAAATTAACATTCAAGGTTTTCCCTAGAATTCAATGCACAACATGACTCATTCACAAGGAAGTGATACCACTCACAAAAAGAGAGAATCCCACTCATATTCATGCAATTCACACATAGATATTATAGAATAAAGCAAAGATGCTCAATCTCTCAAAGAAATTCAAGTGCATACACATTTAACCCATACGCTTGTCGTTCATGTAACTCACCACATATCTAGTAATGCTACACCAGTAATCACTAAGGACTTATGAGTCATAATTATGGCTAGGAGTAAGGATTGGACAAATTTTAGCTCTTAGTGACTAGATCCTCCCTAATGCCTTTTGTGAACACAATCAAACATCCCCCTACACTCGTGAGATTACTCCACCTTATCTCTCCTTATTCATCATTCACATTTTTCATTAAGAACCACCCTTGTAACATCTTGGATTCAATATTTAGCCTCATCTAAGCAAGAGATAGCTCCATTCAACCTTTCCTTTTCTTCTTTTGATTAAAGGTTTTTCAACCAACTATTTCATTCTTTTCATCAAGAAATTTTGTGCTACCTCACATTGAAACTTGACGTGACCGCAAGTGTACGGGTCATGCAAGTAATATAGTGGCTCTTTTTAAGAACCGGAATGTCGAACCCACAGGGCCTGGACCCATTCCTCTAACTATCCATTACAAGTGTGATCTTAAATACCAAAAAATGTTGGTTATAGAAGTTTTCGAGGGAGATTTTTAATTAAGTATAAATTTGGTCAATGAAATATTCTGAATGCACTCTAGGAGCAACATAGAGTTAAAACCAGATAATCATACGATGCTAAGATTTGCAATGGGTTAAGTATGCAACTATCGATTATTATTTCACATAATTAGAATTGCATGTTCATGGTCTTTCGAGCCTCTAAACACGACAAACTAGCCTCACTGAATCATTGTGAGCGAGGATGCTAATTTCTAGTTTGCGGGCAATTAATTATGTTTTGGTTTACGGGGAAACGATTAGGGACTTTCGTGTGTCTAACCATTTAACTCAACTTACCCTCACAACTACTTCTTCGAGTGGTGATGTGATAATCCTAAGTTGGTCTCTTAAAAAACCCCGTTTTATCAACCAAGCAAGGTGTTAGGTATATTTCTATCCTAACACAAAATTATATCGTGAGATACAAACATGCTCCTTACATTCTCATGTCCTGACCTAGGTAATTCTTTCTCAAGCAATTGCCCAAGCTAACATATATGATTTCATGGTGATCAATCATAAAAACAACCAACAATCCAGAATGCAAGACGAAAACAACAATCAATAACTTAATTCCAAAACAATTTCATAAAATCCCAATCATAATTCATGGCTTCAACCCTAGAGGAAGGGTTCTTGCCATTCATGTTCGTAAAACTAAAACTAACTACTACTAAACTAACATACTTACATGAATTTGGTAGATGAGAAGGGAATTTGACAAACCCTAGATGAGTTCTCCCACTTCTCCCTTCACTCCTAGGTAGTTTTCCAGAATAAAATCGTGACAAAATGGAATTAGGAGTTAAGGAACCTATTTATAATAAATGAGAAACGTGCATAATTTAGCCTGTCATGGAATGGCTCCGTGTCACGGAGTGTATCGCGGAGCACTGCCTTCGTGACAAGGAAGGTAACGCGGAGGCACACTGGAAATCAACAAATATCGACTCTAGGCAGCCCCTTGCCGCGATGCCCAGCGCGACACGTTGCTTGGGCAGCGCGATGGCATGCTGCTGGCGCGCAGCTGGCCTGGCGTGGCACGGTACTGGCATATCTACTCGCTTGCCATGCCTACTCCTTGCTGACTTCCGCTGATTTCTTCCGATTCCATTCCTTTCCTTCACCAACTTATAAATTAGTTCCTCCAAATCATTGAAACCTACAAAACAAGGACTAATCATGTTTGTTAGCACATATATTCACATTTATATAAAATTAAATGAAAATGTATAAAATAAAACAAGACTACATTAAGGTATAAAGCATCACTCGGGCATGCTATTTTTGCCCACGATCACCTACCCCACACTTAAAGTCTTGTTCGTCCTCGAACAACCTATTACATCTCATGCATATGGAGGCTCACCCATAACTCATTTAGCAAGAATATTCAAGTTACAGCTACAATGATTACGCAAGATAACAAGCTAAAAATAGAGCCTGCACAATTTGATCATTGAAGTGAAGTACAACTATGTTAAGACTTCTTAACCTCAAGAATCAATTCTCAATCTTAGCAAACTCATGCAAATCAACTGGTTAAGAAATCCCACATGAATTATATCCTTCATTCAACATGTGCCCTTCACGGAAAGAGAGTTACCCAATCACACGCAAAAACATTTTTTAAATCACAACATGTGTGGGTACATAAATAAAATTACACTCACTCTCACAAAGAATTCACATGCATCATGTAATGACCCATAAGCTTGCCCTTAGTGTTTTATTCCACTAATTTAAGGATGTATGAATGTAAGATCAAGTAGGACTTTTTAGGTTGTAATGTCACTCAGGTGCGGGTAGGTACTATTATGGCCAGTAATAGTGACTATCTTTCCTAAGCGCTTTAATACATCACGCCTTCATTACGAGCTTCCCTTTTATCACTTCACCTTTTTCTCCTTTCATCTTTCTTTTTTCTCTTTTGTTCCCCCATTTCTTTAGGCACTTTTAACTTATTAGTAAGGAGTTCTATAAGAAACTTTTCATTTATTTATTTTCTTACTCCCTACTAATACTCACCCGTATTCAACTAAGTGCACCCTCGACATTTCTCAACTTTTAAAATTGCTACTTTCCCTTCTTTTTCATTTTTTTCTCACTCCTTTACTCTTTCGGATTATTCACTTAAGCGCTTAGGAGTTTTGGATCAAATACAAGGCTAATGAAAGAAAAAGGATTAAGCTTATGTTGCAGCTATCAAAGAATAGGCTCAAGGCTCAATGGGGCTAACTAGGATTAATTATTCAAGGTAGGTAAAATGTGGGATGACATTTAGGTTCCTTCAAAGAAATGCCTAAATCATTTCCTACAATTCTCATCCTTCATTTCGTTTTATATACACATAAGGCAAGTTCTAGACATTCCACAAATAGCACAGAATACTAAAAAACCTTACACTCATGGCACATGCTCAAATCAAGACACATTTAGTAGACTCTAACTCAGCTAATCACAAGAATTTAGAATTAAGCTTCAATCATATTGAGTCAAATTCAAGAGCCTAAGTGTCTCACACAAAGTTATACACCTGCATGCTTCACACCGAACTTACTTGCATCTTACAATCACGTATAGCACATAACAAGAACATCAAGCACCAATTAGTTATGGTTTCAAAAACCCAACACCTACCGACTAATTTTTCCTCAAGACGGTCATCATCCATCCATCATTGGAAACAGTCCCTAACTATGACTAAAACATTATATACAAACAAAGGAAAGAAAAAGAAAATTTTTTTTCTTCGGTTCAAATACCCCCCGTCAGAAGAGAACCGAAAAGAAAAACCAACGGGTGATGAAGTCATGCTTGACTCATAAAACAATTTTCAAAATTCTTCTCACAAGCATTACATTCACCAAAAATCGTTAAGCACAAAAAAAATTAAAATTTTCTTGAAATTTACCTCACCCCACACTTAAATCATGCTATGTCCTCATAGCATCAAATTAACATTTAAAGGATGAGAAATACTCCCTAAGCCTCTATGCCAAGCTAAAAGCATGCTTTCCTTTCAGGTTTTCAGAGGTGGGTTTTCGACCCCATACTTCTTCTATTCCATGCTCTTTAGCTTCCACCTTCTCGGTACTTAGACTTCCCTCAATATGTGCTTAACTTTCCACCAAAAACACAAACAAAATGAACATAACAAAATCAACACAAAATCAAAATTACAAATTCTACCTGAGGTACCCTTGGGTTGCCTCCCAAGAAGCGCCTTATTTTACGTCGTGGCCCGATGTGGACTGTCCTTTTTAGGACATCCTCATACCTGGGTTCTCTTTCGAGAACCATCTCCTTTTCTTTTGCTGTTTAGAGGAAACAGCCTCCACTCTGTTCCTCTCTTTCTCCAACTTCTTCTCAATTTGAAGTCCTCTATCAGACTCGGGCTGAACACTTGACCTTGCCTTTGGCCGTGCACCTGTGGAATCCTCCACCCCACACTCATCCTCTGCCAACACACTAACCTGACAAAGGTTAGTGTAGTGTGCGGATTGGTTCATTTCTTGGTAAACGCGGAAGAGTTCTTCTTCATCTTCGACCCTCATTTTCAGGGTCCCTGCTCTCAGATCAATCACCGCTCCATCGGTGGCCATGAATGGCCGTCCCAAGATTAAGGGTACTGTTCGGTGCGTTTGCTAGGGGTTATAACCGACGCGCAAGTGCACGTGGTCAAACAAGTAATAAAGTGGCTAAGTAAGCCAAGTATCGATCCAAGTAGACTCAGGATAAGTAAAATTGCCTAAGTACACTATATGCTTATCTTACTTCTAATTATGCTAACAACAGCGTAACCAACAGTTAAATACGTTTTTGTTTATAAAATATATATGTACTAAAACTATTAACAATTATTTACTGTGAATTTAAACTATGGATATGAGCATGCCAAGGTTAAGAACGAGTAATGAATTCGATTACAATAATAATTTGGTTAATCTCTTCTTCATGTTGCTAGCCAAGAACATTAGCCTAGAAATTAAAACTCTCGTATTTAATTTCACTTTAGAATCATAAACCATTTGTCTACATTTCTGTGATCAAATGCAATTTATGAACTAGCAATACAATTCCGGTTCTTAAATTGACTAATACGACTTTCAAGTATATTTCTATCAGGAAAGCACATCAAAACCCAATTTTCCCAAATCAAGTTAAGAACAATACCCTATTAATTCACAACTTTCCAATTTCTTGCTCTCTAGAGTGAAATTGGACTTTTTAGATGTACATTAATGTCGGCCACACACTAATACAGTAAGAACAAGAATTAATAGAACAACATGAAAGAAGAAGAAGAAAACCATATCATTAACAATCAAAATTCATCACCATTGTTCAAAACCTTAGCAAGGAAGAGAATTAGCCACTCATTTGTGGATTGATCATCCTAAACCAAGTGTAAATCATACATACAATTGATTGAAAGAAGAAAGGAAGAGAAGAAATCTCTTAGCTTTTTCGTCCCTCAACTGCTCCTAACCCACGTCCTTGCTCCACCAAGTCTGAACTAATTAAAATAAACCTAAATGTGCTATTTATACTAGTGGGAATTTTTTCCCGGAATAACAAGCAACGTGTCACGGTGGCCATCGCGGAGCACTGCCTCCGTGACACGGCGTGGACGCGGACCTTCACTGGAAATCCAGGGTCCGGTAAATTAGCCTCAACGTGGCACGGAGGCCAACGCGGAGGCCTATCTCCATGCCACGGAGCTATCGCGAGGCCACACTGGAATTTGCCATTTAATTTCCTCTCCAGGCAGTGTGCCTCCGCGATGGTAGCATGGCACGGATCCATCGCGGAGCCCCTATACTTTGTGCATTCCAATGTCTTTTCCACTCTCGCATCCAAGTCCAACTCCAATATAGTTCCAACATGCATTTTAGCTCCTAAAAATCATATTTACCTGCAAAACAAATGCTAATCATGTTGGTTAGTATAAATTCACATTTTATTACCAACTACATGAGAATATATACACATTGCACAACAAACAAGGTAAAAATGATACGTTTGAGTATCACTTGGGCATATAAATCTGCCCAAGATCACTTACCCCACACTTAAATCCTTGTTCGTCCTCGGACAACACATACCCAACTCATGCAAATTACATCCCAACCTTTGTCACTATGGTGCAACAATTTACGCTACTGTCATACCGAGTATTCAATTTTTTTGCAAATCATCACGAAAACATGCTTGGTCTTACGATGCAATGACCTTTAATACATCAAGACTTCCTAGACATTTAAGAATTGATTCTTGATATCAGCAAACTCATGCAAATCAGCTAATCAAGAAATCCGACACGAAAATCAATCTTTCATCAAGCATGTGCCCTCACACTCAAGAGAATCTTCCCCTTTATGTTCATGCAGCACACAAACATTCAAGTAGGGGCATATAAAAATTAATTTCACTCACTCTCCCAAGAGAATTCACATGCATCATGTCATGACCCATAGGCTTGCCCTTAGTGTATTACTCCACTAATATAAAGAAATGCAATATAGGATCACGTAGGACTTTAATGGGTTGTAACGGGGCTATAGAACTAATATATACTGGATTAGCCAATAATAGTCGCTAGCATCCTTAAGCGCCTTTTTAACACATTCCCATTGACTCATGGACATTGTTCCTCTCTTTTCTCTTTTTCTCCCATTCATGCTGGTTTACTTTTGTACAGCCCATTTCATCAAACATACTTGACACAAAGCAAAGGGTTTTCATGTACCCTCAATATCATTTGATTATCACAAGTGCCTCTTCCACATCATCTTTTCTTTCCTCACTTTGCTTTTCTTTTTCTTTTCACTCTTTTCACTCTTTGACACTTTGGGAAAAATTCTATTTTCTTCGTAAGCGCTTAAGAGTTTTGTATAGACTTTTACAGCTAATGAAAAGAAGGAATAAAGCTTAGTTTATACAATTTTAGACAAAAGAAAGAAAGAATTGGCTAAAGGCTCAAAGGGCTGACTAGGGTATACAATCACATAAAAAGGTAGAGTATGACAAGAAAAAAATAGAAACTCTCGGTTAAAACAAAGAAATGCCTACATCCTTTCCAACACTACACCTCCTTCATTTCGTTTTGTCCACACACCAGGCAAGTTCTAGACACTTCACAATAGCATGGAATAACAATACCTCACTACACACTTCATGCACATGCTCGAATCAAGATGTATTCATAGACTCTTGAATTAGCCAATTACAGGAATTCAAGAATTAAGCCTCAATCATATCGAATCAAATTCTATAGCCTAGGTAACTCAACATATTTACAAAATTGCATGCTTTCAAACGAATCACTTTCACATTTTGAACATCAGTTACAACACGCAATGAAATTTTGCAACCATAAAGCAACTACAGGTTCATTGATGCAATCCACCAAAGAGAAACTAAAAACAAATTAAAAATCCTACTCCTACCAACTATATTTCCCTTAAGACAGTCGTCATCCATCCATCATAGGGAACGGTCACTAACTATGACATCAGTTCAATGGGACTATTCTCGGAAAAAGAACCGAAAACAAACTCCAAGAAACCCAAAAGAATAAAAACCAAAAAATAAATTTTGCAACACTTCGATCATTTCGATAGAAAAATATTTACAACATATTTTGATAAGTGCAAAACATTTTCGCAAAAATTTTTTTTTGAAAATTATCGATCATTTTGATAAGAAAGAAATATTTACAAACTATTTACAGCATTCACAAAATATTTACCTTGGCAACCATAGCTTTGCATAACACACATCAGTAACCACAAAAAATATACAGCTACAACACAAATCAGTTCACAACAGGGAAACACAAACATACATACGAACCAAGGAAAAAGCATACAGCAGATTAGAGCCTAAGTCCCAGCACCTATCTACTCCCCACACTTAAATCGAACACTGTCCCCAGTGTTCATAAAAATACAAAGCACAAAATTTTGGGTGGTGGAACTCCCTGCTCAGTCGAAATATTCGACTTCTTCATCCGGTGCTGCTGCCTCGTCGCCCATATCTGAGTCAGCTCCATCGTCATCATCGGACTCCACATCAGAGTCCTCACGACGTGTCTCTTCGTCAGTAGGGACATTGTCATCAGTAGGCTCCACGAAGGCTGGTCCCACTCGGCATAAGGCTCTGGCATTCTCGCCAAATGTGTAATCCAGCTCCAACTGCCATAACTCTTCCTCGGTGGCTGGTCTCCCACCAATCCGTAGCTGAAGCATCTGCATGCCGAACATACGTGCCATGTACTGATCGTCACGAGCATGTCGCTCGCCCAAAGTCAGCACTGGCCCGTGTGTGGTTTCGGGGCCTTAGTCTTTGTCACATCGAGGGCCCTCCGCTCCAACTGCGGGATGTAGTCCAAGGCTTCTTCCTCGACATCGAGGCCTCGGAGGAAGGTGGTGATGAGTCCGCCAAACCCGTATCTGTGGCCCTGGTGTAGCCTGGCTCTGTTCATGGCGGATATAATTACCGCCCCAACGTTAATCTCAAGCCCTTTCATAAGGGCATACACCAAGCAGACACGGTCCCGAGTCACATCCGTCATGTGAACTCCCGGGATCAAGCAAGAACATACAATTTTCAGCCATATTCTGGCCTCCCTATTCATCTGCGAATAAGGCAGAGTCTGGTGGTAACCCCTCTCCTTATGTCTACTCCATCGGGCTGTGGATCGAGCCCCACACAACGTACGTCTGATGTCGGCGTATGGTGGGGTGATGTTTAGCTGGCGGAGAACGTGAGCGTCTGTGTCCCGCGCTCCAACGATGGCATTGAACTGCTGGGGTTCCAGAGTGACAATCTACCCTCTGATTTTTATTGTGTGGCTTCTGATGGCCGGGTTCCAATTTGCGTAGAACTCCCGGACCAAATGTAGGTTGCACTCCTTGGGCTCCTGAAATATAAAGCTGAGCCCAGCTGCTTCAATCCTCTGCACAATACGAGGGAACTCCTGTGCTAGTGGTTCCCGTGCAATATGTTCCTCCGGGAAGTATTTGCTTTCCTTATGCTTAGCATACCACTTCTTCCCTTCCTCCGTTACCCACATTGTTCTGTATTGGCGGCGTTGGCCGCGCGGAACAGCTGGTGCAGCTGGGACTGCAGTGCCCAGTCTCATTCGCTTTCTACCGGTGCCAGAAGTAGAAGCACCCTTGCCCTTATCTTGCCTACTCGCCATTGTACCTGTCAATATACATAAACAAGCACAACGTTAAGCTAAATACATGTTAACTTCGGCTTAGGTCGGGTTACACAACGTTTACCCCACACTTAGTCCTTAGCTAGTTTTACAAAACTACAGCAAGGAAAACTCTATTTACACCAAAGACAACAACTATACTATTTATGCTTAGTGCGTTCACAAAAATTTCGACAGCATAACGCTTAGCATACTACTCAGACTTCATACAACTAATTCCAATCCTACTATCGCTAACAATTCAACCATCGCACAAGCAATTAAAACAAAAAAAATAAAAACAAAGACAAAACATTCTATATACAAACGAATCCAAATAATCAAACCAATTTACACAATTTTCGCACTTTCCCAAAAATTCGAGAATTCATCGTCTTTTAACATTCATACAATATTTACACGACTTATCTCAATTTACAAACACACCCCGACATCTAATTTACCGAATTATCAAGTCACCCAAGTCAAATTCAACAACCCATGCCCTAGAATACAATTCTACAATCAAATTCGAATTTTTTACGTAATCGATAAGTTCAAACGCTATTTAGAACAATACGAACATATATCCATCACAAATAACTCAACATCATGTTAAATTTCTCCTTAGGGTGATATATCTCACCTCACATGCCCAAAGTCGACTAAAATCGCCAAAAATTTGAGAGAAACGAGGAAAACATACCTTTGAATTGAAGAACCAAAGAAACTTGATGAATTCCTTGCCTAGTAACGTGGCACGGTGCTTGGGGAGGGGGAAATGGGTGTTTTGGTCGCGGAAGGGAGAGGGAATGGGGAGATTTGGGCGAAAATCGGGGGTTTATTTAAAGAAAACACGCGGGTCACCCGGCAACCCAGTATGACCCGGCACCAAATGTAAGGCAACGTGTCACGGAGGGCATTGCGGAGCCCCTCCTCCGTGACACGGAGCCAACGCGTTGGCTTACTGGAAATTTTTAAAAAATCCGGATTTTGCCTTCAACGTGTCACGGAGGGTAACGCGGAGCTCTACCTCCGTGACACGGAGCCAACGCGCCAGTGCACTGTTTCTTCCATTAAATTATTTTTTCATACCTTGCCTTATTCTTCCCAATTCCATGCATATTTGTCTCCGTTAGACCTGAAAATCACCTCACTAAACAAAATTGGTTAGATTAATAGATTTCCCTAACTAAAATGAAAAATATTAACTAAAACAAGAATCTAAACCTAATCAAGAAAAGAAAAGATAAAAATAAAACTTATTTACACTAAAAAAAAGAAAGAAAAAAAAATATTTTTCACGGGTTGCCTCCCGTGCAGCGCCTGGTTTACCGTCGCGGCTCGACGTCCTTTATGCTCATTTATATACCAAGGTGATGGAAGATTTGTCACGATCGTTGTCCTCCCCCCAGTAGTTCTCAACCTTATCAGGTGGCCTTCCAATTAAATCTCGGGAATCATTCATCTGATTTGCATTCCCATGATCAATCACATTGATCACCGAGAGTTCTTCATTCACCGTCGGGAGCTTAGGTGCTTTGTACACATCGAATACTTCGACCTTGTCATGTGCTCGCATTGTAAGTTGACCCGCAGCTACGTCAATTAATGCTTTTTCGGTTGCCAAAAAGGGTCGTCCCAAAATAAATGGGACTTCAGCATCTGGTTCAAAGTCCAGAACAATAAAATCGATCGGAAAAATAAGGGAGCCCACTTGCACTTGAACATCCTCAACAATGCCATCCGGCTTAGCTAAGGATCTGTCTGCTAATTGCAAGATTACAGTTGTAGGTCTAGGACTCCCTAGGCCTAACTTTCACTCCTAGGTAGTTTTTCAGAATAAAATCGTGACAAAATGGAATTAGGAGCTAAGGAACCTATTTATAATAAATGAGAAACGTGCATAATTTAGCCTGTCGTGGAATGGCTCCGTGTCACGGAGTGTATCGTGGAGCACTGCCTCCGTGACACGGAGGTAACGCGGAGGCACACTGGAAATCAACAAATATTGACTCTAGGCAGCCCCTTGCCGCGATGCCTGGCGTGGTACGCTGCTTGGGCAGCGCGATGGCATGCTGCTGGGGCGCAGCTGGCCTGGCGTGGCACGGCGCTGGCGCATCTACTCGCTTGCCATGCCTACTCCTTGCCGACTTCCGCCGATTGCTTCCGATTCCATTCCTTTCCTTCACCAACTTATAAATTAGTTCCTCCAAATCATTGAAACCTACAAAACAAGGACTAATCATGTTGGTTAGCACATATATTCACATTTATGTAAAATTACATTAAAATGTATAAAATAAATTAGATAAACAAGACTACATTAAGGTATAAAGCATCACTCGGGCATGCTATTTTTTCCCACGATCAAAACTCACATTTTTCCCTTTTATGCACACCCCCAAACTTAGGCTTTTGTGTATATTTCATTTCATTTCCTCATCTTTTCCCATGTCTTTGTGCTTCAAGCCCCATTTTTCTATCATCACTAGAAATTAGGAAGGATGGGTCCTAAAGAAGAGGATTAAAAATGTTAATAGGCTTGTGATGCTGTTTCCAAGAAAAAGGGTTAAAGGCTCAAACACTGGCTAGAAAGGTTTGATGTTCGATGATGTCATTTTTTTGGTGAAGTGACTATCAAAGAAGGCCTAAGATCATTTTCTATGTGCAGCTACATCTATAATTTTGTATTGAATCACACTCTGGGAAAGTTCCAGGCAATGTGCACACACAAGAATCAAGTAAAAGGCCTCACCACACAAGGAATCACACTTCTAGGAGTTTAAATATTTTTCACAATCAAATCAAAGGCATGACTTTAGACAAGCCAACTTGCAAATCAAGAAGCCAATCAAGAAATGTTGTAATTCGTGGCAAGAGAGTGCTCATTCTTAAGTTCAAAATTCATTGTTGTGCGATAAAAAAATTTGGTGGTACCAATAAAAGTAAACACAACAACGACTCAAAAAATATGGAATTTTTCGTTAAGAAAGTCGCCTCTCAATCTATCATAGAAAAATGTTACTTGGTTCGACAAAAAAGAGAAAAGAAAGAAAATTTTTCTCCTCGGGAAAGAGCTGCGGTATAAAAAAATCCCTTGGAGTGTATTGCTATCTGTTAAAAACAAAGGTTATTTTCAAAGCACGAGTAAATAATTATTTAGAATGCAAGACCAAACCATCAATGGTACTTCACAATAAAGAAAAATAAAAATTTCAAAACAGGCCCGACAAGGGCATTCACTCATCCTAGAAAATCAAACTAAATAATCAAAAGTATCAACAAGAAAAGGAAAACAGGCCCGACAAAGGCAATAAGAGTCAACACAAAAAATAAGGAAATAAAGATAGCACTCCCCATCCCCAACTAAAAATATTACATTGTCCCCAATGTGTAAATTCAAAATAAGGATGGGCAAGAACTTCCTGAAGTAGCTACTCCTCATCATCAACATCATCATTGGTTTCCTCAGCTCCTCCATCATCATCTCCATGTTCAGCCTCATCATTCTCCCCTAAGCTTGCAAACAAGTTGGCAATAGGGCCTCGGGCTGTGCGTGGGGCAGCCATGGTTCATCAAGAAAGCTCATATTTGGTTCGGCCATGGGTGCCCTACTTCTCACTTCTCTCACGTTAGCAATGAGAGATGAAATAGCTCCCTCAACTACATCAACTCAGGAGTACAACTTGTTCAAGCTATCAGAAAACACCCTTCATCACTTTCTTGACTTAGTGTTGTACGAGAGCTAGCAGATTTTGGGCCAACCTTCTGAGTTGTTTGTCAAGAGCGTACATCATTTCAGCCAGCTTTTGGAGCCCACTCATCCTTGATGAAAGTGGTGGAGAGGATCCATGTAGTGGCACCTCTTCAGAAACATGTTCCTATACCTTGGCGTTTAGCTCGTTGAGGTCGGGAGCCAATGAGGCTTCATTGAGGTCATGGGTGGTGGAGCCTTCCGGGATATCCAAGGGTTACAACCTTTTCCTCTTTCTCTTATGAATATCAGCGTCCCTCTTCTTGTCGACACCAACCATACTGATGGCAGAGCTGGGCTTTTAATTCGCGAAATAAGGGACCCCTGCCCATGCACATTGTAGGATGATGAGAATCGGGTAAGGCATGAAAAGTCCTTGAAGCCATGCTTTCTCATCATTTTTGCGCTGACCACTTCATCGAAGTTGATAGGCATTCTAGACATGATGCAAGCTGCTGGCCTCAATGTGAATTCATTAAGCATTTTTGGAGGGCATGAGGCGATAGCACACAAACTCTAGCCACAATTTTTCTTCAAATTTGAGGTGTTGCCATGTAATTTCTCCTCCCTCAGTAGCCCAAAGAGGTTTACTATTGGAACTAATTCCGGCTACCCACTCTAGTTGATTATCCTTATCAGCCACTCTTGCGGCAGAATCAGTTCTTGGGTCAATTTCATCATCCCAATAAATAGAATTGCTAGCATCTAGGGTGATATCTACTTCCACTCCACGGACCATGACTGATGGAAGACAAGGGACCTCATCCACTATCCCTACGTGTTTCATGGAATCTTTTATTTCTTGATATGAGGCATAAAATTCCACCTCCAATTTAGGGAAGAATCCAGGTAAAGCATCTGTGATGGTCTGCCAGAGCCTCTAATCAAATTTCTTGTTGATGTTGGGGAAATCATCCCCTAGCCCTTCTAAATCAAATCTTTTCTAAAGAGTAGTGACTGACTTTGAAACTTGAGGTTCTACTCCATTATGTTAGACATACAAAATATTATAGCATCACAACCGTTGCTTAGGTTTTGCGGTTCGGTTGCCTTACACTTCCCTTTGCTCTTTCAGGAGGTTAAGGCCTTCCCCTTCTCTGTTCTTTTGGATGAAGTCATGTTCTTGCAAGACCATGTGAGTTCCATACACAAACCAACAATTTTGTTGTATTTTTAAAACAGAAAGTAAAAGAAAAATAATTGTGCTAAGCTAAAAGATAAAAGAAAAAGAGATTGGACATCCATAAAAAATGGAACACAATTGTCTAATAATTGGAAGCCCCTATGCCAGACCTGTGTTTCGCAGGTTAAGACCCGTGGTTCATGATCTTGGGAAAATTTATATGCCCAAGTGATACTCAAAAGTATCATTTTAGCCTTGTTTATCTATCAATGTGTATACATTCTCCTGTAATTGGTAATAAAATGTGAATTAATACTAACAAACATGATTAGCATTGTTTTGTAGGTAAAATGTAATTTCGGGAAGCTAAAATACATGTTAAAGGATATCGGGGTTGGACTTGGATGCGAGCACGGGACAAGGCATTGGACAGCATAAAATAAAGGGGCTCCATGATGGAGCCATGTCACGCTGCCATCGCGGAGGCCTTCTTCCTGGATGGGAATTTTTAGCCCAATTCCAGAGAGGGTACGCGATGGGGCCGTGGCACGGTGGCTTGGCTCCGCATTGCACGCCGTGCCACGTTGGGCTTTACTTCCTGGAGCCCCAGTTCCAGTGAAGGTCCACGTCCGTAGCGTGTCACGGAGGCAGTGCTCCGCGATGCACTCCGTGACACGTTTCTTGTTATTCCGGGAAAAATTCCCACTAGTATAAATACAACACTTAGGTTCATTTTTTAATATTCTAACTTGGTGGAGCAAGAACGTGGGTTACAGGCAGTTGAGGGGACGAAATTATCAGGGTTTTTCTCTCTTTCCTTCTCCTTGTATTCAATTGATTGTATGTTTAACACTCATTTAACGATGTTTAATCCACAAATGAGTGGCTAATTCATCTTCTTGCTGAGGTTATGAACAATTGTGATGAAATGTGATCATTGATTCTTTGGTTTTTCATCTTTTCTTCCATGGTTGTTCTATTAATTCTTGTTCTTACTACATTAATGTGTGGCCTATGTTAATGTATATCTAAAAAGTCCGATTTCACTCGAGAGAGCAAGAAATTGGAAAGTTGTGAATTAATAGGATATGATCTTTACTTGGTTTGGAAAAATTGAGAATTGATTTACCTTCAGGATAGAAATATACCTGAAAGTCGTATTAGTCAATTTAGGAACCGGTTTTGTATGGCTAGAACATGAATTGCATTTAATCACAGAAATGTAGGTGGATAGTTCATGATTCTTAAGTGAGGTTAAATACTGGAGTTTTAATCTCTTGGAAAATGTTCTTAGCTAGCAATCGGAGGAAAAGACTAACCAAATTACATCGATAATTAATTTCATTACATGTTCGTTTAACCTCAGCATGCTCTCATTCATAGTTCAGACTCAAATTAGATAATTGTTTTAGCTTTAGCATAAAACTTATAAAACAAAATATCAAACTCTTGGTTACACTGTTGTCTGCATTCTTAGAATTGAAATATAGTACACTTGAGCAGATTGCACTTCATCCCAGTCCCTGTTGGATTGATACTTGGCTTACTTAAGCCATTTTACTACTTGAACGACCACATGCACTTGCGTGTGAGTTTTTTACCCATATAACACCCCGAAAAAGTTTTTGGCGCCGTTGCCGGGGATTGGCAATTGGTGAATTTGTCTTAAGTGTTAATTTACTGTATTTTTATTTTCTTAGTGTTGACAACTTGGTCTTAGCCTGTATTTTGCAGATTTAATTTATGTTGAACACTGGCAAGAGACAAGGAGCTGGTGGACTCGTATATAGAGCCAGAAAGAATATTTCACAGTAAGCGAAGAGAAGCTCTAGAAAGAAAGCTGCAGTTGCTCAGACAGACGATCATGGAGCAACAACAGAATCCACCGGTAGTACGGGCAGTGTTAGTGCCTGAAGAAGTAGCAGCTCGGTGGGTTAGCGAGGTGGCAATCCCACATGCTAATAATGTCACATCTATCATCCGCAAACCTGAGCCAGGAGGGAGGTTCGAACTTAAGCAGAATATGGTGCAATTGCTGCACACTAGCGGGCAGTTTACCGGTCTCCCTCATGAAGATCCACAGCAGCATCTCCAAAATTTTTTGGAGATAAGTGACACTTATATCCCCGCTGGAGTGTCATCAGATTATGTCCGGCTTACATTGTTCCCATTTTCACTATTGGGAGAAGCCAAGAGGTGGTTGAAAGCTGAGCCACCGAATTCTATTTCTACGTGGGATGATCTTGCAAGGAAATTTTTGATACGGTTTTTGCCCTCCAGCAAAACAGCAAGACTCAGAAGTCAGATTCTAAGTTTCAAACAGAGAGAGGGAGAGAATTTATATCAGGCCTGGGAGAGATTCAAATCCATGTTGCGGGATTGTCCTCATCATCATCAGTCCAATGATGTCCTGGTGCACACTTTTATAGAGGGTTTGGAACCCCACACAAAAATATTGCTAGACTCAGCAGCTGGAGGACAAGAGCTGGAGAAAACGTATGAGGAGCTGTATACCTTGTTGAACCATATTTCGCAGGGCAATCCGGAATGGAATGCTGATTCATCAAGAGGCGGGACAAGGAAAGTAGCAGGAGTGCTAGAAGTGGATGGGTTTACAGCTATTGCTGCACAGATAGCTGCATTACAAAATCAACTTAACACCCACCTCAAAAACATGACAATGAACCAGCCTCAAGCCCCAGTGAATGTTGTGCAGCAGATGTGGTGTGAAGTGTGTGGAAGCAGTGAGCACTCAGCTGAGTGTTGTGGAGCCAATACTGACTCGGTAAACTTTGTGGGAAATGTGCAAAGGAATCACCAACAGTATGGTAATAGCTACAATTCCAATTGGAGGAATCACCCTAATTTCTCCTGGGGTAGCAACAACCATCAGGGGCAAAGTTCGGGTCAGGGTGTGCAAAGGAACCAAGGAGGGCAGCAGAATTATCAAGCACAATTCAGAAACAACAATGCACATCCTCCACCACCATTACCTAGCATTGAGGAGATGTTCAAGACCATGATAGCTAACCAAGCTCAATTGTAGGCTGACTATGTGAAATTGGCAGCCGAAGTGAAAAACAACCAGTTAGCTACCAAGGCACTTGAATATCTATTTGGGCAATTTGCTGGAGCCCAAAACACAAGGCCTAGAGGAGGACTTCCGAGCGACACAGATCCCAATCCCAAGCAGGTGAATGTAGTGACCACAAGGAGTGGTTTGCAACTGAAAGAGGTGGAACCAGAAAGACCACCTCAATAATCGGGAGCAGCAAAAGTTGAGAGGGAGCAAAGTACTGAAAGGGGGAAGACTAAGGAAGCTGAATCAGAAAGACCACCACCCCCGTTCCCTCAAGGATTAAAGAAACACAAGGAGGAGGCGTGTTTTAAGAAATTCATGGAGGTGCTGAAACAGGTACATATTAACTTACCTCTTGTTGATGTTTTGCAGGGAGTGCCGAAATATGCTATGTATATAAAGGACATCGTGGCAAACAAAAGTCGGTTGACTGAGTATGCTACGGTGGCTCTAACGGAGGAGTGCACTTCCCGAATTCAAAACAGACTACCTACAAAGCTCAAAGATCCTGGAAGCTTTACTATACAGATTACTATTGGGCAGAGCATTCGAGCTCGTGGATTGTGTGATTTGGGAGCGAGCATAAATTTGATGCCGTCATCGGTATTCAAAAAGTTGGGTCTAGGGAGTCCTATACCCACAACAGTAATCTTGCAATTGGCGGATCGGTACTTAGCCAGACCTGATGGCATTGTGGAGGACGTTCTGGTGCAAGTTGGCTCCCTGATTTTCCCGGTAGATTTTGTCGTGCTGGATTTTGAACCAGACGCGGAAGTCCCATTTATTTTGGGACGTCCTTTCTTGGTGACCGGGAAAGCACTAATTTACGTAGCTACGGGGCAGCTAACAATGCGAGCACACGACAAGGTGGAGGAGTTCGATGTGTACAAGGCACCCAAGCTCCCGATGGTGCACGAAGAACTCTAGGTGATCAATGTGATTGATCAAGGCGATAATGAGCAGAGTAAGGATTCACGAGAGTTAATGGGAAAACCACCAGAACGGTGTGAGCACTACTGGGGGGAGGACGGTGATCGAGAGAAATCATCCATTACCCTAGAGGACAACTGAGCTTAACGACGTCGAGCCGCGACGGTAAACCAAGCGCTGCACGGGAGGCAACCCGTGGAAAATTTTTTCTCTTTGTAAAGTGTAAATAGATTTTTCTTTTTCTTTTTCTTGATTTACAACAAAATTTTTCGTTTTAGTTTTTGTTTTTATTTTTAGTTAGAGTGAAACCTATAATTCTAACCAATTTTGTATAGTGAGATGAATTTCAGGTCAAATGGAGAAAAATATGCAAGGAATCGCAAAGGAAAATTCGAGGTATGAAAATTAACAAAAAGTGGAAAAACAGTGAGCTAGGGCGATAGCTCCGTGTCACGGAGGGGGATCTCCGTGTTACCCTATGTGACACGTTGAGGTATAATCCGGATTTTTTTTAAAATTTCCAGAACAGGCTCGCGACGGCTCTGTGTCACGGAGGCAGTGCACCACGATGCACTCCGTGACACGTTGCCGTGTATATCCCGACGGGTCACACCGGGTCGCCGGGTGACCCGCGCGATTTTTCTACTTTTTAACCCTGAAAACCCCTTTCTTTTCCTTATTTTTCACTCACTTCGTGACCAAACTCCCCAAAACCCATCCCCCTTCAACGTGACATGGAGTAGGCTAAGAAAATCATCAAGTTTGCTTCAATTCTTCAACTTCAAGGTATGTTCTTCGATTTCATCTCATTTCTTGTTGATTTTCTTCAATATTGAGCATGTGAGGTGAGCTAAGTCTGCCCTAAGTAGAAATTAATCATGAATTCAATTGAATTGTTGTTGATGAATGTTAGGAATGTCATTATGATTGCTTGAACTCGTTAATTGCATAATTCAATCGCATTTTCTTGATACTATCATTTCTAGGGCTTGTTTTTTAATTTGAAGTGGAAAATGTAGTGAACTTGTGAAATTCATGCCGGGATGTACATATTGAATGAGATGAGTCGATGTACTAATTGTTAGGATGATTGATAGAACGACGGATTCTCGGGCTAGGGGAATGTTGAAATTTGCAAGAATTGGGTTGGTTGTATAGGTTCGTGTAGATAAATTCTTGTTGTTGTTTTCATTTCTTTGTTTTTTCCTTGCTAAGTGCGATGGATTAAAAGGTTATCGATGGTGATGATTGTGGTTAGCTGTACGAAGTCTAAGTAGTACATAGAATATATACCGTCGAATTCTTCGTATGCACTAAGCATGTCTGTAGGTTGGTTGTTTATTTGTGTAAATAAAGATAATCTTGCCTGTATGTTGTAACTTTAGCTAAGGACTAAGTGTGGGGTAGCTTAGCTTAACCCGACTTTAGTCGAAGTTAATATCCATTGGCTTAACATTGATCTTGTCTACTTGGGTGACAGGTAAAATGGCGAGCAGGCAAGAAAAAGGGAAAGGCGCATCAACTTCTGGCGCCGGAAGGAAGCGAATCAGACTGGGCACAGCAGTCCCAACAGCACCAGTAGTTCCACGCGGCCAATGCCGCCAATACGGAACAAGATGGGTGACGGATGAGGGGAAGAAGTGGTACGCAAAGCACAAAGAAAACAAATACTTCCCCGAGGAGCATATAGCACGGGAACCATTGGCACAGGAGTTCCCTAGGATTGTACACCGGATCGAGGCAGCTGGGCTCAAGTTCATCTTTTAAGAGCCCAAGGAATGCAACCTGCACCTGATTCAGGAATTTTATGCCAACTGGAACCCGACTATCAGAAGTCACACCATCAAAATCAGAGGGCAAATAGTCACAGTTGAGCCCCACCACCTCAATGCCATCATAGGAGCGCGGGTCACAGACGCCCACATGCTCCGACAGCTGAACATTACCCCACCGTATGCGGACATCAGACGCACATTGTGTGGGACCCGATCGACAGCTAGATTGAGCAGACACAAAGAGAGGCGCTACCATCAGACTTTGCCCTATTCATAGATGAACAGGGAAGCCAGAATCTGGCTGAAGATTGTCTGTTCCTGTCTAATCCCAGGGGTACATATGACAGATGTAACTCGGGATCGAGTATGCCTGGTGTACGCCCTGATGAAAGGGCTGGAGATCAACGTGGGGGCGGTGATTATCTCCGCCATGAAGAGAGCCCGGCTGCATCAGGGGCACAGGTACGACTTTGGTGGACTACTCACCACCTTCCTCAGGGGCCTAGATATCGAGGAAGAGGCCCTTGACTATATCCCACAGATGGAGCGGCGGGCCTTATATGTTACTAAAACTAAGGCACCCGGCACCACCCACGGGCCAGTGCTTACACTTGGCGAGCGACACGCTCGTGATGATCAGTATATGGCTCGCATGTATGGGATGCAAATGCTCCAGCTGAGGATAGGCAGGAGGCCGGCGACAGAGGAGGAGCTATGGCAGCTCGAGCTAGACTACCCCTTTGGCAAGAACGCCAGGGCTCTATGCCGAGTGGGGCCAGCATTTATAGAGCCCACGGATGATGACGTCTCCACAGACGAGGAGACACGTCAGGAGGACTCCGATGTGGAGTCCGAGGATGACGACGGGGGTGATTCGGACATGGGAGATGAAGCAGCAGCACCTGACGAAGAAGTGGAGTACTTTGATTGATTAGGGAGTTCCACCACCCGATTTTGTGCTATTTTAATTTTTGTGAACACTGGGGACAGTGTTCGAAGCTAAGTGTGGGGTGGGAGTTGTTAGGTGCTGGTTGTGTTGTTATGTATGTATGCTCTAATCTGTTGTCGTGCCTATTAAATTTGGTTGTTCCCTATGATTTGTGAATTGTTAAGTTGCTGTTCTATATTGTAAATTTATGTGAAATTGTTGTGTGTTGCTCAATGTTGCTAGCTGATTTTTTTACATATTTTTGTTATCAAAATGATCGATATTTTCAAATTTTTTTTTACTTCTTGGGTTTCTCGGCATTTGTTTTCGGTTCTTTTACCGAGAATGGTCCCATTGAACTGAAGTCATAGTAGTGACCGTTCCCTATGATGGATGGATGACGACCGTCTTAAAGGAAATGTAGTCGTTAGGAGTAGATTTTGTTTTAGCTTAGATTTTTTTAGTTGTGTTTTTTCTTTGGTGAGTTACATCCCAAAACCTGGAGTTACTTTATGATTGTGAAATTCTGGTTGCGTGTTGTACATGATATTTAAAATGCAAAGGTGATTCGAATGAAAGCATGCAACTTTGTAAATATGTTGAGATACCTAGGCCATAGAGTTTGATTCAGTATGATTGAGGCTTACTGCTTGAATTCCTGTAATTAGCTGATTGAAGAGTCTGTGAATACATCTTGAGTTGAGCATGTGCAAAAAGTGTGAAGTGAGGTGTTGTTATTCCATGCTGTTGTGAAATGTCTAGAACTTGCCTGGTGTGTGTATGAAACGAAATGAAGGAGGTGTATTGTAGGAAAGGATGTAGGCATTTCTTTATTTTAACCGAAAGTTTCTATTTTTCATTGTCGTACCCACCTTGATTGTATACCCTAGTTAGCCCGTTGAGCCTTTAGCCTATTATTTTTTATTTTGTCAAAAAGTATAAACCGAGCTTACTCTTTTTCTTTTCATTAGTCCTAAAGTCGATACAAAACTCTTAAGCGCTTAAGAAGAGAAAATCATTTTCCCAAAGTGTCAAAGAGTGAGAATGGTGAAAAGAAAACGAAAAGCAGAGTGATAGAAGAAAAGAAAAGGTTAAAGCTGCACTTGTTATAAATAAACTATAATGAAGGTGCATGAATAATCTTTGTTGTTGTGTCAAGTGTGCTTAATAAGATGGGCCAAACTAAAGAAAAACATCAAGAATGGGAGGATGGAAGAAGAAACAATGTCCACGAGTTGATGGGATGTGTTGAAAAGGAGCTTAAGGATGCTAGTGGCTATTATTGGCTAACCCAATAATTACTAGTTCCGTAGCTTGCATTACAACCAGTTAAAGTCCTATGTGATCTTACATCGCACTTCTTTATATTAGTGGAGTAATACACTAAGGGCAAGCTTATGGATCATGACATGATGCATGTGAATTCTTTTGGGGGAGAGAGCAAAATTGTGTTTACATGCCCCTGCTTGAATTTTTGTGAGTTCATATGACCAAAAAGGGGAAGATTCTCTTGTATTGTGAGGGCACATGCTTGATGAGAGATTAATTTTCGTGTCGGATATCTTGATCAGCTGATTTGCATGAGTTTGCCAATATCGAGAGTCGATTCTTAAGTCTAGGAGGTCTTGATGTATTGAAGGTCATTGCATTGATAGGACCATGCATATTTTCTTGATGATTTGCTGTATTGAATAATCGGTATGACCGCAGCCTAAATTGTCAAACCAAAGTAGCGAGGTTGGGATGTAAATTGCATGAAGTGTAGGATTGTTGTTCGAGGACGAACAAGGATTTAAGTGTGGGGCAAGTGATCTTGGGCAAATTTATATGCCCAAGTGATACTCAAAAGTGTCATTTTAGCCTTGTTTATCTATCAATGTGTATACATTCTCATGTAATTGGTAATAAAATGTGAATTTATACTAACCAACATGATTAGCATTGTTTTGCAGGTAAAATGTAATTTCGGGAAGCTAAAATGCATGTTGGAGGATATCGGGGTTGGACTTGGATGCGAGCACGGGACAAGGCATTGGACAACATAAAATAAAGGGGCTCCGCGATGGAGCCATGTCACGCTGCCATCGCGGAGGCCTTCTGCCTGGATGGGAATTTTTAGCCCAATTCCAGAGAGGGTACGCGATGGGGCCATGGCACGGTGGCTTGGCTCCGCGTTGCACGTCGTGCCACGTTGGACTTTATTTCCTGGACCCCCAGTTCCAGTGAAGGTCCGCGTCCGTAGCGTGTAACGGAGTGCATCGCGGAGCACTGCCTCTGTGACACGTTGCTTGTTATTCCGGGAAAAATTCCCACTAGTATAAATAGAACATTTAGGTTCATTTTTTAATATTTTGACTTGGTGGAGCAAGAACGTGGGTTACATGCAGTTGAGGGGACGAAATTATCAGGGTTTTTCTCTCTTTCCTTCTCCTTGTATTCAATTGCTTGTATGTTTAACACTCATTTAACGATGTTTAATCCACAAATGAGTGGCTAATTCATCTTCTTGCTGAGGTTATGAACAATTGTGATGAAATGTGATCATTGATTCTTTGGTTTTTCATCTTTTCTTCCATGGTTGTTCTATTAATTCTTGTTCTTACTGCATTAATGTGTGGCCTACGTTAATGTATATCTAAAAAGTCCGGTTTCACTCGAGAGAGCAAGAAATTGGAAAGTTGTGAATTAATAGGATATGATCTTTACTTGGTTTGGGAAAATTGAGAATTGATTTACCTTCAGGATAGAAATATACTTGAAAGTCGTGTTAGTCAATTTAGGAACCGGGTTTGTATGGCTAGAACATGAATTGCATTTAATCACAGAAATGTAGGTGGATGCTTCATGATTCTTAAGTGAGGTTAAATACAAGAGTTTTAATCTCTTGGAAAATGTTCTTGGCTAGCAATCGGAGGAAAAGGCTAACCAAATTACATCGATAATTAATTTCATTACATGTTCGTTTAACCTCAGCATGCTCTCATTCATAGTTTAGACTCAAATTAGATAATTGTTTTAGCTTTAGCATAAAACTTATAAAACAAAATATCAAACTCTTGGTTACGCTGTTGTCTGCATTCTTAGAATCGAAATATAGTACACTTGAGCAGATTGCACTTCATCCCAGTCCCTGTGGGATCGATACTTGGCTTACTTAAGCCATTTTACTACTTGTTCGACCACGTGCACTTGCGTGTGAGTTTTATACCCATATAACACCCCGAACAGTTCACGGGTGCGTCGCAGGTGTGAGGTAAATTCCTAGAAAATTTTGCTGACTACTTGTGTTGCACCTGCTTTTTTCAGGTAGCGATCCATGGTTTGCAGGTGCAATGTAGGATGTGGCAGTATACCTGAAGCTCAAGCCCTCACCGGCGTTACAACCTGCATTTCGTAGATTGCTATCCAGGACCCGCAGTTGCCCATTAGTAGTTATCGAATTTTATGCATATTTTTCAAAAGTATGCAGCCAATCACTATCTAATGGGTACTTAGACTTCCTAAGAGATTTATAAACAATATCAACACAATTTTAACCATTTAGACCACTCAACGACTTCTTTTAAAATGGACGTTACCCTGTTTATCATTGGAAAACATCGAGTAACCATTCCAATACATATTCACAAAGCCGTTTCACATTTCACACTACTCACCTATCTTATCACATTTTAATCTATATTCAAGAAGAAAATAAGAGGCGAGGATTTTCCCTTATGAAAGACGTCAACCTATCTATCATTAGGAAAAATCATGCACCTCAAACAAATGGTTTAATCAAAATCTGATGCCATTGGCTGTGTTTAAGCAGTTAGGCTTGGGAGCCCCCACACCAAATACCATGCGGCTGCTGATGGTTGACAGAATTGTGAAGAAGCCTATGGGAATCCTATTCGATGTGCTTGTCAAAGTTGATAGATTTATATTCACAGTGGTCTTCGTGATCCTTGATTGCGAGGTTGAATTTGAGGTCCCCATCATTTTTGAGAGACCATTCCTTACCATTAGGAGGACTTAGTAGATGTGGAGGCTGGTCAGTTGAAGTTCAAACTCAATAAAGAAGTGGTCACCTTTAATGTCTATCGGTCAATAAAGCAATCAAAATAAGACAAAGTTGTCTCAACAATACAAGATGAATCCGAGTTCCTTGACGAAGTCTGGTTAGTCAGGAGACTTGCCTTGTGCTGTGACATTAAATTAGACGCTTCTTAGGAGGCAACCCAAGTGGTGGTTTGGTGAACTCTAAGTAACTGAGCCACCCGAATCGTGTCGCGACATTAAAATAAAAACAGGAGCCAGAAAAATTGTTGAATAGGCAAGTGCTATGGTTCTCAGTACGAATCGTGAGAGGATTGTATGAGTTGTAGCACGAGTTGTGGTGAGAATCAAAGATGCACTTAAGTGCAAGAGTTCAAGATGTGGTTGGTCCCACGACTCATAACATCATTGTACGGGTCATACTACTCACTATGGCTATGAACTATGCAAGGCATGGACCACAATGAAAAGCAAAGACCTTCGAGTCATAGTACGAAACGTACCCCAGTTGTATGAATCGTAAGATGTACTCGTGGGTCCATAGGTAAGTCTCTCAATCTCTCTAGTACGGGTCCAAGGGACGAGTCATAGGGTCTTCCTACGACTCATGGTATAACTCATGACGGGTCAAAAACTTTAAATCTTCCCGACTAGGCCCAAAATTGTAAAATCACCCTAGGACCTATATAAGCCTAAAAAAATCGTACTACTCTCCCACATTCACTAAACATAAACTCACGACTTCCTCGCACCCGTAACTCATCACCAAGAATCACTAAACAAGTTCAAGCTTAGAGATTACATCATTAACCATAACTCAAACAGTAGTCTTGATTCACCAGTAAAGAATAAACATTCTAGTAAGTGTATTCCTTCAAAATTGATAGATATAACTTGTATGCTTGATGTAAATTTGGTAACCCCCTGAGAGTCCTCTCGTTACTTGAAAAATTAGAAAAGAATAATGACCAGGGGTGTAACTCAGCTGTGTGCGACTAGGTAGGAGAGAGAACATTATTTAATTTTGCATTGAATAGTTAAAAGTCGAGTTAAGGGTCATGATTAAAAAGGGGAGGAATGAGTAGTGGTAAAACTGGTTAAATGCATGCCTAGACATGGGGAATTCTGAGTACCCAAAGATAAAATAACACCTCTTGCAAACTGAACAAGAATTGAGGAAGGGACAGGCTTAACAAGCCTTCTTATGAGTTGTGGTTGCATACTATGACTTGTAGGATAGATCGTTGGGACTGTCCCAAGCCAAATTTGAAAAAATCACAAGGTATGAATCCTAGTATGGATCGTTAATTAATGCTACGAGTCATACCTGACAGTCATACCAAGAATCTAAAAAGGGTCAAGTCAACAAGTGATAGTAGGATCCTTCCTACGGCTCATGGAATTGACTTACGGGTCGTACCATAAGTCATGAAAAAATACAGGAAAATTATTTAATGGGGGCATCCTCATACGACTCGTGGTACGGATCATACCTTTATAGTACGAGTTATACCTCAAAGGCATGACATTGACCTGAGATATTATGGGTCTCAGTATGAATCATACCTCCAAGGTACGACCCGTTCTATTGGCCCGTGATAATCTACATAGGAATTTGTTCTTGCTTTCTTTTTCTCAGATATGGAATTCTAACCTTTTTTCTCTTCAAGTACAATGAAAATGAAGCGCAAAGCATCAAAGGCAACTACAATGAGGAAATTACTTGATTAGACCTCTGAATCTGATCAATCGGGCTACTCCTCTAGTGGTTCAATAGAGGAGTACAGGGTCGAGACATTGGACACTGATGGTACCTGAACCACTAGGGAGAAGGACAAAGCCTAAGCCGTTGCGGCTACTGCCACATCTGTCATTTTTCCCGGTCTGTGGAGGGAGCTGAGGATAGAGCTCAAGATTTGGGAAGTTACTCTAATGAAGAAGAGGGGTCCAAGGACACCTAATCTAGAGATGAAAGAAGCGGTGCTGGATCATAGGAGGACGCACCAAATGCCGAGCAAGAGTAGACTCCGCATAGGGAGAACTGCACTATCCGGTGGAGAGTACCAGAAGCGCAAGAGATATATGAACTGGGCATTACTCTCACCACTAAAAACAAAACTAGGTGGAGCATTCAATAAGAGCCATGGATCTTCACAAATTCATTGAACGAGGTGGAGGAGATGAAGCGGATATTTAGCTTCTACAGATTCGAGTGGATGGCTAGGGCCCCATACCTATACACTCCAGAAATTATCTAGGAGTTCTATGCCATCTATTTGGAAACCATGGAGCAGAAGGTGAAAGAGGGGAAGAAATTGAAAGTTCAGCCCAAGCTAGAGAGTGTCCTGGTTAGAGGCCGAGAGGTTGACATATCCGAGCGCACTATTTCTTGGATATTATATGATCCCCAGTTCATACCATCACATGCTATTCTACAATATGAATATTAGGTGGAGGCATTGAAACAAATCAAACAGCTCGGCTTTTATGAGAGCAGGAGGCAGATAGAGTGGGTTTCCAGCAAGATTTCTGAGGACAAAGAAGACACAGAGTGGGTCACTAGTGGCAAGCAGGTCATGAAGAATTCCTTAAATTTCATAGAAAAGGAATGTTGGATGTTAGTGCGCCATTGGTTGGCACCGACAGTTAATTACAATACTCTCAGTGCAGATATAGTAGGTTTGGTGGCCTAAATTATGTCCAGATAGCCCATCAACATTTCGAGGGTCATCACAGAGGAGATGCGAGATCGAGCTATGGGATTGAGCACTACCATCCCATTCCTGAGTCTTATTTTCAGATTATGCATGGAGGCAGGCATCAGAGGGCCTCGAGGTGAGGAGCGCTTGATTGGAGGACAGCGGATCACTGACATTGGCCTGATCCAGGATGAAATGAACCAGGTAAGAGTTGTCCGACTTTCCACTACAATTCCACTAACTCGACCAGTTGGGGGCACATAGGTGAATGCCCCCACCTCAATGGAGTAGGAGGAGACACCGGCTACAGTGCCGGTTATTTAGATGCAGCTCCAGCACTTCTACTACACCACCTACGAGCCTTCCGATCCAGACTGTACTCGGGTACATCCTAGTTCCCCAGGAATTTCTCCAGAAGTTGGCCAAGAGACTGACCATGGCCAAAAGGAAGATCCAATCAATGATGGATAATGTTAAGCTATCGGTGAAGACTGAGATTAAGACAGTAGCGCAGGCCCTGCATGCCAGATTAGATGGGTTTGAAAGCATATTCAGTACATGCATGGCTGAGCAGACTGAGAAGGGCAGCCTTCGTGAGGAGTTGGGGGCTCTTCAGAGCCAAGTGGTCGAGCTTTCATCACGATAGCCAAAAGTCATACTAGCCCCTACTCTTCCTGACCTCGATGCTTACATAGATGAGGAGCATGATCTAGAGGCCAATTGGGAGCCCACAGGAGCAGGGAAAGAAAAAGGAAAAAAAAGGTTCTCTGAGGATATTATAGACGAGACCCCGAAAAAGAAGAAGAAGAGAGAGCAAAGAGAATGCAAGTGGGCACGAGGAGAGAGGATGCAGACTAATGATGCACACTTGTCAGAGCTGCAAGAACAAGATGGAGGAGCAGGTAGATCCACCATGGCCTAGACAGAGATTGCTAGTGGTAGGAGACCCTTCTGGCGAGCCACATGTAGCCCCAACCATTCTAGAGGCCACTGCTGAGAGGGTAGCCACTCCCCCTATTGAGCCACCAGTTAGTGCGCCGACCACTGCCAGCGCCACGATTACAGTAGAATCACCTCCTCCATAGGACAACATGAGTGCTTAGTGTGCCAGAGGTATGTTCCCTTCCCTTAGTTCTTACATTCTATGCTTCAAGGATGAAGCGCGTTTCTCAAAAAGGGGAGGGGGTGTAATTGTATTTTTGGATTTTTGATTCGTGCAAGGGTTTTTCATGCTGTATTTCTTTTCCCACGGGCATGCTATCTAGTAGAACTGACATGTTTAGGAGTTTATTTTTTGTGATTTTTTTAGTTAGAATGTAGCTTATAGTACATAGCGAATAAATTGCACTAGTTTTGATATTTTGAAAAAATTAACCCTGTTTAAAATTTTTTAGTGATTAGCTATGTACTTGTGATTGCATGCATGATTTCTGTAGATCTTTTTATGTCATTTAGTATATTAGCATGTGTAGTCTTTGTTAAGCCATGAATAAACCGTACAGGTAGAGTGAATGCATGTCATGTACCAGGAGTGAGTGAGGTGTGATACTGAGTTCAATGCTGTGTAGAGGATCTAGAACTTGCGCTGTTGGTCTTTGCATAGGTTTTAGGATGGTTGGTTAGGAAATGATCATAGGGTGCTCTTGTTTAGCCTATCTTTGGCTTAAATAACCCTACCAAAATGATATGATTCCCTTGATTCAAATTGAGCCTTAAATAGATCATTTTTATTTGATTAACTAATTAACCGTATCTATTTTTATAATGAACCTGTTTTGGCCCTGGTGCCTCCTTGGACATTGTCAACCTCAACATAGGCGAAATGCCTAAGGTGAGAATGGCTGGAGTAGGGGTGCATAAATTGTGGGAAGGTGAAAAAGGGAGACGAAAGAAGAAAAAAAAGTGAAAAATGAGGTGTTGTGTGACCAAAGAAAAAGAAAAGAAAAAAAATAGAAAGAAAGAAAATTCAAGAATAGAATGATCCAAAAAAAGCTTGAAGAAAAACACCACACCCATACAAGTGCATAAAAAGGTGAAAAGGGAGTGGGAAAAGTGAAAAAAGTGAAAAGGGTGAAAAAAGTAAAAAAAAATTGAGCCACATGTATGTAGTGTCAAGGAAAGGATTATCACTTAAAAAGAACCCATATCTATCATAGCCAACCCAAAAGCTTACATTACAAGCTAA
The DNA here is from genome assembly GCA_035772735.1 of Datura wrightii. Lineage (NCBI taxonomy): Eukaryota > Viridiplantae > Streptophyta > Magnoliopsida > Solanales > Solanaceae > Datura > Datura wrightii. The sequence goes on from JASDFA010000016.1 coordinate 134,519,966, forward strand.
AACAAATCTTATAGTGATCCTAACCGGACCATCCAACAAATCGAAGTAGAGAAAATAAGGGAAAGCCTATGATATCCGATATTTAGTATTTCAAACTTCTTTATGTGAGTGAGAGTCTCACTTGTTCATTCCCATGTTATATATTTTACTATATCTGTGAGAGGGAGACTTCATTTGTTGTTAGGGTGCATGGTTTGTATTTAACTCTTCCAGTGGTTTGTGTAAAAAGCATTAGTAATGACTTAACTACCTGTTAATAGCTACATGACATGTCTTGATACCTGTTTATCATGTTTTATGGTTGCTTGTGGTGCATGTGCTGATTTAGTTAAAGGAAAAAGGGTTAAAAGCTTTTTGAGTAAATAGTGCAAATTTTTTTGATGTAGGTTGTAGTATATTGGGTTTATTTTCTAGTTAAGAGTCGTGTTTAATTTTTATTTTTCTTTTCTTGAGGACATGAAAATTTCTTATGTTGAGGGTGTTGATGTGGTATGAGTTTGTAGCACTTTTGATGCTTAAAATTGAGAAAATAGCATGGACATAGCTATGTTTATAATGATATGAGGCACTTTTACTTTGATTTCAGAAAAAATAAGTGTTGGAGAAAAGATGTGCAAAAGAAGCCTTAAAATGCAAAAAATTAGCCAAAGTACAAGTCTCAGTACGAGTCGTACCTTGATTGTATGAGTGGTACTGAGAATCATGATGAAATTCAAAATGCTGAAATGAGAAGAAGGCAACATACGACTCTCAGTACAAGCCATACCAAGATAGTAAGAGTCGTAACTGGAGTCATGGAATTATTCAGAGGAAATTGCACAAAGGCAGACTCTTGGTAAGGATGGACTCACGAATCATAGCATCAAAGTACGAACCGTACCATAAGCCGTGGTGAACTTCAGATGATTCTTCCATACTAGGTAGAACTTCAAACACTATAGATATTATGAGTCATAGGAAGAAGGTACAAGTCATACTACAACACTCATGAAGGTATGAGTCGTACCAGCTTGCCAATACCTAGCCAAATTTGCAGTAGCCAAGGACTTATGGAAAGCAGGTACGACCCATACAATCCTGCTATGGTTCGTAGGTCCAGTCGTGACACAGTCGACACTAGATACGGAAAACTCCCTGTTAGCTCAGGAAACGGTTTCTAATGTCTGTATAAATAGCCTTTATGTTTTATTTTAGTTAGAGAAGGAAAGAATTAAGTTAGTAGATATGTGAAGAGTTATTTTTGTGAATTTTTTTCAAGTTTTGAGGGGTAATTCTTGGGATTAAAAGTCTTGATTTTCCGCATTGTTCTTGAGAATTTTCTTTGGTATTCAAATCTTGTTTTATTCCATTCATTGATGTAAGTATTTTATCTGTTCGTCTATGAATACAAATTGTAATCTTACAACCCTAAGAGGCTAAAACCTCCACAACTAGGGGTTGTCGATACCATAGTGGATTAACAAACTAGGGTTGCACAAAAGGGATTCAAAACCAATGCTAAAGCTTCTATTGTATTATCTTAATCTTTAAACATTTCTTAACAATGTACAATGTTAGGACTTGCGCGAATTCTTTACCTTCTTGAGACGAAGATATTAGAAAAAGAGAATTACAACAAAGTCTTGGCCTTTATGATCATTGTATAAACTTGAGCTTTGGTCACAGGATAGTTAAATTTGGAACATATTTATAACGTTTAGTTTGAAATCGCTCATGAGACCTGACCCAATGATTGAGTATAGTCATCTAATAGGGACGAACCAGTCATTTGGATGAATCCTAGTTATCAGTTCTACAAGTAAGCATTGGGCTTGATCACGTGTGTATACCCGAAGTAGTCATCAACCCATGGGGAACACATACTATAGTTGTTTGCAAATCTTGATTTAAATCACAAATATAATTTTGATTTAATATTGTTTTCTTTAACCCCCCCCCCCTCCCCCACATTGGAGATAACTCACCAACAAGTTGAATTACCAACATTAGTCCAGATCTTACCCAATTCCTTGTGCGTTCGACCACAACCTCTTAGTTGGGTTCTTTATTGACAACCACCACTTCATACTTTTTCAGGAAGTGTGAGTTTGAGTGTTATCAGGAATATAGTTTGTAGCTTCTAGAAGACTCATTCTTTTTTCAATTCATTTGCTTTTCTTGTCTCAATTCAACACCTACAAAATCAAAGAGAGAAGGCATAAAACCTTCCTAACGAATGTGAAAATCAAGCAAAGGCTCATGCTTCAGAGCCTAATGATTTTGGTAAATTACCAACTCATCATATGGTGAATTGCTAGTTATGATTAGATTGTGATGATTTTCTGGATTATTTTCTATTTCTTTGACTTTACAATAGTATTCCCTTATGAGCCTTAGTTTACGATGTTATTTGCTATATTGAGGATAGGTTTGGGATCCTTTGGCTATGTTAGGAGTAATTTTTGTGGTTGAATTGGGTATGAGGTGTTTTCTTTAGATTATTGGTCATTTTTTATTTATTGGGATTGTTATCGCTTTACATTCCTATTTTTTGTTATGTTATGAGCTTATGTGTCCAAGGCTGTGGTTTTTGACAGGCTGGACTCCAGGTTAGTATGAGTGTGGTATGGGGGGTGCTTTACCATATTTGATGTGGAATTATTTATACACACATAAGTGAGCACACATACAGCCACATATATATGCACATGGATTTAAGTATGATTTAAAGGAAAAATATTGATTTTTGGCTTTTAAGCTAAAGTGTCTCATCTTTCTCTGATTTGGGCTCCCAATGTAGTGTGCTTCTATTTTTACTAATTTTTGTTTTATAAAAGAGTTTTATTATTTGTAAAATTAGTTTGAGGTGAGGCATGGTCAATATATAATTTACTCATTTATCTACGTCCGAGCTGAGATGTTGGGCGACCTGAGGTTATTACAATTTCGAGATTAAATGTTCGAGCGGCCCAAGGTCATTACTACGTTCACTACTTTCTTATCTTTGTTAGTATATTTGAGCTTAAATTTTTGGATGGCCCGAGGTCATCTATCGGGTTCAGTACGTTCTACATTGGCCACATATTGAATTGTATTATCCCATACTGCACTATATTGCTCTTGTATACCTGTATATATAATTGTATTCGTGTATTTCTATTAGCTTCACTTTAACTTTAATCAGTTGCGGCTTCTAGGATGGTCTCTGATAGATAGTCCCTTTCATGTCTTTTGTTTTGTGATGTTGGACATATTATTATACCTATTTCCCAAGCTTTTACCCATGTTTAGACTTGTTTGGAGTTCATAATCCTTATGAAATGCATAAATTCATATTTATGTGTCTCTTTTGATCTAACAAATGTTTTTAGATATTTTGAGCAGGAAACCAAGGAAAAGGACTCAAAAATGACCCAAGGTGTGAAAAAGAAGAGTTTGCAAAAGCTTGCTTGGTGAGATGGCTACTGTGGCATGTCAAACCCTAAACATCATAGAAATCTACATAAAAGTTTGTATGCTACGGGTGGCATCGCGTGCTAGGACCCTAACTTCAGAAGAAAATTTGATAAACACCTTGGTATGTTGGCTGGCATGGGGCACCCAAAGCAAAACTTCAGAGTAAAATTGAGCCAAACCTAGTGCACTTGAGGGAGCGGCGTGCCAGGCCATTCGAGGATAGATTTTTTTGATTTTGAAGCTAATTATTTGACAGCAAATGCGTTATTTGAGGCCTTGCTTATAAATATAATATTTAGGTCATTTGTTAGCTATCGTACATCACACTTTAGTATCGTATTGATCATTGTAAGCAGCTTTTGGGCAGAGAGACAAGTACTTAGGTTTTTCAGCATTTCTTTATCATTTATTTGTCGAATGATGATTATGTCTTTGTTTTTTCACTTGAATATGAGTGGCTAAGCTCATATTCTAGGTTTTTGGCCATAGTAGATGGTTGAATTTTGATAGTTTGTTTATGATGAATTAATTCTTCATTAAGGGTTGTTTATTCATAATTATGTTAATTTCTTATATGTTAGATTGATCTCCTTTCGAATAAATTTTTTGGCTTTTGGTTGAACTCGGGAGAGGGAACTAAAAGGGTTAAAAGTAAGAATAGAACGGGTATTCAAATACTCTTGTTTGACTGAGCTCAAGATATAATTTGTTGATGAGGATAGGTATATACCCTTAAACCTTATTCGGTTGATATGCAAGCAGCCAAAACCGTCGTCTCATTCTTCTCCTGTGACCATAGAGATATAGGTGTTAGGGTTCATAGGATAGTTCTTGGTTTCTTGGGAGAGTGTCAGAAAATGGGATAGTAACTTGGAACTAGAAACCTTAGGAAGAATTAATCTAGTGTATCCATGTCTTGAAAACTCAACTTGAAGAGAAACTGCAATTTCCCTAGATTTTCATCATCCTTTGAAGTACAAACACGTTTGCGACAATTTTAGTTCAGTAGTTCATTTACATTTCAAGTTTTAGTAGCTTAATCCCCAATCATTCATTATTTTTATCTGTGTTTGTTAGAGTAGTGAAATAAAGTGTTAACCTTAAGGTATTAATCTAACAAGTCCCTGAGAGATCGATAATCGGGAATTCACTATCCTATATTACTTGATAACCATGTGCGCTTATATGCACTTGGGCGACATATAGTTTTTGTCGCTCTTGCCCGGGACTTAAAGATTGATTAATTATTTGTAGGTTAGGAGTTTTATTCTGCTATACTGTATTTTACATTTTGTTTATTGGTTATTGAAGTTTACAACTGTTGTGTGCTCAGAGTATGCCAACTACGAGAAGTAAGGGACCACCTTTGGCTTCTTTCGATCGAGAAATTGAGAGAACCTTTCACAGGTTAGCTATGGAAAATAACGAGCCAGCACAGGGCTACAACCAGGAGAGGATTCCAGTGCTTAACTTTGCTAGGACGAACTTGGAGAATACTTCCAAAGCTTTAATGAAGTTAGCCATCATTGTAAACTTCGACTTGAAGGAAGAGACGATGCCGTTTGTCCAAAATACTTTCCAATATCAGGGCAAAATTGGATCCTCAGAGACATCTGATGACGTTGGTGGATTTGAATGAGAAGTTTCATTATCGAAACATGTCATATAAGTATGTTAACCTCATGTTGTTCCTATTCTCATTGATAGGTAAAGCCAAGGAGTGGCTTCATAATGAGCTTGCAAGTTCCATGATTACATGTGAGGCTCTTTCCAACATGTTCATCAACATGTTCTACTCTTCAAGGAAAAAAAAGGAGTTGAGAAGGAAGATCTCGGATTTTTTGTAGAAAGATGGTGAGACCTTTGCTTAGGCTTGGGAATGATACAAGGGTTACTTAAAAGAATTCCCCCACCACATGGAGACGAAGGAGATTATTGGGCACAATTTTATAGAGGGGCTAAAACAAGAGTCTAAAATCTTAATTGATGCTACCTCTTAGGGACTAATTTTGTCGAACAACTATGATGAGATAGATGTTCTATTGAATCTCTTATCAGCAGGGGTTAAAGACAATCAAGACTCAGGTAGAGGCTTCACAGTAGCCAAGGCGTCAGGAAAGCTCGAGGTAGATAGTGTAGCAGCAATCCGAGCAAATATCAGCCAGCTGGTGAATGTGATCAACAAGTGTGTGACCACACTAGTAGGAAGTCATGTTCAGCAGGTTCACCAAGTCTAGACTCCACCACCATCATGTGAGATGTGTGGAGAAGGCCATACTTATTTAGGTTGTCCACTAAACCTAGAGTTTGTTTATTTTTGGGACAACAATGTAGTGGTCTAGGTTTTTGTCACGACCCGTACGGAGGCCCGGATCGTTGACACGGGACAAGGGACCCTGAGGGACCTTAAGTCGACAAATAGAATAAGCATACAACTAACTCATTTGAAAACTAAAGAAAACACAAATGTAATCTCAGCAGAAGTCTAAAGCAACATCACATAAGAATAAACACCCGAAACTGAATACATGACTAAGTCTGAAAGCCTCTAATCTGGACGAGCTGATGGGACAAGACCCCAACTAGCTCCACGATGCTGAAACTTAAATATATAGATGAAATTCAAAGCCTAGTCCTCGGAGAATGAGGACTCACCAACTCTGAACAGGTGCAACTTTGTATAAGCTGACTAAGATTGGGACTGAAGCTGCGAGTCGGGTCCTATATAATGAAACGATATAGCATAGAAAGTATGTGGTTAGTACGTGGAATGTACTGAGTATGCAAAGTAAGTAAAACCGCTGTAATTAGTAAAATCATGCGAACAAATCATTTCATAACATAAGCTTTTACAAAACTGAGAGAAACTCACATGCATTCTTTCAAAATTAGTCCCTTCAATTGTGTGACAATGAATAACTTTATAACATCAACTAATTAAAATGACTAAAAGCTGAGATGCAACATTTATTGAAAAATTGAACATTGAGTCAAACCTTACTTTTAGAACGTGCATGCATACATAATGATCATGAGTAGTGAATATGCAAATCTGAATCATATGGACAATGGGAGGCTCGTCACTTAACCAACATACCACGATAGAGCTTATGTGGTCCCAACTATTACACTCTAGTGGGCAAAGCCGTCCAAAACCTTGCTAGGGTTGAGGACGCTACGATGATATCAATATAAAGCTCATGGGCCATTAAGGCCAGGGATAGGTCACCAGGGAGGTCCCAAATATAATTGAATCAGCCTACATTGGCGCGTAGTTCTGGGGCATAGGGTTGTTGACCGTTAGACCTGCTCGGTGCAATACTCCTCCAAAAACATGCAATGCTCTACATCGTATATAACGAAGTTCAAGATCGTCTATTGATGAAGCTCATTAATGAAATCATGCATAGAATGGACATCATATGAAAATGAAGCTCAACATTGTCCTTTGACAAAGCTCAATGGTGCCATACATCTCAATTATAAAGTCATGCATATGAGAAGCTTTATTTTGAAACATACCAGAAGCTCGATCATAGGCGTGAGCATCTACTCCAATTCATGTGGTAAGCTACATTTAGAAGTATTTACTCGACATACCACAAGCTAGAACTTATAATAATAAATGGGAAATTTCTCTTTAAACAATCCGGTAAGCATATGTTGGGAAAATCATCACGATAATCAACATGTGGGTATTGCCCAAAGCTTTAACATTCTAGAATCCAATCGCTTCATTTAGGAGACAACATCAACACCATGGGTAGTTTTAGAAACATGCTTTTCATCATAAACTTCATCATCACAAAAATTTACCGTAAATCACTCTTTTTATGAATTCTTCACCCATGGGCGTTTTAGGTTCAATTTTTAGAAACAAATATTTTATAAGAGAAACAAGTTAGAATTCACCCAAGCTTCGTAAACCATCAATATCAACTCAATCTAATCATACCCATGAATAGAGATATAAAAATCATGCAATTGATCAAAACCCCATAATTTATTATTCATAATTTAAAAGTAGTAGAGAGGAATTGGGCATGGGTGTGGAAGGAAGACAACCATTGAAACCCTACATACCGGGAAATGAGGAATTTTGTCACCCTTCAATTGCCCAAGATCAGATTCCAAAGGAAACCTTGCATTTGGCCTCGAATCACCTCCTTCAGGCCTTCAACCTTGCATGCATGGGGAGTATGCAGTTAGAATAGGTCTTCCCCTACTAAAATCCCTTCAAAACGAGCCCAAAACGACATAGTATAGAGCCTTAGGACTAGGAAATGACAGAAATGCCCTTACTAAGATCGCAGAAAAACCTGCGCTAGACGATCCCACGATTGAACCAATGGACCGTGGGAAGATATCACGACCTGTGGTAAACGCCCGTGGTCCAGACTGCCAAACTTCCTGGTTTTTGATTTACATCCACAGCTTGACAGGATGAGTTGTCCTTCCAAACAACGGATTGTGGTTTCAAACCGTCTTAGCCACAGCCTAGGTCCACTTCCTTTCTATGACCACTAACAACGGCCCGTTCCTTCTCACCACGATGACGCCCGTGGTCCACCTTACCCCAAGGCCTGGCTTCACGCCACAACCACATACAACGGCTTATGGTTTGCTACCACGAGTCGTTCCGTGGCTCCTCCTGCGACATTTTTCTCAAATTTCTGCACATTGAATTTTAACTCCCTAGGTTTATTCCTAAACACTTCCGAGGTATTACAATATCTTCCCCTTGGGAAGATTCATCCTCGAATGTAGGAAATAATCAGAAAACAGAAACATGCAAGTATCATAATCAAATACTGATGATTTAAGCCGAAAATGACGGAATGACTACCTTCATTTAAAACTATATAGCTGAACTGGATTAAGCAATCACACACACATCTACATGCATAAAAGAAACTCGCACAGAAAGTTCAAACATGAAAACTAGTTAGAGTCTCGGTGCAGAACTGATACCTCAAGATGAAACTGAACCGACAGAGAACAAATGTGGATATTTAGCCATCATATCGGCTTCGGCTTCCCACGTAGCTCCCTCAACATGATGATTTCTCCACAATACTTCAATTTAAGCTACTTCCTTGTTCCTCAACATTCGAACTTGGCGATGCTAGATTTCAACGGGAATTTCTTCGTAACTGAGGTTGTCTTCAACCCCAAGGCTGTCTACCAGAACTACCATGGCTAGATCACCCAAACACTTTCTCAAAAGTGACACATGGAAGACGGGATGAACTGAAGATAACTCCAATGGCAAGACCAACTCATACGCCACTATACAAACTCTACTCACAATCTGGTGGGACCAATATAACTGGGACTGAGTTTCCCTTTCTTCCGAAACCGCATGACTCCCTTCATGGGAGATACTTTTAGAAATACCCAGTCATCCACATCAAACTCCAAATCGCTTCTCCTCACATCAACATATGATTTTTGACGACTTTGAGCTGTTTTCAATCGGTCCCATATCAACAGAACCTTCACCACCGCCTCATGAACTGAATCTGATCCTATCATAGCTGCCTCACCAACCTCAAACCATCAGACGGGAGATCTACACCTTCACCCATAAAGAGCCTTGAACGGTGCCATTTGGATGCTAGAGTGGTAACTGTTATTATAAGAAAACTCAATCAGGGGAAAATTATCATCCCAACTTCCTTTAAAATCCATAACACATTCCCTTAACATGTCCTAAAAAGTCTAGATTGTTCGGTCGGCTTGACCATTCATTTGCGGATGAAAGGCCGTGCTGAGTTTCACTTGAGTCCTTAGTCCCTTCTGAAATGACCTCAAAAATTGGTAGGTAATCTAGGTACCTCTATTTGAAATGATGGACAAAGGCACCCCATGCAACCGAACTAACTCCCGTATGTATAACATGGCATAATCCTCTACTGAGTTAGTAGTTTTGACCGGTAGAAAATGAGCCGCCTTAGTAAACATGTCCACGATAACCTAAATGGAGTAATATTGCCTACGATTCCAGAGTAAGCCTGTAATGATGTCCATATTGATCTGTTCCCACTTCCAAGTGGGGATGGTAATATCCTAAAGTACGCCTCCGGGTCTTTGACGCTTTGGACATTTTGCGACAAACTCTACAATATCCTTCTTCATACCATCCCACTAATAGATTTCTCGCAAGTCCCGATACAGCTTTGTGGATCTTGGATGAATAGAATATCTGCTACCATGTGCCTCATGTAATATCTAAACTCTCAAATCATCAACATTTGGGACACATAGACGACCCTGATATCCTAGCACACTATCTCCCCCTTGGGTGAAAACCTCCACCTATTAACTCTACACCACCTCCTTCAAATTCCTAAAAATTGGATCCTCATCTTGCCTGTACTTAACATCAACCACCAAGGACTATTCTGACCCGTTATTTACAACAATACCGCCATTGGTCAAGTCGATCAATTTAACTCCTAGCCTTGCAAGCCAGTGACCATCTTTCACCAACTCCTTCCCCTCATCCCCATGAGTCACACTATCCATTGAGATCCTACTAAGTGCATCACCAACCACATTAGCCTTGCCCGGGTGGTAAAGGACACTCATATCATAGTCCTTAAACAACTCCAACCACCTCTTTTGCTAAAAATTTAGAACTTTCTGTGTGAACAAGTATTGCAAGCTCTTGTGGTCCGTAAATACATCCACGTGCACCCCATACAAGTAATTCCTCCATATCTTCAATGAAAACACCACCGCAACCAACTCAAGATCACGGGTCGGGTAATTCTTTTCATGAACTTTCAGCTGTCTTGAGGCATATGCTATTACCTTCCCACGCTGCATCAACACACACCCCAATCCGACACTAGAAGCATCACAATACACAACAAAGCCATCGGTACCCTCGGGTAATGTCAACACTGGTGCTGAGGTGCGTTGGGCCTTCAACACTTGGAAGCTTTTCTCACAAGCATTCGACCATTGGAATTTCACCATTTTCTGGGTCAGCTTATTCAAAGGAACTGAAATGGATGAGAAACCCTCAACAAACCTCCGATAGTAGCCGGCTAAGCCCAAGAAACTCCGAATATCCAAAGGATTCACCGGTCTGGGCCAACTCTTCACTTCCTCAATTTTTTGCGAATCTACTTGTATGCCTTCGATAGACACCACATGGCCCAAGAATGTCACGGAGTCCAAACAAAACTCACACTTGCTGAACTTTATATATAATTGGCGATCCTTGAGGGTTTGAAGCACTACTCTCAAGTGAGTGGCATGCTTCTCCTTGCTCCGAGAGTATATTAAGATATCATCAATGAACACGATCATGAACATATCCAAATATGACTTGAATACCTTGTTCATCAAGTCCATAAAATCTTCAGGATCATTCGTTAGTCCAAAAGGCATAACTACAAACTCATAATGACCATACAGTTTTATGAACGCCGTCTTCAAGATATCACTCTCTCTAGAACTTTGAGCCGATGATACCCAAATTTGAGATCTATCTTTGAGAAACACTTAGCCCCTTGAAGCTGATCAAACAAATCATCAATCCTAGGTAAGGGGTATCTGTTCTTGATAGTGAATTTGTTCAACTGTCGATAATCAATGCACATACGAAGGGAACCATCTTTCTTTCGAACAAATAAAACCGGTGCACCCCATGGACACTGGCTCGTCTAATGAAACCCTTATCTAGTAAATCCTTTAACTGATCCTTCAACTCTTTTAACTCGGCTGGAGCCATCCTGTAGGGAGGAATAAATATAGGCTACATATCGGAAAGAAGGGTAATACCAAAGTCAATATTCCGCTCGGGAGGAATACCTGGAAAATCATCAAAAAAGACCTCTAGATACTCACGTACTACTGGAACTGACTGGACAGTTGGGGCCTTGGACTCAACATCATTGGCCCTAACCAAATGATACAAGAAACCCTTAGAAATCATCTTTCTGGCCTTGAGGTAGGAAACAATGTGACCCACATGCATAGCTGAACTGCCCTTCCATTCTAAGAATGGCTCACCTGAAAATCCAAACTCTACTAACTGGGTCCTACAATTAATGGAAGCAAAACAAGGATACAACCAATCCATGCCGAGAATAACATCGAAATCGGTCATGGATAACTCTATTAGTTCTGATGAGGTTTCCTTGTGGAGGACGAAGCTAGGCAATCTCTATACACTCATCTAGCTGTAACTAAGTCACCTACCAGTGTAGGAACTTAAAAGAATACTTACAAGACATCAGGACTTACTCTGAAGCTACTGGCCACATAAGGTGTCACAAAGGACAAGGTGGCCCCTAGATCTAACAGAGCATAAACATCAACATGGAAGACTCGTAACATACCAGTAACCATATTCGGGGAGACCTCCTGCTCCTGAAGGGATGCTAGGGCATAGAATCTATTCTGGCACTGACCGCCAGCTGCAATGGTGGATGCCCCCTGATGTGCTGAGCGAGGGGGTGGGGCTGCTGAGCCATGGCACCAAACCTAGTCCTATCTCGCTGTTGGACAATCTTTGGCCACACCCGAAATACACACCTGAACCTGCCAAGCACTAGCCTGCATGCCCTCGAGCACATCTGTGACAAGCTGGAACACCTGAATCTATGGGCCTGCTTCTCTGACCCCTCTAGCCTGATGCTTGCCCTCTCAGATCATGCCTAGGCCGAGATGGCACACTCCAGGCTGATGAAGCTGGGGCAGATGATCTCTAGTGGGTCAACTGACAGTGCCCACCTCCTGACCTAAGTTGAGGAAATCTGTGATCATCAGTCCTGGCCCTTTTAGCCTCTCTCATTTTTGAATATGTCGCCTCCATTTGCTGGGCGTACAACACCATTCGAGGAAAGTCCATGTCCTGATGGAGCATAGCAATCCTGCATTCCTTAACCTATTAACCTGTTATGCCATGCACAAACCTGCTCACTCGCGCCCTCTAGTCAGCCACTAACTCAGGAGCATACTTCGATAGGCGGGTGAACTCAAGGGAATTCTCTAGTACTGTCATCCTCCCTTGCTTCAGATTTACGAACTCATCTGCCTTTAGCTCCCTCATCTCCCGTGGGGAGAACCAATTCAGGACTACAACATGGAACTCTTCCCAAGTTACTGAACCTTCTCCAGCGACCCTTCTATGCTTCCATTGACGGAACCAAATATGTGCAACCCCCTTCAACTAGTAGCAAGCCAACTATGCGCACTCAGGACTACTCACCCCCATGACTTGGGTGATCTTGATAACATTATCCACAAACTCATGGGGGTCCTCATCTACCTTGGACCCAAGAAACTCCCGCGGGTTTATCCTCAAGAAGCCCCTGACCCGAGCCGCCGCTGTACTACCATTCTGCGAAACATGCGTAAGAGCTTTCTTATTGACCTGAGCGGTCAAGGCCTACGCGAGCATCTGGATAGCAGCCCAAAACACAGCATGGGCGGCTGGCTCCAATGCTTGAGACTCCTGAACTGGTGGGACCTGCTGATGCCCAGGACCCATGCCATCCTCGTGGCCTTCACCATCTCCATTTCTCCATCTTCACTCCTCGAGGAGCCATACTCTACAATTGCGAATAGCACAAATTAGAGGGATAAAAAGATCTTCATCGCACAACATAGATCATGAAAGATGGGAACATTTCCTAGAACGTCACATAGCCTCTTTGTTATAAGTGTGACGCGCTTCACACCTATCAAGAAGACTCTACGTAATGTGAATTTCACACTCCCTAGGACACTTCAACCTATGGATTTGATTCCAAGTTTGTCACGACTCGAATGGAGGCCCGGATCATTGACATGGGACAAGGAACCCCGACGGACCCCAAGTCGACCCATAGCATAACCATACAAGTAACTCATTCAAAAACTGAAGAAAACAGGAATATAATCTTAGCGTAAATCTAAAGCAACATCACATAAGAATAACCATCTGAAACAGAATACATGACGAGCCTCTAATCTTGATGAGCTGATGGGTTAAGACCCCAACTAGCTCCACATGCTGAAACTTAAATATAAAGAAGTAACTGAAAGTCTAGTCCTCGGAGAATGAGGACTTACCAACTCTAAATAGGTGCAACATTGAATAAGCTGACTAAGATCGGGGCTGAAGCTACGAGCCGAGTCCTATATCATGAAATGATATAGCATAGAAAGTATGTGGTCAGTATGTGGATTGTACTAAGTATGCAAGGTAAGTAAAACCGTTGTAATAAGTAAAATTACCTTAACATATCATTTCATAACATAAGATTTTAAAAAAATGGAGAAACTCACATGCATTCTTTCGAAATCATAGTCCCTTCATGATGTGACAATGAATAACTTTATAACATCAACTAATTCGAATGACTAAAAGCTGAGATGCAACATTTATTGAAAAATTGAACATTGAGTCAAACCTTACTTTTAGAACGTGCATGCATACATAATGATTATGAGTAGTGAATATGCAAATCTTAATCATATTGACAATGGGAGGCTCGTCACTTAACCAACATACCACGATAGAGCTTACGTGGTCCCGACTATTACACTCAAGTGGGCAGAGCCGTCCAAAACCTTGCCAGGGCTAAGGATACTACAGTGATATCGATATCAAGATCATGGGCCATTAAGGCCAGGGATAGCTCACAAGGGAGGTCCCAAATATAATAGAATCAGCCTACGTTGGCGCGTAGTTCTGCGGCATAGGGTTGTTGACCCTTAGCCCACTTGGTGCTAAACTCTTCTCCCAAAACATGCAATGCTCTACATCATATATAACAAAGCTCAACATCATATATTGACAAAGCTCATTAATGAAATCATGCATAGAATGGACATCATAAGAAAATAAAGCTCAACATTCTCCTTCGACAAAGCTCAAATGTGGCATACATTTCAATTATAAATTTATGCATATGAGAAGCTTTATTTTGAAACATACCACAAGCTCAATCATATGTGGGAGCATCTACTCCAAATCATGTGGTATGCTACATTTATATGTATTTACTCGACATACCACAAGCTAGAATTTATAATAAGAATTAGGAAATTTCTCTTTAAACAATGTGGTAAGAATATGTTGGGAAAATCATCACTTTAATAAACATGTGGGTATTACCCAAGCTCTGTTATTCTAGCATCCCATCGATTCCTTTAGGAGACAACATCAAAACCATGGGTAGTTTTAGAAATATGCTTTTCATCATCAACTTCATCACCACCACACATTTACCATAAATCACTTATTTTATGAACTTTTCACCCATGGGCATTGTACATTCAATTTTTAGAAAAACAAATTTTGTAAGAGAAACAAGTTAGAATTCTCCCAAGCTTCGTGAATCATCAATATCAACTCAATCTAATCATACCAATGAATAGAGATATAAAAATCATGCAATTGATCAAAATTCAATAATTGATTATTCATAATTGAACACTAATTGAAAGGAATTGGGCATTGGTGTGGAAGGAAGACACCCATTAAAATCCTACATACCTGGAAATGAGGAATTTTATCAACCTTCAATTGCCCAAGATCAGATTCCAAAGGAAACCTTGAATTTGGCCTTGAATCACCTCCTTCAAGCCTTCAACCTTGCTTGCATGGGGAATATTCACTTAGAATAGGTCTTCCCCTACTAAAACCCCTTAAAAATGAGCCCTAAACGACGTAGTATAGAGCCTTAGGACTAGGAAATGACAGAAATTGCCTTACTAAAATCACAGAAAAACCTACACTAGACGATCCCACGATTGAACCAACAGACCGTGGGAAGATATCACAACCCATGCTAAAAGCCCATGGTCCAAACTGCCAAACTTCCCAGTTTCTGATTTACACCCACGGCTCGACAAGACAAGTCATCCTTCCAAACAATGAACCATGGTTTCAAACCATCTTATCTGCTGCCCAACACCACTTCCTTTCCACGACCACTTACAACGGCCCATGCCTTCTAACCACGGGTCGTTGTGACGCTTGTGGTCCACCCTACCACTAGGCCTGACTTCACACCACGACCACATACAACGGCTCGTGGTTTGCTACCACTAGTCATTTTGTGGTTCTTCCTGTAACATTTTTCCCAGATTTCTGCACTTTGAATTTTAACTTCCCAGGTTTATTCCTAAACACTTTAAGGTTATTAATGTTTTTTGTGTAACAATTGCAACCAGGGGTACAAGAATGAAACAAATCCCTCGTAGGAAGGAATCAGAATTTCCAAAGGCCCCAGAATAGCTATTCAAGAACTCAGGGCTGGCAGCCTGATAGTTCACTAGAGGAGACAATGAAGCAGTAGATTGTTCAACAAACTTAGGTGTTTAATAAGATGCAAAAGTCCATCCATGAGTTGGAAAGATTGATGGGACAATTTTCCCTTCAGTAGACCAACAGACTGTGAGAGGCACTTTTGAGTAACACCGAGAAGAACATCAAGAAAAATGTAAGCACAATTTCTTTGCATAGTGGAAAAGAGTTGGGTGAGGTGATCCCGAGAAATAATAAAGTTGATGAAGAACAAGTTGTAAGGTCCATGTATGAGGTTGGTGAGTCAAGAACGGAAAAGCCAAAAGTAGTGGAAGCTAGATTATCCCCTCCTTTTTCACAAAGGTTTAAGAAGTAGAAAGAGGACACAACTTGCAAGAAATTTCTTGATGTTTTGAAGTAGGTACATGTTAACCTACCATTTCTAGAGTTGCTCCAAGAAGTTCTTAAATACTCTAAGTATCTAAAGGATATTATGGCAAACAAGAGGAGGCTTATGGATTTTGAGACTGTGGCTCTCACGGAAGAGTGCAGTTTTCGGGTGTAGAACAAAATTTCAAAGAAGCTAAAAAACCTTGGAGCTTCACCATTTTAGTGGTTATTGGGAATAAAAAAGTTGGTGAACACTGTGTGACTGGGTGCAAGAATTAATTTGATGCCTGCATCATTTTTCAGAACCTTAGGTTTAGGTGAATCACATCTTACCATAGTGACATTGAAGTTTGATGACCGGTCTCTTGCTTATTTTGACACAATCATAGAGGATGTCTTGATTAAAGTTGGACCTTTCATCTTATCGGTGGACTTCATAATCATGTATTCTGAAGCAAATGCAGCAGTTCCTTTTATTATGCGCAGAGGATTCTGAGCCATTGTCAATTCAGCTATAAAGGTGAAGTCTAGAAAGATGTCGATGATTGTGGTTGGTCAGGAGGCAGTCTTTGATATGATTACAGTGACAAGATTGCCACCCCATTATGAAGACTTTACAACGCGGCCACCGATAGGGCCTAGAGAATTTAAGTAGGCAGTTGAGCAGTATGTGATTCATGGAAGTTCCGTAGGTAATCCTAATACTAATCATCTCACTCGAGTGAAAGAGTGAGAAGTGTTACATTTTGATGTGATGTTAAATCAAGCACTTCAAAGGAGGCAACCCATGAATGACGGGTCACGACTATAACTAAGGTGCATGGTGGGAGCCAATCCATCTTTCTAACATTTTTTTGATTTTGTTGAGATGAATAAGTCTTTTGAGGCAAAATGAGTGGAGAAAATGACCTAAAAAAGTCTTAGTCTGCTTGGCATGGGGTGTCAGGTGTTAAACTTCAAAAAGAATTTTTTCTCATGTTGGTGCATTGGGGGGCATGTCGTGCTAGACCCAGTCCATGAAGAAAATAATTTTCTATGTGTCTGGCGAGGTCACTGGGGCGCGGCGCCAGATGTGTTGTGGCCGAAAATTTTTTGGTCAATGGGTCAAAATTTGACCCAAGGGCCATAGAGTAATTAAAAACCCATGCCCGACACCTTTATTTTAAATTCCCATTCATCCTCTCTCACTATAAGTCAAAAGTAAAAAGCTAATAAAATTCTCTCTCTCTCTTCCCTCATAGGCCGTAACTCCCTCCCGCATTCCCCACCATTGTTGTTTTCTCCAAGGAGTTTGGAAAAGTTGATTTCTTCAACTCAAGTAAGTATTATTCTTCTCTCTTGGTTATTTAGTGTAAAGAGCATGTTGCCATACCCTTCTTCCTCAAGTTAAAGACCCAAAATCACCATTATTGGTGATAATCTTGAATTTCATAATATGGGTTTCATTAGCTTTAATCTCTTAACTTCTTCCATGATAATGTGTTATCCTTTTTTGGGTTACTTATTTTTGGTTGAATTTAGTGATTTTAAGTTGCGAGGATAAAAGGGGTGATGAATTGAATTTCATTAAATTGGTGGGTAGATCGTTGATTGTAGAAAGAGAGAGTGCTTAATTTTGAAATTCTTGAATGTGAAGATCATTAGTTGTTGAAAAATTCATATAATTGATTTTGGAATGTAGTAAATTTCATGTTGACTGTTGAATGAATTTATGGTGGCTACTTCCACATGTGGGTTGTTTGAATTATGATGAAAAAAGTGGGATGATAAAAGGAATAGCCAAGGTAAAGCATTCTTGAAAAGAAAGAAAAAATATAGAGGAGAGATGTGAAGAAAATTCATGAACTTGTCTGTATGTGAAGTAGTGAATAATTCGGGTTGTTTAGATTTTTGATGATAATGGGGGTAGTCTAGAGTATCCTATTTGACATGTTCTCAAGAGTATGCTAGCAAATTAAGTATGGGGTCATTTTGCACCCTCTACACCTAATGAACTAGCCTTTTTGTTCATGAACTAATCTTGTGAAGTTCTTCATTATTGATTGGCAGGTTTCATGGCATCAAAAGTTAAAAAAGAAAAAGGGAAGTGGAGATCACAAACAAAGGTCTCAAGTAGCTCTGAAAGGGAACAAAAGGGTCATGTTCATCGGCCACCAGGTGAATACCTGCTAGGATGTTTGGACTAAAAGTTGTGGAGCCTCATGGGCTAAAGTGGTTCAATGCACAGAAGGCGACCAAATATGCTCCAGAGAACTGGATTGATGAAGGTTACCTTGCACTTGAGTTCCTTACCATTTGTGACAAGGTTCGTGAGTTGGGATTGGGATATGTCTTTGCCGAGCCTGAGGAGTGCATCCTCACTTTGGGGAGGGAATTTTATGCAAATTGGGACACTTCCTTTGGAGAGAGCACCAAGATAAAAATATATGGGGTAAGGTGGTTTGTTTCACTGCTAATACATTCAATGCCTTCCTTGGTACACATATGGTAGACCCATAGAGAACTTCATTTGTCTATAGAAACCCCCGTACCGCGACATTTTCAATACACTATGTGGTGAGCATTCATCAGCTCGTTAGGCAAGGGACCACAATGGCCCTCACTTTACTCTCTTGTTCTCCTACTTGAATAAGGAGGCGAGAGTTTGGGTGAAGCTTGTTTGTGCCATTATTCTCCATAGGACACATATAATGGAGATCACCAGAGAGCGAGCCATGTTGGTGTACATGCCGATGAAAGGGCTACTAATAAGCTTTGGTGTAGTGCTCAGAGATAACATGAGGAGGTGAAGGGACAATTGCAGATGGAAATATTATCATGGAGTCTCCTGACACAGTTTTTGAGAGACCCATGCATTGAGGAAGAAGAGTAGATCTTCATCTACCTCTAGCAAGGCACTTGGCGAGCAATATAATTAATGTCCTGAAGGTCAAGGAGCCTATTACTTCTATTGATCCACATCTCACAATAGTTTATCTCTTGATTTAGGATGATAGCTGGAGAGGTCGCATGTTCGGGATGCTAGAGTTGCAACTAAGGATCAGAGGTAGACCTTCCACTGATGAGGAGATGTCAGCTCTTGAGGAGCGGTACCACTCACTGAGAGTCCAACGCTGATGTGCACAGTGGGACCAGCTTTTGAGGAGCCGTTGGATGATGATTAGCCCACAATGCTGACTGATGGTGTTAATGACTTGGACAATGATGAGGAGCATTGTGCTACCACAGGAGCCATGCAGGATGATGGTGATGACGGTCAGGTGCACAATCCTGATGATGAAAATATATTTCTTAGAGGCCCGGGAAGTGTTTTTTACTCTCCCTACTTGATATATTTTTTGTGCACTGAGGATAGTACACCATTTAAGTGTAGGGTGGAGGAAAGAGTTCCTGTTTATTCGTTCTTTTCTAAATTCATAGTAGGCTATATCATTTTTTGTCATGCTCTATGGTAGTAGCTCTTTGATTTGTTTATCCCTGGTATGTAATAGATAGTAATGTTGATGACTGTAAACCTAGATGATGCCTTGTCTTGCAATGAATTGTTCATCTTTAGTAGTTTGTTTGGTTGGTTTAATTTTAGAGTCAAATTTTTTTTAGGGCCATCATAGAGTAGTGACGCTTCCCGATGATGGATGGATGATAATCATTTTAAGGGAAATTAGTCACTTTTTTTAGGATTGAGTTAGACATAAACCACTTGTTTGCTCTTTGACATTCCACATAGAAGCTAAGCTAGAGACAATGAAGTGGTCATCTTAATTGCATAAGTGAGAATTCCATGAGAGAAACATAATGCTCTTTAACTCGACTCAAGATACTCTTAGGGCTTAATAATGAAAAAAAGCAGTAAATGTGATTGTATGAATGTGTTGCTATAGGAACTGACTAGATTCTTGACGCCATATGTGCTTGATATGAATTGCTATAAGCCGATGAGTAACATAATCATATGCTCTATGCTAGTTGGTTGAGTAAGAATTGATAGAGGTGAAAAGTGGTGAGACAAGATGAGTTTGTGCATAAAATTGAGGATTGTCCGAGGACGAACAATGACATAAGTGTGGGGTGGTGATGTTGGGTGTACTCTTATGCCCATTTACCATGTTTTTACCCATGTTATGCCTTGTTTTCAGTTCATAATCGTTATGAAATGCATAGTTCATGTTTATGTGTATCTTTTGAGATAACAAATAATTTTAGGTGTTTTGAGCAGGAAACCAACGAAAAAGGACTCAAAAATGACCCAAGTTGTGAAGAAAGAAGAGTTCGCAAAAGTTGGCCTAGTGAGATGGCTGGTGTGGCGTGCCAACTGATGTGCTGTGAATTTATAGCACTTTAGATGCCCAAAACTAAAGAAAATAGCATGGACTTAGGTATGTTTATATGTATATGAGGTACTTTTTTGTGTTTTCAGGCAAACTTAGGTGTTGGAGCAAGATTGTGCAAAAGAAGCTTAAAAGAGCAGAAACTAATCCAATATGACAGTCTTAGTATGAGTCGTATATTGATAGTATGAATCGTGCTAAGACTCATGATAATATTCAGAAGGATGAGCTAAGAAAGATGCAATTCATGATTCACAGTACGAGCCGTATAATCATGGTATGAGTCATAACTTCAAGTGGTGGAAATGTTAAGAGAAATTGCACAATGGCTAACTCTGGGTACGAATGACTACAGTATGAGTCGTGAAGGCAAGATGAGTCGTATCAACACACTCGTGACAAACTTTAGAAAAATTCAGAGTCTTCAGATTTAAACCACGGAAGCTCAATATGACTCGTAGGAAGTTTTGTTCACTTAGCTAGATTTTTGCAAAGTAAAGACCTACGGATAGCTGGTATGACCCATACAAGCCTACTACGGGTCGTAGGTTTGGTCATGGCTGGAGCGGTAGCAGATATGGAAGTTTGCCCTATTAGCTTAGGAAAAGGATTTTTATATCTGTATATATACGTTTTATGTTTTATTTTTAGAAAAGAGGATCAGATTACACTAGACATTGTTAGTTTTCATGAGAACATAGAATTGAGTTGATTAACTTGTGATCAACCTTTTCTTCATCTTGTGAATTATTCTTTATAAATTCCAGATTTAATCAATGATGTTTTTCTCTCATCTACGATTGTAAGTACTAGTTTATGTTATTTAATTTTGCAAACAAATCACAATCTTGCAACTATAAGAGGCTAAAACCTCCATAGCTAGGGTTATAGGAACCATGGTAGATTAACAAGCTAGGTTACATAAAAGTCATTCAAAACCAATACAAAACACTTGTATTGTATTCTCTTCATGGTTCAACATTTCTTAACGATTTACAACATTAAGACATGCTTGAATTCTTTACTTTCTTAGGTTTAAGAGGTAGAGATTAGGAAAAGAGAACTACATCAAAGCCTTGATCTTGATGATCGTTGTATTAACTTGAGTTGTGATCTCAGGATAGTTAAATTTGGGACATATTGATAACGGTTAAATTGCAATCGCTCATGAGACCTGGTCAGGTGATTGAGTACCATCATTCAATAGGGACTGGTCAGTCGTTTAAATGAACCTAAGTTATCAGTTCCACAAGTAAGCATTGGTGATGAGCACGCATGTATACCCGAAGCAGTTATGAACCCTTGGGGAACACAAAACCCTAGTTATCTTTCAATCTTGATTTCAACTAAAGCTTTAACTATGTTTTTAATTAGTTTTTTCTTTAGAACCCCCATTTTTGGAGTAACTACCTAACAAGTTCACTTACCGGCTTTAGTCTAGCTCCTCCCTATTCCCTGTGGGTTCAACTCCAACCTCTTTGTTGGGTTCTTTATTGGCAACGTTCGCTTCATACTTTGGTAGGAGGTATGGTCTGAGCTTTATCAAAAAGTGGCGTTGTTGCTAGGTAATACGGTTAAGACTGGGTTTTTTGCTTGTGTTTGACTTATTGGTAGTTACGTTCCTTTTTACGTTTTTCTTTGTTTTTCTTTTGTTATTGTCTCAGGTTACATCAAGGGAATGACCTCTCACTCAAATACTCAGATGGAATATGATAAGCTTCCAATGCTCGTGGAAAAGATGATGACTAATGATACATTGGTAGCTGTGATGATAATTATAAGGGAGATGGGAGCCCAGAATACACAGAGACGGTGAATGCTTTAAATGGAATGGTGTCATATAACTTCAGCCCAAAGAAGTTAGACCTAGATCTAAAGAATCGTTCAATGCCGCCGGCCAAGCCATTTGTGGAGGTGCCACCTATCCTTGAGCTAAAGGCATTACTTCCCCATCTCCAGTATGTATTCCTCGGAGAAGACAATACTTTACCGGTCATAATTGCAGCAGACCTGTTAGACAATCAGGTGGAAGCTTTGGTCAACATACTAAAAAGGTACAAAAAGGCAATTGGCTGGACCATAGGTGATATTATCGGAATTCCACCAGGCATATGTACTCACAAGATCCAACTAGAGCCAGACTGTAAACCAAGTATAGAACATCACCACCGCCCGAACCCTCCAATGCAAGAAGTTGTAAAAAAGGAAATTATCAAGTGGATGGATGTTGGTGTCATATATCCCATTGCAATAGCAAGTGGGTGAGCCCAGATCAGTGCGTGCCAAAGAAAGGTGGGATTACAGTGGTTCCCAATGAGGAGAATGAGCTATTACCGACATGACCGGTCACAGGATGGCGTGTATGCATAGATTACAGGAAACTCAACCACTGGACCCAGAAGGACTAATTTCCAATTCCATTCTTGGATCAGATGCTTGACAGGCTGGAAGGTAAAGGTTTGTACTATTTCTTGAAAGATATTCAGGATATAATCAGATTGCCATCATTGTAGAAAACTAGGAGAAGATGACCTTTACCTGCCCATATAGAACTTTTGCTTTTAGAAGAATGCCATTTGGATTGTGCAATGTACCAACCACATTCCAGTGCTGCATGATATCGATATTCTCATACATTTTGGAAGATACTATTGAAGTATTTATAAATGATTTTTTGTTGTAGTTGACTCAGTTGAATCTTGCCTTGACCATTTGGGCAAGGTATTGAAAAGATGCGAAGAAACTAATTTTGTCCTAAACTGGAAAAAATGTCGTTCAATGGTTAAGGAGGGAATAGTGTTGGTTCATAAAATCTTGTGAAAGGGGATTGAAGTGGAAAAAGAAAAAACAGAGGTTATAGCAGGTTTGCCACCCCCTATTTCCATAAAAGGGGTCAGGAGCTTTTTAGGGCATGCAAGATACTACAGACGATTTATCAAGGATTTTTCAAAAATTGCACACCCATTGTGAAAATTTCTTTAGAAAGAGGTAAAGTTTGTATTAGATGAGGCATGTCTAAGGGCTTTTGAATGGTTAAAAGAGAAACTCACCACTACTCCTATCACAGTGGCTCCAGATTGGTCTCTTCTATTTGAGGTAATGTATGATGCTAGTGGTGTTGATCTTGGTGCTGTTTTGGGCCAAACAAGAGCAAAGATCTTTCATCTAATCTATTATGCTAGTAAAACACTCAATACAACCCAGAAGAATTACATAGTCAAAGAACAGGAGCTATTGCCAGTGGTCTTTACTTTTGAGAAATTCTGACATACTTGCTTTGGACCAAGGTGATCATCCATACATACCATGCCGCCTTGAGGTAACTGGTGTCCAAAAAGTATGCTAAAACCAGATTTATTCGGTGGGTACTTCTACTCTAAGAGTTTGAGTTCGAGGTTAAAGATCGAAAAGGCACGGAAAATCAGGTAACAGAGCATTTATCCAGACTTGAATCTGAAGCAAGAGTAAGGGAGGAGATAGATATTGATAATGCCTTCCCAGATGAATAGGTACTAGCTGCATCACAGGACTTGATTCACTCATTTGCCGACTTTGTAAATTACTTGGTTAGCGATATCATGTCGGCAGACCTAACTGCTCAATTGAAGAAGAAGTTCTTATTCAATGCTCAAAGATATTACTAGGATGAATCATATTTATTTCACATTTGTGCAGATGGGATCATTCATAGGTGCGTGCCTGAAATAGAAATGCTGAGCATTCTGGAGGCCTGTCATTCATCCCCGGTTGGGGTTCATCACAGTGATATCAGAACTGCTCATAACATTTTACAATGCGGATATTGTTGGCCCTCTATTCACCAGGATGCTATGACATTGCCAAGTCATGTGCTTAATGCCAAAGGCAGCGCGATATTACCCATAAACATGAGTTGCCACTAACTCCCATTTTAGAAGTTGAGTTGTTTGATGTTTAGGGCATTGACTTCATGGGCCCATTTGTTAGCTCATATAGGATGAAAAACCATTTGGTGGCAGTGGATTATATTTCCAAATGGGTGGAGGCAATTGCACTACCAAACAATGAAGGCAAGAGTGTTATAACATTCCTTTGGAAGCACATCTTTGCCAGATTTGGCAGTCCCAGAGCTATTATCAGTGATGGTGGATCTCACTTCTATAACCGCCTCATCAGGTCCCTATTGTAGAAATATGGTGTCAAACATAAGGTAGACACCCTTACCATCTGTAGTCAAGTGGAAAAATAGAAGTCTCAAACGGGGAAACGAGGACTATCCTGGCCAAGACACTGAATACTAGCCGGATAGATTGGTCTAGGAAGCTCGATGATATGCTATGCGCTTATCGGATAGCTTATAAAACCGCTATTGGTTTGTATCCATATCAGCTGATTTATGGTAAAGAATGCCATTTACCGGACAAATTAGAGCATAAGGCATCATGGGCTATGAAAAAGTTGAACATGAACTGGAACGAAGCAACCAAACTGAGAGTTAACCAGATTAATGAGTTGGATGAATTATGACTTAGAGCTTATGAGAGCGCGACCTTTTATAAAGAAAGGATGAAGATCTACCATGATGCGAAGATTTCAAAAAGGGAGTTTAGCCCAGGTGATTTGGTCTTACTATTCAATTCAAGACTCTGATTGCACCCTCAAAAGTTGAAATCTAGATGGAGGGGACCCTATAAGAGTAGTACAAATGTCCACATATGGTGCAGCGGAACTTAAGAATAAAGAAGGAAAAATGTTCATAATGAAGGGTTAAAGAATAAATCTATACCTGGGAGATGTCAAGGAGTTAAGAGGAATAGAGGTAGTGTACCTTGATGATGCTTGAGGAGTCATGAAAGTCACGTCGTATCGCGACGTTAAATCAGGTGTTGCATGAGAGGCAACCCATGAAGCGCGAAGTCTGAGTAGCCACAGGTATGTTCACTTCCCTTTGTTCTTCTATTTCATTCTTTGGGGACGAAGCTAAAATTTCAAAAAGGGGAGGGCGTTTACTTGTTATTTTTGGGATTTTTGATTATGTCCAAGTGTTTTTCTTGCCGTGATTCTTTTTTCTCGGGCATGTTATCTAGTAGAACAACAATTTTTAGTAGTTTTACTTTTAATTTTGGATTTTTGTTTAATTAGGAAATAACTTAGGAGTACTGAGCTAATGAAAATGCCCTAAGTTTTGATTTTTCTTGTTCCTATTTAAAATTTTTTTTATGCATTAACTATGTATTTGTGACTGCATGCTTGATTTCTGTGGATCTTTTGATGTCATTTAGACTATTAGCATGGCTAGTCTTATTAAGCCATGTGTAAACCAAATAGGTGAGACGAATATAAGCCATGTACCATGAGTGAGTGAGGTGAAGTACTTAGTTCGGTATTGTGTAGAAGATCTAGAACTTTCCTGGTTGGTCCTTGCATAGACTAAGGATGGTTGGTTAGGAGATGATCATAGGTTGTTTTTTTAAGCTCACTTTTATCCTAAATAACCGTACCAAAATCATATGAATCCCTTGATCCCAATTTTGAGCCTTTATTGACCCATTTTTTTCATTGATTTATCAATGAACCGTACCCATTTTTTTATAATGAATCCATTTTGGCCCTAGTCATTCCTTGGATATTGTGAACCTCAACATAGGCAAAATGCCTAAGTTGAGGGTGGCTAGAGCAGGGGTGCATAAAGGTGGGAATAAGAAAAAGGGAAAGAAAAGAGAAAATTGTGGGAAATGAGGTGTGGTGTGGTAAAAAGAAAAGAGATGAAAATGTTAAGAATATTCAAAAAGAAAATTAAAAAGAAAAAAATATATGCGTGAAAAAAAAAATTTGAAAATACACCACACCCATGCAAATGTATATAAAAAAGGTAAAAAGGGAAGAAAAGGAATGAAAAGAATAAATAGTGAAATAGGTGAAGGGTGAAACCGATGTATGTAGTTCCAAGGAAGGGATAGTCACTTAAAAAGTTTTCATCTTTATCATGTCCAATCCTAAGCCTACATTATCAGTCATATCAAGTCCTATAGTGATCCTAATTTGACCATTCGACAAAATAAAGCAGATAAAATAAGGGCAAGCCTATGACATCATTGTGAGGGTGAGTGTTTCATTTGTATAGTCCCATACATATTTGGTACTATATATGTGAGTGGGGACTTCATTCGTTGAGAGGGTATATGGATTATATTTAATTTTTCCATGGGTCTATGTGAAAAACATTGGTGATGACTTGATTGCATGTTGATAGCTAGATGACATGTCTTGATCCCTGTTTAGCATTTTTGTGGTTGCTTGTAGTACATTAGATAATGCTAGTTCATGGAGAAGGGGTCAGAAGTTGTATATAAAGTGCAAATACTGTTAAATTGTTGGTTGTATTATCCTGAGTTTATTTTCTAGTTGAGCATCGTGTTTTAGTTTTTCATCTATTTTCATGAGTACATGCAAGAGTTTTAAGTTGAGGGTGTTGTTGTGTTGTGAATTTACAGCACTTTCGACACTCAAAAAAAATAAAATAGCATGGACATAGGTATGTTTATATGGATATGAGGTACTTTTCTTGTGTTTTCAGGTAAACTTAGGTGTTGGAGCAAGAATGTGCAAAAAAAGCATAAAAGAGCAGAAACTGATCCAAAATGACAGTCTCAATATGAGCTATACATTGATGGTACGAATCGTGCTAAGACTCGTGAAAAAATTTAGAAGGATAAGCTGGGAAAGATGCAATTCAGGATTCAAAATTCAAGCCATGTGATCATGGTACGATCCATAACTTTAAGTTGTGGAAATGTTTAGAGAAAGTGCACAAAGGCTAACTCTGGGGTACGAATGACTACAGTACAAGTCGTCAAGGTAAGGTACGAGTCGTATCAGC
This sequence comes from Datura wrightii, assembly GCA_035772735.1. NCBI lineage: Eukaryota > Viridiplantae > Streptophyta > Magnoliopsida > Solanales > Solanaceae > Datura > Datura wrightii. Next base: position 134,547,231 of record JASDFA010000016.1, read on the forward strand.
ACACTTATGACAAACATCAGAAAAATTCAGAGTCTTCAAATTTAAACCACAGAAGCTTAGTAAGACTCATTGAAAGTTGGTACGATTCGTACCAAGGACCAACACGTAGCTGGATTTCAGCAAACTAAAGACCTACAGATAGCTGGTACAACCCATACAAGCCTACTATGAGTTGTAGGTTTGGTCGTGGCTTGAGCGGCAGCAAATATGGAAGTTTACCATGTTAGCTTAGGAAAAGATTTTTATGTCTGTATATATATGTTTTATGTTTTATTATCAGAAAGGAAGATCAGATTACATCAGACATTGTTAGTTTTCACGAGAGAACATAGAATTGAGTTGATTAACTTGTGATCAACCTTTTCTTGATTTTCTTCTTGTTCTTGTGAATTATTATTGATAAATTCTAGATTTAATCAATGAAGTTTTTCTCTCATCTACGATTGTAAGTACTGGTTTATGTATTTAATTATGCAAACAAATCACAATCTTGTGACTATGAGTGGCTAAAACCTCCATAGGTAGGGTTGTGGAAACCATGGTGTATTAACATTCTAGGGTTACACAAAAGTGATTCAAAACCAATGCAACATATCTGTATCATATTCTCTTCATGCTTCAATATTTCTTAACGGTGTACAACGTTAGGACATGCCTGAATTCCTTACTTTCTTAGGTCTAAGAGGTAGAGATTAGGAAAAGAGAACTACATCAAAGCCTTGATCTTGATAATCATTGTATTAACATGAGTTGTGGTCGCAGGATAGTTTAATTTGTGACATATTGATAATGGTTAAATTGCAGTCGATCATGAGACCTGGTCGGGTTATTACGTATAGTCATTCAATAGGGACTAGTCAGTTGTTTGAATGAACCTAAGATATCAGTTCTACAAGTAAGCATTGGTGATGAGAACGTATGTATACACGAAGCAGTTATGAACCTATGGGGAATACAAAACCCTACTTATCTTTCAATCTTTATTTCAACTGAAACTTTAACTATGTTTTTAAATATTGTTTTCTTTAGAATCCCCCTTTTTGGAGTAACTACTTAAAAAGTTCACTTACCGGCTTTAGTCTAGCTCTTCCCTATTCCCCGTGGGTTCGACCCCAACCTCTTTATTGGGTTTTTTATTGACAACAACCCTTTCATACTTCAGTAGGAGGTACGGTTTGAGAGTTATCACCAACCCCTAAACTTCTGAATAATCTGCACAAATGTTAGTGCTATGGGTGACGTTGCGCGCTATGTCCCTAACTTCAAAAGAAAATTTGATTAACAACTTGATGCGTTGGTTGGCGTGCGGTGCCTAGAGCAGTACTTTAGAGGAAAGTTGAGCCAAACCTAGTGCACTAGAGGATGCAGCATGCCAAACCATTCCCGGATGGATTGATGATTTTGAAGCTAATTACTTGAGGACAAAAAGCGTCATTTGAGGCCTTGCTTATAAATATAACATCTAGGCCATTTGTTGGCTGTTGTACATCAAATTTTGGGATCGTATTGATCATTGTAAGAAGCTTTTGGGAGGAGAGACAAATACTTAGGTTTATCTTCTTTTATTTATTTTTTTACATCAAATGATAATTATGTCTTTGTTTTTCTCTAGAACATGAGTGGCTAAACATATATTCTAGGGTTTTGGCCATACCAAATGCTTGAAGTTTGATAGATTATTTATTGTAGTATTGATTCTTTGTTAATGGTTATTTATTCTTACTTATGTTAATTGCTTATTTTTTAGATTGATCACATTTGGAATAAGTGTATTGGCTTTTGGTTGAACTGGGGAGAGGGAACTAAAAGGGTTAAATGTAAGAATAGAAGAGGTATTCAAAGACTCTTGTTCGATTGAGCTTAAGATAGAAGTTGTTGATGAGTATAGGAATATATCCTACAACCCTATTTAATTGAGATACAAGTAGCCACAATCATCATCTCTTGCTTCTCCTGCGACCATAGGGATATAGGCGTTAGGGTTCATGGGATAGTTCTTGGATGCTCGGGAGAATAGCAAGAAATGACATAGTAACTTGCAACTAGCAACCTTAGAAAGAATTAATCTAGAGTATTCAAGTATCGAAAACTCAAGCAGAAGCGAAAGTGCCATTACCCTATATTTTCATCGTCTTATGAAGTACAAATATGTTTGCAACAATTTTAGTTTAGTAGTTAATTTATATTTCAAGTTTTAGTAGTTTAATCTGTAAACCATTCCCCATTGTTATCTGTGTTTGTTAGAGTAATAAAATAAAGTTTTAACTGTAAGTGATTAATCTGACAAGCCTCTGAAGTCCCTAAGATCAGACCTAAGAACTAAAATGAAGAAATCAGGAAAAGCTGCACCAGGTCATAGAACGAGTCATGGAGTGACTCATTATGTGACCCGATGAGTCGTTAAGTGACCTTCGTGTGTGCATTAGTTTGTAAAAATTGGGGTATCCTTGGGACTTAAAAAGTTAGTAGATAAGTCATGCTGCCACTTCACGACTAATCAAGTGAGTCGTCTTCTTTGAAGGGTTGTCAGATGGGAAATTTACAGTGGTAACAACGAGTTAAGGTGACAGGTTTTCATGTCACCTAATGACTCAGTAGGTGATTCATTTGGGGTGATGCATGGATAACAACCTAAAGCTCAGAGAGATATAATGATTATTAGAACGAGCCATTAGTTGCATGAAGAATTGTTAGGATACCCATTAAGTGGAGGTCCAAAAACTTAGAATTTCATCCTAGAGACAATGAATGGAACCAACATAGATATGTTCAAACTCTCTGGGATCTCCCTTGTGAGCTCTCCTTGTGCCTTAGAACTATGTGCCAATATAGATATGTTCATATTCTCTGGGATCTCCTTTGTGAGCTCTCCCTGCCCCCGAGGGGCCTTCAGCTTGATATTGATATCATGGTAGCGCCCTTAGCCCTTACAAGGCTTTGAATGGCTCTGCCCACTGGAATGTAATAGTCGGGACCATGAAAGTTCTATCATTGTAATGTCAGTTATATGGAGAGTCTCCACTGTTCCATGATTTCAGTTATTCATGTTCATCAATCATGAAATTATGTTTTCAGCAAGTTTGGCCCAACATTCAGTTTTACTTATGAATATTAGATTTATCTTTGGGTCATTCGATTCAGTTATGATACTTAGTTATATTTAAATCATGTTTTTAGATAAAAGCATGTAAGCTTTACTCTCAGAATCTTATGATGAGATGTTTTATGATATGCACGATTTCAGTTTTACTTACTTAGTAGTTTTACCTTCCTTGCATACTCGATACATTGTATGTACTGTCTACAATCCCTATGCTGTATCATTTCATGATACAGGCTCGAACATTCAGGTTCAGTTCCGCCGCTAGTCATCTCCCAAAGATTGCATATCCAGCTTATTGGTAAGTGCTCATCCTCTGAGGAGCTCTTTATTAGTTTGTTATCAGCATTTTTCTATTTCAGTTTATTAGTGAGCTAGTTGGGGTCTTGTCCCATCAGCTCGTTAGGATGTTAGAGGCTTGTCAGGCATAGTATGTATTCAGCTTCATATCCGTATTATGTATTCCATTGTATCAGATGTTTTAAATATTCAGACATCTACAATATCATATGTTAGATTTCCACAACTATTTATTTTAAGCTTTAGTTGTCATGTTCATGCCATGGTTTGACTTGGAGCCAGTTGTTGTTCTAGGTTCCATGTCTCGGTCCCAGTTGTGAAAAATAGAAAGCCTAAATTCATATTCTAACTGCAGCTACATCTAGAATTTCACCTTGAGTCACACTTAGGGCAAGTTCTAGAAAAATTGTATGTGCATGGGAATCATTCAAATAAACTCACTACACAAGGCATCACACTCCAAGGAGTTCAAACAATTCATTACCGCAACTAGATTATGACTTATGAAAATGGAGCATGTGAATTAACAAGCCAAAAAAGCAATGTGTAATGTATGACAAGAGAGTGCTACATTTTACATTTGAAATGCCCCATAACTTCCAAATTCATTTTCCCATGCCACAGAAAATATTTGGTGGTATCTCTCAAAAACAATTTTGACAAGACTAAAAAACATGGAATTTCCCATAAGAAGGTCTCCTTGCAATCTATCATTGGAAAATTCCACCCGATTTGACAATGTAAAAAAAAATAACCGTGGTAGAAAGAAAACCCTCGGAGTTTATTCACTAACTACTATTCACAAAGGCAAAAATGAATCTTGGGTCATGAACCATTTAAAAATTTACAAAATGACCCAATCATTTACACTAACAATCACGAACAATTTTTCATTTCATTTCTTTCGAGCCCGACAAAGGCTTAACGAAAAACACAAATTCAAAAAAAAAAGCCCAACAAGGGAAATATCAACATCTCTAATAAAAGCCCAACAAGGGCACAAAATCAACAACAATAACCACAAAAGAGATACACTCATCCCAACCCTAACTAAAACAATATATTATCCCCCAAATGTATAAATAGAAAATGAGGGTAAGAACTCATTTAAGTGTTCACTTATCATCATCATCATCTTCGGCCTCAGTATCCCCATCATGTCCATCATCTCCTAGATCCTCCTAATCATTCCCTAAGCCCTAAAAAAAGTTGACTATGGAGCCTCGAGTTGTAGATAGGACAGCCATAGCAGCGTCCACAGCGCTTATGTCGAGAAACCTTATTGACGTCCAACCTTTCCATTCCCGTACTTCAAAGTGGAGAGAAGTGACAGTCCCCTCCACAACATCCATGCGAGAGCACAACTTGCTCAAGCTATCATATATCAAATTCATCTGCTTTTTCACCATCTTGTCAATAAGAGAAGGAAGACTTTTACCAAATTTCTAGAGTTTGTTCTCATGAGACTATGTCATCTCCGCGAGCTTGTGAGGATACTTGGGTGAGAAGATGTGGAAGGAGGTGAGGCTCCCCTAATAGGTGCTTCTCCGGAAGCCTGGGATGATGCCTCAGGGTGTGGCATATTGAGATCGTGGGCCATGGGGGCCTGCTCTGAACCATGGCGATAGACTCCTCGGAGACCTTAAAGCCTTGCATCTGCTTTCGCTTGCTCTTAGGAGCGCCCGCATCCCTATTCCTACCCACAGTGATCACACCAGTAGCAGAGCTGGGGGCCTCATCCAGGAAAAGTGGCGCTCCTGCTGGAAGGAAAAGCTGGGATATGAGCACAGCATATGGCACTGAAATTCCTGCTTACCTCACCTTTCTTTTCATCTGAATAGCCATTATTTCCCCAAAGTTTATGGGGACCACTATCATGATGCAAGTGATAAGGATGGCCGCCTCCAGATTTTCCCGTTGCTCATTCTTTGAAGTCATTATGCGGCAATAAATGAAATCAATCCACCACTTTGTTTCAAATTTCATGTCATGCCTTGAGATCTCACCACCCATAGAATCCCAAAGAGGTGTGTCAACGGCAATAGTGGGAGTTATCCAACTGAACTGATCCTCTTAGTTGGCGATTCTGGCTGCATACTTAGCTCCAAGGTAAATCTCATCCTCCCAAAATAAAGAATTGATGGCATCTGGTGCGATATAAACTTCCACACCCCTCACCATAATCGAGGGAAGGTAGGGGAATTCATCAACCTTGCCTTTATGCTTCATGATGTCCTACTCGGCCTGATATGATGTGTAGAACTCGGGCACTAACCTAGTGTAGATGTCCAGAAGAGGAACGAAAAAGACATTCCACTAGCGGTTAGTGAATTACACTATGATGTTGGGGAATCCCGCAACCCCACCAAGTTGAAGCGCTTCTCTAATGTGATAGAGCGCCCCTCACAGATAGCATACTGTCCCTTCATGTTACGAACACAAAAGGTAATGGCTTCCTTGGTATTCGTGGGAGCTGGGGTCGCCTTTTCTTTCCCCTTTCCCTTACTTTTAGATGTGATTGGGGCCTTCCTTTTACATGGTTGTCTGGATGAAGACATTATTTGCAGAGCCATGTTAGTGACACAAAACAATATTTCTTTTTAAACTTTTTATGGAAAAGAAATATCAACATCTATTCTAAGCTAAGGAAAGAAATTATAATAATTGGATGGCAAACAAGTCGAAGGGTTTAGAAGTTATGTATTGGCAGCACCGATGGAACACCAGCTGGGTAAATCGTGTTCATTCGGTGCCACACCAGCATTTTGTCGGTATTGACCTTCGAAGCGCCGTTGAAAGTGGGTCGTAGGTAGTGTCCTGAAACCTTATACCTCAACCTATGCTTCATTCGGTGTTTCACTTTCCATGACCGACGGTTCACCATTTAACATTGTGCAGTTCATTTCACCCCCGAATTAGCTAAACAACATTCATGGTTCACGCACCCAACACAATAAAAACAAAATGACAATTTACCCTTAAGAAAGACATCACTGTATCTACCGTTAGGCAAATTGTGCATTCTAAACACATGGGGCTACTCAGACTTCACCCCCAACTAATATAAAGCTCATCAAGAATAAAGCATTTTACCACCGAGGATACTCACATTAACGTTCAACATTTTATCACCACTCCAACATACCCCCAATTAATGAAAAAGCACAATAAGTGGGTCAGGGGAAACATGAGTGGGGGATAATTTCATATCTATCATGCTCAATCACATTTGCAAATATTAGAATATTGATGTTGGGACACACATAACAAATGGTGACTTGGAGAAGAAGTGCAAAATTGAAAGCTTTAAGCTTGACCAATAATGGTGATGTAGAGAAGGAACATTTATGTTGTTTTGAGAGGAATTTTGAGTGAGGAGAAGTGAGAGTAAATGAATAAAGATGGGGACCTATATAGGTGGAAGAGGGGGGATGTGATTAGGTGGTGGGAAGGTGGATGTTTATAGGGGTGTATATGGAGTGGAGTTAGGAACGATTTTGAAAAATGGAGGGATTTTGGGGAAGGTGAAAAGGTAGTGGTTAGATGAAAATGTGGGAATATGAGTATTGGAAAAGTGAAAAAGTTGATATTGGCTGGTTCTCAGCATTTGAAATTTGTTATAGGTCGGGTTTCATGAATAGGTCAATTAAGATTAAAAAAGTCATTCACCTCTACAGGCGCTGGACCTGTGACCGCCGTTGGGTACCAAAGTTTCGCCGGTTCTCCAACCACCTCTCCATGTTCCTAGTTCACTGGTTCATACTGTGCTCCATAGGGGTCTCGTGGGTTTCAACCTGCGTTTCTCTAGTGAGTTGCAACTCATCCCCTAAATTTAAAAAATTATTCGAGGTGCACTAGTTCGCACCCTAGCCAAAGTGGCATTTCACGGATTGGCACCGGCGTTTTGCTAATTCAGCATAGTGGCTTCCCATTTTTCCTTCTCCTTGTTTTTCATCAAATCTACCTATAAAACCCAAAACAACATAAATATCAAAGTGCTCAATGCAAGAATTCTCGATTGCCTCCCAAGAAGGGCCAAAGATAACATCATGGAATGACAGATACCTTCTTAATATTCAATAATACGGAGGGTAATTATTCAATTCACTCTCATCATCAAATGGTTCATCATGCTCCACTTCACCATCAAGCATTGCTATGACCATAAACTCATCCGAGGGCTTGGTAGGTTGACACACACTAAAGGTAACCTCATCACCACCGATTCAGAACTTAAGCTCCCCAAGCTCCACATCAATCAAAGATCTTCCAATTTCTAGTCGTGCGCGCCCCAAGATAATTGGAACCTTGATATCGATCTCACAATGCAGCACAACAAAATCAACTAGGAGTATGAATTTGTCCCCCTCACAAGGATATCAAAAAACACTCCAACGGGTTGTTTAATTGACCTATCCGCCATCAAAAGCCTCATGGATGTAGGTTTGGGATTCCCCAACCCTAATTTTTTGAAACTCACAAGATGGATTAAATTAATACTATCACCAATTCGCAAAGAGCTTCATCGAACATGCACAAGCCAGTTATGTAGGAAATAGTAAATGCCCCCGTATTTTCACATATTGGAGAAAGGTTGTTGGACATCATAGCATTACAATGATGGATCACCTCCTCGGTGTCCGTATCCACCACCTTCTTTTTCTTCAAAATTTTTGTCATAAACTTTGCATATCCTGGCATTTCAAGAAAGGCATCCACAAGTGGTATATTGATGGATAATTTACTGAACATCTCTATGACCTTGCGAAATTGATTATCTTCCTTTTTTCGGTCAGTTGCTACGGATATGCAGGTGGAATTCTTTCTTCTTGATCTTTGTCATTAGGAATCTTCCTGCAGTCATTCCTATTCACATCATTTGAGGGTGTCAATTCAATTTCTCCCCCATCCTTCCTTCTTCATCATCACCAATCCTTGGTGTTTCTGGCTCCTCTTCTAACTTATCATCATCATTTTCCCTTGGAGCAACAATATCTTTGGGCTTCACGCCCACATCACTCAATATCTTGCCGCTCCTAGTCACAATTGCCATACAATGGCCATCTTTCTTTGGATTGGGAACAATGTCACTAGGGAGTGCACCTTTCATACAGGAGTTCATTTGTGAAGACATGTAGTTCATTTGGTCTTCAAGGTGCTTGATCGATGCTGAGTGTTACACTCTAGCGCACATGCAAACGTATGCATCATAAAAGTAACACAGTGGCTCTTTTAAGAGACGGATGTCGAACCCACAGGGACTGTACTTATTTTAGCAAATATTCAAGTTTGAGTGCTATATTAAATTTCACTAGTGTTGATTATAGAGATTTTGGTTGTTTAAACTAAATCTAAGTTATGATCACAAAATACTGGGGAAACAATATGAAGAAGCATCAAGAGTTAAGGCCTAACAATCATGCAATGCTACAATTCACAATGGTTCAAGTACATAAATTTCAGTTGTCGTCTCATAGAGTTAATATGCACTGTTCATGATCTCTCGACCATCTAAACACAACAAACTAGTCTCACACCTACATCATTGAGCGGGGATGTGACGTCCTAATTCGTGAGCAATTAACATTGTGGATGTGGTCTATGGGTTTTATGCCCTTTATTATGGTCTTTCGTACCTCTAATCATTTAACCTAACCTAGTCTTCACAACTACTTCTATTTGCAGTGATGTAACAATTCTAAGTCGGTGTCTAGCTATCGTCCTGTTTTATTAATCAAGAAAGGAGAATTAGGTATAATTGCTATTCTAACCTCAAATTCTATCGTAAAGACAAGAACTTGCTACATGCATTCTTTCATTCTAACCAAGGGTTACTCTTTCGAGTTTTTACCTATGTTTAACATGTTCAGTTTTATGGTGATCAAGAATAAAATAACAATCAATATGAATGTAAGACAAAACAACAACAAAACTCGAACCAAATATGAAAATAAAGCTATTACATTCATGTCATGTGGCCTCAACTCTAGAGGAAGGGTTTCATCCACTCATGTTCATACAAATACTTGAAATCATGATTAAAAGTGAAGTACTTACAAGAATGATTAAAAGAGAATGAATAAACTTTGAACCCTAAGTGTAGTTCCTCGCTTGTCCCTTCACTTCTCTCTGCTTTCCGAAAATATTTTCATGATAATGAAATTAGAAGCTAAGGGTTCAATTTATAATAAGTTGGAAAAATGCAAAATTTCTTCTGTGGTGAAACTGCTCTGTGTGACGCTGGCTATCACGGAGATTTTCCTCTAAGACACGCTTGTTATCACGGAGATTTTCCTTTGTGACATGCTGGCTATCACGGAGATTTGCCTTCGTGACACTCTGCTATCGTGGATGCTCACTGTTTGGCAGCCCATGCTCATATAAATTAATTCTTTGCTCTGTGGTACGTAGTTGAATGCCCCAATGCTTCTCCATGGATGGAGTTAACTCCAACTGTCTTTTGTATCTTGTATTACCATCCATAATCCGTCTCTTAACATTTATCTTCAAGATTAGGACCATTATGTTCACATTGAGCTCCATACATTGGCAATTTCAACCTACAAAGAGAGCTAATCATATTTGTTAGTCCATGGCCACAAATTACACAAAATACATGAGATTATTGTTATATCAAGCTAAAAACATGGGTATAAAATAGTCTTTGGACATATAAATATGCCCAAGATTACTACCCCACACTTAAAACCTTGTTCATCCTCGAACAAATCCTTTACATCTCATGCACAAGAAAGACTCACACATTACCAATTGTCGCAAGACGACTCAAATTAATGATACAGTGACTTATTTAGATGGCAAGTTTAAATAGAGCATTCTATATATAACCCAATTAAAAACAAGTATAACCAAGTTAAAACCTCCTAGACTCAAGAATCAACTCTACAACCACAACAAACTCATGAACATTAGCCAATCAAGAAGTCTAAAATGAATCCTATCTTTCCTAAAACATATGACTTCACAACAAGAGAGATACTCATTTTTACTCACAAATTTTCAAAATATAACATGTATGGGTATATAAATACAATTACACTCACTCTCACAATGAATTCTCATGCAACATGTACTGACTCATATGCTTGCCCTTAATGTTTTACCTCACTAATTTAGGAACAATTGAAAGTAAGATCAAGTAGGACTTATCGAGTTGTAATGTAAGATAAGGGACGGGTAGGTACTAATCTGGCAAATAATAGTGATTATCTTCCCTAAGCGCTTTTAATACATCACACTTGCTCATTAAGAACATTCTCTTCTTTCACTTCACCTCTTGTTCTTTTCACTCTTCTTTTGTTCTTTTACTCCCTACCAACACTTAGGCATTTTAAACAAGTCCACCTCTAATCTTTCCCTCACCTTCGACAAATGCAATTTCCCTTCTTTTCCAGGATTCTCACTCCTTAACTCTTTTGCATTTTTCACTTAAACACTTAGAAATTTTGGATCAAATGTAGTTATATTGAAAGAAAAGGATTTATCTTTTTATGTGGCTAATCAAAGAATTGACTAAAGGCTCAATGGGGATGGCTAGGATTATGCATTAAGGGTAGGTAAAGTATAGGATGACAATAGGGTTATTCAAAGAAATGCCTACATCATTTCCTACAATTAACATTCCTCATTTAGCTTTGCAAACATACCAGACATGTTCTAGACACTACATGATAGTACGGAATACACGAAGAACCTTACACTAACATCACATGTTCAATTCTAGATAGAGCCATACAGACTCTCAATATAGTTAATCACATGAATTCAGAATTAACCTTTCTAGCATATGGAGTCATATTCGAGAGCCGAGGTGTCTCAAACAAAGTTATACAACTGCTACACATGCTTCAAAATTAAAAACACTTGCATCATACAGTTGTGTATAACACTCAACAAGAACATCAAGTTATCAATCAGCTAAGGGATTAAAAACAAAAACCTATTGACTAATTTCCCTCAAGACGGTCTTCATCCATCCATCATCATGAAAAGCCCCTAAATATGACTAAAATAATTTTGTACAGACACAAAAAAAATTTATTTCTCGGTTCAAAGTGACCCCCTTAGGAAAAGAACCGAAAAAAAAATCAAAGGGTGGATGAGTTGTGCTCAACTAACAACTTTATCAATAACCACAATTCAGACCAAGAACCAACCACACCCGAATTCACTAAGAACAAAATATTTTGAAATTTCTGTCACCGTACACTTGGATTGTGCTATGTCCCAAAAGCATCAATTGAAATAAATACAAGGATAATAAATACTCCCTGAGGCCTCTAGGCCTAGCTAAAAACATGTTTTTCAATCATTTTTGAACAAGTGGGTTATCGACCCCACACTCATCTTCTTGTCATTCTCTTTAGCTCTTACTTTCTCGGGTACTCAGACTTCCCCTAAATCTGTCCTTAACCAATAAAACACACAACACAAGTTAAAAATAACAAAATACAACAAAAATTAAAAAGAAAGTATACGTGTGGCACTATTGGGTTGCCTCCCAAGTAGCGCCCGATTTTATGTCCCGGAACGAAGTGGACTATCGATTTTAGGATATCCTCAAACAAGTGTTCCCTTTCAAGAACCACCTTCTCTTCTTCTTTCTTTTAGAGGGAACAACCTCCACTCCAACCATTTCTTCTTCCATCTTCTTTTTCAATTTTAGCCCTCCATCAAACTCGTGCTGAAATGTCATCATCTCCTGCAGTAGTGGACTCATGGAATCTACTACCCCAAACTTAGCTCTGATAACACACTGATATTTCAAAAATCTCTGTAGTGTGTGGGTGGGTTGATCTCTTGGTAAACTCTGAAGAGCTCTTCTTCATCACTGACCCTCATTTTAAGGGTACCTGCTCTTACATTTATAATTACTCCTCCAATATCCAAGAATGGTCGTCCCAAGATCAGGGGTACCATATAATAAACTTTAAAGTCAAGAATGATGAAATCAGCGGGTATGATGAACTTACCCACTTTGATGAGAAGGTCCTCAATTATTCCCTCTAGTGCCACTGTGGACTTCTCTGCCAAATGCAACATGACTCAAGTGGGTCTTGGCTTACCCAAACCTATGGTGTTAAACAGAGATAGGGGCATGAGATTTACTACTGCCCCTAAGTCACAAAGAGCCCTTATAACTTCAGCTTCACCAATTTTTATGGGGAGGGTGAAACTCCCTAGGTCTTTGAGCTTTTTCGGCATCTTGCTCATCACCCTATAACTGCACTCCTCAGTCGTTGCCACCGTCTGGACATCTACCAACCTAACTTTGTTGGCTACCACAACTTTCAAGTACTTAGCATACTTTGGCATTCCCTGCAAAACATCAAGTACGGGAAAATTAATGTGAAGTTCTTTGAAAATATTAAAGAACCTTTTAAAGCATTCTTCCTCCTTGCTCTTCTTGAGCCTTTGCGGGAATGGTGGTGGTGGTTGATCTTGGGTAAAATGGCATGCCCAAGGGATACTTTACAACTTAGTTTTGTCTTGTTTAGCTACTTATTTATATACATTCTCATGTAAATGTATCTAAATGTGAATATATATACTAACCAACATGATTAGTTCTTGTTTTTGTAGGTTTAAAATGAATTTGAGGAACTAATCTATGAGTTGGTGAAGTGGAGGCATGGAATCAGATGTAAAACGTGAACGTCGGCAAGCGGAACATGCGAAACAGGCCACCTGCGCGTTGGCAACGTGCCACGACAGGTAGGTTGCGGAATCAGTGGCGTGCCATGACCCCTAGCGCGCTGCACAGCAGCGTGACACGCTGCCAACATGGCAGGGGGCTGCTTGGCGACTGTTTTGTATTTCCAGTGTGCATGCGCGATCCCTCCATGTCACGGAGGTAAATTAGTGCATTCACCTCCGCGACACGGAGCTATTTCATGTCGGACATAATATTATACACCTCTCATTAACTTTAAATAGGTCCCTTAGCTCCTAAAAACATTTTTTCACGTAATATTTCTGAAAAACCACCAAAGAGTGAAGGGTGAAATGGGAGAACTCATCTAGGGTTCTTAAATTTCATCTTCTCTTCTACCAATTCTTGTAAGTATGTTACTTTCATTATGTTTTCTTGTAATTATACGAACTTGAGGGGCTAGAACCCTTCCTCTAGGGTTGAGGCCACAAGATATGATTGTGACTATGTGAATTTTTTTTGGTTTTAAGTTATTAATTCTTGTTTTGTCTTACGTTCTTAATTATGGCTGTTTTTATGATTGATCACCATGAAAACACACACGTTACACCTAGGTAAAAGCTTGAGAAAGTAAACCTAGGCAAGAACAAAGAAAGTAGGGAGCAAGTTTGTATCTTACGATATACTTCGCGGTTAGGATAAGAAATTATACCTAATATGCCTTACTTGGTTACTAAAACGGGATGAGAGAAAGACATCAAATTAGAATTGTCACATCACCACTCATAGAAGTAGTTGTGAAGCTAAGTTCGGTTAAATGATTAGAGGTACAAAAGTCCATAATCAAGAGCATAAGCCCCGTAAACCACATCCATGTAGTTGAATTGCCCACGAACTAGGGTGTCACATCCCCGCTCAACGATGTAGTTGTGAGGCTAGTTTGTCGTGTTTATAGGCTCGAAAGACCATGAACATGCAATTGTAGTTATGTGAGACAATAATTTGTAATTCCATACTTAAACCATTACAAAGCGTAGTATTGCATGATTATCTAGCCTTAGCTCTAATTGCTTCTTGAATGATTTTAGAGTATTTCTGCAACCACCGCTAGACTTAATTGAACTTTATCGAAAAAGTCTATATCAACACTTGCGAAAGTAAGTATCACACTTGAACTTTATAATTAGCTAAATTGGTCTAGTCCCTATGGGTTCGACATCCAACTCTTAAAAAGGGCCACTATATTACCTCTAAGACCATGTACACTTTCGTGTGCGCTTGGGCGCAGTCGTCAACAAGTTTTTGGCGCCGTCGCCGGGGAGACTCAACATGTTTTTGGCGTCGTTGCTAGGGACTCGCCGAATTTTAATAAATTTTTCTGTTTTTGTGTGATTTTTAAATTTCCTTTAAGTGTTGAGAAACTTGGTCTTAGTCAGACTTATTGCAGGTGACAGGTTGTCTTGCCGAGATGACTAGGAATAGAGAGCTTGTGGAACCGTTGCTTGAACCAGAACGTCAAATTCATTTGCGAAGGAGAGTAGATCTTGAGCAAAAGCTGAAAATACTTCAAGAAAAGTTACAACAACAACCACCTGCAGGACAAGAAAAGTTGTCACGGAAGCAACGGCAGCCAGACCAGTTCGCAAAGTGGCAATCCCACAAGCGACGAATGTGAACTCTAGTATCGTAAACCGGAACCTGGAGGGAACTTTGAATTGAAACAGTACATAGTGCAGCTATTACATTCTTGTGGTCAATTCACTGGGATGGCACATGAGGACCCGCAGCAACACCTACACAACCTTTTAGAGATTAGTGACACTTTCGTCCCCACCAGAGTGTCCACAGACTATGTCCGACTTGCCCTCTTCCCATTTTCATTGTTGGGAGAGGCAAAAAGGTGGTTGAAAGTTGATCCACCAACCTCCATAACTTCTTGGGATGATTTGGTAAAGAAGTTTTTGATCGGATTCTTTCCTTCTGGCAAGACTGCAAAATTAAGAAGTGAAATACTGAGTTTCAAGCAGAGGCCTGATGAGAACTTATATTTGGCTTTGGAGAGATTCAAGTCATTACTTAGAGACTGTCCCCATCACCAGCAATCCAATGACGTGCTGGCCCATACCTTTGTAGAAAGTCTAGACCACATACAAAAATTTTGCTAGACTCTGCATCGGGAGGGCAAGCTTTAGAGAAGACGTATGATGAGCTGTACACGTTATTGAATAGAATTGCACAGGGAAATCCAGAATGGCACAATGAATCATCCAGAGGGGCAGGAAAGAGAGAAGGGTTGATAGAGGTAGATGGTATGAATGCCTTGGCGGCACAACTAGCTTCATTCCAGCATTAGATTATGACTCAGTTCAATAAACTAAGTATGAACCAACAACAGGGTCAGTTTAATGCAGTTCAGCAAGCTCCGAGTTGGTGTGAAATTGTGGGAATAATGGGCACAATGCAGAATCTTGTGGAGCCAATCCGGAATCAGTCAATTTTGTTGGGAATCTGCAGAGGAACACTCAGAATTTTGGAAACAGCTACAACAAAAATTGGCAGAGCCACCCGAATTTTTCTTGGGGTGGAAATCAAAAGCAAAGTTATTAGCAACCTCAATAGCAGCAGTATCAACAGAATAGGCAGAATGATGGCCATTTGAGCGGCAACATTAAGGAAACTTTGCATAAAATCATGGAGACCCAGACTCAATTAGCAAAAAATCAGGCGAGGATGGCATCAGACATGAAGAATCAGCAATTGGCCACCCGCAATGTAGAAAAATAGATGGGTTAGATAACAGCTGCTCAAAATACGAGACCGTAGGGAGGACTACCAAGTGACACAGATCCTAACCCCTGCCAGGTCAATGCCATCAGTCTGAGAAGTGGCAAACAAGTAGCTGATGCAGTGCCAAAAGAGAAAAGAAATGAGGTGCAACTAGAGTTGGTTAGGAAAGGACCATCAACTGACAAGGGAGAGAATCAGAGTGTTGTGCAACAAAATGCACAATGTTCATTGCAGCCAGCAGAAATACCACCACCACCATTCCCTTGGAGATTCAGAAAGAGCAAGGAGGAGGAATGCTTCAAAAAGTTCTTTGAGATTTTCAAAGAAATTCACATAAATTTGCCTTTGCTTGATGTTTTGCAGGGAATGCCCAAGTATGCTAAATACTTGAAAGATGTGATGGCGAATAAAGTCAGATTGGTGGATGTCCAGACGGTAGCACTGACGGAGGATTGCAGTCACAGGTTATTGAGCAAGATTCCTAAGAAGCTCAAAGACCTAGGGAGTTTTACCCTCCCCACACAAATTGGTAAAGCCGAAGTGCTACGAGCCCTATGTGATTTAGGGGCAGCAGTTAATCTAATGCCCCTATCTTTATTTAACATCCTGGAGTCGGGTAAACCGCGACCAACAAGATTGATGTTGCAGCTGGCGGATAAGTCGCGAGTGGCACCAGATGGAATCATAGAGGACCTTCTCATTAAAGTGGGTAAGTTTATTATACCTGCTGATTTTATTATCTTAGATTTTCAAGTTGATGACCAGGTACCCTTAATCTTGGGATGGCCATTCTTGGCCACCGGAGGAGCAGTAATTGACTAAGAGCAAGGACCCTGAAAATGAGGGTCGAGGATGAAGAAGAACTCTTCTGAGTATACCAAGAGATTAACCCACCCACTCACTACAGAAACCTTTGTAAGGTTAGTGTGTTGTCAGAGGATATGTGTGGGGTGGGCGATTCCACAGGTCCACGACCAAAGGTAAATGATAAGTGTTCAGCCCAAGTCTGATAAAGGGCTTCAGGTTGATAAAAAGTTGGAGGAAGAGAGGGACAGAGTGGAGGCTGTTTCCTCTAAAAATAAAAAGAAAAAAGATGGTTGTCGAAAGGGAATCCAGGTATGAGGATGTCCTGAAAAGGATAGTCCATGTCGTGCCGCAACATAAAATACGACGCTGCTTGGGAGGCAACCCAAGGGTACCACAGGTACAATTTGTGATTTTTGTTTATGTGATTTTGGTTATTTTCAACTTGTGTTATTTTTGGTGAAAAGTTAGGCACGGATGAAGGGGAAGTCTGAGTACCCGTGGAGGAGGAAGCTAATAAGCATGGAAGAGGAAAAGTGTGGGGTCGAATACCCACTTGTGCAAAAATAAAGAAAAACATGTTGTTAGCTAGGCATAGAGGCCCAGGGAGTATTTCTCACCCTTTTGAATTTTAATTAGATTCTTTGGGGACATATCATGATTCAAGTGCGGGGTGAGGAAAATTTAAAATTTTCTTTGTGCTTAATGATTTCTGGTGAATGAGTGCTTGGGAGAAATATTATAACAAAATTTTTTGAATTAAGCATGACTTCATCACCCGTTGGTTTTTCTTTTCGGTTCTTTTCCGACGGGGGGTCTTTGAACCGAATAATAATAAAAATTTCTTTGTCTGTATGTAATGTTTTTAGTCGTAGTTGGAGACTATTTTCGACGATGGATGGATGACGACTGTCTTGAGGAAAAATTCGTCAATAGGTTTTGGGTTTTGAACCCGTAGCTAATTGATGGCTTGATGTTCTTGTTATGTACTATACATGATTGTAAGATACAAGTGTGGTTAGTGTTGAAGCATGTAAGAAGTGTATAACTTTGTTTGAGACACTTAGGCTCTTGAATTAGACTCGATGTTATTGAAGCTTAATTCTAAATTCTTGTGATTAGCTGAGTAAGAGTCTGTTGAATGTGTCTTGAATAGAGCATGTGCTGTGAGCGAAAGGTTTTCGAATATTCCATGCTATTGTGGAATGTCTAGAACTTTCCTGGTGTGTATATAAAACGAAATGAAGGATGTGGACTGTAGGAGATGATTTAGGCATTTCCTCGAATGAACCTAATTTTAATCCCTCACTTTACCTACCTTGAATGTTGAATCCTAGTGAGCCCCATTGAGACTTAAGCCTATTCTTTGATAGCTACAACGTAAGCTTAATCTTTTTTCTTTCATTATCCTTGAATTTGATCCAAAACTCCTAAGGGCTTATGGGAAAAATCTGAAAGAGTGAAGGAGTGAGAAGCATGAAAAAGAAGGAAAAATAGCAGTTGTAAAAGTTGAGAAAGGTCAAGGATACACTTGTTTGAAAATGTCTGAGTATTTGTAGGGAGTAAGAAATAAATGAATGAAAAAGTTGCTTAAGTACCCCTTACTAATAAGCTGACTGTGCTTAAAGAAATGGGAACAAGAAGAGAAAATTCAAGAGTGAAAAGAATGAGGAGGAAGTAAGAAAAGAAATGTCATTAATGAAGGTTGAAGTTATTAAAAGCGCTTGGGGAAGATAGCCACTGTTATTATCCATAATATTACCTACCCGTCCCTTAGCTTACATTATATCCCATTAAGTCCTACTTGATCTTACGTTCATACATCGTTAAATTAGTGCAGTAAAACACTAAGGGCAAGCTTATGGTTCACTACATGATGCATGTGAATTCTTTGTGCATAATTCTATTCATATACCCATACATGTTGTGTTTTAAAAACGTGCGTGTAAAAATGGGTAACTCTCTTGTTGGGAGGGCACATGTTTAATGAAAGATAACATTCATGTCGGCTTTCTTTATCGGTTGATTTGCATGAGTTTGCTAAGATTGAGAGTCGATTCTTGAGGTTAAGAAGTCTTAACATAGTTGTATTTCATTACAATGACTACATCGTGCATGCTCTATTTTTAACTTGCTATCTCAAACAATCATTGTAGCCGTAGCGTGAATTCTCTTGCTAAATTAGTTATGTGTGAGTCTTCATTTACATGAGATGTAAAAGGATTGTTCGAGGACGAACCAGGCTTTAAGTGTGGGGTGGCTGATCTTGGGCAAAATGGCATGTCCAAGGGATACTTTACAAATTAGTTTTGTCTTGTTTAGCTACTTATTTATATACATTCTCATGTAATTTTATGTAAATGTGAATATATATACTAACCAACATGATTAGTTCTTGTTTTTGTAGATTTAAAATGAATTTGAGGAACTAATCTATGAGTTGGTGAAGTGGAGGCATGGAATCGGAAGTAAAACGCGAATGTCAACAAGGGGGACACACGAAACAGCCCACCTGCACGTTGGAAACGTTCCACGGCAGGTAGGCTGCGCGACCAGTGGCGTGACACGGCCCCTAGCGTGCTGCACAAGCAGAGTGACACGCTGCCAACGCGGCAGGGGGCTGCTTGGTGACTATTTTGTATTTCCAGTGTGCATGCGCGATCCCTCCATGTCACGGAGGTAAATTAGCGCGTTCACTTCCGTTACACGGAGCTATTTCATGTCGGGCATAATGTTATACACCTCTCATTTACTATAAATAGGTCCCTTAGCTCCTAAAAAAAATTTGTCACGTAATATTTCTGAAAAACTACCAAGGAGTGAAGGGAGAAGTGGGAGAACTCACGTAGGGTGTTCGGCTTCTGTGGTAACTACACGCAAGTACACGTGGTCGAACAAGTAGTAAAGTGGCATAAGTAAAGCCAAGTATTGATCCCACATGGACTAAGCTACGGTAATAATTAACTTAAGTGTTAATGAACTATATCTTTAAGAATGCAGACACCAAACAACTAATATTTTGAGAATTTGAGTTACTAATTTATAAGAAGCTAAGGCAAAATTATAAAGTGAGTCTAAACAATAGTAATGAGCAAGCTGAGGTTAAAACAAACATGCAGGGAATTAATTTATCAATACAATTGAGTTAATCTTTCCTTCGGTTGCTAGTCAAGAATTATTGCCTATGGATTGAAACTTTTGACTCCTATCCATCTTAAGAATCATGAGCCTTAATCTACATTTCTGTGATAAAAGAATTTCATGTTCTAGCCATACATTCCCGATTCCTTAATTGACTAATAAGACTTTCAGATATATTTCTATTCTGAATGTAAATCAATTCTCAATTTTCCAAACTAAGAAGAGATCATATCCTACCAATTCACATCTTTCCAATTTCTTTCCTTTTCAAAATCAAAATTGGATTTTTTAGATATACATTAACATTGGCCAAACATTAATGCAGTAAGAACAAGAATTGATAGAACAACCATTGAAGAAAAGATGAAAATTGAAATGATTAACAATTACATTCCACTACAATTGTTCTTAACCTCAGCAAGAAGTGAATTTAGCCACTCATTTGTGGATTAAACATCATCAAATAAGTGTAACTCATACAAATAATTGAGATAAAAGAGAAAGAGATAGAGAAGAACCCTAGAATTTTTGTCCCCTCAACTGCCTGTAACCCACGTTCTTGCTCAACCAAGTCAGAATTTTTAAAATAAAACCTAAGTGTGCTATTTATACTAGTGGGAATTTTTGCAGGAATAACAAGCAATGTGTCACGGAGTGTATCGCGGAGCGTTGCCTCCGTGACACGGTGTGTATCGTGGAGCGTTGACTTCATGACATGGTGTGTATTGCAGAGCACTGCCTCCGTGACACGGTGTGTATCGTGGAGCACTGCCTCTGTGACACTGAGGTATCGCGGAAGCCCTCTAGAAATCGCGCAATTTATTCCAACTTTGGTGTTTTGCTCCCGATATCATTCCTCCACTTCACCAAAATAGATTGGGTCCTCCAATGCATTATTTCCTTCAACAACAAATACTAATCATGTTGGTTAATATTTCTTCTCATTTATATAAAAAGGCATGAAAATGTACATAATTAAATACATAAACAAGACAAAACTAAGTTATAAAGTATCACTTTGGCATGTAATTATGCCCAAGATCATGGGGTTCTTAAATTTCATCTTCTCTTCTACCAATTCTTGTATGTATGTTACTTTAATCATGTTTTCTTGTAATTATACGAACTTGAGTGGCTAGAACTTTTCCTCTAGGGTTGAGGCCACAAGATATGATTGAAACTATGTGAATTTGTTTTGGTTTTAAGTTATTAATTGTTGTTTTGTCTTACGTTCTTAATTATAGTTGTTTTTATGATTGATCATCATGAAAACACACACGTTACACCTAGGTAAAAGCTTGAGAAAGTAAACCTAGGCTAGAACAAAGAATGTAAGGAGCAAGTTTGTATCTTACGATATAATTCATGGTTAGGATAAGAAATTTTACCTAATTTTCCTTGCTTGGTTACTAAAACGGGATGAGAGCAAGACACCAAATTAGAATTGTCACATCACCACTTGTAGAAGTATTTGTGAAGCTAAGTTTGGTTAATTGATTAGAGGTACGAATGTCCATAATCAAGAGCATAAGCCCCGTAAACCACATCGATGTAGTTGAATTGCCCACGAACTAGGATGGATGTAGTTGTGAGGCTAGTTTGTCGTGTTTAGAGGCTCGAAAGACCATGAACATGCAATTCTAATTATGTGAGACTATAATTGATAATTCCATACTTAAACCATTACAAAGCATAGTATCGCACGATTAACTGGCCTTAGCTCTAGTTTCTTCTTGAATGATTTCAGAGTATTTCTGTGACCACCCCTAGACTTAATTAAACTTTATCGAAAAAGTCTTTATCAACACTTGCGAAAGTAAGTATCACACTTAAACTTGATAATTAGCTAAATTTGTCCAGTCCCTGTGGGTTTGACATCCGACTCTGAAAAAGGGCCACTGTATTACTAGTAAGACCATGTACACTTGTGTGTGTGCTTAGGCGCAGTTGTCAACAAGTTTTTGGCGCCGTCGATGGGGAGTCTCAAAAGTGGTCTCTGTCCTGGCTGCGATGATGATTCTGCATTGTGTTTTGCCACACTCTGGTTTATCTCCTATGTTAGTGGATGGATCTTATCTAACCAACTCCGACTGCACCTCATTTTTCTTTTCCTTCGGTGGTGCATCAGTCAATTGCTTGCCACTCCTCAGACTGATGGCATTGACCTGTTGGGTGTTTGCATCTTTGTCACTAGGTAACCCTCCCTAAGGTCTGGTATGCTGAGCAACTGCCAATTGACCTATCTGCTTGTCTACATTTCAGGTGGCGATTTGTTGATTTTTCAAATCTGAAGCCATCCTTGCCTTATTCTCTGCCAACTGGGTATGAGTAGCCATAATTTTCTACAACATCTCCTCAATGTTGTTGCTGCTCGACTGGCACTGTTCTGTCTATTTTGCTGCTGATATTGTTGCTTCTTAGGATGCTCATAGCTTTGACCCTGATTGCCACCCTAAAAAAATTTGGGTGACTCTGCCAATTCTTATTATAGGTGTTCCCATACGTCTGATTATTTATCTGAACATTCTCCACAAAATTAACATATTCTGGATTAGGCCCGTAGGATTCTGCATTTTGCCCATTGTTACCACAAATTTCACACCAGCTAGGAACCTATTGAATTGTATTCACCTGTCCCTACGGTTGGTTCATACTCAATTTGTTGAACTAAGTCATCATCTGGTGCTGCAATGACGCTAGTTGTGCTGCCATGGAATTGACACTATCCAATTCTATTAGCCCTGCTGCTTTCTTTCCTGCGCCTCTTGATGATTCACTGAGCCACTCTGAGTGTCCTTGAGCAATTCTATTTAATAGAGTGTACAGGTCATCAAATGTCTTCTCCAGTGCTTGCCCACCCGATGTAAAGTCTAATAGGATTTTTGTATGTGGGTATAGACTCTCCACAAAGTTGTGGGCTAGCACCTCATTGGACTGCTGATGATGGGGGTAGTCTCTCAACAATGACTTGAATCTCTCCCAAGACAACTATAGGTTCTCCTCCAGCCTCTGCTTGATGCTTAATATTTCACTCCTAAGCTTGGCAGTCTTGCCTGAAGGGAAGAATCTGATGAGGAACTTCCTTGCTAGGTTGTTCCAAGAAGTAATGGAATTCGGTGACACAACCTTCAACCACCTCTTTTCCTCTCCAAATAATGAGAATGGGAAGAGTATGAGTCGGACATAGTCAGTTGACACTCCGATGGGGACAAAAGTGTCACTGATCTCCAAGAAATTTTGTATGTTTTGTTGTGGGTCCTCATGTTTAATTCCAATGAAGTGGCCAGTAGAATGTAACAGCTGCACCATATTCGTCTTAAGCTCAAAGTTTCCTCCGGGCTATGGTTAGTGGATACTTGAGGTGACATTCGTCGCTAGTGGGATTGCCACTTCGCGAACTGGTCAAGCTTTCATCTGATTAGGTAACAACTCTACTTGCTCAACTGGTGGAAGTTGTTGTAACTGTTCTTGCAACCTTTTCAACTTTAGCTCTGGAGCTTTCCTCCTGAACAAATGCACTTAGCATTAAGGTTCCAACAAAGGTTCCACCAACTCTCTTTTCCTTGCCAGTTCTGCAAGGACAACCTGTTACCTGCAATATAGCAGACTAAGACCAAGTTTTTAAACACATAAGGAAAATGAAATTCACACAAAAATAGAAAAATTCACTAAATGTTGCCACTTCCCTACAATGAAGCCAAAAACATGTTGCGCCCCAGCACATGTGCAAGTGTACTCGGTCTTACAAGTAATGTCGTGGCACTTTTAAGCGCCGATGTCGAACCCAAAGGAGTGGACTTTTTATAACAAATATTCATGTTTGAGTGTGATATTAAATTTCACTAGTGTTGATTATAGAGATAGCAGTTGTTTAAACTAAATCTAACTGATGAACAAAACATACTCGGGAAACAATAATAAGAAGCATCTAGAGTTACGGCCTAAAAATCATGCAATGCTACAATTCACAATCGTTCAGTTCTATAAATTTCAGTTGTTGTCTCACATAGTTAATATGCAGTGTTCATGATCTCTCGAGCCTCTAAACACAACAAACTAGTCTCACAGCTACATCATCGAGTTGGGATGAAACTTCCTAATTTGTAAGCAATTAACATTGTGGATGTGGTCTACGAGGTTTATTCCCTTGATTATGGTCTTTCGTACCTCTAATCATTTAACCTAACTTAGTTTCACAACTACTTCTACGAGCGGTGATGTGAAAATGCTAAGTCGGTGTCTAGTTATCATCCCGTTTTATTAACCAAGCAAGGCGAATTTAATTTCTATTATAACCGCAAATCTATCGTAAAGACAAGAACTTTCTCCCTGCATTCCTTTGTTCTAACCCAGGGTTACTCTTTCGAGCTTTTGCCTAAGATTAAAAAAGTTCTTTTTTATGGTGATCAAGCATAAAACGACAATCAATATTAATGTAAGACAAAACAACAACAAAACTCGAACCAAATGTGAAAATAAAGCTATTACATTCATATCATGTGGCCTCAACAAAAGAGGAAGGGTTTTAGCCACTCATGTTCATACAAACACTTTAAATCATGTTTAAAAGTGAAGTACTTACAAGAATGATTAAAAGAGAATGAAAAAACCTTGAATCCTATGTTCGTTCCTCGCTTCTCCCTTCACTTCTCTCTGCTTTCCAAAAATATTTTCGTGATAATGAAATTAGAAGCTAAGGGTTCAATTTATAATAACTTGGAAAATGCAAAATTTGGCTTGTGGTCAAACAGCTCCGTGTCACGTTGGCTATCACGGAGATTTGCCTCCGCGACACTCTGCTATCACGGATGCTCACTGTTTTGTAGCCCCTTCTCATATAAGTTAATTCTTTGCTTCATTGCACGTTGTTGAACTCCCTAATGCTTCTCCACGACATGGAGTTGAATCCAAATTTCCTTTTGAGCTTGTCTCACCATCCATAATCCGTCCCTTAACATTTATCTTCAAGATTAGGACCATTATCTTCAGATTGAGCTCCATACATTGACAATTTCAACGTACAAAGAGAGATAACCATATTTGTTAGTCCATGGCCACAAATTACACAAAATACATGAGATTATTCTTATATCAAGGTACAGGCATGGATAAAACATGGGTATAAAATAGTCTTTGGACACAAAAATATGCCCAAGATCACTGAGTGGGAACTCACTATTTGGGCTAGGTTAGACACTACCCCTTTTAACTCTTTAACCCCACTACTGGTGGATTCAACCTTCTTCAACACTCGAGACAACATTTCTTCAATCTTATAGGTGCCCACATCGCTCACTTTGGGCTGCCCTTGAGATTCTTCCACTTTTGGAGGCACATAGGGGTTTGAACTTCGGTGATATCGCTCTCCTTCGCGATTTTGATCTCTATTCCCCCATCGATCATTTATCACCCCCATACTTGATTGTCACGGTTTCTCCAACCTTAATTTTCATCCCTTGGGTGTGAAGGACCTTTATTAGCACCTTGATACCCAGGGCGAGAACCCCCCACTTGGCCTGCCATGTATTGACACTCATTCTCATATCTTGGTGGTGAAGTGTCATCATCAAATTGAGTTTGGCCTTGGGCACCTACAACATTCACACTCTTTGCACCAGATCCCATCACATATTTCGCCATCAATTCTAGTTGGGTCATCATCTTAGCAAGAGTTCTATCTCTAGCCTCATCCTTTTTCCTCATTTTAGAATGTATAAAGTTGGGGGCAACACCACTACAAGATACCTCCGGTTCTCTAGTATGCCATGCTCCATTTGTCTTAGTCGTTCTATTAAGAAGTGCCTTGGCCACTATATAGGGATGATCCATGATGGATCCCCTCACCAAATTATTTTCCACAGACTTGTTGATAGAATCCAATGAGCGATAGAAGCTCTAATGTAGAACCCCATCGGGCAACACATAGTTTGGGCAAATGGCAACCTTTTTCTTAAACCTCAACCATGCTTCATGGAGTTGTTCCCCCGCAAGTTGTCAGAAATTGGTAATATCAACCCTTAACCATATCATCCTAGAGGAAGGGCAGAACCTTTATAAAAACGCTTCCATAATCACATTCGCAGAGGTAATAGACTCAAGAGGTAACTCCTCCAACAAAGCAGTGGCTTCCCCTATTAGTGAAAATGGGAAGAGCCATAATCTAATATACTCTTGGCTTATATTTTTGATGTTGAAGGGTTGGCAAATCTCAAGGAAGTTATGGAGATGCCTATTTGCATCCTCACATGGCATTCCTCCGAAGAGCCCACTCATTTGGAGTAAGTGCAGCAATGTACTTTTCGCATGAAAAATTACATTCCCTACAATAGGAGGTAGGAGAATGGCACCCGCTACATTGGACATCAGGGGATCATCATCCTCGTGATCCATTAGGCCGTCCACCGAACCTTCTCTTTCTTGTGAGTATTGTCTCATATCAAGATCAATCTATATGGAAGCAACCATAAGAGTAAAGTCAAACAAATCAAGCAGCAAAATCAATTCAAAATAACAAACAACTAAAGGCTATTAAACTATATTCCCCGGCAATGGCGCCATTTTTGATGATGTCCAAATTCACTCCTCACAAGGATGGAGTGCAAATGGTCATTGGCCAAACAAATATGCCCGACGACTATCGGGGTCAAATCCCACGAAAATATAGTTGATCACACAAGAGTTTTCTATAAAATTGATGTAACATGCACCAATGTCTCAAAAATAATAAAGTAAAGATTGGGGGAATCACAACTTGTCAATCTTACTAAAACTTCACACACAAAAATAGGGATAAAGCATGCAAAATACAAAAGGAGAGAATACTAGGGGTGTGATATTGAACGGGCATCATTGTTTTTTAATTACTAACAGCTCCTAGCATTACTCAATAATATAATTAGTTGTGGCCGAGATGGGACCCAATGTTTTTCAACCAATTACGTGTCCTATGTCTCGGGTTTTCTCAAATCCCAAAGTCCTTTTCACAACTACCACAACAACTTAGGTAAGAATCAAACTATTTGTAGCTTTGATTCTCAATGAGTGTATGACAATGGGTATTGGCTATCTCTAGTCCAACCCCACATGATCAAGACCCAATTAACCACTACTGTTTCCTCACCTACACACTAAATCTATTATTCAAACAAAAAAGAGTAAGTAAAAAGACCCACATTTGAAACTATGAGTATTTAGATTAAAACTCATAGGAAATACTAGAATTATAACAATTAAGTAAATCTAAGATCAAATAAACAATACTCAATCCAAATCAAGCCCAGTCATTCACACACCCCTAGCAACAAATTTAGCTACTCATGTAAGTAGTAGAAGACATTACATTAAGTAATAATTCGATATCCATTCAACAAAATGAGTAATAAAATTCAAGCATAAGGTTCTGGTCTCTAATGGAGTTTTTTTTCTACCTTTTAACAGAAGGGGATAAATAATCTTATCTCTACAATTCAATTACAAGAACTTCTATCCACCACTCTCTACTTTCTATTTAACATTTTATGGAATGGTATGTTCAGTTCTCCTCCTTTCTTGAAAGGTACAGAAGTAGGGTACAAAATGCTCCTCTTTTGCTGAGCTTCACACTTTTTCCCTTTTGTGATGGCCCTCACATGCGAGTCACTGGTGGTTTACAGTGTTGATTCATAGTCCACTGATCTGTTGTATAAGGTGGCCTGTAAGTTCGGGAGCAGTCCGGTGCTGGCACCGACGGTTTGTCGGTGCTGATAAGTAGTCCGTTGATCTGCTGTAGCTGGTGTCTAGTGGGTTTTGGATCAGTCTAGAGTTGGCACTAGAAGTTCATTAATGCTAATCCATGGTCCGCCAGTAGACTATTTACTTTAGCACGGTGAGCAGCTGTGGTTAGTCGGCATTTTACCGGTGTCCACCGTTGGAGCACGATCCTCATCTGAAATTTCATGCTTTTTGCTCAATTTCATTCTTTCTCGACTCAAGTTAAATACTTGCAAAGATCAAGGAAAATGCCATAAAATCCACCTAAATGACTTGAAAACTAAATAAAAACACATTTCTAAGAGCCTAGTGAGTTGGTAAATTACCAGCTCATCATGGTGCTAGTTAATACAAATGGTCCGCAGCTGCTGCCAAGGTCCGGGATTTTACTTGGATGAATACCCAGTATTTCACGCTTCTAAGGTTGATAAAGACATACATGAATTCATTGACGAAGTGCAAAAAATAACCCAAATAATGTGTGTCACCTCTACAGAAAATGCTGATTTGGCTGCCTACCAGATGAAAGGGGTAGCTCAAATTTGGTACAAGCAATGTAAGGAAGGAAGGAAAAACGGTGCAGGTCCAATGGAATGGGATGAGTTCGTTACAACATTCCTAGATAGGTTCTTTCCCTAAGAGTTAAGGGAAGCTATGTCATCTAAATTTATGAACCTGAGGCAGAACAATATGTCAGTATAGGAATATGCACTAAAGTTCACTTTGCTGTCAAGATATGCTCCAAAAATTAATGTTACGCCTAGGGTTCGCATGCTTAAGGTCATTAATGGAGTCTCATACTTGGTGGTCAAGGAATGTAAGACCACCATGCTTATCAAAGACAGACCTCACTAGCCTCATCATTCATGCACAACATATAGAGGTAGAAAAGTTGAAGAAGATAGAGAGGGAGTGTAACTGGGCCAGAATCAGTCAGTTTGAGTACTCCCAGTAGAGGTCGGGTGGTGGTAATCGCCCCCCGCAGTAGTAGAGGCCTCCAGCACCTTCCTCAGCTAGTGCTCCATCTTCCAGCCCCTACAAAGATAAGAGGGGTGGGACATCGGGCTCCCAGTCCAAGAGCCATGTCTCTAGCAACCACACTTTTCCATCATGTCCTTAGTATGTCAAAAATCATTCGGGGGAGTGACGTCTGGGAAAGGATGGTTGTTTTTGGTGTAGCAACCTAGGTCACAGATTGAGGATTGCCGTCAGCAGGATGGTGGAAGGCTAAGTCCACCACATCA
Organism: Datura wrightii; assembly: GCA_035772735.1. Classification (NCBI taxonomy): domain Eukaryota; kingdom Viridiplantae; phylum Streptophyta; class Magnoliopsida; order Solanales; family Solanaceae; genus Datura; species Datura wrightii. The sequence continues at coordinate 134,576,029 of JASDFA010000016.1, forward strand.
GCAGCTTTGACAAGACGTCCAGCCTAGCACGGCACCACCTCAGGTACAAGTGGTGGTCAACACCAGAACCATTTCTACGCTCTATCATCCTGACAGGATCAACAGAACTCGCCTAATATGGTTACTAGTATGTTATGCCTTTTCCACACTGATGTATATGCTTTATTAGAACTAGGAGCCACACGTTTGTTCGTGACTCCTTACATTACAGTCTAGTTTGATATTATTCAAGAAATAGCCTCAATGCTATTTTCAGTTTCTACTCCGGTTGGTTAGTCTGTTAGAGCTAGCCGAGTGAACAGATATTGTCCGGTCAAAGTTGAATAAACTCACATCAGTTTATTTAGTAGAGCTAGATATGGTCGAATTCTACCTCATCCTTGGCATGGACTTGATTTATTCTTGTTATGCTTTAGTTGACTGTAGAACTAGGGTCGTTAGGTTTCAGTTTCCCAACAAACTAGTCCTAGTATGGAGGGTAGTACTTCAACATTTAAGGGTCTCTTCATTTCATACCATATGATTTAGGAAGATGATTGCTAAGGAGTACATCTATCACATTGTTAGGGTCAGAGATTCTAGTTCTAAGACCTTGACACTTCAGTTAGTTCCAGTTGTAAGTGCGTTTGCTGATGTGTTTTCCGAAGATCTTCCCGGAGTCCCTCTCGAGCGTGAAATAAACATCCGCATAGACCTTCTTCGAGATACCTAGCCTAGCTCTATTCCTCCTTACAGAATCGCTCTAGTTGATCTTAAAGAGTTTAAGGAATAGCTGAAATATGTTCTAGACAAGAGCTTCATAAGGCTCAGTATCTCTCCTTGGGATGCCCAATTTCTATTCGTGCGAAAGAAAGATGGTACACTTAGAATGTGCATCGACTATCGTTAGCTGAACAAGGATATAGTCAAGAATAGGTATCCTCTGCCCAGTATTGATGATATGTTCAATAAATATTCGGGACCTAGTTGTTTCTCCTAGATAGATCTAAGATCAGGATACCACCAACTTATGGTCGTAGAATATGACATTCCAAAAACAGCCTTCAGGACTCGATATAGTAACTAAAAATTTGTAATTATGTCTTTTGAGCTAACCAATGCTCCTTCAGCCTTTATGGATTTGATGAACATGGTATTGACGCCATACCTAGTCATGTTCATTATCGTCTTTATAGACGATATCCCGGTTCACTCCAGAATAGAGGAGGAGAACACAGACCATATGAGAATAGTTCTGTAGACTCTTCAGGACCGACATTTTTTCACCAAATTTAGAAAATGAGAATTCTTGCTAAAATTGATATCCTTTCTCGGCCATATGGTCTCCAAAGAGGGTACTCAGGTGGATCCTCAAAAGATAGCGAAAGTGAAGGATTGGCCAAGATCCACTTCACATAAGAAAGTAGGAGTTTCTTGGGCTTAGCCAATTATTACAGACTGTTCGTTGAAGGGTTTTCCTCCATTTCCTCCCTTTTGTCCAAATTAACTTGAAGAAGGTGAATTTTTAGTGGTTGGATACATGTGAAAAGAGCTCGCAAGAGCTTAAGACTCGCCTCACTATAGCGCTAGTCCTGACTCTGGTAGAAGGTTCAGAAGGAATTGTGATCTATTGTGATGCCTCTAGAGTTGGCCTCGGTTGCATTCTGATGCAACATGGAAAAGTCATAGCTTACACTTCCAGACAACTAAAAGTTCATGAGAAGAACTATCCGACTCATTATCATGAAATGGAAGCGATGGTGTTCGCATTGAAGATCTGTAGACACTATCTACAAGGGGTTTATAATATGTGTTTAGTCAGAAGGATGTGAGTCTTCATCATAGAAAATGACTAGAGTTATTGAAGGATTATGATATGAGCATGCTGTATCATCCAGGCAGGGAGACTATAGTTTCTGATGCCCTCAGCAGGAGGTCTATTGGATGTTTTGCTCATGTTGAAGAGGGTAAAAAGAAACTAGCAAAAGAATCCACAGGTTGGCTCTGTTAAGGGTTCAGTTAGTTGATTCAGCAGAGGGTGGAGTTGAGTCTGGAGTGGGTCATAATCCTCACTAGTAGTCAAGGTTAAGTCAAAGTAGGATGAAGACCCTATTTTACTTAAATTAAAGGAAGCAATTCTAAGAAAAGAGGTGGAAGCATTATCCAAATGGGGCGATGGTGTACTCTATTACCAGGATAGGTTGTGTGTTCCTGATGTAGACGATTTGAGGCAGTGGATATTAATGGAAGCTCACAACACCACACACTCTATCCACCCAGGTGCCACCAAGATTTAAGTAATCTACGGGAAGTCTAATGGTGGAATTGCAGGAAGAAGGACATTGTATTATTCATGGCTAAGTGTCCAAATCATCAGGATGTCAAGGTTGAACATCAGAAAACTAGGGGTATGACTCAAGATATTAGTATTCCTACTTGAAAGTGGGAAGAAGTGAATATGGACTTTATCATAGGCCTACCTTTTACTCGTTGATAGCATGACTCCATTTGGGTGGTTGTAGACCAGATGACTAAGTCGACACATTTTCTACTAGTTAAGACCACAGACTCAGCAAAAGATTATGCTAGAATGTTGTAATACCTCGAAAGTGCCTAAGAGTAGACTTGGGAGTTAAAAGTTGAAAACTGCTGAGCTGGGAATAATACCACAGAACGGGCCACGTAACGATTCGTGGTATCAAATCACGGGTTGTTGTATGCAGTTGTGGTCATGGGAAGTCCTGGTGGCAGTGGAGACAATGGGTGATGAAATGACTCATTGCTTGGTACAACGAGTCGTTGTTGGCAGTCCTAGGAAAGGCGGGGCTTGGCAGTTCGGGATACCACGGGTCTTCCAATGACTCATGGTGAGAAGTGACGACCCATGGTCACCAGTCATCATTTGGTTGCAAAGATATACAGTTCATGTAATGGATCAAGACCACGACTCGGCGGAAGAAACCACAAGTAAGTGTGAGGCTCGTGGTAAGGAGGATCAGGTTTTTGAAGGGGGCAAGTGACGATCCACTGAATGATCCGTTGGACAAAAGGATGAGTTGTTCCATCTAGCCATGGTTTGAATTAGGGATCAAGGCCTGGGCAGTGCTTATGATGGGCCATACCACGAGTCATCGTACCTTGCAACGACTCTATCACACCCCATAACGAGGGGAGGGCATGACTGGCTTCCCATAACAGACTGAGTGGGAAGCTGACTATATGACATCTGTAACTGTAACACTTAAGCCATCCAAGCCACCTGTCACAATAAACTGGAGCACAAACTGGACCCATAATGTCTCAACAATACATGATAAACAACTGAAACACAAGCAAAGATATGAGTATGCTAAACAAAACAACAAAAAGCCGAAAAGGCCACAAACTAAATACCATGGTACACACTAAGTCCACAAAGCCTCTAAAGAGTAAACTGACTGATAGTCGGAACAGGGCTCCGATCTACCCATATTGTACAACCAAAGAGACTCAGCCTTCTAATCTATTATCTATGGAGGAATGGAGCTGACTACTCTGCTAGTCTTGATAGAAAGCTAAGAACGTCATGATCCGCATATATCGGCACCTGCAGGCAAGTAATGCAGCGCCACCAAGAAGGGAGTCAGTACAACATGTACCGAATATGTAAGGCAATAACTGTAAAAAACTGAATAGAGGAAATACAATTGAAAATAACTGAAAAGAAATGATAGAGATTCTACCTGCATAGCAGAACATTCTACTATCTAATTTATCAACAACTAAAGCAGTCAAGAACCTTACCTGGCCCCATAAGCTAGAAGGTACAACCAGTATAAAATAACCCACCTGAGGTCCCCATAAGCCCTGCTGAGTACAACTCAACCTATATACTCACTAGGGCTTATGGGGGCTCCAAGTGGGTTATTCTATGATGGTTGTACATTCAGGCTTATGGGGGCCAGGTAAGGTTTTGACTGCTTTAGTTATTGATAAATTAGATAGTAGAATGTTCAGCTATGCAAGTGGAATCTCTTTCTTTTCTTTTCAGTTATTTTCAGTTCTATTTCCTTTATTCAGTTGTTTACAGTTATTACCTTACATATTAAGTACATATTGTATTGACACCCTTCTTGGGGGCGCTGCATTACTCTCCTGCAGGTGCCGATTGACGCAGATCAGGGCCTTCTTAGCTTTCTATCAGGAATAGCAGAGCAATCACCTCCATTCCTCCGAAGCTAATAGATTAGCAGGTTGACTCTCTTTTGTTGTATAGTATGGGTAGATCGGAGCCCTGTTCCAGCCATTAGTTAGTTTACTCTTTAGAGGCTTTGTGGACTTAGTGTGTATAATTATATTTAGTTTGTGGCCTTGTTGGCTTTTTATTGTTTAATTTAGCATACTCATAGCCTTGTTTGCATTTCAGTTATTTACCATGTATTGTTGAGACACTATGGGTCCAATTTGTGCTCCAGTTGATTGTGACAGGTGGCTTGGACAGCTTAAGTGTTACAATTACAGATGTCATATAGTCAGCTTCCCAGTCAGTCTGTTATGGGGAGCCAGTCGCGCCCACCCCCCAGTTATGGGGCATGACAGACTCATTGGTACAACCCATTAGATCGACCTGAATAGTTTTTAGGGAAGATTCATTAAGGGAATTTTAAAATTTCTCATGCTATAAGACCCTAAACTATGTCGTTTTAGCTTATGAAAGGTGAGCTTTTAGAGGTATAATTTATTCTAAGTCCTCATTCATGTATGCAAGAGTATAGAGAGGTGATCAAGTGGTGATTAAAGGCTTCCTTCTTCAAATCCTTTCAATTCCTTCTTGGGCTTTTAAGGGGGAGTAAGAATTAGTTGTTTAAAGGTATGTAGGATTACGAATGGGTGTTTTCGTTCATGCCCATGCCCAATCTCTATCAATATATGAAAATCTATCAAAAATCTTATATGGTTTGAATTCAAATATTCTAGAATTTTAGTGATTTACCAATGGGTTTTTTTAGATTGCGATTTAAATTATATTTTATGAATTTTTATCAGATTTCACAACTATTTTGATTATCGAATTATTTATTTTAATTTCTACTAAATTAAGCCTAATTATGTAAGATCTATTATGAATTGATTTATGATCTTCACTTCAATTGTTGATATTTACAAGTCCAGCATGATTTATGATTTGAAATGTGGATTTATTCAATTACCCATCATGATTTGATGATTTACAAGTTATATGTATGATCTACAAGTATGCATGAACCCTATGACTTATGAATTATGTTTTGGCCGACTCACGGACCTCATGTCATGGCTAATTCACATATGTACAAGTATGCTTATGATTATCATGATTTGAATAGCCCATGAACTCATGCATATTATACTATAAGCATTATATATATGTTTTGGCAGTAGTATCGAACACCGAGTAGTTTTGAGGCCAAGGTTCTGCCTCGGATCTCATAAACTACATGCCACCGTAGGTATGTTGGGACCTCCCTTGTGACTGTCCCCAGCCCAATTGACCATCTTCATGGTGATATCACACTTTCATGGTTCTACCCTTGGAAAGGTACGAACGACCTCCCGACTAGGTTTATAAATTGGACTTCATGTGTGCTAATATGGGTATGTCGGTTAATCTCTCACCGTACCTCATGATTTATACATATTAATGATTATGTATATTGGCTCAAGTCATGTTCAATAAAGCTTTTCTCTTATGATTATTATTACAATTGTATTATGAATGTCATGAAAACCTTGAGCCTTATGTTATGTTTTGATGTTTACTATGAGCATGATGTCCTGCTCTTATGATCTATGAGCTTTCATATATTTTAATTGTCCATTTTACTTACCTTGCATACTTGCTACATTCCATGTACTGACTGCATACTTTCTATGTTGTATCATCTTATGATACAAGTTCCACCTCTCAGGTTCATCCTGATAGCTAGACTCCATTCAGAGTGTACTTTCAGCATACTGGCGAGTCCTCATGTTCCGAGGGTCATTTTACAGATACTCATGCTAATTTATGTTTCACTACTTGCCGGGTTAGTTGGGGGTGTTGTTGTAATACCCACAGAACCCAAGGATCAAACCTGGGAATCAAATGGGGAAAAGCTGGGAAATAATGCTTCAGTTGCAGGATGAGTCATTGGACGACTCATGAGGAGACCCCACGAGTCACCAAGTGGCTCGTGAGAAGGCCTGGATGAAATGAGGGTTTGAGGTCCTTACCGGTGTGGGAACAACTCATGGTCTGACACTACAAGTCACCGGATAACTGTGGGGTGAAGTTGAGAAAAATGGAAGGATTGACCAGGGTACCCAATGGAAGGGACCCCATAAGTTGTAGTCGGTCCCAACGACTCATATGGTGAGTGATGAGCAAGCAAGTTGAACTTTATTTGACAATGAGATAGTGTCTCAAGGAATGAACTATTAAGGCCCCTGTTATGAGCCCCAAGTGATCTGTTATCCAGTGTACTTGACGGGCGACTCGACGAGTAGTTGCCCCTCTAGACGAATTATCAGGTCACCCGTTAGGGTCACTTGGCAGTGTTTTCCTGCGAATTCAGTGAGGGTCTTTTTGTAATTTCTAAGTTCCTAAGACCTATACTATGTTGTTTAAGGCTTGTTTTAGTGGGTTTTTAGCAGGATAAAACCTATACTAAGCGATTATTTTCTTGCATTCATGTTTGAAGGTTTGAAGAGGAGGTTGAAGGTGAAATCTCAAGGTTTCCAATTGGAATCTCATCTAGACAATTAGAGGGTGTTAGAATTCACCATTCCGGGGTATGTAAGGCTATGAGAGGGTGTTTTCCTCCATACCCATGCCCAATCCCTATAAAAATGTGATAAATTATCTATGATCAAGTATGGGGTTTTACTCAATTGCATGATTCTTCAATCTCTATACATGGGTATGATTAGATTATATTTATATTGATGATTTATGAAGCTTGGGCAAATTCTACATTTTTTTCCCTTATAAAAAAATTAATTTCTAAAAAATTTGAATCTAAAACGCCTGTGGATGATGAGTTCATAAAAGAAGTGATTTATGACAAGTTTGTGATGGTGATGAGATTTAATAATGAAAATCATGTTTCTACAACTACCTATGATCTATGTTGTTGTTTTCAAAATGAATTGATTAGATCCAAATATGAAAAAGCTTTGGGTGATGCCCACATGTCGATTTAAAATGATAATTTTCTCGATATAAGCTTACCACATTGATTGAAGTGAAATTTCCTAATTTTTATTATAAATTTTAGATTATGGTATGTTGAGTAAATATTTCTATACGTATCTTACCACATGATTTGAAGTAGATGCTCCAACCTATAATTGAGCTTGTGGTATGTTTTGAAATAAAGCTTCTCATATGCATGATTTCATTATTAAGCTTTGTCAATAGACAATGTTGAGCTTTATATCCATATGATGTCTAGTCTATGCATGATTTCATTATGAGATTTGTCAATAGACAATGTTGAGCTTCATTTGATACGATGATGAGTTATACATGATTTCATGTTGAGCTTCCTCAATAGACGATGTTGAGCTTCATTATATACGATGTAGCACATTGTATCTTTTAGGAGAAGAGTCTAGCACCGAGTGGGTTAAGGGTCGATTACCCTATGCCCCTAAACTACGCACCAACGTAAGTTGATACTATTATATTATTGGGACCTCCCTTGTGATCTATTCCCGGCCTGATTGGCCCTTCAGCTTAATATCGATATCATGGTAGTGTCCTTAGGCCTGGCAAGGTTTGGTACGACTCTTCCCACTTGAATGTGATAGTCGGGACCACGTAAGCTCTATCGTGGTATGTCAGTTAAGTGACGAGTCTCCCACTAACTAAATAATTTGATTGTATATTCATCACTCATTATAATTATCTTAAGCATGCATGTTCAAAAAGCAAGGTTTGACTCATTCTTCAGCTTTTGATATAAATGTATGATTTAACTTTGAGTCATTCGGGTCAGACATGATGTTCTAAAGTTATGCATAATCATGTTGTGATAAGAGTACAATTTTAGAATGAATGCATGCAGCCTTCTACTTACACTTAAAAGCTTATGATATGTTATGAAATGTTTTAAATGGTTTACTTTACTTAAGCGGTTTTACTTACCTTGCATACTCGGTACTTTCCACGTAATGATTACATACTTTCTATGTTGCGTCGTTTCATGATGCAGGATACGATTCTCAAGTTCAGCCCCGTTCGTAATCGATGTTCAGAGTCAGCACCTGCTTTATTGGTGAGTCCTCATCTTTCAATGACTATACCTTCAGATGTTTAGGATGTCCTTTTTTGTTTCAGTATTATTGAGCTAGTTGGGGATGTTGTCCAATTAGCTCATCAAGATAAGAGGTTTATTAGACTTAGACGTGTATTCAGTTGCAGATATTTATTATGTTGCTATATTACGTTTGACTTCCATGGTGTTTATAATTATGTTTTCTTCATGTTTATTGAATGAGTTAGTTGAATACTTATGCTATGGGTCGACTTGGGGTCTCTTGGGGTCCCTCGTCCCGTGTCTATGATCTAGGCCTCCGTTTAGGTCGTGAAAAACTTGGTATCAGAGCTATAGGTTTGATATGTCCTAGGGAGTTTGAAATCCACGTTAGGTAGAGTCTTTTTCATTAGTGTGAAGTGCGCCACACTTATGATGAAGAGGCTACTAGACATTTTAGGAAATTTTCCCTTCTTCCATGATCTATGTCATGAGATGAAAAGCCTTCCCAGCCTTCTAATTCATGATATTCATGATTGCAGAATCATGCATCCTAGAAGGATGAATGGGAGGAGGAATGGACATGGTGAAGGCCATAAGGATGGAAATGGTCATGAGCATCAGCCAACTGCACCAGTTTAGGAGCCTTAGGCACCGGAGCCAGCCGCTCATGCTGAGTTCTGAGCTTCCATTCAGACTCTTGCGCAGGCGTTGACCGCTCAGGTCAATTAGCAGGCCATTGTGCATGTTCCAAAATTTTGCAATATGGCGGAATCTTGAGTCAGGTTTTTCTTGAGAATGAACCCACCAGAGTTTCTGGTGCCTAAGGTGGATGAGGACCCGCATGATTTCATTGATGAAATTGTCCAGATCAACCACGTTATGGGGTGAGCAGTGTAAAGTATGCAGAGTTGGCCTCCTACTAGTTGAAGGGGGTTGCACATATTTGGTTCCGCCAGTGGAAGGACAACAGGGTCGCAGGAGCAGGTCTAATCACATGGGAGGAGTTTCAGGTTGCATTCCTAGATCGGTTCTTCCCTCGATAGATGAGAGAGTTGAAAGAACTCAAGTTCGTGAATTTAAAACAAGGGAGGATGACAGTTTAGGAGTGTGCCCTTGAGTTCACCTATCTAAGTATGCCCTAGAGTTAGTGGCCAACCAGCTGGCGTGGGTGAGCATATTTGTGCATGGTATAGAATGACATTTGGACAAGGACTGCAGAACAACTATGCTCCATCAGGACATGGACTTCCCTCGCACTGTGTTGTATGCTCATTAGATGGAGTCGGCACATTCGAGGGAGAGGAAGGCCAAGAGGGCTAGGATCGAGAACCATAGAGGTACGGTGATGGGCAACAACAGCGGACCCACTAGAGATTATCAGCCCCAGCATCTTCGGCATTGAGTGTGCCATCCAGGCCCAAACATGACCAGAGAAGGTGAGTGTCAGGATCGAGGGGTCAGAGCAATAAGCTCATAGATTCCAGCAATCTAGCTTGTCGCAGGTGCGGCCAAGGGCACACAAGCCAGTGTTTGGTAGGGTCAGGAGCGTGTGTTGGATGTGGGCATCTCGGAAGTATGCTCAGAGATTGTCCCACGATGAGAGAAGATCAGGTTGGGGGTCGAGGCCCAGCTTCTAGTTCTGCAGCCCCACCCCCACACATAGCACATCAAGAGGCATCTACTAACACAGCTGGCAGACAACGCCAAAATAGATTCTATGCATTAGCCACTCATTAGGAGAAGGAGGCCTCACCAGATGTAGTCACCTGTATGTTGAGAGTTTTTCATATTGATGTGTATGCTTTGTTAGATTCGGGGTCTACCTTATCTTTTATGACACCATATATATCCAGTAGCTACAAAGTCTGTCCCGATGTCTTGTCCGAGCCCTTCTAGTTTCTACCCAGTAGGTACTCAGTTATAGCTACACGGGTATATAGAGATTGCCCGGTCTTAGTCCTTCATAAGATCACCTCAGCATACTTGATAGAGTTATCCATGACACATTTTGATATTATTCTCGGCATGGATTGGTTATTTGCATGTTATGCTTCAGTTAATTGCAGATCTCGGTTAGTAGAGTTCAGATTTCCTGGTGAGCCTGTCATAGAATGCGAGGGTAGTTCAGTTGTACCTGTAGGTTGATTTCTTTCCTACCTTAAGGCTAGAAAAATGATTTTTAAGGATTGTTTGTACCATCTAGTTAGGGTTAAGGACTTGGAGTCTGAAACCCCGACTATCCAGTCGGTATTAGTAGTACATCAGTATCCAGAGGTCTTTCTCGATGATTTCCCAGGTATCCCTCTTGAGCGGGAGATTGATTTCGGTATAGACCTCCTTCCCGACACGTAACGTATATCTATTCCGCCCTACAGAATGGCTCCAGCCGAGCTAAAAGAGTTGAAGGATCAGTTGAAGGAACTGTTAGATAAAGGCTTTATTAGGTTGAGTAAGTCTCCATAGGGTGCACTAGTCTTATTCGTTCAGATTAAAGATGGTTCTCTTCTCATGTGCATTGATTATCGGTAGTTGAACAAGGTCACCATCAAGAACAAGTACCCTTTACCCCGGATCGATTATTTGTTTGAACTGCTTCAAGGTGCCAAGTGTTTCTCCAAGATTGATCTTAGATCCAGGTATCACTAGCTCAGTATTCAGGAGAATGACATCCCGAAAACCTCTTTCAGGACTCGGTATGGTCACTACGACTTTGTTGTTATGTCTTTTGGACTAACCAATGCCCTGTAGCTTTTATGGATCTAATTAATAGGATGTTCAGGGCATATTTAGACATGTTCATGATTGTGTTCATAGATGACATCCTTATATACTCTCGGAGCAAGGAGGAGCATGCCACTCACTTGAGATTATTGCTTCAGACCCTCAAGGACAAGCAGTTTTATGCAATGTTCGGGAAATGTGAGTTTTGGTTGGATTTTGTGCCATGTGGTGTAAAGAGAGGGTATAAAAGTAGATTCTCAAAAGATCAAGGCGGTAAAGAATTGGACCAGACCAGTGAACCCAGTAGATATCAGGAGCTTTTTAGGCTTAGCAGGTTATTATCGCAGATTCTTTGAGGGTTTTTCATCCATTGCATCCTCATTGACTTGGTTGACTCAAAAAATGGTGAAGTTTCAGTTGTCGGAGGCTTGTGAGAAAAGTTTCCAAGAGTTGAAGACCCGACTCACTTAAGCACCAGTGTTGACTCTACTAGAGGGTATGGATGGCCTTGTAGTGTATTGCGATGCTTCGCGAGTTGAACTCGAGTGTGTGTTGATGCAACATGGGAAAGTGATACCATATGCCCCGAGATAGTTGAATGTTCATGAAAGGAACTACCCGACTCATGATCTTGAATTGGCTGCGGTGGTGTTTGCGTTGAAGATGTGGCAGCATTACTTGTATGGGGTCCATGTGGATGTATTCACGGATCAACAAAGCTTGCAATATGTTTTCACCCGGAAAGATCTCAATCGTCGGCAAAGGAGGTGGTTGGAGTTACTAACGGACAACGACATGAGAGTCCTCTACCACTCGGGTAAGGCTAATGGGGTAGCAGAAGCACTTAGTAGACTCTCTATGAAGACTGTGTCCCATGTGGATGAGGGAAAAAAAGAGTTGGTGAAGGATGTCCATCGACTTGCGAGGTTGGGAGTTAGATTGGTCGACTTGACCAATGGCGGCGTTGTTGTGCAAAATGGATCAGAATTGTCCATGATGATGGATGTGAAGGCCAAGCAAGATGAGGAACCAATTCTAGTAAAGCTGAAGGAACCGTCTGAAGTCAGAAGGTGGAGGTTTTCTCCCAATAGGGAGATGCGGTGTTGTGGTGCCAAGGTCTTCTATGTGTTCCAAATGTTGATAATTTGAGGGACCGAATATTGCATGAGGCACGTGGGACTAGGTATTCCATCCATCCGGGTGCCACCAAGATGTATCATGACTTTCGAGAAATATATTGGTGGAATGGCATGAAGAAGGACATTCCAGAATTTGGGACTAAGTGCCCGAACTGTTAGCAAGTGAAAGTTTAGCATTAAAGGTTGGGAGGCGTATTGTAGGCTATCAACATTCCTACGTGAAAGTGGGAAGAGATTAATATGGATTTCATTATAGGCCTACCTCATACTAACTAATACTATGATTCCATTTGAGTGGTGGTCGACAGGTTGACCAAGGCTGCGCACTTTCTACCAGTAAAAACCACATATTTAGCGGATGATTATGACATATTGTATATTCGAGAGTTGGTTCGACTTCATGGAGTACCCTTGTCTATTATTTCAGATCGAGGTACTCAGTTTACCTCCCATTTTCTAGCATTCTTTTCAAAAGGGACTTGGGACTCAAGTTAAGATCAGTACAACCTTTCATCCACAAATGGATGGCCAGGAGGAATGAACATTCAAACCCTAGAGGATATGTTGAGAGCTTGTGTGATGGATTTTAAACGTAGTTGTGTCACGCCCCGCCTTGGGGGGTATGACCGGAACCTGGTGCCCTAGTAGGACCTAGACTACTAGCTGATGAGCCTAAGTACATCTGGTGCCCGACTAGCTCTAACTTAGATTTTTGGAAACAACGGGCTATATAACGGCTGTAAACACAGCCTCCAGCCGACTGGGCCTATAGCCACCTGTATAAAACTTCAGCTAACCAAAAACATACTTACATAGGGGGAAACATATGAGAGCCGACAAAGCCACCATGCTGTCTAGTTATCTGTAACTCAATAATAGAATACTGAATAACTACGTGACCGGCAAGGTCACCACTACTATCAGATTATGGCCCCACATGGGCAACATAATCAACAATGCTAAATAGCTAAACAAAATGCACGGCCTCACACGACCGGCACAACTAACCACAGGGAGATTAGTATATAAAATCTGCAAGCCTCTATGAGTACTGATGAAATGGTTGGGATAGGGCCCCGGCCTACCCATGCTGTACAATAAAAGAAAATGGACTACACCTCTAAATATCAAGCTCCGGATGACAGGAGCTGATGACTCTATAAGCTGGCTGGAATCACGAAGGATCGCCTCTTCGTCTATGAGTACCTGCAGGCAAGTAATGCAGTGCCGCCACGGGCGTCAGTACCACTGGTACCGAGTATGCAAAGCAACTAGATACAACTGAATACAAATAACATAACTAGAAATTCCGAATAGCAGGAGATAACTGAATCAATAAGAACTAATATGAACTGAATCAGACTTTCTGTGCTGTGATTGGGCAGGAGCGTACCTGTAGACGCGGCAGCCTGCTATATAATAACTAATATATAGCACATAAATACATATATATATATATATATATATATATATATATATATATAGCAAACAAGAGCCAATACCAACCCCCATAAGTCGGATGGCGCCAAGCAAGCAAACAATCTATATACTCCTACTCGGGCCAAAACCAGCCAAAAATAAGTCACTCCACTCATCTTCTAACTACGAGCACCTCTGCCGGCCCCCTAGGTCTCCGGCTTGGGCCATAGCCTACGATATAAATAACCGTGTCTGAGTCTAGAGGACTCCTATACTGTATCTATAACTGTAACTGTATCTGAATCTGTTCCCTGGGCGCTTGCGCACAACAGGGTTATCTGTATTGTAATGCTGATTAGCCTGATATGGGGAAAGCTTCATCCCATCTTCGTCCAAACTGGGGACGGCACTCCTTGGAGTGACGTAAACCCACCCGCTCAGTGGGCGACATAGTTACCAACCCAGGGGCAGCGAGGACGCTCAAAAGGGTGCCCTCACGACACAACCAAGTCTCAACAAACAATAAGCACATATATAGCAAGCATGTTTAAACAGAAAAATACTATCTGAATTCTTATTTCTTATTCTGATCTCTTTCTGTATTATACCGATTCTCATACTACTTTATACTGTATCTGTGATCTTTATCTAACTGCATGGCTAATCTGTAGCAAAGATACTATCTAACTGTATGGCTATACTGTAGCCAACATATCATCTATCTGTATGGCTAATCTGTAGCCAAGATACTATCTGACTGCCTGATTTTACTTTACTAACTCTTATTCTGAATATCTATCATATTATTCTAGAAACATGCTTGCTAATCACATAATGGGCTATATTGAGTCTGGAATGCTAACTTGCCATTTTGGCGCATGCTTTACTAACTTTCAGACTGAGTACGATATAACAACGCAAACCAGATTTACTGAACTTGCACAATACTCAATATTCAATTCCGGGAATTCTACAACGGAGTTTAATGTTCTATACAAGGCTTAAACTACTAACTTGCCAAAGAAACTGGCTTTACATACCTTAACCTCAGTTTATCCGACTAACGGATGAAGCTCGATCAGTACTCCAGCTATTTCTCCCAACTGCATTAACATATATGTCAATTAGAACTAAATACACTAATATTCTGAAAGAAAACGTCACTTTTGATATATTTATAGCCTAAACTTTGGCTTATCGAAAGACGGTAAAAAACTCGCTATTTCTCGAATGTCCAGAAGGGAGAAATATTTACTTTAAGGCTAGGAGTATATTGACACTAATTTGGAGCAATTTCACTTACCTTAGTTAGGTAGCACGACGATTCGCCGGCCGAATTTCGCGAAACTAAATCCGTAGGAATGCTCCTTACTGCTTAATACCTCGGTATATGGAGTTAATTTGAGTTTGGACCGCATTTGATGGCGTAATCGGACGAATATTATAAGAGATTCTCGATGCTCCCTGTTTTCCCTCGGTTTCTCTGGAAATTATATGAGTTATATCATTAAAAACCAAAGTGAGGGGTTTATATACTTGGGCCTGGACAGGGCCAACGTGTCATGGAGCCAACGCGGAGGCTCCACCTCCATGACACGTTTCCCTCGCGGAGGGGCTCTACCCCGGCTCTTTCCGCGATGGTTCGACGGGTTTCTCGTCCGGTCTTTTCCTGGGCCTTTTTCTAGCATGTATGGCTTTCAAATACTCTTAACCAACACGCAAATAGGCCATCTATGTGTTGGGAATTTTATGGGGTATAACATTCTACCCCCCTTAAGAACATTCATCCTCGAATGTAAACTTCTATCTGGAGGACTTCTCAACTTACTCAACTTGTTTTTAGAAAAATTTCGCCAGAGTTTCCCCTGTAATGTGGACTATCCCCAAAACCAGAAATGCAGAAAAGTGCCATACAGGTACTCCATACAATACTATAGTATTTAAATGAAAGATTAAAATAGACCTTCTCATTTATATGTATACTATAAGGTACTGCATAAGATAATAATATTAACATACCTGTCGCCTGACTAGGCTTGAAATAAATGAGGGTATCTGGTCTTCATATCTTCCTCCGCCTCCCAAGTCATCTCCTCTCGGTTCCTATTACGCCACAATACCTTGACAGACGCAATATCTTTAGTTCTCAATCTACGAATCTGTCTGTCTAAGATGGCTACTGGAACCTCTTCATAGGCCATCTCTTCCGTAACCTGGATATCCTGGACTGGGACTTCTCTGGATGGGTCTCCTATGCACTTCCTTAGCATAGATACGTGGAAAACTGGATGAACGGATTCTAATTCTGGAGGCAAGTTCAATTCGTATGCCACTCGGCCTACTCTCCGCCGGATCTGATAAGGCCCAACGAATCTCAGACTGAGCTTACCTTTCTTGCCAAATCTCATCACCCCTTTCATCGGAGATACCTTCAGAAATGCCCAGTCATTCACATCAAATTCCAGGACTCTGCTTCGCACATCAGCATATGATTTCTGGCAGCTCTGTGCAGTCAGTAGATGTTCCCTGATAAGCTTTACCTTCTCCTATGACTGTTGAATGATGTCTGGCCCATTCAATGCTGATTCTCCCACTTCAAACCAACCAACCGGCGATCTACATTTTCGCCCATACATGGCATCGAAGGGCGCCATCTGGATGGCTGAGTGATAGTTATTATTATAAGCAAATTCAATTAACGGCAAATGCTCATCCCAGCTACCTCCAAAATCTAACAAACACACTCGTAGCATTTCCTTGAGCATCTGAATAGTGCGCTCAGCCTATCCATCTGTCTGAGGGTGGAATGCTGTGCTCAAATTAATCAGCGTTCCCAGACCCCTCTGGAACGACTACAAAAATCTAGCTGTAAACTGTGCCCCTCTGTCTGAAATAATAGATACCGGCACTCCATGTAATCTAACTATTTCTCTGATATATAATTCGGCATAGTCCTCGGCCGAGAAGGTAGCTTTCACTGGCAGGAAATAAGCTGATTTTGTCAGCCTGTCAACTATTACCAAAATAGAATTGTGTCTATGTCTGGTATGGGGTAATCTTGCTACAAAATCCATATTCACTGCTTCTCATTTCCAGAGAGGCACAACTATGTCCTGAGTTAACCCACCTGGTTTCTGGTGTTCCGCTTTTACCTGTTGGCAGACACTAGGCTACAAATTTGGCAAGTTCTCTTTTCATTCCTGGCCACCAATAATTCTCCTTGATATCATTGTACATTTTCATCGCACCGGGGTGAAGAGAATAACGGGCGTAATGTACCTCGTTCATAATCTACTGGCGGAGCCCTGAAACATCTGGAACACAGAGGCGGCCTTTACATAACAACACTTCTTCCTCAGTTATCTGAAAATTTGGCGCTTTCCCTTGCTGAATTCTGCCCTTAAGCTAGACCAGGTCAAGATCTTCATATTGCTATTCTATTACCTCCACAATTAATGACGACACAGCGGTGTTCTGAATTACCGCTCTGTTGTCCTCTGTGTCTGCTATACGAATGGCTAGGCTGGCCAATTGATGTATCTCCCTGACCAACTTCCGCTGCTTGGGCTGCAAATATGCCAAACATCCCATGCATTTATGGCTGAGAGCATCTGCTACTACGTTGGATTTTCCCGGATGATACAGAATGTCCACGTCATAATCTTTCAATAACTCCAACCAGTGAAGCTGTCGCAAATTCAACTCCCTCGAATTGAGGATATACTGTAGGCTATTATGATCTGTGAAAATATCCACATGGACGCCATACAAGTAATGTCTCCATATCTTTAAGGCGTGGATCACTGCGGCTAATTCCCGGTCGTGGGTAGGGTAATTCTTTTTGTGTTTCCTCAGCTGTCTGGAAGCATATGCAATCACCTTACCATGCTGCATCAACACACAACCCAACCCAACGCTTGATGCATCGCAATACACTGAATAACCTTTTGTACCTTCCGACAATGCTAACACTGGGGCGGAGGTTAATTTGTCTTTTAACTCCTGGAAGCTCTGCTCACATGCCTCTGTCCACTAAAACTTCACTGCTTTCTGCGTCAGTTTGGTCAGAGGTGCCACTATAGTAGAGAATCCCTCAACAAATCTCCTGTAATATCCCGCTAACCCTAGAAAACTGCGGACTTCGGTCGGAGTGGTAGGCCTAGTCCAGGTTTTAACTGCTGCTATCTTCTGCGTGTCAACCTGTATACCAACATCCGACACAATATGCCCCAGGAAGGCTACTGAGTTTAGCCAAAATTCACACTTGGAGAACTTAGCATATAATTGATGGTCCCTGAGAATCTAGAGCACTGTCCGTAAATGAGCTTGGTGATCTACTTAAGAGTGAGAATACACAAGAATATCATCAATAAACACTATCACGAACAGGTCCAGGTATGGTCTGAAAATGCTATTCATCAGGTCCATGAATATTGCTAGGGCATTCGTCAACCCAAACGACATAACTAAGAATTCAAAGTGTCCATATCGGGTCCTAAAAGTCATTTTTGGGAATGTCTCTTTCACGAACTCGAACCTGATGTTATCCGGACCGCAAGTTAATCTTGGAGAAATATTTGGCCCCTTGTAACTGATCAAACAAATCATCTATTCTGGGAAGCGGATACTTATTCTTTACTGTAACTATATTCAGCTGCCGGTAATCTATACACATGCGGAGCGAGCCATCCTTCTTTTTCACAAATAGGACTGGCGCACCCCACGGTGAAGTACTAGGCCTGATAAAACCCTTATCTGGCAGGTCCTTTGGCTGCTCCTTTAATTCTCTGAGTTCATCTGGAGCCATGCTATACGAAGGAATTGATATAGGCTGAGTACCTGATAGCAAGTCAATTGCAAAATCTATCTCCCTTTCTGGGGGAATACCAGGTAACTCGTCTGGAAATATATCAGGGAATTCATTCACCACCGGAACAGACTAAAGTGTCGGAGATTCTACCCGAACATCCTGAACCCTGACTAAGTGGTAGATACATCCCTTAGTTATTAATTTCCTCGCCTGAAGGTAGGAAATAAACTTACCTTTTGGAGTAGCTGTGCTGCCTTTCCACTCTCGCACTGCCTCTCCTGGAAAGTGGAATCGAACCGTCTTGGTCCAACATTCTACGTTAGCATAGCATGGCACCAACCAATCCATACCCACGATGGCATCGAAATCAATCATTTCTAACTCTACCAGATCTACTGTAGTCTAGCGATCAGCAACCTCTACTGTACACCCTCAATAAATTTTACTATCTATAATGGAGTCACCGACGGGTGTAGATACTGAAAAGGGTTGCTGTAATAACTCTGGTGCGACATTAAACTTTCGAGCCACAAATAGGGTAATATATGACAGAGTGGACCCTGGATTAATCATTACATAAGCAGGGCATGAACAGATAGTCATCATACCTGTCACTACATCAGGAGATGCCTCTGAGTCCTATCTCCCTGGTAATGCATAGGTACGGCTTGAGCCCGTACCTGAACTTGAGGCTCCTAATCTACCTCGGCCTCTACCTGTTGTACCTGCGGGCCTACGCCCTGCCGAGGCTGTTGGAGCTGATGGCCCTGCGGATCCCCTGTCCTGACTATCTCTGTTCTCTTGTCCCCTGGCCAGACAATCTCTCAGGCAGTGCCCTTCATGCCCGCAAATATAACACCCCGAGGATCCATACCTACAAGCTCTGATGTGAGGTCGGCCGCAATTAGGGTAGGGTGCGGGTGTAAATCTGCTCTGCTCTCCCCTTCTCTGCTGTGGGGATTCTACTGTTCGAGAACTGCCACCAGAATCTGACTGCCCTCGACGAGAAAATCTACCTCGCTGCTGTTGCTGTTGTGGAGGTGGGGGTCTAGGGGGTCTGTCTGACAATTGGGGCCTGGGTCCTCTTTGAACCTCCCTCTGCATTCCATCTGATCTATCTCTGCGACGCTGTTCCTGATTTGTCTGTCTAATTCCCTGTTGCCGCTGTATAAGGACCTCAATGGTCTGGGCAAAGGCCTGTACTCGGGCAATATCCATATTTTCTCGTAACGTAGCCGTCATGCAGGCTTCAATATATTTCGGGTTTAGATCCATAATGAACTAGTGGACTCTAGATGGCATATTGTCCACAAAAGTTGGAGCTTAAGTGGGCTAGGGAGTCAAAATGTAGGGCATATTCTCGTACACTCCTCGCCCCCTGCTCCAAATGCAAAAACTGATCCATCCGGGCCTGCCGGATCTCCCGTGGCAAATAACGGTCCAGGAAGGCCTCCGAGAAGCTGGACCAGATCGGAGGGGCAACATCTCTCCCTAGAGACCTTTCCCAACTCTCGTACCATAATACAGCTATGTCCTGCAACCGAAACACTGCCAGCTCAACTGATTCTGTAGGGGTCACATGCATAACCCGGAAAATTCTCTGCATCTGATCTAGGAAATCCTGGGGGTCCTCTGCTTGAACTGACCCAGTAAACTGTGGGGGACCTAGTGCCAAAAACTCCCCGACCCTGGAACTACCTAACCCACCTGAAGGCTCTGCTGCTACAGGTGGCACTGACTGGCGCTGTGTGGCCATCATTTGTGCCAACATAACCACAGCGCTCCGAACTTCCTGGTCTGATGGCGAAGGTACAGGAGCTATCGGAGGCGGTGTCGTGCCCAACGGCTCCTGATGTGAGGGGGACTGCTGAGAGGGCTATGAGGAAGCCTTATCCTGCTGTTGTGTCTAATCTTCTACCGGTGGCAGGGTGACACTGGTCTGTCATTCTTATCTGTAGACAAAGAATATGATAAGTTTTAGGGACCCAACCCTATGTTGTACTGCTCTACAGCACGACTGAATGAGAAAGAAGAGTAACCATCCTATCATGCCTCGCAGCCTCCTGCCTACAGTATGTGGTGCACAACACATCCATAGACAAGATTCTACTTAGCACGGCTTGAAAACTCCTTGGGACACGACCTGCTCTGTTACCAAGTTTGTCACGCCACGCCTTGGGGGGTATGACTGGCTCCTGGTGCCCTAGTAGGACCTAGACTGCTAGCTGGTGAGCCTAAGCACATCTGGTGCCTGGCTAGCTCTAACTCAGATTTCTGGAAACAACGGGCTATATAACGACTGTAAACTCAGCCTCCAGCCGACTGGGCCTATAGCCACCTGTATAAAACTTCAGCTAACCAAAAATATACTTACAAAGGGGCAAACCTATGCGGGCCGACAAGGCCACCATGTTGTCTAGTTATCTGTAACTCAATAATAGGATACTGAATAACTACGTGACCGGCAAGGTCACCACTACTATCAGACTATGGCCCCACACAGCCAACATAATCAAAAATGCTAAACAGCTAAACAAAACGCATGGCCTCACACGATCAGCACAACTAACCACAGGGAGATGAATATATACAATTTGCAAGCCTCTATGAGTACTGATGAAATGGCTGTGACAGGGCCCCAGCCTACCCATGCTGTACAATAAAAGAAAATGGACTACACTTCTGAATATCAAGCTCCGGATGACAAGAGCTGATGACTCTATAAGCTAGTTGGAATCACGAGGGATCGCCTCCTCGTCTATGAGTACCTGCAGGCAAGTAATGCAGCGCCCCCACAGGTGTTAGTACCACTGGTACCGAGTATGCAAAGCAACTGGATACAACTGAGTACAAATAACATAACTATCAATTCTGAATAGCAGGAGATAACTGAATCTGTAAGAACTGATATGAACTGAATCAGACTTTTTGTGCTGTGATAGGGCAGGAGCGTACTTGTAGACGCGGCGGCCTGCTGTCTATTTACTAATATATAGCACATAAATACAAATATATATATATATATAGCAAACAAGAGCCAATAACAACCCCCATAAGCCGGATGGCTCCAAGTAAGCAAACAATCTATATACCCCTACCTGGGTCAAAACCAGCCAAAATTAAGTCACTCCACTCATCTGCTAACTACGAGCACCTCTGCCGGCCCCTTGGGTCTCCGGCTCGGGCCATAGCCTCCGATATAAATAACCGTGTCTCTGTCCAGAGGACTCCTATACTGTATCTGTAACTGTAACTATATCTGAATCTGTTCCCTAGGCGCTTGCGCACAACAGGGATATCTGTACTGTAATGTTGATCAGCCTAATATGGGGAAAGCTTCATCCCATCTTCATCCAAACTGGGGACGGCATGCCACTCCTTGGAGTGACGTAAACCCACCCGCTCAGTGGGCGACATAGTTACCAACCCAGGGGCGGCGAGGACGCTCAAAAGGGTGCACTCACGACACAACCAAATCTCAACAAACAATAAGCACATATATAGCAAGCATGTTTAAAATGAAAAATACTATCTAAATTCTTATTTCTTATTTTGATCTCTTTCTGTTTTATACTGATTCTCATACTACTTTATACTTAATCTGTGATCTTTATCTAACTGCATGGCTAATCTGTAGCCAAGATACTATCTAACTGTATGGCTATACTGTGGCCAACATATCATCTATCTGTATGGCTAATCTGTAGCCAAGATACTATCTGACTGCCTGATTTTACTTTACTAACTCTTATTCTGAATATCTATCATATTATTCTAGAAACATGCTTGCTAATCACATAATGGGCTATACTGAGTCTGGAATGCTAACTTGCCATTTTGGCGCATGCTTTACTAACTTTCGGACTGAGTACAATATAACAACGCAAACCAAATTTACTAAACTTGCACAATACTCAATATTCAACTCCGGGAATTCTACTACGGAGTTTAATGTGCTATACAAGGCTAAAACTACTAAGTTGCCGAAGAAACTGGCTATACACACTTTAACCTCGGTTTATCTTACTAACGGACGAAGCTCGATTAGCTCCAGCTATTTCTCCCAACTGAATTTACATATATGTCAATTAGAACTAAATACACCAATATTCTGAAAGAAAACGTCACTTTCGATATATTTATAGTCTAAACTTTGGCTTATCGAAAGACGGTAAAAAAATCGCTATTTCTCGAAAGTCCAGAAGGGAGAAATATTCACTTTAAGGCTAGGAGTATATTGACACTAATTTGGAGCAATTCCACTTACCTTAATTCGGTAGCACAACGATTCGCCGGCCGAATTTCACGAAACTAAATCTGTAGGAATGCTCCTTACTGCTTAATACCTCGGTATCTGGAGTTAATTTGAGTTTGGATCGCGTTTGACGGTGTAATCGAACGAATATTATAAGAGATTCTCGATCCTCCCTGTTTTCCCTTGGTTTCTCTGGAAATTATATGAGTTATATCATTAGAAAACGAAGTGAGGGTTTTATATACTTGGGCCTAGACATGGCCAACATGTCACGGAGCCAACGCGGAGGCTCCACCTCCGTGACACGTTGCCATCGCGGAGGGGCTCTGCCCCGGCTCCTTCCGCGATGGTTCGACAGGTTTCTCGTTCGGTCTTTTCCTGGGCCTTTTTCTAGCATGTATGGCTATCAAATACTCTTAACCAACATGCAAATAGGCCATCTATGTGTTGGGAATTTTACGGGGTATAACAAGTTGGGATGATCACTTGCCCTTGATCGAGTTTTCTTATAACAACAGCTATCATTCTAGTATCCAGATGGCACCAGTCGAGGATCTTTATGGGAGGAGGTGTAGGTTGCCCATAGGATGGTTTAAGGTTGGTGAAGCAGTTATGATAGGACCTTATTCGGTTCATGAAGCAATGGTAAAGGTTCAGTTGATAAGTGACAGGCTGAAGAATGCTTAGAGTCATCAAAAGTCATATCTGGATGTGAGAAGAATGGATTTGGAGTTTGAGGTGGATGATTGGGTATTTCTAAAGATATCTCCCATGAAGGGAGTCATGCGGTTCTAAAAGAAAGGAAAAGTCAGACCCGCTATGCTGGTCCCTACCGGGTTATGAGAAGAGGTTGTAAGGTAGCGTATGAGTTGGACATGCAATCAGAGTTATCTTCAGCTCATCCTATCTTTCATGTATCGCTCTTGAAAAAGTGCTTGGTGACCCAGAATTAATAGTCCCGATGGAAATCGTTGGGGTGGGAGATAGCCTCAGTTATGAGGAACTTCCAGTTGCAATCTTGGATCGTCAGGTTCAGAGTCTGAGGAACAAGGAATTAGCTTCAGTAAAGGTTTTGCGGAGAAATTAGCATTTTGAGGGTGCTACTTGGGAAGCCGAAAAGGCTATGATGGCTAAATACCCCCACCTGTTCCCTACCGGCTTAGTTTCAGTTTGAGGTATCAACTTTTGCCCAAATTCTCTAATCAGTTTCCATGTTCAGTTCATGTGCACAAGTTTGATTTATGTTATATAGACGTATATGATGTCCAAATTCAGTTCAGCTATGTAGTTTTTTTCGTAGGTAGTCATTCCATCCGTTTTCGGTTTAAATAATCAATATTTGCAAGTTATGATTGCTTGTTTCTGAGTTTTTGTGTGTTTCGAATATTCGAGGATGAATGTTCTCAAGGGGGAGATATTGTAATACCCCAGGAACCCAAGGATCAGACCCGGGAATCAAACGGGGAAAAGCTGGGAAATAATGCTTTAGTTGCAGGATGAGTCGTCGGACGACTCGTGAGGAGACCCCACAAGTCGTCAGGTGGCTCATGGGAAGTCCTGGATGAAATGAAGGTTTGAGGTCCCCATAGGCATGGGAACAACTCATGGGCTGACAGCACGAGTCATTAGGTTAACCGTGGAGTGAAGTTGAGAAAATGGAAGGATCGACCAGTGTACCCAACGGAAGGGACCCAACGAGTCGGGGTCAGTCCCAACAACTCATGAGGTGAGTCGTGGGCAAGCTGGTTGAACTTTATTTGAGAATGAGACAGTGTACATGACAAAAGGTTACGACGGGTTATGGTCTCGATGAATGAAAAGTTAAGTCCCCCGTTACAAGGCCCACGTGATCTGTTATCTAGTGTACTTGATGGGCGACTCGACGAGTCGTTGCCCGTCCTGACAAATTGTCAGGTCACCAATTAGGGTCACCTGGTAGTATTTTCCTGCGAATTTAGTGAGGGTCTTTTTGTAATTTCTATGCTAAGTATGGAAGTGAAGAAAGTAATGACCTACGAGACATAGTACGATTCGTATCATGTACTCGTAGGACCCTAGGTTAGTCCCAAAAGTCTTCTGCTACAGGTCCAAGGGACAAGCCGTAGGTCAAACCTACGACTCATAGCAGGAGTCGTGATGGACTATATTAATGAATTGACCTGACTAGACCCGAATTTGAAAAAATACGCCCTAACCTATTTAAATCAAAATCATTTGGACCACCACTCCCATGAAAACATAAACTTCGACCCATGATTGTTACTGACTATCCTCCCAATCGTAATTCAAGCTTAAACCATTCAAGCTCAAATTTGTGCAACTAAATCTACACAAGCACTTTGAATTCGTACCCAAAAACAAAAACAAGCTAAAGTCGAGCAATAACATGAAAAAATCAAGTAAATAAATGTGTTCAATTTGAAAATATTTCTATGTGTAAACTGAAATAACACTGCGATTCCTCAAACACATGAAAATGGGGAAGAGGAAGGTGATCAGTGGCTTGTTGTGCAATGATGTCGCCCAAATTACACCTACAATTGAGATGTAATCGGTCAATTGTCAAATATAGAACCCAACAAAGGTTGAGGTCGATCCCACAGGGAATATGGTAAGAACTTAAGTTAATGTGAATAACTATTACTATTGATTTACTTATTTCCAAAGGGGGAAAATATAGAGTAATAAACGAAGTAAAATTACTAAATGTTTAAATCAAATTTAGTTTGTATTAAATTAACAATTTGACTAGGATTGTGTTCCCCAAGATTTCATAACCACAAGGCTTTTATACTAGTGATCTATTCCGGTGTTCAACATGCAATATTGGTAAGTTAGGTTCACCTAAATGGTTGGTCCCCAATTTAGATGATTTTCACCACGAAACTTGGTCGATATATGGGTGTACTTTAGTTGACCCTTACCCTTAATATCGTATTAGTTATCCCCAGACAAGTTGAAGCTATTAGATGAGGGTTAATAGCCTCAAATCTGTGTTGTTAATCCCTTTTCCCATTCTTTACCTCCTTGGTCTGGTAAGTAAGAGTAAGGTAGGTTCTAACATTTGCAACCATCAAGCATCAATCAAAACGAAGGGAAAAACAATACATGCATAAAACCTCATTCAAGAATCACTAAGGGTTTTTACCTATTTGAGTTAATTCATATTGGTTCCTAAAAACCTAGTTTATTGGTTTAACTACTCATACTTGTATTATCGCAATCACAAAATATTGAAGAAATCATAATTGAAACTTACAATTTATCGTAGAATAAAAACCACATAGATTGAATAACAACTCCACAATGGATGAATAAAACATCAATGTTGCTTTTTTGTATTGAATCAAGAACAATTGTATGACAATCCTCTCAAAAATCATTCTCTAACTGTCAAGAAATTCGTCTAAAAAATCGGGTGAAAATACTTCTAGAATCATCTCCTAAAAATAAACCTAAATTGGAGATTTATAATTCTAAGAAATCCTTTTCCTAAATAAAACTAGAAACTAGGTCGGGCGTGGCAACGGGCTAGGTGATGTGTCGTTTGGCCTTTTGACGAGTCGTTCCTTGCTTACATTCGCCGTCTCAGCATCGCACCCACTTGTGGCAACGGGTAACCTAACGACTCGTCATGCCTGAACACGAGTCGTTAGGTCTCTCATGGTCTAGTTCCTCAGAAAGTCCAGTTCACTTCATAGATGGTTCCAGTAGCCTCCCAAGGAGTCGTTCCATTTCATGATGACTCGTTATGTCTGTCTTCAACTTCACTGGCCACTTTGTTGAAATTTTCTCTTCGAATCCTAACAATTGACCTCACGACTCATTACTAGGTGTACCGAGTCGTTCCTCCAGCTCGTCAAGTGCACTGTGTTGTATTCCAAACTCCATCTTTTTCCCATGCCTTAAGCAACAGGTTGCACCTCCTGCCAATGACTTGTTAAGTGTTTGGCAGTCACCTTTCAGTTATTTTTAGCATTAATTTGACCAAATTCACTTTCAAACCTGTTTTCCTGCACATTAAGAACAAAACACATTATACCCATATAGACATACCTGGAATGTGCATAATTTCTTGGTTTTAAGCGTAGAAAGTGACGTAAAATCACGGAACATCAACACCCTCAACTAAGAACTTTTGCATGTCCTCAGGAAAAAACAAAATAAAATAAAACAAGTTTAACTAATTCAGCACTTCAATTAGATGAACTCTACGAAACTTACAACAGTCAAAATTTCATATCAAAATAAAATTTTCTAACCCCTCCCTCATCGTACCAAATCAAATCACTATGCATATACAAAATTTCCAACTATAACACAGAGGAATCAAACCATGGCTATCACTTGCAACCACGCACATAAATCTATAGCACTGTCCCAGAAAATTTTCAAATGATATTGTTGACTAAATTCTCTCACCTCCAAGAACTCTCACACTCACACATGTGTATATGATTAAATCGATATATTTTTCATGGGACTAGGTAAGATCCACTCACTCTCACAAAGAAATTCAAACTATATGCATACAATACCATAGGCTTTTTACTTCCAATACCTCAATTTTTGAACAAGTAGCTAGGATCACTATAGGACTTTCTAGGCTTGTAAAGTAGGCTCAAGCTTGGGTATGGTACATATGGATTTAGTAACTCAACCCTCCTTGGAACTACGCCTTTTGACTCCACTTTTCACCTTTATTTCTATTTTCTCCCTTTTTCCCTTTAACTTCTTTTCCTTTTCTTTGTTTTAGACACTACGGATGCGGTTTATTTTTATTCAACACTCATTGATGTCACACATTATTTCTCTTTTCTTTTCTATCTTTTTGACAACAATTTTGATTTTTCTTTTCATCATGCATACCACATCCGCTCTTTTTCTTTTTCATTACCCAAATCTCATTCCACCCGACTCTTCTTAATCACTCCTATAATAGCCACCCTCAACTTAGGAAATTTGCCTAAGTTGAGGTTCACAATGTCCAAGGAGGGAGCAAGGCAAAAATAGTTTCGTTCATAATAAACTCAGGCAGATGAATTGGTGTAAACAAAAAGAAAGGTCAATGTAAGCTCAAAAATTTGGATTAAGGAATTTTTATTCACTTTTGGTAGGTCTTTTAGGCTAAAGTGGACTTATAAACAAAAAACGGCATGTGATCCTTTTCTAGTTTCTTATCCTCTATATCGATACGACTGACCAGGAAAGTTCTAGATTGACACACACAACCGAATTCAGTTATTAAACCTCACTTCACACATAGCATAGGTCAACATCATCACTTCCACCAATTGCTACTTCAGGTAAAGCCATACAATGATAAAAAAGTTCATAGTTTCAATTCCATGCAAAGATTCACAATGGTCATACTTGTAAACTTTCACATACACATATACAAATTTTCCATAGGGGTATCAAATTATCAAAGAATAGTTATTTTCAACAACTTTAATTCTTGACTACTTTCGGTTTTCCTACTTTCTTCCAACTGACACAAAAAAACATAAAACAAAGTCTTAAACATGTCGGTTCTACTAGATATGAAACACCCGAGGGAAAAGATATCCGACAAGAAAAACCCTCAGGTTATGTTCAACAAAACAGAATGCACAAGTATCCCTCCCCACCCCCATCAAGAAAGCATGTGTTGTCTTCGACGCATATATATACCAAATAAAAATTAAGGAAATAGGGCATATACCTGTGAGACCTAGGTGTCAGCTACCTAGTCAGTGGAGGGTATAGATATGCCTCCAATGTCATCTCTAATATTACCGGCTTCAACCGGTGTATTCTCAGACTCAACATAGCTCGTGCCTTATCCATGAACTCTCGCTGCCTCAGTCTCAGCTATCTATCTAGCCTCATCTCTCAATTTGTGCAGTGCTCTCTCCATCTCATTCTGCTCTTGTTTTTGCTGACGGAACAGAGAAACATCATCATTGACACTTGCCTCCTCATGAGGCTTCTTCCCCTTGTCATGTGCCACCTGCTCCTCCATGATAAATTCAAAAATTGGTGGCAATTATTCTTAAAACTCATCCTCTATCACAGGAAGTACCAGTGGAGGTACTACAGCTATTTGTCGTGCGGCCAAGTCCGGCACCTCGAATCGTAGCGCACCAAGCTCTGAGTACCATCGGGATAACTCTAGTGCTTGTAACTGTGTAAGGCGCTCATCTATCCTTCTAGA
The DNA here is from genome assembly GCA_035772735.1 of Datura wrightii. Lineage (NCBI taxonomy): Eukaryota > Viridiplantae > Streptophyta > Magnoliopsida > Solanales > Solanaceae > Datura > Datura wrightii. The sequence goes on from JASDFA010000016.1 coordinate 134,604,806, forward strand.
AAAAGCATCTAGTCGCCCATGCACTGAATTGGACAGTGTCTTCAACTCCTTTGACCCCCGCGACTTAACATGCTCCATCAAGACTTTAACCTGTAGAGCCATGTGTTCCTGCTGCTTCTCGGCCTTAGCTAGAGTCCTAGCCATATCAACCAAAAACACTTGTGAAACCATGACTAGGCTCCTCATATATGCTCCTCTTCGGATTGCCTTTCTAATTAGGAGAAATATCTCGATTGTATATAGCCTGCATGCCATGGACACACCATCTCCATACATTTCTCTGTTGCTCATTTGATGTGTCCGAGGTTTCTGTCAGCTCATTATTAGAATCCCCTTGCTAGGCATGCGATTCATCAACTCTCTCAATGTTTGGCCCAACTGTGGGAGCCTCAGGAACAAGTGCAGCAGCAGCCCTAGCACTATTATCAGTGTGCATAGGTGGATCTCTTGCAAGTGGAGTGGGAGTACCAACCAGGGCTGTCAGATTACAACTTTGTTTTGCCCTAGCCCTAGTAGATACCCTCACTAGCTTATCCTCCGCTACATCATATTCCTCCTCCGAGCCACTTGACTCTTCAGAGGATGATTGATCATTACATAGTCTACGGTATGAGGGTTGATTATGCTCAGGTGCTTGATTCTTTGTTGGACCCTTCTTTGGTGTACCTCTTGGAGCCATTGTACCTGTGGAAACAATTTTCGTGAACAAGATGAGATGAAACAAAAATTATTTTTGAGCTGGTGCCTAGTGGTCCTGACGGGTGACTAAATGAATTCTTGCCATTGGCAACGACTTGTGAGGTCACTCGTCACCCCAAACTGGATGTTTTTTCATGTTGTTCCAATGCACTTGACGACTAGTCCCAAAGAGTCATTGCTAAAGTCAACGAGTCGTTAGGTCGGTCATTAGGTACATTGCCTCACCAGTTTAATTTTCCTGCTCAGGATGAGCTACATAGCGAGTAGTTTTGTGATCCAACGACTCGAGATGTGGCTCGGGTTGAAGAGTTCCTATTCATCTTAATCTTCTTCTCGATTTTCAATTCCACAAACACAAACTCATCACATTATTAACATCAACCCAAGTGTTTATAATATCAAAATTTATTTGTTTAAATATTCCTAGGGTTTAATGATATCAAGAGGCAGAGATATTCACATTGTTAATCGAAATAAATTCAAGCTCAACATGGGTCCTAACAATTCTTGTTTAAATTTCAAAAATATTTTGAATTTCATAGGGAAGATTACTGACAATTTGATTGATTAGAGATGGAGTGCAATTTCTTTTTCGTGAGTGTGCTTCAGTGAATGGGAGTGCGGTGTTGAAGGTTTTTTTTGATCGGTTTTGAGTGAAGAAGAAGAAGTAGAGAAGAAGAGGGAATTTGAAGTTTTAAGTTTACTAGGAAGCATAATTATGGAATCAGGTCTTTTTTGCTTTAAATTAGAATTTTCCCAAATTCCAATCGTGGGTCAGGTTAGGTTAACTTACTTGGGACCCTAACGAGTCAGGTAACGACTTGTGGTGTCACCCAATGAGTCGTCTCCTAAGTCGTGGTCCTTGGACTGATGTAGCTTCAAGACAGGTCACTTAACTACTCCTTTGGTCTCCCAACGATTCGGTTAGTGAGCCGTTATCACCCTTTTTCTTTTAATCCAAACTTTGATCCAATGTACCTGATGGGGGACCCAACGATTCATTCCTTGGAGAAATGAATCGTTAATTCACCCGTTGCTCCCCTGTATTCTATAGTTCTCTTCACGACTTGACTGTACGAATCGTCAAGTCAGAGTACACTCATTCTGTGATTTTTCTACAGCAGAACTGAAGTTCGAGTTTTTGGTTCCAACTTTAGATTTTCAATCTTATTCACCTGCACACATCAACAAATGTTAAAACTAACTTTTTCTTAAATTTACAACATGGGTTGCCTCCCATGCAGCGCCTAATTTAACGTTGCGTCACGACGCAAGTCTCTTGACTACTCAGAATTCGTCAAGTAACTCTTCTCCATCCTCCAATGCTGAAATTATGCTGAATTCCTTAGGTTGTTTCATGGTTCGGCTAATGTTGCAGGTGACCTCTTCTTTGTTCAACCTGAATTTCAACTGTCCTACCTCTACATCTACTAGGGCCCTACCTGTTGCAAGGAATGGTCGCCCAAAAATAATGGGGACGTCAGAATCGACTTCGCAGTCCAGAATCACGAAGTCTGCTGGGAATATAAATTTGTCCACCTTGACAAGTACATCAAAATAAATCGCAACCGGCTTTTTAACCGTTCTATCAACCATCAGTAGCCGCATTGAAGTCAGTGTGGGGGTCCCAAGCCTAACTTTTTAAACACTACTAGCGGCATCAGATTTATGCTAGCTCCAAAGTCAGAAAGCGCTCTTGCAAACTAAACCTCCCCAATGGTGCAAGGTATAGTAAACACACCTGGATCTTCCTTTTTCTATTCTAGGACTCGTGTAGTGATAGCACCACAGTGGTGCAAATTATCGGTTGGTTTCAAACTTACTATCCTTTTTCTAGTGATGAGGTCCTTCATGAATTTGGCATATCCGGGCATTTGCTCAGTGCCTAAACCAATGGGATGTTCATCGACAGCTGCTTGAGCATAGAGATAAATTTTTTATATTTCCCATCTCTAGCTTTCTTTTTCAAGCACTGGGGATAAGGAGGAGGAGGTCTAGGGATTGTTGTGAGTTTTTTTTGTGCCTTCTTCTCTTTCCCATGGGCATCTCCTTGCTCCTTTGCACTACTCGGAGCAGTTTGCACATCTGAGTCCCCAACCAAAGCTGGGTTTTCTAAGTCCACAACACCATCATCGTTTATTAACACGGGCTTGTCTGACTCCTTAACTACAACTAGCCTCAGGTGATCAACTGTGGCCTTCCGCTCCTAGTAGTGACCGCCATGCAGTGACTGTCATTTTTCGTATTTTGCACAGTATTGCTGGGAAGTTTGAATTTATGGCTCTGATTCATTACAACAGACATCTGACTCATCTGCTGCTAAATCTGCCTGATTTCCATGGCATGAGACTCCACTTTTTTATTTAAATTGGAAATATCAGCCCGGAGCTTCTTAAAGTGGTTGTCTGTTGTCTCCATCTACTTGAGCACTTTGGATAGCATATCCTCAACCCTTGAACCACTAGACTCTGGCTCACAGTTTCGTGGAGGGACATACTAACCTCTCCTATCAGTTTTGAACTCCTCACGCTTCTTCCAGTCCCCATTGTCTCGATATTGGACCCGGTTGTAATTATTATCTTTGTAGAAGTTCCGACCTTGGTTCCCTTGACTTTGAAGCCAAGAGTCTTGGTTATACCCTTTGGTGGTGGTCCGGAAACCCACCCTCTGATCATTCGAATAGTTGACCTCTTCTTCAGACTCAGACTCATAACCATCATTTCTCGAGGCCTTGCCTTGACAACCTACAACATTCACCTTTTCTGCTCCGACTCCCATCAGGTGTTTAGCAAGCAACCCCATGGTAGTCTTTGTCTTTGATATATCCTGATCACGCTCTTCATTTATTTTCCTCTGTTCAACAGACATACCAATCGCATAAGAACCAGTCAGAACCTCCGACTCTCTAGTGTGCCAAGCTCAGTTGGTTTTGGTGATCCTGTCTACTAGATCCATAGCCTCTTCATAGATGTGACTCATAAAAGTTCCTCCAGAGACGGTATCAACCACCTCCTTAGTGTTGGCATTCAGAGACCTATAAAAGATCTCCAACAATGTATCATTCGGAATTTTGTGAGTTGGCACCTTTTTGAGCTTTTTGTTGAAACACAACCAGGTCTCGTGGAGTGCCTCAGAATTTAGCTATCTGAAGTTATAAATCTCATCCTTCAACTGCAATTCTTTGGATGGTGGGGAGAACCTTTTAAGAAAAGCTCTCTTAAGCTCTCCCCAAGTTGTGATGGAATCATTCGGCAACTCAGCCAGCCACATCATTGCCTCACTCCCTAGAGAGAATGGAAATAACATCAGTTTGATAGCGTCTTGGCCCACCCCCGGTTGCTTGTATGCATTACATGTTCCTAAGAAATTTATCAGGTGAGCGTGGGCATTATCAGATGCATGACCCGCAAATATTCCCTTCGTATTAAGCAGTTGGATCATCGCACAGGTAATGTCAAACTTTTCCCTGGCAGGTAATTGAGGAAGGACTATAGCTCCAGTAGCACCAACTTTATCTATATTTGCATCATTTTCCTTATCAAAATATCGGTGTCGCTGGTGTTCTGGACCTCTGGGTCTTCTAGCTCGTTCAGCTTCTGCAGCTAGACGCTGCACTTCAGAAACTCTGGCTAACTCATGATCTCTAGCCAGAACTCTCTTCAGCCAACATTCTTGTTGTGGCCTGGTCCACGGTTTCTTGCTCTTGTATGTTGGCCATTCTACTTAGGTTTCTTAACATTAGCTCAAGTTCGTGATCAATTGGAACCAGGGGATTTCCTTGGCTTCTAGTATCGGGCATGTACAAACCTAAGACCTGTTAAAAAACCAAAACAAAAAAGAAACAATAAGAACCAATAGAAAAGTTAACACAATTAACAAAAGGCTTAGTCGTATTCCGTGGCAACGATGCCTAAATTTGATGTCACCCAAATTACACCTCGCAATTGAGATATAAGCAGTAGATTGTCAAATATAGAACCCAACAAAGATTGAGGTCAATCCCACAGGAAATATGGTAAGAACTTAAGTTAATGTGAATAACTATTACTATTTATTTACTTATTTCCGAAGGGGGGAAAATATAGAATAATAAACAAAGTAAAATTACTAAATATTGAAATAAAATTTGGTTTGTATTCAATTAATGATTTGACTAGGATTGTGTTCCCCAAGATTTCATAACCACAAGTCTTTTACAGTAGTGATCTATTTTGGTGTTCAACATGCAATATTGGTAAGTTAGGTTCACCTAAATGGTTGGTCCCCAATCTAGATGATTTTTACCACGCAACTTAGTCCATATACGGGTGTACTTTAGTTGACCCTTACCCTTAATATCATATTAGCTATCCACGGACAAGTTCAATCTATTAGATGAGGGTTAATAGCCTCAAATCACTGTTTTTAATCCCTTTTCCCATTCTTTACCTCCTTGGTCTGGTAAGTAAGAATAAGGCAAGTCCTAACGTTTGCAACCGTCAAGAATCAATCAAAATGAAAGGAAATCAACACATGCATAAAACCCCATTCAAGAATCACTAAGTGTTTTTACCTATGTGTTTTAATTCATCTTGGTTCCCACAAACCTAGTTTATGTGTTTAGCTACTCACACTTGTATTATCGCAATCACAAAATATTGAAGAAATCATAATTGCAACTTATAATTTATTGTAGAATAAAAACCACGTAGATTGAATAACAGCTCCACGATAGACGAATAAAACTTCAATGTTTATTTTGTGTATTCAATCAAGAACAATTGTATGAAAATGTTCTAAAAAATCATCTCTAACTGTCAATAAATTCGTCTCAAAAATCGCCTGAAAATCCTTCTAGAATCGTTTCCTCAAAATAAACCAAAATTGGGTATTTCTAATTCTAAGAAATCCTTTTCCTAAATAAAACTGGAAATAAGATCGGCAGTGGCAACGGGCTAGGTGACGGGTCGTTTGGCCTTCTAACGAGTCATTCCTTGCTTACATTAGTTGTCCTCAGCATCGCACCTAGTTGTGGCAATGGGTCACATAATGGCTCGTTATGCCTGAACACGAGTCGTTAGGTCTCTCGTGGTCTAGTTCCGCAGAAAGTCCAGTGCACTTCACGGATGGTTCCAGTAGCCTGCCAATAAGTCGTTCAATTTCATGACGACTCGTTTTGTCTGTCGTCAACTTCACTAGCCACTTTGTTGAAATTTCTCTTTGAATCCTAACGATTGACCTCACAACTTGTTACCAGGTGTAACGAGTCATTCCTCCAACTCGTCAAGTGCACTGTTTTGTATCTTCCAAACTCCATCTTTTTCCCACGCCTTAAGCAACAAGTCGTGCCTCCTGCCAATGACTCGTAAAGTGCCTGGTAGTCATCTTTCATTTATTTATATCATTAATTTGACCAAATTCACTTCCAAACCTGTCTTCCTGCACATTAAGCACAAAACACGTCATACCCATATAAACATACCTGGAATGTGCATAATTTCTTGGTTTTAAGAGTCGAAAGTGTCGTAAAATCATGTCACATCATGCAAATGTATTGAAAGGGTAGGAATTCAATGTTCTTAAACAATAAAATTTGATTGATGATAATGAGTTACGGGGTATGAAGCATGTTGGGAGTTAGCTGGGCTGGTCAAAGTTGATGAAGTTTTCATATCCAAGATGTTCAATTTTTTGTACCCAGTTCAAAATAATTGTTTGCCTTAATAACTGGCACTGCCCGTATGAGGACAGGCTTCATAAGCTTTCTCATGACTCGTGCTTCCAAACTACGACTCATAGGAGGGGTCGTTGGAACTGTCCAAAGACCATTTTAACTGAAAGAAATCATACAGATCCTTGTACTAGCCAAGGTATTATACCACAAGTCGTACCTAGTGATCGTACCAAGATTCTGAAATAGTAAAATTTCAAAAGTAACACTACGACCCTTAGTACGAATCATAGAATCTAACCATGATCTTTAACTTGAGTCTTACATAAATACAGAACATCAAAATTCTAGCATAATCCTCATACTCCTAGTACGAACCGTACCAACCCAGTACGAGTCATACCACGGAGTCATACTAGATGCATTAATTGTTACGAGTCTCACTATGAATCATACCATCTAGGTATGATCTAAACTGTAGAATCGTGGAAAATTGCAGAGGACTAGCCATTTTCTCCAAAGGTACGATGACGTTTAAAAGGATATCACAGACGGAGCCCGAGGACAAGCGAGCTAAATCTAAAATAGCTACTAGGAGGGCATTGAGAGATGAGCCCTCTGATTCTGATCTAGCAAGAAACACCCCTAATGGCTCAGTGGAGGAGTACGGAGTTGAGACCTCTAACACTGATGAGCCACGGACTACTAGGGCCTAGGCCAAGGTTCAGGCTCAAGCTGCTACTACTGCTCCCCAATCTGAAGAGGGTGCAAGGGGTAGCCCCAAGAGTCCGGGAGTGGCTCTAGTAAGGAAGAAGGTTCCTAGGAGACCCAATCTAGATATGGTGACAATGAGAACAGAAATGAGGAGGAGGCCAATAAGGAGGAGGTGACCAAAATCCGCTTCGGAAGAACCGCACTATTAGGTGGAGAGTGCCAGTGCTCAAGAGATTTACGAGTAGGGTCTCTCTCTCACCTCGAAGAATCATCCAAGGTGGAGTATATAGGAAGAACCATGGATCCTCACCAATGCCTTGAATTAGATTGAGGAAATGAATCAGATTTTTATCTTCTATGGATTCAAATGGATGGCTAGAACTCTGAATAAATACAGTGTCGAGATGGTCTGGGAGTTTTACGCCAATTATTTTGACATAATGGAGCGGAAAGCAAAAGGTTGGAAAAATTAAAAGAACAACCCAAGCTTGAGAGTGTGATGATTTTGGGATAAGTAGTTGACATCTCTGAGCGAACTAATGCACGGATATTATATGGTCATCAGTTTAGAGATTCGGAGACCATAATTAAGTTTGAGTACCTAGTATAAGCTTTGAAAAAGGTATAGTTGCTAGTTTCGAGGAGAGGTAGAGCCAAGTGAAATGACTAGCTGGGGTTCTAGCCGAGGACAAGGAGGAAGTTTATTGGGTGGCTAGTGGATAGTAGGTCAGAAAAGCCTCGTTGAACTTTATAGCGAAGGCCTGCTGGATACTAGTCCACCACAGGTTGGCGCCGATGTTCAATGACAACACCCGCAATGCAGACATAGCTGCTTTGGTGGTGTGAATCATGTTGAGATATGCCATCAAAATTCCATGGGTCATAGTAGAGGAGATCCGAGACCGGTCTATGGGGTTGAGCACTACCATCCCATTCCCAAGTCTCGTGTAAAGGTTATGCATAGAGGCAGGCCCTGTGGAAAAATCGGAGGTAGATCGCTTGATTAGAGGCCAGAAGACTGCATACATAGGCCTTATATGAGATCAAATGAACTTGGTTAGTCGGGTTAGACTTCCTACTGCAGTCTCACTACCATGGACATTTTAGGGCAAGCATGTTGATGCCCCTAATTTAGTAGAGAAGGGAGACATGACGGCTATAGAGGCTAGCCACACAGATTTAGCTCCTAGTACTTCCTCCACACCATTACTGGTCATACCACACTAGAACACAGCTGGTTACATATTGGTCCAACAGGAATTTCTCTAGGAAATAGCCAAGCATCTGAAAGTGACCGAGAAGAAGGTTGACTCTATGGTGGAAAATGGCATGCCTTGATTAGGCTATGAGATTGTTTAATGATCGGTAGGATAGTTTGAGCGCCTGGCTGAGCAGATAGACATGGGCAGCCTTAGAGCGGAGATAGGGGCTTTGCGGAGCCAGGTAGCCGAGTTGTTATCTTGATAACTGGCATTATTAGCAGCCCCCACCATTTATTAGTTAGATGCTGAGCACGACGAAAAGCTAGATATGGAGGCATACTGGGCTCCAATAATGGCCGATGGAGGAAAAGAGAAGCAGAGTTTCTCGGAGGACGTTGAAGGCGAGTCTTCAAAGAAGAAGATAAAAAGAAAGGAGAAAAGGAGCGCATGCGGGCGAGAGTGGACAATATGCAAACTCATGATGAGCATATGTTAGAGTTGCATGAGCGAGCCAGAGGAGCGGGGAGCTCCACCACTACCCTTTGAGAGCTTACAGGTGGCAAGGACCCTATGAGTGAGCCACAGTTAGCCCAAGATGATACTGATTTCACTGAGGCGACTTCTACTATGGAGGGGCTAACCATTCCCCTAAGTGATGTGCCATTGAGGGTAGTGTGCTTGCATACCCACCTCCATAGGATGAAAGGAGCGCTTAGAGCACCACAGGTACGTCCCTTTCTTTTTTCTTACATTTGATGCTTTGGGGATAAATCTTGCTCTTAAAATGCGAGGGTACACCTCGGTTTATTGGGTTTTGACTTTTTCCCGAGGGTTTTTCTTACCGTGTTTCTTTTCCCTTAGACATGCTATCTAGTAGAACCAGCTTGTTAAGGATTTTTCTTTGCGTTTTGTTTAGCTAGAAGTATTTAGGAGTACTTTACAGCCAATAAATGCACATGTTTTAAAAAGTTGAAAAAATCACCCTGTTTAAAAAGTTTTGTTTGTCTAGCTGTGTATGCTGACTACAATGCATGATTTCTATGGATCTTTTTAAGGCCTTTAGTCTATTAGAATGTGCAATTATAGCTTAGTTGTGCATGAACTAGACGTATAGAATTAATAAAAACTTGTAGAGTTAGTGAGTGAGGATTTATACTCAGTTCAATACTGCGTTGAGGATGAAGAACATGCCCAGTTGGTCTTTACATAGGTTATAGGATAGTTGGTTGGGAAAGGATCTTAGGCTATTTTTTATTTTATCAACTTTAGCTTAAATTACCCAACCAAATTAAAATGAATCCGTTGATCCCGACATTAAGCCTAAAATTGACCATTTTTCTTTGATTACCCATTCACCTTTCCCATTGTTTATAATGAACCTTGTTGGCCCTAGTCCCTCCTTGGACAGTGTGAACCTCGACTCAGGCAAAATGCCTAAGTTGAGGGTGGGTATAATAGGGATGCGTAAATTGTGAAGAGGTGGAAAAAGAAAGGACAAAAATTTTTAAAAAAAAGTGGGGTGTGGCGTGAAAATAAAAAAATGAATAAAAGATGAGCTAAAATTAAAATAAAAAGAAAAGAAAAAGAAACAAAAAGGATGAGAAAAATACACCATGCTCACACATTTTATTTAAGCGGAGAAAAAGAGAGGAAAAGTGGAAAAAAGGAGTATAAAGTGAAAGTGAAGCCCAATATGTAGTGCCAAGGAGGGTTTAGTCACTAAATTTCATATTTACCATACCCAGCCAAAGAATACATTACAAGTCTAATAAAGTCCTATACTGAACTTAGCATAACTGTTCGAAAAGTCGAAGTAGAGAAAATAAGGGCAAGCCTATGATATCTGATGTGCAGTATTTGGAACTTTGTTCTGAGAGTGAGAGTCTTACTTCCTTAGTCCCAAGTTTCATATTTCTACATATATATAAGTTTTGGGGACTTCATTTGCTGTGAGGGTAGTTAGTTTGCATTATATTCTTCCAATTGTCCGTGTGAGTAGCAACAGTGATAGATTAATTCTCTTATGATAGTTAGATGCCATATCTTGATCTCTATACATCATGAGCTGTAGTTGTATGAGTACATAGCTGACTTGGTTTTAATGAAAATGGGGGTCAAAAGATGATTGTGGTTTCCATGCATGTTTTGTTGTGTTTGTTGTAGGTCTTCTAGGTTACTTTCTAGTTAAGCGTCATTTTATAGTTTTGGTTTATTTGCCTGAGAACATACATAAGTCTTAATTTGAAGAAGTTGATATGTTATGGGTTTACAACACTTTCGACACTTAAAACTGAGGAAATAAGCATGAACATAGGTGTGTTTATACAAATATGATGCACTTTTACTTTATTTTCAGGGGAAATTTGGTGTTGGAGTTGAAATGTACAAAAGAAGTGAAAAAATGCTGAGAACGGGATAAGTATGAACCTTATTATGAGTTGTACCATCCTAGTATGAGTCGTACTAAGAATCGTGGAAAAGTCCAAAAGATGTGTTGAACCAAAGAATCAAAGTTCAACTCTTGGTACGAGCCGTACCAAGGCAGTTGTGATAGAGTTAAGAAGAAATTGCACTAAGTCAGTCTCCTGGTACGGGTAGCAACCACGAATTTTCTTATCTACCTACGACCCGTACCAAGGAGCCATGGTAATCTTCAGAACAATTTATGAATAGCAAATCTCCAGGGACGACAAGAAGTCAAGAGTAGGTACGAGCCGTACCAAGTCACTTGTAGAAATAATCAAAGTATACTAGAAGTTTCAAGTTCATACCATGACATCATAGGTTTATGGTATGATTCATAGTAGCATCCAACACTTGGTCAAAATCAGAAGAGCCAGCCAATGTACGAGTGAAGGTATGACCCATACAATCATGGTACGGGTCATAGGTGAAGTAGGTGGCAGTTTAGCAGTTTCCTTATCAATTTAGGAAAAGTTTCTAATTATTTGTATAAATACTTTTCTAGATTATTTTTCTTAAGTTAGTAACATTATTTGATTCTTGAGAGAAGAACAAAATTCGTTTCCCGAGAGAGGAACAAAATTCGATTCTTGAGATATGTTTTTGACTTTTTGGATTATTGACAGGAACTTTTTTGAGACTTCTTGCCTTGATTCTTCCATTGTTCTTGAATTGTTCTTTATTAGTTCTTGCAATAATCAAGTGGATTTTCTTCAAATCATCTTTTAAGCTCTAAATTATGTGTTTGTCTAGTAATACTGATAATTCTCTTACAATCATGAGAGGCTAAAACCTCCACTACTAGGGTTGTGGGAAGCATCGTGAATTAATTAACTAGGTTTTTAACAGAGTGATTCTAAAGTAGTGCTAATGCTTGTATTGTGTTTGCTTCCTCTTTAATGTTTCTTAATGGAGCACAACATTAGGATTTGGCCGAATTCTGTAATTGCTTGAATCAAGAAAAGTATAGATTAGGAAAAGAGAATTACATCAAAGCCTTGATCTTTATGGTTCATTTTATAAACTTGAGCTGCAGTCGTAGGATAGTTAATTTAGAACAAATTGATAGCGATTGAAGTGAAATCACTCATGAGACCTAATCTGGTGATTGATTATAGTTGTCCAATAGGGAAGAACCTATCATTTAGATAAACCTTAGTTATCAGTTCTAAAAGTAAGCATTAGGAAATTTCGTGAGTGTAAAACCCGAAGTAGTTATGAATCCAAGGGGAAACTTCCCTAGTTATTGGCATTCACTTAAGAAACAACAATAAAATTTCAACATTTTTACATATTTGCTTTTATAAAACCCCTTTTTAGGATATAACAGACTTAAAGTCTTAAATACTAGCATCAATCTATATCTATATTCCCTGTGGGACGACCCCAACCTAGTTGAGTTCTTTATTGAAAATATCGGCGTCATACTTTTATAGGAGTGTGATATGAGAATTATCAGTGACCTGACAAATCGTTAACTGACCTATCATGTGTGCATCAGTTGGTAGAAATTTGGGAAATCCTGAGGACTTAACAAGTTGGGGGATGAGTCGTCTGTGTGGCTGTCCTCTGTAGCCGGCATCTCGCTCTGCTCATATAAGGTAGGGGCATTATCTGCTCGCTCCCTGCTAGTTGTGGCAGTGGAACTACTACTGGTAGTCTAATCACCGAGTTCATATCATCCCCAATCACCTCTTTATCTGTAGTCTTATGTTCCCCAATCTCAACATTAATCTCCTTTATCACCCTTACCTCGGTATCTCTACAAAGTCTATGGATGAGACTTGGGAATGGGATGGTGGTGCTCAAACCCATAGCACGATCCCAAATCTCCTCCGCTATCACTCATGGGATATTGATGGCGTATCTAGCCATGATATACACCACCAATCTTACTCTGACTACACTAAGGGTGTTGCCATTAACTATCGGCGCCAACCTGTGGCGAATGAGTTTCCGGCAGGACTTTGCTATAATGTTTAGTGAGGCTTTGGTGACCTGCCGACCATTGATTACCCACTCTACCTCCTCCTTTTCCTTAACTATTACACTAACTATCCATCTAAGAAGACTCTATCTCTACTCATGGCCCAACTACTTTAGCCTTTTTAGGGCATCTACTCTGTAATCGAACTCAATTGTGGCATCTAGAGCCCTTAATTGTAGCCAATACAAAATCCACATGACGGTCCTCTTGGAGATATCAATTGCTCGTCCCTGGATCATGATATTGCCAAGCTTGAGTTGTTCCTTGAATTTCTGCCCAGCCTTTGCTTTCTGCTCCATTTTCACCAAGTAGTTGGCGTAGGACTCCCTGACTAATCGAGAAATATATCTGTTAGGGGTCCGAGCCATTCACTCAAACCCATAGAAGTGAAAAATATGCTTTACCTCCTCGACAATATTCAATGCATCAGTCAGAATCTGCAGTTCCTCCTGCATACTCCACCTAAGGTGTTTCTTGGAGGTGAGAGCGAGACCCTGCACATAGATTTCCTGAGCATCGGGCACATGCCACCTTATTATCTAACTCTATAGAGGCAGAATCTGATCATCCTCATCCTCAATGGCTTCTTCCTCAGACCCCCATGCATTTTCACCCTCTCCGGACTAGGCCTCCTTAGACCCTTCCTCAGCATTTAAGCCACTAATGGACTCCTAAGCCTGATCACCTGCTCTCTCCTCAGATTGGGGATCATTTGCTGGAGTGGCGGATGTAACTTTACACTGAGCATTGGCTTGTGCCCTAGTGGTTCTTGGTTCATCAGTATTAGTGGTATCAATTTGATAGTTCTCCATCGAACCACTAGGTGTGTTCTTTGCCTGTTCAGAATCTAAGGGCTTATCTCTCAATGCCCTGTGCAACAATTTCAGCACGGGCTCTATTCACTTGGGCATTCTTGGTTGCTCTCTTCATCGTTTTCATGGTACTTGTGGAGAAAAAGGTTAGTATGTATGCCCTAAGAAAGAGAAAGCAAGAATATTAATCACAATATATTACCACGGTTCATCAGTACGAGTCGTACCTAGGTGGTATAATTCATACTAAGACTCGTAGTACTGTTTGACACTATCACGACTCAATTGTATGACTCGTACAATGTTGGTACAGTTCATGCGATAGTCTTAGGAAGGATTCCATCAATTCATGTCTATTAGTATTTTTGTATGACTCAAGTTATAGATCTTATTTGGATTCTACAAGTCATACTAAGGATCATACTCTTTCTTTTGAACATGACCCTTATTTGATTCTTGTACGACCACTAAGTAAGACTCATAGTGGGATACTACTGGTCGTACCAGGTCCCATAAAAGGGTTTCTAGATTAATTTACTTGGGACAGACCCAACGAGCCATCCTATAAGTCATAGTATGGAACCACAAGTCGTAGGAAGGCTTGTGAAGCCTATTCTCACCTTATGCACATTCAGTTATATTGGTAACCATGTTTTAGATGGGTACTCAAAATTCCCCATCCCGCTATGCAAACCTCATCAATTTCACTTATCCAGTTTACCTAAACCCTATTACTTATCCCGTAACTCATAGTCTATGATCAAATTTTGTGTTTGAGCATTTTGATTTCTAAACCCATTTATTATTATGCATATTAAGGCCCTGCTAAAATTCATCTTCCTCATTTACATGAGTTGAGGAGTCACAGTTCAATTTCGGCCATATCTTAGCAAGAAGTCTTAAAAACAAAACACACACTTACTTGAGATTTCAAGTTCTTGCATGATATCTTGTTTGCTTCAATTTTTAGATTAGAAATTCAAGTGTCTTGTGCAAGTTTGGTGCACATATTTGAGATGGACAACTTTGTGCTTGAGTTATGGATAGTGGAAGGTAGAGTCAAGTTAATCGTGAGTTGTGATTTGTTTTTGAGTAAGACTGAAAGTCGGAAAGTGTCAGAATCCAATAGGTTAGTGTAGATTTTAAATATCAGTGTCAAGTCGGATCAAGTGATTTACTTTTGCCTATCGCGACTCGTACCACGAGTCGTAGGTGATACACACGACTCGTCCCCTAGACTCATAGCAAGAGACTAAGGAAACTTACCTCGGGACTTACAAGCACTTGGTACGAGTCATATCATGAAGGTACGGTTTGTGCTATGACATGTAAGTCGAAATTTCTGCACTTCCATACTAAGAATATTTCATCCTTAAAGTGGGTACTACGACTCGTACAATGGAGGTATGGTTTGTAGTGACTAACCGCAACTGAATTCATGCACCTCGACTAATCTCTATTTCTAACAATGGGTAGCACTACGAGCCATATAAGCATTCTCTGAGGCTCATATTACAGTCCTGTGTTGCAATTTTTCTCCCAGCAGATTTATTTCACCTGCACATTGAACACAAATAAGTCAAGATACTTAGGTTGCCTCTTAAGAAGCGCCTGATTTAACATTGTAGCACGACGCAAGTCGTTTTGTTACTCAGACTTCACCAAACAACCTCATGGGTTGCCTTGCATGAAGTGCCTTACTTAACATTGCGGCATGATACATGTCTCTTTACTACTCAATATTCATCAAGAAACTCAGACTCATTCTCAAATGCTGATACAACTCTAAACTCATTAGGCTACTTTATTGACCTACATACATTGTATGGGACCACCTCATTATTCAGCTTGAACATCAATTGGCCCACCTCAATATCGACCAATGCTCTACCAGTGGAAAGGAATGGTTTCCCCAAGATATTGGGGACCTCAAAATCGACCTCTCAATCTAGGATCACAAAATCAGCCGAAAAGATAAACCTATCCACCATGACTAGCACATAAGAAAGGATCTCTACTGGCATCTTAGTTGCACAGTCTACCATTAATAGTCGTATCATAGATGGTGTACGGGCTCTCAAGTCCAGCTATTTGAACACAGCAAATGGCATCAAGTAGATGCTAGCACCTAGGTCACATAAAACATTTGGAAACTCAACATCACCAATTTTGCACGGGATGGTGAAGGCACTTGTATCTTCCTTTTTCTGCACAAGTATGAAGCTATGGGACTGCAATGATGCAAGTTACCCACCGGCTCATAGCTCCTTGGACCTCTTTCTAGTTACCAGGGCATTCATAAACATGGAATACTCGGGCATCTTCTCCATTGCCTCGACCAATAAGATGCTCACAGATAATTGTTTTAGTTTTGACAAAAACCTCTAGAACTTCCTATCTTTTGCCTTCTTCTTCATCCTCTTGGGGAATGGTGGTGGCAATCAAGGGGTTGGTCGATAAATCATTGTTGCCCCTTTACCCTGCCCTTCATCATCCTTAGACACCTTTGCATCACCTGGAGCCTTAATCAACTAAGCATCACCTGTAATGTCTTGTTCAATGATCTCTTCTTCATCATTCTGCTCGATCTCCTTATGTCTATCCATCTCAACTACAACTGGTAGGGGAGGGTCAACTTTGGTATTTCAACTCCTACTCATCACATCCGTAGAGTGATTATCATTTTTCTAATTTTGGACTATCTTTCTTGGATGTGTTTCCTTCTTCCTCTGAATTAGGAATGCAAACATTTGACCAAGTTGCTGCTCAATTTGCTTAATATTTGTTTTGTGGGAATCTGATGAGTTGGAAATTTACCAACTCTTTAGACTCCTAAGCATGAGCTTTTTCTTAGTTTTCAAATCATTTGTGTGTTGAGTTTATGCTCTTTCTCTTTGATTCTTTGTAGGTATGCCACTTGAGTAGAGAAAGAATGAAATCGAGCAAAATGCATGAGGCTCGAGGTGAAATTTGAGGAGTTAGCATATGAATGAAAAGAGACAAAGTTAAAGGAATATTTGAGCTCAGAAGGTGGTTTAAGGACATGCTTTGAATCGGCTGAACTCGGATCTGAAAGGGTGAAACGAGGGAAAAATGTTGAAGCTACAGCCCAGACCAGCTACTCATCGGCATTTAGCAATTGGGAAGTGGCGAAATGCCGGTGGTCACTACCAATACTCTATTTTATTGTTGCGGACAACGGGTGCTCCGTGGATTGGCACCGACTAATAGCTGGTGCTTCTTAAGTGAGGTCGTCCAGTGAAGGGTTAAAAGGTCCAAAAATATCTACAAAGCCTCTAAAAACCTTAAGGGCATTTGGGAAAAGTTATACACAAGAAAGTACAGATATTTACATCACTCTCATTGTTCACAACTTAATTCATTCATCAATTATTCATCTTACACACACCTTTTCACCATAGAATTGCAGAGTTAGAAAGTACTTTTCTTCTTTTTTTTCTTTAACCCATTTTGGGGGAATTCCATCATTATTGTAAGAGCTTGTGAAGTAAATTTGTGAAGCTAATATAATGAATGTAAGGGGAATCCACTTGGTATCTTCTCTCTCTATAACTCATTATATATGCATAACTAATTTGCTAGCTGGAGTGCATGGTGGGTTTGTTTAATTGAGTGGGTATTGATTAATTGCTTTTAGATTCTTATTGCAAGTATATATCTATTAACTTCACCCAAGTTTTAATTTCTAAAATTGATGGTTTGCAAACATGAATTGTGCTTTACTTTTCTTGCTTTTACTTGAGAGAGAAAGGTGAAATTGGGTACGAAGATAAGAGTGAGGAATTGGAGTGTTGGTGTGAGGAATCGATCTAGAAATAGTCAAAACCCACATTTTCACTCCATTAAAGGGCAATGCTAGAGATAGCTTTGTCCTTCCTCAAGCTTTTATGGTTGATAATTTGAATTGACTTTGGGATTTTAGAAAACCCAAGGTATAAATTTTATTATGGTAGGAAAACACGAGAATGTGAATTATCCACTCCTATCTATGCTAATTTTGAGTCAAAGACACTGAAGAGAATCTCGATTTAGTCGTGAACTCATCTATAGCATACCGCTATCCATTTCACTTGAGATTGCACCAATTGGAATTCCCTCCACAGAGTTTTAAATTAGAATTGGATGTTATTCCCATTTCCCCCAATTTACTTTTCAAATGTTGAACAACTATGTGTTCTAGTTTGAGTTAGTTTATAACTTTTGGATTATCGACTCAATTCTCTGTGGGATTCGACCCTCATATCCGTCGGGACATTTTTTTTGGTTCAACGACCGCTTACACTTTCTTCTAAACAAGGAGTGTATTTTAGAGTTATTAAAAATGGCGCCATTGCCGAGGAATTGAGTTCTGATAAGCCTTTAGTTATTTATTAATTCGAACTTGTTTTGCATTTTTGTTTATTTGAAATTTTATTAATGCATCATGGAATGAAAACAGGATTATTGGTTGTAACCCATGTCGTAATAGCCCATGCCCCTATTGTATAGGACCACACTATTGGCAAGAATGCAAATATGCCCCTAGAAGAGAGATAAATGCACCTTCTTTCTCCTATGATGTGTATCAATGCACATTATGTGGTGGTCATAATAGACAGTTGAGCGGAAGCCCAAATGAGTTCACTTCTTGTTAAAGTGGTTATGGTCGAGGTTGTGCTCCTAAGCTTGATCGGAATGAATCCATGGAATGTGATGAAAGAAGCAATACATGTGGGCACAAGGAAACCATGCTCCAAGCCTTTTCGGAGCGAGAATCAAATGCGGAAAAGAATGTCAATCCCTCAATGCACAAGGAAGCATCAACTCCTCAAGAAGAAAGAGATAGTTCTCTAAAAGAAGAAAGGGAGAAGACCTTGAGGACCATAACAAGAAGAAGGGAACAATAGGGCATAACTCAACTTGACTCATGGGAGGAAGCTCTGCATGAGAATGAAGAAAGAGTCAAGGTGAACTTTGAAGAAGTCATAGTGGTTGGCCAACCAACAAAAAATTTAAAAATGCAAGATACCAAAGTTGAAGAACTACTCTAGAGTTCCCAAGTGACATCCAACAAATCATGCTCAAGGACTCTAGTGCACTTGAAAAGGAGGATGTCAAGCAAGAGGCAGGCTTGAGAGGGGAGCGACTTAAATTGCCCTCTTATCATTTTTAAACATTGAACTTGGTTGACAACATGGAGACTGAGGGGACCAAGTCGATGGAGGAAGTTGAGGAGGATTATCAAGATGGCTTCATCGTAAAGTTTCTCATGCCAACAAGATAAAAGCACATCCCTCCTGTAAGGGCCAAGAAATACAAGAGGAAACATCCATTTCTTGGTGCCTTGACTTTTAAACCACCAACCCTCATGTGAAATCTAAGAATTGAAAAGAAACTAGGGGTGTGCTTCAAAAGATCAAAGATGAGAGAAAAGTGGTGAAATGGGAAGTCATTGAGCCACTATGTTAACTAAGGCGCTTCTTGGGAGGCGACCCATGTGCTTTTACATTTTTTTAAATTTTTTTATTTTATTTCGTATTACTTTATGTTTGTGTTGTCTTTGATTTTGTAGGGGTGGAACATGTGCGAAATGTGGCAAATAGTGAAAGAAGAAAAAAATGAGAGCATTGAAAATGTGTGTAAAAGGGATGCCTCCATCGTATTAGGGAGTTCACTCACCCATTACATCCTCATTTTCTTTACCCTTAGGCATCGAGGAAAATGCTTTGTTTTTGTTAGGGATGAAGTCTGAGTAACCCACTTGTTAAGTGATTCACGATATGGCCCTATGATAGATTGAGTGATGTCACTCTTAAGGGAAAATCATCATTACTTTCTAGTAGTATCATCTTTCTAGATAGTAGTCTTTGAATAAAATTCAAGGGTTTTCTGATTAATAGTAAGGTTCTTTCCCAAGGAGCGATTTATTTTTGTATTTCTTTTATTATTCAACCGGGTGGCATTTCCCAATGATAGGTTAAGAGGCGAATTTCATAAGGAAAAATGTCAGGTATAGAGTCTTGTTGAGTCGTTTGTGCACTTTTTTGGAGAGGTAACACAAACATTTCTTGCTTAGCATCGCGCATGAGTTTTGAAAAAAGAAGGGAGGTATTTAAATGTGAAAATGAGTACTCTCTTGTCATGAGTTATAAATTCGTTGCTTGGCTTTTTGATACGTATACTAGCTTGTCTAAAGTCATTCTCCTAGTGTGATGAAGAAAATATGTGAACTCTTTGGATTGTGTTACCTTGTGTGGCGAGTCTTTTGGATTAACTCTTATAAATGAATGATTGTCTAAAACGTTCCATTAATGTAATTCAAGGCAAAATGTTAGATGATGGAAATGTGATTCAAGAAAAAATGTTAGATGGGGTTGCACTTAGAACATGATCTTAGGCCCTCTTTTGTTGTTACATCACTAAAAATGACCTCCTTGAACATTAATCTTTGATAGCCAATGTTTGAGCCTTGGACCCTTCCTTGAAAACCACATTATAAGCCTAATGGTTATTTTTAATCCTCTTTTTTAGCACCCATCCTCCTTAATTACTAGTAATGAAAGAATGAAAAATTGGGTGTTGAGCCCATGAAATAGGGAGCGATAAGGAAATTAATGTGAAATGAGGCAAAAAGCTAAGTTTGGGGGTTTGCAAGAGTAGGGGGAAACATGAGAGCATCAATGTGAGACAACACCAAAATTGTGATAAGATGAATTAAATGGTAGGTTGAAAGAACTCAAATCATCAAAAGAGAAAGAATAGTTAAAAGGTGCTATCTCTTATGCAGATAAGGTTATATGTGAAATCCATAGGTGTTATAAGGGTGGCTCTTGTTGCTCAAAAGGAATAGGATAAATAAGGTGGAGTGATCTTAATAAGATGATGGGATGTTGCAAGTGTTCTTAAAGGCATTAGGCATGCTGTAGTCACTAAAGCTAAATATTTGTCCTACCCTTACCCCTAGGCTTCATGATACCCCACAAGTCCTTAGTGATTTTGAGTGTAGCAACTATACATTAGTGGCAAGTTATATGAAGGCCAAGCCTATAGGTCAATTTGTATGTACTTTAATTTCTTTGTGACAGTGAGCGCATTGTCCTATCTTATAATCCTTGTGTGTGAAATGCTTAATAATGTTTGGAATTCCCTCTTATTGTGAGTGACATCACTTTCTTAGGGTAAATTCTTGAAATTGTTTTGAAAGGAGGGGTATGAATGAGACAAATGTGTAGCGAACTTTAAGGCAAGCTTTGAATGTGAACTGTCAATGAATTGAGATACTCCTTGAACTTGTTTTGATGATCTATGCCCCTTGTTCGAATGAATTTAATGTATGCAAGATATGATTAATGATTGTGGTCAGCTATTGAAGCTTGTACAACATGGTTTAAGTATTTTCTTTTTCGTGAGTTGGTGTATAATATTTGGGTTGTCTTGAGGCTTGAGGGTTTTGTGTACAACTCCCATAGTTCTCTAAGCTTTAGCAATGTCCTCTTGTAAAAAAATGTCTTTCCTGATCCCTAGTGCACAAACTCATATATAGCATATTGTCCATTTGCTCAACCATAAAGAATTGCATTACTTGAGGACAAGCAATAGTTCATGTTTGAGGGTTTGATGAGTTGGAAATTACAATATCTTTAGGATCCTAAGCATGACTTTTTTCTTAGTTTTCGAATCATTTATGTGGATTTTATGCTTTGTCTCTTTGATTCTTTGTACGTATGTCGCTTAAGTAGACAAAAGCATGAAATTGAGAAAAATGCATGAGTTTTGAGGTGAAATTTGATGTGTTAGCATATGAAGGAAAGGAGCCAAAGATACGGGAAGATTTCATCTCAAAATGAGGTATAAGGACATGCATTGAATTGGCTAAATGCGGATCTGAAAGAGTGAAATGCAGGCAAATTGTCGAAGCCACTGCCCAGGTAGGCTACTCGTGAGCGTTTAGCAGTTGGGCAGTAGCGAACCGTCGGTTCAGTCGGTGGTGGTCACTACATGTTCTCTGTTTTATTGTGGCGGACAGCCGGTACTCCGTGGATTGGCACCGGCTAAACGCGGTGCTTCACAAGTGAGGTCATCCAATGAAGGGTAAAAAGGTCCATAAAGATCTCGAAAGCATATAAAAGCCTCAAGGGCATTTGGAGAAAGTTCTACACAAGAAAGTATAGATATTTATATCACTATCACTGTACATCACTTAATTCATTCATCAATTATTCATTTTTACACACACCTTTTCACCTTCTAATTGTAAAGTTAGAATGTACTTTTCTTCTTCTTTTTCTTTAACCCATTTTGAGGGAATTCCACCATTGTTGTAAGAGCTTATGAAGTAAATTTGTTAAGATAATATGATGAATGTGAGGGATATCCTCTTGATATCCTCTCTCTCTCTCTCTCTTTAAATATGCATAATAATTTGCTAGCTAGGGTTGTGTGCATTGTGGGTTTGTTTAATTGAGTGGGTATTGATGAATTGCTCTTGGATTCTTATTGCTAGTATAGATCTATTGTCTTCTCCCATTTTTTAATTGCTAAAATTAATGGTTTGCAAACATGAATTGTGCTTTAATTTCTTGATTTTGCTTGAGAGAAAAAGGTGAGAATTGGGTTAGAAGATAATAGTGAGGAACAGGAGAGTTGGTGTGAGGGATTGATGTAGAGATAGTCAGAACCCACATTTTCATTCGATTAAAGGGCAAGGCTAGAAATAGCTTATTCCTTTATCAAGCTTTTGTGGTTGATAACTTGAATTGGCTTTAGGATTTGAGAAAACCCAAGGTATAAACATTCTTATGGTTAGAAAACACGAGAATGTGAATTATCCACTGCTATCTATGCTAATTTTAATTTTAAGGCATTGAAGAGAATTCCGATTTAGTTGTGAACTCATCTATAGCATGCCTCTAGCCATTTCACTTGAGTTTGCAGCAATTGGAATTCCCTCAACTTAGTTTTAAATTATATTTAGATGTTATTTTCCCTTTTTCCCCAATTTACTTTTCAAATGTTGAACAACTATGCGTTCTAGTTTGAGTTAGTTTATAACTCTTAGATTATCGACTCAATTCTTTGAGGTATTTGATCCCGACATCAGTCAGGATATTTATTTTGATACAATGATCGTTTATACTTTCTTCTAAACGAGGAGTGTATTTGAACGTTATCGGAATCAACCTTTTGGCCCATGCTAGATATATCACCCCTGATATCTTTCTGGTGATCATCAGTTGATTTATCTCTTTTTAGCAGCTCTTCCATCATGTTATTTAACTTTGAGGGTCCAAAATCACCCTCACGAGCCGTTGGAGGAACATACACACCAGCCGGTCTTTCCGGTAGCCGCCATTCTTTCTCCTCTCTCCTTCTCGCTCGTGACCTCTGTTCCTATCCCTATTCCCATTCCTGCTGTAGTTGTCTCTATACTAGTTCCAACCTTGGCACCTAGTGTCCTGTCTATACCTTTGGGTGTTCGCCCAAAAACCCGCCACTTGGCTCTCAAAATAGTTCACCTCCTCAGAATTAGACTGTTTGAACCCTGAATCTTGACCATGAGCTCCCACTGCATTTACCTTTTGAGCTCCAGTGCCCATGCTATGCTTCGTGAGTAGGTCTAGAGATGTCCTCATGTGAGCCGATTCCTGATCACGTTTCTCCTCTTTTCTGCATTGGTCTGCAGCCATCCCTAAAGCATATGTACCTACAACTGTCTTAGTTTCCTGATGACATTCAAATCTACTCCTCACGAGGAAGAAGTTTAAATGATTGTTGCAATATAAATACCCAACTAATACGGGGTCGAATCCACAGGGAATAGCAATTGAATAACACCAAAATTTTCTATTGACTGAACTAAAACTGCATCAATGCATTTGAAAATAAAAATAAAATATTGGGGGAACAAGATAAATCACAATTTGAATTTAAAATCAACTATCGAGAGAACAAGGCAACCAATTGAATTAACAATTATCAGCAAGGGCCAGGGGTATACTATTGATGCGGGTTCGATTTGATTGAGATTAACTAGAAAATTAAATAATTACTCATAAGCATAAATAACTATGAATAAAGTGACACCCGATTTTTTTCAACCAATTGGATGTGCTATTCGTTGAGTTTTGTCAAACCCCAAGGCATTAATTAATTAATCCACTATATCTTAGGAAAGATTTGAGCTATCTCTATCATCAAATCTCTAATGGGTGCATGACAAGGATTTTGACTATCCCTAGCCCAACCCCACACACTCAAGACCTAATTTCCTACCATTTCTTTCTCATCAATATTTATTTTCCCTTTTTCAAGAAAATATGGAATAAGTAGACATAGCCCACATTTGCAACTTTTTGTAATTCAATTATAATTTGGGTGAAAACAACAGAATTATACATAATGAGCAATTAAGAGATTAAAATAGCCATACCCAATCAAATCTATCCCCAATCATGCACACACCCCTTCAAAAATATCTAGCTACTCCTAGATAAATAATATAAAAATATATTGATAAACAAATTCATAGAATTCATCATTAAGAGTAAATAGCCAACTCAAAAATTGTCTTCGGTGGTGGTTTATACTTTGGGGAAGAAGAAGAAGAAAATCTATTTAATATTTCTCTCTCTAACTCTACAAATCTGGAATGAAATATTTGGTGATTTTTAGAGAATGTATAGAAATAGGTTAAAAATTGATCGTCAAATTCTGTGTTGGATGATTTTTCCATCATGAAAGCGGCCTCACTTGTGAGTCATCGCCGGTGCCCATCCGCGGATTGTCACTCTATTGTAGCTGGTGGCAGTAACTTTGGGATTTGGTTGGTGTTGGCACTGGAGGATCATAGGTTTTGATCCACATTCCACATGTGCACCTACTACTTCTGTCAAGTAGGCTCCTATGTTTCAGTCAACATTTCTCCTGTCCCATCCGATGGAGCCTCGATCCCACCCGGTAGAGCTCCGATTCTCTTCTTTAATTCCATGCTTTTGTCCAATTTCTTGCCTTCTCTTTAATTTGAATACCTGCAAAAAAAATAGAATGAACATAAAATCCTCCCAAGAGAGTTGAAAATCAAGCAAAAGCTCATGTTTAAAGGCCTTTTGAGTTAGTAAATTACCAATTCATCAAACCCCAATACCCGAACCATTGCTTGACCTCAAGCAAGGCAATTCTCTACAGCTGAAATATTGGAGTAAGCAGGTCATTCTACATGAGATTATGCACAAGGGACCACTACTACCCATACAACCCAAAAATCAATTACCAACATAAAGAAAAAAAGGAGACTCAACACTTTGTGCAAATTCTTCAAGAGATGACCACAATTGATTGGCATGGTTCACATTTGATTCCTTCATTCAAAACAAGGGGCATTATAGATCACTGCAAACTTATATGGCATCTTAAGTCATTAAAATTTCACATTCAAAGTTTGCCTTCACGCTCACTACACTCTTTTCTCAACAATGATTTTGGCATATGCAAGAATGTTCTCCAAGGAAGTGATGCTACTCACAACAAGAGAGAATCCAATTTAATTATCAAGCAATTCACACTCAAGGGATTACAGAATGAAACAAATACACACAACTTGACCCATAGGCTTGCCCTTCATATAACTCACCACTAATGTTGAGTCGCTACACCTAAAATCAATTAGGACTTGGAGGTCATGATGAAGGCTAGGGGTAAAGGTAGGATTACTTTTAAGTTTTAGTAACTAGAACCTCCCTAATGCCCTTCTTGTGAATCTTATTACATATTTCATTTTCTTTTTAGATCACCCTCACTTTATCTCTCCTTGAATTATATTTTCACATTTGAAATAATAGCCCTCCTTATCTCTCCTTACACTTTTTGTCTCATTTGAGCAAGAGGCAGCACCTTTCTACACTTCGGGTACTTTCACCCAAACAATTCGTTCATTCTTTTCATAATGTTGTGCTACCTCATATAGAAGTTCACGTCATTTTCCCCTTTTCCTTTTCGCAATCCCCAAACATAGGCTTTTGCATCATCTTTTCCATTTTCTTGCCACACTTTACGGACTTCAAGTATCATTTTTGCATTTCTTCTCACAATTGGCATTAGGGAAGATGGGTGGCAAGGAGGGATTAAGAAAAGGGTAATAGGCTTTTAATATGATTTTCAAGGAAAACGCTTAAGGGCTCAACATTGGCTAGCAAGGATTCATGCTCAAGGAGGTTATATGGGTAAAGTAGCTACCAAAGGAAAGCCTAAAATCATCTTCAAAGTGAAACTACATCTAGGATTTCTCCTTGAGTCACACTTGGGGCAAGTTCAAGACAATCATTCATGCAAGAGAATTAACCTAAAACCTTTCCGATAAAGCATCACCCTCCACAGGGTTCACACTAATTTCATCACCATATCAAGTATCATGAAACAAGATATCATATGAATAAAGAAGCCAAACAAAGAATGTGTACCTTATGACAAAAGAATAATTAGCTTTCAAATTCATATACCCCTTCCCTTCTCAAAATTCAGTTTTTTAACAGCCATGCCATTTAAGAAATTTTTCTCGTGGTACCTCTCAGAAGTCATTGCAGTCATTGACTCAAAAAGAACTTTAATATCGACATTTTCCCTTAAGAAAGTGGCCTCTCAATCAATCATTGGGAAATGCCACCCTGTTTGACAATAAAAGAAAAGAAAAAAATCACTCCTATTAAAAGAATCGTGGAATGAATAAAACCCTTGGAATTTATGCACTAACTACTATAAATAAATGGAACTAATAAAAACATGGGTCAACAACATTTTTCTATTTTCAACAACCTATCATTTCCACTTACACTTTAACAAAAGATTATTCATTTAACAAACAACCCGACGAGGGCATTGCACCACTATTAAAAACTAACAAACATCCAGAACATTAAAAATTTATCCCGACAAGGGCAACACAAGTATCAACAACAAGCCCAACAAAGGTACAACATATCAGTAATAACTACAAGAGAGAAAAAATGAGCTCAACTCACCCCCATCTATAACAATACATTGTCCCCAATATATGCATGAAAAACATAAAGGGTGGTGGAAACTCCTTGATATGCCTAGTCCTCTTCGTCATCATAAGCCCTTTCATCATCATCAAGGCTGCCCAAATTTGGTTGCTCCTCCCCACCTAAGTCCTCAAAGATATTGTCGATGGGGCCTCCAGGGGCATCCGTGGTTGTATCAAGAGCACTCAAATCTGGGCTTCCAATTGTGCCCATCCCCTCAAGTCCTGCACTTCCACTCACTGTGAAGAGACAACATCCTCCACCACATCTACTCGAGTGTAGAGTTTGGTCAAGTTATCATAAACATTCTTAATCTCCATCTATACAATTTTAGCAATAAGAACCGGGAGATTTTGGGTTAGCTTTTGGAGCTGGCTCTCATGAGAAGTAATCATCTCAGCTAGCTTTTGTACTCTACATGAGTGAGATGATGTGGAAAGAGGTGAGGACCCCCTCATTGTGCTTCTCCAGATGCATGCTCTAATGCCTCGGGGTGTGGCATATTTTGGTCGTGAGCAAGGGGATTTTTCTCTCGACCATGGAGGCGGAGCCCTCAGAAGTCTCGAAAGCTTGCAACATTTTTCTCTTCACATTGGGTTCCTCAGCATCCCCTTTTCTCTCCACATGGATCACACCGGTGGTGGAGCTGGGAGACTCGTCAGGGAATAGTGGTGCCCCTATATTAAGGCACAACTAAGAAATAAGCACCACATATGGCATCGATCCCTGCTGCTTGGATTTTCTCTTTATTTTATTGGCCACAATCCCCTCAAAGTTGATGGGCATCCCTATCAAGAGGCATGCGATGGGTACAACAGCATCCAAGTTCATTCTTTCGTCATCCTTTGATAGAATAATCTGGCCACACACAAACTCCAACCACAGTTTTTCCTTAAACTTGAGGTCATGCCTTGAAATATCCCCACTATTGGAGGCCCACAATACCTGACCACTAGCAATGATTGGGGTTATCCAGCTGAATTGGTTTTCTTTCTCAGCCACTCTATGTGCATACTCACTACCTGGATTAATCTCATCAGCTCATAATAATGCATTGATGGAAGCTGGAGTAATATCTACCTCCATACCCCTAACTCGGAAGGGAAGGGAAGGAAACTGATCAATCTTCCCTTTATGCTTCATAGCCTCTTCTCGTGCCTTCTATGATGCATAAAACTCAGGCAGCAAGTTGGTGTAGTACTCACCTAGAGGCTCAGCAAATACATGCCATTGACGATAGTTGAATTGGGCAATGATGTCAACGAAGTCATTCCTCATCCCCGCCAAATCAAATCTTTTCTCTGTTGTGATATATTTTCCCTCACAGGCAACATAGTGTGCTTTCATGTCGAGCATACAAAAGATGATTGCCTGCCTACTGTTGGTGGAGGCTGGGTTTACCTTGTCCCTCCCTTTTCTCTTGCTTTTTAATGTGGAGGGACCATTGCCCTTGTCAGACTACCTGGATGAAGTCATACTTCTGCAAAGCCATGTTAGCCGAAACAAAACAATATTTCCTTCTGTATTTTTAATAATAGAAAAGAAAAATAAACAACTATCCTAAGCTAAGGAATAAAATTCTAAGGATTAAATAACAAACAACGTGAAATATTAAAAGTAGACATTTGTAGCATCAGCGACTCAAGCGGTGAATCGTAGGTGGCAACCCGCGAGACATAGCCGAGACGTAGGTATGGACAGTTATCAGTGATGAATTTGTATCCCTCCGGTGTTAAACAAATATTTTATCGATCATGATCCGTGAAGTGCCGATGAACCATGTGTGTGGGGTAGTGGCCTGAAGCCTCAAACCCCTCACCTGCACTTCAGGCGATATTTCTCTAGTCTTGACCGGTGACTCCGAGGTAGCACGCCACCTATTAGTTCTGTCCCAACCCAATGATCTTGGGCATAATTGCATGCCCAAGTTATACTTTATTTCTTAATTTTGACTAGTTTATCTACTTTTATGTGTACATTCTCATGTGGTTTTTTATGTAAATGTGGATTATTACTAACAAACATGATTAGTTAATGCTTTTGCACTTAGAATGAATTTTGGGAACTAATCTACAAGTTGGTGAAGTGGAGGAATGGACTTGGAAGCAAAACTAGGAAGTCGGCAAGAAAATGCTAAAAAATTGGTGCTCCGCGACAGGGCCGTGTCACGCCACCATGGCGGAGGCATTCTGCCTAGAGTGAGATTTGGGTGGAATTCCAGTGAAGGTGCGCGATGGCACCGTGTCACGGAGCCCATGCTCCGCGTTCACTTCAGTGACACGGTGGGAGCTGCTCACCTGGATTCCAGTAAAGGTGCGCGTTACCTCCGTGGCACGGAGCTGAGGCTCCGCGATACCCTCCGTGCCTCGTTGCCAGTTTATTTCGGGAAATTTCCTACTTGTATAAATAGCACACTTAGATTTTGTTTTAAGATATCTGACATTTTGAGCAAGAACGTGGATAGCGGGAAGTTGACAAGAAGAATTCCTAGGGTTAATTCTTTTCCTTTTCCTCTTTAATTTCAATTGCTTGTATGATTTCTACTTGTTTGAAGATGTTTAATCCGCAAATGAGTGGCTAATTCGCCTCTTGCTGAGGTTGAGGATAATTGCAGAAGAATATAATTAATGATTATTTCAGTTTTTATCTTCTCTATAACGGTTGTTCTGCCAATTCTTGCTTTTACTACATTAATGTTTGGCCAATGTTAATGTATATTCTAGAATTCCAAAATTTGATTTCAAAAAGGAGACTAATTGGATTGATGTGAATTGGTGGAATATGTTCTTGTCTTGGTTGAGAAATTAAGGGAAGATTTACGTTCAGAATAGAAATATTTCTGCAATGTCATATTTGATCATTTATGTAATTTATTATGTATAGCTAGAACATGGGGTTTTTGCATCACAGAAATGTGTAATGTAAGTCTCGTGATTCTTTAATTGGTGAGGAGTCGAAAGATCCAATCCATGGGTTATTAATTCCTGACTAACAGCCGAAGAGAAGATTGACTGAACTTTAATTAATAAATTACATCCCTACATGTTTGCCTTAACCTCAGCTTGTATATTTCTATTGCTTAGACTTTAACTTACAATATTCACTTAGGTTCACATTAACTATTAATCTTGACTCAAAAGCATTATTTGTTTTGGTTGTCTACCTGCATAACGAAATTTCTTACTAATCATTAGGAAAATTGTTGCCATATTATAGTCCCTGTGGGATCGATACTTGGCTTGAAATAAAGCCACTTTACTACTTGTACAACCACATGCACTAGCGTGTAGTTTGGACCGAACAAGTTTTTGGCGCCGTTGCTGGGGACTGGCAAATGGTTTTTTAATTTTCTTAGTGTTAGTTTAAAAGTTCGATACAAGTGTTGACGACTTGATCTTAGCCATTCTCTTGCAGGTACTAAATTGTTCTGAACGCTTGCAAGGGATAAGGAGTTGGTGGATCCGTTGTTAGAATCGGAGAGACAATTTCATCTACAAAAAAGGGAAGCTCTAGAAAAGAAGTTGTAGTTATTAAGGAGAGCAACTCTGGAGCAACAACAACAACCACCAATAGTAAGGGCATTTTTAGTGCCCGAAGAGATGGCAGCAAGACCGATCCGCGAGGTGGCAATCCCACATGCAAACAATGTAACATCCAACACTCACAGGCTGGAACCAGGAGGGAGTTTTGAACTTAAGCAAAATATGGTGCAGTTATTGCACACCAGCGGGCAATTTACAGGTCTCCCTCATGAAGATCCACAACAGCATCTCCAAAACTTCTTGGAGATAAGTGACACATATATACCCGCTGGAGTATCATCTGATTATGTGAGGCTTACACTATTCCCGTTTTCACTTTTGGGGGAAGCCAAGAGATGGTTGAAGGTTGAACCACCAAATTCTATCAGTACTTTGGATGACATCGCAAGGAAGTTTTTGATATCATTCTTTCCATCAGGGAAGACTGCAAAGGTTTGGAGTCAGATTCTAAGCTTCAAACAAAAAGAGGGTGAGAATTTGTATAGGGCTTGGGAAAGATTTAAGTCTATGCTTAGAGATTGCCCTCATCATCACCAGGCTAGTGAGGTGTTGGTGCATACGTTCATTAAGGGTTTTGAACTGCATACTAAGATATTGTTGGATTTAGCAGCCGGTGGGCAGGCATTGGAGAAGACTTACAAAGAGCTTTACACTTTATTAAACCATATTTCATAGGGAAATCTAGAATGAAATGCAGATTAAACTCGAGGAGGAGCAAAGAAAGTCGCAGGGGTCTTTGAGGTGGATGGTTTCATAGCTATCGCTGCACAGATAGCTGCTTTGCAAAATAAACTTAACAGTCATTTCAGCGGTATGAGTTTTAACCAGGCATAGGCCCCAGTCAATGTAGTTCATCAGGTTTGGTGTGAAGTCTGTGGAAGTAGTGAATATTCAGCTGAGTATTGTGGTGCAAATCTGGATTCAGTAAATTTTGTTGGAAACGCCCAGAGGAACAGTAATTAGTAGTATGGCAACAGTTACAACCCAAATTGGAGGAATCATTCAAAATTTTCATGGGGGAGTACTAGTCATCAAGGACAGAGTCCAAATCAGGGCATGCAGAGAAACCAAGGGGGCATCACAATTTTCAGCACAATATAGAGGAAACAATGCACCTCCTCCATCCAGCAACATCGAGGATATGCTCAAAACCATAATAGCTAACCAAGCACAGATGCCGGCTGATTATGTAAAATTAACTGCTGACATGAAAAATCAACAATTAGTTACAAAGGCATTGGAGTATCAGTTTGGACAGTTAGATGGAGCCCAAAACACCAGACCGAGGGGAGGATTACCAAGCGATTCAGACCCAAATTCTAAGCAGGTCAATGAAGTTACTACCAGGAGTGGAACTAAACTCAAGGATTTGGAACCATAAAGGCCACCTTAGAAATCTGGAGCGGCAGAAAAGGATGAAGGACATGATGATGTGAGAGGGAAGGAAAAGGAAGCCGAGACTGAAAGACCACCGCGCCCATTTCCTCAAAGATTGAAAAAGCACAAGGAGAAATCTTACTTCAAGAAATTCATGGAAGTGTTGAAACAGGTACATATTAATTTGCCTTTAGTTGATGTTTTTCAGGGAGTGCCGAAATATGTCATGTACATCAAGGACATTGTAGCAAACAAAAGCATATTGACGGAGTACACTACAGTGGCGCTTACTGAGGAGTGCACCTCCCGAATTCAGAATAGATTGCTGACAAAGCTCAAGGATCCTGGGAGCTTCACTATTCAGATTACAATTGGGCAGTCTATTCAAGCTCGTGGATTGTGTGATTTGGGAGAAAGCATAAATTTGATGCCAACATTAGTGTTTAAGAAGTTGGGGCTGGGCAGCCCTAGACCCACTACTGTGATCTTGCAGCTAGCTTACCGTTCATTGGCCAGACCTGATGGTATTGTGGAGGATGTGCTAATGTAAGTAGGCTCCCTCATTTTACCGGTGGATTTTATAATTATGGACTTTGAACCACATGCGGAAGTCCCATTTATTTTGGGACGTCCCTTCCTTACAACCGGGCGAGCCTTAATTGATGTGTCCGATGGGCAGCTAACCATGCGAACGCATGACAAAGTAGAGGGTTTTGATGTGTACAAGGCCATGAAGCTACCGGCCCTTTATGAGGAGCTATCAGCAATCAGTATTTTAAATCAGGAATCGACCCTTCAGATTGTTGACTCACAGGACCCATTGGAGAGAGCCTTGGTGGGATATGATCATTTTGGGGACAGTTCTACATATAAGATGGTGCAGACTTTGAATGAGCCAAAATGGTTCTTCAGGAAGCAGGACTTTGAACCGTTGAAGAGGTCTTTGGAACCCTCGCCAAGGCCATCAATTGAAGAGGCATCGAAATTGGGGCTAAAGACATTGCCTCCACATATGTAGTATGTATTTTTGGGTGAAGATGACACCCTGTCAGTCATCATTTCAGCAGAACTGACAGATGCACAAGTGAAAGATGCATTGGTGGTCCTTAAGAGGCGGAAGAGAGCAATAGGGTTGGTAGATGTCGGACATCAGGGGGATTAGTCTAGCTTTCTACATGCACAGGATATTTATGGAAGACGGATCCAAGCCAACCGTGCAACATTAGCGGAGGTTGAACCCGGTGATGAAAGACGTAGTCAGAAAGGAAGTGATCAAGTGGCTTGATGCAGGTGTGGTATATCCTATCTCAGACAGTGAATAGGTTAGCCCAGTTCAGTGCGTTCTGAAGAAAGGAGGGATGACCATGGTCACCAATGAAAAGAATGAGTTGATTCCTACATGCACAGTCACGGGCTTGCGAATTTGCATGGATTACAGGAAGCTCAATGAGGCCACGAGGAAAGATCATTATCCTATTCCATTCATTGCTCAGATGTTGGACAGGCTGGCAGGGCAGGAATATTATTGCTTTCTGGATGGATACTCTGGCTATAATCAAATATCCATAGCACCAGAAGATTAGGAGAAGACCACGTTTACATGTCCTTATAGGACATATTCTTTCAAGCGGATGCCTATTCGTCTATGAAATGCACCAGCCACATTCCAGCAATGCATGATGGCGATATTCCACAATATGGTGGAAGACTACGTCGAGGTACTTATGGATGACTTTTCTGTTTTTGGTAACTCATTTTCCATGTGTTTGCAGAGTCTTGATGGGGTGTTAGCTAGATGTGAAGACTCAAATCTGGTGCTCAACTGGGAAAAGTGTCACTTTTTAGTCAAGGAGGGTATCGTTCTTGGGCATAAGGTGTCATACAGAGGGTTAGAAGTCAATCGTGCAAAGATTGAGGTGATTGAAAAGCTACCACCACCAGTGTCAGTGAAGGGTGTTCGCAGCTTTCTAGGACATGTTGGGCTTTACAGACGGCTCATCCAAAACTTCTCAAAAATTTCTAGACCGATATGTTGGTTGCTAGAAAAAGAGGTGAAGTTCAAATTTTACAAGGAATGTGTAGAAGCATTCGAGGAGATAAAGAAGAAGCTGGTGGAAGAGCCTATTCTCATTTCTCCTGATTGGGAACATCCTTTTGAGTTGATGTGTGATGCAAGTGATGTGGCTGTAGGAGCTATATTGGGGCACCATAGGAATAAAATTTTTCATTCCATTTTTTATGCAAGCAAAACACTTGACGCTGCCCGAGTCAATTATACAGTCACGGGGAAGGAGATGCTGTCTTTAGTGTTTGCATTTGACAAGTTTAGATCCTATCTGGTGGGGTCGAAAGTGGTGGTATATACTGATCATGCAGCAATTCGGTACTTGTTTGGCAAGAAGGATGTGAAGCCCAGGCTAATCAGGTGGCTCTTATTGCTGCAAGAGTTTGATTGTGAGATCCTAGACAGAAAGGGGAGTGAGAATCAGCTTGCAGACCATCTATCGCGACTGGAGAGCCATTCACATGTGCAGGAAGGTGAGCGCATCCGAGAAGAGTTCCCGGATGAACAACTCTTGGCAATAAAGGAAGTGGAACTCCCTTGGTACGTAGATATTGTGAACTTGGTGGTAACTGGAGTATAACCACTGGAGGCGACGACTCAATAAAGAAAGAAGCTGAGGCATGAGTCCCGGTACTACATGTGGGATGATCCATATCTGTTTAAGCAAGTACCGGATCAAGTGATGAGGCGATGCATTCTAGAAAGCCAGACGGTAGAGGTACTGAGGAGTTGTCATTCATCGTTGTATGGAGGTCATCATGGAGGAGATCGTACTGCTCACAAAGTTCTGCAATCTGGGTTCTTTTGGCCCACACTGTTCAAAGATGCTGCAGCTTATGCTAAAGTATGTGATCGATGTCAGAGAACAGGAACAATCGGCAGATGACAGGAAATGCCATTGCATCACATATTAGAAGTTGAGGTGTTTGACGTGTGGGGGATAGATTTCATGGGCCCGTTTCCACCATCGTTTGGAAATCGATACATCTTGGTGGCGGTGGACTACGTGTCCAAGTGGGTTGAGGAAGTAGCGTGTCCCAGGAATGACAACAAGGTGGTGACTAAATTTGTGAAGAAGTAGATTTTCGCAAGGTTTGGTACACCACGAGCAATTATCAACATGGAGGGGCACACTTTATAAATGCAAGTTTCAGGAATTTGCTAGCAAAATATGGGGTTCGGCATAAAGTTGCTACAACTTATCATCCCTAGAGTAGCGGGCAAATGGAGGTGTCAAACAGGGAAATTAAATAGATTTTGCAGAAAACGGTTAATGCACAACGCTTAGATTGTTCAAGTAAACTAGATGATGCATTGTGGGCTTATCAAACGACATATAAGACACCCATTGGGACTTTACCGTACAGATTCGTTTATGGGAAGGCATGTCATCTACCCGTAGAGCTGGAACATTGAGCTTTTTGGGCTGTGAGGAAGCTAAACATGGATCCTGAGCTTGCAGGAAAGAAGAGATTGATGCAACTGAGTGAGTTGGATGAGTTTCGATGGCACGCATATGAAAGCGCCAAATGCAACAAAGAAAAATCTAAAAGGTGGCATGACAAGCACATGGTGCATCGAATCTTTGAGCCGGGTCAGAAGGTGTTGCTATTTAACTCAAGGTTGAAACTATTCCCAGGTAAGTTGCGCTCCAAGAGGTCAGGGCCATTTGAAGTAGCAAGGATGACCCCACATGAGGCAGTTGAATTGTGGCAAGAGGATAAAAGTGCCAAATTTTTGGTGAACGGGCAGAGGTGTAAGCACTACTGGGGTGAAGACGTTTGTCGAGAGAAGACGTCTATCACCTTAGTAGATTAATGAGAATGTCAAGCGTCGAGTCGCGACGGTAAACCAGGCGCTGCACGGGAGGCAACCCGTGGATGTAATGTACTAGATTAGTTAAAGAAAAGAGAAAAGAAAAAAAACTGGCAGCTGGTGGGAGGCAACCTACAGTTTTCTAACAAATTGTTGTTGTTTGTGAATTGCAGGAAATATGGAGGGCAAAAATATAAAAAAATTCCAGGTGGAAAAATAAAGGTAAAAAGAGAAAATTAGGGTAAGAAACAGTTAGGGTCCGCGTTAGCTCCGTGTCACGGAGGCTGACCTCCGCGTTACCCTCTGTGACACGCTGAGGCTATTTCCAGGTATGTTCAATATCTAGTAAGCCTCCACGTCGGCTTTGTTTCATGGAGCTGGGCCTCCGCGTTACCCTCCGTGACACGTTGAGTGTAAATTCGCGACGGGTCAGTTCAGGGAAACGGGTTGACCCGCGCGAAATCACCCTTTGTAACACCAAATTCCTTATTTTTCCCCATTTTTCTCAAACCATCCACGACCAAACCCCTAAAACCCTTCTCCCTCAACGTGCCATGACTCTAACTAGAAAAATTCTTCGATTCTTCTTAAAATTCTTCAAGTAAAGGTATGTTCTCAAATTTTTTCTCATTATTGCTGAATATTTCGATTCTTGAACATGGTTTCTTTGATGAAATTCTTCCCTAACAGATTAATAAGTGTTGTAATCAATTGAGTTATGGATGAACGAGGTTTGTATGATTGTTTTGATTAGATGAACTCAATAGTTACATGATTTGTTAAAAATCTTACATTGTTGATAACTAGGGTTGAAAATTTAATTAGGAAGAAGAAGAAATGGGTAAAAATGGAGATATTATGGGTTGTTCATGTTGTTTGAGTTGAAACATGTTGTGATTGAAGTGGATTATGTTATGGTAGATGATGGATTTTTGGGGGATGAAAGTAGGAAATTCCCATAGGTTGTTGTGCGGAAATTGCAAAGTGCTCATGATTTTATAAATGAATCGATGGATGAACTTTCATAATACATTGTATGAAGTCTGAGTAGTACAATGAAATTGTTCCATTGACTTGTTTGAATGCACTGAACATTTTGGGAAATAAGAACTGAAAACATGTGATTGCTCTTGTCGAATTGTATTGACTGCGGCTAATGACTAAGTGTGGGGTGATCAATTTAAGCCCAGCCTTAGTAGTAGCCAACTATACCATGAATGACATTAGAAATTTATGTTTTGATGGACAGGACAAATGTTTGGAAGATAAGACAAAGGGAAAGATGCATCCACATCTGGCGCCAGTAGAAAAAGATTGAGAATTGGGGCAGTTGTGCCAGTAGCACCAGCTGTTCAAAGGGGGAAATGTAGACAATACGGAACACGATGGGTTACAGATGAGGGAAAGAAATGGTACACCAAACACAAGGAAACCAAGTATTTTGCAGAGGAACAGATAGCACGGGAACCACTAGCCAAAGAATTCCCGAGAATCCTATACAAGATAGACACTGTTGGGCTAAATTTCATCTTTGAAGAACCCAAAGAGTGCAATCTCCATCTCATAAGTCAATTCTACGCTAACTACAATCCCACTGTGCGCAGCCACACAGACAAGATCATAGGACAGGTGGTTACTTTTGAACCACAACATCTAAATGCCATCTTGGGGACACGGGACACAGATGCACATGTCCTCCACCAGCTTAATATCACTCCACCATATGCAGATATCAGACACACCTTATGTGGAGCACAATCAACAGCTAGGTTGAGCCTTCACAAGGAAAGAGTGTATCACCAAACGTTTCCATACTCCCAAATGAACAGAGAAGCGAGGATCTAGTTGAAGATACTATGTACATGCCTGATCCCGGGGGTGCACATGACTGATGTCACCCTGGACAGATTTTGTTTGGTGTACGCGTTGATGAAAGAACTAGAGATAAATGTTGGAGCAGTGATTGTTTCCGCCATGAAGAAAGCCAAACTTCATCAAGGGCATCGGTATGGTTTCAGTGGTCTTCTCACTGCTTTCGTCAGGGGCCATGGTACTGAAGAAGAGGCCCTGAACTACATTCCTCAACTTGAACGGTGTGCTTTGGATGTTACTAAGACCAAAGCACCTGATACCACATTTGGGCCTGTGCATACACTAGCCGAGCGACATGCTTGGGATGATCAATACATGGCCCCAATGTATGGGATGCAGATGCTGTAACTGCAGATTGGTGGAAGGCCTGCTACGGAGTATGAATTCTGGCAGCTTGACATGGATTATCCATTCAATGAGCATGCTCGAGCTTTATGTAGAGTTGGGCCTGCATTTGTAGAACCAGTTGATGATGACTTCCCTAATGATGCGGAAATGCACCTGGATGACTCAGACATTGAGTCAGAGGAGGAAGGCGAAGAGGATTCTGATCTTGGTGATGAGGCACTAGCACTTGATTAAGAGATTGAACATTTTGATTTATCAGGGAGTTATACAACCCAAACTTTTGTTTTTAATCACAGATATGCGAACACTGGGGACAGTGTTCCAACTAAGTGTGGGATGGGAGTAGTCAGGTGCTGGTGTAGTAAGGCTGTGATATGTCTGTGTTCTGTGGTTGTTTAATGTGTGACATTGTGTTTTGTGTTATGTCGTTGATGCTTTTGTGTGTTGGTGCTGGTAATGTAATTGTAATAAATTGGTTATTGTTGAGTAGTTATTTGTGTAATTATTTGAGTAAGTTATTTTCTATTTTTATTTATTTACTTTATTTTTTCTAATTTTTTTTATTTGGGTTTCTCGGTTTTTGTTTTTGGTGTTTTTTCCGAGAATAGTCCCTTTGAACAGAAGTCTTAGATAGAGACTTTCCCTATAATGGATGGATGACGACTGACTTAAGGGAAATTTAGTCAGTAGGTTTTGAGTTGTTTTTGTGAACACACAGCTAATTAATGGTTCAACATTCTTGTTATGTGCTATACTGTAAGAGTCAAGTGTGAGCCATGTGGAAGCATGCGAGTGTGTTAAACAAGTTGAGACACCTAGGCTCCAGAATTCGACTCGATGTGATTAAAGCTTAATTTTGAATTCTTGTAATTAACTGAGTTAAGAGTCTGTGAATATGTCTTAAATTCAGCATATGCAGTGAGTGTGAGTTTTTTTTTCTAATATTCCATGCTACTGTGAAGTATCTAGAACTTGTATGGTGTGTATAAAAACCGAAATGAAAGATGTGGATTGTAAGAGAGGATGTAGACATTTCTTTGAATGAACCTAAATTTTATCCCTTATCTTACCTAACTTGAAAGTTAAATCTTAGTTATCCCCATTGAGCCTTAAGCCTATTCTTTCATAGCTATAACATAAGCTTAATCCTTTTCTTTCATTAGCCGTGAATTTGATCCAAAACTCCTAAGCGCTTAAGTGAAAAATTCCAAGGAGTAAAGGAATGAGAAGCGTGAAACAAAAGGAAAAGTGGAAGTTGTGAAAGTTGAGAAAAGGACAAAGGTGCAATTGTTGAAAATGATTGATTATTAGTAGAGAGTACGAAAGTAAATGAAAAATTTGCTTAAATACGCTTTACTAGTAAGATGAGTGTGCTTAAAGAATTGGGAACAAAAAGAGAATATTCGAGGGTAAGAAGAGTGATGAAGAAGTATAGAGGAGATGTCTTTAATGAATGTGCATGTAGTAAAAGCGCTTGGGGGAAAATAGTCACTATTACTGTCCAGAATCGTACCTACCCGTCCCTTAGCCTACATTACAACACATTAAGTCCTACTTGATCTTACGTTTATGCATCCTTAAATTAGCGGAGTAAACACTAAGGGCAAGCTTATGGTTCACTACATGATGCATGTGAATTCTTTGAGAGAGTGAGAGTAATTTGATTCATATACCCATACCTTTTGTGATTTGAAATTCCTTGTGAAGTAAAAATGGGGTAACTCGCTTGTGTTGTTAGGGAACATGTTTAAGGAGAGACAACATTCATGTGGATTTCTTGATCGGTTGATTTGCATAAGTTTGCTAAGATTAAGAGTCGATTCTTGAGGTTAGGAAGTTTTAACATAGTTGTAATTCATCTTAATGATGAAATCATGCATGCCTTATTTTTAACTTGCTATCTTAAATAATCTTTAGAGCCATAACTTGAATTATCGTGCTAAATTAGCTATGCGTGAGTTTTCAATTACATGAGATGTGAAAGTGTTGTTCGAGGACGAACAAGGCTTTAAGTGTGGGGTAGGTGATCTTGGGCATAATTGCATGCCCAACTGATACTTTATTTCTTAATTTTGACTTGTTTATCTACTTTTAAGTGTACATTCTCATGTGGTTTTTATTTAAATGTGGATTATTACTAACCAACATGATTAGTTATTGTTTTTGTAGTTAGAATGAATTTTGGGAACTAGTCTACAAGTTGGTGAAGTGGAGGAATGGACTTGGAAGCAAAACTAGGAAGTTGGCAAGAAAATGCTAAAAACTTGGTGCTCCGCGATAGGGCCGTGTAACGCCACCATTGCGGAGGCATTCTGCCTAGAGTGGGATTTGGGTGGAATTCCAGTGAAGGTGCACAATGGCACCGTTTCACGGAGCCCATGCTCCGCGTTCACTTCAGTGACACGGTGGGAGGATTTAGCTTCTCACCTGGATTCCAGTAAAGGTGCGTGTAACCTCCATGGCACGGAGCTGAGGCTCCGCGATACCCTCCGTGCCACGTTTCCTGTTTATTTTGGGAAATTTTTCACTTGTATAAATAGCCAACTTAGGTTTTATTTTAAGATATCTGACATTTTGAGCAAGAACGTGGATAACAGGCAGTTGACAAGAAGAATTCCTAGGGTTAATTCTCTTCCTTTTCCTCTTTAATTTCAATTGCTTGTATGATTTCTACTTGTTTGAAGATATTTAATCCGCAAATGAGTGGCTAATTCACCTCTTGCTGATGTTGAGGATAATTGCAGAAGAATATAATTAATGATTATTTCAGTTTTTATCTTCTCTATAACGGTTGTTATACCAATTCTTGCTTTTACTATGTTAATGTTTGGCCAATGTTAATGTATATTCTAGAATTCCAATTTCGATTCCAAAAGGGAGACTAATTGGATAGATATGAATTGGTGGAATATGTTCTTGTCTTTGTTGAGAAATTATGGGAAGATTTACGTTCAAAATAGAAATATATTTGTAATGCCATATTTGGTCATTTATGGAATTTGTTTTGTATAGCTAGAACATGGGGTTTTTGCATCACAGAAATGTGTAATGTAGTCTCGTGATTCTTTAATTGGTGAGGAGTCGAAAGATCCAATCCATGGGTTATTAATTCCTGACTAACAACCGAAGAGAAGATTGACTGAACTTTAATTAATAAATTACGTCCCTGCATGTTTCCTTAACCTCAGCTTATTCGTTGCTATTGTACAACCTTTAACTTACAATATTCACTTATGTTCACATTAATTATTAATCTTGACTCAAAAGCATTATTTGTTTTGGTTGTCTACCTGCACAACGAAATCGTTTACTAACCATTAGGAAAATTACTGCCATATTACAGTCCCTGTGGGATCTATACTTGGCTTGAAATAAAGCCACTTTACTACTTGTATGACCACCCGGATGCTAAAGTACACTCATATACATTCTCATATACAGTATGTCACTCATATACTGTGATACTCAAATGTGTCATTTTAGCCTTGTTTATCTATCAATGTTTATACATTCTCATGTGATTGGTAACAAAATGAAAATTTATACTAACCAACATGATTAGCATTGTTTTGCAGATAAAATGTAATTTTGGGAAGCTAAAATGCATGTTGGAATAGATTAGGGTTGGACTCGGATGTGAACAAAGCACAAGGCATTGGAAGGCACAAAATAAAGAGGCTCCGCGATGGAGCCATGTCACGCTGCCATCACGGAGGCCTTCTGCCTGGATAGGGAACTTTTAGCCTAATTCAAGTAAGGGTTCGCGTTGGGTCCGTGGCACGGTGGCCTAGCTCCGCGTTGCACGCCGTGCCAAGTTGGGCCTGATTACCAGGACCCCCAATTTCCAGTGAGGGTCCGCATCGGTGGCGTGTCACGGAGGCAGTGCTCCGCGATGCACTCCGTGACACGTTGCTTGTTATTCCGGAAAAAATTCCCACCAGTATAAATAGAACACTTAGGTTCATTTTTAATTATTCTGACTTGGTGGAGCAAGAACGTGGGTTACAGGCAGTTGAGGGGACGAAATTATCAGGGTTTTTCTCTCTTTCCTTCTCCTTGAATTCACTTGCTTGTATGTTTAACACTCATTTAACGATGTTTAATCCACAAATGAGTGGCTAATTCCTCTTCTTGCTAAGGTTAAGAACAATTGTATTGAAATGTGATTGTTGATTAAATTGGTTTTTCATCTTTTCTTCCATGGTTGTTCTATTGATTCTTGTTCTTACTGCATTAATGTGTGGCCTACGTTAATGTACATCTAAAAAGTCCGGTTTCACTTGAGAGAGCAAGAAATTGGAAAATTGTGAATTAATAGGATATGATCTTTTCTTAGTTTGGGAAAATTGAGAATTGATTTACCTTCAGGATAGAAATATACCTGAAAGTCGTATTAGTCAATTTAGGAACCGGGTTTGTATGGCTAGAACATGAATTTCGTTTAATCACAGAAATGTAGGTGGACGGTTCATGATTCTTAAGTTGGGTTAAATACGAGAGTTTTAGTCCATTGGCAGTAGTTCTTGACTAGCAACCGGAGGAAAGGTTAACCAATTTATATCGATAATTAATTTCATTACATGTTTATTTAACCTCAGCATGCTCACATTCATAGTTCGGACTCACATTAGATAATCGTTTTAGACTTAGCATAAAAATTAGAACCCAAAAATATCAAACTCTTGGTTACACAGTTGTCTTCATTATTAAAATTAAAATATAGTAACACTTGAGTAGTTCGTTACCTTATCCCAGTCCCTGTGGGATCGATACTTGGCTTACTTATGCCACTTTACTACTTGTTCGACCACGTGCACTTGCGTGTAGTTTTATACCCAACAAACGAGCGAACAAGTTTTTGGCGCCGTTGCCGGGGACTTGCAATTGG
This sequence comes from Datura wrightii, assembly GCA_035772735.1. NCBI lineage: Eukaryota > Viridiplantae > Streptophyta > Magnoliopsida > Solanales > Solanaceae > Datura > Datura wrightii. The sequence goes on from JASDFA010000016.1 coordinate 134,647,277, forward strand.
TGAAATTTTCTTAAGTGTTAATTTACTATATTTTTATTTTCTTAGTGTTGACAACTTGGTCTTAGCCTGTATTTTGCAGATTTAATCTCTGTTGAACACTGGCAAGAGACAAGGAGCTGGTGGACTCGTATTTAGAGCCAGAAAGATTATTTCATCATCAGCAGAGAGAAGCTCTAGAAAGAAAGCTGCAGTTGCTTAGACAAACACTCATGGAGCAACAACAGAATCCACCAGTAGTACGGGCAATGTTAGTGCCCGAAGAAGTAGCAGCTCGGCCGGTTCGCGAGGTGGCAATCCCACATGCTAATAATGTCACATCTAGCATCTGCAAACCTGAGCTAGGAGGGAGGTTCGAACTCAAACAAAACATGGTGCAATTGCTGCACACTAGCGGGCAGTTTACAGGTCTCCCTCATGAAGATCCACAACATCATCTCCAAAATATTTTGGAGATAAGTGACACTTACATCCCCGCTGGAGTGTCATCAGATTATGTCAGGCTTACATTGTTCCCATTTTCACTATTGGGAGAAGCCAAGAGGTGGTTGAAAGCTGAGCCACCTAATTCTACTTCTACGTGGGATGATCTTGCAAGGAAATTCTTGATACGATTTTTTCCCTCCAGTAAAATAGCAAGACTTAGAAGTCAAATTCTAAGTTTCAAATAGAGAGAGGGAGAGAAATTATATTAGGCTTAGGAGAGATTTAAGTCCATGTTGCGGGATTGTCCTCATCATCATCAATCCAATGATGTGCTGGTGCACACTTTTATAGAGGGTTTGGAACTCCATACAAAAATATTGCTAGACTCAGCAACTGGGGGACAAGCGCTGGAGAAAACTTATGAGGAGCTGTATACCTTGTTGAACAGTATTTCGTAGGGCAATCCAGAGTGGAATGCTAATTCATCAAGAGGAGGGACAAGGAAAGTAGCAGGAGTTCTAGAAGTGGATGATTTTACAGCTATTGCTACACAGATAGCTGCCTTACAGAATCAACTCAACACCCACTTCAGTAACATGACAATGAACCAGCCTCAAGCCCTAGTGAATGCAGTGCAGCAGATTTGGTGTGAAGTGTGCGGGAGCAGTGAGCACTCAGCTGAGTGTTGTGGAGCAAATCCTGACTCGGTGAACTTTGTGGGAAACGTACAAAGGAACAACCACCAACAGTATGGCAACAGCTACAATTCCAATTGGAGGAATCACCCGAATTTCTCCTAGGGTAGCAACAACCATCAGGGGCAAAGTTCGAGTCAGGGTGTGCAGAGGAATCAAGGAGGGCAGCAGAATTATCAAGCACAATTTAGAAACAACAATGCACCTCCTCCACCACCATCACCCAACATTGAGGAGATGTTCAAGACGATGATATCTAACCAAGCTCAATTGCAGGCTGACTATGTGAAATTGGCAACCGAGGTGAAAAACAACTAGTTAGCTACTAAGGCACTTGAATATCAATTTGGGCAATTTACTGGAGCCCAAAACACCAGGCCTAGAGGAGGACTTCCGAGTGACACAGATCCCAATCCCAAGCAGGTGAATGCGGTGACCACAAGGAGTGGTTTGCAGCTGAAAGAGGTGGAACCAGAAAGACCACCTCAACAATCGGGAGCAGCAGAAGTCGAGAGGGAGCAAAGTGATGAGAGGGGGAAGACAAAGGAAGCTGAATTAGAAAGACCACCACCCCCGTTCCCTCAACGATTAAAGAAACACAAGGAGGAGGCGTGTTTCAGGAAATTCATGGAGGTGCTGAAATAGGTACATATTAACTTACCTCTTGTTGATGTTTTGAAGGGAGTGCCGAAGTATGCCAAGTATATAAAGGACATCATGGCAAACAAAAGTCGGTTGACTGAGTATGCTACGGTGGCTCTCATGGAGGAGTGCACTTCCCGGATGCAAAACCGACTGCCCACAAAGCTCAAAGACCCTGGGAGCTTTACTATACAAATTACTATTGGGCAGAGTATCCGAGCTCGTGGATTATGTGATTTGGGAGTGAGCATTAATTTGATGCCGTCATCGGTAATCAAAAAGCTGGGTCCAGGGAGTCCTAGACCCATAACAGTGATCTTGCAATTGGTGGATCGGTCCTTAGCCAGACGTGATGGCATTGTGGAGGACGTTCTGGTGCAAGTTGACTCCCTGATCTTCCCGGTAGATTTCATCGTGCTGGATTTTGAACCAGACGCGGAAGTCCCATTTATTTTGGGACGTCCTTTCTTGGCTACCAGGAAAGCGCTAATTGATGTAGCTGCGGGGAAGCTAACCATGCGAGCACACGACAAGGTGGAAGTGTTCGATGTGTACAAGGCCTCAAAGCTCCCGACTGTGTACGAGGAACTCTCGGTGATCAATGTGATTGATCGAGTTGATGATGCGCGGATAAAGGATTCACGAGAGTTATTGGGAAAACCACTGGAACGATGTAAGCACTACTGGGGGGAGGACGGTGGTCGAGAGAAAATGTCCATCACCCTAGAGGACAACTGAGCTGAATGACGTCGAGCCGCGATGGTAAACCAGGCGCTGCATGGGAGGCAACCCGTGAAATTTTTCTTTGTAAATTGTGAATAGATTTTTCCTTTTTTTTTATTTTCTTGATTAACTACAAAATTTTTAGTTTTTACTTTTGTTTTTATTTTTATTTTGAGGAAACCTATAATTCTAACCAATTTCTTGTAGTAAGATGAATTTCAGGTCGAACAGAGGAAAAATCTGCAAGGAATCGCAAAGGAAAATTCGAGGTATGAAAATCAAGAAAAAGTGGCATAATAGTGAGCTAGGGTGATAGCTCCATGTCACGGAGGAGGGCCTCCGCGTTACCCTCTGTGACACATTGAGGTGTAAATTCGGAATTTTAAAAGAATTCTAGAACACCCTCGCGTCAGCTCCGTGTCACGGAGGCAGTGCTCCGCGATGCACTCCGTGACACATTGCTGTGTATATCGCGACGGGTCACACCGGGTCGCCGGGTGACCCACGCGAATTTCCCACTTTTAAACCCCGAATCCCCCTCAATTTTCCTTATTTCTCACACACTCCGCGACCAATCCCCCTAAAACCCCTCCCTCTTCAACGTGACACAGAATAGGCCAAGGAATTCATTGAGTTTTCTTCAATTCTTCGACTTTAAGGTATGTACTTCAATTCCATCTCATTTCTTGTTGATTTTCTTCGATATTGAACATGTGATATGAGATAAACTTTCCCTAAGTAGAAATTAAACGTAAATTCAATTGACTTATTGTTGATGGATGTTCGGAGTGTCATTGTGATTGTTTGAACTCGTTAATTGCATAATTTAGTCGAATTTTTGATACAATCATAGCTAGGGCTTGCTTTTGAATTTGAAGTGGAAAAATGTGGTGAACTCGTGAAATTCATGTTGGGTTGTACATGTTGAGTGATATGAGTCGATGTGCTAATTGTTATTATGCTAAAAGACCGACAGGTTCTCGGGTTAGGGGAATAGTGAAATTTGCAAGAATTAGGTGAGTTGTATAGGTTCATGTAGATAAATTCTTGTTGTTTTCATTTCTTTGTTTCTCCTTGATAAGTGCGATGGGATAAAATATTATCAATGGTAATGATTGTGGTTAGCTGTATGAAGTCTGAGTAGTACATAGAATATATACCGTCGCATTCTTCGAATGCACTAGGCATGTTTGTTATATTTGGCTGTTTGTTTGTGTAAATAGGTATGATCTTGTCGTAATGTTGTAATTTTAGCTAAGAACTAAGTGTGGGGTAGCCTAGCTTAACCCAACCTTAGTCGAAGCAAATTTTCATGGGCTTAACATTGAACTTGTCTGTTTGGTTTGACAGGAACAATGGCAAGCAGGCAAGAAAAAGGGAAAGGCGCATCAACATCTGGCGCAGGAAGAAAAGAATCAGACTGGGCACAGCAGTCCCAGCAGCACCAGCAGTTCCACGCGGCCAACGCCGCCAATACAGAACCAGGTGGGTGACAGAAGAGGGGAAGAAGTGGTATGCCAAGCACAAGGAGAGCAAGTACTTCCACGAGGAACACATAGCATGGGAACCGTTGGCACAGGAGATCCCTAGGATTGTCCAAAGGATCGAGGCAGCTGGGCTCAATTTCATCTTTGAAGAGCCCAAAGAATGCAACTTGTACATGATTCGAGAATTCTATGCCAATTGGAACCCGACTCTCAGAAGTCACACCATCAAAATCAGAGGGCAAATAGTCACCTTTGAGCCCCACCACCTCAATGCTATCCTAGGGGCGCGGGACACAGACGCCCACGTGCTTCGACAGCTGAATATCACTCCACCATATGCGGACATCAGACGCACTTTGTGTGGAACCCGATCGACGGCTAGATGGAGCAGACACAAGGAGAGGGGCTACCATCAGACTTTGCCCTATTCACAAATGAACAGCGAAGACAGGATATGCATTAAGATTGTCTGTTCCTGCCTAATCCCGGGGGTACATATGACAGATGTAACCTGAGATCGTGTATGCCTGGTGTACACCCTGATGAAAGGGCTGGAGATCAATGTGGGGGCGGTGATTATCTCCACCATGAAGAGAGCCCGGTTGCATCAGGGGCACAGATATGGATTTGGTGGACTACTCACCACATTCCTGAGGGGCCTAGATGTTGAGGAGGAGGCCCTCGACTACATCCCGCAGAAGGAGCGGCGGGCCTTAGATGTCACTAAAACTAAGGCACCCGACACCACCCACGAGCCTATTCTTACACTTGTCGAGCGACATGCTCGGGACGATCAGTACATGGCTCGCATGTACGGGATGCAGATGCTCCAGCTGAGGATAGGCGGGAGGCCGGCAGCAGAGGAGGAGCTATGGCAGCTCGAGCTAGACTACCCTTTTAGCGAAAATGCCAGGGCTCTATGCCGAGTGGGGCCAGCTTTGGTGGAGCCCACAGATGATGATGTCCCCAAAGACGAGGAGACACATCGGAAGGACTCCGATGTGGAGTCCGATGATGACGATGGGGGTGATTCAGACATGGGAGATGAAGCAGCAGCACCTGATGAAGAAGTGGAGTATTTTGATTGATCAGGGAGTTCCACTACCCAATTTTTGTGCTATTTTAATTTTTGTGAACACTGGGACAGTGTTCGAGATAAGTGTGGGGTGGGAGTAGTTAGGTGCTGGTTGTGCTGTTATGTATGTTCTAATCTGTTGCTGTGCCTGTGAGAAATTTTTTGTGACCCTGTGATTTGTGATTGTTAAGTTGTGGTCCTGTATTGTAACTATATGTGAAACTGTTGTGTGTTGCTGAATGTTGCTAAGCTGATTTTGTACATATTTTTGTTTTATCGAAATGATCGATATTTTTAAATTTTTTTTTCAATTCTTGAGTTTCTCGGCATTTGTTTTCGGTTCTTTTACTGAGAATGGTCCCATTGAACCGAAGTCTTAGTTAGTGACCGTTCCCTATGATGGATGGATGACGACCGTCTTAAGGGAAATGTAGTCGTTAGGAGTAGATTCTTTTTCATTTATATTTTTTTTAGTTGTTTTTCTTTTGTGGGTTGCATCCCAAAACTTGTAGTTACTTTATGGTTGCGGAATTCTGGTTGCGTGTCGTACATGATATTTGAAATGCAAAGGTGATTCGTATGAAAGCATGCAACTTTGTAAATATGTTAAGATACCTAGGACATAGAGTCGATTCAGTGTGCTTAAGGCTTAATGTTTGAATTCGTGCAATTAGCTGATTGAAGAGTCTGTGAATACGTCTTGAATTGAGCATGTGCAATAAGTGTGAAGTGAGGTCTTGTTATTCCATGCTATTGTGAAGTGTCTAGAACTTGCCTGGTGTGTGTACAAAACGAAATGAAGGAGGTGTATTGTAGGAAAGGATGTAGGCATTTCTTTGTCTTTAACCGAAAGTTTCTATTTTTCATTATTGTACCCACCTTGATTGTATACCCTAGTCAGCCTGTTGAGCCTTTAGCCTATTATTTTTTTCTTTTGTCAAAAAGTGTAAACTGAGCTTAATCCATTCTTTTCATTAGCCGTAAAGTCAATCCAAAACTCTTAAGCTCTTAAGAATAGAAAATAGTTTTCTCAAAGTGTCAAAGAGTGAGAATGGTGAAAAGAAAAGAAAAGCAGAGTGATAAAGGGAAAGAAAAGGTTGAAGGTGCACCTGTTATAAATGAACTATAATAAAGGTGTGTGAATAATCGTTGTTGTTGTGTCAAGTGTGCTTAATCAGATGGGCCAAACTAAAGAGAAACTTCAAGAATGGGAGGATGAAGAAAGAAACACTGCCCATGAGTTTGATGGGATGTATTGAAAAGGCGCTTAAGGATGCTAGTGGCTATTATTGGCTAGCACAATATTTACTAGTTCCGTAGCTTACATTACAACCCGTTAAAAGCCTACGTGATCTTACATCACACTTCTTTATATTAGTGGAGTAATACACTAAAGGCAAGCTTATGGGTCGTGACATGATGCATGTGAATTCTTTTGGGAGAGAGCGAAATTGTGTTTATATGCCCCTGCTTGAAATTTTGTGAGTTCATATGATCAAAAAGGGGAAAATTCTCTTGTGTTGTGAGGGCACATGCTTGATGAGAGATTAATTGTGGTGTCGGATGTCTTGATCAGCTCATTTGCATGAGTTTGCCAATATCGAGAGTTGATTCTTAAGTCTAGGAGGTCTTGATGTATTGAAGGTCATTGCATTGATTGGACCATGCGTGTTTTCTTGATGATTTGTCGTATTGAATAATCGGTATGACTGTAGCCTAAATTGTCGAACCAAAGTAGCGAGGGTTGGGTGTAAATTGCATAAGGTGTAAGATTTTTGTTCGAGGACGAACATGGATTTAAGTGTGGGATAAGTGATCTTGGGCAAATTTATATGCCCAAGTAATACTCAAATGTGTCATTTTAGCCTTGTTTATCTATCAATGTTTATACATTCTCATGTGATTGGTAATAAAATGTGAATTTATACTAACCAACATGATTAGCATTGTTTTGTAGGTAAAATGTAATTTTGGGAAGCTAAAATGCATGTTGGAATAGATCGGGGTTGGACTCGGATGTGAGCAAAGGACAAGGCATTGGAAGGCACAAAATAAAGAGGCTCCGCGATGGAGCCATGTCACGCTGCCATTGCGGAGGCCTTCTGGCTGGATAGGGATTTTTCGGCCTAATTCCAGTAAGGGTTCGCGTTGGGTCCGTGGCACGGTGGCCTAGCTCCGCGTTGCACGCCGTGCCATGTTGGGCCTGATTACTTGGACCCCCAATTTCTAGTGAGGGTCCGCGTCGGTGGTGAGTCACGGAGGCAGTGCTCCGCGATGCACTCCGTGACACGTTACTTGTTATTTCCGGGAAAAATTCCCGCCATTATAAATAGAACAATTAGGTTCATTTTTAATTATTCTGACTTGGTGGAGCAAGAATGTGGGTTACAGGCAGTTGAGGGGACGAAGTTATCAGGGTTTTTATCTCTTTCCTTCTCCTTGAATTCACTTGCTTGTATGTTTAACACTCATTTAACGATTTTTAATCCACAAATGAGTGGCTAATTCCTCTTCTTGCTGAGGTTAAGAACAATTGTATTGAAATGTGATTGTTGATTAAATTGGTTTTTCATCTTTTCTTCCATGGTTGTTCTATTGATTCTTGTTCTTACTGCATTAATGTGTGGCCTACATTAATTTACATCTAAAAAGTCCGGTTTCATTCGAGAGAGCAAGAAATTGGAAAATTGTGAATTAATAGGATATGAACTTTTCTTAGTTTGGGAAAATTGAGAATTGATTTACCTTCAGGATAGAAATATACCTGAAAGTCGTATTAGTCAATTTAGGAACCGGGTTTGTATGGCTAGAACTGAATTTCGTTTAATCACAAAAATGTAGGTGGACGGTTCATGATTCTTAAGTTGGGTTAAATACGAAGTTTTAATCCATTGGCAGTAATTCTTGACTAGCAACCGGAGGAAAGGTTAACCAATTTATATCGATAATTATTTCATTACATGTTCATTTAACCTCAGCATGCTCACATTCATAGTTCAGACTCACATTAGATAATCGTTTTAGACTTAGCATAAAAATTAGAACCCAAAATTATCAAACTCTTGGTTACACAGTTGTCTTCATTGTTAAAATTAAAATATAGTAACACTTGAGTAGTTCGTTACCTTATCCCAGTCCCTGTGGGATCGATACTTGGCTTACTTAAGCCACTTCACTACTTGTTCGACCATGTGCACTTGCGTGTAGTTTTATACCCAACAAACGAGCGAACACATGACCCCCTTCATAGGAGATACCTTTAGAAATACCCAGTAGTCCACATCAAACTCCAAGTCTCTTCTCCTCATATTGGCATATTATTTATGAAGATTCTGACCGGTTTTCAACCAGTCCCTTATCAACTGAACCTTCACCATCGCCTCGTGAACCAAATCTAGCCCTATCATAGCTGCCTCACTGTTCACTCCCCAATGCATGCAAGTGCACGTGGTCGTACAAGTAATATACTGTCTTTGTTTCAAGCCAAGTATCGAACCCACAAGGACTATAGCGTGGCAGTAAATTTCTTACTTATGTAGTCACAACTTCTTTATACATATATATGGAGAACACCGAATGAGAATTTGTTAAAGATTAATAGTTAATGTAACGCTAATTAAATTGAAAAAATGTGATTTAAACAATAGCACGAGCAATCTAAGGTTAAGTAGAAACATGCAGGTATGTATAATGTATATTATATATTTCAGCTAACCCTTCTCTTAGGTTGATGGTCGGGGATGGATAACCTATGGCTCGGGTCTTTCGAACCTCTAGCCAACTATACAATTATGAGCCTTACATAACCCATTTCTATGATTCACGTGCTCATCTGCTAACGAATCATAATATTTTCCCTAGATAACCGAATATGACGTTACAGGTATATGTCTATCCTGCACGAGAATCTTACCTTTAATTCACAACAAAGACAAGAACATATTCCCCTATTCCAAGTCTATCCTAATAATTTTCCTCTCAAAAACAAAATTAGGATTCTAATTTGTACATTAATGATGGCTAAACATTAAAGCAATGAAAAGCAATAATAGCAAAACAACCTTTCTCAAGAGAAGAGAATTAAGCTGAATTAATAATAAATTACACAATTTTGCAATTTGCCTCAACCTCAGAATGAGGTAATTTAGCCACTCATTTGTTGATTAAGCATCTTTAAAAAAGTAGTAATCATACAAACAATTGAAATGTATAAGAAAAGAGAAGAGAAATAACCCTAGGATTTTCTTCAGCTCTACTGCCTGCCTCCTACGTTCGTGCATAAATTGTTAGATAACCAAAATAAAAGCCTAAGTGTTCTATTTATACAAGTGGAAAATCTCTCAAAATAAATTGGCAACGTGGCACAAAGGCTATCGTGGAGCTCAAGCTCCGTGCCACGGAGCCGTAGCGAGGCCTCACTGGAATCCGGTTACAATAATAATTCCCTCAACGTGACACGGAGGCCATCGCGGAGGTCAGGCTCCGTGCTACGGCGCCATCGCGCTCCTTCACTGTTTTGTGCCTTCCAATTTTTCATAATTTTAGTCTTCCCCCCATGCAATGTTGCACGTTGTTCGAAGTGGACCATCCTTAGCATGACACTGTAGGGGAACTTTCAATTCTCTCTTTACGCCCTCCAGATATTAGCCTATTATCCCTCAGAGTTTGGCTTGCTCTTCCAGTTTACGCCACTTTCTTGTCCATCTGCAATTAGTCACCACACAATTATTAATCTGAAAAAAATAGAAAAAATAACCTTAATTAACTCTAACATGCGCGAATACGTCACTATTCTCCCTATTCAGACTCATAACGAGTTGGAAATATGGAGTTTGGTCATATAAATATGCCCAATATCACTACCCCACGCTTATAACCTTGTCCGTCCTCGGACAAGCTTTAAGTATCCTCGACATGCTTGCAACTACTTTACCATCATTATGGGGCCAAAGTAACTCACATCTAGTTGTGCTAAACACTTTAATCATGGAGTAACATTAATTAAGCAAGGTATATTCGTTATTCTACTAAGCAAAATCATATAGGCCTAATGATGAACTCTTTAACTGAAAATCTGGCCAACATCTCTGAATCAAATAGAAAACTACTAGCTTAACCAAAAGTCCCCCAGCATATGCCCTCACTGATGTACACTGATTCTATTTCCATGAAACCGAGATAATCATGCTTAAGAACATTATGCACTAAATAACTCAAACTCCAAAGAGTATTCCAAGAAAATATAATGCATCATGAGTTTTCCTTTAGTGTACTACTCAATCGATCATCGCATCACTTATAGGATCAAAAGGACTTTTTCTAGGTTGTAATGTCGGCTAAGGGAAAGGTAGGATTATTTGGTCTATAGTGACTCATATCCCTCTGTACTTTAAGACAATTCCCTAATTTTTCTTTTTGGCAACTTACTTCTATCGCCATTCACTTCAATTCCTTTCAAATTGCCTTGCTAGATGCACCGACTTTTGTACCCTTGACTGAACTCATCAACAGAATATATGTACATAAGTGTCTATATATATATATATATATATATATAATTTTTTTTTGTTATTAGCACTCCTATATATAGCTTATGATTACATATGGAGCACTCACACTCTTTCTTTCCCCTTTTCATGTTGCCTTAATAAAGTGCACTGGTATCTATTAGGATCAAAACGACATTGAGGCTATTTGAACAAATAAAGTAAGGTTTCTTAGTGCAGTTGTTTCAAAAAATTTAGGCTCAAAGACTCAAACTGGGCTCACTAGGGGAAATCGTTAAGGTTAGGAACACTGAATTAAATAGGTAGACTATCTCAGTTCATAAAGAACTGCCTCAATCATGTCCTCTAAGCCTAATGCCATTTCCGACTTTTTGTACACACAAGGCAAATTCTAGATGTTAGCTTGCATGAAATACAACTAGTTCTCACCATACATGCCAAAGAGGGTAACTTTTGGTTAGCGTATCTCCTTTCATGATTTCATCCATATTGAGTGACAAGCACAATCAAGCCTAAAATTCAGCAATTTCGAGTTCACATTCATACCTATGTGATCCGCTTAAATTTAACCATTTTCTTATCCAAATGCATGTTCCATGAAGTCTAGCATCTAACCGAGTGAAATGCTTTAGCCCAATAATGATGGGTTTATTGTCTACTTTCCTAACACGACTAACTTCCCTTAAGACGGTCGTCATCCATCCATCATAGGGAATAGTCTCTACCTATGACTTCGGTTCAAAGGGACTATCCTCGGGTAAGGCACCGAAAACAAAAATCGAGGAACCCAAAAAAATACAAATTAAGAATTAAAATAAAAATAACAAAAAAATAAAAATAAAAATAACATCTTCACACACATAGCAAAGTGCCCTGGGACAGAGCTTACTAGCTATTACAAACCAATTTTTTATGTCACAGCCAACCACGTAATTGCACAAACGTAGTATTACCAATCAGATTATACATGCCATAGCACCCACACAGATAAACAAACAAAATATGACCTCCACCCCACACTTAGTCTGAACACCACCCTCAGTGTTTGCACATGTCAATTTAAGAACAAAGTTAGGGTGGTGAAAACTCCCTGATCAATCAATTGGTTCAATTTCTTCATCTGGTGCCAATGCCTCGTCACCGAGGTTTGAGTCATCTCCTCCATCTTTATCCGACTAAATGTCTAAGTCATCACAGTGTGTCTCCTCATCGGTGGGTGCATCATCGTCCACCAGCTCTACAAATGCTGGGCCAATGCTGCACATGGCTCGAGCATGCTCATTCATCGGGTAATCCATATCCACCTGCCACAATTCATCCTTTGTTGTAGGCCATCCACCTATCCGCAACTGTAGCATCTGAAGTCCAAACATCCTAGAAGCATAGAAATCATCACGAGCGTGTCACTCTACTAATGTGAGCATAGGCCATATGTGGTGTCTGGTGCCTTAGTCTTAGTCACGTCCAAAGCACGACGGTCGAACCGCGGTCGGTAGTCTAGAGCCTCTTCTTCAATGTCATGGCTCCTGAGGTAAGTAGTGAGTAGACCACCAAATCCATACCTATGCCCCTAATGTAGTCTGGCCTTTTTCATGGCTGATATGATCACAGCCCCAACATTAATTCCCAAGCCTTTCATCAGAGTGTTTACCAGACAAACTCTGTCGCCGGTGACATCAGTCATATGCACCCCAGGAATGAGGCAAGTGCAAACAATCTTAAACCATATTCTGGCTTCCCTATTCATCTGTGAATATGGCTTGGTGGTACCCTTTCTCCTTATGAAGAATCCACCTGGCTGCTGATCTTTGTCCACATAATGTGTGTCGGATGTCAGCGTATGGTGGGTTGATGTTCAGCTGGCGGAGAGGATGTGGATCTGTGTCAGGTGTCCCCAAGGTGGCCTTTAAATGGTTTGCTTCCAAGGTTACCACCTACCCCCCGGATCTTGATGGTGTGGCTGTGTATAGTAGGGTCCCAATTCACATAGAATTCCCTCACCATGTGTAAATTACACTCCGTAGGTGCATGAAAGATGAAGTCAATACCCAAGGCGAGTATCCTGTGCAGTATCCGGGGGAATTCTTACGCCAAAGGTTCCCTCTCAATTTGCTCTTTAGGAAAATACTTTGACTCCTTATGCTTTCCATACCACCTTTTGCCTTCCTCCACCACCCATCTAGTGCCAAACTATCTTCTTTGTCCCTGGGAACTGGTCGGGCTGCTGGAACAGCTGAGCCCACTCTGAACCATTTGCTACCCATGCCAGAAGTTGATACACCTTTGCCCTTATCTTATCGAGCCGACATCTTTCCTGTTTAGCAAAAACATATACTCACAAGGTCAGTAACAACATGTCTAGCTAATACTAAGGTCGAGCTTCAGTTGATCACCCCACACTTAGTTGCTAGCATGGTTTCACGAGTCATAGTCAGTCGGGTACTCAGACGTCCCCTTCTTCACACTTCCATGCTCGATACTCCCAAAATTGATGTGAATCACAACTTTGACAAGATAAGATGAACACAATATTATCTAGCAACTACCAACAGGGCGCATTACATCAGTAACAGTTGACAGGGCAATTTTCTTATACTACTCAGACTTCGTACAGTTAAATTCTCATGTTCATTAGTCTAGCAATAATGTTGCTTGACTCCGACTTAACACAGTTGATAACTCACCTTGATGAACACTAGCCTTTGGGATTTTTCATGCCCACATTCACAAAGACCATCATTTCAAACATCACTTACACAAATTGTAATGCCATTCTAAGAATACAAGAAATAACGACCCATTTTCTAATTTTTCTATCTTCTTCCTCTTCATATAACTTAACAAGCAGCCCTAACATTTAGATAACGTATGAAATGCAACAATAAAAATGCAATTATTGAGTTTACAAGTCAAATATTATCCTAATTACATTATTTACCCATAAATCTTGATTAAAACAAGTTTCCACGACCTAGGGCGGAATTTTGTCTTCCCATGGTTCATGCTAAGAAAGTTTGCATAAAAATGGAAGAAAAAACCTTAAACATACCTGTTACTCTTTGTTGTGAAGGAGGGAGGAAGATTGTTTGAAGCTTCGGCATGGCACGCTCAAGGGAGAAGGGGGAATCAGGGTTTTGTCACGAATTTCTCGGAAAAAATGAGGGTAATTGCTGATTTTTGGGTTTAAAAGGAAGGGGTTTCGACCGCGTCGACCTGGTTTTTTAAATGAACTCATCGGCATTATAACGGCAACGTGGCACAGAGGCCATCATGGAGCTCAAGCTCCGTGCCACAGAGCCATTGTGTAGGCTCACTAGACTTTGGTACCCCTGTAAATAACCTAAACGTGGCACGAAGGCCATCGCGGAGCTCAGGCTCCGTTCCACGAACCCAATGCGGAGGGTTACTGGAATTTAAGCATACCTGTTATTGAAACTCAATGTGGCACGGAGGCCATCGCAGAGCTTAGGCTCCGTGCCACGGAGCCATCGCGAGGGCTTTATGTCCCTCACCCTGATTTTTCCGAAACCTTACCTTAGCTCACTCTTCTGCAAATCTTTGTTCAGACTCCGCACCTCCTTAAAATCATCCAAAAACACTAGTTAGTAAGAAAATAGTGGGTTGCCTCCCACCTAGCACCTTAGTTTTAGTCATGGCATGACTTTTTTTTTCAATAATTTCTAACTATTATATTACATTCACGGGTTGCCTCCCGTGCAGCGCCTAATTTACCGTCGCGGCATGATGCCTCTCATCTTCATTCATCCGCTAAGGTGATAGACGTCTTTTCTTGATTCACTCCTTCACCCCAGTAGTGTTTACACCACTGAATATTTACTAAGAATGTGGCACTTTTATCTTCTTGCCACAATTCAACAGCCTCGTACGGGGTAATCCTTACCACCTCAAATGGTCCAGACCACGTAGAGCGTAGTTTTCCCAGCAATAGCTTCAACCTGGAGTATAATAGCAACACCATCTGGCTTGACTCAAATATTCGATGCACTATATGCCTTTCATGCCACCTCTTTGTTTTTTCCTTGTACAATTTTGCATTCTCATATGCGTGCCACCAAAACTCATCCAACTCACTCAATTGCAGCAACCGCTTTTTCCCAGCTAACTCGGGATCCATGTTTAGCTTCTGCACAGCCCAATAGGCCTAATGTTCATGCTCTACAGGTAGATGATACACCTTCTCGTAAATTAACCGATACGGTGAAGTCCCAATTGGCATCTTGTACGCAGTTCGATATGCCCACAACTCATTATCTAATTCGCATGCCCAATCCCTACATTGAGCATTCACTATTTTCTGCAAAATTTGCTTGATTTCCTGGTTTGACACTTCTACCTGCCCGCTAGTTTGGGGATGATATGCTTTAGCCACTTTATGTCACACCCCAAATTTAGCCAACAATTTTTGGAACAAGGCATTAACAAAGTGTGAACCTCCATCACTGAAAATATCTCGTGGAGTTCCAAATCTGGTAAAAATCTGCTTTTTCACAAATTTAGCCACCACCTTGTTATCATTCTTGGGACAAGCTGCTGCCTCAACCCATTTAGACACATAATCCACGGCTACCAGAATGTATTGATTACCAAATGATGGTGGGAAAGGCCCCATAAAATCTATCCCCCAAACATCAAATGCCTCAACTTTCAAGATGTTATGCAATGACATCTCATGTTTCCTGTTGATTTTCCCCGTTCTTTGACATTGATCACAGGCCTTGATATAAGTTGCAGCATCCTTGAATAATGTTGGCCAAAAAAAAGCCAGATTGGAGCACTTTGTGAGCAGTACGCTCTCCTACATGATGACCGCCATACAGTGATGAATGACAACTTCCCAACACCTCACCTATCTGACTCTCTGGAATACACTGCCTCATTATTTGATCTGGTCCTTGCTTGAATAAATACGGCTCATCCCACATATAGTACCGGGACTCATGCTTCAGCTTCTTTCTTTGTTGAGCAGTTGTCTCTAGTGGGTATACTCCACTTACTATCAAGTTTATTATATCTGCATACCATGGGAGTTCTACCACGTTCAATGCCAAGAGTTGTTCATTAGGGAACTCTTCTCGGATGCTCTCACCCTCCTTCAAATATGACCGGTTCTCTAGTCATGAAAAGTGATCTGCAACCTGATTTTCACTTCCTTTCCTGTCTCGGATCTCCAAGTCAAGCTCTTGTAGCAATAATATCCACCTGATTAACCTGGGCTTTGCATCTTTCTTGCCAAATAAGTATCGAATTGCAGCATGATCTATGTGCACCACCACTTTTGACCCAACCAGATAGGATATAAACTTGTCAAATGCATAAACAAGTGCCAACATCTCCTTCTTGGTGACTGTGTAGTTCACTTGAGTGGTATCTAGTGTTTTGCTTGCATAGTAGATGGAATGAAAAATCCTTTTCCTTCGCTGCCCCAATACCGCCCCCACAACAACATCACTAGCATCACACATCAGCTCGAAAAGGTGTTCCCAGTCAGGAGAAATGAGAATAGGAGCTTCCACCAACTTCCTCTTCAGCTCCTCAAATGCTTTCGTACACTCATTGTTAAACTCAAACTTCACATCTTTTTCTAACAAGCGACATATTGGTTTGGAAATCTTTGAGAAATACTGAATGAACCTTCTGTAAAAGCCAGCATGTCCTATGAAACTACGGATATCCTTAACTGATACTGGTGGTGGTAGCTTCTCGATCACCTCTACCTTTGCACGATCAACCTCCAAACCTCTGTGCGACACCTTATGGCCAAGAACAATGCCCTCCTTGACTAGAAAGTGGCACTTCTCCCAATTGAGCACCAAGTTTGAGTCTTCACACCTGGCTAAAACCCTGTCTAAATTCTGCAAACACACAGCAAATGAGTTACTAAAAACAGAAAAATCATCCATAAATACCTCAACATATTCTTCCACCATATCATGAAATATTTCCATCATGCATCGCTGGAAGGTGGCTGGTGCATTGTATAAACTAAAGGGCATCCGCTTGAAAGCATATGTCCCATAGGGGCATGTTAATGTGGTCTTCTCCTAATCTTCCAGGGCTATAACTATTTGATTATAGCCAGAATAACTATCCAAAAAGAAATAATACTCCTTCCCTGCCAGTCCATCCAATATTTGATCGATGAATGGTATGGGATAGTGATCTTTACGAGTGGCCTCATTTAGTTTCCTATAATCCATGCAAATCCTCCAAACCGTGACTGTTCATGTTGGAATTAACTCATTCTTCTCATTAGTGACAATTGTCATTCCCCCTTTCTTTGGGACACATTGAACCGGGCTGACCCACTCGCTGTCTGAGATCGGATACACCACTCTTGCATCTAGCCACTTAATCACTTCTTTCCTGACTACATCTTTTATCACCGGGTTCGGCCTCCATTGATGTTGTATAGTTGGCTTAGATCCCTCCTCCAACAATATCTTGTGCTTGCAGAAAGCTGGACTGATTCTCCTGATGTCTGACATCTACCATCCCATAGCTCTCTTCTGCCTTCTCAGGACCACTAACGCATCTTCCACCTGTGAATCAGTCAGTTTTGCTGAAATAATGACCGGCAATGTGTCATTTTCTCCCAAGAATACATATTTCAGGTGTGGAGGCAATGCTTTTAGTTCCAATTTGGGTGCCTCTTCTATTGATGGCTTTGGTGATGGTTTTAAGGATCGCTACAAAGGCTCAAACTCCTTCTTTCGGACGAACATTTTTTCCTCATTCAGAGTTTGCACCATTTCATTTGTTGCACCATCCCCTAACTAACCATGTTCCACCAATGCTCTCTCCAAGGGGTCCTTTAGGCCACTAAGCTGAAGTACTGACTCTTGGTCAACAATAATGATGGTTGATAACTCTTCATAGATGGCAGGTAGCTTCATAGCCTTGTAGACGTGAAATACTTCTACCTTATCATGAGCTCTCATGGTTAGCTACCCAGCAGCTACATCGATCAAAGCTCACCCAGTTGCCAAAAAGGGACGTCCCAAAATAAATGGGACTTCCGAATCTGGCTCAAACTCAAGAATTATGAAATCCACAGGGAAAATAAGGGAGCCCACTTGCACTAGCACATCCTCCACAATTCCATCTGGCCTTGCCAATGAACGATCGACTAGCTGCAAAATTACTATAGTGGGTTTCGGACTACCCAACTCCAACTTCTTAAATACAGATGTAGGCATTAAGTTGATACTCGCTCAAAAATCAAACAAACCACGAGCTCGAATTGACTGCCCAATAGTAATCTGGATAGTAAAACTTTCCGGATCTTTGAGCTTTGTAGGAAATCTATTTTGTATTCGAGAGGTGCGCTCTTCAGTAAGTGCAACTGTAGCGTATTTTTTCAGTCTGCTCTTGTTTTCCACAATATCCTTTATGTACTTTGCATACTTCGGTACTCCTTTCAAAACATCTACCAAGGGAAGATTAATGTACACCTGCTTCAACACTTCCATAAAGTTCTTGAAGCATGCTTCCTCCTTATGCTTTCTCAATCTTTGTGGAAACGGGGGCGGTGGTCTTTCATTCTCTATTGCCTTTTCACTCCCTCTCACATTCTCATTCTCTTCAGCCTACTCTGTTGCTTCAGCTTGCTGTGGTGGCTTTTCGGGTTCCAACTCCCTCAGTTGCTGTCCACTTTTAGTTGTAACTGCATTCACCTTCTTGGGATTTGTGTCTGTATCACTTGGCAATCCACCCCGAGGTCTAGTATTGTGTGCTCCAGCTAACTATCCCAACTAAAACTCCAAAGCCTTTGTGGCTAACTACTAGTTTTTCATGTTAGCTGTCAATTTTACTTTATCAGCCTGCATCTGAGCTTGGTTAGCTATATTGGTCTTCAGCATGTCTTCGATGTTACTAGACTGAGGAGGTGCATTATTCCCTCTGAATTGAGGCTGAAAATTCTGATGACCCCCTTGGTTCCTGTGCAAGCCCTGATTTGAACTTTGCCCCTAATGACTATTACTACCCCAGGAAAAATTCAGATGGTTCCTCCAATTCGGGTTATAATTGTTGCCATACTACTGATTTTTGCCCCTTTGCGCATTGCAACAAAATAAACTGAATCTGGATTGGCACCACATACATAAGTTGAGTGCTCACTGCTTCCACAAACTTCACACCGTACCTGCTGGACTGCATTAACCGGAGCTTGTGATTGACCCAAGCTCATGCTACTAGAATGAGTGTTGATCTGATTCTGCAATACGACTATTTGTGCAGCAATAGCTGTGAGTCCATCTACCTCCAAGACCCCAGCCGCTTTCTTCACCACCCCTCGGGTTATGTCAGCATTCCATTCAGGATTACTTTGTGAAATACGGTTCAATAAGGTATACATCTCTTCATATGTCTTTTCCAGCGCTTTTCCCCCAGCTGCAGAATCTAACAAAATTTTTGTATGAGGTTCCAAGCCTTCAATAAAAAGTATGCACCAACACATCATTTGACTAATGATGGTGAGGACAATCTTCAACATCAACTTGAACATCTCCCAGGCCTGATACAAGTTCTCACCGTCTCTTTGCTTGAAGCTTAGAATCTGACTTCTAAGCCTGGCTGTCTTCCCTGACGGAAAAAATCTAATTAAAAACTTCTTCGCCAGATCATCCCATGTGGTAATAGAATTAGGCGGTTCAACCTTTAACCACCTCTTAGCTTCCTCCAACAATGAAAATGGAAATAGTGTAAGCCTCACATAATCTAATGATACTCCAGCGGGTATGTAAGTGTCACTGATCTCCAAAAAATTTTGGAGATACTACTGTGGGTCTTCATGAGGGAGACCAGTGAATTGTCAGCTGGTGTGCAATAACTGTACCATGTTCTATTTTAGCTCAAATCTACCTCCTGGATCCGGCCTGCAGATGCTAGATGTCACATTATTTGCGTGTGGGATTGCCACCTCACGTACCGGTCTTGCAGCCATCACTTCAGGCACTAACTCTGCCTGTCCAACTAGTGCATATTATTATTGTTCAAGAATTTCCCTCCGTAACAACTACAACTTCCTTTCAAGAGCTTCCCTCTACTGTAAATGAAACTGTCTCTCCGGCTCCAAAAATGGATCCACCAATTCCTTATCTCTTGCCAGCGTTCAGAAAAGACTTAGTACCTGCATGAATAACCGCTAAGATCAAGTTGTCAATACTTGTATAGAACTTGTAAACTAACACTAAAAAATTTAATTCACTAATTACACCAGTCCCCGGCAATGCGCCAAAAACTTGTTCACTCCTTAATGCACGCAAGTGCACGTGGTCGTACAAGTAATATAGTGGCTTTTTTTCAACCCAGGTATCGAACCCGCAAGGACTGTAGCGTGGCAGTAAATCTCTTACTGAAGTAGTTACAACTTCTTTATACGTGTATATGGAGAACAGCGAATGAGAATTTGTTAAAGATTAATAGTTAATGTACGCTAATTAAAATGAAAAAAATTGATTTAAACAATACCACGAGCAATCTAAGGTTAAGGCGACACATGCAGGTATGTATAATGTATATTATACATTTCAGCTAACCCTTCTCTTTGGTTGATGGTCGGGGATGGATAACCTATGGCTCGGGTCGTTCGAACCTCTAGCCAACTATATAATTATGAGCCTTACACAACCCATTTCTATGATGCAGGAGCTCATCTTCTAACGAATCACAATAGTTTCCCTAGATAATCGAATATGATGTTACAGGTATATGTCTATCCTGCACGCGAATCATACCTTTAATTCACAACAAAGACAAGAACATATTCCCCTATTCTACGTCTATCCTAATAATTTTCCTCTCATAAACAAAATTAGGATTCTAATTTGTACATTAATGATGGCCAAACATTAATGCAATGAAAAGCAAGAATAACAAAACAACCTTTCTTAAGAGAAGAGAATTAAGCTGAATTAATAATAAATTACATAATTCTGCAATTTGCCTCAACCTCAGAAGGAGGTAATTTAGCCACTCATTTGTTGATTAAACATCTTCAAACAAGTAGTAATCATACAAACAATATAAATTTATAAGAAAAGAGAAGAGAAATAACCCTAGGATTTTCTTCAGCTCAACTGCCTGCCTCCCATGTTCGTGCATAAATTGTCAGATAACCAAAATAAAAGCCTAAGTGTTCTATTTATGCAAGTGGAAAATTTCCCAAAATAAACTGGAAACGTGGCACGGAGGCTATCGCTGAGCTCAAGCTCCGTGCCACGGAGCCATCTCGATGCCTCACTGGAATCCAAGTACAACAATAATTCCCTCAACTTAGCACGGAGGCCATTGCAGAGGTTAGGTTTCATGCCATGGAGCCATCGCGCTCCTTCACTATTTTGTTCCTTCAAATTTTTCATATTTTAGTCTTCCCCCCATGTAATGTGGCACGTTGTTCGATGCGGACTATCCTTAGCATGACACGGTAGGGGAACTTTCAATTCTCTCTTAACTCCCTCCAGATACTAGCCTATTATCCCTCAAAGTTTGGCTTGCTCCTCCAGTTTGTGCCACTTTCTTCTCCACCTACAATTAGTAACCACACAATTATTAATCCGGAAAAAAAAGAAAAAAGAACCTTAATTAACTCTAACATGCGCGGCTACATCAATATTCTCCCTATTCAGACTCACAACGGGTTGAAAATATAGAGTTTAGTCATATAAATACTCCCAATATCACTCACCAGCCTCAAACCATCCGATGGGAGATCTACACCTTCCCCCTAAAGAGGTTCGAACGGTGCCCTATGGATACTTGAGTGATAACTGTTATTATAGGCAAACTTAATCAAGGGTAAATGGTCGTCCCAACTTCCTTTGAAATCCATAACACATGCCCTCAACATATCCTCGAGGCTTTGAATCGTTCGCTCTGCCTGGCCATCTATTTGTGGATGGAAGGCTGTATTGAGCTTAACTTGCGTCCCAAGTCCTTTTTGAAAAGAACGCTAGAATTGAGATCTGAAATAATAGACAAGGGCACTCCATGAAGTCGAACCAACTCCCGAATATACAACTTAGCATAATCATCCGCTGAATCTGTGGCCTTGATTGGTAGGAAGTGTGCCGCCTTAGTTAACCTAACTACCACCACCCAAATGAAGTCATAGTGTCGGCGAGTAAGAGGAAGGCCTGTAATGAAATCCTTATTTATTTCCTCCCACTTCCAAGTGGGGATGCTGATTTCCTGAAGTACACCTCCCGACCTTTGATGCTCAACTTTCACTTGCTGACAGTTTGGACACTTGGCTAAAAACTCCGCAATATCCTTCTTCATACCATACCACCAATAGATTTCCCGCAATTCCGAATACATCTTGGTGGATCCTAGATGAATGGAAAATCTAGTACCATGTGCCTTATGCAATATCCGGAATCTCAAATTATCAACGTCCGGAACACATAGTCAACCCTGGTATCATAGCACACCATCTCCCCCTTGGGAGAACACCTCCACCTTTTGACTCCGCACTGCTTCATTCAGCTTTCCCAATGTCAGATTCTCATCTTTCTTAGATTTGACATAGATCACTAAGGACGATTCTGACCCATTCTACACAATAATGCCGCCATCAGTCGAGTTGATAAATCTAACTCCCAGTCTTGCAAGTCGGTGCACATCCTTAACCAACTCCTTTTTTCCCTCATTCACGTGGGATACACTCTCCATAGAGAGTCTACTTGGTGTGTCCACAACCACATTTACCTTGTCGGGGTGGTAGAGGACACTCATGTCATAGTCCTTAAGTAACTCCAACAACCACCTTTGCTGAAGATTTAGTTCTTTCTGTGAGAACACATATTGCAAGCTCTTTTGATTCGTATATACATCAACGTGGACCCCAAACAAGTAATGCCACCATATCTTTAATGCAAACACCACCGCAGCCAACTCGAGGTCATGGGTTGGGTAATTCTTTACATGAACTTTCAGCTCTCTCAAGGCATATGCTATTACCTTCCCACGCTGCATCAACACACATCCCAGTCCGACTCTCAAACTATCACAATATGCAACAAAGCCTTCAATACCCTCGGGCAACGTCAACACTGGTGCTGAAGTGAGTCGGGTCTTCAACTCTTGGAAGCTTTTCTCACAAGCTTTTGACCATTGGAACTTTACCTTTTTATGAGTCAACTTAGTCAAAGGTTCCGCAATAGATGAGAAACCCTCAACAAACCTCAGGTAGTAGCCAGCTAGACCCAAGAAATTCTGAATTTCTGAAGGATTCACCAGTCTACGCCAATTCTTCACCGCCTCAATTTTCTAGGAATCTGCCCTTACGCCTTCTCTTGATATCACATGAACCAGAAATGGCAGCGAGTCTAGCCAAAATTCGCATTTGTTGAAATTTGCATATAGCTGACGATCCTTGTGGGTCTGAAGTACTACCCTCAGGTGAGCGGCATGTTCCTCCTCGCTCCATGAGTATATCAAGATGTCATCAATGAATACAATCACGAACATGTCCAAATATGCATTGAACACCCTGTTCATTAAATCCATAAAAGATGCAGCAGCATTGGTTCCCAAAGACATAACAACAAATTTGTAGTGACCATACCGAGTCCTGAAAGCAGTCTTTGGGATGTCACTCTCCCGAACCCTGAGCTGGTGATACCCGGACTTGAGATCAATCTTGGAGAAGCACTTGGCACCCTGAAGTTGGTCAAACAAATCATCGATCCTGCATAAGGGGTACCTGTTCTTGACGGTAACCTTTTTCAACTGTCGATAGTCAATACACATGCGAAGGGAACCGTCCTTCTTTCGAACAAAGAGAACTGGTGCACCCCACGGAGACTAGCTCTGTCTAATGAAACCCTTATCCAACAGGTACTATAACTGATCCTTCAATTCTTCTAGTTTTGCTAGGGCCATCCTGTAGGGAGGAATAGAGATAGGCTACGTATCGGGTAATATATCGGTACCGAAATCAATTTCAATCTCTATAGGAACACCTGGCAAATAATCAGGAAACACCTCTGGATATGCGCACACTACTAGAACTGATTGAATAACCGGGGTCTCGGACTCCACATCCTTAACCCTAACTAGGTGGTACATGCAACCTTTAAAAATCATCTTCTAGGACCTAAGGTAGGAAAATAAGCCGACCTGTTGGTACCGCCGAACTACCCTTCCACTTCAACACAGACTCACCCAAAAAATGAAATTCCACTGTACGAGTCCTACCATTAATCGAAGCATAACATGCAAACAACCAATCCATGCCAAGAATAATGTCAAAGTTAGTCATGGATAGCTCTACAAGGTCTGCGGAGGCAACCTTATGCAACATAGTGATCGGGCTTTCTCTATATACTCGTCTAGCTATGACTGAATCACTAATAGAGGTCGAAACTGAAAACGGTTCTGACAAGGTCTCGGGACTAACTCCAAGGTTGCTAGCAATGTAAGAAGTCACAAAATACAACGTATCTCCCGGATCTAGCAAGGCGTAAACGTCAATATGAAAGACGCGCACATACCCATAACCACGTTCAGCGAAGTCTCCTGCTCTTGGCGCTAGGCAAGGGCATAGAATTGGTTTTGGTGTTGTCTGCCACCTCCACTAGTCGATGCTCCCTACGGAGCGGAATGGGCTGGAGCTTCTACTATCCTGGTTGCCCGTGCACGACCCCTATCATCACCCTATCTAGCATATGGGCATGATCAGTGCATGTGCCAAGATCAACCATACCCATAGCAATCGTCTAAATGGAACAAACACTCCTCGGCATGACTGTTGCCGCACTTCTCGCAGGTAGGAGTGGTATACTGTAACTGGGTGCCACTCTTATCCCTCGACCCTGAAGCCCTGCTCTTCCCATCACCCTTGGGCCTAGATAGAACACTAGCTGATGACGGTGCTGGGGCTAGTGATCTCTGTTGAAACTGTGGACTGTAGCCACCACCGGACCTCTGATGTGAAAACCCAGGACTGTCCGTTCGAGCCCTCTTTGCCTCCTCCCTCGCATGAGCTGCTTCCATCTGTTGAGCGTATAACACTATGCGAGGAAAGTCCATATCCAGGTTGTTACACCCCTTAAGTTCTTGACACTTAGTTGGCCTATTTGCATGTTGGTTAAGAGTTTTAGAATGCCATATGTGCGAGAAAAGGGCCCGAGGAGAGACCGGACAAGCGCCAAGTCGGAGCGTCGCAAGGCAAATGCGACTTATATATCGCATTCGACAAATGCGACTTATAAATCGCATTCGACAAATGCGACTCAAAGGCCCTAAGTATATAAGTCTCCCACTTCATTTAAAATCATTTTCTCTTCATATAATTTCTAGTAAACAAACCAAAACAGAGGGGAACAAAGGGTTTGATTAAATTTCCTTCCGTTTACGCCGTCAAACGCAGTCCAAACTCGAATTAACTTCGGGTACCGAAGTATAAAGCTATCGGGAGCATTCCTGCAGAGTTAGTTTCGCGAAATTCGGTTGGCGAATCATCGTCACACCTAGATAAGGTAAGTGTAATTGCTACAAATTAGTGTTAATATACTCCCAGCATTAAAGTGAGTATTCCTCCCTTCTAGACCCCCGAGAAATAGCAAGTTTTCGGCCATTCTTCAATAAGTCGTAGAATAGGCAGTATGTATAGCCATAATATGGTTTCTTTCCAAAATTATAGTAGAATTAATTCTATTCTTTCGTGAATATGAATATAGTTGGGATAAATAGCTAAATCCAACCCGAGCTACACCAGTTAATCAGAAAGTCTGTAGTTGAGGTATGTAAAGCCAGTTTCTTTCGGCAAGCTAGTAGTTCCAGTAAAGCAAAATAGTACAAATTCCAGTAGAATGTTTCAGAAGCCGTATATTATATTTAGTATGAGTTCAGTAAGCATGTTAGAATTATTATACAGTATTAAGCATGAAACTCAGTAAAACAGTATAATTCCCAGCAAAATATTCCAGAAATATTATTTCAGACTCGATATATCTCAATATTAGATTCAGTATATTTCAGTATCAAATTTAGCATATTTCAGTATCAGATTTAGTATATTTCAGTATGAAATTCAGAACAGAATATCAAAATATAAATATTATTATCAGATCCAGTATATATATATTACATGTGGTTATTGCTATCTATGGAGACATGATTGTTTTATGTTGGGAACCCTTAGAGCTTCCTTGACCGCCCCAGGGTTAATAGCTGTGTCGACTCGCCCGCCAGAGGGTGAGGATATCTCGCTCTACGGAGTGGCATGTCATTCGCCAGCGGGCGAAGATGGGATGCAGATTCCCCATAGTAGGCTGATCAGCACTATACAACACCCCCTGTCGAGCGCTTGCGCTCGGGGTGCAGATTACAGTTTTCAGATTACAGATTTCAGATTTCAGATTTCAGGAGTCCTCCGGACACAAATATAACTATAGTCAGGGGCCCAGCGAGTTGCATACCCAATGGGCCGGTTGGATGCTCATAGTTACTAGGTGGAGTGTATTACCTGGGTAGGGGTATATAGATTGTGTGCTAGTTGGTACCTTACGGCTTATGGGGGCTGGTAAGGTTCTTGTATGCTTTGTTGTGCTAGTTATTAATAGATAGAAAGTAGACCGCCATGTTATCCGGTATGACTCTTAATCTCTTTAGTAAAGTTACGCTCTTTTCAGACAGTCTCAGCCCGTCACCTATTACTTCAGTACCTATCAGTATTATTATTTGCTTTAAGTTATTTTAAATTATTTCTTTGCATACTCAGTACTAGTGGTACTGACGCCCATTTCGGGGCGCTGCATTACTTGCCTGCAGGTACTCATAGATGAGGAGCATATCCCTCGTAGTTCTAGCCAGCGTACAGAGTCTTCAGCTCCTATCATCCGGAGCTTGACAGCTAAACGTTTACTTCCCTTTTTTTTGTATAGTATGGGTTGGCCGGGGCCCTTTCCTGACCATCTTATTATTCTTAGAGGATTGCAGATTGTATATTCCCTGTGGTTAGTTGTACCGGTCGTGTGGGGCCTTGATCAGTTGTCAGTTGGTGACCTTGTCGGTCACAAAATAGTTTAGCACTTTCTTCTACTATTCAATGATAACAAGTCAGCATGGTGGCCTTGTCGTCCCGCATAGGTTCCTTTATGTTCAGTTGTACTGGGTAGTTATTATATTCCTACAGGTGGCTATAGGCCTTGTCAGCCAGAGGCTATATTTACAGCCGTTATATAGCCCGTTGTTTTCATAAATCCAGAATTAGAGCCAGCCTGGCACCAGAAGTTCTTAGGCTTAGTAGTCCAGTAGTCCAGGTCCTAGTAGGGCACCAGGTGCCAGTCATGCCTTCCAAGGCGAGGCATGACAAATTTGGTATTAGAGTAGGTCGTATCCCAGGGAGTCTGCAAGCCGTGCTAAGTAGATTCTTGTCTATGGATGTGTTGTTCACCACATACCATAGGTAGGAGGCCACAAGGCATGATAGGGTGGTTACTCTTCCTTCATATTCAGTTGTTTCATAGAGCGGTACGGTGTAGGTTTGAGTCTCTAAATCTTATTATACTGTTTACATACAGATAAAATGTCAGTTCAGCAACATCCTATCACAGGCAGAAAATTAGACATAGCAGCAGGAGAGGGCACCAGTAGGATGCCCCAGCCTCATTTTGAATCAGCCCGATCTGAGGGTGATACAGAAGCATCGTCCCGACCTTCTCAGCAGTCTCGACCACATCAGGAGCCCCTCGAGATGACACCACCTCGGGCAGTTCCTATACCTACACCATCTGACTAGGAGGTCAGGAGTGCCATAGTTATGTTAGTGCAAATGATGGCCACTCAGCACCAATCAATTCCACCTACAGCTGCAGAGTTATCAGGTAGGCCTGGTAGTTAGAGGGTCCGAGAATTCCTGGCACTAGGTCCCCCTCAGTTCACAGGGTAGGATCGGACAGAGGACCCCCAGGACTTCCTCGATCAGATGTAGAGGATTTTTTAGGTAATGCATGCTACATCTACAGAGTCGGTTGAATTGGCGGTATTCCGTCTGCGCGATATTGCTGTGTTGTGGTATCAGAGTTGGGAAAGGTCTCGAGGGAGAGATGATCCCCCTCCGACCTGGTCCATCTTTTCAGAGGCTTTCCTGGACCGTTACCTACCACGAGAGATCCGACAAGCCCTGATGGACCAATTTTTACACCTGGAGCAGGGGGCGATGAATGTTCGAGAATACGCCCTGTAGTTCAATTCTTTGGCCCGCTATGCCCTGCTCTTTGTAGACACCATGCCATCCAGAGTCCAAAGATTTTTTATGGGGCTGAACCTAAAGTATATTGAGGCCTGTATGATAGCAACTTTGCGGGAAGATATGGATATTGCTCGAGTGCAGGCTTTTTCTCAGACTATTGAGGGCCTCAAACAGCGGCAACAGGATATTAGACAAACAATTCAGGAACAGCACCGCAGGGACAGGTCAGATGAGTACGGGGGGTGATTCAGAGAGGGCCTAGGCCACGGTTGTCAGATAGGTCACCTAGACCCCCGCCTCCATCACAGCAGCAGAGGGGTAGATTCAATCACCGAGGACAGTCAGAGTTTGGCAGAAGTTCTCAAACAGTAGATTCACCCCAGCAGAGGAGGGCAGAACAAAGTAGGTATACACCACCACTTTGCCCTATTTGCAGCCGACGCCACTCTGGAGCTTGCAGATATGACTCCACAGGGTGTTATATATGCGGATAGGAGGGTCATGTGATGAGAGTTTGTCCAGCTAGGGGTCAGGGTGATCGGGATAGACAGGACAGGGCAACAGTAGGGTCGCGTGCTCCAATAGCCTCGGCAGGGCGTGGGCCCTCAATTTCAGCAGGCAGAGGTCGAGGCAGATTAGGGGCCTTTAGTTCAAGTGCGAGCCCAAGCCATACCTATGCATTACAAGGGAGACAAGATTCAGAGGCGTCTTTAGATGTTGTGACAGGTGTGATGACTATTTTCTCTCACCCTTCTTATGTATTAATCGATCCGGGATCTACCTTGTTTTGTGTTACCCCATTAGTGGCTTGAAAGTTCAATATTATACCAGAATTGCTTCAGCAACCTTTTTCAGTATCTACACCCGTCGGTGACTCTATTATAGCTAGAAGGGTTTATCGAGGGCGTACAGTAGAGGTTGCTAACTGTTAGACCACAACAGATTTGGTAGAGTTAGAAATGGTTGATTTTGCCGCTATTATGGGTATGGATTTGTTAGCTCCATGCTATGCCAATGTAGAATGCTGTACCAAGACGGTCCAATTCCAATTTCTAGGGGAGGCAGTACAAGAGTGTAAGGGCAATACAACTATGCCAAAAGGTAGGTTTATTTCCTATCTTCGGGCGAGAAAGTTGATAGCCAAGGGGTGCATTTACCACATTGTCAGAGTTCAGGATGTTCGGGTAGAGCCTCCGACTCTCTAGTATGTTCCAGTGATGAATGAATTCCCCGATGTATTTCTAGATGAGTTAGCTGGTATTCCCCCAAAAAGGGAAATAGACTTTGCAATTGATTTATTACCAGGCACCCAGCCCTTATCAATTCCCCCTTATTGCATGGCTCTGACTGAACACAGAGAACTAAAGGAGCAGTTGAAAGATTTATTAGATAAGGGCTTTATTAGGCCGAGTACTTCACCTTGGGGTGTGCCAGTTCTATTTGTGAGAAATAAGGACGGCTCCCTCCGTATGTATATAGACTATCGGCAGCTGAATAAAGTCACGATCAAGAATAAGTATCCGCTTCCAAGGACAGATGATTTGTTTGATCAATTACAGGGAGCTAGATATTTCACCAAAATGGACTTGAGGTTCGGATATCATCAGGTTCGGGTTAGTGAAGGGACATTCCAAAGACTGCCTTCAGAACCAGATACGACCATTTTTAATTCTTAGTCATGTCCTTTGGGCTGACGAATGCTCCAACTGTGTTTATGGACCTGATGAACGGTATTTTCAGACCATGCCTGGACTTGTTCGTGATAGCATTTATTGACGATATTCTGGTCTATTCTCGCTAAGAGGAAGACCACCAGGATCATTTGTGGACAGTGCTCCAGATTCTTAGACACCGTCAACCGTATGCCAGGTTCTCTAAATGTGAATTTTGGCTGAATTCAGTAGCCTTTTTGGGTCATATCGTGTCGGATGCTGGTATACAAGTAGATACACAGAAGATAGAAGAAGTAAAAGCATGGCCCAGACCTACCAGTCCGACCAAGGTACGCAGTTTCCTAGGGTTAGCAGGGTACTACAGAAGGTTTGTTGAAGGATTTTCCACCTTAGCAGCACCTCTGACTAAACTGACACAAAAGGCAGCAAAATTTCAGTGGACTGAGGCATGTGAGCGGAGCTTCCAGGAATTGAAAGACAGGTTAACATCAGCTGTAGTGTTAGAA
Organism: Datura wrightii; assembly: GCA_035772735.1. Lineage (NCBI taxonomy): Eukaryota > Viridiplantae > Streptophyta > Magnoliopsida > Solanales > Solanaceae > Datura > Datura wrightii. Next base: position 134,677,229 of record JASDFA010000016.1, read on the forward strand.
TTGCCAGAAGGTACAGAAGGTTATGCAGTTTATTGTGATGCTTTGGGTGTTGGGTTCGGATGTGTGTTGATGTAGCATGGTAAAGTAATTGCTTATGCTTCCAAATAGCTGAGGAAACATGAAAAGAACTATCCTACCCATGACCTGGAATTGGCCGCAGTGATTCACGCCTTAACGATATGGAGACATTACTTGTATGGCATCCTCGTGGATATTTTCACCGATCATAAGAGCCTACAGTATATATTCACCCAGAAAGAGTTGAATTTGCAGCAGCGTTGCTGGTTAGAGCTGTTGAAAGACTATGATGTTAATATTTTGTATCACCCAGGGAGAGCTACTGTGGTGGCAGATGCCCTAGCCATAATTCTATGGGAAATATGGCACACTTAAAGCTTGAGTAGTTGGAATTAGCCCAGGAATCGCATCAGTTGGCCAATTTAGTGGTTTGTGTAGTAGAAATAGAGGACATCAGAGCAGTAATCTAGAACACTATAGTGTCGTCTTAGTCGTGGAAGTAAAGAAACGGCAGTTTGAAGATCCTACCCTGGTTCAGCTTTGAAACAGAGTTAAGCAAGGAGAGGTGACGGATTTTTCGACAACCGAAGATGGGGTATTGCGATATAAAGATCGTCTTTGTGTTCCATACGTTGCAGGGCTTCGCCAGTAGATTATGGGCGAGGTACATTATGCCCGTTACTCTCTCCACCCAGGTTCGACGAAAATGTACCACGATATAAAATAAATCTACTGGTGGCCAGGAATGAAGAAGGGGGTAGCAAAAGTTGTAGCTCAGTGTCCCAACTGCCAGTAGGTAAAAGTTGAACATCAGAAACCAGGTGGACTGACTCAAGATATAGTTGTGCCTTAATGGAAATGGGAAGTAAATATGGATTTTGTAGTAGGATTACCCCGCACCAGGAGTAGATATAAGTCGATGTGGGTGATTGTTGACAGACTGACAAGATCAGTTCATTTTCTGCCCGTAAGGGCTACCTTTTCCATCGAGGATTATGCTAAGTTGTATATTAGAGAAATAGTCAGGTTGCATGGTGTTCCAGTGTCCATTATATCCGACAGAGGGGCGTAGTTTACCGCTAAATTCTGGCAATCATTTCAGAGAGGCTTGGGGACGCAGGTTAACCTGAGCACATCTTTTCATCCTCAGATAGATGGGAAGGCAGACGCACCATTCAAATGCTCGAGGATATGTTGCGAGCATGTGTGTTAGATTTCGGAGGTAGCTGGGATGACCATTTACCACTCATTGAGTTTGCCTATAATAACAGTTACCATTCAGCTATTCATATGGCGCCTTATGAGGCATTATATGGGTGAAAGTGCAGATCTCCAATTGGTTTGTTTGAGGTAGGAGAATCAGCATTGATTGGGCCAGATATCATTCATCAGTCAGAGGAAAATGTAAAGCTTATCAGAAAATGTTTACTGACTACTCAGAGCCACTAGAAATATTATGCTGACATGCGGCGTAGAAACTTGGAATTTAATGTGGGTGATTGGGTGTTTCTGAAAGTTTCGCCGATGAAGGGTGTAATGAGATTTGGCAAGAAAGGCAAGCTCAGCCCGAGGTTTGTTGGGCCTTATCAGATTCGTCGAAGAATAGGCTGAGTAGCATATGAGTTAGACTTACCTCCAGAGTTAGAATCTGTCCATCCAGTTTTCCATGTATCAATGCTGAGAAAGTGCATAGGAGATCCCTCCAGAATTGTCCCAGTCCAAGATGTTCAAATTATAGATGAGTTGGCGTATGAAGAAGTTCCAGTAGCCATACTAGACCGACAGATCCGCAGATTAAGAACTAAAAATGTTGCTTCTGTCAAAGTATTATGGCATAACAGGAATGAGAGGAAATGACTTGGGAAGCAGAAGAAGATATGAAAGCCAGATACCCTCAGTTATTTCAGACTTAGTCAGAGATATGTTGATACTGTTGTTTTATGAGTTGCTTTATATTCATGTGTATGAGTGAGATGTTGACTTCAGTTTATAATGTAATGGATGCTATAGTATTATATGGAGCACCTATATTGGACTTTTCTGCATTTCAGGATTTTTGAGATAGTCCATATTACAGGGGAAACTCTACCGAAATTTTTCCAGAAAAGGTAGAGCAAGTTAAAATTTCTATAAACAGAAGTTAACATTCGATGACGAATGTTCTTAAGGGGGGAAAGATGTTACACCCCATAAGTTCTTGACACTTAGTTGGCCTATTCGCATGTTAGTTAAGAGTTTTAGAATGCCATACGTGCGAGAAAAGGGCCCGGGGAGAGACCGGACAAGCGCCAAGTAGGAGTGTCGCAAGGCAAATGCGACTTATAAATCGCATTCGACAAATGCGACTTAAAGGCCCAAGTATATAAGGCTCCCACTTCATTTTAAATCATTTTCCCTTCATATAAATTCCAGTAAACGAATTGAAACAGAGGGGAATGAAGGGTTTGCTTAAATTTCCTTCCCTTTACACCGTCAAACGCAATCCAAACTCGAATTAACTTCGGGTGCGAAGTATAAAGCTGTCGGGAGCGTTCCTGCGGAGTTAGTTTCGCGAAATTCGACTGGCGAATCATCGTCACGCTGAGCTAAGGTAAGTGGAATTGCTCCAAACTAGTGTTAATATACTTCTAGCATTAAAGTGAGTATTTCTCCCTTCTAGACCCCCGAGAAATAGCGAGTTTTTGGCCGTTCTTCGATAAGTCGAAGAATAGGCAGTAGGTATAGCCATAATATGGTTTCTTTCCAAACTAATAGTAGATTAATTCTATTTTTACATGAATATGAATAGAGTTGGGAGAAATAGCTAAATACTACCGAGCTACGCTAGTTAATCAGAAAGTCAGCAGTTGAGGTATGTAAAGCCAGTTTCTTTCAGCAAGCTAGTAGTTCCAGTACAACAAAATAGTACAAATTCTAGTAGAATGTTTAAGAATCCATATATTATATTCAGTATGATTTCAGTAAGCATGTTAGAATTATTATACAGTGTTCAGCATGAAACTCAGTAAAAAAGTATAATTCCCAATAGAATATTCTCGAAATATTATTTCAGACTCAGTATATCTCAGTATTAGATTCAGTATATTTCAGTATCAGATTCGGCATATTTCAGTATCAAATTCAATATATTTCAGTATGAAATTCAAAAATAGAATACCAAAATATTAATATTATTATCAAATTCAGTATATATATATTACATGCGGTTATTGCTATCTGTGGAGACATGATTGTTCTGTGTGGGCACCCTTAGAGCTTCCTTGACCGCCCCAGGGTTAACAGCTGTGCCGACTCGCCCACTAGAGGGTGAGGATACGTCGCTCTACGGAGTGGCATACCGTCTCCCAGCGGACAAAGATGGGATGCAGATTACCCATAGTAGGCTGATCAACACTATACCACACCCCCTGTCGAGCGCTTACGCTCGGGGTGCAGATTACAGTTTTCAAATTACAGATTTCAGATTTTAGATTTCAAGAGTTCTCCGGACTTAGATACAACTATAGTTAGGGGCCCAGCGAGCCCAAGTTGCATACCTAGGGGGCTGGCTGGATGCTCATAGTTACTAGGTGGATGGTATGACCTGGGTAGGGTTATATAGATTGTGTGTTGGTTGGTACCTTACGGCTTATAGGGGATGGTAAGGTTCTTGTATGCTATGTTGTGTTAGTTATTTATAGATATAAATTCGACTGCCATGTTATCACGTATGACTCTTACTCTCTTCATTAAAGTTACGCTCTTTTCAATCAGTCTCATCCTGTCTCCTATTACTTCAGTATCTATCAGTATTATTGTTTGCTTTTAGTTATTTTCAATTCTTTCTTTGCATACTCAGTACCAATGGTACTGACACCCCTTTTGGGGCACTGCATTACTTGCCTGCAGGTACTCATAGACGAGGAGCAGATCCCTCGTAGTTCCAGCCAGCATACAGAGTCTTCAGGTCCTATCATCTGGAGCTTGACAGCTAAAGGTTTACTTCCCTTTTTGTTTCTATAGTATAGGTTGGCCGGGGCCCTATCTTGACCATCTTATTAATCTTAGAGGTTTGCAGATTGTATATTCCCTGTGGTTAGTTGTACCAGTCGTGTGGGTCCTTGTTCAATTGTTAGTTGGTGACCTTGTCGGTCACAAAATAGTTTAGCACTTTCTTCTACTTTTCAGTGATAACAAGTCAGCATGGTGGCCTTGTCGTCCCGCATAGGTTCCTTTATGTTCAGTTGTTCTGGGTAGCTGTTATATTCCTACAGGTGGCTATAGGCCTTGTCAGCCGGAGGCTGTATTTACAGCCGTTATATAGCCCGTTGTTTTCATAAATCCAAAATTAGAGCCAGCCTGGCAGCAGAAGTGCTTAGGCTTAGTAGTCCAGCAGTCCAGGTCCTAGTAGGGTACCAGGTGCCAGTCATGCCTCCCAAGGCGGGGCGTGACACTGGTGGAGCATAGCAGTCCTGCAATCTTTGTCTAAATAACCAGCCACAACATGAACGAATTGACTCACTTGTGCACTCTGATCCATCACTAACTCTGGGCGTACTTTGACAAATGACTGAACTTAAGTGAATACTCCAGCATTGTCATCTTTTGCTACTTGAGGTTCACAAACTCAGCTGCTTTCAACTCCCTCATCTCCCAAGGGAAGAACCTGTCGAGAAAGGTCATGTGAAACTCATCCCAGCTGATGGGGCCCGCTTCTGTGGACCTGCTGTCCTTCCATTATTTGTACCAAATATGAGCGACCTCTTTTATCTGATAAGAGGCCAAGTCCACACACTCCCCATTTTTCACCCCTATAACCTAAGTGACCTTGAAAATCCCTTCAATGAACTCGTGTGGATCCTCGTCCACCTTTGATCCCATAAACACAGGAGGGTACATCCTCAAGAAGTCTATAATGCGACCTACCGCTGCATTGCCATTCTGTGGGACCAGCGCAATAGACTGCTGGTTGACCGAGCTGTCAACGCCTGTGCCAACATCTGAATGGCCACTCAAAATTCAGTGTGGGCAGCTTACTCTAGTGCCTGGGGCTCCTGAACAGGTAGGGCTTGCTGATGCCCATGGTTATTTCCACGTCCGTGGCCTTCATCACTTCTATTCCTCCTTTAGATCATTCTCCTAGGAGCCATAATCTGCATTCACGAATCGCAAAAAATAGAAGGATGGAGAGACTTTTCCTCGTGCGACATAGAACATGAAAGAAGGAAACATTTCATAAACATCTAGTAGCCTCTTGTTCATAGGTGTGGCGCGCTTCACACCTATGAAAAAAGACTCTACTAACGCTACCTTCAGACACTCTAGGAAACTTCAAACTTATTGCTCTGATACAAAGTTTGTCACGATCCGATCATACACCCTAATCGTAGACAGGGGACAAGGGACCCCGAGAGAACCCAAGACGACCCATGGAATATGCATACAACTAATATCATTAAAATAAGAGGAATGATAATCATAAAAACATAGAGAAAACATAATTATAGCATAGCATCATGAAATACTGGACATATACATAGCTGAGCACTGCATACATGTCTAAAAGCCTCTAATACATAAGACGGGTTGATAGGACAACATCCCCAACTAACCCGATCAATACTGAAATATAAATAACGTGAAAGTCTTTCAAACGACCCTCGGAACATGCACTCACCGATAAGCTTAAAGCATAAGCTGAGATGGACTAGGGGTGACGATGAGCCTGAGATCCGGACTTGTATCATGAAATAATACAGCATAGGAAATATGCAGTCAGTACATGGAATATACTGAGTATGCAAGGTTGGTAAAACAGACATTTTAGAGTAAATAAGACTAATAAATAACATAAGAGAAGGACATCATGCTCACATCAAAACCATCTAAATAAAACATAAGGCTCAAGACTTTCAAATCATTCACACTCTTTCTCTTTTATAACCGTAAGTAAACTTTATCAAAACATAACTTGAGCCAATAACATAAACATAAAAATGCATAAAACATGCGGAACAATGGGAGGACTCATCATAACTAACACCATCATGGTAGAGCCTTTCATGATGCCCCAGTATCTCGCTCAAGTAGGCAGAGTCGACCTTCGCTTGCCAGGCGAGGGTAGTGCATTAGGAGTGATATCACATTTGAGGGGATCATTATCAATACAATATATCATTAGAAACCCACTTTGGCATGGGGTTATGAAACACCGGCGTAGTCCTTTGAACAGCGGGCTACTCTGTACTAGACAGGGCTCCCAAAAATATGCATATAGGCTCATACGTAAATCAATAACATCATGCATTTAGATTCATTGGATAAAACATAACATTTATCATCATTGATCCCCCTTAAAACATGCTTAGCCAAGAATCGTAGGCCCTTTTCATCGGCCAACATCATAAATTGATAAATCATATAATTCACTTCATAAATCATAAATCATTCTTCAACATGTGGGCATTGCCCAATACTTCTTCATATTCAATTCTTTCAAAATATGCTCATAAACATGGGTAACTTGAATTCATGCTTTTCTATCATCAATAAATTCAAAATATTGCATATTCATCGTAAATCTTAACTTCCATGAACCTTCATCAAATGGGCATCTTAAATTCAAAACGCTTGAAACATGATTTAAAGAAAATAATATAAAACGTGCCCATCATTCATAATTAAATAATTAAAGCTCAATAAAATCATACCCATAAAGAGAAATTACGTTTTCATGCATTTGGGTAAAACCCCATAGAACTTGAATAGGAGGAGTCATGATTTAAATAGAAATTTGGGCATGGGTGAGAAAGAATTTCACCCATTCTAAAACTCTACATACCTGGGAATGGATTGATTTCGGGGTTCTGTGGACGGTAGCCACCGCCGGACCTCTTATGTGAAAACCCACGACTATCTGTTCGAGCCCTCTTTGCCTCCTCCCTCGCATGAGTTGCCTCCATCTGCTGAGCGTACAACACTATGCGAGGAAAGTCCATATCCTGGTGAAGCATAGCAATCCTGCAATCCTTGTCTAAATAACCATCCACAACATGAACAAATCGACTCACCCGCGCACTCTAATCGATCACTAACTCAGCGGCGTACTTTGACAAATGAGTGAACTCAAGTGAATACTCCAGCATTGTCATCTTTCGCTGCTTGAGGTTCACAAACTCAGCTGCTTTGAACTCCCTCATCTCCCAAGGGAAAAACCTGTCGAGAAAGGTCATGTGAAACTCATCCCAACTGATAGGGCCCACTTCTGCTGACCTGCTGTCCTTCAATTGCTTGTACCAAATATGAGCGACCTCTTTTATCTGATAAGAGGCCAAGTCCACACACTCCCCATTTTTCACCCCCATAACCTGAGTGACCTTCAAGATCCCTTCAGTGAACTGGATCCTCGTCCACCATTGATCACATAAACTCAGGAGGGTACATCCTCAAGAAGTCTCTAATCCAAGCTACCGCTGGATTGCCATTCTGGTTGACCTGAGCGGTCAAGGCCTGCGCCAACATCTAAATGGCCGCTCATAACTCAGTGTTGGCAGTTGACTCTGGTGCCTGGGGCTCCTGAACAGGTAGGGCTTGCTGATGCCCATGGTCATTTCCACCTCCGTGGCCTTCATCATTTCTATTCCTTCTTCTGTTCATTCTCCTAATCACGAATCGCACAAATAAGAAGGATGGAGAGACTTTTCCTCGCGCGACATAGAACATGAAAGAAGGGAACATTTCATAAACGTCTAGTAGCCTCTTTGTCATAGGTGTGGTGCGCTTCACACCTATTAAAAAGACTCTACTTAACGCGACCTTCAAACACCCTAGTAAACTTCAAACCTATTGCTATGATACCATGTTTGTCACGACCCGAACATACACCCTGATCGTAGACATGGGACAAGGGACCCCGAGAGAACCCAAGTCGACCCATGGAATATGCATACAACTAATCTCATTCAAATAAGAGGAATGATAATCATAAAAACATAGATAAAATGTAATCATAGCATAGCATCAGGAAATACTGGACATATACATAGTTGAGCACTACATACTTGTTTGAAAGCCTCTAATACATAAGACGGGTTGATGGGCAACTGATCACGGGCAATATAGCATGCCCGAGATACGCTTTATACCTTAATATAGTTGTGTTTATCTAAGTTATTTTACATACTTTCATGTGATTTTATATAAATGTGAATATATGTTCTAACCAACATGATTAGTCCTTGTTTTGTAGGTTTCAAGGATTTTGAGGAACTAATTCACAAGTTGGTGGATAGGAAGGAATGTAGTGGAAGCAAGTGGTGAAAGTAGGCAAGGAGCATGCCTTGGCAAGGCTGGCCGCGCCAGGCAGCGTGCCACGCTGTGCATGTGCCGCGCCCAGCGCCGTGCCACGCCCTTGCCAACCGCACGAGAGAAGGCAGCAAACGGCAGCAGTAGGCAGAGAACCAGCGCGCCAGCGCCGTGCCACGCTAGGCCAGCTACGCGACAGCAGCATGCCAATGCGCTGCATGAGCAGCGTGCCACGTTGGCCAGCGCGGTGACCCTCGGCAGCTTGGTTTCAAGAGGCACTTTCCTGAGAGCTAGGCGTGATTGGAAGATGCAAGTATGTTCAGTGTGAAGCATGCAAGTGTATAACTTTGTTTGAGACACTTAGGTTCTTGAATTTGACTCAATATGATTGAAGCTTAATCTAAACTCTTGTGATTAGCTGAGTAAGAGTCTACTGAATATGTCTTGATTTGAGCATGTGCCATGAGTGTAAGGTTTTTGAGTATTCTGTGCTATTATGGATTGTCTAGAACTTGCCCGGTGTGTTTATAAAATGAAATGAAGGATGTGAATTGTAGGAGATGATGTAGGCATTTCTTTTAATGAACCAAATTTTTATCCCTCATTTTACCTACCTTGGAAAGAGTAATCCTTGTTAGCCCCATTGAGCCTTGAGCCTATTCTTTGACAGCTGCAACATAAGCTCAATCCTTTTTCTTTCATTAACCTTGAATTTGTTCCAAAACTCCTAAGCGCTTGAGTAAAAAAAAATCCGGAGTAAAGGAGTGAGAAGAATGAAAAGAAAGGAAAAATAGCAAGTTGTAGAAGTGGAGAAAAGGACAAAGGTGCACTTGTGTGAAAATGGTTGATTATTATTAAGGAGTAGAAAACAAATTAATGAAAAATTATTTATAGAACTCCTTACTAATAAGTCAAAAGTGCCTAAAGAAATGGGGGAACATAAGAGGAACAAGAAAGATGAAAGGAGAAAAAGGTAAGGTAAGGGAAGGGAAGTTCGTAAGGAGGGCGTAATGTATTAAAAGCGCTTAGGAAAGATAGTCACTATTACTGGCCATAATAGTATCTACCTGCCCCTTAGCCTACATTAAAACCCATTAAGTCCTACTTGATCTTACATTCACACATCCTTAAATTACTGGAATAAAACACTAAGGGCAAGCTTATGGGTCATTACATGATGCATGTGAATTCTTTGTGAGAGTGAGTGTAATTCTCTTTATTTACCCACACATGTTATGATGTACAAATGATTTTTGCGTGTGATTGGGTAACTCTATTTCGGTGAGGGGCACATGTTGAATGAAAGATATAATTCATGTGGGATTTCTTAATTAGTTGATTTGCACTAGTTTGCTAAGATTGAGAGTTGATTCTTGAGGTTAAGAAGTCTTAGCATTGTTGTATTTCATCTCGATGATTAAATTATGTATGCTCTATCTTTAGCTTGTTATCTTACGGAATCAGTATAGCCGTAGCTTGAATTATCTTGCCAAATTAGTTATGTGGTAGTCTCCATATGTATGATATGTAAAAGGCTGTTCGAGGACGAACAAGGCTTTAAAGTGGGGGGTTGTGATCACGGGCAATGTAGCATGCCCGAGATACGCTTTATACCTTAATATAGTCGTGTTTATCTAAGTTATTTTACATACTTTCATGTGATTTTATATAAATGTGAATATATGTGCTAACCAACATGATTTGTCCTTGTTTTGTAGGTTTCAAGGATTTTGAGGAACTAATTCACAAGTTGGTGGATAGGAAGGAATGTAGTGGAAGCAAGTGGCGAAAGTAGGCAAGGAGCATGCCTTGGCAAGGCTGGCCGCGCCAGGCAGCGTGCCACGCTGTGCGTGTGCCGCGCCCAGCGCTGTGCCACGCCCTTGCCAAGCGCACGAGAGAAGGCAGCAAACGGCAGCAGTAGGCAGAGAACCAGCACGCCAGCGCCGTGCCACGCTAGGCCAGCTGCGCGACAGCAGCATGCCAACGCGCTGCATGAGCAGCGTGCAACGATGGCCAGCGCGGTGACCCTCGGCAGCTTGGTTTCAGGAGGCACTTTCTAGAGAGCTTTCGCGTTGCCTCCGTGTCACGGAGGCAGTGCTCCGCGATACACTCCGTGACACGGAGCCATTCCATTACAGGATAAATTATGCACATTTTCCATTTACTATAAATAGGACCCTTAGCTCCTAAAATCATTTGGTCACGATTTTATTCTGAAAAACCACCTAGGAGTGAAGGGAGAAGTGGGAGAACTCATCTAGGGTTTATCAAATTCCCTTCTCATCTACCAAATTCATGTAAGTATGTTAGTTTAGTACTAGTTAATTGTAGTTTTAAGAACATGAATGGCAAGAACCCTTCCTCTAGGGTTGAAGCCATGAATTATGATTGTGCTTTTATGAAATTGTTTTGGAATTAAGTTATTGATTGTTGTTTTCGTCTTGCATTCTGGATTGTTGGTTGTTTTTATGATTGATCACCATGAAAGAATATTTGTTAGCTTGAGTAATAGCTTGAGAAAGCATTACCTAGGTCAGGACATGAGAATGTAAGGAGCATGTTTGTATCTCGGGAGATATATTGCGTCAGGATAGAAATATACCTAACACCGTGCTTGGTTGACACACGGATATTCTGAAAGACCAACTTGGGATGTCACATCACCACTCGAAGAAGTAGTTGTGAGTCTAAATTGAGTTAAATGGTTAGACGCACGAAAGTCCCTAATCGTTTCCCCGTAAACCACAACATAATTGATTGCCCGCGACTAGAAAATTAAACTCCTCGCTCACAATGATGCAGTGAGGCTAGATTGCCGTGTTTAGAGGCTTGAAAGACCATAAACATGCAACTCTAATTATGTGAAATAACAATTGATAGTTCCATGCTTAACCCATTGCAAATCGTAGGATCGCATGATTAATTGGTTTATCTCTATGTTGCTCCTAGAGTGATTTCAGAATATTTCGTTGACCCAAACTTAGACTTAATTAATCTCAATCGAAAATGTCTATAACCAACACTTGAGGTATTTAAGATCACACTAGAAATGGATAGTTAGAGGAATGGGTCTAGTCCCTGTGGGTTCGACAATCCAGTTCTTAAAAAGAGCCACTATATTACTTGCATGACCCGTACACTTGCGGACGCGCGAATCGGGCACGTCAAGTTTTTGGCGCCGTTGCCGGGGACTCGGCGAAGTTTTGATAATTTATCTATTTTTGTGTGATTTTTAAATTCTCTTAAGTGTTGAGAAACTTGGTCTTAGTCTGATTATTGCAGGTGACAGGTTGTCCTGCCGAGCTGGCTAGAAATAGAGAGCTTGTGGAACCGTTGCTTGAACCTGAACGTCAAATCCATTTGCGAAGGAGAATAGCTCTAGAGAATAAGCTAAAGAGACTTCAAGAGAAGGTACAACAACAACCACCCGCGGGACAAGCACAATTGTCATCCGAAGCAATGGAAGCAAGACCAGTTCGCGAAGTGGCTATCCCACTAGCGACAAATGTGACCTCAAGCATTTGTAAACTGGAGCCTAGAGGGCACTTTGAGCTTAAATGGAACATGGTGCAGCTTTTACATTCTAGTGGTCAATTCATTAGGATGGCACATGAGGAACCGCAGCAGCACCTACAGAGCTTTTTAGAGATTAGTGACACGTTCGTCCCCACCGGTGTGTCCACAGATTATGTCCGAATGACCCTCTTCCCATTTTCACTGTTGGGAGAGGCGAAAAAGTGGCTGAAGGCTGAGCCACCGAACTCCATAACTTCGTGGAATGACTTGGCTAAGAAGTACCTTATCAGATTCTTCCCTTCAGGCAAAACTGCAAGGTTGAGAAGTGAAATACTCAGTTTCAAGCAGAGGCCTGATGAGAACTTATATATGGCTTGGGAAAGATTCAAGTCATTGTTGAGAGATTGCCCCCATCACAAGCAATCAAATGAAGTACTGGCTCATACCTTTGTAGAAAGTCTAGACCCACACACAAAAATATTACTAGACTCTGCATCGGGTGGGCAAGCCTTGGATAAGACATATGATGAGTTGTACACTTTGTTGAACAAAATTGCACCAAGGAAATCCAGAGTGGCACAGCGAGTCATCGAGAGGGGCAGGAAACAGATCGGGGTTGATAGAAGTAGATGGTTTGAAAGCCTTGGCAGCACAGTTAGCTTCGTTACAGCATCAAATGATGACTCAGTTCAATAAACTGAGTATGAACCAACGCCAGGGCCAGGTTAATGCAGTTCAGCAAGCTCCGAGTTGGTGTGAAATTTGTGGTAATAATGGGCACCATGCAGAATCTTGTGGAGCCAATCCGGAGTCAGTCAATTTTGTTAGTAATGTGCAGCGTAACAATCAGAATTTTGAAACCAGTTACAACAGAAATTTGCAGGGCCACCCGAATATTTCTTGGGGTGGAAACCAAAAGCAGAATTCTATGCAACCTCAACAACAACAGTATCAGCAGAATAGGCAGAATGATGGGCAATTGAGTAGCAACATTGAGGAAACACTGCAGAAAATCATGGAGACCCAGACTCAGTTAGTGGAAAATCAAGCGAGGATGGCAACAGACTTAATGAATCAGCAAGTAGCCACCCGAAATCTTGAAAAACAAGTGGGTCAGATAGCAGCTGCTCAAAATATGAGATCGCAGGGGGGATTACCAAGCGACACAGATCCTAACCCCCGGCAGATCAATGCCATCAGTCTGAGAAGCGGTAAGCAATTAGCTGATGCAGTGCCAAAAGAGCTGAGAAAGGAGGTGCAGCCGGAGTTGGTTAGACCAGGACCATCCATCAACATGGAAGATAATCAGAGTGCTGGGCAACAAAATGCGGAACTTTCATTGCAGCCAGCACAAAGACCACCACCACCATTCCCTCAGAAATTCAGAAAGAGCAAGGACGAGGAATGCTTCAAAAAGTTCTTTGAGAGCTTCAGAGAACTTCACATAAATTTTCCTCTTCTTGATGTTTTGCAGGGAATGCCCAAGTATGCTAAATACTTGAAAGACATGATGGAGAGCAAAGTAAGATTGGTGGATGTCCAGACGGTAGCACTGACGGAGGAGTGCAGTCACAGGGTATTGAGCAAAATGCCAAAGAAACTCAAAGACCCAGCGAGTTTTACCCTCCCCATACAAATTGGTAAAGCTGAGGTGCTACGAGCTTTGTGTGACTTGGGGGCGACAGTTAATCTAATGCCCTTAACCTTATTCAACACCCTGGGGTTGGGAAAACCGAGGCCGACAAGGTTGATGCTGCAGCTGGCTGACAAGTCGCGAGTGACACCTGATGGAATAATAGAGGACCTTCTCATCAAAGTAGGTAAGTTTATTATACCTGCTGATTTTATTGTCTTAGATTTTCAGGTTGATGACCAGGTACCCCTGATCTTGGGACGGCCATTCTTGGCCACCGGAGGAGCGGTGATTGATTTGAAAGCAGGGACCCTGAAAATGAGGGTCGAGGATGAAGAAGAAATCTTCCGCGTTTACCAAGAAATGAACCCATCTGCACACTATAGAAACCTTTGTCAGGTTAGTGTGTTGGCAGAGGATAAGTGTGGGGTGGAGGATTCCACAGGTGCAGGGCCAAAGGAAATTACAAGTGTTCAGCCCGAGTCTGATAAAGGGCTTCAAATTGAGAAGAAGTTGGAGAAAGAGAGGAACAGAGTGGAGGTCATTTCCTCTAAACAGCAAAAAAAAAGGAGATGGTTCTCGAAAGAGAACCCAGGTATGAGGATGTCCTGGAAAGGATAGTCCAAGTCGGGCCACGACGTAAAATAAGGCGCTACTTGGGAGGCAACCCAAGGGTACCACAGGTACCATTTTAATTTCTCGCATTTGTGTTGATTTTATTTATTTTTCATCTTGTGTTGTTTTTGGTGGAAAGTTAAGCACAGATTAAGGGGAAGTCTGAGTACCCATGGAGGAGGAAGCTAAAAAGCATGGACGATAAAAAGTGTGGGGTCGACACACACTTGTGCAAAACTGAAGAAAAGCATGCTATTTGCTAGGCTAAAGGCCTCAGGGAGTATTTCTCACCCTTCTTAAATTTTAATTTGATGCTATGAGGACATAACAATATTTAAGTGTGGGGTGAGGGAAATTTTAAAAAAAAATTTGTGCTTAACAAGTTTGTGGTGAATGTAATGCTAATGCTTGAACAAATTTGAAAAATTTGAAAATTTTGAAAATTTTTGTGAAGTAAGCATGACTTCATCACCCGTTGGTTTTTCTTTTCGGTTCTTTTCCGACGGGGGGTCTTTGAATCGAAGAATAAAAATTTTATTTTTTTCTTTCCTTTGTCTGTATATACTGTTTTTAGTCATAGTTAGGGACTGTTTTCGACGATGGATGGATGACGACCGTCTTGAGGAAAAATTAGTCGGTAGGTGTTGGGTTTTTGAAACCATAACTAGTTGATGGCTTGATGTTCTTGTTATGTGCTAGGCGTGATTGGAAGATGCAAGTATGTTCAGTGTGAAGCATGCAAGTGTATCACTTTGTTTGAGACACTTAGGTTCCTGAATTTGACTCAATATGATTGAAGCTTAATTTGAACTCTTGTGATTAGCTGAGTAAGAGTCTACTGAATATGTCTTGATTTGAGCATGTGCCATGAGTGTAAGGTTTTTGAGTATTCTGTGCTATTGTGGATTGTCTAGAACTTGCCTGGTGTGTTTATAAAATGAAATGAAGGATGTGAATTGTAGGAGATGATGTAGGCATTTCTTTTAATGAACCAAATTTTTATCCCTCATTTTACCTACCTTGGAAAGAGTAATCCTTGTTAGCCCCATTGAGCCTTGAGCCTATTCTTTGACAGCTGCAACATAAGCTCAATCCTTTTTCTTTCATTAACCTTGAATTTAATCCAAAACTCCTAAGCGCTTGAGTAAAAAAAAAATCCGGAGTAAAGGAGTGAGAAGAATGAAAAGAAAGGAAAAATAGCAAGTTGTAGAAGTGGAGAAAAGGACAAAGGTGCACTTGTGTGAAAATGGTTGATTATTATTAAGGAGTAGAAAACAAATTAATGAAAAATTATTTATAGAACTCCTTACTAATAAGTCAAAAGTGCCTAAAGAAATGGGGGAACATAAGAGGAACAAGAAGGATGAAAGGAGAAAAAGGTAACGTAAGGGAAGGGAAGTTCGTAAGGAGGGCGTAATGTATTAAAAGCGCTTAGGAAAGATAGTCACTATTACTGGCCATAATAGTATCTACCTGCCCCTTAGCCTACATTAAAACCCATTAAGTCCTACTTGATCTTACATTCACACATCCTTAAATTACTGGAATAAAACACTAAGGGCAAGCTTATGGGTCATTACATGATGCATGTGAATTCTTTGTGAGAGTGAGTGTAATTCTCTTTATTTACCCACACATGTTATGATGTACAAATGATTTTTGCGTGTGATTGGGTAACTCTATTTCGGTGAGGGGCACATGTTGAATGAAGGATATAATTCATGTGGGATTTCTTAATTAGTTGATTTGCACTAGTTTGCTAAGATTGAGAGTCGATTCTTGAGGTTAAGAAGTCTTAGCATTGTTGTATTTCATCTCGATGATTAAATTGTGTATGCTCTATCTTTAGCTTGTTATCTTACGGAATCAGTATAGCCGTAGCTTGAATTATCTTGCCAAATTAGTTATGTGGGAGTCTCCATATGTATGATATGTAAAAGGCTGTTCGAGGACGAACAAGGCTTTAAAGTGTGGGGTTGTGATCACGGGCAATATAGCATGCCCGAGATACGCTTTATACCTTAATATAGTCGTGTTTATCTAAGTTATTTTACATACTTTCATGTGATTTTATATAAATGTGAATATATGTGCTAACCAACATGATTTGTCCTTGTTTTGTAGGTTTCAAGGATTTTGAGGAACTAATTCACAAGTTGGTGGATAGGAAGGAATGTAGTGGAAGCAAGTGGCGAAAGTAGGCAAGGAGCATGCCTTGGGAAGGCTGGCCGCGCCAGGCAGCGTGCCACGCTGTGCGTGTGCCGCGCCCAGCGCCGTGCCACGCCCTTGCCAAGCGCACGAGAGAAGGCAGCAAACGGCAGCAGTAGGCAGAGAACCAGCGCGCCAGCGCCGTGGCACGCTAGGCCAGCTGCGCGACAGCAGCATGCCAACGCGCTGCATGAGCAGCGTGCCACGTTGGCCAGCGCGGTGACCCTCGGCAGCTTGGTTTCAGGAGGCACTTTCCAGAGAGCTTTCGCGTTGACTCCGTGTCACGGAGGCAGTGCTCCGCGATACACTCCGTGACATGGAGCCGTTCCATTAGAGGCTAAATTATGCACGTTTTTCATTTACTATAAATAGGACCCTTAGCTCCTAAAATCATTTGGTCACGATTTTATTCTGAAAAACCACCTAGGAGTGAAGGGAGAAGTGGGAGAACTCATCTAGGGTTTATCAAATTCCCTTCTCATCTACCAAATTCATGTAAGTATGTTAGTTTAGTACTAGTTAATTGTAGTTTTACGAACATGAATGGCAAGAACCCTTCCTCTAGGATTGAAGCCATGAATTATGATTGTGCTTTTATGAAATTGTTTTGGAATTAAGTTATTGATTGTTGTTTTCATCTTGCAATCCAGATTGTTGGTTGTTTTTATGATTGATCACCATGAAAGCATATTTGTTAGCTTGAGTAATAGCTTGAGAAGGCATTACCTAGGTCAGGACATGAGAATGTAAGGAGCATGTTTGTATCTCGGGAGATATATTGCGTCAGGATATAAATATACCTAACACCGTGCTTGGTTGACACACGGGGATTCTGAAAGACCAACTTGGGATGTCACATCACCACTCGAAGAAGTAGTTGTGAGGCTAAGTTGAGTTAAATGGTTAGACGCACAAAAGTCCCTAATCGTTTCCCCGTAAACCACAACATAATTGATTGCCCGCGACTAGAAAATTAAACTCCTCGCTCACAATGATGCAGTGAGGCTAGATTGCCGTGTTTAGAGGCTCGAAAGACCATAAACATGCAACTCTAATTATGTGAAATAACAATTGATACTTCCATGCTTAACCCATTGCAAATCGTAGGATCGCATGATTAATTGGTTTTAACTCTATGTTGCTCCTAGAGTGATTTCAGAATATTTCGTTGACCCAAACTTAGACTTAATTAATCTTAATCGAAAATGTCTATAACCAACACTTGAGGTATTTAAGATCACACTAGAAATGGATAGTTAGAGGAATGGGTCCAGTCCCTGTGGGTTTGACAATCCGGTTCTTAAAAAGAGCCACTATATTACTTGCATGACCCGTACACTTGCGGACGCGCGAATCGGGCACGTCAACAACATCCCTAACTAACCCGACCAATATAGAAATATAAATCACGTAAAAGTATTTCAAACGGCCCTCGAAACATGAGGACTCACCAATAAGCTGAAACCGTAAGCTGAGATGGACTAGGGGTGATGATGAGCCTGAGATCCGTACCTGTATCATAAAACAATACAACATAGAAAGTATGCTGTCAGTACGTGGAATATATTGAGTATGCAAGATTGGTAAAACGGACATTTTAGAGTAAATAAGACTCGTAAATAATATAAGAGAAGGTCATCATGCTTACATCAAAACCTTCTAAATAAAACATAAGGCTCAAGACTTTCAAATATTCATAATCATTCTTTTTTATAACCGCAAGAAAACTTTATCAAAACATAACTTGAGCCAATAACATAAATATAACCATGCATAAAACATGCGGAATTATGGGAGGACTCGTCATAACTGACACCATCATGATAGTGCCTTTCATGATGCCCCACTATCTCGCTCGAGTGGGCAGAGACGACCCTGGCTTGCCAGGCGAGGGTAGTGTATTAGGCGTAATATCACATTTGAGGGGATCATTATCAATACAATATATCATTAGAAACCAACTGTGGCACAGGGTTAGGAAACACCGGCGTAGTCCTTTGAATGTCGGGCTGCTCTGTGCTAGACACGGCTCCCAAAAATATGCATATAGGCTCATACATAAATCAATAACATCATGCATTAGGATTCATTGGATAAAATATAACATTTATCATCACTGATCCCCCTTAAAACATGCTTAGCCAAGAATCATAGGCCCTTTTCATAGGCCAACATCATAAATCAATAAATCATGTAATTCACTTCATAAATCATAAATCATTCTTCAACATGTGGGCATTTCCCAATACTTCTTCATAATCAATTCTTTCAAAATATGCTCATAAACATGGGTAACCTGGATTCATGCTTTATCGTCATCAATAAATTCAAAATATTGCATATTCATTGTAAATCATAACTTCCATGAACCTTCATCAAATGGGCATTTTAGATTCAAAAAGCTTGAAACATGATTTAAAGAAAATAATATAAAACCTTCCCATAATTCATAATTCAGTAATTAAAGCTCAATTAAATCATACCTATAAAGAGATATCACATTTTCATGCATTTGGGTAAAATCCCATAGAACATGAATAGGAGGAGTCATGATTTAAATTGAAATTTGGGCATGGGGGAGAAAGAATTTCACCCATTCTAAAACCCTACATACATGGGAATGGATTGATTTCAGGGTTCCGTGAACACCCACAAAGAAATTGATGGAAATTTAGGGAATTAGACCTTGAATATCGCTAAAATCATTCTAAGGTTTTGCATGAGAATGGACTTGAAAAAAGTACTTAACTCATCTTATCTCACTCAAAAGGATATCCAAAACAACGTAGTTTTAGGGTCTTCAAACGTGTAAATGTCGAAAATGCCCATAAATTATTTCACCGGAAGTTGTTCTAGACAGACGAACGACCAACCCAATGGGTCGTTGAAACATACCATAACTCGTGGTATCGAGTCGTTGGGTCCACTACATCATGACATCTTCAGATTCTTTCCCACGACTCGTCAGGATGAGTCATTGCTTCAATCAATGAGTCGTTGGATTGACCGTTGTCAACCCCTTGAGCAAATCTGACTTTCCTTTCCAGGAGCCTCACCACGAATCGTGGTGGCATCCAACGAGTCGTGGTCTCCATATGTTGAATGCACTGAAGTCCTCAACCCTCATACAATGACTAGAAATAATGGAATGTTGCCTCTCACAACAAATCGTTGTACGCCCCATTTTTTCCCCTCTGACTAAGTTCAGTCCTTCCAATGACTGGTAAAAAAGACTTATTTTCGTTAAAAAGATTCTTTACACCTTCCGTGGTCTCCACTGCTTCCCTGAACTTCCCAAACCACGACAGCTTACGACGACTCGTGGTATCCAACCATATCTCGTTGGTCGCCCATCCTGTGATGTTTTTGCCAGTTTTCTACACTTTTCAAATTCAACCCCAGGGTCTATTCTTAGGCATTCTCGGGGTGTTACATCAAAGGCCTGTATCCTCTGCTTCTTGTTCTTAGGAGCATCAGCATCCCTTTTCTTGGCAATAGAGATCACACCAGAGGTAGCACTAGGGGTCTCATCCGGGCTAAGGGGTATTCCTGCTCTTAATCATAGCTACGATATAAGCACCACATATGGCACTAAAATGCTGGATTGTCTAGCCTTTCCTCACATCTTCTTGACCATTATCTCCCCAAAGTTTATTGGGACCCCTATCATAATGCAATAAATAAGGATGGCAGCTTCCAAATTCACCTACAATTCATTCTTGGATGGAATGATTCTATTGCAAACAAAGTCGAGCTACAACATTGCCTCAAAGCGTAGGTCATGGAAAGATATCTCACCATCCATAGATACCTAGAGAGGTATGCTGGTGGTGATGACTGGGGCTATAACACTGAATTTATCCACTTTGTTGGCAAGGTGGACCAAATATTCCGTATCTTCATCAATATCATCCTCCCAAAACAACGAATTTATGATTGATGGGTTATGTCAAACTCAATGGCCCTTACTAACACTAAGGGTAATCATGGAAAATCCTCGACTATTCCTCTATGATTTATACTCTCCTACCTGGCCTGATTTGAAGCATAAAATTCTTGGACCAGGCTCCTATAAAAATCTGTGCGAGGGTTGGCGTAGACATTCCACTGGTGGTTGGTGAACTGGGCAGTGATGTTGGGGAAGTCACCCCTCAGCCCCGCTAAATTGAAGCGTTTCTCCATAGTGATGGAGCGCCCCTCACAGATTGCATAGTGCCTCTTCATGTTGGGCACACAAAATATTATTTCCTCTCTTGTGTTGGCGGGGGCTGAGGAGACTTTGGCTTTGCCAGCCCTTTTGTTTTTGAAGCGGCGATGGCCTTTCCTTTTCTTGGATCTCTGGAAGAAGATATTTTCTGCAAACACAATGCTACTGACATCCACAATGTTTCTTTTTGTATTTTTCTAATGATGAAAATGAAAACAATAAACAACCGCTCTAAAAATTAGATGACAAACAGGAGGAGCAATTAGCTTGAATGAATTGACAACACCGACAGAATTTTGGCAAACCATAGGAGGTGATCCATGGACCATCGATGAAATGTTGATAGTGAGAAAAATACTAGGCAGGGAGGCTTCCACCAGTGACTCATCGGCAAGATGTTGGTCATGATTCACGAAATGTTGATGCAATGTAGCATCGAGGCAGTGGCCTTAAAGACATTTTTAGCAGAACCGATGTTTCCTCGGCATTTCACTGGACCGGATCGGGGAGTAGCTGATGTTCGTCATCCCCATTGCCTCAAAATAGCATTCCAACATCAACTCTCAAAAAAACATATTCACATATTTTATATTCATTACCTACCAAAAAAGGAAAAATATGATGAGTTACCCTTAAGAACGGTGTCACTTGATGTATCATCAGGCAAATTGGGTCCTTGTCCCCTCTTGGGATTACTTAGACATAACCCCACTCAACTACAGAAGAGTATCCATTTCCTCTCACATATTTAAGCATCAAGCCCTTACTATCCCACCAATTTCACTGTATAAACTTCAATCATATTCATCATGTTAAAGCACAATAATGAAAATGTTAGGGGAAAGGGGAAGTAAAAAGAAGGGAGAAACATGCTACAACAAAATTCATATGCACCAAGCTATAACTTGTAACATTATTAAAGTGCAAGGATTTTCACCAGGGCACAAAGCTTAAGAGTAGATGATACTTGTATTATCTCAAAATGAGGAAGATGGAAACTTTGTTGGTAGAAAGCGAAGAGCGTAGTGTGAGTTAGGTGAAAGAAATGGGGGTTTCTATAGATGAAGAGGAAGGAATGGTATTTGTTGAGGAAAAGGTGGGGTTTTAATGGTGATTTAAATGTAGAGGGAGTGAAAAAAGTGAATTGTAGGAATGTGGAATGGTAGGGTGTTGATAAAATGAAAAGGTGTATGGAGAAGTGTTAATAACTGAGAAAAATGGAATTTAGGGAGAATAAAAATGGAATAAATCAGGTTTAGGTGGCTGAAAAGGGAGTCTACATTGGGTTGGTCAATGGGTTGGTCAAGATTATTTGAACAAGGCACGTATCTGTACCGGCGTTTCACAGGCAGTGGCCAATTTGAAACGACTGTTTGCAGCCTTACCATTACAAACCTCCATTTATGCCCAATTCTCTTCTTGTGATAAACGGTTCATGAATTTAGTTCTGTGTTCCACTAGTGGGTTTCCGTTTGTACCCCCACGTCTCAAGTGTTCTGACTTGAGCCAGCTGTCAAGCGGTGGTTCGCAAACTATTGTAGGCATTCTGCCGGTGACTCGCTAGTTTGATGATGTTGTTCCCAGGTTTCTACTTCCAGGACTTAAGGAGCGGGCGGTTTTTGCATCTGGATCAGTTGTTCACTAGTGTAGCACGGTGTCTACCAACTTTTTGTGCTTGTTATCCTTGCTTCTCACCTACATAGTCCGATAAAACCATAAACAACAATTGTATGAAAATATTCAAAAGCAAATACATGGTTTGCCTCCCAAGAAGCGCCTTAGTTAACGTCGTGGTACGACGTGTCTTTAATTCAGAATTTATTCTCCGAAGGATCATCCTCTGACTCAACCTCCTCCATATCATTCCCGTCATTCAACACTCCAATCACTTTGTGTTCATCAGGAGGTTCATCGAATTGGCACATCTTGAAGGTAACCTCTACCTCCTACCCGATACTTGAGCTAACCTAGATCTACATCTACCAAGGCTCTCCCCGTGGGGAGAAATGGCCTTCCCAAAATGATTAGAACTTCCACATCCATCTCACAATCAAGAACCACAAAGTCAGCAGGTAGAATAAACTTATCTACCCTCCCCAGTAAATCCTCCAAAACACCTACAGGTTTCTTGATAGAGCGATCAACCACTAACAATCTAATTGTTGTAGTTTTGGTGTTCCAAAGCCCCAACTTCTTGAAGATTATAAGGGGCATCAGATTTATGCTCGCCTCAAGATCAAAAAGGGATTTCATGAACACACATAACCCAATATTGCAAGGCATTGTGAAGGCTCCCGGATCCTCCCATTTTGGCGCCAAGATGCTCATCATCATAGAACTACAATGATGTGTTGTCTCTCTAGTGCTTACATCTACAACCTTCTTCTTCTTTAGTAGTTCATTCATAAAGTTTGCATAACTGGCATTTGATGTAAAGCATCCACCAATGATATATTTATGGACAATTTGCTAAACATGTCAATGAACTTGCTAAATTAATAATCTTTTTTCTTCTTGGCCAACTACTGTGAATTAGGAGGTTGAACACTTGGTTCTTATTCTTTATCACTTAAGGTCTTCCTGCCTGTATCTCCATCTTCATTATATGAGGGAATCTCATCAATATCTCCCTCACCTTTATCATCAACATTATCACAACCAATTGGTGTTTGTGGAACCACATCCGATTCTTTTTCATCACTTGTCTTAGGGGCAACAACTTCTTTGGGCTTAACACCGCATCAGCAAGCATCTTACTGCTCCTCATGACAATGGCCATGCATTGACTATCCTTCTTGGGAGTTGGCATTATTTCACTAAGGAGTGTTCCTTTCATTAGAGGTACATTTGATAGGTTTAGTGGTTCATTTGGGCTTTCAAATGCTTGATGGATGCTGAGTGTGAACTCACAATTAGGGAAAGGTTAGACACCTCCCATTTTAGTTCCTTGACCCCACTATTAGTTGATTGAACTTTCTTGACAACCCTTGCTAACATTTCTTCAGTTTTTGAATTCCATACATCGCTTACACCCGATTGAGATTAGGCATTCTCAGCTTTAGGAGGGGGAACATACAGATTCAAGCTTTGACGTTGGCGGTTCCCCTTATGATTTTTCTCTCTATTACCCCATTTCTCATTTCGAACGGGCCACCCTTATGCATCATAATTCCTCCAGCCTTGGTTATCTTCCCATGGGTGCCAAGGACCTTGATTAGTCCCTGTATACCTGGGTTGAGAACCCCCCATCTGATTTGCCATTTATTGGCAGTGCTCTTCATATCGTGGTGGCAATGACTCCCCTTTAAAATGCATTGGACCTTGCATTTCCACAGCATTTACAAATTTATGCCTAGCTCCCATAACATTCTTAGTCATTAACTCCAGCTGAGTCATCATTTTAGCAAGATTTTCATCTTACTCTTCATCCCTTTTTCTCATTTCCACTGTTAGCGCACTAGAACCAACATCATGTGCTGACACATTAGTCTCCCTCATATGCCATGCCCTATTAATCTTTGTTGTTATGTCCAAGAGGGCTTTAGCTAAACCATACAGCTGATCCATGATTGATCCTCCAGCTAGATTATTGGCCACATATTTATTGACTGAGTCTAGAGCTCGATAAAAGCCTTGAAGGAGAACTCTATCTGCGAGACCATGGTTAGGGCAAAGAGACACTCTCTTGTTGAGTCTCAGCAAGCTTCATGCAAAGGCTCACCTGGCTCTTTTCTAAAGTTTGTAATATCATCTCTCAGTTGCAACATCTTTGAGGGAGGGAAAAAATGTTCCAAAAATGCTTCTATCAACCCTTGCCATGAGGTAATACAACCCGGAGGTAGCTCCTCCATCCACATAGTTGCTTCTATGGTTAGGGAGAATGGAAAGAGCCTCATCCTAATAGACTATTGGCTTATATTTGTTATGTTAAAAGGCTGGAAAATCTCTACGAAATTCCTCAAATAACGGTTCGCATCATCACTCGGTTTACCCCCGAGAGCCCTTTCATCAACAATAAGTGTAACATCATGCTACTGACATGAAACACTGCATTCCCCATTGTAGCTAGTAGGCGAATGGCCCTTGCTACCTCAGGTATAATGGGGCTATCCTCATCATGCTCCATGTTTTCTTCAACTGAACTATCTCCTGCTTGCGAGTGTTGGCTCATATGAATTCACCCTAATTACCAACAGCAAAAACAATGTCAAACAACTAAGATGCAAGATCAATTCAAAATACAAAACAACTCAAGGATATCAAGAGATAGTCCCTGGCAATGTATCTGTTTTTTATAACTTCCAAACTACACCCCTCTTGATAAGACAGCGTAAACGGTCGTTTCTTCAAATATTCCCGATGGATGTTAGCATTGAATCCCACAGAGACTAGTGAATGATTTGAACTAGCACTGTTTAGGAAATTTTAATTTAGTTGCACCAAATAAAAGGAAATAAAATAGTAATTTTTTTTGGGGAAAATGAAGTCAATAATATGGTGGATTCTAACTCAGCTAGTTAAAATAGCAAAATAACCATTTTTAAGAGACAATGATAAGTGAAGACGAGAGGTATGGTGTAGGTTTGGGGTGTTAATCATATGAGGATAGGCTAGATCATCAAATTGTTGCAAATAAGTGTAAATATCTTAGGAAAAGATGGTGTCCGGTGTATTTCAACCTCTTAGGGGACTTTTTCTCGAGTTCGTTTGAATCTCAAGACACAATTCAACTAGCCCAATAAAGTTTGGGTTAGTAGCTGAGCCATCTCTAGCCATAAACCACTAATTAGGATTATGAACACGGGTTTGGATAATTCTAGCCCAACACCAACACAATAACATCCATTTACACTATCAAATTCTCCTCCAATACTTAAATCTTCTTTTTCAAGCCAAAATCAAGTAAGAAAACCAAACCCATATTTTCAACTATGGTCAATCAATTATGATTTGAAGAGAATTCAACAGATTTCCACTAATTTATCAATATTAAGATGAATCTAGCAATACCCAATCTAATTAAATACCTATCATCACACACCTCTAGCTAATGATTTAGATACTCATAATTACGAAACTAAAGAGAATATTCATTAATAAACTCAATGATTTCATTACTAAGAGAAAGCAAAAAAAACTCAAAATATATCTGTAATAATGATTATACCTTCCTAAGGAAAAAGATAAAATAGGAGAGAGAAATATTCAAATTTCTTCTCCAATGAGGTTTTTTTTCTATCCAAAGAAAAAGGAATGTTCAAAAGATAAAAGATATGTCCAGAGTACTTTTGTCTAGACTATATACAAAAATAGGGAAATCAATCTCCTCTTTTTTAGTGTTAGACGTAATTGCCTCTATTCAGGCATTTTTTTCACTTGCAACAGATCTCCGGCGATTCGCTAGTTCTAATCTGTGAACCACCGCTCTTTTTCTTCTATGATCCAGTTCCATTCCAGGACCTTTTGGTGATGCCTTTGGCGATCCGCCGGTACACATCCGTGATCTGCTAATCAGTTTCCTCTTTGGTCCAACAAGATCCAACATCTGTCAGTGATAGAACCGACTAGTTTCTAGTTGATATCCATGGGTCGCCTATTGCATTTTCTCCTCACATCAATGGTTTCCTATAATTGATTGGCGTTTCACCGGTGTCCTCTGGTGGAGCGTTAGTTTTCTCCTAAATTCATCCTTTTAACTCTAGTTCATGCTCTTTGTTTTCAACTCAGATAACTACACATAAAAAGGATCATGGATCTTGGTACTCTATCCATATAGGTTCCACCATGATATACCATGACCTATGAAAAGTCTAATTGTGAAATGGCATGAAGAAGGACAAAATAGAGTTTGTGGGTAAGTGTCCAAATTGACAACGGGTGAAGGTTGAGTATCAGATACCTTGAGGTGTGGTTCAGAATATGAGTATTCAAACGTGGAAATGGGAAGAGATCAATATGGACTTCGTTATAGGTTGCCTCATACCTGCCATCTGTATGACTCTATATGGGTGATTGTAGACATGTTGACCAAATTAGCCCATTTCCTACCAGTCAAAATTACATACATAGACGAGGATTATGCTAGACTTTACATTGGGGATTTGATTCGTTTGCATGGAGTCCCTTTTTCCATCATCTCAGATAGGGGTACTCAATTCACCTCTCAGTTTTGGAGGTAGTTATAGAGTGGCATTCATACTTAGGTGAAACTTAGCACAACTTTTCACCCGCAAAAAGTTCGTCAGGATGAACAGACAATTTAGACTCTTGAGGACATGTTGAGAGCATGTGTGATTGATTTAAGGGGCATTTCAGATGGTCACCTGCCTCTCATCGAGTTTGCCTACAATAATAGCTATCACTTCAGTATTCAGATGGCTCCGTTTTTGAAGCTATTTATTAGTGGAGGTGTATATCCCTTATTCAGTAGTTTGAGGTAGGTGAGGTTACATTGATAAAGCCAGTTTCAATACATGAGGCTATGGATAAAGTTCATCTTATTAGAGAATGGATGAAAATAGCTTAGAGTCATTATAAGTCTTATACGGATGTTAGGATGAGAGAGCCTGAGTTTGAAGTCGATGATTATGTCTTTCTAAAGGTGTCTACCATGTAACACCAAAAAGATTCCCAATACAAGGCTCAACATTTGGAATTCGACTAGCAGAAAAATATGAGAAATGCCTCAGTATGAGTCTCAATATGACTCATTGCTGGGTGGTGCGAGTTGTACGACTAGCCATAGCTTGCTGACTAGGGATAATGAATTGAGACTATGAAACGGGCTTATGGTTCGTACCTAGATGGTACGAGTCACACCAAGAAGTTGTAGGACGAGATTTAGAGTAGTGTTCTGAGATGATGAAACAAACCACGAGTCAAGGTATGACCCGTTAAAAGGAGGTACAAATAGTTGTAAGTACCCGGGACATGAAGTTCAGAGAATGATCAGGGGCACATCCTCAGATTGCGAGACTCAGTATGGGTTGCGGTAAGGTCCTACGAGTTGTAGTACGAGCAATAGCACTTGACGAGACAACTTTTAAATACGTTTTCCCAGGGGTATTTTTTGAACTTCCTAATCTTCTAACACTATGTGACATCATTTTGGGTTTCATAAAGAGTGTATTAAGGGGTTTAACCTACCCTAAGTCCTTATTCTTTGATAGCAATAGTAGATTTGAAATCATCTCTCAAGATCAAGGCTAGGGTTTTTCATTAAATATGTTCTAATCATCTTGGGTTTTAAAGAAAAGTTTAGGAGTCAATTACCCTGGTATGTAGGGTTATGAATGAAAAAAAATTCCACCCTCATGCCCAATTTCATCAAAATTCTATGATTTGATGTCTCCAATCATGTTTTATGAAAATTCTAGGGTTTAACCCAATTCTATGCAATTATCCATGTTGTCTGTATCGGTTCAATTCTCTCATATTTTTATTGATGATTCAGGGCTATTAGGGAAGATCTAACTCTCAATTTACTTACTAATTCATGATTTCAATTTTATGAATTATGCCTTATTATGCATGATTTATGAATTTCAAGCTTATGAGCCCATCATTTCCATTATGATGAATTATCAAAGTATGCATGAATGTTTATGAATTTTTAACTTTTGATTCCATGATTTTGAGTTATGAAGCTCATTTCATGTATGTATAATTTCATTCTTTGTGCAAGCCCATGTAAGTCAAGTATATTTCTATCATGTTTTTAGCCAACGCTTACAAGATTAGTTTTACAAAGATGTTTGGAGTCATGACTCCTAATAAATAGATTTAAGCAATATTTTGAGAATATAACTATTAGAAATATGCATGTTTTAGGACTAGTGTCTAGCATTAAGTAGGCCTGAGATTTTCAAGACCCAGGTCTCAGAACTACGCACCACCATAGGTATGTATGTTCTTATTTGAGACCTCTCAAGAGAGGGATTCCCCCTCCTGAGGGCACATATGTGATATCACACCTTCATTGTTGTTTTCCCAGGCAAGGCTTAGGATGGCTCTTGCCCCATTTGAGCGAGATAGTTTGGCAATCATGTAAGCTCTATCATGATGGTGTTGGTTATGACGAAGCCTCCTATTTATGTTCATGTCTTATGATATTATGTTTTATAGTATATTTGACCCATTGATCAGTTTATGAGTTTTCACTTATGATTTCAAGTATAGCACGCTATAATGTTTCTATTTGCAAGCGTTGGGACATAATGTTCAGCTTAAGATGAATAGCTTGTGATTATGGTTATTTTAAGAATATGGATTTTAGCATGATGTCCTTACTCTTATGCTCTATCTTTTTTTACAATCGTGATTTCAGATTGTTGTTTTACTATCATGTTTTACATTCTCTACAAACTCAGTATATTCAAAGTACTAACAATATGGTCTATGCTATATCATCCCATGATATGGGTTTGGGTGATCCATCTAAAACCTGTAGTTAACTCTCTGCCACTTAGTCTAGCTCTATTACAGTTTTGGTGAGTCCTCATAATTTGAGGACATTAGTTTTGATTATGTTTGTTTTGAGAATGTCTTTCAGTGTTAGACTTCGCCAGCTAGTCGCGGATGTTGTTCCATCAGCTCATCAGATTTTATAGCTGTTTTCCAGAAAACCTATATAATGTTTCAACAATGTTGGTTCATGTTTATATTTTTGTCAATATACTATGTTGACTTTTGCTTATGTCATGTTCATGCTTTATTTTCACTCAGTGAATGGTCTTATTCATTCTATGTATGTGTCATAGGTTAGCTTGGAGCTATTCGTGGTTCTAGGTCTCGTGTATTGACCCGGGGTCCCATCTCAGGTCTTGACATATGGATATCTCTTGATTGATGATATATGCTTAGCAGATAAAGGAGGAGCAGATAAAGAATAGTTAGAGAGAGGCCAAGAGGGCGAGGACAAGGATCTTTGTGTAATCTCAGTAGAGATTTGGTGCTAGACATTGCCTATAGTCCCATTAGAGGTCATCTATCCCATCTCTATAATCAGACAATATTCTATCTAAAACTCGAGGTGATTAGACATTTCGAGCATCACGCTCTAGGGGTTAAAGGAGTATGGCAGGGAACTGCACTTCCAAGATTGTAGGAAGTTTGGTAAGAACCACCCGGGGAGTGCTTGGTTGGATCAGATATTTGCTTCAAGTGTGGAAAGCCTAGGCACATGCACAGGGATTATCGTTCAACTAGATGGTATGATAGTAGGGGCCAAGCCCCAGCCACCACTTCAGTAGCTCCAGCAGCGTGCCCATCTTAGTAGGGCACATTTTCTAGTTCAGGTGGCGGGCCACTCCAGAACAGGTTCTATTCCCTATTATCACGTTAGGAGCAGGAGAGCTCACCCGATGTGATCACAGGTATGTTACAAGTTTTTCAACTTGATATTTATGCTACTACATCCAGGGGCCACCTTGACCTTCCTGACTCCTTATGTTGCTATCAGTTTAGTATCCATCCCAAAATTCATTTAGAACCCTTCTTAGTCTCTACTCATGTCGCTTAGTCAGCTTTAGTTCAACGGGTATACAAAAATTACCTTATCAAGTTCTATTGAATGTGACCTCAACCGACATACTGAGTTAGACATGACCGGTTTTGATGTTATATTCAGTATGAATTGGTTGTATGCTTTCTATGGCTTAGTCAATTGTAGAACCCAGTCAGTAGAGTACTGATTCGTCGGTGAGCCAATCTTAGTGCTTGTAGCTCGCTTTGTTACCAAGAATTCGGGACAGTCCTAACGTTGTACACCGTTAAGAAATGTTAAGAATGAAGAGAATACAATAAAAATGTTTTGCAAAGGTTTGAATAAATTTTGTGTATCTTTAGCTCATCAATCCACCATGATTCCCACTACCCTAGCTGTAGAGGTTTTAGCCTCGCATAGTTGCAAGGTTGTGATATGCATTCATAATTAAACACATAATTAAATACTTACAATTGTAGATGAGAGAAAAAGCTTCTTTTATATCCAAATTAACTCAAGAACAATTCACAAAGATCAAGAAAGAAATTAAGAAAAGGTTGATCAAAAGCCAATCAACTCAATTCTATATTTTTCCTTCCTTCCGAACCTTCTCTAACTACTTCAAAACATCCTCTCAATGTTTTCTAGATGTTCTCTTCTGAAAATAAAACATAGAACTTATTTATTCAGACATAAGAGTCATTTTTCTAAGCTAACAGGGTGAATTTCCATAACTGGTGCCGCCTGAGCCATGACAAATTCTACGACCCATAGCACGATTGTACGGGGTACCTACTATCTGTAAGTCCTTGGCTTGATGAAATTTGGCTAAGTGTTGGGCCTTGGTAGGACTCGTACATGCTTCCTACGAATCATATTGTACTTCCGTGGCTTGACTCTGTGAAATATGAATTTTTTTGAAGTTTGTCACGAGTGTGACGGTACGACTCGTACCTTGCCCCCACGACTCATACTGTCTATCCATGTTAGGACTCTACCTCTTGTGCAACTCTTCTGAGTAATTCCATGACTCGGTGTTACAGCTCGCATCAATGTTGTATGACTCATAGTGAGAGTTATAGGTTGCTCTCTTCACAATTCAGCCATCTGAAACTTCTCACGGTTCTTAGTACGGCTCATACCATCATCCTACGGATCGTACTGAGAATGTGTCTTTATCCCATTTTCTGCACTTTTAGGATTCTTTTGCACATTCTTGCTCAAACACTTATTTGTCCTGCAATCAAAGAAAAAGTGCCTCATATCCATATAAACACACCTAAGTCCATGCTATTTTATCAGTTTTAAGCGTTGAAAGTACTGTAAACTCACAGAACATAACCACCCTCAACTTAAGTCTTTTGCATGTCCTTAGGCAAAGAAAAGAAAAAAATCTAAACACGACATTCAACTAGAAAATACACCTAGGATACTGCAGCCAATACCAAATAAAAGTTGCACTATACATTCAACAAAATTTGACCCTTCTTCCATGAACCAATATAAACTAATGTACTACAAGAAACCACAAAATATGATAAGCAGGGATCAAGACATGTCATCTAGCTGTCAACAGGCAATCAAGTCATCACCGATGCTTCTTACTCAGACCAATGATAAAAGTAAACAAAACCCATGTACCCTCACAGCAAATGAAGTCTCCTATCTTAGATATAGTAACAGATATGGCATGGGACGGAAAAAGCGAGACTCTCACTCTCACAAAGAAGTTTCAAGTACTATGTATCGGATACCATAGGCTTGCCCTTATTTTCTCTGCTTCGGTCTATCAAATGGTCAGGTTAGAATCACTATAGGACTTGCTGAGTCTTGTAATGGAGGCTTTAGGGCTGGACATGATAAATGTGAGAATCTTTAAATGACTAACCGTTCCTTGGCACTATATACATTGGCTTCACCATTCACCTATTTCACCCTCTTTTCTTTTCATTCCTTTTCCTCCCTTTTCACCTATTTTGTATGCATTTGTATGAGTGTTGTGTGTTTTCAACCTTTTCAAAAATTATTTTCTTTTGAATTTTATTTTCAAAGTTTTCAGCTTTTTCATCTCTTTTTTTTCTTTTTCTTTTGTCATACCGCACCTCATTTTTCACCTTTTCTCTTTTCTTTTCCTTTTTCTCGTTCCCACCATTTATGCACCCCTACTCTAGCCACCCTCAACTTAGGTGTTTTGCCTATGTTGAGATTCACAATGTCAAAGGAAGGTCCAGGGTCAGCACATGTTCCTTATAAAAAGTGGGTACAGTTCATCGGTTAATCAAAGAAAATGGGTCTATTTAACTCTCAAAACTGGGATCAAGGGAATCATATGATTTTGGTAGGGTCATTTAGGCTAAAAGTGAGCTTAACAAAAATGGCCTATGATCATATCCTAACCAACCATCGTTATCCTAGGCAAAGACCAACTAGACAAGTTATAGATCTACAACACGGAATTGAACAAGTATCAAACCTCATTCACTCATGGCAGATGACTTATATTAACTTTACCTGTTTGATTTACACATGGATTAAGAAGACTACTCATGCTAATACACTAAATGACATAAAAAGATCCATATAAATCATGTATGCAGTTAAAATCTCATAGCTAATGCATCAAAAAAAATTTAGACAGGGTCAATTTTTTTTTCAGAAATCAAAAACTAGTGCACTTTCATTGCTGAGTACTCCTAAACTATTTTCTGTTTAAATAAAAATCAAAAAGTAAGAAAATAAAATCCTAAACATGCCAGTTCTACTAGATAGCATGCCCGAGGGAAAAGAAACACAGCAAGAAAAACCCTCAGATGAATCAAAAACTCCCAAAAATTACAAATACACCCCCTCCCTTTTTTTAAAAAAATTGTGCTTCGTCCCCGAAGCATGAACTACAAGAACAGAAGGAAGGGAACATACCTGTGGCTACTCAGACTTCACCATTCATGGGTTGCCTCTCATGCATTGCCTAAATTAACATTGCGGCATGATGTGACTCTTGTGACTCTTTAAGCATCATCAAGGTATACTACCTCTATTCCTCTTAGTTCATCCACATCTCCTAGATACAACTTTATTCTTTGCCCGTTCACCTTGAACATTTTTACTTCCTTATTCTCAAGTTCCATTGCACCATATGGGGACACATGTACCAATCTGTAGGGTCCCATCCATCTAGATTTCAGCTTTGGAGGGTGCAATCGGAGCCTTGTGTCGAATAGTAGGACCAAATCGCTTGGGCAAACTCCCTTTTCGCAATCTTCATATTATGGTAGATCCTCATCCTTTATTTGTAAATAGCCGCACTCTCGTAAGCTCTAAGTCGGAACTCGTCCAACTCATTAAGCTTGTTAAGCCTTCGCTTAGCTGCTTCGTTCCAGTTTACATTCAACTTTTTCAAAGCCCATAGCGCTTTATGCTCTAATTGAACTTGTAAATGACATGCTTTTCCATAAACTAGTTGGTACGGAGATGAACCAATGGGGGAGTTGTAAGCTGTTCGGTAAGACCACAACGCATCATCGACATTCCTAGACCAACCTGACCAGCTAGTATTCACTTTTTTGTCCAGGATGGTCTTGATCTCCCTGTTCGAAACTTCCACTTGTCTACTTGACTGAGGATGGTAAGGTATGGCCACCTTATTCTTGACACCATATTATTTCAACAGGGTCTTAAAGAAGCGGTTACAGAAGTGAGATCCACCATCACTGATAATAGCTTTGGGAGTGCCAAACCTAGCAAAGATGTGCTTCCGTAGAAACATTGTAACACTTTTTCCTTCATTATTTGGTAGAGGAATCGCCTCCACCCATTTGGAGACATAGTCCAGTGCCACCAAAACAAATTTTGTCCCATAGGAGCTAACAAATTGGCCCATAAAGTCTATAACCCACACATCAAACAACTCAATTTCCAAGATAGGGGTAAAGGGTAACTCATGTTTACGAGTAATACCACTCTGCCTTTGGCATTGATCACAAGACTTGGCGTAATCATATGCATCTTGGTGAATAGAGGGCCAGTAATATCCGCATTGTAAGATTTTATGTGTAGTTCTAGTATCACTATGATGACCCCCAACTGGAGATGAATGACAAGCCTTCAGAATGTTCAACATCTCTATTTCAGGCACACATCTACAAATGATTCCATCAGCACAAATGCGAAATAAGTATGGCTCATCCCTATAATATCTTCGGGCATCAAATAAAAACTCTTTCATCTCCTAAGGAGTTAGGCCTGCTGGTATCATGTCGCTAACCAAGTAATTTTCAAAGTTAGCAAACTAGGGAATCAAATCCTGGGATGCAGCTAGCACCTGTTCGTCTGGGAAGGCATCATCAGTATCAATCTCCTCTCTTCCCCTAGCTTCAGATTTAAGCCTGGATAGATGATTCGCTACCTAATTTTTTGTTCCCTTCAAATCTTTAACCTCAAAATCAAATTCTTATAGCAAGAGTACCCACCTAACTAATCTGGGTTTAGCATCCTTTTTGGACATCAGGTACCTCAAAGCGGCATGGTCTGTATGAATGATCACCTTGGTTTGAAGGAAGTACGCTCAAAATTTTTTGAATGCAAAGACCACCGCCAATAGCTCCTGTTCTATGACCGTGTAATTCTCTCAAGCTGTATTGAGTGTTTTACTAGCGTAGTAGATAGGATGAAAAATCTTTTCTCTTCATTAGCCCAAAACAGCACCAAGAGCAACCTCGCTAGCATCACACATTACCTCAAATGGAAGAGACCAATCTAGAGCTATGATGATAGGAGCAGTGGTGAGTTTCTCTTTCAAGGACTCAAAAGCCATTAGACACGATTCATCAAACATGAGCTTTACCTCCTTCTCAAGCAATTTGCACAATACCTGTGTAAATTTTTGAAAAGTCCTTGAAGAATCGTCTATAGAATCTGGCATGCCCTAGAACGCTTCTGACCCCTTTTATGGAAATAGGGGGTGGCAAACCAGCTATAACCTCAATTTTTGCCTTTTCCACCTCAATCCCTTTTCCCGAGATTTTATGACCCAACACTATTCCTTCCATGACCAAACAATGACATTTTTCCCAGTTTAGGACCAGATTAGTTTCTTCACATCTTTTAAATACTTTGCCCAAGTGGTTGAGGCAAGATTCGAATGAGTCACCTTTAATAGAGAAGTCATCCATAAGGACTTCAATGGTGTCCTCCACCATATTTGAGAATATAGGAATCTTGCAGTGCTGGAATGTGACCGGTGCATTGCATAGTCCAAATGACATTCTTTTGAGAGGGAATGGTCCATACGGATAAGTGAAGATTGTCTTTTCATGGTCTTCTGGAGCGATGGTAATCTCATTATCCTAAATAACCATCAAGAAAACAATACCAACATCTACCTGCCAGTCTGTCAACCATCTGATCCAAGAATGGCATTGGAAAGTGAACCTTTTGGGTCTTTCCTATAATCTATGTATAAACGCCACCCTGTGACTGGTCGTGTTGGTATCAACTCGTTCTTTCTCATTGGGTACCACTGTGATCCCACCTTTCTTTGGTACACACTGTACCAGACTCAGCCACTTGCTATCTGTGATGGGATAGATTACACCAACATCCAGCCACTTGATGATCTCCTTCTTTAACAAAAGTTCTTGCATTGGGGGGTTCAGGTGGCGCTGATGTTCTATACGTGGTTTGCAATTTGGCTCGAGTTGGATCTTTTGAGTACATATGCCTGGAGGGATTCCAATGATGTCAGTTACGTTCTAGTCAATTGCCTTCTCGATCCTTTTTAGTATGACGACAAAAAGTCCCACTTGCTCGTCCAACAGATCTGCTGCGATTATTACTAGTAGAGTACTGTCTTCACCGAGGAATGCATACTTGAGATGGGGAGGTAGTGCATTCATCTCAAGGACTGGTGGTACCTCGATAGATAGCTTATCTAGCAGCATTGAATGATTCTTTAGATCTAGGTATAACCTCTTTGCACCGAAGTTATATGACCCCATTCTATTTAAGGCATTCACTATCTCCGTGTATTCCGGTATCCCGTCTCCCTCATAATTCATCATGATAGATACCAATGTGTCAATAGTTATCATCTCCTCCACAGGCATTGGCAGCTTATCATATTCTATTTGGGTGTTTGAAAAAGGGATTGTTCCCTTAATGTATCCTGACAGAATCACAAAAGAAAATCAAAGAAAACGTAAACAGAGAAATAACTACCAAAAGTCAACTACAAGCAATTAATCTAGTCTTAGCCGTATTCCTCGGCAACAACGCTGCTTTTTGATAACGCTCAAACTCACACCTCCTGCTGAAGTATGAATTAGACATTGTCATTAAAGAACCAACAATGTGGTTGGGGTCAAATCAATAGAGAATATGGAAGATCTAGACTAATGCTAGTAAGTGAACTTGTGGGTTAGTTACTCCAATTTGGGGGTTTTAAGAAAATAGTAATTAAAACAATGATTGAAATTGTGATATAAAATAAAGACTTAATACTAACTAGGGTTTGTGTTCCCCATGGATTCATAGCTGCTTCGGGTATACGCATGTGATCAATACCAATGCTTACTTACAAAACTGATAACTAGTGTTCATCCAAATGACTGGTTCGTCCCTATTGGTTAACTATACTCAAACACTGGGTCAGGTCCCATGAGTGGTTCCAAACTACCCATTATCAATTTGTTCAAAATTTAACTATCTTGTAACCACAACTCAAGATAATACAATGATTGTCAAGATCAAGACTTTGTTGTAATTCTCTTTTCCTAATCTCTATCTCTCTATGTTCAAGCAAGTAAAGAATTCAGGAAAGTCCTAACATTGTACACTGCTAAGAAACATTTAAGCATGAAGAGAGTACAATACAAGCATTTTGCTAAGGTTTTGAATCACTTTTGTGTATCCTTAGCTCATTAATCCATCATGGTTCCCACAACCCTAGCTATGGAGGTTTTAACCTCTCATAGTTGCAAGGTTGTGATATGCATTCATAATTAAACACATAATTCAATACTTACAATTGTAGATGAGAGAAAAAGATTCTTTTATTATCTCGAAAATAACTCAAGAACAATTCACAATGATCAAGAAAGAAATCAAGAAAAGGTTGATCACAAGCCAATCAACTCAATTTTAAATTTTTCTTTCCTTCCTAACCTTCTCTAACTACTTCCAAACATCCTTTAAATGTTTTCTAGATGTTCTCTACTAAAAATAAATCATAAAACGTATTTATACAGACATAAGAATCCTTTTCCTAAGCTAACAGGGTGAATTTCCATTATTGGTGCCGCTTGAGCCACGACAAATTCTACGACCTATAGCAGGATTATACGGGTCATACCTGTTATCCATAAGTCCTTGGCTTGCTAAAATTTTTCTAAGTGTTGGGCCTTGGTATGGCTTGTACATGCTGCCTACGAATCGTACTATACTTTGTAGCTTGACTTTGAGAAATCTGAATTTTTTTGAAGTTTGTCACGAATGTGATGGTATGACTTGTACCTTGCTGTCACGACTCTTATTGTCTATCTATGTCAAAAGTCTGTCTCCTGTGCAATTCTTCTGAATATTTCCATGACTCAGTGTAATGGCTCGTACCAGTATTGTACGGCTCATATAAGAGTCGTGGGTTGCTCTCTTCACAATTCAGCCATCTAAAACTTTTCACAGTTCTTAGTATGGCTCGTACCATCATATTACGGCTCCTACTGAGACTGTCTGTAATACCCCAGGAAGGCCTAAGATTAGAACCGGGAGTTGAATTTTAAAAGTGCAAAAAAACTGGCAAAAACATCACTGAATGGACCACAGAACGACTCATGGTATCAGACCACGGGTCATTGTATCCTGGCATTGGTACGGGAGAGGATGGTGGCAGTGGAGACAACGAGAGGTATGGTGACCCGTTTTGGGAGACAACGGGCCATCCTTTGCAATCGTGGTTAGGGTCAGGTTGGGCAGTAGTGTAAATAACGGGAGACCTAACGACCCGTTAGGAGAAGCCACAGGTCATTGGTTGTGGTTGTTGTTGGAGGGTAAGGATTTCCAGTGTGGCTTATGGGTTAAGACCATTACTCATTGGATGGAACCACGTGTTGTGGTGGGGCTCATTGTAGGGGGTTTAGTTTTGTGATGAGCAAACAACAGACAATATAATGAGTGGTGGGTTGAAGGCACAGGTTGTCCAGTCAACCCTTTAATTGGATTTAAGACTAGTTCATTCATCAGCACATTCAACGAGGGAACACGACGGGTCATGGGTGGTTCCAACGACCCGTTTGTACCAATCGTGGGTTCCATTCGGACAGTTTTCTGGGCAGGTTCATCAAGGGTATTTTTTACTTTTTCATGATATAAGCCCATAAACTACATTGTTTTGGCTTGGGAAAGCAGGGTTTTTAAGAGAATTATCTATTCGAAACTACCATTCATGCATGCAAGGTTTTTAACAAGTGATCTAAGGGGAGATTTCAAGCGTTTCACCTCAATTCCTTCAATTTCATTATTGGGCTTTTAAGGAGGGTTAGGAGTTGATAATCCCAAGTATATAAGGTCTTCAACGGGTGGATTCTTCCATACCCATGCTCCTTCTATATCAATTACTCAAAATTTATTTGAAAACTCATGGGGTTTTATATTCGGTTAGTATAAAATTTAATTATTTGATTATGGGTCTTGTGATTTCGAAACCCTATAATATATACTGATTTTGATCATCTTTTGAGCTCTAAATTGATATTAGTAGGGTTGATTTTTGAATTTCTAATCATTTAAACCCGATTATGCATGCCTATGATAAACTGATTTATGATCCATTGATCCATTCATATTTTTGACAAGCCTAGCATGTATTTTAAATTAAATCATGAATATATTATGTTATCTATTATTCACTTATGGAAACTTAAACTATATGCATGATCTACAAGTATGTATGTATTTTATTAAGCATGAATTATGTTTTGGCCGACTCACGGGCCTCAAGTCAATGCGAGTCCTTATATATTCAAGAATATTTATGATTATCATGATTTAACTATCCCATGAACTCATGTATGTATTATTATGAGCACTATGTGCGTTTTGCGAGTAGTATCGAACACCGAGTAGGTTCGGGGCTCAGATCAAGCCCCGGATCTCATGAACTACGTGCCACTGTAGGTATGTTGGGACCCATTCATGTTTGTTCCTGGTCCAAACGTCCCTTTTCATGTTTGATCATGCCCTTCATGGTTCCTACCCTTGGCAAGGTATGAACACCCTCCCGACTAGGGTTACAAGTCAGGCTTCATGTGTGCTCATATGGGGTATGTCGGTTAAGAGAATCTCCCACTGTTCCTCATGATTTATGCATATTTATGATTATATATGTTGGATCAAGTTATGCTAAGTAAGGCTCTCCTATTACGACTACGGCTATTTTTACGTTACGAATGTTTCAAAAACCTTGAGCCTTATGTTATATTACAATAATTATGTCATGAGCATGCCGTCCTACTCTTATGATCATTTTTGGGTTTTATACATGTTTTAAATGCCCGTTTTACTACCATGCATACTCAGTACATTCCACGTACTAACCGCATACCTTCTATGTTGTATCGTCGCATGATATAGGTCCTAGTTCTCAGGTGTATCCTCACCCGTAGATAGATTAGGACTTGCTCTCTACCTATTTGGTGAGTCCTCATGTTCTGAGGGCTACATGTCCACACTCTATGTTATTCCTTCAGTTTCTGGATGTTGGATTAGTTGGGGAGTTGTCCCATCAATCCGCCTTTCATGTTTAGAGGCTTATCAGGCTAAAAAGTTGTATTCTGCTGTATTGTATAAGTATTGTACTATTTTTCCTCATGTTATATTATGATTACTTTCCCTATGCTAAGTCTTCAGCTCATGTGATTGAATTAGATGTACGCTCATGCCATGGGTCGACTTGGGGTCTCTCGGGGCTTCTAGTCCCGTGTCTACGATCAGGGTGTACGTTTGGGTCATGACAAATTTTGTATCAGAGCCATAGGTTTATGTGTCTTAGGGAGTCTGAAAGCCGCTTTAAGTAGAGTTAGTTTTATGGGTGTGAAGCGCGCCACACTTATGATGAAGAGGCTACTATACATTTAGGAATGTTCCCTTGTTTCATGATCTATGTCATGCGATGAACGTCCTTTACTCCTCTAATTCATGCTATTCGCATTTGCAGAATCATTCCTCCATACCGAGTAAGTGCCAGGAGGAACGGTAATGATGATGATCATGAGGGTGCCCGTGATGGAGAGCATCAGCCAGCTCCACCCGTTCATGAGGAGCACGTACCAGAGCCAGCCGCGAATGCTGAGTTTAGGGCGTCGATCCAGATGTTGGCATAGGCCATGACAACTCAGGTCCAGAATCTGGCGGTGGCCCATTATCCAAAAAATAGGAATGTGTTCACTCCCAATTGCACGCAAGTGCACGTGGTCGTACAAGTAATAAAGTGGCTTTATTTCAAGCCAGGCATCGAACCTACAGGGACTGTAACGAAGGAGTAATTTTCGTCTAAGTGTTTAGTATACACACTTCTTTATACAAGTAGACAAGCAAAACAAATGGTGATTTTGCAAGAATATTATTTAACGTGACCTTACGTGAAAATTATGAATTATAATATGAACAGTAGCACGAACAAGTTGAGATTAAGGCAAAACATGCATATATGTAATTTATTGATTAAATTTCAGTCAACACTTCTCTTCGGTTGTTAGTCAGGAATTATTAACAATGGATTGGGTCTTTCGAACTCCTCACCAATTAAAGAATTATGAGATTTGCATTACATATTTATGTGATGCAACAACTCATATTCTCATAAACCAAACTAAATTCCATAGATGACCAAATATGACATTACAGATATATTTCTATTCTGAATGTTAATCTTCTCTTAATTTCTCAACCAAGAAAAGAATATATTCTACCAATTCACATCCATCCAAATAATCTTCCTTTCGGAAATAAAATTGGAATTTTAATATATACATACAATGGCCAATCATTAATATAGTAAAAACAAGAATCAGTAGGACAACCGTTTTAGAGAAGATAAAAGCTGAAATAACATCAATTACATATTACTACAATTATCCTCAACCTCAGCCAAAGGTGAATTAGCCACTCATTTGAGGATTAAACATCTTAAAACAAGTAGAAAACGTACAAGCAATCGAAATTTAAGAGAAAAAAGAAGAGAATTAACCCTAGGAGTTCAGCTCAACTGTTGGATACCCACGTTCTAGCATGAAAATGTCAGATATCTTAAAA
Organism: Datura wrightii; assembly: GCA_035772735.1. NCBI lineage: Eukaryota > Viridiplantae > Streptophyta > Magnoliopsida > Solanales > Solanaceae > Datura > Datura wrightii. The sequence goes on from JASDFA010000016.1 coordinate 134,718,497, forward strand.
TAAAACCTAAGTGTGCTATTTATAAAAGTGAGATATTTACTGGAATAAACTGGCAACGTGGCACGGAGGCTATCGCGGAGCATCAGCTCCATGCCACGAACTTGTCGCGCACCTTCACTGGAATACAGATGTGCAGCAAAGCCTTCCCAGCGTGTCACGGAACTGAACGCGGAGCATAGGCTCCGTGACACGGTGCCATCACGCACCTTCACTGGAATTCGCCAAAAATTTTACTCTAGGCAGAATGCTACCGCGATGGTAGCGTGACACTGCCTCTATCGCGGAGCATCAACTTTTTTAGTATTTTCTTGCCGACTCCCGCGTTTTGCTTCCGAGTCCATTCCTCCACTTCACCAACTTGTAGATTATTTTCCAAAATTCATTCTAAACTGCAAAAATAATAACTAATCATGTTGGTTAGTATAAATCCACATTTACATACAAACCACATGAGAATGTACACATAAAAGTAGATAAACAAGTCCAAAATAAGTAATAAAGTATCACTTGGGCATGCAATTATGCCCAAGATCACCTACCCCACACTTAAAGCCTTGTTCATCGTCGAACAACCCTTTCACATCTCATGTAATTGAAGACTCATGCATAGCTAATTTAGCAACACAATTCAAGCTATGGCTAGAACAATTATTTAAGATAGCAAGTTAAAAATAGGGCATGCATGATTTAATCATTGAAATGGAATACCACTATGTTAAGACTTCCTAACCTCAAGAATCGACTCTCAATCTTAGCAAACTCATGCAAATCAACCGATCAAGAAATCCACATGAGTATAATCTCTCATTAAACATGTTCCCTCACAACACAATAGAGTTACCGCATTTTTACTTCAAAAGAATTTCAAATCACAAAAGGTATGGCTATATGAATAAAATTATGCTCACTCTCTCAAAGAATTCGCATGCATCATGTAGTGAACCATAAGATTGCCCTTAGTGTTTACTCCACTAATTTAAGGATGTATGAACATAAGATCAAGTAGGACCTAAGGGGTTGTAATATAAGCTAAGGGACGGGTAGGTACTATTCTGGCCAGTAATAGTGACCATCTTCCCCCAAGCTCTTTTAATACATCCCCATTCATTAAAGACATCTCCTCTATACTTCCTCCTCACTCTTCTCACTCTTGAATATTATGTTCTTGTTCCCCTTTCTTTAAGCACACCAAGCTTATTAGTCCAGAGTACTTAAAATTATTTTTTTTCTTTCCTTCATATATTTTCTTACTCCCTAATAATAATCAATAATTTTCAAGAAGTGAACCTTTTTCCTTTTCTCAACTTTCACAACTTCCACTCTTCCTTCTGTTTCACGCTTCTCACTCCTTCACTCTTTGGAATTTTTCACTTAAGCACTTATGATTTTTGGATCAAATTCAAGGCTAATGAAAGAAAAGGATTAAGCTTATGTTATAGCTATGAAAGAATAGGCTTAAGGCTCAATGGGGCTAACTAGGATTCAATATTCAAGGTACGTAAAATGAGGGATAAAATTTAGGTTCATTCAAAGAAACGCCTACATCCATTCCTACAATCCACATCCTTCATTTCGTTTTATATACACACCAGGCAAGTTCTAGACACTTCACAGTAGCATGGAATATTAGAAAAACTCACACTCACTGCACATGTTCAATTTAAGACATATTCGTAGACTCTTAACTCAGTTAATTACAAGAATTCAAAATTAATATTTAATCACATCGAGTCAAATTCTAGATCCTAGGTGTATCAACATGTTTAAAACACTTGCATGCTTCCATCCTAATCACACTTGCATCTTACAATATAGCACATAACAAGAATGTCGAACCATTAATTAGCTATGTGTTCAAAAAAAAATCTAAACCTACAGACTAAATTTCCCTTAAACGGTCGTCATCTATCCATCATAGGGAACAATCTCTATCTAACACTTCGGTTCAAAGGGACTATTCTCGGAAAAAACACTGAAAACAAAAATCGAGAAACCCAAACAAAAAATTTAAAAATAGAAACAACTTGCACAAATAATTACACAAATAAATCCTTAACAAGCACCACACACATACACAATCATCAACACAGCACGAAACACAATGTCACACATTCAACCACTTAAGCACAAGCACAAGCACAACATAGTCTTCCTACACAAACACCTAACTACTCCCACCCCACACTTAGTCCGAACACTGTCCTCAGTGTTCATATCTCTGCAATTAAAAACACAATTTGGGTGGTGTAACTCCCTGATCAATCAAAATGCTCAATCTCTTCATCAGGTGCCAATGCCTCATCTCCCAGATCAGAATCTTCTCCGCCGTCTTCCTCTGACTCAATGTTTGAGTCGTCCCCTCTAGTTTCCTCATCAGTGGGTACGTCATCATCAACTTGTTCTACAAATGTGGGCCCAACTCTGAATAATGCTCGGGCATGCTCATTAAATGGATAATCCATGTGGAGCTGCCACAATTCATCCTCCGTAGGAGGCCTTCAACCAATCCGCAGTTGCAGCATCTGCATTCCATACATTCAGGCCATGTATTGGTCATACCGCGCATGTCACTCGGCGAGTGTAAGCATAGGCCCAAATGTGGTATCAGGTGCTTTGGTCTTAGTGACATCCAAAGCACGTCAGTCAAGTTGAGGAATGTAGTCTAGGGCCTCCTCTTCAACACCATGGCCCCTGAGGAAAGCTGTTAGAAGACCACCGAACCTATACCGGTGCCCTTGATGATGTTTGGCTTTCTTCATTGCTGAAACAATCACCGCTCCAACATTTATGTTGAGCCCTTTCATCAATGCGTATACCAAATAAACTCTGTCCCGGGTGACATCAGTCATATACACCCTCGAGATCAGGCAAGTACACACTATCTTCAACCAAATCCTTTTTTCTCTGTTCATTTGGGAGTATGGTAATTTCTGGTGATATCCTCTTTCCTTGTGACGACTCCACTTGGCTGTTGATCGTGCTCCACATAATGTGTGTCTGATATCTGCATATGGTGGAGTGATGTTCAGCTGGCGGAGGACATGCACGTCTGTGTCCCGCGTCCCCAAGATGGCATTAAGATGTTGTGGTTCAAAAGTAACCACTTGTCCTCTAATCTTGATTGTGTGGCTGCGCACGGTGGGGTTCCAATTAGCGTAGAATTCCCTTATGAGATGAAGATTACACTCTTTGGGTTCTTCGAAGATGAAGTTTAACCCCACATTAATTATCTTGTGTAAGATTCTCGGGAATTATTGAGCTAGTGGATCCCTTGCTATTTGCTCCTCAGGGAAATACTTGATTTCCTTGTGCTTGGAGTACCATTTCTTACCCTCATCCAATACCCACTGTGTTCCATACTGCCTTTGTTGCCCCTTTGGAACTGGTGGTGCTGCTGGCACTGCTGCTCCAACTCTAAGTCTTTTTCGGCTAGCGCCAGATGTGGATGCACCTTTTCCCTTGTCTTGCCATCCAAACATTTTTCCTGTTCATCAAAAACATATATGTCAAATGTCATTCATGGTATAGTTGGCTACTACTAAGGCTGGGCTTTAATTGGTCACCCCACACTTAGTTGTTAGCGTTATTTCACGAGTCATGGTCAGTCGGGTACTCAGACTTCCCCTTCTTCATATTTCCATGCTCGCTACTCTCCAAACAGAATTGAATTTCATTACAAAAAGATAACCAAACATACTACCAGCTATAATCAACCACAAGGTGCAATGCATCAGTAAAAATTGATGGAATAGCTTCTTTGTACTACTCAGACTTTGTACAATTCATTTTTAAAGTTCATCCATCTATCAACTTCACAAAATAACTGATGCTTAACTTAGGGTTACGATCAATAGGTAATTCAAGATTATGTACAACAGCCTATGGGATTATTCCTACCTTAATCTACAAAGATCAACATTCTATCCACAACATAATCAAAATTTAATCGCCCACTTTTCAGCACAAACAGAATGCACAACCCAATATTTGAATTTTTCTAACTTTTTCTTCTTCTTCCCAACTCAATTTCTCATCCCTAGTTATCAACAGTGTAAGATTTTCAATACAAATCATGTAATTATTGAGTTCATAACACAACATTAGCACAAAATCAACATTCATCCATGACCCAATGAATTACACATCTTATTAATAACCTAGGGCAGAATTTCATCAAAAAAACATGTTCAAGAATCGAAATATGCAGCAAGAATGACAAAAATTCGAGAACATACCATTACTTGAAATGTTTTAAGAAGACTTGAAGAAATTTCTTAAGTTAGAGCCGTGGCACATTGAGGGAGAAGGGGGATTGGGAGTGTTGTCGCAGCGGGATGAAGAAAATAAGGGAAAAATGTTATTTTGGGGGTTAAAAAGAAGGATTTCGCGCGGGTCGACCCGACTGCCTGAACTGACCCGACGCAAAAATACACCCAACGTGGCACAGAGGCCATCGCGGAGCTCAGGCTCCATGCCACGGGGCCAATGCGGAGGCATTCTGCCTCCTTCCCCAAATTTTGGGCATTTTTACCTTTTTTTTCACCCTTTGCAATATTTATTTGCACTCCGTATCTCCTGAAAATCATCCAACAACAACAACTCGTTAGAAAATAGTGGGTTGCATCCCAACTAGCTCCTTAGTTTTCATCATGGCATGACCTTTTTTTTTAATATATAGTTTCTAACTATTATAGTACATTACATTCACAGGTTGCCTCTCGTGCAGCGCCTGGTTTATCATTGCAGCTCGACGCTCTTCATCCTCATTCTTCTACCAAGGTGATAGAAGTGTTCTCTCGATTAACGCCCTCACCCCAGTAGTGCTTACACCTTTATCCATTCACTAAAAATGTGGCACTTTTATCCTTTTGCCACAATGGAACTGCCCCGTATGGGGTCATTCTTACTACTTCAAATGGCCCCGATCACTTGGAGCGCAATTTCCCTGTGAAGAGTTTCAATCTATAGTTGAATAGTAGCACCATTTGGCCCGACTCAAAGATTCGATGCACCATATGCTTGTCGTGCCACCTTTTAATTTTTTCTTTGTAGCATTTTGCACTTTCATATGCGTGCCATCGAAATTCGTCCAACTCACTCAGCTGCATGAATCTCCTTTTTCCTGCTAGCTCAAGATCCATGTTCAGCTTCCGCACAGACCAATAAGCTCGATGTTCAAGCTCAACGGGGAGATGATATGCCTTACCATAAACCAATCTGTATGGTGAAGTCCCAATGGGTGTCTTATATGCAGTTCGATAAGCCCACAACGCGTCATCCAATTTGCTTGCCCAATCCTTGCATTGTGCATTCACCGTTTTCTGCAAAATCTGTTCAATTTCCCTGTTTGACACCTCTACTTGTCCACTAGTTTGGGGATGATATTTTATAGACACTTTATGCCGCACCCCGTATTTCTCTAGCAAATTCCTGAATCCTACATTCACAAACTGTGCCCCTCCATCATTGCTAATTGCTCGTGGCGTACCAAACCTGGTGAAAATCTGCTTCTTCACAAATCTAGCCACCACCTTGTTGTCGTTCCTGGGACAAGCTGCTGCCTCAACCCACTTGGACACGTATTCCACTGCCACCAAGATGTATTGATTGCCAAACAATGGTGGAAATGGGCCCATAAAATATATCCCCCACATATCGAAAACCTCAACTTCCAATATGTGATGCAATGGCATCTAATGTCTCCTGCCGATTGTTCCTGCTCTTTGACATCGATCACATACTTTGACATAAGTTGTCTCATCTTTGAACAGTGTGGTCCAAAAGAACCCAGATTGCAGCACTTTGTGAGCAGTACGCTCTCCTCCATGATGACCTCCATACGGCGATGAATGGCAACTCCTCAGCACCTCTACCGTCTAACTTTCTTGAATGCACCACCTCATCACTTGATCTGGTCCTTGCTTGAATAGATACGGCTCATCCCACATGTAATACCTAGACTCATTCTTCATCTTCTTCCTTTTTTGATCTGTTGCCTCAAGTGGGTATATTCCACTTACTAACAAGTTCACAATATCTGCATACCAAGGGAGTTCAGTTTCCTTTATTGCAAAGAGTTATTTATCAGGGAACTCTTCAAGGATGCACTCACCTTCCTTCACATGAGAATAGTTCTCTAGTCGCGATAGGTGATCTGCAACCTAGTTTTCACTTCCCTTCATGTCTCGGATCTCCAGACCAAACTCTTGCAACAATAATATCCACTTGATTAGCCTGGACTTCTCATCTTTCTTGCTAAATAAGTACCGAATTGCCGCATGATCAGTGTGTACCACCACTTTCGACCCCACCAAGTAGGATCTAAACTTGTCAAATGGAAACACTAGAGCCAGCATCTCCTTCTCCGTGATTGTATAATTAACTTGTGCAGCATCAAGCATTTTGCTTGCATAGTAGATGGAATGAAAAATCTTATTCCTTCACTGCCCCAATACCACTCCTATAGCCGCATCACTTGCATCACACATTAACTCAAAAGGATATTCCCAATCAGGAGCAACGAGAATAGGAGCTTCCACCAGCTTCTTTTTCACCTCCTCAAATGCTTCTACACATTCCTTGTCAAATTCAAACTTCACCTCTTTTTCTAACAGCCAGTATATTGGTCTTGAAATCTTAGAGAAGTTTTAAATAAACCGTCTGTAAAACCCAGCATGTCCTAAGAAGCTGCGAACACCCTTAGCTTATACTAGCGGTGGTATCTTTTCAATCACCTCTATCTTTGCACGATCGACCTCCAAACCTCTGCATGACACCTTATGGCCAAGGACAATACCCTCCTTGGCTAAAAAGTGACACTTTTCCTAGTTGAGCACCAGGTTTGAATCTTCACATCTGGCTAACACCCTATCTAGATTCTGCAATCACATAGCAAACAAGTTACTAAAAATAGAAAAGTCATCCATAAATACCTCGACATAGTCTTCAACCATATCATGGAATATTGCTATCATGCATCGCTGGAATGTGATTGGTGCTTTGCATAGACCAAAGGGCATCCGTCTAAAAGCATATGTCGCATAAGGACATGTAAACGTGGTCTTCTCCTGATCTTCTGGTGCTATGGCTATTTGATTATAGCCAGAGTAACCATCCAGGAAGCAATAATGTTCCTGCCCTGCCAGCCTGTCCAACATCTGATCAATGAATGGAATCGGATAGTGATCTTTTCGAGTGGCCTCATTGAGCTTCCTATAATCCATGCAAATTCGCCAGCCCGTGAATGTGCGTGTGGGAAATAGCTCATTCTTTTCATTTGTGACCACTGTCATTCCCCCTTTCTTGGGAATGCATTGAACTGGGCTAACCCATTCGCTATCTAAGATGGGATATACCACTCCCGTATCCATCCACTTGATCACTTCCTTTCTGACTACATCCTTCATCACCGGGTTCAACCTCCGCTGATGTTGCATGGTTGGCTTAGATCCCTCTTCCATGAATATCTTGTGCATGCAGAAAGCTAGATTGATCCCCTTAATGTCTGACATCTGCCATCCCATTGCTCTCTTACGCATCTTAAGGACCACCAATGCATCTTTCACTTGTGTATCTGTTAGTTCTGCTAAAATGATGACTGGTAAGGTGTCATCTTCACCCAAGAATACATACTGCAGATGTGGAGGCAATGTCTTTAACTCCAATTTTGGTGCCTCCTCTATTGATGGCTTTGGGGATGGTTCCATGGACCTCTACAATGGTTCAAAATCTTGCTTCCTGAAGAACCATTTTGGCTCATTCAAAGCCTGCACCATCTCATATGTCGCCCTGTCCCCAAAATGATCACGTCCCACCAAGGCTCTCTCTAAGGGATCTTGTGAGTCAATAATCTGAAGGGTCGATTCCTGATTCAACACACTGATTGTGATAACTCTTCATAGATGGCAGGTAACTTCATGGCCTTGTAGATATCAAAGACCTCTACCTTATCATGAGCTCTCATGGTTAGCTGCCCAGCAGCTACATCAATTAAGGCTCGTCCAGTTGCCAAGAAGGGACATCCCAAAATAAATGGAACTTCCGTATCTAGCTCAAAATCAAGAATTATAAAATCCACCAGGAAAATGAGGGAGCCTGCTTGCACTAGCACATTCTCCAAAATTCCATCAAGTCTAGCTAATGAACGGTCAGCTAGCTGCAAGATCACAGTGGTGGGTCTAGGACTGCCCAGCCCCAGCTTCTTGAATACTGATGTTGGCATCAAATTCATACTTGCTCTCAAATCACACAAACCATGAGCTCGAATAGACTGCCCAATTATAATCTGAATAGTGAAGCTCCCAGGATCCTTGAGCTTTGTCGGCAATTAATTCTGTATATGGGAGGTGCACTCCTCAGTAAGTGCAATTGTAGCATACTCTATCAGTCTGCTCTTGTTTGCTACAATTTCTTTGATGTACTTAACATATTTTGGCACTCCCTACAGCACATCTACTAAAGGAAGATTAATATGTACCTGCTTCAACACTTCCATGAACTTCTTGAAGCATGCTTCCTCCTCGTGCTTTTTCAATCTTTGAGGAAACGGGGGCGGTGGTCTTTCCATATCGTCTACCTTTTCATTCCCCCTCACATCATCGTTTCCTTCATCCTTTTCTGTTGCTTCAAATTTTTGAGGTGGCCTTTCAGGTTCCACCTCCCTGAGTTGCTTTCCTCTCCGGGTAGTAACTGCATTAACCTGCTTAGGATTTGGGTCTGTATCACTTGGTAATCCTCCCCTAAGTCTAGTAGTTTGGGCTCCAGCTAACTATCCCAACTGATACTCCAATGCCTTTGTAGCTAACTGCTGATTTTTCATGTCAGCTGTCAATTTTACCGGATCAGCCTGCATCTGTGCCTGGTTAGCTATTATGCTCTTAAGCATATCCTTGATGTTGCTGGGCTAAGGAGGTGCATTATTCCCTCTGAACTACGGCTGAAAATTGTGATGACCCCCTTGATTTCTGTGCATGCCCTGATTTGAACCCTGATGACTATTACTCCCCCTAAAAAATTCAGATGATTTCTCCAATTTGGGTTGTAACTGTTGTCATACTGCTGATTATTGCTCCACTGGGCGTTTCCAAGAAAATTTACCGAATTTGGATTGGTACCACAACACTCAGCTGAGTGTTCACTACTTCCACAGACTTCACACCACACCTGCTGAACTGCTTTGACTGGGGCTTATGCCTGGCTCAAACTCATGCTGCTGAAGTGAGTGTTAATTTGATTTAGCAAAGCAGCTATTTGTGCAGCAATCGCTGTGAATCCATCTAACTCCAAGACCCCTGTCGCTTTCTTCACTCCACCTCGGGTTGTATCAGCATTCCATTAAGGATTACCTTGTCAAATACGGTTCAACAAGGTGTAAAGCTCTTCGTATGTCTTTTCCAATGCCTGCCCCCCGGCTGCTGAGTCTAATAAAATCTTTGTATGCGGTTCCAAGCCTTCAATGAATGTATGGACCAACACATCATTAGACTGATGATGGTGAGGACAATCTCTTAACATTGACTTGAACCTCTCCCAAGCATGATACAAATTCTCACCCTCTATCTGTTTGAAACTTAGAATCTGACTTAGAATCTGACTTCAGCCTTTAACCACCTCTTGTCTTCCCCTAGTAGTGAAAACGGGAATATTTTAAGCCTCACATAATCAGATGATGCTCCAGCGGGTATATATGTTTCACTTATCTCCAAGAAGTTTTGGAGATGCTGTTGTGGATCTTCATGAGTGAGCCTTGTAAATTGCCCGCTGGTGTGCAATAACTGCACCATATTCTGCTTAATTTCAAATCTCCCTCCTGGTTCCTGCCTGTGAATGTTGGATGTTACATTATTCGCATATGGGATTGCAACCTCGCGGACCGGTCTTGCTGTCATCTCTTCCGGCACTAAGACTGCCCTTACAATCGGTAGTTGTTGTTGTTGCTCCAGAATTGCCCTCCTTAATAACTGCAACTTCTTTTCTAGAGCTTCCCTCTTCTGTTGATGAAATTGCCTCTCTGGCTCTAAAAACGGATCCACCAACTCCTTATCTCTTGCCAGCGTTTAGAAACAACTTAGTACCAGCAAGAGAAATCGCTAAGATCAAGTTGTCAACACTTGTATCAAACTTGTAAACTAACACTAAGAAAATTAAGTCACCAATTTCGCCATTCCACGGAAACGGAGCCAAAAACTTGTTCACTCCCAATCGCACGCAAGTGCACGTGGTCGTACAAGTAATAAAGTGGCTTTATTTCAAGCCAGGCATCGAACCTACAGGGACTGTAACGAAGGAGTAATTTTCGTCTAAGTGTTTAGTATACACACTTCTTTATACAAGTAGACAAGCAAAACAAATGGTGATTTTGCAAGAATATTATTTAACGTGACCTTAAGTGAAAATTATGAATTATAATCTAAACAGTAGCACGAACAAGTTGAGATTAAGGCAAAACATGCATATATGTAATTTATTGATTAAATTTGAGTCAACACTTCTCTTCGGTTGTTAGTCAGGAATTATTAACAATGGATTGGGTCTTTCGAACTCCTCACCAATTAAAGAATTATGAGATTTGCATTACATATTTATGTGATGCAACAACTCATATTCTTATAAACCAAACTAAATTCCATAGATGACTAAATATGACATTACAGATATATTTCTATTCTTAACGTTAATCTTCTCTTAATTTCTCCACCAAGACAAGAACATATTCTACCAATAAACATCCATCCAAATAATCTTACTTTCGGAGATAAAATTGGAAATTAATATATACATTAACAATGGCCAATCATTAATGTAGTAAAAACAAGAATTAGTAGGACAACCATTTTAGAGAAGATAAAAACTGAAATAACATCAATTACATACTACTGCAATTATCCTCAACCTCAGCCGAAGGTGAATGAGAATTAAACATCTTCAAACAAGTAGAAAACATACAAGAAATTGATTAAGAGAAAAAGGAAGAGAATTAACCCTAGGACTTCTTTAGCTCAACTGCTTAATACCCACATTCTAGCACGAAAATGTCAGATATCTTAAAATAAAACCTAAGTGTGCTATTTATACAAGTGAGAAATTTCCTGGAATAAACTGGCAATGTGGCACGGAGGCTATCGTGGAGCATCAGCTCCATGCCACAGACTTGTCGCGCACCTTCACTGCAATCCGGGTGTGCAACAAAACATTCCCAGCGTGTAACGGAAGTGAACGCGGAGCATAGGCTGCGTGACACGGTCTCATCGCGCACCTTCACTGGAATTTGCCTAAAATTTTACTCTAGGCAGAATGCTACTGTAATTGGTAGCGTGACATGGCCTCTATCGCGTAGCATCAAGTTTTTAGTATTTTCTTGCCGACTCCCACGTTTTGCTTCCGCGTCCATTCGTCCACTTCACCAAGTTGTAGATTAGTTTCCAAAATTCATTCTAAACTGCAAAAATAATAACTAATCATGTTCGTTAGTATAAATCCACATTTATATACAAACCACATAAGAATGTACACAAAAAGTAGATAAACAAGTCCAAAATAAGTAATAAAGTATCACTTGGGCATGCAATTATGCCCAAGATCAGAATGCAGCAGCTGCTAGGGAGAGGGACTTTCTGAGGATGAGCCCTCCGGAGTTCGTAGGGTCGAAAGTAGACGAGGACCCACATGACTTTATTGATGAAATTTTGAAGATCACCCAGGTTATGGGGGTGAATAATAGGGAATGTGTTGATTTGACCTCCTATCAGCTCAAGGGGTAAGCATATATATGGTTCAAACAATGGAGAGGTGCTAGGGCAGCGGTTGCAGGAACGATAGTGTGGGATGAGTTCCATACCGCGTTCATGGATCGATTCTTCCCTCGGGAGATGAGGGAGCTCAAGGCAGCTGAGTTTTTGAATTTGAAGTAGGGCAACATATCAGTCCAGGAGTATGATTTGGATTTCACTCAGCTATCTAAATACACTCCGGAGTTGGTGGCCAATCAGCGTGCCCGGGTGAGTAGCTTTGTTCATGGAGTAGCAAATTACATGGACAAGGATTGTCGGATTGACATGATACACTGGGACATCAACTTTCCCCATATTATATTCCATTCCCAGCAGATGGAGTCAGTCTATAGGAGGCAAAGAGAGGCCATGAGGGACAGGACCGATAGCTATGGGGTTTCTCAGGCCAGGTTAGGAGGTGGATCACGTCAGCAGTCCCAAAAAAAGTCCACTACTCTAGCTCCATCATCGGCTAGCACACCGTCCTGGTTCAGAGGTGACCAGAGGAGCAGGTCTACAGGTTCGATGGATCATGGTAGCATGCAGTTGGAGCACACTTTCCCAGCTTGTGCAAGATGTGGAAAAAATCATCCCTCGCGGTGCCTGGTTGGTGTGGATTCTTATTTTGGGTATGGAAAACCCGGGCATAGAATCAGAGATTGCCCTACAACTATTTTTACTACTCCAGCAGCATGACCCTCTAAGCAGGGTGCCTCCACTAGTTCGGCAGGTGGTCAACGCCAGAACAGGTTTTATGCTCTAGTGCCTCGTCAGGATAAGGAGGCTTTGCCAAATATGGTCACGGGTATGTTGCAAGTCTTCCATATTGATTCTTATGCTTTGTTGGATCCAAGAGCTACCTTGTCTTTTGTGGCCCCTTACATTGCTAGTAGCTTTGGAGTTAGTCCTGAAATTCTATTAAAACCATTCTCCGTATCAACTCCAGTCCGTGAATCAGTGGTAGCTAGGCGGGTGTATAGAGGTTTCCCTATTACGGTGTTACATAAGGTTACCTTCATGGACTTAGTCAAATTGGCCATGACTAACTTTGACATCATTTTGGGTATGGTTTAGTTGTTTGCATGTTATGCTTTGATTAATTGTATGACCCGTGCAGTGAAATTCTGATTTTCGAGTGAGTCAATTTTTGAATGGAAGGGTAATTCAACTGTACTAGCCGGTCAATTTATTTCATATCTGAAGTTTAGGAAAATGATCTCTAAGGGTTGCATATACCATCTAGTTAGATTTAAGGGTGTAGAGTCCGAGCCTCGAACGATTCAGTCAATTCCAGTGGTGTGCGAGTATCTGGAGGTTTTTCTCGATGATCTACTAGGTGTTGCTTCAGAAAGAGAAATTGATATTGGAATTGATTTACTACCTGATACGCAACCTATCTCTATTGCTCCTTATAGGATGGCCCTAGTCGAGCTAAAAAAGTTAAAGGAGCAGTTGAAGGGCTTGTTAGGAGTTTCATCAGACTGAGCAAGTCCCCATGGGGCGCATAGGTTATATTTGTTCGGAAGAAGGATGTATCCCTTCGAATGTTTATTTATTATCAACAACTTAATAAGTTCACCATCAAGAACCGGTACCCCTTTCGTAGGATTGATGATTTATTTGACTAGCTCCAGGGTGCCTGGTGTTTCTCAAAGATAGATATCAGGTCTGGGTATCACCAAGTTAGAGTCCGGGAGAGTGACATACCAAAGACAGCTTTCAGAACCCGGTACACCCATTATGAGTGTGTAGTTATGTCATTTGGACTAACCCATGCTCCTGTTGCTTTTATGGATCTAATGAACAGGGTATTCAAGGCATATTTGGACATGTTCGTGATTGTGTTCATTGATGACATCCTTATATACTCCCGGAGCGAGGAGGAGCATGCCGCTCATTTGAGAATAATACTTCAGACCCTAAAGGATCGTCAGTTGTATGCAAAGTTTAGCAAGTGTGAATTTTTTCTAGACTCAGTGGCATTTCTGGGCCATGTGGTGTCGAGTGAGGACATAAGGGTGGATTCTCAGAAAATCAAAGTGGTAAAGGATTGGCCTAGATCGGTGAATCCTTCAAAAATTTAGAGTTTCTTGGGTGTAGCAGGATACTACCGAAGGTTTGTTGAGGGTTTCTCATCTATTGCGGCACCTTTGACAAAGTTGACTCAGAAAAAGATAAAGTTTCAATGGTCAGAGGATTGCGAGAAAAGCTTACAGGAACTGAACACCTGACTTACTTCAGCACCAGTATTGACTTTACCCGAGGGTACTGATGGCTTTGTTGTGTATTGTGATGCTTCAAGAATCAGACTTGGATGTTTGTTGATGCAACGGGGGAAGGTGATAGCATACGCCTCTCGACAGTTAAAGGTTCTAGAAAAGAATTACCCGACCCATGATCTTGAGTTGGCCGCGGTGGTGTTTGCACTGAAGATATGGCGGCATTACCTGTATGGCATGCACGTGGACGTGTCCACGGATCACAAGAGATTACAATATGTGTTCACGCAGAAAGACCTCAATATTCGACAAAGGAGGTGGTTGGAGTTGCTAAAGGACTACCTTATGAGTGTCCTTTACCACCCGAGAAATGCTAATGTTGTTGCGGATGCACTTAGTAGACTTTTTATTGAGAGTGTGTTCCACGTGGGTGATGGAAAGAAGGAGTTGGTGAGAGATGTCCATCGACTTGCAAGGTTGGGGGTTAGATTGATCGACTCGACCGATGGCGGCGTTGTTGTGCATAATGGGTCAGAATCGTCCTTAGTGGTTTATGTCAAATCTAAACAAGATGAAGATCCAATTTGGAGGAAGCTGAAGAAAGAAGTGCAGAGTAAAAATATAGTGGTTTTCTCCCAAGGGGGAGATGGTGTTCTATGATGTCAGGGTTAGCTATGTGTCCCAGACGTTGATAATCAGAGGGGTCGGATATTGCATTAGGTGCATGGTACCAGGTATTCCATCCACCTGGGATCCATGAAGACGTATCGGGACTTGAGAGAAATCTATTGGTGGGATGGTATGAAGAAGGATATTGTGGAGTTCGTAGCCAGATGTCCAAACTATCAGCAAGTGAAAGGCGAGCACCAAAGGCTGGGAGGTGTACTTCAGCCTTGTACTCGATGACACTATGATTCCATTTAGGTGGTGGTAGACAGGTTAACAAAGTCTACACACTTCCTACGGGTTAAGACCACGCATTCAGTGGATGATTATGCCAAGTTGTACATTCGAGAGTTGGTTCGACTTCATAGAGTGCCCTTGTCTATTATTTCAGACCGAGGTACTCAGTTTACCTCCCAGTTCTGGCAGTCTTTTCAGAAGGGACTTGGGACTCAGATTAAGCTCGTCATAGCATTCCATCTACAAACGGATGGCCAGGCGGAATGAACAATCCAGATTCTTGAGGATATGTTGTGGGCATATGTATTGAATTATAAAGGTAGTTGGAATGATCATTTGTCGTTGATTAAGTTTTCTTATAAGAACAGTTATCATTGTAGTATCCAGATGGCACGGTTCGAGGCCCTCTATGGGCGAAGGTGTAGATCTCTTATCGGATAGTTTGAGGTTGGAGAGGCAGCCTTGATAGGGCCAGATGCGGTTCATGAGGCGATGGTAAAGATCCAGTTGATAAGGGACCGGTTGAAGACCACTCAGAGTCGTTAGAATTCATATGCTGATGTAAGGAGGAGATATTTTATGTTTGATATGGATGAACGGGTATTTCTAAAGGTATCTCCCATGAAGGGAGTCATATGGTTCAGAAAGAAAGGGAAACTCAGTCCCCGCTATGTTGGCCCTTATCGGGTTGTGCGGAGAGTTTGTAGGGTGGCGTCTGAGTTGGACTTGCCCTCGGAGTTATCTTCAGTCCATCCGGTCTTTCATGTGTCGCTTTTGAAAAAGTGTTTGGGTGATCCAGCCTTGGTAGTCCCGGTAGACAGTATTGGTGTAAAAGACAGCCTCAGTTATAAAGAGATTCCCGTCGAAATCTTAGATTGTCAGGTTTGGAGGTTGAGGAACAAAGAAGTAGCTTCAGTTAAGGTTTATGGAGAAATCATCAAGTAGAGGGAGTTACTACGTGGAAGCCAAAGCAGATATAATGGCGAGATACCCACATTTGTTCTCTACCAGCTCAGTTCCGACTTGAGGTATCAGTTCTACTCCATGATCCCATTTAGTTTTCATGTTCATTTCATGTTTTGAAGTTTATTTCATGTGTGAGTGTGTATGTGAAGCATGAGACCAATTCAGCTATGTGGTTTGGTTCAGTGGTAGTCATTCTGTGAAAATTTTGGTGAAAATAGTCAGAATTTGAGTATGATAATTGTATGTCTCTGTTTTCTACTTGTTTCCTACATTTGAGGACGAATGTTTCCAGGGGGAGATATTGTAATACTCTGGGAAGGCCTAAGATTAGACTCAGGAGTTGAATTTTAATAGTGTAGAAAAACTAGCAAAAACATCACAGAACGGACCACAGAACGACTTGTGGTATCAGACCACGGGTCGTTGTATGCTGGCGTAGGTTGGGGAGAGGATGGTGGCACTGGAGACAATGAGAGGTATGACGACTCATTGTGGGATACTACAGGCCGTCCTTTGCAGTCGTGGTTAGGGTTAGGCTGGGCAGCAGTGTAAATAACTGGAGACCCAACAACCCCTTAGGAGAAGCCATGGGTCGTTGGTTGTGGTCATTGTTGGAGGGTAAGGATTTCTAATGTGGGTGACGGGTTGAGACCATGACTTGTTGGATGGAACCACGAGCCGTGGTCGGGCTCGTGAGGGGGATTCAATTTTGTGATGAGCAAACAACGAACGATACAACGAGTCGTGGGTTGAAGGCACGAGTCGTCCTGTCGACCTGTTGTTTGGATCCGAGACTAGGTCATTAGACAGCCCATTCAACGACGGACACGATGGGTTGTTGGTGATTCCCACAACCTATTTGTACCACTCGCGGTTCCATCCAACAAGTTTTCGAGTTAGGTTCATTAAGTGTACTTTTGACTTTTTTAGGATATAAGGCCCTAAATTACGCCGTTTTCGCTTGGGAAAACTGGGTTTTTAAGAGAATGCTATATTCTAAACTCCCATTCATGCATGCAAGGTTTTTGACAGGTGATCTAAGAGGAGATTTCAAGCTTTTCACCTAAATTCCTTCAATTTCATTCTTGGGCTTTTATGAAGGGTTAGAAGTTGATAATCCCAGGTATGTAAGGTCTTCAATGGGTGGATTCTTCCACACCCATGTTCCTTCAATATTAATTACTCAAAATTTATTTGAAAACTGAAGAGGTTTTATATTCGGTTTGTATAAAATTTAATGATTTAATTATGGTCTTGTGATTTTGAAACCCTATAATTATCTACTGATTTTGATCCTATTTTGAGCTTTAAATTGATATTAGTATGGATGATTTTCAAATTTCTAATCATTTCAACCCAATTATGCATGCCTATGAAAAAACAATTTATGATCCATTGATGTTTTTGATAACCCTAGCATGTATTTTAAATTAAATCGTGATTATATTATGTTATCTATTATGCTCTTATGGAAACTTAAACAACATACATTATCTACAAGTAGTATGTATTTTATTAAGCATGAATTATGTTTTGGCGGACTCACGGGTCTTAAGTCATGGCTAGACCTTATATGTTCAAACATGTTTACGATTATCTTGATTTAACTAGCCCATGAACTCATGTATGTATTATTGTGAGCACTATGTACATTTTGGGAGTAGTATCAAACACCGAGTAGGTTCGGGGCTAAAGTCAAGCCCGAGATCTTGTAAACTATGTGCCACCATAGGTATGTTGGGACCCATTCATGTTTTTCCTTGGTCCAAACTTCCCTTTTCATGTGTTAACATGCCCTTCATGGTTCCTACCCTTGGCAAGGTATGAACATCCTCCCGACTAGGGTTACAAGTCGGGCTTCATGTGTGCTCATATGGGGTATGTCGGTGAAGAGAATTTCCCACTGTTCCTCATGATTTATGCATATTTATTATTATGTATGTTGGCTCAAGTTATGCAATGTAAGGCACTCCTATTATGACTATGACTATGTTTACGTTACGAATGTTTCGAAAACCTTCAGCCTTATGTTATATTAAGATAATTATTTCATGAGCATGTCGTCCTACTCTTATGATCATTTATGGGATTTATACATGTTTTAAATGTCCGTTTTATTTACCTTGCATAGTCAGTACATTCCACGTATCGACCGCATACTTTCTATGTTGTATTGTCTCATGAAGCATGTCCCAGTTCTCAGGAACATCCTCACCCATAGATAGATTTGGACTTGCTCTCTGCGTATTTTGTGAGTCCTCATGTTCCGAGGGCTACATGTTCACACTCTATGTTATTCCTTCAGTTTCTAGATGTTGGATTAGTTGGGGAGTTGTCCTATCAATTCGCCTTTCATGTTAAAAGGCTTATCAGACTAAAAGGTCGTATTCCGCCGTACTATATAAGTATTATACTGTTTTACCTCATGTTATGTTATGATTACTTTCCCTATGCTAGGTCTTCTGCTCATGTGATTAAATTAGATGTATGCTCATGCCATGGGTCGACGTGGGATCTCTTGGGGCTCCTTGTCAAGTGTCTACAATTCGGGTGTAAGTTTTGGTCGTGACACTCTTACTTTAGCCTATTTTCTACACTTTCAGGCTTCTTTTGCACATTCTTGCTCCAACACTTATTTTTCCTGTAATCAATGAAAAGGTTCCCCATATCTATATAAACACCTAAGTCCATGCTATTTTCTCACTTTTGAGCGTCAAAAGTTTTATGAACTCACAGCACATCGACAGGGTGTCCAAGATGTATTTTGATATGTTCTTAATTGTATTCATAGATGATATCCTTTTATACTTTCGGAGTGAGGATGAGTGTTCTACTCATTTGAGGATTGTATTGTAGACTCTTAAGGACCATCAACTATTTGTTAAATTCACTAAGTATGAGTTTTGGCTAAAGTCAATTGCATTCTTGGGTCATGCGGTGTTTAGTGAGGGTATGCAGGTAGACTCTCAGAAGATTGAGGCGGTAAAAAATAGCCCTAGTCTAGTTAGTCCTATGGACATTAGAAGCCTTTTAGGCTTAGCTGGCTACTATAGGAGGTTTCATAGAGAGATTTTCATCCATTACAGCACCTTTGACCAAGTTGACTAAGAAAAAGGTCAAATTTCAGTGGTTCGATGCGTGTGAGAAAAGTTTTCAAGAGTTAAAGACTATCCCTATCTTTTCAGTTTACTTAGTCTTCATTGGAGAATTAAAGTTCCCAACAAGGAGATAATGTAACACCCCAAAGATTCCCAATACTAGGCTCAGGATTTGGAAATCGACTACAAGAAATATTTGAGAAATTTCTCAGTACGGTCCTCAATACGACTTAGTTAGCCTTGATTTGAGGAAAAATGCTCCCAAGAGGGGGGGATAACGTAACATCCCTAAATTCCCTAAGATTAGATTTGAGTCTTGTAGTAGAAACCAACAGGAAAATAGCACCAGAACATAGTGTAATACCCCGAAAGCCCAAAGATAAGACCCGAGAGTTAAAATGAAGAAAATTGATAATTTTGCACCAGGTCAAAGAATGAGTCATTCTGTGACCCATGGGGAGGATCACGAGTCATAAGGTGACTAGTGGTGAAGTACTGGACTTAAGTTGAAAAATTGTTGATGGGGTCACCACGAGCATGAAAACGAGTCATAGTTAGACCCCACGACCCTTTGAGTTAGTCGTGGCTAAGGAAAATTGGAAGAAGGAATTTGAGGTGACAGTATATCTTATGGATAGAGCCCACAAGTCATGGTCAGACTCCACGATTCGTTGGGTGAATCGTGGTCGGTAGGTAACTAATGATTTGAAGTTTGAGGTAGTGGAGATAATTAGTGGTGACTATAAGTCGTGGTCAACACTAATGATTTCTATGATAGCCTGTTATGAGTTCCAGGTGAAACCTTGACAGTGTACACAATGATCGATGTAATGAATTGTGGTTGGTGGCAACGACTCGTTAGGTCTCTCGTGGGCAGTGACGAGCAGTTATCTTCTGTGAAGTTAATAAGGGTATTCTCGTCATTCGTATGGTCTAGATTCCTATACTACGTCGCTTTAATCCATTCTCAGAGTGCATTTAGATAGGTTAAGTCATTCTAGCCTATTCTTAACCCGTGCATGCAACTTAGGGAGTTGGAGAGGAGATCAAGCTTAAGCCCTTCATATTTTTCTCAAATTCCTCTTTGGCAATCAAAAAAGTGTAAGAATCATCTTTAATTAGGTATGTAGGGTTATGGATGGGTGGATCCGTTCACACCCATGACCAATCCCTCTCTATATCATGAAATTTCTATGTTGATTCTACGGGGTTTTTAACCCAATGCATGAAATTCCTAATTCTCTACATGAGTGTGATCTAAATGAGTTTTTATTATTGAACAGTGAATCATGGGAAAATTTTATGATGTTTTCCATTAAAATCATGTTTCAAACTTTATAAATTCAGATGCCCATTTATGAGAAGTTTATGAAAGATGAGACTTATGATGAATATTCATGTATGATGAGATATTTTTAATGAAAAGCACCTTTTCAAGTTACTCATGTTTATAATCATGTTTTCAAGTGAATTGAGTATTTTCAAGCATGTTAAAGTATTGGCCAATGCCCACATGTTCAAGTGTGATTTATGACTTATCATATCGATTTGATGATTGATCCGATTAATCGGTCCTTGATTCATGGCTAAATATGTATGCAAATAGGGATCAATAATGTTAATTTTTATTTGGCCATGAATCTCATGAATGATGCTTATGATTTTCGTACGAGCCTAATGTGCATGTTTTTGGGAGTCATGTCTAGCACCAAGTTGCCCGACATTCAAAGGACTACGCCAATGTCTCACAACTATGTGCCACCGTAGGTTCATGTTGATACATTACAATATTAATGGATCCCCTTTTTCGTGATATCACATAATGCATGTCCCAAGCCTGGCAAGCCTTGACGCATCTGCCCACTTGAGTGAGACAGTTGAGGCATCATGTAAGGCTCCACCATGATGGTGTCGATTATGGTGAGTCCTCTGATTGTTCTGCATATTTTATGCATTGTTATGTTTATGTTACTTTGGCTGAAGTTATGATTTATAAAGTTTCTCTTATGACTATGGTAATGAATGGATTATGAATGTTTTGGAAACCTTGAGCCTTATGTTACATTAGGATATTTATGTTATGAGCATGTTGTCCTACTCTTATGATCTCTTATGAACTTTTATGTATTTTAGATGTCCGTTTTACTTATCTTGCATACTCAGTACATTCCATGTACTGACCGCATATTTTATGTTGTATCGTTTCATGATACAGGCTCCGATCTTCAGATCCAACACAGTTATTAGCTCGTTCCATGAGTTAGCATCCAGTTCATTGGTGAGTCCTCATTCCCCGAGGACCAGTTGATATCAGTTATCTCTTTATATTCAGTTTTCTAGGCTTGTCAAGTAAGTTAGGGGTGTTGTCTCATCAGCCCATCAGATATGTTAGAGTCTTTCAGACTATGTGTAGTATTCAACTATCATGTATAAAGTGTGTTTCGCTTTCCATGTTATGTTATGATTATGCTTCCTCTATGTTATCATGTTGAGAAAATTCCACTTTACTGGATTAAGATAGATGTATGTTCATGACATGGGTCGACATCTTGGGCATTGAGTGTGCCATCCATGCCTAGACATGATAAGAGAGGGCAAGCATCATGCTCGAGGGGTCAGAGCAGCACCCGCAGATTCTAGCATCCTAGCTTATCGTAGATGTTGTCGGGGGCATATAGGCCAGTGCTTGGTAGGTTTAGGTTCTTGTTTCGGCTGTGGGTAACCTGGGAACATGCTTCGAGATTGTCCAGTTGTGAGGCAGGATCAGGTTGGGGGCCCAGTCCCAATTTCTAGTTCTAATTTATGAAATTTAATGCCCAATGATGAGAGGTTCATGAAAGAAGAGAATGATGATGATGAAATTTTTTAATGAAAAGCATGTTTCCAAAGCTACCCATGATTATGATATTGTTTTCAAAATGAATTGAGTAGGTCCAAGTATGGTAAAGCTTTGGGCAAAGTCCATATGTTGATTTAGAATGATGATTTTTTCCTAAATAAGCTTACCACATTGTTTGGAGAGAAGTCTCCTAAGCTTCATATTATTATCTTGTGGTATGTTTCAAATTAAAGCTCTCATATGCATAAGTTAATAATTGAGATGTATGTCATTATTGAGCTTTGTCAAAGAAAAATATTGAGCTTCGTTTCATACGATGTTGAGTTATTCATGATTTAGTATTGAGCATTATCAATAGATGATGTTGAGCTTCATTATATACGATGTAGAGCATTGTATGTTTTTGGGTGAAGAGTCTAGCACCGAGAGGGCTAAGGGTCGATCACCCTATGCCCTAGAACTACGTGCGAACGTAGGTTTATACTATTATATTAATAGGACCTCCCTTGTGAGATATCCCCGTCCCTAATGGCCCATTAGCTTGATATCGATATCATGTTAGCGTCCTTAGCCCTGGCAAGGTTTTGGACGGCTCTACCCACTTGAGTGTAATATTCGGGACGACGTGAGCTCTATCATGGTATGTTGGTTAAGTGACGAGTCTCCCATTATCTATATGATTCATATTTGCATATTCATCACCCATAGTTATTACTATAAGCATGCATGTTCTAAATGTAAGGTTTGACTCATTGTTCAACTTTTATCTTAAATGTTACGTTTCAGCTTTGAGTCATTCTAGTTAGTCATGATATTATAAAGCTATTCATGGTCATGTCATGATAAGATTTCAATTTCAAAATGAGTTATGAAATGTTTTAAATGATTTATTTTACTTGAGCAATTTTACTTACCTTGTACACTCAATACATTCCACGTACTGACTACATACTTTCTATGTTGTATCATTTCATGATACAAGACCCGGCTCACAGCTTCATCCTTGCTCTTAGACAACTTTTCGGAGTTAGTACCTACTCGGATTGATGAGTCTTCATCCTTCGAGGACTAGACTATCTTTTTCCTTTATGTATTTCCAATTTCAGTATTGTGAGTTAGTTGGGGTCTTGTCCCATCAACTCGTCCAGCCTAGAGGCTTTTTAGTCTTATATATGAATTAGCTTTGGATGTTATTTTGATTATATGTTGATTTAGACTTCCGCTTAGTTATATTGATGTTTTCTTCATTTTATTGAATGGAATAGTTGTATGCTTATGCCAAGGGTCAACTTGGGGTCTCTAGGGGTCCCTTGTCCCGTGTCTACGATCTGGACTTATTTGACCAACTTTAGGGTGCCAAGTGTTTTTCAAAGATAGATCTCAAATCCAGGTACCATCAGCTCATAGTCTGGGAGAGCGACATGCTGAAGACAGCATTCAGGACTCGGTATGGTCATTATGAATTTGTAGTTATGTATTTTGGACTAACGAATGCTCCTATAGCTTTTATGGACTTTATGAATAGGGTGTTCAAGCCATACTTGGATATGTTCGTGATTGTGTTTATTGATGACATCCTAATATACTCTCGGAGCGAGAAGGAGCATGCTGCTCATTTGAGGGTGGTGCTACAGACCCTCAAGGATCACCAATTATATGCCAACTTCAGCAAGTGCTAGTTTTGGTTTACCTATGTGGCATTTTTGGGCCATGCGGTATCAATTGAGGGCAAAAAGGTGGACTCTCAAAAAATAGAAGCGGTGAAGAAATGCCCTAGACCAGTGAATCCTTCAGATATCCAGAGCTTTGTGGGCTTAGCTGGCTACTATCGGAGATTTTTTGAAGGTTTCTCATCCATTGCAGCACCCTTGACGAAATTGACCCAAAAGAAGGAGAAGTTCCAATAGTCAGAGGCTTTTGAGAGGAGATTTCAGAAGTTGAAAACTCGCCTTACCTCAGCACAGGTGTCAACTCTACCCGAAGGTACACATTGGTTCGTGGTGTATTGTGATGCTTCAAGGATCGGACTAGGCTAGGTATTGTTGCATCACGAGAAAGTTATAGCATATGCCTCTAGACAACTGAAAGTTCATGAGAAGAACAACCCGACCCATGATCTTAAATTGGCCACGGTGGTATTTGCCTTGAAGATATGGAGATATAATTTGTACGAGGGTCCACGTGGATGTGTTTACGGACTATAAGAGTTTACAATATGTGTTTACCTTGAAGGATCTCAATCTTCGTCAAAGGAGGTGGTTAGAGCTACTTAAGGATTACGATATTAGTGTGATGTACCATACAGGCAAGGTAAATGTAGTAGCAAACACACTTAGTAGGCTCTCTATCAAAAGTGTGTCCCATGTGGATGAGGGAAAGAAGGAGCTGGTGAAAGACCTGCATGACTAGCATGGTTGGGAGTTTGTTTGGTTGATTAGATCGATGGCGAGGTTATTGTTAAAAATGGATTAGAATCATCCTTGGTGATTGATGTAAATTCTATTCAAGACGAGGACTCTATTTTGGTAAAGTTAAAGGAAGCTATTTAGAATCAGAAGGTAGAGGTCTTCTCCAAAGGGGAAGATGGTGTGCTTCGATACCAGGGTCATTTATGTTTTTCAGATGTTAATGAATTGAGAAATCATAAGTTTTATGAGGCTCACGGTTCCAGATATTAGATATATCCAGGTGCCACCAAGATGTTCCGTAACTTACGAGAAATGTATTGGTGGAATGGCATGAAGAAAGAAATCACAGAATTTGTAGCTAAGTGGCGAAACTATTGACAAGTAAAGGTTGAGCATTAGAGAATAGGTTTACCCTGCACTAGACGACAATATGACACGATTTGGGTTGTTGTAGATAGGTTGACCAAAGCCGCCCATTTTCTACCGGTCCAAACCACAAATTCAGCGAAAAATTTTGCCAAACTATACATCCGAGAGCTAGTTAAGTTGCATGGAGTGCCTTTTTCCATTATATCAGACCGGGGTACCCAATTTACCTCTCATTTTTGGAGGTTATTCCACAAAAGACTAGGTACTCAGGTTAAGCTCATCACAAAATTTCACCTGCAAATGGATGGTCAGACAGAGCGGACAATTCATACTCTTGAGTACATGTTTAGAGCATGTGTAATTGACTCAAAGGTTGTTGGGATGAGCATTTTCCTCTTATCAAGTTTGCATACAATAACAACTACCATTACAGTATTCAGATGGTCCCGTTTGAGGATCTCTATGGGCGAAAATATAGATCACTTATTAGCTGGTTCGAAGTTGATGAAGCTGCGATGATAGGACTAGATTCAGTCCATGAGGCTATGGAGAAGGTTCAGCTAATATGGTATTGGTTGAAAATGGCTCAAAGTCTCCAAAATTCCTATACGGATGGGAGGAGATGAGAACTCGAGTTCGAAGTGGACAATTGGGTGTTTCTGAAGGTGTCTCCGATGAAGGGAGTGAATTGGTTTGGAAAGAAAGGAAAACTCGGCTCTTGTTATGTTGGTTTCTACAAAGCTTTAAAACGGGTTGGTAAGGTGGAATATGAATTGGAGTTGCCTTCGGAATTAGCTTTCGTGCATCCTATTTTCCATGTATCGCTTTTGAAGAATTGTTTGGGTGACTCAATTTTAGTTGTTCCGGTGGACAGTGTCAGTGTGAAAGACAGCTTTAGCTATGGGGAAGTTCCGGTGGAAATATTGGATCGTCAGGTTCGATGCTAAGAAATAAGGAAGTACCTTCAGTTAAAGTTTTATGGAGGAATCAGCATATTGAGGGAGCCACGTGGGAAACCGAAACGGACATGATGGTTGGATACCCACATTTATTCTCTACCAGCACAGTTCCCATTTGAGGTATCAACTTTCTCCCTAGTACTCTATTTAGTTTTCATGTTTAGTTCATGTGCCCAGTTTCTTTTATGTATGTGGATGTATGCATGATTCGTGAATTCAGTTCAATCATGTAGTTAAAATCGGAATTAGTCATTCTGTCCGTTTTCATCTTAAATGATCAGTAATTGAATTTGATGATTTCATTTTTCTGCGTTTCAATATGATTTCCAACATTCGAGGACGAATGTTCCTAAAGGGGAGATATTGTAATGCCTCGAAAGCCTAAAGATCAAACCCAGGACTTGAAATGGAGAAAACTGAAAATTCTACACCAGGTCACAAAACGACTCGTTTTGTAAATTGTAGGGAGGACCATGCGTCGTGAGGTGACCCGTGGTGAGGTACTTGACTTTAATATAAAAATCATTATTGGGGTCACCACGGACATGACCACGATTTGTGGTCAGAACCCACGACCCATTGAGTCAGCCATGGCCAAGGGAAATTGGAAGAAGCGGTTTGGGGTGGCAGTATACCTTATGGATAGACCCCACGAGTCGTGGTCAGACAACACGATTCATTGGGTGAATCGTGATCAGAAGGTAACTAATGATCTGAGGTTTGAGGCAGTAGAGAAACTAGTGGTGACCACAAGTCTTGGTCACTGGTAACGATTCGTATGATGGCCCATTTTGAGTTCCAGGTGAAACCTCGACAATGTACCCAATGATAGATGTAACGACCCATGGTTTGTGGCAACGACTCGTTAGATCCCTCGTGGGGACTGACGAGTAGTTATTTTCTGTGATGTTATTTAGGTTATTCTCGTTCCTATGGTCTAGAGTCCTATACTATGTCATTTTAACCCATTCTCAGAGTGTAATAATATAGGTTAGGTCATTCTAGACTATTCGTAATCCATGCATGCAAGTTAGGGAGTTGGAGAGGAGATCAAGCTTAAGTCCTTCCAATTCTTCTCAACTTCCTCTTGGGCAATCAAGGAATTGTAAGAATCAGCTTTAATCAGGTACGTAGGGTTATGAATGGGTGAATCCATTCACACCCATGCCCAATCCCAATCTAAATCATGAAATTTCTATGTCGATTCTATGGGGTTTTTAATCCAATGCATGAAATTTCAAATTCTCTACATGGGTATGATAAATGAGTTTTTATTATTGAATCATGAATGATGGGCAAGTTTTACATTTTTTTCCATTAAAATCATGTTTCAATCTTTATTAATTCAGATGCCTATTTATGAGAAGTTTATGAATGATGAGACTTATGATGAATATTCATGTATGATGAGATATTATTGATGAAAAGCATGTTTTCGAGTTACCCATGTTTATAATTATATTTTCAAGTGAATTGAGTATTTTCAAGCATGTTAAAGTATTGGGCAATGCCCACATGTTCAAGTTGTATTTATGACATATGATATGAATTTTTATGATTTATTGATTTATTACATTGGCCGATTATTAGGCCATTGATTCATGGCTAAACATGTATGTAAATAGGTATCAACGATGTTAATATTTATTTGTCCATGAATCTTATGAATGAAGTTTATGATTTACGTACGAGCTTAATGTGCATGTTTTTGGGAGCCGTGTCTAGCACCAAGTAGCCCGGCATTCAAAAGACTATGTCGGTGTCTCATAACTATGTGCCACCATAGGTTCATGTCGATACATTACAACGTTAATGGATCCCCTCTTTCGTGGTATCACATGATGCACGTCCCTGGCATGGCAAGCCCCGGATGACTCTGCCAACTTGAGTGAGATAGTTGGGGCATCATATAAGGCTCTACCATGATGGTGTCAGTTATGACGAGTCTTCGCATTGTTCCATATGTTTTATGAATTGTTATGTTTATGTTACTTTGGCTCAAGTTATGATTTATAAAGTTTCTCTTATGACTATGGTAATGAATGAATTACGAACATTTTAAAAACCTTGAGTGTTATGTTACATTATGATATTTATGTTATGAGCATGTTTTTCTACTCTTATGATCTCTTATGAACTTTTATGTATTTTAAATGTCTGTTTTACTTACTTGCATACTTGGTACATTTCACATACTGACCGCATACTTTATGATGCATTGTTTCATGATACAGGCTCTGATCATCAGATGCAACACAGTTATTAGCTCGTTCTTGGAGTTAGTATCCAATTCAGTGGTGAGTCCTCATTCCCTGAGGACCAGTTGATATCAGTTATCTCGTTATGTTTAGTTTTCTAGACTTGTCGGGTTACTTGGGGGTGTTGTCCCATCAGCTCATCAGATATGTTAGAGGCTTTCAGACTATGTATAGTATTCAACTGTCATGTATGAAGTGCATTTTTCTTTCCATGTTATGTTATGATTATTCTTCTGCTATGTTATTAAGTTGATTTAATTCCTCTTTACTGGATTGAGATAGATGTATGTTCATGACATGGGTCGATTTGGATTCTCTCATGGCTGCTTGTCCTGTGTCATGATCCGGGGCTACTTTTGGGTCGTGACACATAGGACAGCCAGTAGGACGATCGGTCCTTTGAACCCATGGCTCGTTTGTTGTCACATAGTGATGAGCTTCCGAAAAATGTCAAAATACACCTAGAACCGACGAGTGGATTGTTTGATCCATTTTTAGATTATACTGGTTGTTTGATTTTTTCATTGGAGCAGGATTAGAGAATGATTCCGAGCTAGAGTAAGAACCAGTTAGAGAACAAACGGTTCATTGGTTTGGCCGATGATCCGTTGTATGGGTTGCTGGTTCTGCCATTTGAAATTTTAATTCGGCAATTTAGGGGTATTTTTGTAAAACTCTATGTTTTTAACTCCTATGTGGTGTTGTTTTAATCTTCCTAAAGGGCTGATTAAGGGGTTATACTTTCCTTAAACCCTCATTCTCTTCAAATCACCATAAGTTGGAATTTCTTTCTCAAGGAAGAGCTAGGGTTCATCATATTCATCTTCTCAATTTCTCTTGGGTCTTAAAATTAAGTCAAGGATACATCAAGCCTAGGTGGGTAGGGTCATGAATGGGGTATTCCTTTCATACTCATACCCAATTTCAATAAAATTTCATGAATTCAAGTCTCCAATTATGATTTATGGAAATTCTAGGGTTAGACCCAATTTTGCTAAAATCTCTCATGATTTTCTAAATTTGATTCTCTTATGATCCAATCCATGATTTATAATTTTGATTGCATGTTTTGTACTTGAATTTCTTATAAACCTATAATTTCATTTTATTATGATTTTACTCTATTACGTATGATTTCATGAATCTTAAGCTTATGTATCATGGCCGACTCAGCGGCATTGTTTTCATGGATAGTTCACATATGACTAGTATGATTATGATTTCCATGTTTTCTAACTATCCCATGCAAAATCAAGTATGTTTCATGATTATGACTATTAGCAATCTACACGTTTTGGGAGTAGTATCAAGATTTTAGTAGGCTGGGATTCAGTGCAACAATGTCTCGAACCTACATGTCACTGTAGGTAAATATATTCATATTTGGAGAATCACTAGAGAGTGTTACCCCACCTGACGGGGCTCATGAGCTATATCATGCCTTTATCCTTCTTTGCTCTAGAAAGTCTTAGGACGACACTGCCAACATGAGAAAGATAGTTGGGCATCATATGCTCATTTTATGATGGTGTCGGTTATAAGAGTCTCCCACTATTCCTCATGTTTCATGATGTTCACGTTCAGGATTTATAATATCATGTTTTATTGTGTAATTGACCCATTTATTAGTTTATGAGCTTCACTTACAATTTAAAACATGTTGAACCATAATATTTTATTTTCAAAACCTTGGGCCATTTTCCTTCAGCTTATCATGAACAACACATGTTTATGACTATCTCACGATCATGATTTTCTTATGTTGTGCTTATGATGAACAACTCATGTTATGACTATCTCACGATCATGATTTTCACATGTTGCGCTTATGAGGAACAACTCATGTTTATGACTATCGCACGATCATGATTTTCGCATATTGTCCTTACACTCACGTTTTACTTATTTTATATATTTAGTACATTCAAAGTACTGACTACATACTGTTATCCTATATGGTCTCATGATATAGGTTTGTGTGATTAGTCTTAGCCTGGATGCTAGCTTTGCTCCCGCTTCAGTCCAGCCCAGCACCAGCTTAGGTGAGTCCTCCTGATCCAAAGACGTCAGTTTTAATACATGTTCTTTCTTTTATGTATTTTAGTATTCAAATTTGGGTAGAGCTAGTCAGGGTGTTGTCCCATTCGCTCATTTATGACTAAAGGCTTTTCCAATAGTTATGTGCACATGTTCAAAGATGATGGCTTATAGTCCCGTTTATGCTTTATGAGATTCGAGACTTCTGCTCATATTATGCATTATGCTTTATCTCTGCTTAGTCATATGCTCTTAATCATATTATGTATGTGCCATAGGTTAGATTGGAGCCATTCGTGGTTCTAGGTCCCGTGTCAGGATCTGGGGTGCATGCTCGGGTTGTGATATTGCAGCACGAACGCAGGTCTCAAGGCAAAGCGGGATATAATATATACTGGTATGTAAGAATGAAACTGAAAATGTGCGATAGTAATCATAATAACAATAATATTAACTAAACCAAAAGGCATAAACCTGTAAGGGTAGAAATAATCTAAAACTATGGCAAATTCTAACCTAGTAACAACTTAATAACCAATACGCAAGATGATTGGACTAGAAGAAAGGATAGGAACAACCTAACTCTAGAAACTATAACCTGATTGGAATCTCAACTATATCAATGCAATTTCTGTAGTCACATAAATGTCACATAACAGCAAAATATATGTATATGAATGTTTTGCTCTTGTCATCCCGACCTAGAAAGTGCACTAGGTGGGTGGCACATCTACCCATCGATAATACTGGTCGATGGTGTACCACACTAAAAATATTGGTCAGTGAATTGATAAATCTAAGTTCCTGTAGGCTCATCTGATATGTAAATCATAAAAAACATAATGCAACCGTTCATGCTCATGATATGGTGGCATACAAACACAATCTCAGAATCCTAATGATTCTATAGGAACCCTCTGTAGGTGAAATACCGATATAATTGGATACTAACTCTTAAAATGTACATGATTCAACTAAAGAAAGCTTTCAGCTCGACACATAGCTAACCATTTCTAGGAGGCTCTATACTGAATAAGCATTTAGAACACTTCATGAGCATATCTGACTTGGCGGCTTAGCTTTATTTATTATTACATAAGACTCTATTTCTATGTACTCAGGCTTTGGAAGTATTAAAAATTAGTGAGACTCTCTTCTTTTCATGACCCAAGCTAGGACTCCTAACCAAGATACGGGACCTATAACCACGAATGACTCCAAATCGACCCATGGAATGAATATAGCAACTAAAGAGCATATATTAAAGCAGAAATTGATAATATAAACATGAATAAGAAGTCTAAATAACATAACATATATAGAACGATAATATCACAATACAATGTTTCAAAGGCGGACATACTAGTCTATGTCTAAAAAGTCTCTACTAAATGATGAGATGTTGGGACAATACCCCAGTTATCTCCAAGTCTTAACTGAAACGACAACACAAAACTGAAAGTGATAGACGGCATCAAACAATGAGGACTCACCCAAGATAGGGTTGAACTGATCTGATGGGGGAAGCGAGCAATCGATGAGACTAAACTGGATCACCTGAACCTATATCATGAAATGATATAGCATAGATTATGCGGTCAGTACTTTTAATGTACTGAATATCTAAGGTAAGTGAAAACATGCTTAGTAAATATTAACTAAAATCATGCACATAAATATAAATCATTAAATCATAAGAGTAAGGACTGCATGCTGAAAACTATATTTAAGACATATATAGTCATAAGCTGATTACCATCATTGAACATAGTGACCCAAGATTTAAAAATGGAAATTATATGTCTTTTAATAGCTGAAATTGTCAGTAAAATCTCATAAAATGGTTAGTGGGTCAAATCTATTGTAAACACAACATCATAATTCATGAACATGAGTAACTTAAATCATAAGGAACAATGGAAGACTCGTCATAACCGATGCCATCACAATAGAGCTTACGTGAGGCCCCAACTATTACACTCAAGTGCACAGAGCCGTCTAAAATATTTCCTGGGCTAAGGAAAATACTATGATATTGATATCAAGCTAAGGCGCCTTGGGGTCAGGGAAAACCTATCTTGAGAATTCCTAAAAATGTAGCATATACCTATATTGGCACGTAGTTCTGAGACCAGGGAACCTTGAATGCCAAACACTACTCGATGCTAGAGACTACTCTCAAAAATATACATAGTGCTCGCATTATTTTTCAACGAAGTTAAAACCATAATTACATGCATAGTTTAAAATTTGAATATTGGGAGTCTTGACTCCAAGATATATCATAAGTTGCAGTGGGAGTCTTGACTCCAAAACATATGATAAGCTGACCTTATTAGCCTTGGATAAATCGTGAAAACATACTTAATATATGCGGGCTTGCCAAAACCATAAAATCATGCATACTTGAAATAGACTTCATCAGTCAAAATCATAGATTCTTAGATGTAAAATTTTTAAATATTCGTTGCTAGATATCTCATCATACTTGAAATCATGAATCGTAAGATTGAATTTTCATAAAACTTGCATAATAGGGAATACTTTCTAATAACATGAAATCATGAATTTATAATAAAATTATGTATAAAATCTGCCTATTAGACCTAAAACATTCTTTAGAACATGAGGGGATTAGACCCATAAACATATCATAGAGAATTTTATAAAATTTGGTTAAAACCCAATAAATCCATATGCTTGAATTCATGAACTTGAGGAGAAATTTGGGCATGAGAGTTAAAGGAAACTCTCCTCCATAGTTTCTACATATCTGGGAAAACAAATTCTCAAACTATCCTTGAAAGAAAAAGAGAATTGGGAAAGAATTGAAGGAATTATAGCTTGATCTTGAAGAGGCTTCTCAATAACTTTCATGCATGGGAGCCTAATAACTTGAGATAGGCTAAAACCTTTTGAAACACTTCTTTCAGATCTTGAAGTAACGTCATTAAAGAGTTAGGAGCTTAGGAGTTATGAAAATGCCCTTAAAGATTCGTCTGGAAAAAGATCTTTGCCAGTCCCAACGAGGGACCTAATGAGTCATTAGGTCTTCTGACGACTCGTGGTCCTCACCCGTAGCCACCCCTAGAAATTTCAATTTTCTAAACATCCTCACCCAATGGACTACTTGATGAGTCATTACGGGCATGATGACTTGTCCCCTCAATCCATTGCCAACACTGAAAAAGTCACTTTTTTAAATCCCCTACACACATGACAGGTCACGTAATGACTCGTGTGGAGTAACGATAACTTGTCATTTCATCCATTACCACTATCTAAAAAATGACATCTCCTCAATTTGGGAACCACATAATGAGTCACCTAATGACTCGTTAGGTCACACCACAAGTCACCGAAGGAATCATTCTGTGACTTGGTGCAAATTTTCTTATTTTCTCTGCTCAATCCTAGGGTATGATATTAGGGACTACTGGGGTGTTACGGTATCTCACCCTTGGGAACATTCATCCTCGAATGTAGACTAAGCATAATCAAAGGCTAGGGAAAGAACTGGAATGTCAAAACTGAAAAACTGAAGCTAAAACTGATGGAGTGCCTCACTCTAGTTTGATACACATGACTGATCTGAATTCATAAAACATACATACATGCAATGATATGGAATGAAATTGGAGACATGAAATTGAATAGAGCACTAAGGGTAAAATTGGTACCCATCATGTTGAAAATGACTCGGAATGAAAAAGATGGGGCTATCTAGCCATCATATTTGCTTCATCTTCCCGTGTAGCTCCTACAACAAGTTGATTCCTCCACAAAATCTTCACTGAAGCTACTTTCTTGTTTCTTAAAATCTCAACCTGATGATCAAGGATATCAACCAGAAGCTCCTCATAGGTAAGGCTATCCTTCACCTATGCTCTCCACCGGAGCATCTAAGGCAGGCTCACCAATGAACTTTTTCAATGGAGATACATGGAAAACTAGGTGTATTGAAGCTAACTTTGCTGGAAGCTCCAACTGATATGGAACATTGCCAACTCACCTCAGAATCATATAAGGACCAACATCTTGGGGACTAAGCTTCCCTTTTCTCCCCGAACCTCATTACTCCCTTCATGGGAGACACCTTCAAAAACACCCAATCATCTACCTCGAACTAAAGCTCTCTTTGTCTAACATCCACATCAGATTTTGGACAACTCTGAGAGGTTTTCAACCTTTCTCTAATAAGTTAAACTTTCTCCATGGCCTTATGAACTTAATCTGGCCCTATCAACGTGGCCTCACGTACTTCAAACCATCTGAGCGTTATCTACGCCTTCGCCCATATAGAGCCTCAAATGGAGCCATTTGAATGCTGGAGTGATAACTATTATTGTAAACAAACTCAATGGAAGTCAAGTGATCATCCGAACTACCCTTGAAATCAACCACACATGCTCTCAACATATCCTCAAGATTCTGAATGGTCCACTCTTCCTGACCATCTATCTATGGGTGAAAAGTTGTGCTAAGCTTACCTGGGTACGAAGACCCTTCTAGAATGATCTCCAAACTTGAGAGGTGAACTGAGTACCCCTATCTTAAATGACAGAAAAAGGAACTCCATGCAACCAAAATTTATTTCTGAATGTACATTCTAGCATAATCCTTTACTAAATAGATAGTTTTGACCGGTAAGAAATATGTTTCTTTGGTCAACATATCTCCAACCACCCATATGGAGTCATATTGTCATCCTATATAAGGTAAACCCATAATAAAGTCCATAGTAATCTTTTCCCACTTCCAAATAGGAACACTAATATCCTAAAGCAACCTTGACCTCCTGGTAATTTGGACACTTAGTTGCAAACTCTGCTATATCCTTCTTCATACCATTCCACTAATAGACTTGTCGTGGCACCTAGGTTGATAGATTACCAAGAGCCAGGAGCCTAGCTTAACATCCTCTCTCTCAAGTCATCTACCACTGGAACACGCAATTGACCCTTATATTGATGTACACCATCTCCCCCTTGGGAGAAGACCTCCACTTTCTGACTTCAGACTGCTTCCTTCAACTTTACCAAGATAGGATCCTCATTTTGCCTAGCCTTGACTTCAATTACCAATGAAGATTCTAACCCATTCTGAACAATAACACCACCATCTATCGAGTCAACAAGGCAAACCCCTAAACGAGCAAGCCTATGGACATCCTTTGCTAACTCCGTCCTCCCATGCTCAACATGAGACACACTCTCCATTGATAGCCTACTAAGAGCATCTGCCACTACATTGGCCTTACCCGGATGAAAAGGACACTCATGTCATAGTCTTTGAGAAGCTTTAGCCATCATTGTTGCCGCAAATTCAGGTCCTTTTGAGTGAACACATACTAAAGGATTTTTTGGTCCATTAATACATCCAAATGCACCCTATAGAAGTAGTGTATTTAGATCATCAATGCTAACACCATGGTTGCCAACTCTAGGTCATGTGTCGGCTAGTTCTTCTCATGAGTCTTAAGCTGTCTAGAGGCATACACAATGACCTTACCATGCTGCATCAATGCACAACTAATACCAAGACTAGAGGCACCACAACACACAACAAAACCATTCGTGCCCTCTAGTAGGGTTAATATTGGGGTTGAAATGAGTCAAGTCCTTAACACCTGAAAACTCCTCTCACAGGCATCCAACAACGAAAATTTAAAATTGTTTTCTCGGTCAACATAGTCAACGGTGCTGCAATGGAAAAAAATCCCTCAACAAATCT
The DNA here is from genome assembly GCA_035772735.1 of Datura wrightii. NCBI lineage: Eukaryota > Viridiplantae > Streptophyta > Magnoliopsida > Solanales > Solanaceae > Datura > Datura wrightii. The sequence goes on from JASDFA010000016.1 coordinate 134,754,054, forward strand.
GTTGTAGTAGCTAGCTAAACCTACAAAGCTCCTAATATCCGAAGGATTAACTAGTCTAGGCCAATTCTTCAATGCTTATATCTTTTGACTCCATCTATACACCCTCGCTAGACACCACCTAGGCCAAAAATGCTATTAGGTTCAACCAAAACTCACACTTGCTGAATTTAGCAAACATCTGGCTATCGTTAAGAGTCTGCAACATGATCTTCAAATGAGTGGCATGCTCCTCCTCACTCCGAGAGTATATGAGAATGTCATCTATGAAGACAATCATGAAGATATCCAAATACTACTTGAACACCTCGTTCATCAAGTCCATAAAAGTTGCAGGAGCATTTGTTAGTCCAAATGAAATAACTACAAACTCATAGTGACTATACCGAGTCCTAAAGGCTGCCTTTGGAATGTCACTCTCTCTAACTCCGAGCTCATAATAGTCGGATCTGAGGTCTATCTTTAAGAAGAACTTAGCACCCTAAAATTGGTTATACAAGTCATCAATCCTGGGGAGGACATACTTGTTAGCTTTCTCAAATGGTGATAGTCAATGCACATTCTAAGTGAACAATCCTTCTTCCGAACAAAGAGAACTGGAGCATCCCATGGGGATTTACTAGGCCTAATGAAACCCTTATCTAGGAGATCCTTCAATTTCTCTTTCAAATCCTTTAGCTCGGTTGGAGCCATTATGTAAGGAGGCATGGATATAGGTTGCATATAACGGAGAAGGTCAATACTAAAGTCAATCTCCCGCTCAAGAGGGACTCACCGGCTGGAATAGAGATTGGGAAGGATTCGATAGGACTTTGGGACTGACTCCAAAAATAATAATAGCGTAAGGAGTCACAAACATTAAGGTAGCCCCTGGATCTAACAACACATACACATCAAGATAAACTACTCGTAATATACTAGTGACCACATCATGAAAAACCTCCTTCTCCTGATGAGATGGTAGTGCATAAAATTTTGTTCTAACACTGGCTGCCACCTGCTCTAGAGGTGCACCCTACTAAGCTAAGCATGCTGGTAGATCAGCTAAACTGTCGGCTTGGTCACGACCTCTACTATAGCCCTGTCTGGCTGAAAGATAGTTTTTGAGCAGATGTCTAGGCTTCACACACTCGAAGCATGCGCCTGAACCCGTTATGCACTCTTTTACGTGCCTACTACAACATCTCTCACAAGTTGGAATTTTGGGTTCTCCTGAAAGGCTCCCCTGACCTCTAGAGCCTGATGCTCTACCCCTCTAATCATGCCTAGGTCTTGAAAAAACACTAGATAATGATGGCATTGGTGCTGATGACCTCTGGTGGGACTGGTGGTGATGTCCTCCACCAGACCTCTGCCGGAACTGTCCATAACTCTATTTCCTTGCCCTTTTGGCCTCTCTCTCCTTCTCCTTCATCTTCTCCACCTCTATCTTTTGGTTTTATATGACCTCGATAAACTCATGCGAGTCCTCATCCACCTTTGACCCAATGAACTTAGGTGGGTTCATCCTGAGAATGTCTCAAACTCTAGCCACTGTTGCATTCCTATTTTAAGGAACATGGGTCACTACCTACTGGTTGACCTAAGTGTTTATGTCCTATGCTAACATCTGAAATGTCGCTCTAAACTTGACATCAGTGACCTGCTCCGGCAAAGGATCTGCTGGTGATGGCAGGGCTTGCTAATTCTCATCTTCATTGCTATTGTCATGGCCATTTGCTTCTTCATTCCTTCTTCCATTTACTCAATGTGGAGGTATATTTCTGCAAATGCATACAACACGAGTTAGAGTAATAAAGAGGTACTTCTACGCACGATACAAATCATGAACGAAGGAAAATTTCCTAAAACTTCTTGTAGCCTCTTTCTTATAAGTGTGGTGCGCTTCACATCATGACCTGAGTTGGGACCCCAGATCGAGACAGGGGAACTAGAACCACGAGTGGCTCTAAGTCGACCTATGCAATGAATATAGAAACTAAAGAGCATATATTAATGTAGAAAGTGATTACTTAAACATGAAAAAGGAGAAATATGAATGACAAAATATATATTAGAAATAACATCACAATATAATGTTTCAACACCGAACATACTGGTCTATGTCTAAATAGCCTCTACTAACTAATGAGATGTTGGGACAAGCCCCCAACTATCTCCAAGTCTGAAACAAAATGATACACCAAACTGAAATGATAGACTCCCTTAAATAGTGAGGAATCACCCAAGGCAGGGCTGAACTAAGCTGGTAGGGAAAGCGAGCTATCCACGAAAACTATATCTAAGACCTACATAGTCATAAACTAATTATCATAACTGAACATATTGACCTAAGTTTTAGAAATAGAAATAATATGACTTGTCATAGCTGAAATCATAAGTAAAATCTAATAAACTAATATTGGGTCAAATCTGCTGTAAACAAAATATCATAATTTATAAACATGAGTAACTATCATTATAAGGAACAATGGGAGACTCTTCATAATCGATGCCATCATGATGGAGCTTTTGTGATGCCCCAACTATCACACTTAAGTGGGAAGAGTCGTCCAAAATCTTGTCATGGTTAAGGATGATATCATGATATAGATATCATGCTGAGGCCCCTTGAGGGCAGTGGAAAACACTCTTGAGAGGTCCCACACATGTAACATGTACCTACGTTGGGGCGTAGGTGAGATCGGGGAACCTTGGAACCCCAAGCCTACTCGGTGCCAAACACTACTCCCAAAAACATGCATAGTGCTCCCATTGATTTTTAACGAAGATGAAATCATAATTACATGCATAGTCTGAAATCAGAACATTGGGAGTCTTGACACCAAACATAACATAAGCTGAAGTAGGAGCCTTAACTCCAAAAGATATGATAGGCTGATCTTAAAAGTCTTGGCTAAATTATGAAAACATACCTAACTTGTGTGTGTTTTCCCAAATCATAAAATCATGCATACTTGAAATAGATTTCATAAGTCCAAATCATAGTTTCATACATGATAAATTTATAAACATTCATTTATGCTAGATATCTCATCATACTTGAAATCATAGATCACAAGCTTTACTTTTCATAAAACATGCTTAATAGGACATAATTTATAATAGCATGAAATCAAGTATTGATAATAATGTTTTGTATAAAATCTGCCCATTAGACTTAAAACATGCTTTAGAATATGAGGTGATTAGACCCATAAACATATCATGTAGAATGTTATAAAATTGGATTAAACCCTAAAAATCCATATACTTGAATTATAACTTGATTCATGAACATGAGGAGAAATTTAGGCATGAGAGTGAAAGGAAACTCTCATTCATAGCCCTACATATCAGGATAAACTGATTCTCAAACTATCCTTGAAAGCCCTGAGAGAAATGGGAAAGAATTGAGAGAATTTTAGCTTAACCTTGGAAAAGGTTCTCAATAACATGTATGCATGGGAGCCTAATGATTTGAGATAGGCTAAACTCTCTTAAAATACTCCTTTCAGGGCATAAAACAACATCGTTTAGGAGTTAAGAGCTTAGGAGTTATGAAAATGCCCTTAAAGATTCATTTGGAAAAAGATCTTTGCCACTCCCAACGAGGGACCTATCAAGTCGTTAGGTCCTTTGATGACTCGTGGTCCTCACTGTAGCCACCACTGGAAATTTCCATTTTTTGATCTTCCTCACCCTATGGACAACATGAGAAGTCGTTATGGGAATGATGACTTGTCTCCTTAAACTGTTGCCAACACTGCAAAATTCATCTTTTTTTCACCCTCTACACACTTGATGGATAGAACAACGACTCGTGGGGAGTCACGCTGACTCATCATCTTGTCCGTTACCACTATCTAAAAAATGACATCTCCTCATGCTGGGCACCACATAATGGGTCAGTTAACGACACGTTGGGTTACACCATAAGTGACTTGATGACTCGTTCAGTGTCCTGGTGTAGATTTTTCTGTTTTTATCCGATCAACCCTCAGGTTTGATCTTAGGGACTTTCAAGGTGTTACACTTTTGAACATGAGAAATCTAATTAGTAACTCAATACGAGTTGAACATATGAACGTACAACTTGGACATACTAAGAGGGTTTAACTGTATTACAACATACAAATCACATATACCATAAGACTTTCCACCGGAGTGACTCCTAAGGGTTGAGTTTGTTAATTATTATGCAGCCTGCTAGTTATTTAAATGCATTAGCCCGATTTCTTAGAACGTATGTCCTTGAATCTTCTTTAGTGTAGTACATCACCATCCAAGCTAACCTACAGTCATGAAAACGTGATCTAAGGCTTTGAAACATAGAACCCTTTTTCTTGTAAATTCATAAGTGGAACACTCCAAAAGTCTCTAAGACTAGACCCAAGAGTCGTGAGTTGAGATATTTTAACGCCTCAAACTTTCGGGCTAAGTTTGAAGCCATCAAGGTATGTACATAGATCATAACCAGAATAAATTCTTATGAAAACTAGGTGTTAATATCAATTCCTAATTTCGGTAAATGCATTTGAGGTGAATTAAGGTCATAAGGAACCTCTAGCACAAAGTTGAGTTGAGAGCCTTTTAATCAATTGAGTTTACGTATAAGTTCTTGCAAGGGTGAACTTCAAATGACCATAACTCCTAATTTAAGAAGTTACTCTTGGTGATATGACACATTAAATTGTATCTCATTGAGTCTTCTTTCCAATGCATCTAACCTTGCGTAAATTGAAGTTCGGAGTAAAAAGTTATGAGAAATTTAGTGGAGCACTATCAAGTGTGACGGGAAGAGTGACGGCCCATCAAGATTACTCCGTCACCTTTAACCAGATGCTGGAAAATTCCACCCCAAAGTGATCAGCCAGTTAACGGTCCATCGAGGGACTAACGACCCATCACTTGGGGCGTCACATGTGGGTTTTAAGGCTTTTAATAGTCCCCTCAAATGATTTTTTGGCATCCTTCCGCCTCCAGATCATTACTATCAGTTTCAAGAGCTCTTAACCCTCCTAGGATAGGTAAGCATTCTCCAACCTATTACAACATAAATTCATGAATTTCTTCATGATTCTAATATCAAAATCGTCTTTCTATCTCTAGCAAGGTCAAGAACAATCTTTCAGTTCCAAGACTTGAATCTTAAGCACTCCTACATCCTCCAAAGTAAGTAACTCTCCAAAAACCTTACATGAGTATTGTTTGGTACTCCTTAGGAATTTCTATGGTCAGGACTTATGGGACGGTGTGAGGAAGCCATTAGTTCATGTGATGTCCTAGGGTTAGGGTTTATGGGACTATTTTGGTGTTGCGGATGCATGTGCTTGTTTGGGTTGAATTTTTAATTGTTATTCTTGTTGTTAAGGGCTGTAGAAAGAAGTGGGTGTTAGGACACCCCACACATAAGAGTCTTGAATTACCTATGCCCTCGGGGTGTTTGATGAAATGCTTTTATGACTTGGATTTCGTCGTTAAGCTATTGATTGTAGTTCCTATACGTAAAATTAATATAGATTCATGTTATAAGAGGATTGTGGCTCAATGTTGATAGTCTTGAGGCCAAAGATAAGGTATGTAGGGCTTTTAATGAGGTGTATCTTCCACCCTTATGCCCCTTTCAATTGAATACATGCTACCCACCTCCTATGCATTAGTTTTCATATGATTGTTGATAAGTTCATTATAGCTGAATTCCTTCATGTTTCACCATGAAATCAGTTCCTTTAAGATTCAATTTATATCTCTATGATTATACTTATATGTTCCTTATCCAATCTCTCATGAATCTATGAATTAAAAGTTTAATGCATGATTTCATGAACTTCTAGGGTTAGATTTAAATGGAATAAAACTCAATGATTCTAAATCTCTTATGACATAATCCATATACTTATGATTATGAATGAATCATTTCCACTAGATTCTCTCATTAATTTGTGAATCTCAAGTTATGATGATTTTACCCAAAGTATGCACGATTTCATGATTTGGGCAAGCCCATATAAAAGTCAAGTATGTTTCACCATGGTTTTTAGCCAAGTCTTACAATATAAGTTATACAGAGAAGTTTTTGAGTCTAGACTCCCAAGAAAGAGACTTAAGCTGTGTCTTGAGAAGACGAATATGATCAGTGTGCATGTTTTTGGGAGTAGTGTGTGACACCAAGTAGGTCAGGGATTTCTAGGACCCAAGTCTCATAACTACGCGCCACCATAGGTATATATTCATATTTGGGGCCTCTCAAGAGACTGTTTCCCCCCGCCCAAGGGCACACCAGTTATATCACACCTTAATTATTCTTTTCCTTAGCAAGGCTTAGGACGGCTTCGCCCACTTGAGTGAGATAGTTGGGGCATCCTGTAAGCTCTATCATGATGGTGTAAGTTATGAGGATGCCTCCCATTGTTCCTTAGTTATATATATATACATATATATATGCATTCATGTTCAAGTTTCATGATTTTACAATAGACGGTGTTTTGGCTAAAATTATGTTTTACAAGGTTTTACTCATAAATTTAGTTATATTCAGCTTTATATTACAGTTTGATAGACATGCGCCGTCGTGTTCAGTTTATGTTCCAAATCTCATGTTATATACGATTTTACACTCACGACATCTCTTATACTATTTTACAAGCATATTTTACTTACTCTACATACTTAGTAAATTCAAAGTATTGATCGCATACTATATGCTATATCATTTCATGACATAGATTCAGGCAACCAGTCTCAGCTTTGTTTTTAGCCCCGCTCAGTCCTCATTTGTTTGAGTCCTCATCTTCCAAGGACATTTATTATATTACGGTGTTACATTCTTCTTTTTTAAATTCAGACTTAGCGAGCTAGTTAGGGGTGTTCTCCCATCGGCTCATCTTATGACTAGATGCTTTCAGACAGTTATGTACTAGATGGTTCCGCATAGTGACTTATCGTTCTTGTTCATGTTTTATGTTATTTGGACTTCCATTTACCCATGTTCACGATTCATACTTGACTTTAGTTATGCTCTTATTCATGCTATGTATATTTCATGGGTTAGCTTAGAGCCATTCATGGTTCTAGATCCCGTGTCGCAGTCCGAAGTCTATGCTTGGGTCATGAAAAACTTAGTATCAGAGCATTAGGTTTTATAGTGTCATAGGGTATCTGAAAGACATGTTAAGTAGAGCCTTTTTCATGGGTGTGAAGTGCACCACACTTATGAGGTAAGAGGCTACAAAATATTTTAGGAATGTTTCCCTTCTTCCATGTTTCTTATCATGCAATGAGCTATTCTAGAAGGACCTTATATAGATTTGTGCCTTGTTCCATTTCAGTTGACTTTGCCTCATCTTTTAGGTGATAGAAACAAGATAGCTCAGATTTCTATCAGTGAGGTGCTCTCAGATAGAGCCACCAGAAAGTTAAGGGACTACATGAGTTCTTAAGAGGAGCTCATTATTGAAGTTAAGTATAATGTAGTGCAAGAATTCACTCCTATTCTCATGAATCGTGCGTTGAGCCTACAGTAAGAAATGCTCACAAAACACCCCTTCTAGAAATTTGATGTGAATGACACCCTTAGTGGATAGGGCCTCTCTAAGTGCTTTCTTAGTTTTTCACACCTAAGATACTGTAATTTGGATTGTGTGAGCCATAAGTAGTAAAATGAACCTAGAGCTAGAAATATGAAGCTAGAAGTGTGGAAGTCAAATGTAGGGATGGTTATTGATGGAAGTATGCCTCCGTAGTGATGTGTCTATAAGGTAAGTAATGGGATAATAATTCCCTTGGTGTTGACCGAAGAGTAATTATTTTTGTGTAGATTCCATAATAGTATTTAGAGGGAGAGTTGTTGATAAAGATGACCTGTAACATATTTAAACTAAAGCAGAAGATCATGAGGACATGTCAATGTGTTAGAAACAGATTAAGTATAGGTGATTGGAGGCTAAGTTAATAGGTGAAGTGGAGCCTTGAATGTCAGAAAGGAAGATGTACACCAAGTTAGTAGGTAGTTACACTAGATTCTAAGCTCCTAAAAGTGCTATGTGTTCTGAGTTATTTAGTATTGAGTTGAAAAGTGTGAGGAATGAGAGGTATGTATTATATGGTGTCCCAAAGAGCCGAAGCTAAAAAGTTTTGAATAAGGCATATGATTTTAATCATCTTAGCATAAGCTTTATCCTGTGTATTGAGTGGTTAGGGGATTGGACGTATGAGGTTATAAGGCAGGAAGGGTATGAAACCCTCAGTGATAGCTATAGAGACTAAGGAGAGGTTAGGGGTTACCCAATAAATAAATCATATCCTAAGTTTTAGTACATACAAGAGGCATTGGCATGGAAGAGTTTGGCATCCATATGAATAGCAATACTCAGACCCCATAAGTGTTAGTGATCATAACCTAGCCTAGAAAAGAGGTCCAAAGTCTTAGAATGATGACCTTGTGCTAAGGAGGAGATCATAAGGTTAAGGTCCAAGTCAAGTCTTGAGTTTCCAATTGTGAAAAGTGATAATGCTCAAATCACACCTCTGTAAAAGTATGACGGGAACATTGTCAATAGATAACCCAACTAGGTTGGAGTCAATCCCATAGGGAATACGGTCAGGATGTAGAATAACGCTAGTGTTTATGCTTTTACAGTTATTTCGTAATGGGGTTTTGAAGAAAGAATTAAGTAAGAGAGTAGTATCATTATTGTGATCAAGTTTGTCAAATTAACTAAGGAAGTGTTCCCCATGGATTCATAATAACTTTGGGTTATCAAACTAGTGATCTATCCCAATACATAGCCTATAGAACTGATAATATAAGTTCATCAAAATGAGTGATTCGTCCCTATAGGATGACTGTACTTAATCACCAAATTAGATCTCTTAAGTGTTTTCAATTTAATCGTTATAAATTATTTCAAATTAACTATATTGTGACCGAAACTCAAGTTATTCAATAAAGCATAAAGTTCAAGGCTTTGTTGTTCTTCTCTTTTCCTAATCTCTACCTCTCTAGGTTCAAGCAAGTAGAGAATTGTAATACCCTAGAAATGCCTAAGAGTAGACCAGGGGGTTGAGAAATTAATTCTGCAGAAAATGGGGAAAAAGTTGGAGGACCTGAGGTTCTAATGACTCGTGGTTGGAAACCACGAGCCATTGTGATGAGCCGTGTTAAGGAGCTAGGCCGGGTGTTAGGGTAGACAACAGGTGTTGCAACGATTCATTGTGGGAAGCAACGGGCGGTTGTCATGAGTTGTGGCTTATGGAGCTCAGGTGGTAGTGTAAACCACGACCAATGTAATGACACATTATGGGAAACGATGAAAGTCCATAGGTGGTCGTGGGTTGGATTTCAGGTTTCCCTGGTGGTAGCAACGGATGGAAACAATGGGTCGTTTGAACTTGTAACAGTACATTGTATTGGTCGTTGGTAGGAAGGTGAAGGAAGGACCAAGGGATCAACGGGAGGTTACAATGGGTCGTTGAAGGTGACAACGACCCGTCCTATCAGTCATTGGTTGAGAAGATTAAAGTTGAAGAGGCCCAGTGCATTCAACGGATGGTGAAGACGCGACGTTGTATGAGACAACGAATCGTCCTGAGGGTCGATGGTTCCAGGGGGCCCGCTATGCCAAAAGCGAGAGAAACCCCATCCCTCTCTTTCCTTTTTTCGCCCCCATTCAAATTTTTCTCAGGGGGAGTTTGGTAAAATCCAATGCATCCAACCTTAAAGTGACATTGTTTTGGGTATTATTTGGGACATTTTTAAGGGTTTTCTTAATCCTAATCTCTCATTCTCTCAAAAATCTTCTCTCAAACCCTTCTTCCTCCCCTCTTTCAAGTTCAAGGATTCTTAAAGGGTTTTTATGAAGGGCTTCAAGGTGCGATTTAAAGTGGAATTTCTCCTACCAGGTATGTGGGTCTTTCAACAAGGATATTATTCCATTGTGTCCCAAAAATATTTTTATTAATAACCCGATTTCAATTAATCTAGAAAAGCATGACCTAGGGCTTGAATGATGAGAAAGTTCTTCTATACTCTTCTATATTCTTCATAAATGTTAAAATCATCTTAAATTATGAATTTAATTGGAATGTAAATTGAAGGGTTTCCTCGAATTGTGGATAATATGTTGGGAATACAAGAGTGTAGCATGTTCTTCATAAATTGGCTTGAGTATTGAATGGGATCCGTTTATTGCTCATTTGATTATCGTAGTAAATCATGAACATAATGGAAATGTAGAAATATTGTATAATTAATCCTAATGAGCCGATTATGACATTAATGACTATGTTGGGATGAGTTGGAGTTTGTGGGCTTGAGCAATTGAAAGTAAATTATGTATTATCACCATGTTTTCGATTTAATTGGTTGGGTATCACTAGATTGCCTTTATATTGTTGAATTATTTAGCTTGGGCGGATTCTAAGTTGTTTTCTTTACTGAATAGTTTTTCTTCAATCTTGAATCTAAAACGCCCGTGGATGAAAAATTTTGTAACAGAAGTCATTGATGATAAATGTGGGATCATGAGAAGATTGATGATTAAAAGCATGTTTCTAAAAGTACCCATGATTATGTTGTTCTTTTCAAAATGAATTGAGTAGATCCAAATATGATAACGTTTTGGGCAAGTCCCCATGTTGATTTAAAACGACGATTTTTCTTGAAATGAGCTTTCCGCATTTTTTGGAGCAAAGTCTCCCAATTTTATAAATTTTAGTCGGTGGTATGGTTTTAAATAAATGAAGCCATGTATCTTTGATATATGAGAGGAAGATATTAATCATGCATGACCTCATGCTACATGATGATGTGAATGATATTGCAACTGTCGGGTTTGTTGTTGTTACAAAGTAGCCCTATCTTGTTGAAAAGAATTTCGTATGGTGGAAATTAGTAACTGTTCTTGACTCTTATTAGTTATAGTAACATAGCGTAGCCTTAGTTAGTCGGGACTCACACCCCTAGTCATTAGTGGAGTATGTCTCCTGACCGACACATCCCTAGTCGTTAGTGGAGTATATCTCCCCTTAGTCAGTTGGGACTCACATCCCTAGTCGTTAGTGGAGTATATCTTCTTATATTCAGTCGGGACTCACATCCCTAGTCGTTAGTGGGGTATATCTTCTCTTATTAAGTTGGGACTCACATCCCTAGTCTTTAGTGGAGTATGTCTTCCCTTAGTCAGTCGGGACTCACATCCCTAGTTGTTAGTGAAGTATGTCTTCTATTAGTTAGTCGGGACTGACATCCCTAGTCGTTAGTGGAGTATGTCTTCTCTTAATTAGTCAGAACTTACATCCCTAGTCAGTTAGTGACTTTCTATATCAGAGCTTCCTCTCCCATTGACAGTCAGGGATTCTCTTTAGCTGAGAATGTTTCCCTTTGATAGTCAGGGACGCTCCCTTCGACCGTTAGGGGCTCCCCCTTGAACAGTCAGAGACCCTCTTGATATCAGTCATGGCATCGTACCTTTATATTATTAACAATTATTACTTTTGCACATCAGCTGTTACTATAATGATGTATGTCTTCATATTGTGGTTACATTGATATGAATATGTGAATCCCATACAAGATTGTCGTATCTCATTTCAGTTACATTACTATTAATGCATTTTTACATTACTTCCCTCTTGTGTATATTAAGAGTTAGTTTATTTACGCTTCCTGCATACTCAGTACATTCCAAGTACTGACTGCACACCTCATGTGTTGTACCGTTTCATGATATAGATTCGGGTCCCCAGGTTCAACCACGTGGTTAGATAAGCTTCTCCTTCTCCCAGCTACTTGTGGTGAGTCCTCATCCTTCGAGGACATGGTTTATGTTCTTATTTTTGTTATGTTTCAGTTTTCAGAATTTGGAAGTTAGATAGGGGCTTTTCCCCGCAACTCATCAGTTAGTAGAAGACTTTCAGACTTGTTTAGACAAATTCAACGTTGTATTTAAGTGTTGTTAAGATTTCTATATGGGTTATATTAGATTCTTGTTATCAACTTCCACTTATTTATGATGTTAGTCATTTCTGGTGTTAAGTGTATGCAATGATTCTTCCATGGGTCGACATGGAGCCTCTCGGGGTTCCTTGTCCCGTGTTACGGCTAAGGCATGGACTCAGGTCATGAAAAACTTTGTATCAAAGAATATTTTTAGAGTGTTCAATGGTGCCTGAAAGCCGCGTTATGTAGAGTCTTCTTCATGGGTGTGAAGCGCGCCACACTAATGACGAAGAGGCTATGAGACATTTTAGGAATGTCCCCTTTCTTCATGATCCTTATCATGCGTAGAGTATGAATCTCTAAACAGTTACTTCCCCTGACTCGTGCTTTTCGCGCTCGCAGATAATGCCTCCCCGAAGAGCGAATGGAAGAGGACGTGGTAACGACTGCCAACAAGTACCACCAGCCTCGGTAGACCAAATGGATGATAATGTTACTCATGCTGAGTTCCAAGCAGCCTTTCACATGTTAATGTAGGCCCTGACCGCTCAGATTAACTAGCAGGCGGTGGCCCATGCTCCTCAAAATGGAAATGAAGCGGTGGCAAGGATAAGATATTTTCTTCAGATGAACCCACATGAATTCTTAGGGTAAAAGGTGGATGAGGACCCGTATGAATTCTTGGAAGAAATTCAGAAGATCACTCAAATCATGCGAGTGACAGGGAATGAGAGCGCAGACCTAGCCTCCTACTAGTTAAAGGGAGTTTTTATATCTGGTACTGTCAGTGGAGGGACAATCGGGGAGTTGGAGCGGGTCTTGTAGGTTGGGATGAATTTATGACAGTGTTCTTGGACAGGTTTTTCCCTTAGGAGTTAAGGGAAGCAATGGTGGCAGAGTTCATTAATTTGAAACAAAATGACATGACTGTCTGAGAGTACGCGTTGGAGTTCACTCGGCTATACAAGTATGCACCAGAGATGGTAGTCGACCAGCGGGCCTGAGTGAGCACGTTCGTGAATGGAGTGTCAGACTACTTGGTCAAAGAATGCAGGACTGCTATGTTGCACAGGGCATAGACTTCCCATGCTTGGTGATATTTTCTCAGCAGATGGAAGTTGAACAGGCGAAAGAGAAAGAGAAAGGGGAAGAAAGGGCTAGGATTGGAGATCTAGAGTTCTCCCAGTAAAGGTCGGGTGGTGGGTATCGCTCACACTACCAACAGAAATCATCAGCCCCAGTACCTTCATCACCCAGTGCTCCGTATCAGCCCAGAGTGTGGAGATTACATGCCTATTGTGTATTATCTATGTAAAGAACCATTTCGGAGTATGCATGGCCGGCTAAGATGTTTGTTTTGGGTGCGGCAAGGTGGGCCATAAGCATCGGAATTGTACAACGGCTAAATGAGGTGAGAGTAGATTCTCAGCCACTTCATCAGCATCTCCAACAGCCCACCCTTTTCAGCAGGGTGCATCCTCTAATCCAGGTGGCAGGCATCGTCAAAACCACTCCTATGTCATAGCAGCCCATCAGGATAAGGGCAAGGCATAGGTAATGGCCACAGGTATGTTATGAATCTTGTGTTATTCCTTATGTGATGCCAATCTCTTTATTGAATAAGAAGCTCAGTTGTGATTGTGGGAAAAGATTTTTGGTGTGTGATGTGAATAGCTATTAGTGTAAGGCTCGCAGTGAAGGTTAGATGTGAAAGAGTAGTTAAGAATTCGTAGCTCAACCTGACTTGAAAAAAGATTCGGGAGTCTTAGGACGATGACCTTAATCTAAGGGGGAGATAGTGAATATGTGATATAAGTTGGATCTTGAGAATGCTCATAAGAAGTTCTAGGTCTAGTAGTTGCAGTATGTCGAACTCTTCGAGGTTCAGACAATTTTCCCTTATAAATTCATTCGGAGTTAAGGTGTGTCCATTCCTACGTGTAGATCCCCGAGGTTTAGAAGTAACCATTTCAGTCAGTGATGCCAATCTTTCCGTATGAGTCCTTTTTGCTTATTTTCGTGTTATGAATGATTTAGGTGTGTTAATTCATGTTTTCAGTGTAGTCAGCTCGAACTTAGTCTATAAAAGTTTCTTAGTATGTTCAGTAGAACTAGCGTATCTCATGTATGTGCTCAGTTTTAAATGTCAGGAATGATTCATTCTTGAATTTCCTTATACTCAGTTAGATTAAATATTCAAAAATCTAGCTTAGTATCGAGAAGCAATTTGGGAACAAAAGTTTAGACCGTATCAGTTCGGTGCAAGAAAAAAGGGGAAAGAATTTTTTTCGGTGTTTTTTCTAGTTTTATGTTGGTTCAATGTTCTTCGGTTTCCCTTGAGCCATGGTATGCATATAGGAGGTGGATAATCAGATTTGGTGTATAAGGTTGGTCCGTAGACAAATACTGCATTGGTGTTTAGCTGTGAGTGATTGATATTTGGATATCGGTTCCGTCCCTATCTTCTCAGTATGTTCAGCCAACATTTGAGGAAGAATGTTCCCAAGGGGAAGATATTGTAATACCCCGGAAGTGCCAAAGAGTAAATCCAGGGGTTGAGAAATTAAATCTGTAGAAAATGGGGAAAAAGTTGCAAGATGAGAGGTTCTAACGACTCGTGGTTGGAAACCATGAGCCGTTGTGACCATTCGTGGTAATGGGCTAGGCTGGGTGCCAGGGAAGCAAATGGGCGTTGCAACAATTCATTGTGGGACGCAACGACCCATTGTCCTGAGTCATGGTTTGAGGAGCCCAGGTGGCAGTATAAACCACAACTGATGTAACGACTCATTGTGGGAAACAAGGAGCTGTCATAGGTGGCTGTGGATTGGATCTCAGGTTTTCCTGCTGGCAGCAACAGATTGAAACAACGGTCCGTTGGAACTTGTAACGGTCCGTTGTATTGGTCATTGGTAGGAAGGTGAAAGATGGACCAGGGGATCAACGAGAGGTTACAACAAGTCATTGAAGATGACAACGACCCGTCCTGTCAGTCATTGGTTTAGAAGCTGAAAGTTGAAGAGGTCCAGTGCATTCAACGGATGGTGAAGACGGGTCATTGTATGAGACAACGACTCGTCCTGAGGGTCGTTGGTTCCAGTTTGGACAAGTTTTCAGATTTTTCTCAGGGGCAATTTGATAAAATACTATGCATCTAACTTTAAAGTGACATCGTTTTGGGTATTATTTGGGATGTTTTTAAGGGTTTTCCTAAGCCTAATCTCTCATTCTGTCGAAAATCTTCTCTCAAACCCTTCTTCCTCCCCTCTTACAAGTTCAAGGATTCTTCAAGGGTTTTCTTCAAGAGATTCAAGGTGTGATTTGGAGTGGAATTTCTCCTACCAGATATGTGGGTCTTTCAAAAAGGATATTCTTCCATCCTTGTGTCCCAAAATTATTTTTATTAAAAATCCGATTTCAATTAATCTAGAAAAGCATGACCAAGGGCTTGTAGGATTAGAAAGTTCTTCTGTATTCTTCTATATTCTTCATAAATGTTAAAATCATCTGAAATTATGAATTTAATTGGAATGTAAATTGAGGGTTGCCTTGAATTGTGGATTATATGTTGGAAATAAAAGAGTGTAGCGTGTTCTTCATAAATTGGCTTGAGTATTGAATGGGATCTTTTTATTGCTCATTTGATTATCGTAGTAAATCATGAATGTGATGGAATTGTGGAAATATTATATAATTAACACTAATGACCCGATTATGACATTAATAACTGTGTTGGGATGAGTTGGAGTTTGTGGGCTTGAGCAATTGGAAGTAAATTATGTATTATCACCATGATTTCAATTTAATTGGTTGGGTATGACTAGATTGCCTTTATATTGTTGAATTATGAAGCTTGAGCGGATTCTAAATTGTTTTTCTTACTAAAATTGTTTTTCTTAAATCTTGAATCTAAAATGCCTGTGGATGAAAAGTTTGTAAAAGAAGTGACTTATGATAAATGTGAGCTGATGAGGAGACTGATGATGAAAATAATGTTTCTAAAATTACCGATGATTATGTTGTTGTTTTCAAAATAAATTTAGTAGATCCAAATATGATAAAGTTTTTGGCAAGGCCCCATGTTGATTTAAAATGACGATTTTTCTTGAAATGAGCTTACTACATTGTTTGGAGGGAAGTCTCCCAATTTTATAAATGTTAGTCGATGGTATTCTTTTAAATAAATGAAGCCATGTATCTTTGATAAAGTATGAGAGGAAGCTATTAATCATGGATGACTTCATGCTACATGTTGATGAGAATGATATTGCAACTTTTGGGCTTGTTGATGTTAGAAAGTAGCCCTATCTTGTCAAAAAGAATGTCGTATGGTGGAAATTAGTAAATGTTCTTGAAACTAATTCGCTGTAGTTAGCATAGCCTTAGTCAGTCAGGACTATCATCCCTAGTCGTTAGTGGAGTATGTTTTCCTTTATTTAGTCGGGTCTCACATCCCTAGTCGTTAGTGGAGTATATCTCCCCTTAGTCAGTTGGGACTCACATCCCTAGTCGTTAGTGGAGTATATCTTCTCATATTCAGTTGGGACTCACATCCCTAGTCGTTAGTGGAGTATATCTTCTCTTATTAAGTTGGGACTCACATCCCTAGTCGTTAGTGGAGTATGTCTTCCCTTAGTCAGTCGGGACTCACATCCCTAGTCGTTAGTGGAGTATGTCTTCCCTTAGTCAGTCGGGACTCACATCCCTAGTCGTTAGTGGAGTATGTCTTTTAGTCATTCGGGACTAACATCCCTAGTCGTTAGTGGAGTATGTCTTCTCTTATTCAGTCGGGACTCACATCCCTAGTCGTTAGTAGAGTATGTCTTCTCTTAATCGGTCAGAACTCACATCCTTAGTCAGTCTGTGACTCTCTATAACAGAGCTTCCTCTCCCTTTGATAGTCAGGGATTCTCTCTAGCTGAGAAAGTTTCCCTTTGATAGTCAGGGACGCTCCCTTCGACCGTTAGGCACTCCCCCTTGAACAGTCAGGGACCCTCTTGATATCAATCATGGCATCGTACCGTTGTATTATCCCCGATTATTATTTTGCTTATTAGCTTTTACTATAATGATGTATTTCCTCATATTGTGGTTATATTTATATGAATATGTGAATCCCATACAAGATTGTCATATCTCATTTCAGTTACATTACTATTAATGCATTTTTACATTACTTCCCTCTTGTGCATATGAAGAGTTAGTTTATTTACGCTTCCTACATACTAAATACATTCCAAGTACTGACCGCACGCCTATACGCTTCTGCTTCTCCCAGCTGCTAATGGTGATTCCTTATCCTCCGAGGATGTGGTTTATGTTCTTCTTTTTATTATGTTTCAGTTTTCAAAATTTGGAAGTTAGTTGGGGATTTTCCTACCAACTCATCAGTTAGTAGAAGGTTTTCAGACTTGTTTAGACAGATTCAACGCTATATTTAAGTGTTGTTAAGATTTCTATATGCGTTATATTAGATTATTGTTATCAGCTTCCAGTTATTTATGATTTTAGTTGTTTCTGGTATTAACTGTATGCGATATTTATGCCATGGGTCGACTTGGAGCCTCTCGGGGTTTCTTGTCCTGTGTTACTGCTAGGGTGTGGACTCGTGTCGTTACAAGAATTGGGGGATGTCCTAACATTTCACACCATTAAGAAATGCTTATGATGAAGAGATGAACAATACAAGAATTCATATATTTGATTAGAATCACCTTATGTTAGCCCTAGTTAGTTAATTCACCATGGTTCTCACAGTCCTAGTTGTGGAGGTTTTAGCTATATATGTTTGCAAGAAAAGAATTAGATTTCATGGAAAAAACACAATTAAGAACTTACAATGATGATTGATAAAAAAACGCCAATTGACTATTCCACAACATACTATGATCAATTCAAGAATATTGAAAGAAATCTCAAGAGTAGTTCGTGTTGTTGATCTCCAAGTTGTGTTAGGAACCCAAAAATCACCACTACCTAATATTGAATCGATCCTCTAAATAAAATAAACTAAAAAGTATTTTTACAAATAAATGGAAAACTTTCATAAATTAATAAGGAACTGTTGTCGACTTAACCTACGAGTAGTGGTTTCCATTCATAACATGCACTGTAGTCTTGAAAATTGGTTTAAGTACTAGGAGGTTGTACGACTCATACAATGGCATTATGAGTCGTATGATTCTTTTCGTGGTCTGCTCTTGTGAAGTCTAGCATCGTCTAAAGTTTTCCATGAGTCATGGTATGGTTCATACATTAATGTTAAGACTCGTGGTCTCTACTTGTACCTCAGGATCTGCCATCTTGACATGGTCATTGGAGTTCACCATATCTCCTTGGGATGGATCATATGATGCTCTTATGACTCGTGCATTCCATTCATACCAGGAACTCCGGCCAGTGCATTGCTTCTGACTTTTCCATGGCTCCTTGGTATGGCTCATACCAAGGCTCGTGCTTGGACATAACAATTGTGCATCTCCTCTGGATTTCACCACGAATGCAATGTACGAATCGTACCACCAAGGTACAGATCGTACTGAGAAATACACTTGGTCCATTTTCTGCACTTTTTCATCTTCTCTTCTAAAATTCAACTACGAAACATGATTTCCCTTAAAATAATGCAAAAGCACCTCATATACATATAAACATACCTAAGACCAATAAATTTTTCTATGTTTTAAGCATTGAAATTTGTATAAACCCATAGTACATCAACAGCTTCAACTTAAGACTTTTGCCTGTTCTCAGTCAAACAAAACACAACTCTAACATGATGCTTAACTAGAAAGTAAAATAGAAGACCTATAGCCAAAACATCAAAATTGTACACATGAGCACTTGTTAAGTATCGACCTCTTCTCCATTAAAAACCAAGATAGCTATGCATACATGCAACCACAAACCATGACACAAAGAAATCTAGAGATGGAATTAAATTATTAACATACAACTGTGCTATCACCAATGTTGTTTACATAGAATGCTGGCAGAATGCAATGAAACCCATGTATGTCACGACACGAACGTAGACCCGGATCATAACAAGGGAAAAGGAACCTCGAGAGGCTCCAAGTAGACCCATGGCATTATCTAACTGCATTCAATTTAAGTGGAAGACTGAACATGCAACATAGTGGAAACATAAATGTAACATAATATAACATGACATTCACAAAGCCTCTATCGTATAAAATGGATTGATGGGACAACATCCCCAACTAACCCTTAAAACTAAAATAGAAGATCATCATAAATGTCTAGTCATTGGCCCTCGGAACATGAGGACTCACCAACAAGCTGATAGCAGACTCTGGAAGGGACTAAGGTGAAGATAAGCCTGAGAGTCGGGTCCTGTATCATTAAAATGATACATCATAGAAAGTATGCAGTCAGTATGTGAAATGTACCGAGTATGCAAGCTAAGTAAAACGGATATTTAAAATATATAAAAACTCATAAAACATCATGAGAGTAAGACATTATGCTCATACCATAAATATCGTAACATAACATAAGGCCTAAGGTTTTCAAAACATTCGTAATACAATTGTAATCATAATCATGAGAGAAAAGATTTATTTAACATGACTTGAGCCAATATACGTAATCATAAATATGCATAAATCATGAGGAATAGTGGGAGATTCTCTTAAACGACATACCACATATGAGCACACATTAAGCCCGACTTGTAACCCTAGTCGGGATGGTGTCCATACCTTGCCAAGGGTAAAACCATGAAAGTGTGATATAACCATGAAAAGGGCCAATTGGGCCGGGGTCAGTCTTGAAGGAGTTCCCGACGTACCTATGATGCCACGTAGTTTATGAGATCCAGGGCTTAGCATGAGCTCCGAACCTACTCGGTATTCGATACTACTCCCAAAACATATATAGTGCTCATAGTACAACTTCCATGAATTCATGGGCTAGTTAAATCATGATAATTATAAACATGCTTGTAAATACGTAATCTAGCCATGACATAAGGCCCGTGAATCGGCCAAAACATAAATCGTAAATCATGAGGTTCATCCATACTTGTAAAACATGTATATAGATGATATTCATAAATTCATGATGAGTACTTAAGAGAAATCATATCATAAATCATAAATCATAATTTAGGGCTTAAAGAGTTCAAGATCATAATAGAACCATAAATTGACTTTTCATGAATTTAGAGGAAATTTTGAGCATGAGAGTAAAAGGAACTCTCATTCATAGTATTACATACTTGGGTTGATGATCCCTTGACTTGTCTTGAAGATCCAACAGGAATTGAGATGTTGGAGGTGATAAACCCTAGTTCCTTCTTGAGAGTGAATCTAATCTAAGCATGTTGAAGAGAGTAAGGATTTAGGCTATGTTAATCCCTTTAATCTGACCATGAGGAAGCTCAAAACGACGTCATATAGGAGTTAGAACCTATAACTGGCAGTTACCACGACCAACAGTACGGGTCGTAGGTTTATTGTACGAGTCGTATAGAGAGTTGACCATGCCTGCTGCAGCTTCACTAAATCACTCATAATTTTTTACTACGAACTCCTATTGGTGCAAGGTCAGATGCATTGAAAATAAGACTCAAAGGGCTTCAATTTGATGTGCTAAATTACAAAAAACATTTTGTAACATGGGATCTATGATCGGTTGAAGTTGACCCTTATACGAAACAATACGAAAAACTCAATCGGTAAGAAGGCTCTCAACTCAACTTGATGCTAGAGGTTCCTTATTACCTTAATTTACATCCAATGCACTTTATACACTTTGGTATTAATCTTAACACCTTGTTTCCGTTAACTTATTAGGTGTGGGCCTATCTGATGTGCTGCGGATTTACAACACTATTGATGCTCAAAACTAAGAAAATAGCATGGACTTAGGTGTATTTATGTGGATATGAGGCACTTTTCCTTTGATTTTAGGATAAATGGGTGTTGGAACAATAAATTGCAAAAGGAAACTAAAAGTGTGCAAGAAAGGGCAAAAAGTGCAGTCCACAGTACGATCCCTCGAATGGACCTATGAGTTGTAATGAGGACCTTGATAAGAAGCTAAAAGTTTAACCTGGAAGACTGATCCCATGAGACTTGCCACGGATCGTACCATGGTAGTACGAGTCGTGGTAATTCATTTCGTGATGAAATTCAGAAGAATTGCACAAAAGGTTGATTCTCAGTATGATAGCACCCTACGACCCGTGAGATGAAGGTACGAGTCATACCATACTGGTCGTGGTGAAGTTCAGATAAAGTTCAAAGTATCAGGATCAAGCCACGGGTAGAATGTCCAAGTCATAGGATGTTGGTACGAATCATACCTTGGCCTAATACTTAGCCAAAATTGATCCAACACTTCAAGCCACGAGTTGATGCCATGGTCCGTGAGAAACCCCTATGAGTCATAGGTGGACCCGTGACGAGGTCGGCTTCTAATATGGAAAACAGTCCTGTTAGTTTAGGAAAAGGATTTTTGTGTGTCTATAAATAGTTTTTATGTTTTATTTTTCATGGAGGACGACTGATAGACTTAATTCTAGTAGGAAAACATTGTAGTAAGCAATTTTACATCATTGAAAGAGATAATTGAGTTGGTTCAACCTTGTGATCAACCATTTCTTTAACTCATATTGTTCTTGCTTCTTGTTATTCAAGATTTCGTGGTTTAATTGAAGGACTTGTTTTTCTCAATCATCTTTGTAAGTATTGTTGTATGTTTTCAATCATGAATACAATTCACAACCTTGCAACTATGAGAGGCTAAAACCTCCATAGCTAGGGTTGTGGGAACCATGGCGGATTAACAAGTAAGGGTTGCACAAAGTGAGTCTAAAACCAATACTAATTACTTATTTTGTAGTCTCTTCATCTTTAATGATTCTTAGCAGGGCGCAACGTTAGGAAGTGCCTGAATTCTTTACTTGCTTTGGTAGAAGTGGTAGAGATTAGGAAAAGAGAATTACAACAGAGCCTTGATCTTGATGATCATTGTATTAACTTGAGTTGTGGTCGCAGGATAGTTATTTCTAGAACTTAGAGATAATAGTTAGTTTTCAAAACTCATGAGACTTGGTCGAGTAATTGAGGATAGTCATTCAATAGGAATTGGTCGATTGTTTGAACGAACCTAAGTTATCGGTTCTATAAGTAAGTATTGGTAAAGATCAGGAGTGTATACCCAAAGCTGTAATGAATCCATGGGGAACACAAACCCTAGTTATTCCTGTAATTATTGATTCACAAATATAATATTGACTGCTACTTATTTCTATTATTGATTTTTATTAGAATCCCCCCCCCCATTGTGAACTGATTATTATACAAGTTCATCTACAGGCTGTAATCTAGATCTTCCATATTTCCTGTGGGTTTGACCTCAGCCACTAAGTTTGGGTTCTTTATTGACAACGTTTGCTTCATACTTCAGTTGGAAGTATGGTTTGAGCGCTATCAAAAAGTGGCATCATTGCTGGGGGAATACGGTTGAGACTAGGTTATTTGCTTGTAGTTGACTTTTTGGTAGTTATTTCCTTAATTAGGTTTATTTTTGTGTTTTTGATACCCACAAGCTGTCCTCCGATGAATGGCAAACACTCGGAGTAGAGGAGACCCCCTTGTTCCACTGAATCCCGAAATCGAATGAGCACTGTATAGAATTGGAAAATCCTGAGAAGAGAGAAGCCCGCTTAGCTGAAGAAGCTAGGCAAGTCGAGCTAGCTTGGTTAGCTGCACTTTAGCAGGCTAGTGATGACAGAGATGAGGTGGTAAACACTGGTCGACATAGGAGGGGCAACCAAGCTCAGAGATTTCCCCCTCAGTTCTTCGTTGAAGAGGACCCAGATGTTGATGAGGTTGGGTCAACTGGAGCAATTGTGCCACCACCACTGCCCACTACGGCCAAATTTTACATTACAAGCCCCATGATTCAATTGTTAAACATGAAGGGGGTGTTCAGTGGCCACGTAGCGGATGACGCCAACCTGCACTTGATGAATTTTGTAGGAATATGCATGGCATACAGGTTGCCCGAAGTAAGCCAGGATACAATAAGACTCCGACTCTTCCCTTTATCTCTATCAGGGGAAGCTACTTTATGGTTATCAGAGTTGCCCAATGACTCCACAACCAATTGGAGGGAACTTAAACGATCCTTCTTGGAGAGATTCTTTCCCCCATCAAGGATGTTACAGTAAAAAGATGAGATTTACAATTTCCGGCAAATTAAGACGGAGGCACTTCATGAAACCTTGTTGAGGTTCAAAAAGAAGTTGACTAAGTGCCCGAACCATAAAATCCCAGATGGTAGTTTGTTGGAAATATTTTACAGGTCACTTAATAATAGCACCAAGGCTGTAGCAGACACGGTGGCTGGAGGAGCATTCATGAGTCACACCTAGGAGGAAGCAGCCACTATCCTTGACGAGGAGACTAAGACAAATAGGGCCTGGCATACGAGGGAGGCTGATGCAGTGGCAGGTACATATGTTGTTGGAATGACTGCAGACCAATGAAGGAAGGAGGAAGAATGCGATAAGGAGTTAGCTCACATGCACACATCATTGGATTTGCTGACAAAGCATATCATGGGAGTAGGAGCCAAAAAGGTAGATGCAATGGGAACTCAAGGAAGAGAGCAAGGAGCAGATCACTCTGATTCTAAGAAAGAGGCAAACTTCCGAGTTAGCCAAGTGGCGGGCTTCCAAGTCAACTCCCAAGAACCTGGACAAGACAATCGACACCAAGGTTTTGGAAATCTAGGTCAGAACCAATACAGAGACAACTACAACAGGAACAGATTCAAAGATAGGAGTTGTGGTTCTGAGCAAGAGGGAGAATGGAGACGAAATGACGGATATCACAATGACTGGGCTGGATTTTGTGTTCCTCCCAATGCACGAGAAAGGGAGGCCGGAAAATCAAAGTTGGAGAGTATCATGGCCGAAATGCTGAAAAAGGTAAGGTCCATGGATGATTAGTTAAAAGAAATTCGAAATGACTTATCTAGCATAGGTCGGAAAGTGGAATCTCACACCACTGCCATCAATAAGATAGAACACCAACTTGGGCAACTGTCGACATCAATGAACCCTAGGCGAAAGGGTACACTTCCTAACAACATTTTCCAGAATCCAAAGAATGATGCTCATTCATTGGCAGTGATGACTAAGAGTGGTAAAACCAAAGTTGACCCCCCATTCCCTTTTGAAGTTGAAAGGAGTAGAGAGAGCTTGATTGAGGAAGAAGAGATTGGTGACCAGACACAACATGATGAGTTTCAAGAGGCCCCTAAGGATGAGAAGGAATGCGACATTGATCAAGGGGAAACTCTAGCGAAAAAGGCTATCCCAAGACCACCGCCACCATTCCCCCAAAGGATGAATAAAAAGGCAGACAGTGGTAAGTTCCAAAAATTTCTTTCAATGCTTAAACAACTTTCTGTGAATATACCATTGGTTGAAGCACTAGAGAAGATGCCAGGATATGCAAAATTCATGAAGGACCTGGTGACAAAGAAAAGATCTGCAAGCTATGAGCCAATTGACAATGTCCATCACTGCAGTTCCATAGCAACAAGGTTCTTAGCTCAGAAAAAGGAAGACCCAGGTGCCTTCACGATACCTTGCACCATTGGAAATGTCGAGTTCGCAAGGTCACTCTATGATCTGGAAGCTAGCATTAATCTAATGCCCTTGGCAGTCATCAAAAAGCTAGGATTAGGAGTCCCCACACCAACCAACATGCGGCTACTAATGGCCGACAAAATAGTAAAGAGACCAGTAGGCATCCTAGTTGAGGTGCTAGTCAAGGTTGATAAGTTCATATTCCCACAAGACTTTGTGATCTTGGATTGCGAGGTCGATTATGACGTCCCCATCATTCTGGGGTGACCATTCCTCGCTATTGGCAAAGCTCTAGTGGATGTGCAAGCTACCCTGTTGTTGTTCAGGCTAAACAAGGAAGAGGTCACTTTCAACATCGGTCGGACTATGAAGAAACCAAAGGAATATACTGTGATCTCCAGCACTTGAGGAGGAGTATGAGTCGCTTGACGAATTCTGAATAGTCAAGAGACTTGTGTCGTCCCGCGATGTTAAATCAGGAGCTTCTTGGGAGGCAACCCAAGTGGTGATTTGGTGAAATCTGAGTAACCAGACTAGCTACATCATGCCGCGACATTAAATCAAGCGCTTCTTGGTAGGCAACGCAAGTTAGTGAACAAATGTGTGCTCAGTGTGTAGGGAAACAAAAACAGGTGGCTGAAAAATCCGCTCCTACAGGATCTTAGTACGACTCATGGTGAGGTCCTACAAGTCGTGGTGGCAGTTGTGGTGAAAAGCAGAGAAATTCTAAGCAAAGTCCAACCTACGACTCATCCTACAATTCATACCTCAATGGTACGAGTCGTAGGATGCACTCATAGGTCACCAGGTAAGTTCTCTTTGGTTAAATTCACTACAATCCAATGGATGAGTTGTAGGCTGCTCCTACGACTCGTATCATGAGTCGTGATGGGTCAAAATTACTCGATTCAGCCCAGATTTTTAAATTTTCCCTCACCTACTTAAATTTCAAAACTCACCATTCTCCAATGCGAACACCTCACAACCCATAACCCAGGACTTGCGAATCCTCTTCCCAACACCCACTGCTTCCCATCATCAAGAAAGTAAGAACAAAATTCTTGCTTCAACTAAGTGTGCAAAGCCCTAGAAGTTGATTTCAAGTTTATGAATCTACAATCATGTAAGTGATCTACATTTCAAGTTCTAAATGTTTTAAAGTGAACTTAAGGAAATCGAAAACCCATAAGAATCACTGGGTATACTTGAAAATCAATGGGTATGTGCGAAAACTACCAACTCGACTAGAAACCCACTGGAAATTTGTTGAATTTTTGCCGTAGAACACCTAAAGGGAGTTATGGGTAGAGGAGGATTAAGTAATGTAAAAAGGGAGTTTACCTAATGCTAGACCTGGGGGAAATTTGAGTACCCAAAAATGTGCAAAACAAGAACTTACGCATTGAGCAAAAAGAATTGTAAAAATGGTCTGAAAAAGGGTACGCAACACAGTACGGGTCGTAGGTTGACACCACGAATTGTACTAAGTTCTCGCACCACATATCTTGAAAAATCAATCTGGGAAGCCCACTCTATGACTTGTGGAATCGACCTAGGGGTCGTACCACGAGTCATGGTGAAGCAGAATTTATTCAAAATGGGACTTCATCAGAATACTCAAGGTACAGATCGTACCTTCATAGTATGAGTCGTACCTGCGAGTCGTGGGGTATCATCAGGGCTTCTCACGCGTCGTACCTTCGAGGTACGACTCATAGTGAGGACCTATAATGAATTACTAAACTTCTTCTATCTGATTTTTCTTTTTCAAAAACAAAATGCCAACCTCTTTCTCACCAGGTATGATGACATACAATCATAGGGAAGAAAAAACACAAGCCCACAGGACATTTATAGATGAAACAAAGGACGTAGAGTCTGATCAAGCTGGAGATTCACCAAGTGGTTCACTCGAGGATTATCAAGTAGAAACATTAGAGACAGATGGAACCAGAACCACTAGGGAAAGAGCAAAGACCTAAGATGAAGCAACCACAACCACATCCACTCAAACTCCCAAGTCTGAAGAGGGAGCTAGAGAGGAACAAAAAAGGATGGAAACCGACTCCAACACTTAGGAAGGGTCAGAAGGGACCCAGAATGATGCGTAAAGCAGTGATCAAGTAGTGGAGGAGGAGACCCCTACTAGAGAAAATAGAACAATGCGGTGGAGAGTGTTGGGTGCTAGAGAAATATATGAACAAGGCATCGCTCTCACCGCCAAAAACAAACAAAAAAGAAGCATCCAAGAAGAACCACAGATCCTCACTAATTTCTTGAATGATGTTGAGGAGATGAAGCGTATTTTTAGCTCATATGGGTTAGAATGGATGGCCAATACCCCTACAAAATACACAAAGGAGATCGTCAGGGAGTTTTACGCCAACTACCTGGCCACAATGGAGGTGAAAGCAAAGGAGAGGCAAAAGATAAAGGAGCATCCTTGCTTGGAGAGTGTTCTAGTCCGAGGGAGAGTAGTAGATATATCCGATTGGACTATTACACGGATGTTATATGTACCTCAGTTCAGAACAACAAGGATAACCCCAGAGTATGATTAGAGGGTTGAGGCAATGAAGAAAATTCGAAGTCTGAGCAGAGGTGAGTGACAAAGGAAGTTGCAATGGCTAGCAGAGGTGATCGTTGAGAACAAGGATGAGGCCGAATGGGTTACAGTTGGTAAGCAGGTAACAAGAATTCATTGAACTTCATAGCAAAGGCTTGCTGGACATTGGTGAGACATCAATTAGCACCCATAGTCAATGATAACATGCTGAATGTTGATAGAGCAGTGTTGGTGGCATGCCTCATGTCTCGTTACCCTCTTAACATCCCGAGGATCATAGCTACAGAGATACGAGATCGGGCAGTGGAAGTAAGCTCTACTATTCCATTCCCAAGCCTTTTATACAGTTTTTTCAAGGAGGCGAGAGTTCAGCGGGGTGATGAGAGATTGATTGGAGGCCAAAGAATTGTAGACATAGGCCTTATATTGGATGAGATGAACCCAGTGAGCAGATCTAAGATACCTACGGCTATCCTAGTAGCTCAGTCAGCAGGGACGTATAGGTGAATATCCCCAGTACTCAGGAGAAGAGTGAGACACCGGCTACAGATGCCGGTCATTCAGAGATAGCACCCAGCACCTCAGGTACACCGCTACCCAGTGTACAGACTCAGACTCCAACAGGGTACATCTTGGTACCGCAGGATTTCCTCCAGAAGCTAGCAAAGAGATTGACCATGGACGAGTGCAAAATTCAGGCAATGATGGAGAATGTAAAGCCCTAGGTCAAATTCGATATAGATACATTAGCTTAGACTCTTCATGCCCACCTGGATAGTTTTTAGAGAACATTTAACATAAGGATGGCAGAGCAGTCAGACACTGGTAGTCTCCGTGCTGAGTTAGGGGCTCTTTGTAGTCAAGTGGTTGAGTTGTGTTTACGACAACCAATTATTATAGCAGCCCCCACTCTTCCAGACCTTGATGCAGAGCTTGAAGAGGATATTGATTTGGCAGCATACTGGGGGCCAACTGCAGCCAATGATAAAGGCAAAAAGAGAGCTGCTAAAGATGCTGCTAAGGAGAGTTTGAAAAAGAAAAGAAATAAGGAGAAGAAAGAGCCCAAGAGAGCTAGAGCGGAGAGTATGCGGGATCAGGAGGAGTATATAACTGAGCTTCATGAGAGAGTTAGAGGAGCGGGAAGCTCCACCACAGCTCAGCCCGAGCTTGCTAGTTGTTATGACCCTTTGGGTGAGCCACATTCAGCCCCAGTTACTACAGAGGTTGATCAAACGGCTACATCCACTGGGGGGACCACTACCCCCATTGTTACACCATTGAGTGTGTTGGCCACCGCTAGAGCCACTACTACCGTGGAGGTACCACCTTCATGAGATGACAGAGGTGAAGTCTGAGTAGCCACAGGTATGTCCCTTTCCTTCATGCTTATCTTTTATGCTTCGGTAACGAAGCTCATTATTTAAAAAGGGAGGGTGTACTTGTATTGTTTGGATATTTTTGTTTGTCTAAGGGTTTTTCTTGTCGTGTTTCTTTTCCCTCAGGCATGCTATCTAGTAGAACTGACATGTGTTAGGACTTTTGTTTTCAGTTGTGATTTTTGTTTGATTAGAAAGTAACTTAGGAATACTCAGTCAATGGATATACCCTACTTTTATTGTTTTTGAAAAATTGACCCTATTTTAAAAAATTGCTATGTATCTGTGACAACAATGCATGATTTTTGTGGATTGTTTTACGTCATTTAGTTATTAATAGTGCTAGTCTTGTTAAGCCATGGATCAACCAGACAGGTAAAGTAAAAATAATTCATGTACCATGTGTGAGGGAGGTCTTAGTATTTGTTGCGGTATGTTGTTGAAGATCTAGAACTTGCCTGGTCGGTCTCTGTATAGGTTAAGATTGCTTGGTTAGGAGATGACCATAGGCCATTTTTGTTTTAAGCTCACTTTTAGCATATATTGCCCTATCAAAGTTTCATAAAACCCTTGATCCCAAGTTTGATCCTTAATAGACCGTATTTCTTTGATTTACTTGTTAACCGTACCCATTTGTTTATCATGAACTTGTTTGGCCCTGGTCCTTCCTTGGATATTGTGAACCTCAACATAAGTAAAATGCTTAAGTTGAGGGTGCCTAGAGTAGGGGTGCATAAATGATGGGAATGGTAGAAAAGGAAAGAAAAGAAAAAGAAGAGAAAAAATGATGAAAAATAAGGTATGGTGAGGTGAAAAGGTCAAAAGTTGAAAATTTGAGAACATGGAAAAAGAAAAATTCAAAAGAGCTTGAAATTGTGGGAAAATATGTAAAATCACCGCACTCATGAAAATATTCTTAAAATTGGAAGAAGGGAAGAAAATAAGTCAAAAAGAATGAAGGGTAAAATAGGAGAATAGTGTAGCCAATGAATGTAGTGCCAAGGAAGGGATTGACACTCATAAAATCATTCATCTTTATCATGTCCAGCCTTAAGCCTACATTACTTGCCATATCAAGTCCCATAGTGATCTTAATTTGACCATCTAACAAACCAAAGCAGAGACAATAAGGGCAAGCCTATGGTATCTGATGCATAATACTTGCAATTCTTTGAGAGAGTGAGTGCTTCATTTGCCTAGTCTGATGTTTCATTCGATACTTCATACTTGAGATGGGACTTCAATTTTTGTGAGGGTACATGGATTATGTTTGCTTTTACCATTTGTCTATATAAAACACATAGGCGATGACTTGATTACTTGTTGATAGCTATATGACATGTCTTGATTCCTGAATATGATGTTTTGATGTTACTTGCAATACAGTAGCTATTGATGTTTCAAGAGGAAGGGTCAATAGAGTTTGTATATAGAGTGCACAAATTTGTTTGAGTTTTGGTTGTAGTATCTTAAGTTTACTTTCTAGTTGAGCGTCGTGTTTATTTTTCTTTCTTTGCCTAAGGACATGCAAAAGTCTTAAGTTGAGGCATATCTGATGTGCTGTGTATTGACAGCACTATTGATGCTCAAAACAAGAAAATAACATGGAATTAGGTGTATTTATATGGATATGACGCACTTTTCCTTTGATTAAATGATAAATGAGTGTTGGAACAATAAATTGAAAAAGGAAGCTAGAAGTGTGCAAAAAAGGGAAAAATGTGTAGTCCCCAGTATGATCCGTAGGATGGACCTACGAGTCATACTGAGGTCCTTGATAAGAAGCTGAAAGTTTAACCTGGAAGACTGATCCCATGAGACTTGTCACGAGTCTCATGGTAGTACGAGTCATGGTAAGTCAGTCATGATGAAATCCATAAGAATTGCACAGGAGGCTGATTCTCAGTACGAGAGTACCCTACGACCCGTGAGATGGAGGTACGAGTTATACCATACAAGTTGTGGTGAAGTTCAGACAAGGTTCAAAGTATCAGGATCAAGACACGGGTGCAATGTACAAGTCGTAGGATGTTGGTACGAATCATACCTTGACCCAATACTTAGCCAAAATTCAGCCAACATTTCAAGCCACGAGTTGATGCCACGGTTCGTGAGAAGCCCCTACGAGTCGTAGGTGGACTGTGACGAGGTCGGCTACAGATATGAAAGAAGTCCTGTTAGTTTAGGAAAAGGATTCTTGTGTCTCTATAAATACTTTTTATGTTTTATTTTTCATGGAGGACAATGAATATACTTAATATTGGTTGTATGCATTCTATGCTTTAGTGAATTGCAAAACCCATACGATAGAGGTTCAATTTCGAGGTGAGCCAGTCTTAGAATGGAAGAGTAGTTCAGTTTTGCCTGTAGGTCGCTTTGTTTCCTATCTTAAAGCTAGGAAAATGATGTCTAATGGCTATGCATATCATCTATTTTGGCTATCGACTCCTCAGTTAGTTCCTATTATATGTGAGTATCCCGAGTTGTTTCCAGATGATCTACCAGGAGCCCCCCCCCCCCCCCCGCCCCGTAGTGATGTCACTCAAATTACACCTCTAGAAGAGATAAAGTAGTTGATGTTCAAATATAGAACCCAACAAGGGTTGGGGTCGAATCCCACGAGGAATATAGCTTAAGACCTCAGTCAATGCATTTAAGTAATATTATTAGTTAGTTTATTTCCTGGGGGGAGATTGTAACAAGAAATAATGTAAAACAATATATAGTAGTGAGTAAATTCTTGATTAAAATTAATTGTATCTAATGAGGGAGTTGACTAGGTTTATGTTCCCCATGACTTCATAACAATAAAACGTTTTATACTAGTGATATATTTTGGTGTTTAGCATGCAATATCGGTAAGTTAACTTCACCCAAATGGTTGACCCCCTAATTAGATGATTATTAACACATAAATTGATCTGTATGTGGGTGTATACTTGACTAACCCTTACCTTTGATATGGGATTAGCTATTTCCAGACAAGGTTAACTTATTAGATGAGGGTCGATAGACTCAAATCCCCGTTTTTAATCCCATTTCCGATTCATTACCCCTTGATCCGAAGAGTAAGAATAAGGCAAATTCCAATGTTTGCAACCATTAAGAAGCAATAAAAACGAAGGGAAGAACAATACATGCATAAACCCCATTCAAGATTTACTAAATATTTTTTTCTATGTGTGTTAACTTATCATGGTTCCCACAATCCTAGTTATTGGTTTAGCTACTCATGCTTGAGGAATTACAATTAAGGACTATAGTAAAAATCGTAATTGTAAACTTACAATAAATTGTAGAAGAAACCACACTCCTTGAATTAATCAACAAGAATCCAAAATCAATAATCAAAAGTTGTTTGAATCTCAAAACCCAAGAACAAAATTATGAAAATTGTTTCTTGAATCTCAATGTCGATCAACAACCTTGAAAATATGGTAAAAAGTCGTAACAAGTCAATAATTGTAAAAGAAAACAAAATGAAGTATTTATAAACATAAAATAATTCCTATCCTAAGTCAACTTGGATTCTGGTGTGTTAGCAGGTACAGCAGTCCAATGGAAGATTGAACAGGCCATTGGATTCTTCATTGGTCCAGTTGTTATTTCATTCAGACTTGGCTTTTTTCAGCATCTGGCTCAGACAACGGCTTGTTGGGAGAACCTACAAGCCGTTGATTCTATTTGTTGTTTCCTGGCCTCTGGAACATGATTTCTAATCCTCTGAGTGTAGGGACTTAGGACGACTCATCCTACCTATTTTGTCTATGCATTGATGAAACATCTCTTCACACTTTTTCTGAACCTGACCCACGGCTGGATAATACGGTCCATTTTATGCTTATATGGACCATGGGTTCCAACCGTTGTTTGGCCTTATATTTCACCATTTTTCTTAATCTCATCCAACGGCTTCCTGGAACGACCCGTGGTAGGAATCAATGGTTTGTTGTGAGGCTTATTTGATTCCTTGAACACATTTTTCCAGTTCCTTTCTTATTTCTAACTCCCAGGCCTATTTTACCTATAAATCTGCCAAAATGCATCATATCCAGATAAATGTACCTAAATTCATGCTTATTTACTAGGTTTTAAGAATCGTTAGTGCAGTAAAACCACGACACATCAACACCCTAAAATTAACATGTTTGCATGTCCTTAGTTAAACTAAATAAAATCAACCCATGATGATGCTTCACTAAAGGAAACCTAGGAGATGCATAGCAGTCTAAAACTCCCAAAGCATACATGATATTCACACAATCAACGCCTCTCCTATAGTGTTAAAAAAAACCGATGTAACGACTCAATTCTCCTCAATATGACATAATTGGATCAAAGGATGGAATCATGTTATCACTACACAACCAAGCAGACACAAATGACATTGCACCTAGGTAAGATAGCATCAACCAATACAATCGCGTGCCTTCACCACAAAGAACTCCCACACACATATATATGTAAGATCATTACAATAGTTTTGGGACTAGGTAAGAACTTGCTCACTCTCTCAATGAATTTCATATTATGCACATACAATACCATAAGCTTGCCTTTACTTTCAACATCTCGACTTATGGATGGTTGAACTAGGATCACTATAGGACTTTCATATGCTTGTAACGTAGGCTCGAGGATGGAGATTATAGATATGGAAATAGTGACTCAACCCTCCTTGGCACTGCACTAACTTTGGCACTACTTAACCTTTTTTTTCACTTCTCTCATTTTTTCCCTCTTTTCTTCTTCTTTCACAAGTACGGGTGAGGTTTTCCTCTTTTCAAGCATTACTTTTCTTATTTCTCTCTTTTATTTATTTATTTTTTCTTCTTTTTTTCTTTTCATTGATATTTCATTACGCACACCGCACCTTCCTTTTCTTATCATGCTTCAACGATCTCACCATCAAGCTTTTCTTAATCAATCCTTTACTAGCCACCCTCAGCTTAGGCAATTTGCCTGAGTTGAAGTACACAGTGTCCAACGAGGGTCCAGGGTCGGAGTAGGTTCATCATAATCAAGAAGGGAAGGTGAAATGGCTAATCAACAAACAGGTTCATTTAAAGATCAAAATTGGGATCAAGGGGTATCTATTTTCATTCGCTAGGTCATTTTAGGCTAAAGTGGACTAACCATAAAAAACAACCTGTGATCATTTTCTAATCCCCTACCCTACACCTCGGTCTGACCGACTAGGCAAGTTCTAGATTGACACACACAGCAGGACAAAATAGGTGCCTCACTCATACAAGCATTTGATTGCATGACTAGTTAACAACTACTAGGTTCATGCACATCTTAAGCATTAATTATCCTAGCGATACCTACTGTTATACCACAGGAACCCAAGGATCGGACCCGGAAGTGAAAATGGAGAAAACCTAAAAATTCGCAACAGGTCACAAAACGACTCGTGAGGTGAATCCTGAGGAGTGACCCCGAGTCGTGAAGTGATTCATGGTCAGCTTGGTCTGGCAAAGTCTGAGTAAAGAGGCCATGGGCCAGACCACGAGTCGTGGTCAGACCTCACAACTCGTGAGGTCACCTGTGGTCAACCTTGGAGGATTGGCAAGAATGGGATGGGCAGTGTAGGCCATGGAAGGTGACCACGAGTCGTGGTCTGACCTCACAACTTTTGAAGTCTCCCGTGGGATTCCGTTGGAGTTTTGGGAAGTAGACTCAATGGATCAAGGCAACGGGTCGTGCCCTGTGAAAATGACCCTTAGGTCCCTTGTGAGGATTGTCGACCAGAAATTTCTGCATTTTAATAAGGGTATTTTCGTAAATTCCTAATTCCCTAAGCCTGAAACTGCGTCGTTTTGGATATTTTCTAAGTGTGATAAGAGGAGTTAAGTTCCTATTGCATTTCCATTCTCATGCAAGTATTTTAGGGAGGTTTTTTTGGGAGATTCAAGGCCTTCTTCCCCAAATTTTCATCAATTTCCTTGTGGGTGTTCAAGGAACTTTAAGTCCATCTATTCCCAGGTATGTGGGGTTTTAAAATGGGTTAAATTCTTTCTCGCCCATACCCAATTTCGATTAAAGTCATGAATTCTCCTACTCAAATTCCATGGGGTTTTACCCAATGCATGACAATGTGATTTCTCTTTTTGGGTATGATTTAATTGAGTTTTTCATTATTAAATTATGAATGATGGGTAGGTTTTATTATTATTTTCTTTCATTCATGTTTCAAGCTTTTGAATCCAAAATTCCCATTTACGGAAGCTCATGGAAGTATGATTTATGATGAATATTCATTATTTTAAGTTTATTGATTATCGGAATGCATGAATACAAGTTACCCATGTGTATGAACATACTTTGAAAGAATTGAGTATGATGATGTATTGGGCAATGCCCACATGATGAAGAATGATTTATGACTTATGAAACGAATTTCATGATTTATCGATTTATGATGTTGGCAGATGAAAAGGACCTTGATTCTTGGCTAAGAATGGTTTAAAGGGGATAAATGATGATAAATGTTATATCTTAGCCAATGAATTTTTTTGCATGATGTTAATTTTTTATGTATGAGCCTATACGCATGTTTTTGGGAGCCGTGACTTGCACCGAGAAGCCCGACGTTCAAAGGACTACGCCGGTATCTCATAACAACGTGCCACCGTGGGTTGTATATGATATGATGTATTGATAATGATCCCCTAAAATGTGATATCACGCCTTATGCATGACCCTCGCCTGGCAAGCCAGGGTCAACTCTGACCACTTGAGCGAGACAGTGGGGCATCCTAAAAGGCTCTACCATGATGGTGTCAATTATGATGAATCCTCCCATTGTTCCTCATGGCTTACGCATTGTTATATTTATGTTATTGGCTAAAGTTATATTATGATGAATCTATTTACGATTATGATAATTAATGATTATGAAAGATTTGAAAGTCTTGAGCCTTATGCTTTATCATGAAGATTTTGATGAATGCATGATGTCCTTCTCCTATATCTATTTACGAGTTTACTTTACTTTTAAAATGTCTATTTTACTTACCTTGCATACTCAGTACATTCCATGTACTGACCACATACTTTCTATGCTGTATCATTTCATGATAAAGGGTCCAGATCTTAGGCACATCCTCATCCTTACACCATCCCAGCCTACAATATCAGCCTGTTGGCGAGTCCTCATGATCCGAGGGCCATTTGATAAACTTTCCTATTGGTTATGTTTCGATATTTCGGGTTTGTTGGGGATGTTGTCCCATCAACCCATCTCATGCATTAGAGGCTTACGGATAAATGAGTAGTATTCAACTTATGTAAATGTTTGGTATGTTCTGATGTTGTGTCATGGTTACATTTCCGCGATGTTTTAAGATTAATATTTTATTTACTAAATGAGATTAGCTGCATGCATGTTCCCTGGGTTGACTCGGGGTCTCTCGGGGTCCCTTGTCCCGTGTCTACAATCCGGGTGCACGTTCGGGTCGTGACGAACTTTGTATCAGAGAAATAGCTTTGAATTGTCCTAGTGTGTCCAAAAGCCACGTTAGGTAGAGTCTTTTCCATGGGTGTGAAGCATGCCACACCTATGAAGAAGAAGCTACTAGACATTGATGAAATGTTCCCTTCTTTCATGTTCTATGTCGTGTGATGAAAAGCCTTTCCATCCTTCTAATTCTTGCGATTTGAGATAGCAGAATTATGGCTCCTAGGAGAATGAACGGAAGGAGGAATGGAAACGATGAAGTTCATGGAGATGGCAATGACCATGGGCATCAGCAAGCCCCACCTGTTTTGGAGCCCCAAGCACTAGAGCCAGCTGCCCACACCGAGTTTCGGGCAGCGATTCAGATGTTGGCGCAGGCCTTGACCGCTCAGGTCAATCAGTAGGATGTTGCATAGGTTCCACAGAATAGCAATGCAGCAGCGGCTCGAATTAGAGACTTCTTGAGGATGAACCCTCTTGAGTTCATGGGATAGAAGGTGGATGAGGATCTACACAAGTTCATTGAAAGGATCTTGAAGGTCACTTAGGTAATGGGGGTGACGAATGGGTAGTGTGTTCACTTGGCCTCTTACCAGGTAAAAGAGGCCGCTCATATTTGATACAAGCAATGGAAGGACAGCAGGGCAGTAGGAGCGGGCCCTATCAGCTAGGATGAGTTCCACATGGCCTTTCTTGACAGGTTCTTCCCTCGAGAGATAAGGGAACTGAAAGAAGCTGAGTTTGTTAACCTCAATCAAGGAAAGATGACAGTACTGGAGTATTTGCTTGAGTTCACCTAGTTGTCAA
This sequence comes from Datura wrightii, assembly GCA_035772735.1. Lineage (NCBI taxonomy): Eukaryota > Viridiplantae > Streptophyta > Magnoliopsida > Solanales > Solanaceae > Datura > Datura wrightii. The sequence continues at coordinate 134,790,813 of JASDFA010000016.1, forward strand.
AGTACGCCCCAGAGTTGGTGATGGATTAGAGGGCACGAGTGAGCCGATTTGTTCATCGCGTGGCCGATTATTTGGACAAGGATTCCAGCATGTCATGCTTCATTAGGATATGGACTTTTCTCGCATAGTATTGTACGCCCAGCGGATGGAGGTAGCTCATGCGAGGGAGAGGGAGGCAAAGAGAGCTCGGATAGTTAGTCGTGGGTTTTCACATCAGAGGTCCGATGGTGGTTACCGTCCACCATTTCAGTAGATGTCACTAGCCCCAGTGTAATCATCAGCCAGTGTCCCATCCTGGCCCAGGGGTGATCAGAGGAGCAGGGCTTCAGGGTTGAAGGATCAGAGGGGCACCCAGTTAGAGTATACCTCTCCAGCATGCAGGAAGTGCGACAAGAGTCATACAGGGGATTGCCTGCTCAATTTGAATGTCGTCTTCGAGTGTGGTCGACCAAGGCACATGTGTTGAGCATGTCCACATGCTAGACAAGGTAATGATAGGGGACGAGCACAGACCACCAAGACAGCAGCAGCTCCAGCCCGTTCAGCTCCACAGGGAGCATGTACTAGTGGGGGTGGCAGTCAGCGCAAAACCGATTCTATACCCTTGCCTCATGCCAGGAGCAAGAGACTTCACCAAAGTGGTCACTGGTATGTTTTGTGGCTTTCACATTGATGTTTATGCCTTGCTAGACCCAGGAGTTATATTGTCTTTCGTGACTCCTTATTGCTAGTAGTTTTGGAGTTAGTCCTGAAATTCAATCAGAAACATTCTTTGTATCTACTCCAGTCGGTGGTTCAGTTTTAGCTAGGCGGGTATATAGAGGTTGCCCCATTACTGTGTTGCGTAAGGTTACCTCCGTAGATTGGGTAGAGTTAGCCATGACTGACTTTGATGTTATTCTTGTTATGGATTGGTTGTTTGTATGTATGCTTCAATTAATTGTAGGATCCATACCGTGGAATTTCATTTTCCGGGTGAGTCAGTGTTGCAGTGGAAGGGTAGTTCGGTGGTGCCAATAGGTCGATTCATTTTGTATCTTAAGGCCAGGAAGATGATCTCTAAGGGATGCATGTACCACCCATTTAGGGTTAAGGATGTGGAGTCCGAGACTCCGATTATCCAGTCAGTTCCGGTGGTGTGTGATTATCCAGAGGTGTTTCCCGAGGATTTTCCAGGTGTTCCTCCAGAAAGGGAAATTGATTTTGGTATTGATCTATTGCCAGATACACAACCTATTCCTATTCCTCCTTATAGGATGGCTCCAGCTGAGCTGAAGGAATTAAAGGATTTGTTAGATAAGGGCCTCATTAGATCGAGTCAGTCTCCATGGGGTGCACTAGTTCTATTTGTTCGAAAGAGGGACGGTTCCCTTCACATGTGTATTGACTATCGACAGTTGAACAAGCTTACCATCAAGAATAGGTTCCCCTTACCCAAGATCGATGATTTGTTTGACCAGCTTCAAGGTGCCAACTGCTTCTCCAAGATCGATCTCAGGTTAGGGTTGGTATCACCAGCTTAGAGTTCGGGAGAGTGACATCCCGAAGATCGCTTTCAGGACTCCGTATGGTCACTACGAATTGGTTGTTATGTCTTTTGGGCTAACCAATGCTCCTATAGCTTTTATGGACCTAATGAATAGGGTGTTCAAGCAATATCTTGATATGTTCGTGATTGTGTTCATCGACAACATTCTTATATACTCCCAGAGCGAGGAGGAGCATGCCACTCATTTGAGAATAGTGCTACAAACCCTCAAGGATCGTTAGTTGTATGCAAAGTTTAGCAAGTGTGAATTTTTTATAAACTTGGTAGCATTTCTGGGTCATGTAGTATCAAGAGAAGGAATAAGGGTAGATTCCCAAAAGATACAAGCAGTGAAGAATTGACCCAGACCGTTGAATCCTTCAGAAATTTAGAGTTTCTTGTGTCTAGCAGGTTATTATATAAGGTTTGTGGAGGGTTTCTCATCTATTGTGGCACTTTTGACTAAGTTGACTTAGAAAAAGGTGAAATTCCAATGGTCGAATGCTTGTGAGAAAAGCATCCAAGAGTTGAAGACCCGACTTACTTCAGCACCAGTGTGACCTTACCCAAGGGTATCGATGGCTTCATTGTCTATTGTGATGCTTCAAGAGTTAGGCTGGGATGCTTGTTGATGCAGCATGGGAAGGTAATAGCATATGCCTTGAGACAGCTGACAGTTAATAAAAAGAATTACCCAGCCAATGATCTTGAGTTGGCCGTGGTGGTGTTTGCATTAAAAATATGGTGGCATTACTTGTATGGGGTCCACATGGATGTATTTACAGATCAAAAGTGCTTGCAATATATGTTCACACAGAAGGATCTTAATCTTCAACAAAAAAGGTGGTTGGAGTTACTTAAGGATTATGACATGAGGGTCCTTTACCACCCAGGTAAGGATAATGTGGTTGCGTATGCACTTAGTAAAGTCTCCATGGAAAGTGTGTCCCACATGGATGAGGGAAAGAAGGAGTTGGTAAAAGATGTCCACCAAGTCGCAAGGCTAGGAGTTAGATTGAGCGATTCGCCCGATGGCGGTGTTGTTGTATAAAATGAGTCAGAATCGTCCTTGGTGGTTGATGTTAGATCCACGAAATATGAGGATCCAATATTGAAGAAGCTGAAGAACGTGCTATGGAGTCAGAAGGTGGAGGTTTTCTCCCGAGGGGGAGATGGTGTGCTACGATACCAGGGTCAACTATGTGTTTCGAACATCGATAATTTGAGGGTCCGGATATTGCATGAGGCACACGGTACCAGATATTCTATTCATCCAAGATCAACGAAAATGTATCGGGATTTGCGAGAAATCTTTTAGTGGGATGGTATGAAGAAAGATATTGCGGAGTTTGTAGCAAAATGTCCAAACTTCCAGCAAGTGAAAGTCGAACATCACAGGCAAACCAGATGCCCAGGAAGAATGAATCATTCAGACCCTTGAGGATATGTTGAGGGCATGTGTTATGGATTTTAAAGGTAGTTGGGATGATCATTTGCCCTTGATTGAGTTTCCTTATAATAATAGTTACCACTCCAGTATCCAGATGGTACAATTCGGCGAAGGTGTAGATCTCCCATCGGATGGTTCGAGGTTCGTGAGGCAGCTATGATAGGACCAGATTCAGTTCTTGAGGTGATATTGAAGGTTCAATTGATAAGGGCAGGTTGAAAACTACTCAGAGTCGTCAGAAATTTTATTTTGATGTGAGGAGAAGATATTTGGAGTTTAATATGGACGACTAGGTATTTCTAAAGGTATCTCCCATGAAGTGAGACATGCAGTTCAGAAAGAAAGGTAAATTCAGTCCTCGCTATGTTGGACCCTATCGAGTTGTGAGGAGAGTTGGTAAGGTGGCGCATGGGTTGGACTTGCCCTCGGAGCTATCTTTGGTTCATCCCATCTTTCATGTGTCACTTTTGAAGAAGTTCTTGGGTGATCCATCCTTGGTAGTTCCGGTATACAGCTATGGAGTGAAGGACAACCTCAGTTATGAAGAAATTCCCCTTGAAATCTTTGATCGTTAGGTTCGGAGGTCGATGAACAAAGAAGTAGCTTCAGTTAATGTATTATGGAGAAATCAGCATTTTGAGGGGGCTACATGGGAAACCGAAGCGGATATGATAGCTAAATACCCTCATTTATTCCCTATCGGTTCCGTTTCAATTTGAGGTATCAGTTTTGCCCTAAACCTTTAATCAGCTTTTCCCATTCAGTTCGTGTGTACAAGTTTGTTTTATGATAAGGTAAATATATGTGATGTCTAAATTCAAATTAGCTATGTAGTTCCTTTCGGAGGTAGTCATTCGATAAGTTTTCGACTTAAATGATTGGTAATCGTATATGGTGATAGCTTGTTTCTAAGTTTTCTGCATGTTTCTAACATTCGAGGACGAATGTCCCTAAGGGGGAGATATTGTTATACCTAAGGAACCCATGGATCAGACCCGGAAGTGAAAACAAGGAAAAACTGAAAATTCGCACCAGGTCACAAAACGACTCGTGAGGTGAGTCGTGAGGAATAACCACAAGTCGTGAAGTGACTCGTGGTCAGCTTGGTTTGGCAAAGTCTGAGTAAGGAGGCCACGAGCCTGACTACGAGTCGTGGTCAGACCTCACGACTCGTGAGGTCACCTATGGTCAACCCTGGAGGATTGGCAAGAATGGGATGGGCAGTGTATGCCACGGAAGGTGACCACGAGTCGTGGTCTGACCTCATGACTCGTGAAGTCTCCTGTTTGGTTCCTTTGGAGTTTTGGGTAGCAGAATAAATTGATCAAGGCAATGAGTTGTGCCCTGTGGCAACGACCTGTTAGGTCCCTCGTGAGGACTGGTGACAAGAAATTTCTGCTTTTTTATAAGGGTGTTTTCATAACTTCCTAAGTCGCTATGGCCGAAACTACGTCGTTTTGGATACTTTATGAGTGTGGTAAGAGGAGTTAAGTCCCTATTGCATGCCTATTCCCATGCAAGGATTTTAGGGAGGTTTTTTAGGAGATTCAAGGCCTTCTTTCCCAGATTTTCATCAATTTCCTTATGGGTATTCAATGAACTTTAAGTCCATATATTCCCAGGTATGTGGGATTTCAAATTGGGTGAAATTCTTCCTCACCGATGCCCTATTTCGATTAAAATCATGAATTCTCCTACTCAAATTCCACAGGGTTTTATCCAAAGCATGACAATGTGATTTCTCTTTATGTGTATGATTTAATTGAGTTTTAATTATTAAATTATGAATGGTGGGCAGGTTTCATTATTATTTTCTTTAATTCATGTTTTAAGCTTTTGAATCCAAAATGCCCATTTACGGAAGCTCATGGAAATTATGATTTATGTTGAATATTCATTATTTTAAGTTTATTGATTATGGGAATGTATGAATCCAAGTTACCCATGTTTATGAACATACTTTGAAGAATTGAGTATGATGAAGTATTGGGCAATGCCCACATGATGAAGAAGGATTAATGACTTATGAAACGAATTTCATGAATTATCGATTTATGATGTTGGCAGATGAAAAGATCCTTGATTCTTGGATAAGCATGATTTAAAGGGGATGAATGATGATAAATGTTATATCTTAGCCAATCAATTTTTATGCATGATGTTAATGATTTTTATATGAACCTATATGCACGTTTTTGGAAGCCGTGTCTAGCACAGAGCAGCTCGGCATTCAATGGACTATGCCGGTGTCTCATAACCACGTGCCACCGTGGGTTGTACACGATATGATGTATTGATATCACGCCTTATGGACGACCCTCTCCTGGCAAGCCAGGGTCGGCTATGCCCACTTGAGCGAGACAGTGGGGCATCATGAAAGGCTCTAACACGATGGTGTTGATAATGACGAGTCCTCCCATTGTTCTGCATGTTTTATGAATTATTATATTTATGTTATTGGATCAAGTTATATTATGATAAAGCTATTTACGATTATGATAATGAATGATTATGAAAGTTTTGAAAGTCTTGAGCCTCATGTTTTATCACGAAGATTCTGATGTAAGCATGATATCCTTCTCCTATGTCTATTTATGAGTTTACTTTACTTTTAAAATGTCCGTTTTAGTTACCTTGCATACTTAATACATTCCACGTACTGAACACATACTTTCTATGTTGTATCGTTTCATGATACAGGGTCCGGATCTCAGGCTCATCCTCATCCTTAGACCATCCAAGCCTATGATATCAGCTTGTTGGTGAGTCCTCATGATCCGAGGGCCATTTGATAAAATTTATTATTTATTATGTTTTTGTATTATTTAGGTTAGTTGGGGATGTTGTCCCATCACTCCATCTTACGCATTAGAGGCTTACGAACAAATGAGTAGTATTCAACTTATGTAAATGTTTGGTATTTCCTGATTTTATGTCATGGTTACATTTTCGTGATGTTTTATGCTTAATATTTCATTTATTAAATGAGATTAGCTACATGCATGTGCCATGGGTTGACTCGGGGTCTCTCGGGGGCCCTTGTCCTATGTCTACGATTCGGGTGTATGTTCGGGTTGTGACACCTACAATGCCATACAAAGAGCCACAATGGTCATGCCTCACAACAAAAGTACATTCACATAAAAGTATTTAGGAGGGGTGTCATTTCAAACATATAAAATCACTCACAACAAGCTTTATTCGACTACTCTTATGCCTCATATTTTCCTTTTTAGCTAACCAACAAAACATAAAAAAACATAACAAAACATAATAGAACAGAAATAAAGCCTAAACATGATAGTTCTCCCTAATTTGTAGCCTATATCCATTCCTCCTTACAAAATGGCTACAGCAGAGCTAAAGAATTGAAAAAGTAGTTGAAAGATCTCCTAGATAAGGGTTTCAGGAATCCTAGTAAATCACCGTGGGGTGCTCCCATTATCTTTGTTCGAAAGAATAATGGTTCCCTTAGAATGTGCATTGATTATCTGTAGTTGAATAAGGTCACAATCAAGAATAAGTATCCCATCCCTAGTATTGATGACTTGTTTGACCAGCTTCAGGGTTCTAAGTGCTTTTTAAAGATAGATCTTAGATCCGGCTATCATCAGGTCAGAGTTAAAGAGAGTGACATCCTGAAGATAGCCTTTAGGACTCGGTTGAATGCGGATCAGCACCTGTGAACAGCCGATGCCAATGTCGGTCAGATCCCAAAGCCACTAACCCCACCTGTGACAAAGAGGCGCCCCGCGGATGGGCACTGGCAGAACACCGGTGACTCGCAAGTGAGGCCATTTTCAAGAGGAAAAAATCATGCAGCACAGGATTTGAGGATAATTTTTTAAACCTATTTATGTACATTCCCTAGAAAGTATTGAATATTCCATTTCATATTTGTAGAGTTAGAGAGAGAAATGTTGAATAGCACTTCTTCTTCTTCATCATCATCCTCAAGGTATAAAGTACCATTGAAGAGAATTTTGAGCTTGGTTTTTACTCATAATTATTAATTTTTTGAATTTTTTGTCAATATACCTTTGTATTATTCATCTATGAGTAGCTAGATATTTTGTCAGAGGTTTGTGCATGATTTGGATAGATTGGATTGGTTATGGCTATAGTAACCTAGTAATTACTTATTTAGTATAAATATGTTATTTTCTTCCAAATTATAATTGAATTACCCATAGTTGCAAATGTGGGTTATGTCTACTTATTCCATTTTTGCTTGAAATAGGGAAAATGTACATGGGTGAGAAAGAAATGGTAGGCAATTGGGTCTTGAGTGTGTGGGGTTGGGATAAAGATAGCCAAAACGCATAGTTATACACCCATTTGAGATTTGAGGCTAGATATAGCTCAAATCTTGCCTAAGATTTAGTAGATTAATTAATTGAGGCCATGGGTTCTAGAAAACTCAAGGAAAAGAGAACACAAATGGTTGGAAATCATCGGGTGTCACTTTATCCACGGTTATTCATGCTTATGAGTAATAATTTAATTTTATAGTTAATTCCAATCCAATCAAACCCCCATCAATAGCACACCCTTGGCCCTTGCTCCTAATTGTTCATTCAATTTGGTTCCCTTGTTCTCTTGAAAGTTGATTTTAAATTCAAATTGTGGTCATGCTTTCTTCCCCAATATTCTATTTTTATTCTCAATGCATGGATGGAATTTTAGATCAAATCAATATACAACTTTTGTGTTATTCAATCACTATTCTGTGTGGATTCGACCCCGACTCTTAGTTGGGTATTTATATTGCAACTATCATTTATACTTCCTCCTCGTGAGGAGTGGATTTGAGCGTCATCAATTTTGGCGCTGTTGCCGGAGAATAGGATTAGATATCCCCTAGTTGATTGTTTATTTGAATTAATTTAGCATCTTGTGTTTTATTTTTACAATTGTAGTTGTTTCTTGTGTTTTATTTTTACAATTGTAGTTTTTGGGTGTCTCTTAGGATGAATGATATTAGCCAACACTCACAAGAAGGTTAAGTGGATAGTCACATGGACCACGAGGATGATGATCCCATGATACAAGATATAGCAGGTGTCATTCGCCTACCAAACATGGTAGGAAATGTGGTGTTCCGTATGACCAATACAATGTTACAGCATCTACAAATGAAAGGACTCTTCAGAGGTGATCCAAGTGAAAATTCAAATCAAAATGGCTGTTAAAAATATGAATTTTGAGAAAGAAATGGGTATTGGAATGTGAAAGTTGAGTACTCATTTTCCATAAGTTACACATTATTTATTTGACTTCGTGATTGACATGCTATCTTGTTTTATGACTTGTGATGTGGTGATAAAAATAGTCTGAAACCCTTGGAGGGTGATGCTTTGTTGGAAAGGTTTTAGTTAAATTCTCTTGAATGAACAATTGTCTAGAACATGCCCCAAGTGTGACTCAAGGCGAGATCCTAGATGTAGTTGCACTTGAAAAATAACTTTAGGCTTTCTTTTGATAGCTACTTTACCCATATGACCTTCTTGAACATGAATCCTTGTTAACCAATTTTCAGCCATTAAGCGTTTTCCTTGAAAACCACATTGCAACCCTATTACCCCTTATGTAATCCCTATTTGGCACCCTTCCTCCCTAGTGCTAGTTGTGAGAAGAAATGCAAAAATGATGCTTGAAGTCCCAAAAGTATGGGAATAGAAAAGGGAAAGATGAGGCAAAAGCCTATGTTTTGGGGGTTGGAAAAAGGAAAATGGGAAAAAAATGTGAACTTAATGTGAGGTAGCACCACATTATGAAAAGAATGAATGAATTGTTTGAGTGAAATGAACCAATCAGTAGCAAGGTATTGCCTCTTTCTTAAATAAAATGAAGAGCGGTAACTAAGGAGAGATAAAGAGGGATCTTGTTTCAAAAGTGAAACTTTTGTTCATGGAGAGATAAGGTGAGTGTGATCTCAAAAGAAAATGGAATATACAATAAGATTCCAAAAAAAGGGCATTAGAGAGGTTCTAGTCACTAGAACATAAAAGTCATCCTACATTTACCCCTAGCCTTTATCATGACCTCCAAGTCCTAATTGATTTTAAATTTAGTGACTCTACATTAGTGGCGGGTTATAAGATGGGCAAACCTATGGGTCAAGTTATATGCATGAGAATTTCATTGTGAGAGGGAGCATATTTGTTTCATTCTATAATTCCTTGAGCATAAGTTGCTTGATAATTAAATGGGATTCTCTATTGATGTGAGTAGCATCACCTCCTTTAGGAACATTCTTGCACTTGCCAAAAAATGTGATTGAGACAAGAATATAGTAAGCTTGAAGGCAAACTTTGAATGTGAATTTTTAATGACTTAAGATGCTATATAAGCTTGCTATGATCGACCATGCCCCACATTTTGAATGAAATAATCAACTGTGCATCATGCTAATTGATTGTGGTCGTCTCTTGAATCATTTGCATATAGTGTTGAGTATCCTCTCTTCCTTTGAGTTGGTGAGCGATCTTTCGATTGTATGGGTTGTAATGGTCCCTTGAGCATAATCTCATGTAGAATGAAATGCTTACTATTATAGTTCAGCTGTAATGAATTGCCTTGCTTGAAGACAAGTAATGGTTCAAGTTTGGGGATTTTATGAGTTTGTAATTTACCAACTCATTAGGCTTTTAAACATGAGCTTTTGCTTGGTTTTCTAGTCATTTGGGAGGATTTTATGCTTTTTCTCATTTTTTTCCAGGAATTCCATCTAAAGAGAGAAGATAAAGAATTGAACAAAACCACGGAATTAAAGAAGAGGACCGGAGCTCTACCTGATGGGACCGGTGAAATGCAGGCTAAACGCAGGAGCATATTGGCGAGAAGTGGAAGGTGCACCAGCAGAACATGGGTAAGCACTTGCAAACCGTTGGTGCCAACGCTGGTCAGATCTCAAAGTCACTGACCCTAACTGTGACAAAGCGGCGACCCACGGATGGGCACCGAACGCCGATGACTCGCAAGTGAGGCCGTTTTCAGGAGGGCAAAATCACCTAGCACGGGATTTGAGGAGAAATTTTCTAAATCTATTTCTGTACCTTTTCTAGAAACTACAAAATATTCCATTCCAGATTTATAGAGTTAGAGTGAGTAATATTGAATAGCTTTTCTTCTTCTTCTTCTTCTTCTTCTTCTTCTTCTTCTTCCTCCTCCTCCTCAAGGTACAAACCACCATTAAAGACAATTTTGAGCTTTCTATTTACTCTTAATGATGAATTTTTTGAATTTGTTTGTTAATTTGCTTTTGTATTATTCATCTATGAGTACCTAGATATTTGTTAGGGGTGTGTGCATGATTGGGGATAGATTGTATTGGGTATGGCTCTGTTAAACTTGTAATTACTCATTTATAAATCTGTTATTTTCTCTCAAATTATAATTGAATTACCCATAGTTGCAAATGTGGGTTATGTCTACTTATTCTATTTTTGCTTGAAACAGGGAAATTGAATATGGGTAAGAAAGTAATGGTAGGCAATTGGGTCTTGAGTGTATGGGGTTATGCTAGAGATAGACAAAACGCATAGTCATACACTCATTAGAGTTTGAGGCTAGAGATAGCTTAGATCTTTCCTTAGCTATAGTGGATTAATCAATTGAGGCCTTGGGGTTTGAGAAAACTCAAGGAAACGAGCACATAAATTGTTGAAAAAACATCGGGTGTCTCTTTATCCAAGGTTACTTATGTTTATGAGTAATAATTTGTTTTTCTAGTTAATCCCAATCCAATCGAACCCCCGTTAGTAGCACACCCTTGGTCTTGCTCCTAATTGTTTATTCAATTTGGTTGCCTTGTTCTCTTGATGGTTGATTTTAAATTCAAATTGTGGTCTAGTTTTTTCACCCAATATTTTATTTTTATTTTCAATGTAAGGATGAAATTTTAACTCAAGTCAATAGAAAACTTTTGCATTATTCAATCACTATTCCCTTAGGATTCGACCCCGACTCTTAGTTGGGTATTTATATTGTGATGATTATTTACACTTCCTCCTTCTGATGAGTGGATTCGAACATCATCAGTTGACTCATATGAAAACATCTTTAGACCTGCTTATTAAGCATATTATTAGTTATGGGCTACAAAGGCAAATGTAGTGGGAGCTTAGGGTCAGGAAACAGTTTTAGAGCACTCTAATTTCAAGGAGGCAATCTTTTTAGATAACCAGGTGGTAAATTTTTGGGCCAATGCCCAAGGGTTTGGTCAAGCCCCTTGGAGCCAAGGTTACAAAAATCAAGATCGAAACTAGTACAACGACAATTAGAATAGGAACGGGTGCAGGGATAGACGTAGAGGTCGTGAGCAAAAATATGAGTGGAGAAAGAATGATGGCTACTGCAATGACCACACAGGCTTATATATCCTCCATGGGCTCGAGAGTGTGATGTTGTACCCTCAAAGTTGGTGAGCACAATGGCTGAGATGCTTAAGAAGGAAAAGTCCGTAGATGATAATATAATGGACAGTCGGGGAGACATGTTTGGCATGAGCCTTAAAGTGAAATCGCATGCCATAACGAACAAGAAGATTGAGCAGATGTATACATCGTTGAACCTTAGGCAGAAGGGCACACATCCTAGCAATACAGTCCAGAATACAAAAAACGATAGTCATTATATGGCTATGATGACTAGGAGCAGGAAGACCACCATTGACCCTCCCTTACTAGTTGTAGTTGAGATGGAAAGACAGAAGGAGATTGAGCTAGATGATGAGGATGAGATTGCTGAAGAGGTTATTGAAGGTAAGATTGAGTTGACTAAGGCTCCAGGTGATGCAAAGGAGACTATATCTTACAAAGGGAAGGCAAAAGAGGCCACTCAGATTCTCAGTCCTATCTCTCTACCACCGCCACCATTCCCTCAGAGGATGAAAAAGAAGGAAAATGATGGTAAGTTCTAGAAGTTCTTATCAATGCTGAAATAGTTATTTGTGAACATCCCATTGGTCGAGGCATTACAAGAGATGCCTGGGTATGCCATGTTCATGAAGGACCTGATAACTAGGAAGAGGCCCGTGAGCTATGAGCTAGTTTGTAACTTGCATCATTGTAGTGCCATAGCCTCATGTGTCCTTTCTCATAAGAAGTAAGATTCATGTGCCTTCACCATCCCTTGCACCATTGGAGATTTCAAGTTTGCAAGGGCACTATGTGACTTGGGTGCTAGCATCAACTTGATGCTTTTGGCTGTGTTCAAACAACTGGGATTGGGAGTCCCCACACCGACTACGATACGGCTATTCATAGCAGGCCTAACAGTGAAGAGGCTAGTGGGGATCCTACAGGATGTGCTTGTGAATGTGGAAAGGTTTATCTTCCTAGAAGACTTCGTGATCTTGGATTATGAGGTGGATTTTGAGGTCCCCATCATCTTAGGGAGACCACTCCTTGCCATTTGGAGAGCCTTAGTAGATGTTGAAGTGGGCCAGCTGATGTTTAGCCTAAACAAAGAAGAGGTCACCTTCAACATTTATAGGTCAATGAAGCAACCTAATAAGTCCCTGGTAGTTTCAACAATCGAAGATGAGTCTGAGTGTCTTCATGAACGCTGAATAGTTAAGAGACTTGCGTTGTGCCTCGACCTTAAATCAGGCGCTGAATGAGGGCAACCCATGAATGGTTGGTGATGTTTGAGTAGTTGACAGAAGCGCTAAAGGTATATTCCTCCCTTAGATTTTATTTCGTTGCTTTGGGGACAAAGCATGTTTTTCAAAAAAGGTGGATGTATCTTTTCTTTTGGTTTAAGGGGATGTACTTTTTTTTTGTTTTAAGAAAAGGAAAATCATATTTCCCGAATCATTGTACATTTTTTATTCATCTGAGGGTCTTTATTGTCATGTTTCTTATCCCTCGAACATGATATCTACAAGAACAGACATGTTTAGGTTGTTTTGTTTTAGTTTAACAAGAAGTATCTTAGGAGTACTTTACAACCAATAAATGCATAGGTATTTGGTGTTTTGAAATTAGTGAAAAAATGACCCTTTTTAAAATTCTTATGATTAGCTATGTTTGTTTACTGCATAGAATGGCCAATGTGGATCTTTTTATGGTGTTTGATAGATTAGCATGATTAAATGTAGCTTAGTTGTGCATGAACCAGATAGGTAGTGTGTGATGCGAACCTATACCATGTGTGAGTGAGGTTCCTACTTAGTTCAATGTGTGTAGGTGATCTAGAACTTTCTCAGTTGGTCTTTCCTTAGGTTATAGAATAGTTAGCTAGGTGATGTTAGGCATATTCTTATGCCCATTTGCCATGTTTTTACCCATATTTTGCCTTACTTCGAGTTCATAATCCTTATGTAGTATATGAATTCATGTTTTCATGTGTCTTCAGAGCTAATGAATGTTTCTAGAAGTTTTAACCAGGAGACCAAGGAAAAAGGACCCAAAAATGACCCTAGGTGTGAAGAAGAAGAGTTTGCGAATATTGGCCTGGGGCTATGGCTGGCGTGGCACGCCTAAAACTTGTGTATCGGAGAAAAATGAACCAAAATTAGTGCTAAAGGTGGCGTGGGGTACCAGGTCCCTTGGCTTCGGAGATGAGGATTTGACTAACATCTTGGGAGGATTTCACTAACATCTTGGCAAGATAGATGGCATGGAGCCTTAGAAGCATTCCAGCCTTAGGAAATTTTTCTAACATTTTGGGGCTATGGAGAAAGTGGGGCGCCAGAATGGTCTTCAAGCTCAGAAATTTAACTGAACCTCTACTGCTATGGAGGAAGTGGGGCGCTAGAGGTGTTTAGAAGTGGAAAAATTTGGCTAACCCCTTGGTGCTATGGCGGGAGTGGGGCGCCCGGAGCCACTCTTTAGAGGAAATTTGACTAACTCCTTGGGGCTATACATGAGGCAGAGCGCCATATCCTCCTGGACAAGGTTCTGCTTATTTTTAAGACAATTACTTGAGGGAAAAAGCATAATTTGAAGGATCACCTATAAATATAATATCTAGGGATTATTCATGATATCAAATTTCAATTTGTTTGATCGTACAAGGTTGTAAACGCAACATTTGGAGAAGAGACAAGTTCTACTTAGGTTTCTTTTATTCATTACTGTTCTACTGAGAATGATGATGTTAACTTTTTTTCCGCTTGTTTATGAGTGGCTAAATGCCTTTTCTAGGGTTTTCGCCATAGTTGTTGGTTGAAGTTTGATAGACTGATTAATGCTAGTTTTGATTCTTCATTAAACTTTTTTTATATTTACTTGTTTTAATTGCTTATTCACTAGAATGATCACCTTGTAAGTAAATATATTTTTTCTTTTGGTTGAACTTTGGAAAGGGAACCGAAAGGGTTACAAATAAATGTAAAACAGGAATTCGAAGATCCTTTGGTCTATTGGTTGTAGGGTAGATGTTATTGATGAGGATAGGAATATACCCTTCAACCTTGTTTAGTTGAAATACAAGTAGGCATAATCGTCATTTCATGTTTCTCCTGTAACTAAAGATATAGGTGTTAGAGTTCATGAGATAATTCTTGGATGCTCAGGAGAATGACAAGAAATGGGATAGTAACTTGCAACTAGCAACCTTAGGAGGAATCAATCTACTATAATAATGTCTTGAGAACTCAACTTGGGACGAATGAGCCAATTCCCTAGATTTTCATCATCATTTGAAGTACAAACAAGTCTGCAACAATCTTAGTTCTTTAGCTAATTTTACATTCATATTTTGTAGTAGTTTAATTCTTCAAACAATTCTTCATTTTATCTATTTTATTAGAATAGAAAAATAAAGCAATAACAATAAAGCGTTTGATTTGACATGTATCAGAGGGATTGATAATTGGGAATTTACCGTCCTATATTACTTGACTAACACGTGCACTTGGGAGACATCATTAGGAAAGGATCATAGGCCGATTTTGAACTAGCTCATTTTTATCCTAAATTGACCAACCAAATGAATAAGTATCCTTTGATCCGTATGTTTCAACCTTAATTGACCATTTTCTTTGATAAGCCCATTCACCTTCCCACTTGTTTATAATGAATTTGTTTTTTCCTGGTACCTCCTTGGACATTGTGAACCTCAACTCAGGCAAAACACCTATGTTGAGGGTGGATATTATAGGGGTGCATAAGTTGTGTGGGGTGATAACGTCCAAACTACATTCCCCTTTTATGAAATAGCATAAACGACCGGTGTATCAAAATAAATATCACAACGAATGTCGAGGTCAAATCCCACTAAAATTTGAGTCGATAATTCAAGAGTTATAAACTAATTCAAATTAGAATGCATAATTGTTCAACATTTGAAAAGTATACTTGGGGGGAAATTAAAAGGAAAAACACTATCTAATTCTAAATTAGAACTAATTGGGGGGGGGGGGGGGGAATTCCAATTGAAGCAATCACAAGTGAGAGGCTAGGAGCATTCTGTAGATGAGAACACAACTAAATCAGAAATTTCTTTAATTCCTCACACTCAAAATTATCATAGATAGTAGTGGATAATTCACATTCTCTTATTTTTCAACCATAAGAATGTTTATGCCTTGGGTTCATTAGAATGTTTATGCCTTGGGTTCGTTCAAACATCAAGGCCAATTAAAGTTATCAACTACACAAGCTTGAGGAAGGACTAATTGTTTCTAGCCTTGACCATTAACGTAGTGAAAATGTGAGTTTTAACTATCTCTAGATTAATCCTGCATATAAACACTCCGATTCCCCAATATTATCTTCTCACCCAATTCTCACTTTTCTCTCTCAAGCAAAAGCCAAAAAAATAAGGCACATTTCATGTTTGCAACCATCAATTTTTGCAATTATAACTTGGGAAAAGATAATAGATCTAAAATTTCAGTAAGAATTGAAAAACAATTTATCAAAACCCAATCAAATTAACAAACCCACCATGAATCTACCTATAGCTAGCAAATTAGTCAAGCATATTTAAAGATAGAGTGAAAATACCAAAGGGATTCCCTTCACATTCATCACATTAGCTTCACAAATTTGCTTCACAAGGTCTTACAATAATGGTGGAATTCCTCAAAATGGGTTAAAGAAAAAGAAGAAGAAAAGTACTATCTAACTCTGTAATTCTATGGTGAAAAGATTCTACCAAAAAATATATGAAGAAGATGAATTCTAGATGATTCAATGAGTGGTGTACAATGAAAGTTATGAAGATATCTGTACTTTCTTATGTACAACTTTTCCCAAATGCCCTTGAGGCTTTTTGTCATGACCCGAACGGAGGTTTGGATTGTAGACACGAGACAAGGGACCCCAAGAGACCCCAAGTCGACCCATGGCATAAGCATTCATCTAACTCAACCAATAAATGGAAGAATCAACAATATAAACTCAGTGGAAGTCTAACTCAACATAACATCAGAATAAGCATCCAAAGTTTAATACATACATAAGACTGAAAAGCCTCTAATTTGTATGAGTTGATGAACAAGACCCCAACTAACTCAACAATACTGAAGCTGAAAATACATAAGGGGAAACTAAAAGTATAGCCCTCGAAGGATGAGGACTCACCACCCAAGCAGGTGCTAACTCTGACAACTGACTACGAGCGGGGCTGAGCTTCGGAGTTGGGTCCTATATCATGAAACGATACAGCATAGAGTATGCGGGTCAGTATGTGGAATGTATTGAGTATGCAAGGTAAGTAAAATTGTTTAAGTAAATCACTTGAATACAATATAGTAGTCAAAATATACACATCATTAACTGAGAGTAGGGCTTGCATGCATTCTTTCTAAAATCATGATCTTTTCGTAACATACGATACATAGCTTTATAACATCAAACTGATTTGAAATACTCAAAGCTGAAATATGACATTTATAGAAAAGCTGAACATGCATGTATAAAATAATAACCATGAGTAATGAATATGCAAATCTGAATTTTATAGACAATGGGAGACTCGTCACTTAATTGACATACTACGATAGAGCTTATGTGGTACCGACTATAGTCGGCAGAGCCATCCAAAACCTCGCCAGAGCTAAGGACACTACCATGATATCGATATTAAGCTCATAGGCCATTTGGGAGGGGGATATCTCACAAGAGGGGTCCCAATAATATAATAGTATCAACCTTGTTGGCGCGTAGTTCTGGGGCATAGGGTGATCGACCCTTATCCCGATCAGTGCTAGACTCTTCTCCCAAAAAAATGCAATGTGTTATACCCCGGGAACTCAAAGATCGAACTCGGGAGTTGAAATGGGGAAAAATTTGAAATGGCCGCTTCAGTTGCAGGACAAGTCATTGGATAACTTGTGAGGAGACCCCATGAATCGTCAGATGCCTCATGGGGAGGCAAGGAGGAAATGAAGGATAGAGGTCCCTACGGGTATGGGAACAACTCGTGGTCAGCCACCACGAGTTGTCAAGTTAGCCATTGGATGGGTGGAGAAATAAATAGAAGAATCGACTAGTGTACCTAATGGAAGGTGACCATGAGTCGTGGTCCCATAGAATGAGTCACTAAGTCACCCGTTATGAGCCCTAGGAGATCTGTTATCTAGCGTACTTGAAGGACGACTCGATGAGTCGTTGCCTCTCTTGACGAATCGTTAGGTCCCTCGTTGGGACACCCTGGCAGTTATTTTCAGCTATTTTAGTAAGAGTTTTTCCTTAATTCCTAAATACTAGGGGCCTATACTACGTCGTTTAAGGATCGTTTTACTAGGTTTTAAGAGGGGAAGACCAATTCTAAGCTATTCATTCCATGCATGCAAACTTGAGAACTTGAAGGGAGGATTAGAGAAAGTTTTTAAGGTTTCCATTGGAATCTCATCTTGGGCAATTAGGGAAGTGTTTAAATCATCCCTCCAAGTTATGTAAGGCTATGAATGGGTGTCTCCTTTCACACCCACACCCAATTTATATCAAATTATGATAAATCACCTATGATCAAGTATGGGGTTTTCACCCAATTGCATAATTCTTCAATCTATATACATGGGCATGATTAGATTCTATTTATATTGATCAATTGTGAGGCGTGGGCAGATTTTAAATTATTTTCAATACAAATCATTTTTTTCTAAGTTATTAAATTTAAATTCCCATGGATGAAAAGTTTATAAAAGAGGTGAATGATGATGAATGTATGATGATGATGAGATCAGATGATGAAAGGCGTGTTTCTAAAGCTACCCATGATTATGAGATTATTTTCAAAATGAATTGAGTAGATCTAAGTATGATTAAGCCTTGGGCAGTGCCCACATGTTAATCTAAAATGATGATTTTCCCGAAATAAGCTTACCACATTGTTTGGAGCAAAGTCTCCCAAATTTCATAATTTCTATCTTGTGGCATGTTGAGTTAAATATTCCTACCTATATCTTACCTCATGATTTGGAGTAGATGCTCCTACTTATATTTGATCTTGTGGTATGTTTCAAAATAATGCTTCTCATATGCATAAAGTAATAATTGAGATGTATGTTATTATTGAGCTTTGTCGAAGGACAATGTTGAGCTTCATTCTTACATGATGTTATGCATGATTTTATTAATGAGCTTTGTCACTAGAAAATATTGAGCTTTGCTTCATACGATTTTGAGTTATGCATGATTTCATCTTGAGTTTCATCAACAGACGATGTTGAGCTTCGTCATACACGATGTACAACATTGCATATTTTTGGGAGAAAAGTCTAGCACCGAGCGGGTTAATGGTCGATCAGCCTATACCCCAGGACTACGCGCCAATGTAGGTTGAATATTATATGACTTGGGACCTCCCTAGTGAGCTTCCCCCTGCCTGAGTGGGCCTTCATCTTGAAATCGATATAATAGTAGTTTCCTTAGCCCAGGCAATGTTTTGGACGGCTCTGCCCACTTGAGTGCGATAGTCGGAACCACTAAGCTCTATCGTGGTATGTCGGTTAATTGATGAGTCTCCCCCAATCTATATCATTAAGATTTTCATATTCATTACTCATGATGATTACTTTACGCATTCATGTTCTAAAAGTAAGGTTTGACTCATTGTTCAGCTTTTTAATATAAATGTTATATTTCAGTTATGAGTCATTCAAGTCAGCCATGTTATTATAAAGCTATGCATGGTTATGTTATGATAAAACTGTGATTTCAGAATTAATACATGTAGCCCTTTTTCCTATACTTTAAAGTTTATGATATGTTATGAAATGGTTTAAACGATTTACTTTACTTAAGCAGTTTTATTTACCTTGCATACTCGGTACATTTCACGTATTGACTGCATACTTTCTATATTATATTGTTTCATAATACAGGACTCAGCTCGCAGCTTCAACCCAGATCTTAGTTAGCTTTCCAGAGTTTTTATCTTCTCAGGATCGGTGAGTCCTCATCTTTCGAGGACTAGACTTTCAGTTTCTTTTATGTATTTTAGTTTCAGCAATGTTGAGTTAGTTGGGCTCTTCTCTCATCAACTCATCAAAATTAGAGGCTTTCAGACTTATGTATGTGTAGCTTCAGATGTTACTCTAATGTGATGTTAAATTAGACTTCCGCTTAGATTGTGTCTATGATTTCCTTACTATGTTGAATGAGTTAGTTATATGTTTATGCCATGGGTCGACTTGGGGTCTCTCGGGGTCCCTTTTCCCTTGTCTATGATCCGGGCCTCAGTTTTGAAGTGTGTTAGGGAGTCTGAAAGCCGCGTCAATTAGAGTCTTTTCATGGGTGTGAAGTGCGCCACACTTATGACGAGGAGGCCATGAGACATTTAGGAAATGTTCCCTTCTTTCATGATCTATGTCGTGCGATGAGAATTCTTTTTATTCTTCTAATTCGTGCTAATCGCGATTGCAAAATCATGGCTCCTAGAAGGATGAACGGAAGGAGGAATGGAGGGGGTGAAGGCCACAAGAATGGAAATGGTTACGGGCAACAGCCAGTCCCACCAGTTCAGGAGCCTCAGGCACAGGAGCCAGCAGGTCATGCTGAGTTTCGGGCCACTATTCAGGTGCTTGCGCAGGCCTTGACCGCTTAGGTCAATGAGCAAGCCTTCACACACGTTCTGAAAAATGGAAATGCAACAGCGGCTCGAGTCAGGGACTTCTTGAGAATTAACCCACGGAGTTTCTAGGGTCCACGGTAGATGAGGACCCGCATGATTTCATTGATGAGATTGTCAAAATCACCCAGGTTATGGGGGTGAGTAGTGTTGAGTGCGCAAAGTTGGCCTCCTACTTGTTAAAGGGGGTTGCGCATATCTGGTTCTGCCAATGGAAGGACAGCAGGGTCGCAGGAGCAGGTCTGATCCCACGTGGGAGGAGTTTCAGGTTGCATTCCTAGATCGGTTCTTCCCTCGGGAGATGAGGGAGCTCAAGGTAGCTGAGTTTGTAAACTTGAAGTAGGGAAGGATGATACTGCTGCAGTATTCCCTTGAGTTCACTCGCCTATCTAAATATGCCCCGTAGTTATTGACTGACCAGAGGGCGTGGGTGAGCAGATTCGTGCATGGTATAGAAGGGCATTTAGACAAGGAGTGTCGCATTGCTTTTCTTCTCCAGGATATTGATTTTCCCCGCATGGTGTTGTATGCCCAGCAGATGGAGGCAGCACATTCGAGGGAGAGGGTGGCAAAGAGGGCTAGAACCGAGGGTCACCAATTCTCTTAGTAGAGGTATGGTAATGGGCACCGACAGCAGACTCACCAAAGGTCATCACCCCCAGCATCTTCAGCATTGAGTGTGCCATCTAGGCCCAAATATGATCAGAGAGGACGATCGTCAGGCTCGAGGGTTCAGAA
Organism: Datura wrightii; assembly: GCA_035772735.1. Lineage (NCBI taxonomy): Eukaryota > Viridiplantae > Streptophyta > Magnoliopsida > Solanales > Solanaceae > Datura > Datura wrightii. Next base: position 134,811,560 of record JASDFA010000016.1, read on the forward strand.
TAGCAGACCCGCAGATTCCAGCATCCCAGCTTGTAACAGATTTGGTAGGGGCACACGGGCCAGTGTTTGGTAGGTTCAGGAGCTTGTTTTGGTTGTGTGCATTCTGGACACATGCTTAGAGATTGTCCTGCTGTGAGACAGGACAAGGTTGGGAGTTGAGGATCAGCTTCTAGCTCAGCAGCCCCTCCCCCATGCACAACACATTTGGGGGCATCTACTAACTAGCTGGCGTGTAGCACCAGAACTGATTCTATGCCTTAGCCACTTGTTAGGAGCAGGAGGCCTCACCAGATGTGGTCACGGGTATGTCGAAAGTTTTTCATGTTGATGTGTATGCTTTGCTAGATATGGGGGCTGCTCTATCTTTTGTGACACCATATGTAGCCAGTAGCTTTATAGTCCATCCTGATGTTTTATCAGTGCCCTTCTCAGTTTCTACTCCAGTAAGGGACTCAGTTATATAGATGGGTGTATAGAGATTGCCCAGTCTCAGTTTTTCATAAGATCACCTCAGCCGACTTGATAGAGTTAGCCATGACCGATTTTGATGTTATTCTCAGTATGGATTGGCTATTTGCATCCTATGCTTCAGTTAATTGTAGAACCCAGGTAGTAGAGTTCTAATTTCTGGGTGAGCCTATCTTAGAATGGAAGGGTAGTTCAACTATGCCTGTAGGTTGATTCATTTCCTACCTTAAGGATAGGAAAATTATTTCTAAGTGTTGCATGTACCATCTATTTAGGTTTAAGGGCGTGGAGTCCAAGACCCTGACCATCCAGTCCGTACCAGCAGTATGGGAGTATCTGGAGGTCTTTCCTGATGATTTTCCATGTGTCCCTCCCGAGTAGGAGATTTATTTCGGTATAGATCTTCTTCCTGACACGCAGCCTATATCTATCCCACCCTATAGAATGGCTCTAGCCTAGCTAAAAGAGTTGAAGGACCTTTTAGATAAGGGCTTTATTAGGTTGAGTAAGTCCCCATGGGGTGCACACGTCCTATTTGTTCGGAAGAAGGATGGTTCTCTTCAGATGTGCATTGATTATAGACAGTTGAACAAGATCACCATTAAGAACAAATATCCTTTACCTAGGATCGATGATTTGTTTGAACAGCTTCAGGGTGCCATGTGTGTCTCCAAGATTTATCTCAGATCCGGGTATCACCAGCTCAGGGTTCGGGAGAGTGACATTTTGAAAACTACTTTAAGGACTCGGTACGGTCACTAAAAATTTGTTGTTATGTATTTTGGACTAACCAATGCCCCTGCAGCTTTTATGGATCTTATTAAGCGGGTTTTCAAGCAATATCTTGATATGTTCGTGATCGTGTTCATCGATGACATCCATATATACTCTCAGAGCGAGGAGGAGCATGTTGTTCATTTGAAAGTACTGTTGTAGATTCTCAAGGATCGTCAGTTGTATACAATGTTCAACAAATGTGAGTTTTGGTTGGACTCTGTGGCATTTTTAGGCCATGTGGTATTGAGTGAGGGCATAAAGGTTGATTCTCAGAAAATCGAGGTGGTAAAGAAATTGCCCACACCGATGAACCCATCAGATATTAGGAGCTTATTAGGCTTAGCAGGTTACTATCGGAGATTCTTTGAGGGCTTTTCATCTATTGCAGCACCTTTGACTAAGTTGACTCAGAACAAGGTAAAGTTCCAATGGTTAGAGGCTTGTGAGAAAAGCTTTCAGGAATTGAAGAGCCGACTCACTTCAGCACCAGTGTTGACCCTACCCGAGGGTACGGATCGCTTTGTTGCATATTGTGATGTTTCGCGAGTCGGACTCGGGTGTGTGTTGATGGAGCATGGGAAAGTGATACCATATGCCTCGAGACAATTAAAAGTTCATGAGAAGAATTATCTAACCCATGATCTTGAGTTGGCTGCGGTGGTGTTCACATTAAAGATATGGCAGCATTTCCTGTATAGGGCCCATGTGGATGTATTCACGGATCACAAGAGCTTGCAATATGTGTTCACACAGAAAGATCTCAATCTTCTGCAAAGAAGGTGGTTAGAGCTACTATAGAACTATGACATGAGTGTCCATTACCACCCTGGTAAGGCTAATGTAGTAGCGGATGCACTTAGTAGGCTTTCTATGGAGAGTGTGTCCCATGTGTATGAGGGAAAGGAGTTAGTGAAAGATGTCCATCAACTTGCAAGGTTGGGAGTTAGATTGGTCGACTCTACCAATGGCAGCATTATTGTGCAAAACAGATCAGAATCGTCCTTGGTGACGGATGTGAAAGCCAGAAAAGATAAGGATCCGATTTTAGTGAAGCTTAAGGAAGCCATTTGAAGTGAAAAGGTAGAGGTCTTCTCCTAATGGGGAGATGGTGTATTGCGGTACCATGGTCGCCTATGTGTTCCAGATGTCGATAATTTGAGGGACCAGATATTTCATGAGAAACATGGATCTAGGTATTCAATCCATCTAGGTGCCACCAAGATGTATCATGATTTGCGGGAGACATTTTAGTGAGAATGACATGAAGAAGGATATTGCTGAATTCATAGCCAAGTGCCCAAACTGTCAGCAAGTGAAGGTCAAGCATCAAAGGCCGGGATGTGTGTTGCAGGTTATTTGCTTTCCTACTTGAAAGTGGGAAGAGATTAATATGGACTTCATTACAGGCCTACATTGTATTCGTCGACACTACGATTCTATTTGGGTGGTAGTAGACAAGTTGACCAAGGCTGCACACTTCCTATCGGTCAAAACCATATATTCAACAGATGATTATGCCAAACTGTATATTCGGGAGTTGGTTCTACTTCATAGAGTGACCTTGTCTATTATTTCATACCGACGTACTCAGTTTACCTCTCAATTTTAGCAATCATTCCAAAAAGGTCTTGGGACTCGGGTTAAGCTCAGCACAACATTCCATACGTAAACGAATGGTTAGGTGAAAACGACAATTCAAACTCTCAAGGACATATTAAGAGCTTGTGTGATGGACTTTAAAGGTAGTTGGGATGATCACTTGCCTTTGATCGAGTTTTATTACAATTACAACTATCACTCCATCATCTAGATAGCACCATTTGAGGCTCTTTACAGGAAGAGATGTAGATCACCCATCAGAGGGTTTGAAATTGGTGAAGCAGCTATGATAGGACCTAATTCAGTTCATGAGGCCGTGGTGAAAGTTCAGATGATAAGGGACAGACTAAAAATCGCTCAAAGTCGTCAAAAATCATATGCAGATGTGAGAAAGTGAAAGTTGGAGTTCGAGGTGGATGATTGGGTGTTTCTAAAGGTATCCCCCATGAAGGGAGTCATGCAGTTCTAAAAGAAAGGAAAACTCAATCCCCGTTGTATTGGTCCCTACCGGGTTATGAGAAGAATTGGTAAAGAGCGAATGAGTTGGACTTGCCATCAGAGTTATCATCAGTTCATCCCTTCTTTCATGTATCGCTCTTGAAAAAGTGCTTGGGTGATCCATCTTTAATTGTCCCGGTGGAAAGTGTTGGTGTGGGAGATAGCCTCAGTTATGAGGAAATTCCAGTTGCAATCTTGGATCGTCAGGTTTGGAGGCTGAGCAACAAAGAAATAGCTTTGGTGAAGGTGTTATGGAGGAATCAACATGTTGATAGAGCTATGTGAGAAGTCAAAGCGGCTATGATGGATAAATATCCCACCTGTTCCCTATCGGCCCAGTTTCAGTTTGAGGTATCAGTTTTTGCCCTAACTCTTCAATCAGTTTCCATGTTCAGTTCATGTGCGCAAGTTTGATTTATGTTATGATAGATGTATATGATGCCTGAATTCAGTCCAGCTATGTAGTTCTTTTTGGAGGTAGTCATTAATAATCAGTATTTGCATATGAGTATTGCTTGTTTCTGAATTTTGTGTGTTTCTAACATTCGAGCATGAGTGTCCAAGGGGGAGATATTTTTATACCCTGGGAACTCAAAGATCAGACCCAGCAGTTGAAACAGGGAAAAACTGGAAATGGGTGCTTCAGTTATAGGATGAGTCGTTAGGTGCCTCGTGGGGAGGCCTGAAGGAAATGAAGGTTAGAGGTCCCCACGGGCGTGGGAATGACTCGTGGTCAGCCACCACGAGTTGTCAAGTTAGCTGTGGGGTGAGGTGGAGAAATAAATAGAAGAATAGATCAGTGTACCTAACGGAAGGTGACCATGAGTCGTGGTCCCGTAGAACGAGTCGTTAAGACACCCGTTATGAGCCCTAAGAGATCTGTTATCCAACGAACTTGACGGACGATATGATGAGTCGTTGCCTCTCTTGACGAATCGTTAGGTCCCTCGTTGGGACCCCCTAGCATCAGTGATTTTAGTAAGCACTTTTCTGTAATTCCTAAATTCTAGGGGTCTATACTACGTCGTTTAAGGATCATTTTACAGGGTTTTAAGAGGGGAAAACCTATTCTAAGCTAGTTCATTCCATGCATGCAAGCTTGAGAGCTTAAAGGGAGGATTGGAGCAAGTTTGAAGGATTCCATTGGAATCTCATCTTGGAAAATTTGAGAAGTGTTTAAATCATTCCTCCCAGGTATGTAAGGCTATGAATGGGTGTCTTCTTCCGCACTCAAGCCCAATTTCTATCAAATTATGATAAATTGCCTATGATCAAGTATGGGGTTTTCACCTAATTGCATAATTCTTCAATCTATATACATGGGCATGATTAGATTCTATTTATATTGATCAATTGTGACGCATGGGCAGATTTTAAATTATTTTCAATACAAATCATTTTTTTCTAAGTTATTAAATTTAAATTCCCATGGATGAAAAGTTCATAAAAGAGGTGAATGATGATGAATGTATGATGATGATGAGATCAGATGATGAAAGGCGTGTTTCTAAAGCTACCCATGATTATCAGATTATTTTCAAAATGAATTGAGTAGATCTAAGTATGATTAAGCCCTGGGCAGTGCCCACATGTTAATCTAAATGATGATTTTCCTGAAATAAGCTTACCACATTGTTTGGAGCAAAGTCTCCCAAATTTCATAATTTCTATCTTGTGGCATGTTGAGTTAAATATTCCTACCTATATCTTACCTCATGATTTGGAGTAGATGCTCCTACTTATATTTGATCTTGTGGTATGTTTCAAAATAAAGCTTCTCATATGCATAAATTCATAATTGAGATGTATGTTATTATTGAGCTTTGTCGAAGGACAATGTTGAGCTTCATTCTTACATGATGTTATGCATGATTTTATTAATGAGCTTTGTCACTAGAAAATGTTGAGATTCGTTTCATACGATGTTGAGTTATGCATGATTTCATCTTTAGCTTAGTCAATGGAGGATGATGAGCTTCATCAACAGACGATGTTGAGCTTCATTTTATACGGTGTAGAGCATTTCATGTTTTTGGGAGAAATGTCTAGTACCGATCGGGTTAAGTGTCGATTACCCTATGCCCCAGAACTACGTGCCAACGTAGGTTGAACACTATATGACTTGGGACCTCCCTAGCGAGCTTCCCCCTGCCGGAATAGGCCTTTAGCTTGATATAGATATCTGGTAGTGCCCTTAGCCCTGGAAAGTTTTTGGAGGGTTGCCCGTTTGAGTATGATAGTCGAGACAACGTAAGCTCTATCGTGGTATGTCGGTTAAGTGACGAGTCTCCCACTGTCTATATCATTCAAATTTGCATTTTCATTAATCATGATGATTACTTCACGCATGCATGTTCTAAAAGCAAGGTTTGACTCATCGTTCAGCTTTTCAATATAAATGTTATGTTTCAACTTTGAGTCATTCGAGTCAGTCATGATGTTATAAAGCTATGCATGGGCATGTTATGGTAAAACTGCGATTTCAGAATGAATGCATATAGCCCTTTTTCCTATACTTGAAAGCTTATGATATGTTATGAAATGGTTTAAATGATTTACTTTACTTAAGCTATTTTAATTAACTTGCATACTCGGTACATTTCACGTACTGACATCATACTTTCTATGTTGTATCACTTCATGATACAGGACCCGGCTCGCAGCTTCAGCCCCGATCTTAGTCAGTTTTCCAAAGTTCTTATCTGCTCAGGATTGGTGAGTCCTCATGTTTCGAGGGCTAGACTTTCAATTTCTTTTATGTATTTTAGTTTCAACATTGTTGAGTTAGTTGGGGTCTTGCCCCATCAACACATCCAGATTAGAGGCTTTCATACTTATGTATGTGTAGCTTTGGATGTTATTCTGATGTGATACTAAATTAGACTTCCGCTGAGATTGTATGCATGATTTATTTAGTATGTTTAATAAGTTAGTAATATTCTTATGTCATGGGTCGACTTGGGGTCTCTCAGGGTCCCTTGTCTTGTGTCTATGATCCGGGCCTCTGTTCGGGTCGTGACACAATGCTCTACATCATATATAACGAAGATAAACATCGTCTACTGACGAAGTTCAATGATCAATACATCTCAAATACGAAGTCATGCCTATGAGAAGCTTTATTTCAAAACATACCACAAGCTGATTACATACTTGGGAGCCTTTATTCCAAATCCATGTGGTAAGCTATGCATAGGAAGACTTAACTCAAAACATACCACAAGCTATAATGTAAAATTTCAGAGTCTTTGCTCCAAAACAATGTGATAAGCTTAGATCGGGAACATCATCATTTAAACGTAACATGTGGGCATTTCACAAAGTTTTATCATACTTAAAAATACACGATTCTCATCAAAAACATAATTATAGACATGGGTAGCTTTAAATCATTCTTTTATTCATAATGTCTCATCATCATTGCATTTACTTCGTAAATCTCACTTTTCATGATCATCTCATCCATGGGCTTCAACATTCATAAGACTAGAAACATAATTTTAAGTGAAATCATTATAAAATCAGCCCATGCTTCACAATTCAATAATAAAATCATAATCAATTCATACCCATGTAAAGAGATTGAAAATTCATGCATTTGGGTAAAAACCCCATACTTGATAATAGGAATTTCTCATATTTAGATAGAAAATTGGGCATGGGTGTGGAAGAAGACACCTGCTCATAATCCTACATACTTGGAAGGGATTGATTCTACCACTTCTCTGATTGCCCAAGAAGAATTTGAATGAAAACCTTGAAGAATTTCTCTAGATCACCTCTTCAACCTCTCAAGCTTGCATGCGTGGAATGAAATAACTTAGAATAGGGTTTACCCTCCTTAAACCCACTAAAACAAGCCTTAAACGATGTAGTATGGGGCCTTAGGACATGGAAAAATTGAAAATGCCCTTAATGATTCTTCCCTGAAAACTGTTCAGATTGGTCCAATGGGTCGTACCAACAAGTCATTGGGAGCTACAACAACTCATGGTATGGCCCGTCATATGCACTGCTTAGGCCTTGCTTACGGAATTCAAACCACGGCTAGACAGGACGACTCATATTTTGGTCCAATGGGTCATCGAGTCGATCGTTGCTTGCCCCTTTGACATTTCTGAACTCCCTCACAATGGGTCTCACAATGACTCATTGTTCCTCCAACGATTCGTTGTCTCCGTCCGTTAAGTCCAATGGGAATTTGACCTTGCAGACAGCGATTGTTGACAATAAGTCATTGTTTCTCACGACGGGTCGTTGTGTGACCCGTTATATCCCCACATGCTAAGGTCCACACCTCACCACAACTACAAATTACAACTCATTATTTCCTACAATGAGTCGTTACATAGGTCTTTGCTTCCACTGCCACCCAGGACTCCTGAACCCATGACTGGTAACAACCGTTTGTGGTTCCCAACCACAAGTCGTTACACCTCTCATTCTGAGATATTTTTATCAGTTTTCAGCTGTTTTCAATATTTAACTCCCGGATCCGATCTTTGTGCTTTCGGGGTATAACACTTTTAGATGCTTTTGAGACCTTTGTAGACCTTTTTCCCGTTCCTTAGATGGCCTCTCCCGTGAAGAACAGACATTTATCCAGTGTCAATCCGTGGAGCACCAAACTCAGCCGGTCTAAAATATTGTCCTATCAGGGGGAACCAACGGTTCAATGGGCTTTTACCCGATGCGATTCCTCGAACAACCGATTGAATAGCCGGTCTTGGTAGTAGCTTTGATTTTTCGCCCGCTTTTGGCTCTTCTAGATCCATATTTAGCTGATTTAAAGCATGTCTTTGCACCTCTTCTTGAGCTCAAATCTTCCATTATATTTGGCTCCTCTCTTTCTTATGCCAACTCATCAAATTACATCTCAAACTTAATATGTTTTGCTCGATTTCATGCTTTATGTACTCATGTAAAGTACATACACAAAAATTAAGAAAAAGGGCATAAAATCAACATAGAGAACTCGAAAACTAGACAAAAACTCATGCTTAGGAGCCTTATAAGTTGGTAAATTTCCAGCTCATCAAACCCCCAAACTTGAACCATTGTCTGTCCTCAATTAATGCAATTCTTTACAGTTGAGCAAATGAACAACATGCTATATATATATGAATTTTTACATTAAGGGCCAACCAAGACATTCTTGCACAAGAGGACATAGCTAAAGCTTAGAGCACTACAGTAGTTGCACACAAAATCATGAATCCTCAAGATAACCCAAACATTATACATCAATTTAACAAAAAAAGACTCAAATTATGTTGCACAAGCTTCACTGGGTAACCACAATCATTAAACATATCTTGCATGCATTCATTTCAAGCAAATAAGGGGCATAGTTCCTCAAAACAAGTTCAAAGAGTATCTCAAGTCATTAACAATTCACATTCAAAGCTTGCCTTAAAGTTTGCTACCCGCTTCCCTTAATCATACCCCTCTTTTGAAAATAATTTTAAGCATGTACTGCAAGAAAATGATTCCACTCACAAGAAGAGAGAATCCCACACATTTTTTAGCATTTCACAAAGGGATTATAAAATAAGACAAATGCACTCACTCTCACAAAGAAATTCAAGTGCATACAAGTTGACCCATAGGCTTGCCCTTCATGTATTTCACAACTAATGTAGTGTTGCCACACTCAATTACATAAGACTTGTGGGTCATAATGAAGGCTAGGGGTAAGGGTAGGATAAATGTGTATCTTTAGTGACTAAAACCTCCCTAATGCTTTTGCAAACGCTTGTAACATCCCATCACCTTATTTACTCCACTTTATTTCTCTTTGTTCATCATCTTCATCTTTTGTGTAACATGAGCCACCCTTATAACATCTATGAATTTCACGTCTATCATTTCACCTTGAAGCACACTTAGGCCAAGTTCTATACAACCATGCATACGCAAGAATTAAGCAAAAAAACTCACCACACAAGGCATCACAATCCAAGGGGTTCACACACTTACTTCATCATATTAAGAGAATGACTTTCGACAAGCTAGTTACGATTCAAAAAGCCAAGCAAAGGATCTTTTATTCATGACAACAGAGTGCTCATTTTCACACTTAGATACCCCTCTTTTCTTTCCAAAATTCATGCACAATGCCAAGCAAGAAATGTTTGTGGTACCTCATCAAACAAGTGCATAAAAGATTCTACAAGACTCTAGACTTGACATTTTTCCTTAATAAAGTCGCCTCTCAATCTATCATTGGGAAATGCCAACCCAGTTCGATAATAAAAAGAAAAGACAAAGAAATCACTCCTTGGAAAAGAACTGCAGTATAAAGAAAACCATTATAGTTTATTCAAAGACTACTATCTAAAAAGGCGATACTACTAACAAGTAATGATGATTTACGCTTAAGAATGACATAGACCAATCTATCATAGGGCCATATCGTGCATCACTTAACAAGTGTGCTACTCAGACTTCACCCTCTAACACAAATAAATCATTGTTATCGATGTGCATGGTAGAACAAAGTAAGGATGGTATAGGTGAAAGAACTCCCTGGACCTTTTGCTCATAACTGGCGTTCGACTGACGTTTCACACCTTTGAACTGTCGTTTCATTGGGCTAATGCACATGTGCCACTACTTAAGCAATTTTCTTCCAAGTATTTTATTTGATATCTTTGTTTTGCGCCTTTGCACTTCGGCTTCGCCGGTTTAGCACCGATTGTTCAATTTGTATTTGGCTTCTCTCACCTTTATCCTATTTCATACATGTTCCATCCCTGCACAATCAATGACAACACCAACATAAATTAAAACAAAACAAAATGAAAAGTAAGAACAAAAAGTAAAAGCACTTGGGTTGCCTCCCAAGAAGCGCCTTTGTTAACGTCGTGGCTCTACGACGTCAACTTTCACCACTTTTCTCTCCACTTTGAGCATTTGAATCGCACCTCTAACTTCTTATCTATTCTTCTGCTCCGCCTGAGGGGTTGTGGTGTAAGCATTAAGGGACCAATCAATGGATATTGCATCTTGTATTTCCTGGCCCTTAAAGGAGAGAGGTGCTTTGCCCTTGCTGGCACAAAATACTCTAAGGTGAAGCCACCAAAATCTTCCTCCTCAACTTCCTCCATTAACTTGGTCTCCTCAGTATCCATTTTTTCAACCAAGTTCAATGTTGAAAAATGATAAAATGGCGGTCTAAGTCGCTAGCCTTTCAAGCATGCTTCTTGCTTGACATCCTCCATTTTAAGTGCACTAGAGTCCTTGAGTGTGATTTGTTGGATGTCATTCGAAGACTTTAGTGCTACTTCTTCAAGCTTGGCATCTTGCATTTTTACAATGTTGGTTAGTTAGGACACCTCTATGACTTCTTCAACACTCACCTTGACTCCTTCATCATAATCATTTTTAGCTTCCTCCCATGAGTCAAGTTGAGCTATGCCCCACTGTTCACTTCTTCTTGTTATGCTCCTAAAATCTCCTCTGCTTCTTCTTTTCGAGTTTTACATCTTTCTTTTTGTGGAGTTGGAGATTCCATGGGGGAGGGGTTGTCATTCTTTTCTGTATTAGACTCCAGCTCCAAAAAGGCATGGAGCATGGTTTCCATTCGCCCACATGTATTCTCCTTCCCTCGTTTTCCATAGCTTAATTCCTTTCAAGCTTTGGAGCACAACATCTATCATAACCATTATAGCGATAAATGAACCCATTTGGGCATCCATCCCAATGCCTCCCATGAATACCACATAATGTGCATCCATACCCATCATAAGAAGGACAAGGTACACTTGTCTCCCTTCTAGGGGAATATTTGCAATCTTGCCAATAGTGTGGTCCTCCATAATGGGGACATAGGTCATTATAATAAGGGTTGCAACCTGTAAACCTCCTTTCTTTCCACGATGCCATCATCAAACTACAAACAACCAAAACAAAACATAAATAAAAGTAAAACAAGATGTAAAAAAATGCAAAACTAGTTCGAATCAATAAATAACTAATTTCTTATCACAACTCAATTCCCCAAAAATGGGGCATTTTTGATAACTTCCAAAGTACACTCCTCTTTTATGAAAGATCGTAAATGGTCGTTGTATCAAAACAAATATCCTGAAGGATGTCCGGGTCGAATCTCACAGAGAATTGAGTCGATAATTCAAGTTTTATAAACTAATTCAAACTAGAACACATAATTGTTCAACCTTTGAAAAGTAAACTTGGGGGGAAATTAAAGGGAAAAAACTATCAAATTAAAAATTAAAACTAATTGGGGGGAATTCCAATTGAATTAATAACAAGCGAGAGGTTATGGGCATTCTACAGATCAGATCACAACTAAATCGGGAATTTCTTTAATCTCTTAGACTAAAAATTATCATAGATAGCTATGTATAATTCACATTCTCTTTTTTTCAATCATAAGAATGTTTATGCCTTGGGTTCTTACAAACCCCAAAGCAAATTCAAGTTATCAACCACACAAGCTTGAGGAAGGACTAGCTATTTCTAGCCTTGACCTTTAATGGAATGAAAATGTGAGTTTTAACTACCTCTAGCTTAATCCCACACACAAATACTCTGATTCCTCACTATTATCTTCTCACCCAATTCTCACTTTTGTCTCTCAAGTAAAAGCAAATAAAGTAAAGAAAAATTCATGTTTGCAACCATCAATTTTGGAAATTATAACTTGGGAGAAGATAATTGATCTACAATATCAATAAGAATCCAAGAACAATTTTTCAAAACCCAATCAAATTAACAAATCCACCATAAATCTACCTCTAGTTAGCAAATTAATCAAGCATATTTAAATATAGAGAGAAGATACCAAGAAAATTCCCCTTAAATCCATCACATTAGCTTCACAAATTTTCTTCACAAGCTCCTACAACAATGGATGAATTCCCCCAAAATGGGTTAAAGAAAAAGAAGATGAAAAGTACTAGCTAACTCTACAATTCTATGGTGAAAAGATTCTACCAAAAAATCTATGAAGAAGATGAAGTCTAGAGGATTCCATGAGTGGTGTATAATGAATGTTATGTAGATATCTGTACATTTTTGTGTACAACTTTTCCCAAATATCCTTGAGGCTTTTAGATGCTTTGGAGACTTTTCTAGACCTTTTACCCTTCCTTAGATGGCCTCTCCCATAAAACGGTGTTGCGGAGCACCAAACCGTAGCCGATTGAAAACAGTGTCCTAGCAGGGGAAACCAGCAATTCAATTGGCTATTAGTCGATGCCATTCGGTGAAAAGCTGGTTGAATAGCCGATCTGGGTAGTAGCTTTGGCGTTTCGCAGCATTTTGCCCTTTCGTATCCGCATTTAGCCGATTTAAAGCATGTCTTTGCACCTCTTCTTGAGCTCAAATCTTCCATTTTCTTTGGCTCCTCTATTTAATATGCCAACTCAGGAAATTCCATCTAAAACTTCATGTGTTTTTCTTGATATCATTCTTTCTCTACTCACGTGAAGTACCTACACGGAATTTAAGAGAAAGGGCATAAAATCCACATAGATGACTCGAAAATTAGGCAAAAACTCATGCTTAGGAGCCTAATGAGTTGGTAAATTTCCAACTCATCATGGGGAAAATAAAAGGAGAAAAAGTTAGTCAATGAAAAGTGGGTGTGGTGTGAAGAAAAAAGACAAGGAAAAAGAAAAATAAGAGAAAATCTAAAGAAAAAAAAAAGAGAAATAAGAGAAATGAAAACAAAATCACACCCATTAGTTGAAAGAGTAATGAAATGAAGAAAAGGGAGGAGGAAAATGAAAAAAGGGGGGAAAGATCAGAAAGTGGAGTAATAGTTGTGTAGTACCAAAGAAGGTTAGTCACTATTTCCATATCTACTATACCCAGCCTGAAGCCTACATTACAAGCCGATAAAAGTCCTATAGTGATCTAGCTTAACTATCCGAAAAGCCAGAGTAGAGAAAATAAGGGCAAGCCTATGGTATCACTTGTGCAATATTTGAAAATTCTTTGGGTGAGTGAGAGCTTTTCTTGATAGTACTAGTTAAATATATATATCCTTTTTTGTGTTTGGTACTTCTGTTTACTTTGAGGGTACATTGTAATACCCTAAAAGTTCCTAAGACTATACTTGAGATTTGAAGTGTGATCAGCAGGAAAAGTTGGAAAAATTCACATCAGTATGACTCAACCTACGAGTCGTAGGTTGGTAGTACCAGTTGTAGAAAGACCCATGGTCCAGATCAGATAAGTTGTTTCCCAACCATGAGGCCCCAGTACAAGCCGTAATATGTGGGTATGAGCCGTGGCCAGAAGTCGTAGCAAGTCTTTGGAGTGATCATGTGAATGATTGTATGAGTAATAGTACGACTCATAGGATGGAGTTACAAGGCATGGTACGAGTCGTGGAAATATTCAGAGAGTTGGGAAAGAATGGACTCATTAGTCACTGGAGAAAATCATAGGTTGGTGATACGACTCATGGTACGAGTCATAATATGATGGTGTGAATCATTGGTTCAGCCGTGAGTTGATATATTATAATGCCTCGGACTTTTGGGCTATGTTAGGAACCCTTCTAGGTATGTGGATAGTGATAATGCTCAAAACACACTTCCAACTGAAATATGAAGCGGACATTATCAATAAAGAACCCAAACTTAGAGGTTGGGGTTGAATCCACAGGGAATATGGAAGATCTAGATTACAGCTGGTAGATGACCTTGTATGGTAATTACTTCAGAAAAGGGGGAATTCTAATAAAAATCAATAATAAAAATAAGCAGCAGTCAAGATTATATTTGTGAATCAATAATTAAAGGAATAACTAGGGTTTGTGTTCCCCATGGATTCATAACAGCTTTGGGTATATAGTCGTGATCTTTATCAATACTTACTTATAAAACTGATAACTTAGGTTCATTCAAACAATCGACCAATCCCTATTGAATAACTATCCTCAATTACTCGACCAAGTCTCATGAGTTTTGCAAACTAACTGTTATCTCTAAGTTCTAGATATTACTATCCTGCGACCATAGCTCAAGTTAATACAATGATCATCAAGATCAAGGCTCTGTTGTAATTCTCTTTAGCTCTACCTCTTCGACCAAAGCATGTAAAGAATTCAGACACTTCCTAATGTTGCGCACCGCTAAGAATCATTAAAGATGAAGAGACTACAATATAAATAATTAGTATTGGTTTTAGACTCACTTTGTGCAACTTCAACTTGTTAATCTGCCATGGTTCCCACAACCCTTGCTATGGATAGCCTCTCATAGTTGCAAGGTTTTGAATCGGATTCATGATTGAAAACATACAACAATACTTACAAAGATGATTGAGAAAAACAAATCCTTCAATTAAACCACAAAATCTAGAATAACAAGTAGCAAGAACAATATGAGTTCAAGAAAAGGTTGATCACAAGGTTGAACCAACTCAATTCTTCCTTTCAATGATGTAAAATTGCTTACTACAATGTTTTCCTACTAGAATACATACTGAAGATAACATCAATATCGACCATATCTAACTCCACTAGGTCGATTGAGGTGACTTTTTGAAATACTGTGAATGGGAAATTTTTTGTATACTCGTCGAGCTATAACTGGCTTACCAGTTAGAGTAGAGATTAAGAATGGTTCTGATAGGATTTCAAGATCGATTATGAAACTAACAACAGCATAAAGATTCATAAAATATAAGGTAGCCCCTAGATCTAACAAGGCATACACATCAAGATGGAATACTCGTATCATACCAGTGACAACATCGTGAAAGTCCTCCTGCTCCTGATGAGAAGATAGTGCATCAAATATATTCTGGCACTAGCCGCCACCTGCACTAGACAAGGTGCCCTGCGAAGATAGATGAGCTGTTGGGGCTGCTGAAGTAGTAGTTAGGGAACGTCCTCTACTGTTCCCCTTCCTAGCCAAAGGACAATCCCTGCACATATGACCGGGCTTCCCACACCCGAAAACATCCATACCAATCATGCACTTGCCAGGGTGCCTCTTTCCACACTTCCCACAAGTCGAAAAAGTTTGCTCCCCTAACATTCTCCTCTACACCCTAGATCTTAACGCTATACCTCTCTAATCTCCTCTCAGTCTAAATGGAACACTAGCTGATGAGGGAGCTTGGGATGATAACGTTTGGTGAAATGAAGGTCGATGTCTACTACAGGTCCTCTGCTAGAAGTGCCCATGGCTCCCTGTCCTGGCCCTCTTGGTCTATCTCTCCTTCTCTTTCATCTGCTCTGCCTCTATCTACTATATGTATATGACCAACCGAGAGATATCTAAGTCATTGTTCAGTGTAGTAGTCCTGCACTTCTTGACTAGCAAATCTGCTACTCCATTCACAAACTTGCTCATAAGATTCCTCTGATCCTCAACAATCTTTGGCGCATACTTAGACAGTTAGGTAAAATCAAAGGAATACTTTTGGACTATCCTATGGTGCTGCTTCAAGTTGACAAAATTTGCTGCCTTTGCCTCCCTCAACTCCCCAGGGATTAACCAGTCCAAGAAGGCAGTCACGAACTCATCCCAACTCACAGGAACTGCTCCTACTGGTCTACTCTCATTCCATTAGCGGAACAATATATAAGCAACCCCCTGCAACTGATAGGAGGCTAAGCGTGGACTCTTCTCTTTAGTCGCCCTCATAATATGGGTGATCTTCTGCACTTCCCCAATGAGCTCATATGGGTCTTTATCTAATTTCGACCCAAGAAACTTACGTGGATTCATAGTTAGAAAAGTCCCGCACTCTTGCTGCTACTACATTCCCATTCTAGGGAACATGGGCCACCGCTTGCTGGTTGACCTGAGCGGTCATAGCTCATGCCAACATCTGAAATGCTGCTCTGAATTCGACTTGAGTGAACTGCTCAAGCAAAGGATCTGCTAGAGTGGGGCTTCCTTATACACATCTCTATTGCTATTTTCATGGCCATTTCCATTGTCATTCCTTTAACCATTCACTTAGTGTGGAGGTGTGTTTCTGAAAATGCGTATAGCACGAGTTAAAAGGATAGTGAGGTACTTTATCCCATGATAGAGATCATGAAAGAAGGGAAATTTCCTAAACTGTCATGTAGCCTCTTCCTCATAAGTGTGGCGCGCTTCATAACCATGCAAAAGACTCTACATAACGCAACTTTCTTAAACCCTAGGACACTCTAAACCTTTGCTATGATGCCAAGTTTGTTATGACCTGAGCTGGGACCCCAGACCGAGACATGGGATGTAGAACCATGAATGGCTCAAAGTCAACCCATGGCATGAGCATAGGAACTCAATATCACAAATCAATGTGAAAACTGGTTTCTTAAACATGAATAAGTGGAAGTCTAAATAACATAAACGTATATCAAATGATAACATCACAACATTGAATCTCAAGCTGAACATACTAGGCTAGGTTTGAAAAGCCTCTACTATCTAATGAGATGCTGGGACAAGGCCCCTAGCTATCTCCAAGACTGAAACCAAAACTGACAAAATAAAACTGAACTGATAAATAGCCTCATATGATGAGGACTCACCCAAAGCAGGGTTGCACTGTGCAAAGATAGGAGCAAGCTATCTGTGAGATTGAGCTAGATAGCCCGAACCTATATCATGAAACAATATAGTATAGAGTATGTGGTAAGTACTTGTAATGTACTGTGTATGTAAGGAATGTAAAATATGATTAGTAAATCATTAGTTGAAAACATGCTTGTAGAGTTAAAGATCCTGAGAGTAAGGACTGCATGCTAAACTTTATCTGAAATATACATAATCATAAGCTGGTTAGCATAATTGAACATAATGACCCAAAATTTAAAGATAGAAATATATGACTAGTCATAGTTGAAATTGTAAGTAAAAGCTCATAAATTGATCTTTGGGTCAAATATGTTGTAAAACATACTATCATAATATATGAACGCAAATAACATAAAGCATGAGGAACAATGGGAGACTCATCATAACTGACAAACACCGTGGATGAGCGCACGATGATCCCACGTCTTGCCCACATGGAGGAGAGCCATCCCAAGCTTGCTAGTGTAAAGGATGAATAAGGTGTGATATCACTGTGTGCCCTCGGGCGAGGAAACACTCTCATGAGAGGTCCCAATATATATAGATACATTGGCGCGTAGTTTATGAGACTAGGGAACCTCGAAACCCTTGGCCTACTCGGTGCTAGACACTACTCCAAAAACATGTATATTGCTCATATAGTCATATTCTCAAAACATAGCTTGAATTTTAACATTGGCATTCTTCACTCTAATTCATGTCATAAATTGCATTGGTAGTCTTAACTCCAAATCATGTCATAAACTATTCTTTTTATCCTTGGCTAAAATCATAATAAGCATACTTAACTTGCATGGGCTTGCCCAAATCATAAAATCATACATACTTAAAATAGACTTCATATGTAAAAATCATTAAATCATAAGTGGGGAATTCATAACATTCATTCATACTAGATATCTTATCATACTTGAAATCATGAATTATAAGCTTGACTTTTCATAAAACATGAATAATATGACATGCTTTCTAACAGCTTAATCATGAGTTTATAATCAATTTGTGTGTCAAATATGCCCATTAGACTTAAAATATACATTATATCATAAAGGAATTAGACCCCGATATATGTCATAGAGAATTTCACAAAATTGGGTTAAACCTTAGAAATAAATACACTTGATTTAACACTTGAATTCATGAACTTTAGGAGAACTTTAGGCATGAGATTTGAAGGAAACCCTCATTCATAGCCCTACATACCTGGGTGAACTGATCTCCAAACTAGACTCCTCAACTGAACATATTAAACTTTCTGAACCTACTCATCGGAAACATTGGGGTGTTACATAGTATTATGTTGTAATTGGGATGTTAATATCAACTTGTAAAATGACTATCCAGATTCTTGGTTCTTGCATTATTTTGAGTTTTCATTTCATGAACTAGTAATGTTCCAAAAATAGTATGATCTTTTAGAGTGTATATGATTTTTTCAAGAATTATGTAACCATACTTCATAGTACTATTAATGTTTGTAGTACCTGCATTTTAGCTTTTTCAATCACTATGTCTTTTAGGCTCTCTGGACACTTCTAGATAAGTAGTTCTTACGACTCCAGTTTGAGCTAATCAGTTCAGTTAGTTATACTTAGGAGTTCAGTTAAGAGTAGTACATAGCACCGAGAGGATCGAGGTTCTAGCACACCCAGGTCCCCCAATCAACATGCCTCCATAGCTCTTTAGCCTGAATGGACATAAGTTAGTGATCACGCAACCATGTATTTATACCCTAGCAAGGTGTATTGTGTCCTATCAATAGGGCATATACATCAAATTCTATTCTTAACTCATGTGGTTATATATCGGTTAGAAGGCTCTCTCATATTATAGTCTAGCCTCAAATCTCATAATATGTATATGGACCTTAATAAGTTTTTACTAGTTTGACAGTATTTTCAGATTTTAGGTCATTTATTGCATTTGTATTTTTAAACAAGGTCATTTCATATTACTTTAGGTTTTTCACTTATAAGGTCTTTATTAGTATGTTTTGTCTTAAATTGCATCGCTTCACATACTCGGTATATCCAAAGTACTGATGCATAATCCTATGTTATATCGTCTTATGATATAGGCTCAGGCACTCAGGCTCAGCGGTGTGGTTAGTCTCTACTTTCAGATTTACTGAAGCAGTATTCTATTGGTATGTCCTCATCTTTCGAGGACTAGAGTAGTTCTTTCTATTTTAGTAGTACTATTTCTAGTTTTCATACGTCATAGTTAGCAGTGGGCTTGTCCAGCAACTCATCTGTTAGTAGAGACATTCAGACAACATAGTTTCAGTTTTAGCTTATTACTATCAGTGTTTTTTACAACTCCTGCATTTATAAGATTTTTATCGTTTCTCCTAAAAGATTTTTTTAGACTGTAATAGATTCCACTCAGATTTCTATTTAATTCTATGAATGTCAATGATATGCTATCCCATAGCTTAACTTGGGGCTCACTTGTGACTCTAGGCAGCAAATTGCATCCAGGGTGTAAACTCGGGTGGTGACAAACTTTAGACTATCCTAAGGTGTTTGACGACCATGCTAGGTAGAGTCTTTTTCATGAATGTGAAGCACGCCACACCTGGAGATAGGCTATAAGGTGTTCTTAGGAAAATAGCCTTTTCTTCATGATTCTTATCATCCGTAGATTATGAAACTCTAAAATGTCCTTCTGACTCGTGCTTTACCATATCCAGTTAATAATGTCGCCTAGAAGGGTGAATGGAAGGAGGACTGATAATGCCAACCAAGAAGCTCCACCAATTCCAGGACCCCTTAGGATGATCAGGTGACACATGCTAAGTTTAGGGCTACTACTCAGAATGCTTGCTCAAGTTGTGAACAACCAGGTCAACTAGTAGGTCATTGTAACGGCCAACACGAATGGCCCTACAACTACTGGCAGAGTCGGGGACTTTACTTGGATGAATCCCCTTAAATTTCATTGGTATAAGGTAGAAGAAGACCCACAGGACTCTATTGATGAGGTTCAAAAGATCAACCAAGTATTAGGTGTTACCTCCGTAGAAAGTGTAGATTTGGCCGCCTATCAGCTAAAAGGGGTGGCTCAGATATGGTATAGACAATGGAAAGAGGGGAGAGGCGTTAGTGTAGGTCCAATGAAGTGGGTTCGTGACTGTGCTTCTAGATAGGTTCTCTCCCCAAGAGGTAAGTGAAGCAAAGACCGCTGAGTTTGTCAATTTGAAACAAAACGACATGACGGAATAGGAGTACACCCTAATGTTCACTCAATTGTCAAAACATGCCCTGGGGATGGTTGTTGAGATGAGGGCTCACATGCTCAAATTTGTAAATGGGGTCTCATACTTGTTGGTTAAGGAGTGCGAGATTGAAATTTGTAAATGGGATCTTAGACTTGGTGGTTAAGGAGTGTAAGACTACCATGCTCATCAGCGAAATGGACATCTCTGGGCTTATAATCCATCCACTATAGATAGAGATGGAGAAATTAAAAGAGATAGAAAGAGAAAATAAGCGCGCAAGGACTAGTCTATTTGTGTATTCACAATAGATGGGGCAGTGGTAGTCGCCCACATCATCAACAAAGACCTCCAGCACCCTCTTCAGCTAGTGCTTCTTCATCCAAGCCCCATAATGTCAGAAGGGTGGAGCATAAGGCTCCTAGTCTCAGAGTTATATCTCCAGTAGCCACACTTTAAAATTATGTCTTAAGTGTGGTAAGAACCATCGGGGTCAGTGTCGCATGTGCATGGAGGGTTGCTTTGGTTGCGGCGAGTTGGGTCATAGGTTGATGGACTTCCCATTAGCCGAACTGGGGAAGGCTCAATCCACTACATCAGTAGCTCCATCGGGTCATCTAGCTCAGTAGGGTACTACTTCTGGTATAGGTGGCGATCAACACTAGAATTGCTTCTATGCCCTATCCTCCAATATAGGGCCTGGAGAACTCACCTGACGTAGTCACTGGTATATTATGTCAATTTAAGATAGATGTTTATGCTTTACTAGATCTAGGATCCATACGTTCTTTCATGACTCCTTTCATGGTAGTTCGGTTTAACATTAGTCCAGAAGTCCTTTCAAAACCCTTTTTAGTATCCACCCCAGTTAGGGAGTCGGTTATAGCCAGTCAGGTATATAGAACTACCCAGTCACAATGTTACATAAAGTCACTTCAGATGATCTAGTAGAGTCAGATATGGTCGATTTTGACCTTATTCTTGGAATGGACTGGTTACATTCTTGCTATGCCTCAGCTGACTTTAGAACCAGAGTCGTTAGTTTCCATTTTCCTAATGAACCAGTCATAGAGTGGAAGGGTAGTACTTCAGCACCTAAGCGTCGGTTTATCTCTTACCTTAAGGCTAGGAAAATAATTTCTAAGGGTTATATCTATCATCTAGTTCGGTCAGGAATGCTACTTCCAAAACCCTAATCTTCAGTTAGTTCTAGTCATAAATGAGTTACTAAATCTGTTTCCAAAAGATCTTTTTAGAGTCCCTCCCGAGCGGGAAATAGACTTCGATATAGATCTCTTCCCAAATACCCAACCTATCTCAATTCCTCCTTACATATGGTTCTAGTTGAGCTTAAAGAGTTAAATTAACAGCTAAAGGACCTATTAAACAAGGGTTTCATTAGACCTAGCATCTCTCCATTGGGTGCCCCAGTCCTATTCATGCGAAAGAAGGATGGTACACTTATAATGGGCTTCAACTACCGTCAGTTGAATAAGGTCTCATTCAAGAATGGGTATCCTCTTCCAAGGATTGATGACCTATTCGATCAGCTTAAGGGTGCTAGATACTTTTCAAAGATAGACCTTAGATTAGGCTATCATCAGCTCAGAGCCAAAACATGGAACATTCCGAAGACAACCTTCAGATCTCGGTATAGTCACTATGAATTTGTTGGTATGTCTTTTGAACTAATGAATGCTCCTATAGCTTTTATGAACTTGAAGAATAGGATATTCAAATAATACTTGGACATTTTCATTATTATCTGTATAGATGATATTCTGGTTTATTCTAGAATAGAGGAGGAACACGCAGACCACCTACGGATAGTTTGCCGGACACTCAGGGACCACCAGTTGTTCGCTAAATTTAGCAAGTGCAAATTATTGCTGAAATTATTGGTGTTCCTTGATCATGTTGTATCCATTAAGGGCATTTGTCAGGCCCTGATCGTGACACAGGACAAGGAGCCTCGGGAGATTCCAAGTCGACCCATGGCATAAGAATTCATCTAACTCAATCAATAAAACTGAAGAATTGACATGATAAACTTAGCGGAAGTATGAAATAAACATAACATCATAAATACACGAATCTGAAGTAGAATACATTTTATTATCTGAAAAACCTTTAAGCCTGATGAGTTAATGGGACAAGACCCCAACTAACTCTCTTATACTAAAACTTGAAGTACATCAGTATTTGAAAGAAAATGGTCCTCGAAAGATGAGGACTCACCACTAAGCTAGGTGCTAACTCTGGAACTATCTACTGATGGGCTGAGTTTGAGTACCGGGGCCTGTATCATAAGATGATACAACATAGAGTATGCGGTCAGTACGTGGAATGTACCGAGTATGCAAGGTAAGTAAAACCACTTAGATAAGTAAAAATCATTTAAAACATGCATAATGTAAAACATAAACAATAAGAATATGATAGTAGGGCTTGCATGCTATTTCTTTGAAATCATGATCTCAACATAACATAACATCATAACTGACTAGATTGACCCAAAGCTAAAATTTTATAATCATAAGTAAAGCTGAACATTGAGTCAAACCTGCTTTAGATCTTATATAGGTATATATATCATGATTGATGAGCATTCATAATTGAAATCATGAGGAACAATGGGAGACTCGTCTTTCAACCGACATACCACTATAGAGCTAACGTGGTCCCAACTATCACACTCAATTGGGAAGAGTCGTCCAAATCCTTGTCAGGGCTAGGGAAGATACCATGATATCGATATCAAGCTCGGGGCCAATCGAGGCAGGGGATTGCTCACAAGGGAGATCCCAAAGTAATATATGTGTGTAAGTAATATCCTACATTTGCACATAGTTCGGAGACATAGGGTGATCAACACTTAGCCTTCTTGATGCTAGACATTACTCCTCAAAACATGCATATTCTCTCCATCGTTTTTCAATGAATATCACTAATTAAACATCTCAAATATGAAATTATGCATATGAGAAGCTTTTAGCTCTAACCATACCACAAGCTGAAAAATAATTTGGAGTCTTCGCTCCAAAACTATGTGGTAAGCTTAATTGGGAAATAATAAATCATAGTTAAACGTGTGGGCATTTCTCAATACTTTAACATGCTTGAAAATACTCAATTCACATTGAAAACATGATTATAAACATGGGTAACTTGATAACATGCTTTTCATCAATAATATCTCATCATACTTGAACATTCATCATAAATGTCAACTTTCATGATTTTCTCATATATGGGCATTTTAATTTATAAAGCTTGAAACATGATTTTTAATTGAAAATAATGTAAAACTTACCCATGAATCATAATTCTATAGTAGAAACATATTTAAATCATACCCATGTAGAGAATTAGAAATTTCATGCATTAGGTTAAAACCCCATAGAATTAACATAGAAAATTCATGATTTAGAGAGGGATTGGGCATGGGTGTGAAAGGATCCCACTCATAACCCTACACACCTGATTAAAGCTAATTCTTACACTTCTCTGTTTCCCCAAGAGGAATTGAAGAGCACTTGAAGGAGAACAAGCTTGATCACCTCTCTAACTATGTAACTTTGCATGCATGAGGAAGAATGGCCTAAAGTGAACTTAACCCTCTTAAAACACATCATTCATAACTTAAAATGATGTAGTTTAGGCCTTAGGATCATAGAAATTACGGAAAAGTCCTTATTAAATTCGCAGGAAATAACTGACTGTCGGTCCCCATGAGGGACTGGACGACTCGTCACTTCAGGCAATGACTCGTGGCATCATCCGTCAAATACACAGCCTGGAGGTTCATCTGGGGCTCATCACGGGGGACCTCACAATTTGTTGTTGGTGACCATGAGTCGTGGTCACCACCACATGCATTGTCCTAAGTTTCAAATAAATTTCCACCTGCTTACCACAACCCATCCCACGAATCGTGGTGACTGACCACGACTCATGGGGACCTTTTGTTGGGTACACTGCTATTTCTTTGCACCTTCTCGGAATCACATCCCATGACTAACTCAACCAATTGTGGGGCCTGACCATGACTCGTGGTCATGTCCTTGGGGACCATAACTCCCAAAATCCAATTAACATCTTGAACTTCACCACGAGTCACATCACGACTCATGGTCTAATCCCACAGGTCACAGAATAGCTATTTGTGACCTGATGCCAGATTTTAAATTTTCTCCATTTCAACTGCCGATTCTGATCTTTGGGCTTTCGGGTTATAACAATGTCTACCTCTTGGGAACATTCATAGTCGAATGTTAGAAGAACATATAGAAATTAGAGAAATGCAATCATCATATTCAAGCTGATCTTTTAAGCTGAAAACTGACAGAATGATTAATTCCAATTCAAACTACATAGCTGAACCGAATTCAAGAATCATACATAGATCCATATACATAAAAGGAAACTAGGCATATGAACTGAACGTGAAAACTAAAGAGAGTTTGAGGGCAAAAATGATACCTCAAGCTGGAACTAAGCCAGTAGAGAATAAATGTGGGTACCTAGCCATTATGTCTTCTTTGGCTTCCCATGTAGCTCCTTCAACCTGTTGATTCCTCAATAAAACCTTGACTAAAGCTACTTCCTTGTTCCTTAGCCTTCGAACCTAACGATCCAGTATTTCCACCAGAACCTCCTCAAAACTAAGGTTGTCTTTCACCCCGACACTGTCCACTGGGACAACTAGAGCTAGATTACACAAACACATCTTAAAGAGCAATACATTGAATACAGGATGCACAGAAACTAATTCTGAGGGTAGCTCCAATTCATATGCCACCTTGCCAACCAGTCTCATAATCCAGTAGGGGCCAAAATAACGAGGGCTCAGTTTTCCTTTTTTTCCAAACCGCATCACTCCCTTCATGGGTGACACCTTCAAACACACCCAGTCATCCACTTCGAACTCAAGTTCTCTCCTCCTCACGTCGACATAGGACTTTTGGCGACTTTGAGCTGTTTTCAACCTGTCTCGTATGAGTTGAACCTTCTCCATGGCCTCATGGATTGAATCTGGTCCTATCATTGTCGCTTCACCAACTTCAAACCAACCAGTAGGCGATCTACATCTCCACCCATACAGAGCCTCAAACGGAGCCATCTAAATACTGTAATTGTAGTTGTTATTGTATGCAAACTCGATAAGAGGAAAATGATCATCCCAACTACCTTTGAAATCAATTACGCATTCTCTCAATAGTTCCTCGAGAGTCTGAATTGTTTGCTCTACTTGACCATCCATTTGCGGGTGAAATGCTTTGTTGAGCTTAACTTGAGTACCTAGTCCCTTTTGAAATGACCTCTAATACTAAGAGGTAAATTCGGTACCTCTGTCTGATATGATGGACAAAAGCACTCCATGCAACCGAACTAGCTCTCGAATGTAAAGTTTGGCATAATCCTCCATCGAATACAAGGTCGTGACTAGTAGAAAATGAGCGGCTTTGGTCAACCTATCTACAACAATCCAAATGGAGTCATATTGTCGTCTAGTGCGAGGCAACCCTATGATGAAGTCCATATTGATTTCTTCCCACTTCCATGTAGGAATACTGATATGCTGAAGCACACCTCCCGGTATTTGATGCTCGACCTTGACTTGCTGACAGTTTGGCACTTAACTACAAATTCTGTGATGTCCTTCTTCATGCCATTCAACCAATAAACTTCCCATAAGACACGGTACATCTTGGTTGATCTTGGACGGATAGAATACCTAGATCCATGATCCTCGTGCAACATCCAGCTCCTCAAATCATCAACATCTGGAACACATAAGTGACCCTGGTTCTGAATGGCTTCCTTTAAATTTACCCTCTGATTCTTAATGGCTTCCTTTAAATTTACCAAAATTGGGTCCTCGTCTTGTCTATCTTTTACATTAGTCACCAAAGACAATTCTGATCCATTCTGGATGATAACACCACCATCGGTCAAGTCAACCAACCGAACTCCCAACCTTGCGAGTCAATGCACATCCTTAACTAGCTCCTTCTTCCCCTAATCCACATGAGAAACACTCTCCATAGAGATTCTACTAAGGCATCCTCTACTACATTACCCTTGCCCGAATGGTAAAGCACATTTATATCGTAGTCCTTAAGTAGCTCCAACCACCTCATTTGCCTAAGATTGAGATCCTTCTGTGTAAAAACATATTGTAAACTCTTATGGTCTGTAAACACATCCACATGGACCCCGTAAAAATAATTTTGCCATATCTTCAAGGCGAAAACCACCGCGACCAATTCAAGATCATAGGTTGGATAATTCTTCTCGTGGACCTTCAGCTGTCTAGAAGCATATGCTATAACTTTGTTGTGCTGCATCAATACACACCAAAGTACGATATTTAAAGCACCAAAATACACTACGAACCCATCGGTACCCTCAGGTAGGGTTAATACTGATGCTAAGGTGAATCGCGTCTTCAATTCATGGAAGTTCTTCTCACAAGCATCCAACCATTGGAATTTCACCTTCTTTTGGGTCAACTTGGTCAAGGGTGTCGTAATGGATGAGAAACCTTCAACAAATCTCTGATAGTAGCCGGCTAAACCCAAGAAGCTCTGACACTCTGTAGGATTCACTGTTCTAGGCCAATTCTTCACCGCTTTTATCTTCTAAGGGTCCACCTTTATACCCTCACTTGATACCATAGGGCCAAAAAATGCTCGGAGTTCAACAAAAATTCACACTTGCTGAATTTGGCATATAATTGGCGATCGTTGAGAGTCTATAGAACCATTCTTAAATGAGCGGCATGCTCCTCCTCGCTCCTAGAGTATATCAGAATGTCATTGATAAACACAATTACGAACATATCCAGGTATGGCTTGAACACCCTGTTCATCAAGTCCATAAATGTTGCAGGAGCATTCGTTAGTCCAAAAGACATTACAACAAACTCATAATGACCATACCGCATCCTAAAGGCAGTCTTAGGGATGTCACTCTCTCAAACTCTGAGCTTTTAATACTCGGATTTGAGATCTATCTTAGAAAAACACTTGGCACCCTGAAGTTGGTCAAATAAATCATCAATCATAGGTGAAAGATACCTTTTCTTGATGGTGACTTTGTTCAATTGCCAATAGTCGATGCACATACGAAAAGAATAATCTTTCTTTCAGACAAAGAGAATTGGTGCACCCCATAGGGACTTGCTCGGTCTAATGAAACACTTATCCAAAAGATCCTTCAACTGCTCCTTTAACTCTTTTAGCTTTGCTGAAGCCATTCTGTAAGGAGGAATAGATATAGGCTGGATGTTAGGAAGAAAGTCAATACCAAAATTGATTTCCCTCTCGGGAGGTACACCCAGTAAATC
The DNA here is from genome assembly GCA_035772735.1 of Datura wrightii. Taxonomy (NCBI): domain Eukaryota; kingdom Viridiplantae; phylum Streptophyta; class Magnoliopsida; order Solanales; family Solanaceae; genus Datura; species Datura wrightii. The sequence continues at coordinate 134,839,029 of JASDFA010000016.1, forward strand.
ATCAGGGAACACTTTTGGATACTTGCATACTACTGGAACTGATTAGATAGTTGGGGTCTCAGACTTTTCATCCCAAAGTAATATATATGTGTAAGTAATATCCTACATTGGCATGTAGTTCAGAGACATAGGGTGATCGACCCTTAGCCTACTCAGTTCTAGACACTACTCCTAAATATATGCATATGTTCTCCTTCATTTTCCAATGAAGCTCACTTATTAAATACAACTCAAATATAAAATTATGCATATGAGAAGCTTTTAGTTCTAACCATACCACAAGATGAAAAATAATTGGGAGTCTTCGCTCAAAAACCATGTGGTAAGCTTAATTTGGGAAATCATAAGTCATATTTGAATATGTGGGCATTGTCCAATACTTTAATATGCTTGAAAAATACTCAGTTCACATTGAAAACATGATTATAAACATGGGTAACTTGATAACATGCTTTCCATCAATAATATCTTATCATACTTGAACATTCATCACAAATCTCAACTTTCATGATTTTCTCATTGATAGGCATTTTAATTTATAAAGATTGAAACATGATTTTTAATTGAAAACAATGTAAAACTTTCCCATGAATCATAATTCGATAGTAGAAACATATTTAAATCATGCCCATGTAGAGAATTAGGAATTTCATGCATTGGGTTAAAACCCCATAGAATTGACATAGAAAATTCATGATTTAGAGAGGGATTGGGCATAGGTGTGAAAGGATTCACCCACTCATAACCCTATATAGTTGATTAAAGCTTATTCTTAAACTTCATTGATTTCCCAAGAGGAATTGAAGAGAACTTGAAGGAGAACAAGCTTGATCACCTCTCTAACTGTGTAACTTTACATCCATGAGGAAGAATGTCCTAAAATGAACTTAACCCTCTTAAAAACCATCATTCATAACTTAAAACGATGTAGTTTAGGCCTTAGTATATAAGAAATTATGGAAAAGCCCTTACTAAATTTGCAAGAATTAACTCACTGCCAGTCCCCATGAGGGACTGGACGACTCGTCACATCAGGCCATGACTCATGGCATCATCTGTCAAGTACACTGCCTGGAGGTTCATCTGGGGCTCATCAAGGGGGGCCTCATGATTCGTTGCCGGTGTCCACGAGTCGTGGTCACCACCCATTATATGCACTGTCCTAAATTTCAAATAAATTTCCACCTACTAACCACGAACCATCCCACAAATCATGGTGACTGACCACGATTAATGGGGACCTTTCATTGGGTACACTACCATTTCTTTGCACCTTCTCAAAATTACTGCTCACGACTGAGTCAACAAGTCGTGGGGCCTAACTACGGCTCGTGGTCATGGTCGTGGGGATCTTAACTCCCAAAATACAACTAACACTCAGATCCTCACCATGAGTCACATCACGACTCGTGGTCTTCTCCCACGGGTCATAGAGCGACTCATTTTGTGACCTGATGTCAGATTTAAAATTTTCTCCATTTCAACTCACGGGTCTGATTTTTGGGCTTTTAGGGTATAACATCATTCAAGCAGATTTGAAGAAGGTCGAAGTAGTTGAGAACTTGCCGAGACCCTCTTCTCTATCACACATTAGGAGTTTCTTAGGCCTAGATGGTTATTACCGATGGTTTGTAGAACCTCCATTGCATCTCCTTTGACTGGATTAATTAAAAAGAAAGTGAAGTTTCAATGGTCTGATATATGTGAGAAAAGTTTTTAGGAGTTAAAGATTCGGCTCACTATATGTCCTATCTTGACCCTGCGAAAAGGTTCAAATGGATTAGTAATTTTTTGTGATACCTCAAAAATTGGCCTTTGATGTGTTCTTATGCAATATAGAAAAATGATAGCATATGCCTCCATACAACTTAAAGTTCATGAAAGAAACTATCCTACCCAACGATCTTGAGCTAGAAGTAGTACTATTTGACTTGAAAATATGGAGGCACTATGAGTACGATGTTCATATGGATGTCTTCATTGACCTCAAGAGCTTACAGTATGTATTTAGCCAAAAGGATTTGAATCTCCATTAGAGGAAGTGGCTAGAATTGTTGAAAGAATATGATATGAGCATGTTGTATCATCCGAGCAAAGCCAATACAGTGGTTGATGCCCTTAGCAGGTTTTCTATGGGGAGTGTTTCTCATGTTGACAATGAAAAGAAGAAGCTAGCAAAAGAAGTTCATAGGCTAGCCCAGTTAGGAGGCCGGTTGGTAGAACTTAGAGGGTGGAATCTTAGTACAAAATGGAGCAGAGTCCTCTTTTGTTGTGGAGGTTAAGTAAAGGCAAGATGAGGACCCTATCATATTTATGTTGAAGAAAGTAGTCCTCAATAAGGAGGTGAAAGAATTCTCCAAAAGGGAAGATGGTGTGCTTCATAACAGGGAAGATTATATGTTCTGAAGGTAGATGAGTTGAGGCAACGAATACTAATGGAAGCTCACAACTCCAAGTACTCTATCACCTAAGTGCCACAAAGATGTATTGTGATCTACGGGAAGTCTACTAGTGGAATGGCATGAAGAAGCACATTGTAGAATATGTGGCTAAGTATCAAAACTGCCAATAGGCCAACGTTGAACATGAGAGACCTGGGGGTCTAACTCAGGATATTAGCATTTATACTTAGATGTAGGAAGAAGTAAACATGGATTTTATTACATCTCTACCTTATACGCGCCAATAACATGGCTCAATTTAGGTGTTTGTAGAAGGGATGACTATGTCAGCACATTTCCTACCAGTTAAGACCACAAATTCGGAGAAGGATTATTCTAGACTATACTTGCAGGAGTTAGTCAGACTGCATGAAGTCCCCTTGTCCATAATTTTTGATAAGGGTAGTCAGTTCACCTCACACTTCTAGAAGTCATTCCAGAAGGGACTTGGTACCAGGTTAAACTCAGTACAACTTTCCATCCGCTAGTAGAGATCGGGCTGAGCAGACAATTAAACTCTAAAGGATATGTTGAGGGATTACATGATCAATTTCAAGGACAATTAGGAAGACCTATATCTCATCGAGTTTGGATATAACAACAACTACCACTGTAGTATTTAGATGTCCCCATTCGAGGCATTATATAGTAGGAGGTGTAGGTCTTGTATAGGGTGGCTTGGAGTTGGTGAAGCTACCTTGATGGATACTGATTTATTAAATAAGGCCAGTAGAAGGTTCAGTTTAAAAGGAAACGGCTGAAAAATGCCCAAAGTCGTTAGAAATCATATATAGATGTAAGGAGAAGAGAGCTATAGTTTGTTGAGGATAATTGGGTATATCTAAAAATTTCACCTATGAAGGAGGTGATGAGGTTTTGGAAGAAAGAAAAACTTAGTACTCATTTTGTTGGTCCTTACAAAATCTTGAGAGGCATTCTTGATGTGGCCTATGTATTGGATTTGCCTGCGGAGTTAGCTTCGGTGCATCTAGTCTTTCATGTGTCTCTATTGAATAAATGCATTAGTGATCTAAATTTAGGTGTGCCTTTAGAGAGTGATGGTGTAAATGATAGTCTTTCTTACGAAGAGGTTCCAATTCAGATTTTGGACTGTTAGGTTCATAAGTTGAGAAATAAGGAGGTCACTTCAATAAAAGCTTTATGGAGAAATTAGCTAGTTGAGGAGCTATGTGGGAAGCTGAAGCGGATATGATGGCTAAGTACGCTCACCTTTTCCCTTGTCAGGTACTAACCTTTTCCCTTCCAGCTTAGCTTCAGCATCAGGTACTAAATTCCTCCTCAGTACTTTACATGCTCATCTGTTCTAATCATATCTTAGAATGTATCTTTGGTGCATGAGCTCAGTTCATTTATGCATCTCAGTTCGGAGTCAATCACTCTATCAGTTTTTAGCCTATAGTCTTCACTTATGGGATTATGGCTCTTTCCCTATCTTTCAAGCTTATTTAGTCTCCACTTGAGGATGAATGTTCCCAAGGGGGAGATATTATAACACCCCAAAAGTTCCTAAGACCAAATCCCCGACATATGATGAAAACTAGAAGGAAACTAAAAAACTTCTCACAGAACGACTCATCAGATGAGCCTGCTCATTGTCAGAACCAATGACCTGTTAGTACAGTCATCGTCGACATTAGGTCTTTCTTCCCCTAGATTTAGTGAGACATAGAATGACTCGTTGGATAATGTAATGAGTCATCATGTTACCTGATCTGACAAAGTTTAGAAACTTATCAAAAATCATCCCTGACCAATGAGCCAGATGATGAGTCGTTAATGTAATGACTTGTCCTAATGAGCCATTAGATGAAATCCAGAATGTTTTTAATATCACTCCAGTGACCATGGATAGAAACCATGACCCATTGTATCATATAATTGGTTATTATGTTTGTCCATTAGGAAAGATTAAGAAATTGTTCAGAAATATTTCATGAAAACGACCGGGTTTGATTATTCGTCATGTACTTTAAATAGTAATCTTTTCCAACCACTGGTTGAAGTTTAGAAACTGGAGGTTTAGACCCATGACCAATGACTGGACCCAACGAGTAGTGATCACCACCAACGACTCGTTGTGCGATCCCTTAGGTATGGATGAACAATTTTTCAAATACTTCTCTAGGGGCATTTTCATAACTTCCCACTATTATATTTCATAAACTTTGTTGTATTAGGATCTTCTGGAGGGGAATTTAGGGGAATAGTTGACCCTCTATTCTAATTCCTTCCTAATCTCTTAGAACTTCACCATAAGAGCTCAAACAGGCATTTGAAGGCAAGAACTAGGGCTTTAACTTTCTTTTAAGGATTTCAAGTGGTTTCTCTAGGAATTCTTCTATAGGTGTGTAGAGATTTAGTAAGGATATTCCTTCAGCCCTTATGCCCCAAAATAACCAGTGAACCCAAGTTTCTAAGCTTGTTAAATATCATGGCCTAGGATTTTCTTCTAGTTGTTGAAATTCCCTATCTCCTTAATCTTTTCAGCTTTCATGACTAGTACTATGTTGTAATTGGGATGTTAATATCAACTTGTAAAATGACTATCCAGCTTCTTGATTTTTGTGTGTTTTGAGTTTTCATTTTATGAACTAGAAATGCTTCAAAAATAGTATAATCCTTTAGAGTATATATGATTTTTTTATGAATTATGTAATCATTCTTTAGAGTACTATTACCATAGTCAGTAGACTTAGTAAAATTAGTAATGTCAGTAGTATCAGCTTTTCAGCATAACTAGTCACTAGTTCTTTTAGGCTCTCAAGACACTTCCAGATTAGTAGTTCTAATTTAGCGATAAGTCACCAGTTCAAGCTAATTAGTTTAGTTAGTTATACTTAGGAGTTCAATTGCGAGAGTACTTAGCACTGAGCGGACCGGGGTTCCAGTGCACCCAGGTCAACAAAAATGCGTGTCGCTATAGGTCTTTAGCCTGAATAGGCATTAGTTAGTGATCACACAACCATGCCTTTATACCCTGGGAAAGGTATATTGGATCCTATCGAAGGGGCATATACATAGAACTCTATGTTTTTCTCATATGGTTATATGTCGGTTAACAGGCTCTCCCACAGTATAGTCTAGTCTCAGATCTCATAATATGTATATCGCCCTTAATTAGTTTTTACTAGCTTGACAGTATTTTCGGATTTCAGGTCATTTCTGGCATTTGATTTTTAGATAGGGTCATTTTATATTATTTCACATTTTCACTTATAAGGTCATTATTAGTATTTTTATTTCTTAAATTGCTTAACATCACATACTTAGTACATTAAAAGTACTAATGCATATTTCTATGCTATATCGTCTTATGATATAGGCTTAGGCACTCAGGCTCAGCAGTGTGGTTAGTCTCTCCTTCAGATTCAGTGCAACAGTATTCTATTGGTGCGTTTTATCTTCCGATGTCCGGAGTAGTTCTTTCTATTTTAGTAATACTATTTCCAGTTTTAAGACATTAGAGTTAGCTGGGGGCTTGTCCCAGCAACTCAGTTTTTTGTAGAGGCTTTCAAACTGTGTAGTATGAGTTTCAGCTTATTACCATTAGTGCAGTGTAAAATTCCTATTTATCAGTTTTCTATCGTTTCTCCTAAAATATTATTTTAGACTTCAGTAGCATCCGCTCAGTTTTCTATTTACTTATAAGTATGTTAGTGATATGCTAAACCATGGTTTAGCTTGGGGTCACTTGTAACTCTAGGCACCGTGTCACATCCAAGGTGTAGACTCGGGTCATGACAATTGGATGCTGCCTGGATAGCCCTATCGATAGTGTTGTCTTCAAATGAGTAAAACATTTACTCTGAATTCCGATTGACAAACAGTTTGTTATTCTAAAATCCAGACTCAAAGACCTTTGATTTTATAAGGTACACCATCTAACTCCACGTATATATGGAGATATAATCCTTTAAAGTCACACCATACATTGAAGCACTCATTGTGACTCCTCCCAAGACATCCCTTATTGTATAAAATTTACATACGTCACTTTCCTTGAGTTAAACATACAATTTCTTTAATTATTTGGTGTAAGCACACATACATCGCTTTAACTTCTTAACATCATCGTACCATTTCTTTATCAGTCGACATTACCATACTTTTAACTCTTTATATTTACAAAAAAATTTTTGGGTGTAACACATTAGTTATAAATAAATAAGGCCTTAGGTAATATCTAATTACCTATACATATTCCCATTGAATAAACTAAATCTTGTCAAGTCTAACTAAATAAATAAAATGCAGGATTCCATAAATTTTTAAAGATATATGCATGAGCACATGAACTAATTTTAACCTCGAAAAATCTCCTTAACTAGTATTTTGGATCTAAAAGTTACCCTATAAAATGATAATTACTCAAAATCATATAAAGAGACTAAAAAATTCTCATGGATGAACTTAATCTACCTCCCCCCCCCCCCCCCCACCACCACCACCACCACAATGATGGTTATATATTCCTTGATTTTTAAGCGATTATTTGATGTAAACTCTATGTGAAGTTGGAGATATTATGTGTTTTATATTGCCTTATTACATCATTTTATAAGTAGGTGAAGACGAACGCGACTTAAGAACAAGATAAAAGAGTCAGTGCTTTTGACTATTATAAAAACTTATTTGGAGACCAAGGCGAGGGGTCATCTTAGGCAAAAGGGAGAAACACACAAAAAGTAAAGAAACAAGTTTGCAGGAAGGAGACGGGAAGCATCACGCAAGCAAAAAAGTATGGGAGATTGAACTGGGAAAGTTGCTGGAAGTGCTGTGAGGTCAGCTGCACATTTGGATTTTCAATTATGCGACCGCTCAACAATCTTTCTAAAATATTCAAAACACGGCCAATTGAGGAATTTCAAAAACATACCCTTGAAGCTATATAAGTATTTGACTCATCTTAATTAGGTTATCTTATTTTTAAGAGGCTTTTGGAAGAAGAAGAAGTTAAGGAACAAAGTTTGGTGAAATAATTACCGAATTCCAATTCAAATGGTTGGGATTGTGAGTTTGAGTGTAATGTATTCTAAGTGAAATTCTCCTCTTCTGGAGTAGAGTTTTTATAGGGAATTGACAGGAATGTTAGTTTAATAATTTATTGTGGAATTTAACTCTTGGTTTCATGCTTGGATTCTTTAATAGAGATTTGAATTGATTTGCAAATTTATTCACTATTTTATTTAATCGAAAGAGGAATATATTAGTGAATATTTTAGCAATATTTTATTTAATTTTAATGTGAAATTATTCCAATTAATGGAAAGATCTTGTCAAATTTATTTGTTGAACCAAGGAAAAAAATATTCGAAATAAGATTTCAGTAAGACGAAATAACCTTAGAGTTCTTGCATATACTTTTGTAGGGCATTTATTAATTTATTTCATAGAGTTTAGATTTAATTGAAACTGGAATGTAAGATTCAAACATAATCTAACTAAGTATTGAATATCTGAGAATCAATAGAACCTTAGAAATAAATTTCGAAAAAAGTTAGATTCCCAATAATTTTCTTGCACTTGTCTTCTTTATTACCCTTACTTCTCATATGAATAGTAACTATTGCTCTCGTCATCGATTGTTTTTACTCAGGTTTTAGTCAAAATCATGGGATATAACCACAACCTTCTCAAGTTTTAATCACTTGAATAATAGTTGACAAGTTTTATTTGATTTATTACTTGAACCAATACATGTGGGTACAAACTTAATACTACACTATATTTGTCTAGTAAAGAGCTAAGTTTATATTGTGTCTTGTGATCGTCAAATTTTGAAGTTGTTGTCGGGGATTGATAATAAATATTATTTAAATAAAAGTTGTGTATTAAGTCTGGCCTTTTATTTTATATTTTATTTACTTCAATTTTCACACTTGATCTGTAAAGTTGTCGTTGTTTATGGTAGGTTACAGTGTACAGTTCACAAGCTCTAGTGTATGACATGATTGTCCTACAAGGATATTATTCAACACGACTGTGAGTTTGAGAGATTTCTACATCTACTAAAGAAAGAAAATATAGATATATTTTTAGGGTAGTCATCTAACCAGAGTATTATGGTCGAGAATGTGCTTAATGCTGCCCTTGAAGATCAACTCAATCTCAATCATGAAAAATTACTCTCCTAGTGCGATGGATGAGGTTTTAGAACATGGGGTTGTTGATAGGAGAAACCCAGATCAGTCATTCAACGAGGAAGATGTCTGGATCAAGATGAAGTCAAAAGTGGAAAGAAATAATTTTAAGATAAAGCACAATATCATCCAAGAAATTCAAAATAATTATATGTTCGGAGAGAAGTAGAGTGAGGACCTCACTAGTCACCGCATGAATTTTGATGAAATAATGAACACCTTCCAGTATAATTAAGCATTTGATTGTGTCATACATTTAAGGGTATTTCCCTTCTCCTTGAAAGATAATGCAAATATCTGGTTGAGGAGTCTACCAGTGGATTTAATCCTTACTTGTGAGGAAATGACCGTGAAATTTCTTGACAACTACTTCTCACCAACAAGAACAACCAAAATAAGGAAGGAAATTAACAACATTAGGCAATTAGAGGCGAGGATAGTGTTAGAACCATGGAAGAGATTTAAATAACTTTTGTGAAGATGTCCTCACTATAGAATATAGCCATGGATGCAATTGACTAACTTCTACGAAGGTCTAACACCAGCCTCTTGAAAGATATTGAATAATGCAGTGGGAAGATCACTTATGAAAAACACAACAGAGAAAGCAGTTTCTTTTTCGAGTGAACTTTCAAAGGATGCAATTCAATAGCTTGCAGATAGTTCTGAAAGGAAGAAAATAGCTGGAGTGCACCATGTAGATGCATACACAACTTCGCAGACTCAGATTGCATCTATTGCCAAGGATGTGAAATAGTTGACCGTAGCTCAGGTATAAGCAACAACAACATCTAGGTGTGATTTTTGTGTGAAGGGACACCCTGCTCATCAGTGTAAATAGGGACCTATTTCATAAGAGAAGTTAAATGTTGTAAGGAATTTCAATAGAGATAACTACCAAAGGAGAACAAATTCAATTGATGGGATTGAGGCATCCTGCTTTTTCGTAGAGCTTTTCGAATGGTAGTGCTAATTCATGACAACAACAAAAAGCATCCCCATGTTTCAAAAATAAGAAAAGATAGTCACATCAGGCTCGACTATAAAATCAATCAAGTCTTAAGAAACTTGTGAAGACTTTGTCACCAGGGTAGATGAGAAATAGTGAATTAGGATACCTATACAGAACTTGGAGAAGAAAGTAGGAAGACTACTACCACCCTATCTAAAAGGGATCAGGGAACTCCTGTAGGTGGTTTTGACAAGACTACAAAGAATATTGTACATGCAATACCACTTAGAATTGGAACATTATTGCCTGTACAAGGTGAAAATTTCAAGTGCTCGGTGATCCCAGAGAAAGTTGAACTAACTGCGAAGGAAGTGATTGAAAAAGTAGTAGTAGTGCAAAAAGGTGCCAAGGAGAAGAGGGGTATAGAAGAGGTATAATAGAATGCTTAAGAGAGAAAACACATGCTTGCCTTAAGATTCTCTCATTAGGCCAACAGAGAGAAATTAGAGAAATCTTCTGGAAGCTTCTTAAAGATGCTAAAAATATTATATGTATATGTCCCTTTCACAAAGGTACTTACTCGGATGCCTTCATATGCGATGTTTTTGAAGGATATCTTGTCTGAAATAATAATGTTCGAGGAGACTATGAATGCAAATCTAAATGCTCAGTGCAGTTCCATAATGCAAAATAAGATGCCTCAAAAGTGCAGTGCTCTTGGGAGTTTCATTGTGCCTTGCTTTATGGGGAACACAAATTTCAATAAAGCATTATGTGAAGCAGGGGATTCAATCAATCTTATTCCCTTGTCAATTTTAAAAAGGCTATAAGGAGAACTAAGGATAATCAGACCCATACTGGTTTTGTTGCAGTTGGCGGATCAGACCACTATTATACTAGAAGAGATTATTAAGGATATCAAGATAAGAATGGATAAATTTTTATTACCTGTGGAAATAGTAGATATGAAAGAGAAAAAGAACATCCCTTTAATATTAAAGACACTCTTTCTATGCATTGGCAGAGAGATCCTGGATATATATGATGGAGGCTCATGTATAGAGTAGGAGAGGAGAAAGTAGTGTTCCAAATGAGAAAGACACAGAAAGACCCTAAGGAAGAGTCATATGCTTAGTTATGCTGCAAGGTTGGTCTGGCACAAGGTGGATGCAGCCACCTGATGATATGGGTGACAAGGCTTCGAGCCTCAAGGAGTTTTCTTACCTCTTATTTTCTTTGTGTACCATAGGGAGATGGCATAATTTAAAGTTTATGGTGGAGAATGTCTATGTAGTTTTTTAGTTTTAATTCTACATTAATTTTTGTTCTAGTATTCTAGGTAATAACCCTTTGGGTTTTCTGTGTGTGACGGTTCATTTTCAAGTTCGAACAGGCGTAGGTAGATTTTATTTTTATGAGAGTTTAATGACACTCTTCTTGATTATATCTATGCCTCGAGAATATTGAGTGTCTTGTTGGTGAACCCTAGGCTTATGTCTTGACTTTATGTATAAGTGCTAGAAATAATTGCCCTGCCGCAATTAATTTTTGTGGAGACAAACGGTGAATCCATTCTTGAGTAAATTTTTTGCCATTGTGTGGGCGAGAACTTTGTTGTGCTCTATGCTTGTGATAGATGTCTAAAACTTGATTAGAGTGCTTTTCAAGAAAAATCATAAATATTGAATAGTATATAAAGTGATAGAGGTGTTTCTTTGTGAATCCATCGAAATTTTCTGACCTACCTAATTGCATGTACCCTAGTCAGCCTCGTTGAGCCTGCAAATCCATATATTTGAGAAACCATACTGCAAGCCGAAATTTTTTGTTTGAACTGTTTGTTTTATTGAACCTTTTATTTGCTGGGAGAACTTCATACATTGGGAGCTATTATAAGCTAATTGAAGATTTGGTTGGATTTTGAGGGGAATTATAGAAAGAAAACGAGAATGGTGTACTAAAAAAAGTGTGAATACAACTTTGGGGAAATTGAAAAGAAAAGAGTGTTTGTTTAAAAATAAATACCTCTATTAAGACAAAAATATTCCTTGCTACTGGTAATTTTTTCTTTGCTTGTATTTTTTTTCTTTTAATTAAAGAAAAGGGGAACTTATGTGAGAATGAATTAAGGGTCACCAAAATTTTCATAATTAAAAGAGCAGATTATGATGTTGTGTTGTATTAAAGTGATTAGAGAGGTGTAGTCACTACTGTCCATCTATATCCTACCCATCCCTAGCCTACATTACAACCCAATTAAGGCATACTAGATGTTAGACTGAATGAGCTTGAATTAGTGGTGTGTTAGACCAAGGGAAACCCTATGATATATATTTAGTGTAATGTGAACTTTATTTCTGAGAGAGAGCGTAAATTCTTTTTATCTTGAGTCCCTAATTGTTCTATGAATTTTATGTGTGCTGGATAATTCTAGTTAATTTGTGTGAAGGGCACATGATGTCATGATCTGAACATAGGCCTGGATTGAGACATGGGACAAGGAGCCCCAATAGATTCCAAGTCGATCCATGGTATGAATATACATCTAACTCAATCAAATAAAACAGAAGACTTAACATAACGACATAGCAGAAGTCTAATCATAACATAACATCGACACCAGAATTTACTTCATACAAGACAAGCAAGTTACTACATATAGTCTGAAAGCCTCTAATATATTTGATTGGATGATGGGACAACACCCCCAACTAACTCGACAAGTCTGAAAATTGAAAATAGAAAGATAACTACTAATAAATGATCCTCGGGAGATGAGGACTCACCACTGAAGTTGGATGCTAGCTTTGGAAGCTAACTAATGACGGGGCTGAGTCTGGAGATCGGAGCTTGTACCATAAAATGATACAACATAGAGTATGCGGTCATACGTGGAATGTACCGAGTATGCAAGGTAAGTAAAACCGCTTAAATAAGTAAAATCATTTAAAACATGCATAATATAAAACACAATCAAGATAGGAATCTGAGAGTAGGGCTTGCATGCTATTTTCTGAAATCATGATCTGAACATATCTGAACATCATAACTGAGTCGAATGACCCATAGCTGAAATCTAATAATCATAAGTAAAACTGTACATTAGGTCAAACCTTCTTTAGAACACACACACACACACATATATATATATATACATACATATATATATATATATATATATATATCATGAATGATAAACATGCATGACTGAAATCATGAGGAACAATGGGAGACTCGTCATATAACCGACATTACTATGATAGAGCTTACGTGGTCCCGACTACCACACTCAAGTGGGCAGAGCCGTCCAAAGCCTTTCTAGGGATAAGGATGCTACCATGGTATCGATATCAAGCCGAAGGCCCCTTGGGGTAGGGGTAAATCTCACAAAGGAGGTCCCAAATAATCTGATCATACCTACGTTGGCACATAGTTCTGAGGCATAGGGTTAACTGACCTTTAGCCTACTCGATGCTAGACACTACTCCCAAAAACATTCATATGCTCTCCATCGTTTTTCAATGAAGTTGACCATCGTCTAGTGATAAAGTTGAATAATCATGTACATATAAAATCTGAAATCATACATCAGGAGCCTTGTCTCAAACCATACCACAAGCTAAACATAATTGGGAGTCTTGACTCCAAAACCATGTGGTAAGCTAATTAACTTCAAATCATACATCATACTTGAAAATATGGCCTTTCCCAATACTTAAACATGCTTTTATAATACAAAATATCGTAAAACTTGCCCATGAATCATAATTCAATAATAGAAACATACTTAGATTATAGCCATGTAGAAAATTAGGAAATTCATGCATTGGGTTAAAACCATGTAGGATCACATATGGATTTTCATGAATTAGAGAGGGATTGGGAATGAGTATTAACAAACTCACTCATTCATAACCC